>JACSVZ010000004.1:70625021-73025021 GCA_014706295.1 Lycocorax pyrrhopterus obiensis
TGGATTTGCTGCACCATTCCACGGATGCACAAAATACAGGACAAGATCCCAGCTGCTTTTTACACCAAATTAAAATTAAAAACTTACTCTGATCTACTGCCTCTTACTTGTGATGGAGTTAATTTTCTTCATAGTGTCCTGTACAGTGCCATGTTTTGGATGTGTAACTAAAACAGCGTTGCTCACCCGCTGTGCTCAGCAGTGCTTGCACGGTGCCAAGGCTTTCTCTGCTCCTCACTCTGACACCCAGAAGGGGTTGGTTGTGGACAAGGGGCAGGAGGGGGCACAGCTGGGACAGCTGACCTCAGAGATAGTCTGTGCTGTACAAGATCATGCTCAGCAGTAAAAGCTGGGGGTGGGGAGTGGGGATGTTCCAGGGTTCTCTTGCTTAGGCACTGTCTGGGCATCAGTGGACTGGTATTGATTGCTTTTTCATTGCTTGTTTTTCATGGTTTTGTTTTCATTTTTTCCTCTTGTACCTATTAAACTGTCTTTAACTCAACCCACAAATTTTCTCACTGTTGCCCTTCTCTGGGGTAGAGTGTGGAGACACTTCTCCATCTGTTAATGGTTAGGGATTTTTAGAAGAATCTATTAAAATTGTGTCTTTTATTGGTGGCATCGATTTCAGTTTCCCACTGAAATTCCCAATATTTTTGACCTTTAGGATTGTAGCCTCAAACCGTTCCAGGAACAGAAGTAGTTCAGTACAAAGCTCTTTCTGGTGTGAGAGTCTCCTTGCCCCCACTCATGCTCACTGAGCTGAAGCACCAGGAAGTTCCAAGGGGAAATAGGCTCTTAATCATAAGGCACTTTCAGTGGACTACCTTTATACTCTTCAGATCCCCCTCACCTGCTTGTAAACACTCTTTGAATGATTTTGCACATTCAGTATTTTAATAAGGAGCGAGTCATGCCCAATACAAAAAACTCTTGTTTGCCTGCCTCTGGCCTCACACTGTCTCAGCTGGATAGAGAGGAATGCTGCTCCCTGTTCCTCTGTGCTGGGCACAGAGGGTGGGATGTACCACATCGAACATGGCTGGACGTGTCTAACCCCAGATGTGCTTCATCTCAGCCCAGAAAATACCTCTGTGAGGGACTGTATCCATCCTGTGCCTATACAGAACTGAAAACCTACAGTACATCCCTTTGTGGGGGGCAGTGAGTGAGCAGCTCTGAGGTGCTTAGCTGCCATCCAACACAATTCTATTTGGTACCCAGGATGGGACACATAGGGCTCAAGATAATAAGATGTTTGACCAGAGTGTGCTAGAGGGAACCTCTTATACCTGTTTAGCTATTGCTGTTCATGATGTTGACTTATTCACTCTCGATGCAGGTTTATTTGTTCCCTTACCCACTCCCTGTCGTGCTCGAGAGTAAACATGACGATTCGAGAGCTTGTTGAAGGCTGTGTTTGTCTTCTGCAGTTTGCTGTGCTGTGCAGCACTTGGTTGTGTTTTCCCTTGGAGAACTACGATGAAAGCACTGGCCCTGAGCCTAATCTGGTATTTGGGCACTGCATTGCTGCTGTCCCAGTACTTTGGGAACCATCTCGTGGAGATAATTAACAATTACACCTTTTCCTCTGAGAGGCAGTTTGTGGAGGAAACAATGGCACCTTCCCCTTCACCTCCTGCAGGGTAGTTGCTTTCCACCTTGTTACAATGCCTTCAGTATTTTGAACGCTCCTGGGTAATCAGAATATTCACATCAGTGTGTTTCAAGAATCTGTATCCAGCTTTTCCTAGGATTAACTGAGTATTTAGGAATATCACACAGGAATGTGCCCTGAGGCTGTGTGGTCATGGGTGGCAAGGTATCTAGAACAGTTTTTACCTCTGATGATGTGGGACCTGACCCCCAAACAAGTGCAGGATCCTGAAAAAGCGACAGTGCATTTGAGAAAATGATGCCCTGGCTCCGCTAAAGGGACACGGTGCTGGGCCTGGCCTAAGCCTGCCAAGAACTGTTCAGCACCCTTAGAGGGCAGAGATGGTCTCTGGCTGTGAAGACACGCAAAAAGCACCACAGCTAAGCCAGAGACCCACCTCTCAACTCTTTACCCCTATAGTCAAGAAGAAACAACGGAGGCAGAAGTCAATTCCCTCAGTCAGGGAGAAAGCTTCTCCCAAGAGGGAGCAGGAGGAGGAAGTGGAGAGGCAGCCTGCTGAGCAGCGAAACAGTCACAAGAACAGGAGGGGAAAGAGATAGAAATCATGAACAAGCCAGAAATCATCAACTCCTTATCCCTGAGGAAGCTGCAAGATACACACAAAGATTACAGCCTCAGCCTGGTGAGCTAATTATCAGCTGGCTGCTGCAGTGCTGTGGTGCTGGAGCCAACAGTCAGGAATTAGAGAGCAAGGAAGCCCAGCAGCTGGGATCCCTCACAAGGGACTGGGGCATCAACAAAAGGATTGGACAAGAAGCAAAAATCAGCAGCCTCTGGAGGCGGCTTGCGTTGAGTGTGAAGGAGAAGTATCCCCTTGAGAAAGATCTTGTAAACTATTAAGGCAAGAGTGGACAACTACTGAGAGTAGTATCCAGTGTCTGAGGGAATTAGTGGTAGAGGTGATCTACAGCAGCCCAGATAACAACCAGGCATCTAAAGACCCGGATGAAATCCAGTGCCTGTGGTCCATGCAGTGGAAGTTTGTATGGAGCACAGTCATCGTATGCCAGCACCTGGTGCTCTTGACTTGGCCAGACATCAAGGCCCCAGCTGTGGGTACATTGGCCGGTCTGCTCCATCAGTTCAAAGAGAATCTCTCTCCTACCCACCCCTGCAGGCCCATGTCAGCTGGGGAGAGACTGTCCCAGCAGTTCCAGCTATTCAAAGACAGTGTCTGCCTCCTTCTCCCTACCAGCCACCATCTAGGCTGGCAAGGGAGCTGTTCTCTGCTCAGGGGGGAGGGTGCCATGTGCACATTTGTGTGCCACCCTGCGGTTCTGTCTGCATTACCATGAGGAGAGCATGGGGCAGTGGGATGCCTTGAATGTGGAAGCTGGGGTATGTGAATTGTGAGGAATTTGGTGGCCAAAAAGGGCTCATACAGGAGAATTACCACTCTGGTTGCTATTGAGCAGTTCCCCAGAGAGTGCAGAAGGACAGATACTGCCTTTGACCCTGGTGAGGAATTTCTGGTTTGCAGAAAAAGGATCAGGTAATGAGTACACCATCCAGGAACTGAGGGGCCCTGCCTCTGGCCAGGTGGAGGAAAGGGATTACCGTGTTTATTGGACTGCATGGATTTGATGGCCTGGCACACCTGATCAGCTGGCTGTGCTTCTCTTAATGTAACCCTCCATGTGCCTTGCCTTATTGGCAATGAAGAGTGCACACGTGGCCCATATTTGACTTAGTGTTGAGCTTGACAGAAGCTGCTAAAAGATTGAAAAGCTCTTGTTTGTTTAATGGAAACATTAAGGAAGTGTTCTCTGGAGCTGCTGGGGAGTGCTTCTTGCCCCAAGCGGTGCTAAAGACGCCAGACCAGTGTTCTCAGGGGTACACCTGCTGGTGGGATCTCCCCGTGGCTTTTTCTTCTGAGCAGTATTTGAATTTTCATCAGCACAAAAGGCTAACTCAGGCAACTGTGCCATGCTGCAGATTTGTCAAGGAAGTGGCTTCTGGGTCAGAGCACTGGCTGTCGCTACTCTCGTCAGCTACTTCAATCTCACAGAAGAGTGAGGCATCAAACTTTTTTTATTCTTTGTAGTCTTCAAAGTCTTTTACCTGTACAGTGTCTTACAAAAAATAAAGAGCTAAAGGTTTTCAGTCTCTCAAAGCAGTTCAAAGGAAAGAATATTTCCAGTTCTGGAAGTCATCTGTTCTGATGGTCTTTGAATTAAATTACCCTTTTTTTTTTTCACCTTTCAGAAACTGATCCCTAAAATGCATTAATTATTTACATAATTAGCATTCACATGTTTCTCTTGTAGGCTAAGCCTGTTTCTCTAAAGCTAAGAGAAAGTGGCCATTAAGCTAAAATTCTGACAGCAAATGCCTTTAAAATAAACAAAAAGATAAAGTACAGAGCTTGCTGTGAGTTGTGAAGGGGAGAAGAGGGTGACAAACAAATTGGCGTCGATACACCAAAGCCTCGTGCAGTCACCTTTGTCCACCCCTTCATGCACTTGCACTTGTGCGTGACTCTGCCCGCAGCTCCCGTATTGCTGCCGTATTCCCAGCTCCTGACAGCAGCCGGAGAATGCTCGGGCTCCCCCCTGTGTAGGAGATTCCTTCTCTGCAGTGCGTGAAGTTGACTTTAATTCATGCCTATTTGCAAAATGCTTTTGTTAGTGTGCATCTCTTGTGGAAAGGCAACCTTTTTCTCCAAAACAGAAAGAGCAACAAGGTGGTTTACCTACCACACTGGAAAGCAGCGTTCTACCGACTTCACATGGTGAAATTGCAAGTCTGTCTGCAGGAGAAAAGAGGGATCGTATCATACGAGAACATTCCTCTTTGCTAATGGTGACAGGCAGGTGTCCCACTCATAACTAGAACAGTAGTTCTCAGATCTGTCTCGTTTTTAAGAAATTTCTTTATTAAATTACATTTGAGACATATTTTGATATATTGTGTAGGAGAATTGCAATCTTCCAGCAACATTATAGAAAATCTTACTTTGAAATTTCCTTCTTTACCCTATTCCACTTTGTCTTCCTCCCTTCACCCCTTGCCCCAAATATCAAAGACTGAAAATACTCTGCTTTCTTATTAGAGCAATGCTCATCATTTGTAGTTTTAAAATTATACACAAAAATGAGTATTTCACTTGCAACAAAAACAATATCTTAAAACTAGACTTTTTTATGCCTTCAATGACTACAGCAAATGACTGGCCTCGATTGCAAGGTTCAAATTTTAGCAGTTATTAAATGTCAAATCATAAAAATTAAATGTTATGCAGAAGCCATTAGAAAAATCTAAAACAAGTACCAATGGATCAGATTAATTTTTTTTTTCCCCAGAAAATAATATGAACACTTATTTTAGACAGCTTTACTCTCTGCAGAGGAGCATGATGGTTCTTCTATGTGACCAGCTTATCCGAAACACAGCGTGGTTAGGAAATGAGGCATTTTTCCCTCTTGGCTAGTTTTGATGAAAGCTCTCCAAGTTGCACATTGTGTCTGAACATTTCTTCATTCATAGCATGTGCCCATCAAAAACTGTTTTCTGTTTGCAGCATTTCAGCTGTACTATTTATAAGCTCGTTGAACAATGCTACTAGAGGCTGTAAAAGGTGTGTATTTCATATGCAAATCACTAGCAATAATTTTCTACAATTACACTTAGTTGCTTGCATCATTATTTTCATAAAAAATGGGTTTAGCGGGAGAACATTACAGAAAAAATGTCTGTATTAGTAAGATTTATTTTTACTCAAACAATTTTATTTATATCCAAAGTATAAAAACTCTGTATGTCCCTATGTCTGCTCACATGCTGTAAGACCACAAGCAATATACACGGCTTTTAGGTGTAATATGCTAAGATATCTTTGCATAAAAATAAACAGGGTTTAAACATCTAGTATTTCTTAAAGGTGACTGCTGCTGCTAAAAGTGGTCACATTACTAATGATTAGAAGTATTTCTTACATAAACTTTTATGAAAAGTAATTGTTTTCAGTCACATTCTATTGTAGTAATAACCACTAAGCAGGTGGTTTTTTTCTTCTTGTAAACCCAGATCCCCACAACTACAGTTTTTATTAAAAATTCAGTCCAGATTGAATTTTCACCAATTTCAAAGGGAAATTCCTGTTGGATAAAATGCATTCACCTTTTAAATTCATGACTGTTCTTAAAGTCACTACTGTAGGGTATGACTAGGTTATACCAGATGCTTTATAACTAGGTGGATTAAGGCATCGAGTAGCCATGAGGCAGAGATTCATGTTAATACAAACTCAGAAGGGAAGATTCCCATCCACCCAAAGTGCAAGGTTCAGGAGTAGTTTCCCGACAGTAGTGAGTGTAAAGACTGAGAAGGGAGGATCCCTAGCTGCTTCTAAAACACTGACTTTTTTTTGTGAAAAGGACTGTGTAACACATGGCCATGACAGAAGCAGTTGGAACTCAAAAAACCTCGAAAAGCTGTTTCAGTTTCAGGACCTGAAACAAAGAAGATTCCTACAATCTGAATATTGCTACTTTGATTTAAGAAAAAAAAAAGTTTACAGACAGAAAAAAACAAACCAAAAAACCCCAAACAAAACAAAAGAAAAGCTAAATCATCCAGCTGATTTCTCAAAGAAACCTAGTTTTCTACATTGCTTCACAATGTTTTTCTAATATTGTTGCAAACATTTGAACTTATGTATTTTAGTGAGGTATGAATCTATGCAACTGGTCCAAAATATTCTTTCTCCATACAATGGGCAAGATATGGAACTGAGTGTTAAGCACACAAAGGAGAGTGTGCTGCTTGCACTTGATTGGGAGATGTGGACATCTTTGAGAGAAAGGACTTTCCAGGCTGTGTTTACCTCTTCTGGATGTAAAACAGAACTTGGCAAACAGACCTTTATGGGATAAATGTTTGATTGTTCAGAGTTAGTTATGGTGTCGATAATAGGATGACTGTGCGTTAAGTGAGCATTACTTCTTTTTAAATGCAAAGCTGGGAAATAGCGCACAATGGCACAGTTCTTGGCTGAACTAACATAGAGTAAAGGGAACTGCGATTTCATTGCCAAGAGATTAAAAGAGGCTTATGCTTCCAAGACTGAAGTTGCTCAGATTTGTCAGTTTTTAAACAGTTATGGATGCAACTGATGTCTAAGTTATGTCTGCAACTGCTGCAGCACAGAAGGAGAATTTAGGTTGCTCACTGGGTTGAGTTACTCTATTCTTGAAGCTCCTTTACATTTCTGCTGTACTGTTCCACTGCGGCTTTGATATGATTTTTATTTTAAGCTTTTATATAAAATTCTTCTTCCTTTGGTGCTCAAGTGTTACATATCTGCTGTCTTCTCAGTACACTCTGGTGCTACTTCAGGCTAGAAAAGGATTTTCTTATAATGAGTGTTCATCTTTTTGAAACTTTTTCTCTGTGAGCTAACTCTAAGATTTCCAACCCACATGCACTTGGAGATGAACTGACTTGTTTTTAAAATCCAAAGATGCCATTTATATTCTCTATTTTGATATCCTTGATTCAGCAAGGAACACAATTATGATACTTCTTGCCCATCTCTGTGAAGTCTAGCCAAACAGCAAATTTTGAAGTTTCCAGCAGCATCTATCATTGTATCTAAGAACAAGAAGCAGTGTTGCTGTAAAATTAAAAAAAACCGCAGAGTATCATGTAACAATTCTGTTTCTTGAGAAAAAAAAAATGCAATTATATTAACTGGCACTCTAAACCAGTGTTTCCCAACTAGTATAGTATTTTGCTGGCAGAACCCTCCAACACTGCTTGCAGCCACAGGAAGTTTAAAAATATAAATAAAGTTCAGGTGTCTGCCACTGTTCATTTCTGCCTGGGTTACAGCAATATATGGATATTGCCCGCAGCATGTTACTTGTTCAGTATTGTTGCCTGTGGGCCAACAGAAGTTCCAGATATTCCTGTGCAATGTGTCCATACATGTCCTTTCAGTCTGACTGTCAGTGAAGAGCACGAAGGTATGCAAAGTTTTTTATCAAGTTGCCTTATTTGCCATTAAATATTTTAGTTTTATAAACTTTGAATTGCAGAACACATTTTACTGCAAATCAGATGAGTTAATTGGACCAATTTTTTAATGGTGCCTTTCAGACCTTTTTAATTCAAGACAGAAGATTTTGGAACCTGCATTCTTTCTTTTTTTCCCCTCCCCACAATATATTCAGTCTCTTTGAAGTTTATTTATATCAAATACACACCTAAATAATTTAAGGTGAATTCCAAGCTGCCTAATTTAAGTATCTGCCCGATCTGGGCGAGTCAGTGCCTGACTCCTGCCACCGCTGGAGTTCCGAGACCAGCCGGACACCCGCGGGGCCGGGCCAGCCTCCCTGACGTCCCTCTAGAGGGCAATCCTGCCCGTTCCATCCAGCCCAGCTGAGCCCGAGCCAGCCCGGAGGAACCCGCAGTACGTGAGACTCCATCCACTTGGCTGTCCCCAGGGACAAGCACCCTTCCAGCAAAGGCTGGAACCACACTCAGGTTAAAAAATCGCACTGTATCCCAGAAAACAGCTGCTTGGCTCGGGGCTGCCTTGCAAGAGGGGGCACTTCCCCTGCCTGCTGCAGGCACTCTGTGGCCAGCAACACAGGAATCACCGAAAGTCAGCCCAAGAACAGCAGAAAGAAAAGGTTACTGGTGTGGGCTTGTCTTTTTGCGCAGGGGGCTTGTTTTCTGATTAGAGTATTAACATAAAATGTATGTAAGTTTCAAAGAACTGGCTCCACACCCCACTGTGTCTCATCTCCTTTCCTTCCAGACTCCATGACTCTTGCGTCTGGCTGCGAGGTGGCCTAGTTTCAAGATGTGGTGAAGTGATAGACGATGTACTGGTACCATAGCAATACTTTTTACAGAATGAAACTGCCAAAATTAGTTCCTGCTGAAAGTGCTTTTGACATCTCATGCCACATCTCTGCCTACTGAGTGCTGTAGGCTATTGCAAAGATCTACAAGAAAGAAGCCTTTGCTGAAGGTTTCGAGTTGGATTCTTGCTTATCCTAAATGTTTGCAGCGCAGGAAGCAAAAAGGCTTTAAAATTTAGAATCATTCTTCTGCTCCTTGTCGTGGTACCAAGAACCAGCACACTGAGCTGTTCTGAATCGCAGCTCAGGGACGAGCACTGCCAGCTCTGCCACCTCCCTGCCAGCCACTGTGGCTCCTCTCCCCTGCCCAGGGGAATCTCCAGCCGACTAGATCCTTTGAACTAACTCAGAGAAGGCCTTCTCTGGGGAGGGCTGGCACTAAAGACTTTCTACAAGTGAAGGTCTAAGGAGCTGCCATAGTCAAGAACTCCATACAAGTGCAAACAGTGCTTTCAGCTTCCCTGGGGTTCTGAGCACGTTGGTGTTGGTGGCATGACTGAAGTCTCGCTGCAGTTTGGTCAAGTCAGTAATGGCCCATTGTATTCGAGAGCAATGGTGATTTTTTTACTGAAGAGTTCTCTTGCTAGAGCAACACTACTCCCCTCCCTGGTGACCTAGAATTTTTCAGAGATTGCCGCAGTGTCACAGAGTGGCTTTTGAGCCAAAGGCACAAAGTGGGGGAAAGATGAACATTTGAATAAATGACGTGTGTAGCACAAGTTCAAATGGTGAAAAGAAATGGGACTTGTCTGGCTGGGAAGCCAATCTAAGCTTGCTACCTGCATTGCCTGGAGACAACTTGGCTCGCTCCCTTTCCATTGAATACTGTTATTGCAACAATATGCTCGTGCTACTTTATGCTTAGCTGAGGCCCTTCAGGTCTCCTCCTGGGCTTGAGTCCCTAGTAGCTGCAATGCCTCAGGCCAGCACTATAGAGCAGAAATGAGGTGGAGTTCAAACTGGCAAGTATTTTCTCAAGGGCTCTGAAATTGAGTTTGGGATTCCACTGGCTTGCTCTTGCCTTATGGTTGCCTTTCCTCAGTCCCACTAAGTAAAGCATTCAAGTAAAATCCAACTGAGATCTGGCACTACTTAGCAGCTGGGCCAGGTGTTAAAACACGGTACCCTTTAAGAAAAGCCTCAATTATCCTTGCAATAAAGGGAGGGGGAAAATCATACTGTAAACTTCCGTGCTCATAGCGCTAACAGGCTCAGAAAAGTTAGCGGGAAGTGCTCTTTATCTCCAAAGAGAGAATTATGCGCTAACTGCAGAACACTTGTCTTGTTAATAAAATGTATCCTTCGTTGGAGTGATTCATCCGAGGAGTTACAGTGCTGGTAGTTCCCGTTTTTAAGGGCTCCTTTTAACAGCTGTCTATCAACAGCAATAATAAAAGGAGCAGTCAAAGTTAAAATCAACAAACTATTATCTGTTAGGATTATTCATGGAATATAACACTGTAAACACATCAAAAGTCCCAAATGCTAAATTTAGAAGAGCGACATAAGTGGAAGAATAAAAATTTTAGAGAACTGCTTCTAAAGAAAGCGCCAAAAATCTGAAATGGTGAGGATTTTTTATTTTAAGAGGCACTCTTTGTCTTGTTCAGTTCTGAGGAAACAGCATGTGACTAGGAAACTGCAGAGCTATTTATGGGGCAGAAGATTTATCTGAGATTTTTTTCCAGTTATTTCTCAGTTGACTTACATGTTTTTGTATTGCTTTTTAATAAAAAAAAGTTTGAGATAACAAACGAAAGGTTTATTAATCTATTTCATTCACAGCACTGCTCAGAGCTCACGAGTTCTACCTTCACAATTACTTGCCACTTGCCTGGTGTGTACTTGCCGTGTAACTTCTATCGGATACATCCTTCATGCTGCACAGAATCCGTCATCACAGCAGTATCAGCCCTCACCTACTTATTTTATAATAAACACCTTTTATAAACATCTTTAGACTGAACTTCTTTTACTCTGGAGAAAAAAAAAGAGTAAACCAATTACAATGTAATTAGAGCACTTGGCTGTGTACTTTTATGAACAGCAAAATTAATCTATTTATTAGGAACGGCAGCACTGGCTGAGTTTATTGTGTAAGTAAAACATTTCATGCAAAGCTGCCAAGTTCCAAAGGTATGTTACATATAGCCAAAAAATATAACTGCCATAACTGGCCATAGGTTACAAAACCAGACTTCGCTCTCCCGCATTTTTTTTAATTTTTTAATCTTTGGGAAACGGTTTGGTTTTCTACAAGCTGTTAGTCGAAAGGGCACGTATGATTTGGCAGACTAATGTAATGTCTTATGTGCTCCTGTCAATTTCAGGGAAGATAAAATCTACAAGGATACTTAATTAAAAAAGAATGCGATGTCTGTTTTATAAATCACTGCTGCCATCTGCCCCCCAAACGCGGAGCATGGAAGCGGTCTCGTGTTAAACCAGCGTGGGAAAAAGCCTGGATCTGAATTAAACCAACTTACTCAAATAACTTTTTTTTCTTTTTTTTTTTTTTTTTTTTTTGAGTACAGGCTTAAGCCCAACGCGGCACCAAACACTGGCGTTTCCTACTCTGCGCTGAGCACAGAAACCCGCGTTAAGGTCACATAAAGGCGGGCGGGCAGCGCTCCCACGGGTGCCACCAGCTCCGGGCAGCGCCGGGGGCCGGAGCCTGCCGGGCCGGGCAGGGGCTGCGTGCGGATGTCACAGCCCGTGTGCGCGAGGAGCCCTCGGCGCATCCCCCCAGCTCCTCCCGCAGGGCTCCCCCGGGGTGACCCGCGGGCACGCCGGCTTGGGGACGGATTTACGGGATCTACAACCGGTGCGCCCGCGGCCGGGGTCTTGGGAACTGCCGGGTGGCCCCTCCGCCAGCCCGGCCGGAGCCCGGCGCTGCCCGGGGATGACCCGGATCCCCCCGGTTCCATCGCAGCGTGGCGACGGCGGGACGCGAGCGGGCGGGTGGGCGTCGGGAAGGCGCGCGGGGGGGATGCGGGACCGTGTGCCCGCGCGCGGCCACGTGCTCGCCGCCACCTGCCGTGGGCACGCGCCCCCCCCGCCGCCTCCCCCGCGCGCGCACGTGCACGGCCCGCCACCTGACTCTGCGGGGCGCGCGGGCGCCGCGTCCACGCGAGACCACGCGGAGCGGCCCGGCCGCACAAGGGCCGGGGAGGGCGGTGGGGGGGAACGCCTCTTCCATGCGGCGGCGGCGGCGGCCGGCGGCGAGCGCGCCCCGTCCCCGCCAGTCCCCGTACCCGGTCCCGTCACGCGGGGCCGTGTCCCTGAGCGCTGGCGGCCCCACGTGCGGGCGCGGGGTCCCGGGGAGGGCGTGTCGCGGGGCGGGCGCGCGGCCCCCCCGGCGGCGGGGCCTCTGCCCGCGCGGCACCGAGTGGGCGGCGGGGCGCGCGCGGCGCGGGGGCGCGCGGGGTCTCCAGTGGGAACCGCGCGCGTTCCCAGTGGCAGCGCCGGGGAGGGCGGGGGGTGGGGAGCAAGGGGAGGGGGGAGGAGCGGGCCGCTCTCCCCCCCCACCCCCGCTCCCTCCCTCCCCTGCCCCTGCCCCGGGGCGGCGGGTGGCGCTGGCCGCGGCGGGTCGGGGCTCGGTGTCCTTGTGCGGAAATGACACACGGTCCCGTCACGTCACGCGAGAGCGCAGCGCGCGGACCCTCGCACACAAAGAGCGGGGGGGAAGCGCGGGCACCAGCGGCGGCCGCTCCAGCCGCCCCCGCCGCCCCGGGGCTCCCGTGGCCCCGCGCGGAGCAGAGGTAAGTCCCGCTGCCGCCGCTGGCGGGGACGGACGCCGCTCCACGCACCCCACGGCGAGCGGGGAGCGCCGCCCCGGCGGGTGGGGGAGGAACGGGGAGGGGGAGACCGAGCGGGGGGGGGGCCGCGGGAGGCGCGGGGCCGGCCCCTCCCCTGGCCGCCCGCGGCCCGGGGCCGCGCGGGCGGAGGGCTCTTTGTTCGCCGCTGCGGCGGCGCGGGTCGCGCGCGCCCGGCCCGGGTGCCTCCATCCGCGGGGCTGGGGGAGGGGGACGGCGGGGAGCGGAGGGAGAGTGGAACGGCCACGCCGCCGTCACCTCCAGCCTCACCTTAACCCCTTCCCCCCCCCTCCCCCCGCGCGCCGGCCACATAGATCCGCCCGGGCAGGGTTCGGACCGGAAGCACCAACCGCCGCCGCCGCCTCGGGCTCGTGGGTCTGACCGCGGAAGCGGCCGCGGCCGCGCCGCGTGCGGGGCGCGCGGGGCGTCCCCCGCCGCAGTGCCCGCCCCCGGGCGGGGCCTCGCGCCGCCGCCGCCGCGCGCGCCGCTCCCACGTGGCGGCCGCTCCGCCGCCCCTCGGTGGGCACGGGGGGAACCCCGGCCGCGCGCGCGCTGCCGGGCACCGGCACCGGCTGCCCCCGCCACGGGCCCGCCCGGGCACCGCCCCAGGGCTTCGCGGCGCCCCGGGGACGGCGCGGGGCCACGCGCCCCCGGGAGCCAGGGCCGGGGTCAGGGTCCCGCCCGTCCTATCGTACGCGGTGGGAGGAGCGGCGGGCGGGTGGTTCCGCTGGAATTCGTGTCGGTCCTTGCTGGGTCGCGCTCTGAGGGGCCCGGTGAAGGGCACTGCGGGGGAACGGGCCGCCCCTGCCCCCATCATGTCCCCCCAGGTCACCCGCGGCTTCCCCTGCCCCGATCACCCGCTGCCTCCGCCCAGATCACCGCCCGCTTCCCCTGCCCTGGTCGCCCGCTGCCTCTACCCTACTTTTCCCTGCGGTGTGTCCACACGGCCCTTTGTAAATAGAAGGGAACAAACTCTGAACCAGCAGAATGCGAGCCGGCGGCAGGCCAACAGCCATGTGACGGCTTCCACATAGCGTTGACGCAGTCCCAGAGTTTTTTTGGATTGAAGTGTGAGTAGGGTTTGTCGCTGCCACCTATAAACACGGTGTATGCCTGACCCTTGGGGCAGAGACATCTAAGCAGGGAAAGAAAAACCTTTTCTCTGCTTCCAACTTGAATGATTTACATCTCATAAAACAAATAATTACCAATATATACTGACGCGTTTTCTCTTCTGCTAAATCAAACTCAGCATTGGACCAACTGAATTTTTATCTTTGCTAAGTATTTTCATAGTTTAGGTAAGTTCAGCGGATAAAAATAAACGAAAGTTTAATGCAGTTTGGAGGAGGATTTAAGCTGTCTGCACAAAGTTCAGATGAAACAGTATTTTAAAATAAAAGTAGAGTGAGAGGGAAGAGAGGAAAGCAAAATGTTTTTAATTGACCAGTGGAAAACACATGACTGAAGAAAAGACAAATTCATGCATTAATGCTGGAAATAAACCAGGTTAGTGTTTTGCTGATCCCTACAACATTAAATTGCTGTTTGGTAAAAGTACAGAGTACAGATTGAGAAAACTTCAGTTTTAGGCAAATTGTGAGAAAACTGGGAAGAGTGATTTTATTTTTTAAAAAATTTGCTTAAACTGCATATTCAACTTAACTAAAACAAAATATGAAAGACCCAAATTAAGAACATGTCCTCTAAGTCTTACTGGAAAAATACCCTTGTTGCAGGCTGGCTTCAGTGGAGACTTGAGGCTTCATGTCCTTCTCCACAGGGCAGCAAGAGGTTTTCAAACTATGTTAAGTATAGAGATTTTTTTTGTCTATAGGAGTAATGCTTCCAGGAACATCTGCTGATTCTTTAAAATCTTTTTCTTTGTAGCTTTAGAACTTATTATTCATGTATTTGCAGTCAGAACGTTTGTAATGTTGGAATACTGTTTTCTACGGTGTTTAGTATTACAAGTGTCAGTACTGGATATTAAGAACAGATTTTATTGAGAAACAACACTGCAGCACCCTACTAGCTCAAAATGGATAGAATAGAAAGCATTTGCTTTTAGTATTTGTTACATTGTCTACTTGCATTTTGCTCTTTGTTCAGTTAAATGAGGCAACATTCGTATCTCAGTTTCTTTAGGATGTGTGGTCAGTTTCAAATAAGTTACCTGTTGTTTGTTTGGTAGGGGTTTTTTATTTAGGTGGTTTCAGGTATTGGACTTCTTCAACCCCCTGCTTCTTCAAAATTTATAAGGCCTTGACAAAATTACGTAAAATTTGAAGTCAAATCACTGGCTCATAGATGTGAACAAAAGGCAAACATTGCCTCTAAGAAATACGTTTTCCAGCTCAGTCTTGGAGTGGTATTTATGTCTAATTCAGTTGAATTGAATTTGAGTTGCATTGTTTTTTACAAATTGGAGGAATCAAGCGTACCCCGAGGATAATTGCAATATTGGAATTATTGAACCCAGTACTACAGCTAGGAAATAAAAGATGCAGATTACTTGGCTCCCAAAGCAGAATGCAGAACTCGCAGTTCTCTAGGTTTGCTTCTCAGCCCAGCAGGAGAGCCTTCCAAGAGACAGCCTGGAAAGCAGCATGCACCCTGAACAGGAGGCAGCTCCTGGGCAGCCTGAGCAGAGGGCACACGCCTCCAGTGCTTTTTGACTGTGGGACTGCAGAGCTGGCTGCTGAGAATCGTTGTTTCCTCTCATTATTTCCAACTGTTCTGTAGGAATCAGTCTTCTAAAACATCACGAGGGACAGAATTCCACACTGTTGCCAGGCACTTGGAGCAGCCCTCTGCTCACCTGCTGCGTGGAACAGGACTTCCACCCACCCACACCAGCTTGCAAGGCTCTGGGCTTCCCATGGGAAGCATTGGTTGTTTTCTGTGGTTCACCCAGTGCGTGTTTCTTATGAAATACAGGCAGAGACCAAGAAACAGGGAGCCGGACCAGACACTTGAGTGTTCACTGAGATTAATTGATTAATCATTGTCACTTGCTGAGAATGTATATATATACAGTGGTTTTGATTGGCTCTAGTTAAATCACACTCTAATTACGTAGTGTAATACCATTGCAATTTTGTGCTGAAGTCCTGTTACAGGATGGTATGTGTAAGAGGAGGTGCTAATTTTGGCTGTTAAACAGCAGTTCAGTGTACACATCTTGTTAAATTTAGCCAGTGTAATCTCCTTAAAAGATCAGCTTTTTTTTTTTGGTGTTCCTGTCATTTATTTAACTTTATTAGGATACCTGTGCTGTAAGAGAGGTGTTGTATCTTTCACCGCATGCTGAAAGCAAAGGAAACTGAGCAGCTTGTACCTCATATGTTATTGAACACATATTTAATGTTACTAGCAAACAGGTATGTCTTAACATTTTACCAAAATGTAAAGAACAGTTGACCTCCTCAGAAACAACACTCAAGTAGAATACTTTTCATTATGACCCGAGTTATATATGAAGCAATGTACCACCGTGAGGCTTTAAAGGGAATAAACTTAAAACACGTCTCAACCTCTGTGCTTTTAATAACATTCTTAGACTCGATAATGAAGAATTAGGGACATTCCTTCCAACCTACATGAAGAAGCTAAAATATTTAGTGGGATGATGTGCAAACAAGAAGCAACTTCTACACATTTACCATGCATTAGTGAACGGAACAGTACAATGTTATGCAACCGTTTGCATTCTAAACAGAAAGCTTCTATAAAACTGATAACCATCATTATTGTTGTTGTTATTATAATTATTTAGTATCTTATTTAAGATAATTATTAATTTTTGTTTATGATAACAATTAACAAGTGTGATGAAATCAGAATTGTTTTCCACATGCAGCATGTGTACAGTTTTATACTTTCCTATGTGGTTTTCACACTATTTTTTTCATTTGTTAGAACTTAGTACATTAGATATGGGAGCTCAAAGAGTAAAAACTTAATTCTTTAGTTACAAACAGCAGAACAGCAGTATTTTTTTCTGGTGGAATTTTTTCATTTGTTTTTTAAGTCAGGATGTTAAAGTGGTCAGGCTTTCTTTAAGAATGATTGCAAGGGCAGAGAACTGCCTTCATCTTACATTATGATCAGGATCTTTTCTCCTTGTGTTGTGCTTTTACAGTGGTCAAAATCATAAGAGAGGTCAGGAAAGCATCCTCCAAGGCAAACACATGAGTAATTGTTAGGTGGTAAATAGGAGAGGAGAATGCACATTATGGGAAGATTTAACTTACGAATCAGTTAGGATTCAGTTTCATTTTGTGTATCAATAACTAGATACACTTTTATGCTACTTTTAAGTAGCAATATGCGTTATACTAGATGATATGACTCTGAAATACATTCCGAGTATGAGCAATTTGCTCCCTTACTCATAAAATCTGTTGTACCCCAGCGCTTTAAATCCTTAAGATTTCAGTGCATATTATGGGTAGGTGCATTTTTAATAAATGGATCACGTGTTTTGTTCTATGTGCAAAAGCAGCATCAGGGTGGTAGTTTAAATGCACAGAGAAACATTCCACAACCTTGTTTTTAAGGTGTTCTTCCATACTTTGGAACTCCCAGCACTGCACTATGCATTGAGCTTCTCTGTTAACCACGGGTAATACCATTTCAATGTGGAATGTCACTACCAAAGTGATACAACAATGCAGTTAAGTGACAAGACCTGTACAGTTTTGGAATAGTGGCAGATGTCTAAGTGAGAGTAATGGAAGTAGGGAGTGTTAAGTCTCTTCATTGAACTACCTTGTTCATTGCCTAGTCTGATGAGAAGGGAGAGCAGGATCTGTGGGGAGGGAATTTGGCCAACAGTGACAGTCAAGGTGTGCCGGGAACCCCCTTCTTTCCCTACTCCCTTGGGTCTGGCTGTTGACGTAGCTGCTGTTGTAGGTGTTCGGTGTGTTTTGGAATCCCTCTTCCAGAGGATTCACCAGGAAACAGGATGTACTGCAGCATCTGTCCGTATCCCAGCAAGATAAAGCTGCCAAGGCTGCTTGCTCTGCCAGTCACAGTTGCCGGCATGGGCTCCCAACTTCAGCACCGAGCATTCACTCTTTCCTAGAACTTGCTAACAGCTGTCCTCTAGATAGCATTGAGTAATTATTAGGCTGAAGATGATAAGTATATTTATCTTAAGTTTTGAAAAAAATACATATACGATTGAAATATGTTTTGCATACTCAACATGATAAGGAACAACTGCTGGGCATTTGCTTTACTGTATGGATTTCTTACTCAATTGCTTTTTGCAGTATTTTGCCCCAAGATCTTTTAGATTTTTTTTTTACTCCAGCTTTGCTTATTCTCACAATCTGGGCCAGAATGCTACCTCAAAACAGACTTTGACACTGCTACCTCTTTTAAAGAGGAAATAATTATTATTCATAAGTACTGATGCACAGCAAACAGTATTTTAAAGAAAATGAAGTGTTTTATCTTAGTGGACTTGAAACAATCAACAAAATTTTTGTTAACCTTACATATACGGGCATGCATGCATGCATGGACATGCTCAGGAACAGATACCGACTTTCCCCCTTTCCATAAATCCTAATTTCCTTTGGAAGCAATGATGCAATTGCTCTGTTGGTGCCTCTTTTTGCTTGCTAGTCACTCGTGGGTCCACTGTGACCCAAATTTGAAGCGAGATGGTGAAATAAGTGAGATGGTTGAACTGAGCCAGTGGCTTGCTGGTATGGGGAGAGATTGGAATTCTTCCTTTCCATCACAAGCCTTGTGTATACACCTGAGCCAGGCCCTTTACCTCTATGAATTACAGGGAAAGTAACCCAGAAAAAAAAGAAGTGAGTTGTTTCCTGACAGTTTATCAAGATGGAAGGTTAAGGTGGGCACCCATGCTTGACCGAGGGAGCAGGTGGGGCTGTGAGGCGGGAAATCAAAGGGACAATTGAATCCTGTCTCTTAACAGAAGCTGTTATGTGTTAGATGTCCTTCATTTTCTCATAATGCCAGAGTTCTTACAGATCTCACAAAGAAGACAGGAAACTAGATAAGGAAAGAGATTATTACTAGGGCTCCCAAAAATGAAAAAAGTTGGAGCTTGTGCTTTTTTTGGCACCAGAGAGCTCAGGTATGGAACACAGTCTTTGTAGGCCTCATTGGTTCTGACATTTGTTTTGGCTATTGACTTTTAATTGTATTCTGGCAGTTTTCAAATTTAAAAAAAAAAAAAGTGATAACACTGTATTTTAAATTTGTGAACCAATGTTTTGACTCAATATTATTTGACCAGAATTCAGGGTAACTTTGGTCTTCCTGATGTTGATTCCTTCAGAAAGTTAACTGTTGCTTTGCTTTAATTTTCACTTTTTTCCAGTGTTAAATAGTGGCTCTTCAGATCCTCATTTATCTTCTCCTTTCAGTTTGATTTTATTCTCTGATAGGAATTCTTCTAAAGCATTCTTCCTATTTGAATAGTAGTAATAGCAGGAATTAGAAAGAAAATATAATTCCATATATCCCCTCTTAAATATTTTATGTTGTTCCATCCACTGCTGCCTTTTAGTCTTCTCTTCTGGCTTTGTTTTACATTTTTTACTGTTTTGCTCTGATACAGCAGTCTAGGATTATCTGAAAAATCATTTTGATTTCCATTTTAGATATTCTGTACTGGTATTGGTAGATTTGCTCACTGTCACCTCAGGCCCTCACAAAAAGACGATGTGTCACACTCCTTTGGGTACTGGCACATGTTGGTCTTGTACCACAGCCCTCAGAGCCAAGCCTAGTACAGCATGGAAAAGTGCAAGGAAGATCCAGACAGTGACTATCAATGTATGTGGGATAGCAGGGCAAAATACGAACAGTTGGTACTGTGGGATTTTCTTGTGGTCCAGCAGAGCTTTTTGACGGTGCTGTAAGAAGTACACTGGTATAGGATTTTTCATGAAGAGCTGTACTGGCTTTGTCTAAATTTATAAATACTGTTGAGTTAGTAAGACATGGAATTAACCCATACCAGTGCTTATCAGGTGGTTTAGAAATTGGTGCAGGCCGCTTAGTTTCACGCTGTTATGTCTCTAGAGAGTTTGCAAAAGTTTAAGTGACATGATTACAATACTGTTAAGCTGGCATAATTTATGTATGGATCAATTAATAAATGCAAGTCCTGAAATAGGGAATTATAGTGGGTAAAAGGAGTCGGTATCTGAGGGGTTTGTAGTAGCTCTATGTCCAACTGAGAGAGACTTATTTTTGTATGTGATGATGAAGACAATCTCATGTTATCCCCTTGAGGATGCCCTTTACAAGGCTGTATATAGGGGCCATGTGGAAGATCAGCACATCAAAGAGTATTTTGGCTTCAAGGGTGGCCCAGTATAAGCTGATTTTATAAATCTGTGCATCTTTTGTTTGGGTGTCACCCATTGTAAATCATACAAAATCTAATCCAGAATGGAACCTCATAGTTGCCATTACAGCCGTCAGATTGCCTACAAATTGAAATTCGTATCTACACAGCATTCAAGTGTTTACAGAGTTTTTTAACAGTATTTTGAGATTAAAAAAAAAAAAATTATTCAACTTTATTCAGGAGAGAGGGGCAGACTGTTTTCCCCTCCACAACAGATTCTCTTTCTCTCGCTATCTCTCTTTTTAATTTCATTATAATTCCCGCTCCTGGGCTGTATGTACACTTTTGATTGACTGGTTTTATTGACTTGCACTTGTAAAGCAATAATATTCTGGGGCCAGGTAAACATAATGCTGTGTGTAGAGGAGCATGAGCACAGCGTGACAGTTTGCCAGTCACCCGCTTACCAGTCGAGAGTGTCAGTTTGCAGCTGTGTGCCCTGTAAGGGTCAGTGATATCTGATTAAGTTGTTTGCTTTCTAGATCTCCAAAGATTTAGAATGTCTTTTAGGAACATGTCCAGAGATTGATAATTGCCCCCAAGTAACTTGCAAAATTAGTTTACAAGTAAACAGAAATACAGCTGAGTTTTTCACATGAGAAGTAACACTAAAATCATACTAGCACAATACATATATTTGGTTTTCCCTACAAAAAACACATTATTTAGAGGCTGACAGAGAAAAATTACTTACTCTAGATCTGTGTGCATTACTTTGCTTGAATTGATGCAATCCATATCAAAATATCAAAGATTTTAAAATAAAAATTTACTCCAGCATGTATGTTACTATTTATGATGTTTTCTTTCAATGATGACTTTGTGTCACCCACAAGGACAATATGAACATTTGACTGTAATAACAGTGATTTTGTACAGGGTGAAGAGTTTAATACAGTTAACTTCCATTTATATACTGCCAAGACACTTTACAGAGAAGGTTAGAATGACTTTTACTTTTCTCCATACCAGAAAAAGACGTACAGTTTTAAATACTTTCCTACCTGCTGTATGTTATCGACAGTATAGTTTGCACGTTGACAGGTCTATAGATGGCCATGAAGGTTACTGAAAATAACTAGTTATTACAAACATACAGACTGGAAAGACTGGAAGTTTTCTGTGGGCTGTTAACTCACAATGCCTCTAGATGAAACGTAATTACAAGAGGAGAGGTAGATATTTCCTTATTCCAGAAGATGCTGATATTTATTTTTGTCTTTTTGTTTTGTTCTTTAGTGAGATAGAAGATGAATTCAGCTGAAATCACTGATGATGATGAAGGTAAACTCTTATACTTTGTATAATTTTTGATCAGGCAAAAACACTTGTTGATTTAAAGCTTTTGTCCTCAGTAAAGAATGTAGTTAGATCAAGACAAATTACATTAATGTTTTCTAAAAAATTATGTAAAATAGGGCATTATCTTTGTTAGTCATTATTATTTCTGCTCTACATCCTTCCTCCCCTCCAAAAAAATCTTCCTCCTGTAACATTATTTTTATATAATTATTATATATAATTATTATACTTTAGATTCTTCTTTGGAGAAGAAACTGTCATTTACTGGAAAACTGAATGATTTGACTTTGAGGTGGCCTCAACATACACTTACCACAGAAGTCAGAAAAATAACAAAGTTCTTCAAAACACGTTTCCAAAAAAAGAAACAAACCACAGAACGTTGTAGTAAGGATGTCATGGTTTTCTGGAGAGGGTGCTTTATCTTTCTAAACCTCTTTTTTCAGTGAAAATTCCTAAAAAAAATGTGAAAGTAGAAACAGAAAATGAAGATGAAGCTCTAGACTGCTCAGTAACTTCCAGATCTGCTGAGAAACACTCACTGGATGGCGCAGTGACTTGCCTACAGGATTCCAACAAACGGAAACAGACCTCCCTTGGCTGTGATGGGTCAGGAGGCCAGCAGGATGCCTTACCCAGCGTGAAGAAGAGACGCTTTACACAAGAGGTGACTTCTCTATACATGACTGTGATTTTTTGGTTCATACTTCCTAGCCTAAATTCACTGCTGCTATAAGTAGAATGCAAGTCTTGTAACTAAATTTACATTAGTAATGAGTTTGTTGCAAATGTGGCTAATCTTAAGCCAATTTGCACACATGTATGGGTATTCTCTAAATAACATGGGAGTGATCATATTTATGAAATACAGTCATAGGTTAATTCATTTATGTGAATTATGTTTTTGTTGTTCATCAGATAACATAGGAAGGGGCAGTGATTTGGAGTAACTGGGCATGGCTCTGATTACGGTCCCTCTCATGTCACACGGTCCTTCACCTGGATCCTCAGTGGTAGAATCAGGGCTGTAATTCTTTTTCTGTGACAAAGATTTAATGTCAGTGAGACCAGTATAAATGAGTGTATTACTTGAAAGATAAAAATGCAGGGATGCAGAAGATGTAAGCCGTATCAAGAGCAGGATGTATTACAACATCTGGTGTGGCATCCCACTTGGGACAATCCAGATGTTTCTCTAGCCAGTGAAGGAGATGCCCAGTCTCTTCCATTATCCTGATCTAGTGTTGCTAGCCATGGTGGATTTTAATTAATCTCTGCTGAAACTGAGCAAGTTTCTTTTTGTCCTTGTTCTTTTCAGTAGGGAGAGCAGTGATCATCCGTTCCTAGAAAAATCATCTGCATGTGGGAAAATTCATGTGATGTTGTCCACCCTCAGTCCTTCCTTTCTGAGATTAAAATTATCTTTTTTCCATCTCTTCTTCAGGAGTCACCTTATATTTTTGTTGTTCCCTTTGAGAGTTGAGAAAGACTAGTGTTGGGCATTGGATAGTCTCATCTCTCCTGCCACCCTCTAGAGCAGTATAATGACCTCCTGTTTTTCACACTCAGCACTTTATTAAAATAACCTAGATTCAAATTCATCCTCTTTTGAATAACTTCAGGCCCTGGGTTATATTTAGTTTGTGACCTATTCTAATGCACGTATCCTTTTCTGCTGTTCTGCTACCTAGCCAGTTATTCCATGTTGTATTTGCACATTTCATGTCTCCTTTATAGCCATGTCTCCGTGTTTCTTTTTCTTGACTATCATCTCTCTGACTTCTTAGGGCTGTTTTTTTCCCCTGAATGCCTGTGGTAGGTAGGTTTTAATCTTATTACACAGTTTCTTTCTTTTCCTTTCTCTTTTTCTTTTTACAATTGTTTTCCTTGCATTCAGATTCTTAAAAGAGCTTTATAATGGTCTCTGAACTGTGCTTGCTTTGCATTTTCCTGTTTGCCATTAATAAATTTTAAAATTTAATTTGAAATTAATTATAACTTTGGATTTATAATATCAGAAATTGACCCAGTAATAACGATGAAAATTCATTCTTGGCTGACCCCAGTGAATCAGCATGTTTAGTTAAATAACCAACCAGAAATAGTCCTCAATCTTAACAGCATTTTTTAAGTTAATGACTTTTCTAGTACCAGTATTATGTTTTAATTGATGACTTTATTAACTATTTCTATTTAAACAGTGGAAAAATCTTCATTATTTTCAAGAATGTTGTGCTTGTAGTATATTTTTACTGCAGGTCACATAGGCATCTATCTATGATATAAACAGAACTGTACTTCTTTTGGGCTGGTAATTATATTATTAAATTACTTTTTATCTGAAAACTTCACTTTTTTTTTTATTCTGAATAACACTTCATAATCAGAAATCAATTTTCCCTGATTTTCTTTAAAAAAACAAAGTGTAGAAGATTGTAAGTTTAAAAAATTTATGCACAACACTTTTCTCATGTGTCTGAAAGAATCTTTCTATGTTTCTTGCTCATGTACTTTTTATTCTTTACTCCTATGCTTGAATATTATGCACTGTATTCTTACAGATATTTAGACTTTGTTTATTAGGCATAACAAAGGTCATAAATGCTGGACTCGAGCACCAAACAGAACAATAACTAAGCAACTTCTAAAACTTGGCTTAGGATTCCAAGAGAGAATGTGAGAGGCTATTTCACAATTTCTGGTATTGGTTGATGTTTTCCAAAATACTGCATTTTGCAAATGTTCATAAAATGTTTAGAACATAAAAACTTGCTGTGCAATTGTAGTATAAAAAGCCGCACTATCTTATGTACATTGAGTCTCATAGGGCAATATCTTTGCTGCTTCTTTGATTGTACATTAGAACTGATCATCTTGAAATGGGTGCAGTATTATCTGAAACTCATGGATGTTTAAAAATCAGTGTTACAGAAAACTAATTAGTTAAATTGGAGAATTTACAAAAGCCATGTATTTATGGTGTGGATAGTGCTCTTCCCAGATGGAAGCTATAGACAAGATAATTAAAAGCAAAGGAAAAGAAAATGAGAATGCATCTGAACTAAAATATCCTTAAATATTTTTAAGGCTCAAATGTTTTGTCATGTGCTAGTAGAACACTGGCTATGTGTTTCTAAAATGCAAATATTCTGAAATGCAAATCCGTCCCGCAGCCAGATCCGGCCACTGGGAGCTGCATTAGTGAAGGCAGAAGTTCAGCTGCCATCGTAGCAAAGATCTGCTGTAGTTCTTAGCATGAGCTCCAGAGCACCGTGTCCAAAATTGAGCTGCAAACTTTGATGAGCTTACTGTCAAAATAATGAATTCATGTTCTTTAATACACATTCTAATATTGATTTGGCCTGACTTTGTGCATGAGGTGCTCATTAATAGAAGTTACCCTCATAGTGCCAAGTTTTATTATATAATTAATGAGGTAAAATAAACAGCAGGAGGTCATATGAGAACTGGCAGATATCTGGTAGCCCGTGGCAAGCTGTTTAGTAGTAGAAAAGGAATTGAAAGAGTCATATGCTATTTCTGAAGGAATATTTGGTATATTCTTGGTTAACAGGAGTGTTAATGAAAGAGCTGCTTAGGTGGTAGATCTCACTGTCTGTATAAGAAATGTTTTGTTTTGTTCATTTGATCTAAAATAGTAAAAAGCTTTGTAATTCAGTTTGGGTGCCTGACTGGGGAGCAGTTCTGTGCTTACTGTCAGTGGAGATTTTCATGGCCTGCTTTCAGGTGATGTCTATGTGGCAGAGCTTGTGACCACCTGGAACTACCTCTGTTTCTTCACTGACAAGTACAGGTGGTGTATGACAACTTCAGTCCCAGCATAGTTAGGTGGGGGCAACGTGGATTTCAGTCTGCTTGCAGTCCAGTCACTGTTCTGGCTTTACTCTGAGTGGGACTGGAGTGGGACAGTCTTCTAAATGGGAGCTGGAAGTCAGGTGTCCTAGGCACCACCACAGCCAGGGATTCTGCGCACTGAAATACATCACCTTTGCGTTACGTTTTCATTTGATCCTCTCTCCACACAGCTTTGGATGTGCAAACACGAGGTTCCATATGGAGGGTAATATGATGTGAGTGAGAGCAGAACTTGGAAACAGCTTCAGTTTAATTGAATGCTGGTTTCTAAACTTGGAGTGGAAACCAGCTTGTTCTGAGTCTCTTTTGAGTATACATTGCATTAGAAATTAAAAAATAATTAGATTCAATTTGTCACTGCAGTAAGCAGATGCCAAGTGTGAGTACACATAGGGACCACATTGATTTCAGGAGTTACAGTTCTGTTTCATAAAAAAGAAACCTTAATTCATGTTCCTCACTGTAGGACATAATGGGGTCTTCACTAGAATTTCAAATTTCTTATGGCTCTCAGCTCAGACCTGAAGTCTGTGTTTCATTTGTTTTAATACTTGAATGCAAATTCTGTAGTTTTTTATCTAATTAATGTTCTGCAGAACGAGCCAAGAAAATTGTTTCAGTATGGAAACATTTACAAACCTGGGAGTGTTTTCTCTTGTTTGAATTCTATGTGTTGGATTTTGATTCTGTTGTACCTTCTTAACTTCTAAGAATTATTTGCAATATCCATGTGTTTGCAAACAAAAAACCCCAATCACCCAAGCCCTGCATATCTGCTGCGAGATGATGAAAATGCTTGGTTCCAGTTTCAAGCAATGAGGAATAATTACAAATGATTGAGAACATTAAGTCCTTAAGAATTCATTGCTGGTTTTATATAAATAGTTTAGAAAATTAGAAATCCGTGAGTCTAAACTTCCTTGCCTTTCAGAAATAAATCTTCCCTTAGGATTCCTTTTTAAAAAGATAATACCAAGGTACTTTTCGCTTTAAATTTTTATTATTTAAATAGAATACCTTTTAAAAAATAAGTAATTTCTAAGATTTATTTAGTAGTTGTGCACCATTATAAAGATTTTTTCAAAAACCTGTATATAAACCTTTCACATCAGAAAAAAAGAGAATAAGCATAATTTTTGTATTTTATAGCCTTTGTGACATTTTCAAAAGCTAACCTAAAGAGAGTACTGGAATGTTAAATGTAGTTGTTGGAGGCAATGGCAAGGTCACAGGACTAGGAGTCAGAAAATCTAGATGCTATTCTTGGCTCTGTTGCTGACTTGTCGCCACCCAAATTCTCTACAGCCCAAGATCCTCATATGCAAGGTGAAGCCTAATGATACTTAATTTGGGGGAGTAATTAGAGCTCTGTGGGTAGAGAGTACTAAGAATTATTTTTGCGTTTCTATTCCATGGAGAAAGCCATGAGCCACAAAAAAAGGAAAATAAAAAGGAAGCCTAAATAATCCTTTTATTTTTCCTAGTGAATTTATTAATTTTTTTTATTTAACATTATTATTATTATTCTCCAGTCCTCTGGAGAAAAATTGACTTTGCATATTTATGTAACAATGCCTGCTTAAGGGGCACATATTTATAGCTAGTATCTTTAAGGCCGTCTTACTAATACAGTATTTATTCATTTGAAGGGCTCCCTTTCAAACATGAGGAACAGAGATGCTGGCTCACCCACTCAGGTAAATGCAGAGCAGCCAAACAAGAACAAGAATTCTAATGTAACGTGGCTCTGTGAAGAAGAATCCTTCAGTGACATAATCACTCCATCTTATAAGAAACCTCTCTATGGCATCTCACACAAAATCACAGAGAAGAAGAATCCACCCGGAGCAGAGCAGTTTTCTTCTTATGAGTTGTTTGAAAAAATCAACCCCAGCAGTCCCTCGCAAATTCGGACTTTGAACGACCAACGCAAAAGAGACTCGGCCACAGCCATTGCAGTAGCAGCAGCCACAGCAGATTCAGAATCAAATATATATTCTTTGATACAGAAAATGTTTTACACGCTGAACACCCTCAATACCAATATGACTCAGCTTCACAGTAAAGTTGACCTGTTGTCTCTGGAGGTTAGCAGAATTAAAAAGCAAGTCAGTCCAGCAGAGTCTGTTGCAGACTTCAAGCCTCCCCCGGAGTACCAGCTGACTTCTACGGAACTCAAACAAATCATGGATCAAAGCACGTCAGGTGGAGACCTGGCTTGCCGGTTGCTCGTGCAGCTCTTCCCAGAGCTCTTTAGTGACGATGAGTTTGGCAGGAGCTGCAGTGCATGTGGCTTTCTCAACAAAAGGAAACTTGAATCTCTTCATCTGCAGCTTATTCGTAACTATGTGGAAGTTTGTTATCCTTCTGTGAAGAATACAGCTGTGTGGCAGTTGGAGTGTTTGCCTCAAGTTAATGATTTTTTCAATAGATTTTGGGCTCAAAGGGAAATGGAAAACAGTCAGCAGAATGTGCAATCATCCAGTTTTTATGAGACTGAGCAGGTTGAATCCTCTCATTTTATGGAGGATAAAGAGCAGGAAGAAGCTTTGTCTTTGGACAGGAGTAATGTCATTGCCTCAGATTACATGCTGGATGCTCAGGATCTCAATGAAGTTTTAGATGAAGCTTCTTCACCAGGGGAGTTTTCTGTTTTTTTGTTACACAGACTGTTTCCAGAACTCTTTGACCACAGAAAATTAGCTGAAAGGTACAGCTGCTTTGGAGACTCTGGAAAACAACTGCTGGATCCTCATCGGCTCCAAATAATCCGTAGGTACACTGAAATTTACTTTCCAGATGTGCAAGAAGAAGAAGCCTGGTTGCAGCAGTGTGTTCAGCGAATAAATGATGAGCTTGAAAGTACGTATATGGATGGGAGTGAATGTGACCAGATGAGAGATGACTGTTACGATTCTTCTAGTTTACCAGATGATGTATCAATCATAAAAGTGGAAGACAGTTTTGAGTATGAAAAACCTGGCAGACGGTCAAAAAAAATTTGGCTTGTACCCATAGATTTTGACAAACTTGACTTTCCCCCTCCTGATTTTGATGTCCCTGTCCCAGATTACCTGTTGAACAAAGAACAGATTAAAAGCATATATGAAAGCAGTCTTTCCATAGGCAACTTTGCCTCTCGATTGCTTGTTCTCTTATTTCCTGAACTATTTACTCATGAAAACTTACGGAAGCAATACAACTGTAGCGGATCTTTAGGCAAGAAACAGCTCGACCCCACTAGAATTAAATTAATTCGACATTATGTGCAGATACTGTACCCCAGAGCAAAGAATGACAGAGTGTGGACATTGGAGTTTGTTGGGAAGCTTGACGAGAGGTGTCGACGAAGAGACACGGAGCAAAGGCGCTCGTACCAACAGCAACGGAAAATCCATGTGCCAGGGCCCGACAGGAGGGAATTTCTCACCTATGCAATAAACCCTGAGAGATTTCGGGAAGAATTTGAAGGGCCTCCACTGCCACCAGAAAGAAGTAGCAAGGATTTTTGCAAGATACCACTCGATGAACTTGTTGTTCCTAATCCAGACTTCCCTGTGCCTTCTCTGTATTTGCTGTCTGATAAGGAGATAAGAGAGATAGTGCAGCAGAGCCTGTCGGTTGGCAACTTTGCTGCCAGGCTCCTCGTAAGACTCTTTCCTGAACTCTTTACTCCGGAGAATCTGAGACTGCAGTACAACCATTCAGGTGCTTGTAATAAAAAACAGCTTGATCCCATCAGACTGAGACTGATCCGTCATTACGTGGAGGCAGTTTATCCTGTGGAGAAAATGGAAGAAGTGTGGCATTATGAATGTATACCGAGCATCGATGAAAGATGCCGGCGTCCTAACAGAAAAAAGTGTGATATACTAAAAAAAGCAAAGAAAGCAAAAAAAGTGACAGGCTCTTTAAACTGCTAAGACTTTGACCACTAAATTATTGTCAAGAGTATGCTTTGGTTTAGACTGAAGGGCCTGTCGGGAGCTGAGGGTTCTCAGCACCTGGGACAGTCAGGCACTAAATTTGTTGCGTTTCAATGTGTGTGTTGCATTTCTGTTGGCACCGCAGCAGTGGGAAGTGGCTGACTACATTTGTACATGGGTGGAGACCATCAGTGACAGCTATCAGTGACTCGCTAAGAGCATGATACTCACTGGTGCAAATACATGTATTGAAACTATTACTCCACTCCCCATTTCTGCATCTTCCTTTTCTATCACTTTCTAATAATAAAGAATTTTTTTTAATGGTTGTGCTCCTCAAGGGCAGTTTTTCATTGTACCATTATAAACAGTATTTTAATTCATTCGGATTTGAAATGTGTAGACTAAGCTTAATTTAAATTTGAAAGTGCCATTTTCATTGGAAATCATTGGAATATTAGACTTTGCTTTTACAGTAACTGCATCTTCACACTTGTTTTGTTCTTCATGATATTGAGGTACTGAAAGTAATAATACTGTGTCAAAGAGTGGGTCAGAATGGTGTCATTTGCATATTTGACTGTTACATTGGTTTTATTTCTAAAATCAAGAATTATCTGTTGAAGAATTGAGACATGAGCATAGACACCATATGAATGGGTTTTTTTGTATTGACACCACAAGCTTGATCCTGCCCCTGTGAGTTCTGTTATTTTTTTGTCCAGTGTTACTGCTGGAGTGACTGAGGATTGCTCGTCTAGAGTAAAGCCAGCAGAACAGACCCAAGCCTATACCCATGGAATGTCTTCCCATCACCTGCTTGGCACCCTGTTTGTAAAATAGCAAAAGCAACAACAAAAAGACCTGAAACAAGAACTTAAAAAAATTTTAGACCTTATTTTCTATCAAAATCATGATTCCAAAGGTTTCCAGTGTTGATATTGAATTGCATATATAAAAAGTATGTGCAAAGATTGGTTTTGTGATGAAATCCAGTGTTTCAGGGACCCACAGCATATGAGCTGTGGTAATGTAACTCATTCTTTCCATGAATGCAGCAGCATCTGGATATTTTGGGTGTAGGGATACTGAACTCCCTCACTTTGCCAAATTGTTTTAGTGTAATTAGTAGCTATTTGGAGACATAACTGTGTATGTATAACTTAGGTTTGTATGGTCAAGTTTGCATCATTAATATGTTGAAGTGTAACAAAGACCACCCAGAACCCAATATGAATTTGCTGTATGAATTGTCACTGGAGTTTGCTGCTTTAAAACTAGTTTTCTCTTCCTTTTTTTTTTTAATTTTAATACTGATAGAAATGGTGTGAGAGAGTCAAACATGGATTCTTAAGACAGTAAAGACAGTGGTTGCCTACAGAGCATCACTGGAACACCTTGGAGCAAGTGTTGATGTTCTCTGTGGTCCTTTTCTGTTGTTTACTTAGATGGGTCATAGCAAATTTTAAGTCAGTTCCAGTGTAATTTTCTATTTTAGCATTTGTAAGAAAGTACAAAATATTTGATATTTTTACTTCAGATTTTTAGAATTTATTGTTCTTAGACTCATGTTGGTCCCTTTAAAAGGAAAACAAAATGGTTTTTCCTGATGGCAAGAACTAGTAAAAGTATTGTGTTAAACTGGGAGTAAATCATAGATAGTAGCATTTGCTCATTTTGCCCATGTGCTAGAAACATTCTCAAAGAATGTATGAAAAAAAGTCATGAATGTACTAAATAACACACTGATACTGTTTATATCCATTTAAATGTTTCCTGTTGGTTTAAGTAATAGCAGACCATACTCAAAATGGATATCAGAGCAAATATGGCTATAATAAATCGAAATCATTTTACCAAAGATAAAGAATTGATACCACAATGTCTGCATCTGTTCATTTTAGTGCATAAATTTATCAAATTGAATGTATCAGAAACCAATACTCTCTTGTCATTGTATGCTACCTAGAAACTCTGTGAGATTTTTTTTACATGCACTTTTATAGGATATATAAAATAACAGAAGATACTAATGGCTGTTTAATTTGTGGTTGCAAATGGCTGGTCAAAAGGTAAGAAATACAATTTTATTTTCTTAGCTTAATGTCATACATTTCACCAGGTAGCTCCCAGAAGAATTCAATATATATTAAACTTTTTTACAAGGGATAGATGTTACTAGCTAGCATGCAAGTTTGAGACATACCAGCTTTTACTGTAGATGTTGATATTAAGTCAAAAAATCAGTCAATTCATATTATCTAAAAGGAGTGAAAAAACCAGTTTGATAACTGACCATAAAAATGATAATTTTTGAAAGTGGGTATAAAAATATGTTCATTGTGATTTTTTTCTCTTCTTACTGCTGTGTACATTCCTTTTGTCCCACTCTTCACAACCCTTTCATGATTCATTTGATTGTATGATTTATAACTGATACCAAGAAAATACAGACATATAAATAGTGGCATAGTTCATTAACAAAAGCTCTTGCAGTGTATCTGAAGTACAGCCACTTCATCCAGTTGGTCAGTCTTGTAAATAAATTAAAGGTATATTATTTTCATACAAGAGGAATGTTGTCTGGTGATTGATTTGGTACAAGCAGGATTTTTTTCCTATAAAGTCTGTTACTAAGATCTGAGATAGCCTCAGCTAGTCGGACAAATACATAAAGGAAAACACCCCAGTTTGCTGCATCTATTTAAAAAGATTTTTCTGTCTTTCTGACTTCTTCTGTTTAAAAGAATAAACTTGTAATTTTGAAAGTGAAACTCTGATAGGAGGGTTGCTAGATATTGAAGTGTGGGGCACATACGTAGCCATGCACACTGACTTCCTATGGGTAAGCACTACTTTCTACCTACCCAGTTAAGGTGGGTATCAAGTGTCTCTACTTCTTAGCAGTTTAAACATATCAGCTTTCAGTAAGTATTGAGTAGCCCATTTCTAAGCTTTCTAAAAGAAACAGTGTAGTATGTATCATAATTCTTTATTTTTGCATCTTATGCATCTTCTACAACTTAAACATTTCCTCAGAAGCTCTGTAAGAAATGTAAAACACTACTTCAAAAGGGAGGTGAAGTATACATCAGTTTATTGCCTGTTAAGTATATTCAGGTGACAGAATCAACAACAAACGTGTTGGCAAATCACTTTGTTATGCTGATGCAGTACAGCCAACAATGTTTCATGTTCTAAGAAATGTTTGTAACTTTTTAAATTATCTTCAAAATGCATACTGTTTATTTCTAGGTACATTTTAAAAAATCTGTCATTTGTCTCTTCAGTTACTGTTTGATGTTTATGTTATAGCAGTGAGAAACAGAATTGTGTGCTCAATGCTCTACAAAGGCACACCAGGTCTAATTTCATGCTGGAAGGGGCTAAGATGAACTCTATACCCCCAAGAAGCCCAGAAAATAATGTGTAGGTTTTATTTATAATTTGTTTTCATTCAGATTTTGTTTTGCTGATTAGAGGGATGTGGAACAGCTGGAAAATTCAATGTCTTAAGCTTGCTTTGAGGACAGGGCATAAATTGACAAGTGTTCTTACTTACAAAAGTACATTTTAGTTGATTTCATTTAAAATTTGTGGAAGAACAAGTGTGGCAGGTTTTTCTGAGTAAATGAAACAATTTACTCCATCACTGTCATTGCCAACATTTCTTTACTGCCTTGGTTTGACTTTCTGATTTCTTTCCATTATTACTACAACTCAGCACCAATGGAGTTAGAGATTTTTCCTCAGAAACATTCCGAAAGTATCTTTTTTAATGTGCCTGAAGTTGATAAAAATGAATAGATGAAGTTATGGTTTAGTTTCCTCTTAATTCTCTCTTAAAATTGACTTTGCTAAGAAAGGCAGAACAAGCAAGTGCTAGAAGCAGATGACTCCTAACAAAACCAAACCTCCATCACATTCACATTTTCCTTGTACTTCATCTGACTGGCAGGAGATACGTGCTTACACTGTATTAATTTTATCTACCATATTCCTTTTCATTTTTGTCATTTTCTGGATGCTGTCATTTCTAGCTAATGGCCATGAAAGCCTGTGACATGAGCAGACCACTTGCTTGGTCCATTTCCTGGTTTGTTCTATCACGGGACTGTGGTCCCCACTGAGCTTTTTTCTTTGATTAACAATTCGGAAGGAAGAACTTTGATTCCCACGGGAAGGGAAGAACTGTAATAGAAGAGAAATAAAGCTGTTCTTTTCCCACTTCTCCCTTTTCTTACCCACACCCCAAGACAAAATTGAATAGAGCAAACCTGGTTTAACTATGTTTTCCTTAATTTCTGTTTTAAAATTTAGTGAAACTGACTTCTCAGTCATAAAATGGGCAAAATCACTACATGTCCAACCACACTAAAATTAATGCTAATAGATGGAAACAAATTATTACTGAACATTGGAGGAAGATCAGCTAATTAGTATCTATGCACACAGAACACACACACACACAAATGTCAAGTAATCACTCCCAATTTCCTTCACAAATTTCATTATAGCAAAGCAACTGTTTGTCCTTGTTTCCAGAGGCATTTTGTAGTGGTGTGTTAGTGCTCACTTCTCTGGAAGGCAAAATATTCCTTTAATTGTTTCAGGAATGTACCACTTTAGTTAGCTCATATGCTGGTGTGTTAGCAAGGTCTACAAATGTTTCCTGTGAGAAGAAAATACTAAGGTACCTGTCAGCAGTAGGAATGAGTCACTTGATAGGATTGCATCCTGCATTTGAAATCTGACCCCTTGTATAAAACCAAGAGTTTGGTGTTATGTCATGTAATGTTTTCCCTTGCCTCTTGCTCCCTATCTCTCCTTGTTACAAGAGATAGAACAAAAGAGGGTCTCCCTGTAGTGCTTGTCTCTATGCAGGAGCATGAAAACAGATGCATTTTAGCTTCAGTAGTGCTCAGATTTGCGTGGCTCACGTGCATCCCTTTGCATTCCTTTCCCTTCCATGCCACCATAGACTGACCATTACAATTGGCCTGCACAGGCTGTTGAGCACTATAATTTGGTAGGTGCTGAAGGCAGACTGTCTTGTTCTGACATGCCATTATGGGAAAAAACAACCAACCCCAAGAAACCAACCAACAAAAAAACCCCAAACCCAACTCCCCACCAGAAACACTATGGTGCTTTTCTGTTCTAAGAAAAAAAGAATTGCTTATTATGTGTGGCCAGAGGGGTCAGGGTATACCCTGTGCCTCTGCCTCTGTCAGTCTGTAGGCAGCAGAACTCAGAACCTATTCAGGAGTGTCAGTATGTGCCTGCTTTAGTGGACCAGGCTCCCTTCTGCCAGACCCAAGTCCAGCTGCTGTGGGAGCAATTCCCTGCTATTCGTTCACAGGGCCCTCTCTCCCATGCGCTGCTCCATAATGCAAGCTGGCCCATGTGCAGCAGATGCTGCAGGTGTGTAGCACTGCTCCTGCAGCAGGTGAGACACACAAAGCTGCCAGGTAATGCTGCAGGCTGTGCTGCCCCTGCTTACCCTTCTTTAGGTCACAGTTTTAGCTCATATGATGTTTAAAGGCTGCAGAAACAAGTGCAACCTGCTTAGCAGGGTCTGACCGCAATAAAAAGGTCTGATCAATAGAGAGCTTATCCAGAACAGATCAATGTAGCCAAGTGGAACAGCTACTCACCTTCCTGCTGTCATAGTTTTCCTCTGAGATCACCCTGCCTTGTGACTGAAGCTTTCTATTTTGAAACACATGGGTACAGTTCCCTCTCCAACCATTTCAATCCTGGAACCACAGAGGGCTGTCTCACACATCACAAGACTCCTTAGGAAGTCTGGCTTTCTTTTCCTTAGCTCATACCACTGGTGGATCAACATTTAAAACTTACGAAAGCCTGTTTCTACCTTCCACTGTCGTGAGGACCTGGTTTTGGTAGCAGTCATAGAATCATAGAATGATTTGAGCTGGACAGAACCTTTAAAGGTCATCTAGTTCAACTCCCTGCCATGGGCAGGGACACCTTCCACCAGACCAGGTTGCTAAAAAACTCATCCAGTCTGACCTTGAAGATTTCCAGGGATGGGGGATCCACAATTTCTTTGGACATCTTGTTTCAATGTCTCACCGCCTTCAATATTAAAAAAAAAAAAATTCATCCTTGTATCCAGCGTAAATCTATCCTCTTTCAGTTTAAAACCAGTGCCCCTTGTCCTGTCACCACAGGCTCTGGTGAAAAGTTTCTGTCATCATTAGGGACAGGCTAAGTCTTGATTACTTGTGCTCTTGTCTACTTTAGTTTCCAAAAAGCTTTTCCAGAAGTAAAAAAGTTAAGTTTTTGACGTAATACTGTATTTATATTCAGTCCAATTCAAGAAATTACCCTGCTAAGTGCTCTTTCTTATGTTAATGGCTCTCAGAGATGCAACTTCCCTGCCCATCCTGGATGCCAGGAAGGTGTTGATTATTTTGTTGTTTTTGTTACTGTTCTTATCCTGCACAGAACAGACCCTTTCAGAAAGTGAATTTCTTCACATCCGTACCTTAGCTATCCCCAAGCCCCAGAGCATTGCTGGCATGTTTTGAGTGGGGTCTTTCTCTGGCCCTGCATGCTCTGGTGTAAGCTGCTACTGCTGGCAGTGACAGGCAGTGTGTACATGCTGACAAGCATTTGACACGTTGCTGACCAGCAACTGGAGCTCACTGACATATTACAACACACCTCTCTACTTGTTTCTCTCAGCATCCCTGGAGATTACGGCAGCCACTTAGAACAGCAAGAATAAGTGGAATTGGGGAACAGAGGATGCATCTCATTTAGTTCCACAGCAGCTGGTGCAAGCTCCGACAGAGTGGTGACAGCAATGCCCACAATGAAAGTACAGCCTGCCATCTTCCTCTGGGTGCTTGCTCTGCAGAGTCCTTTCACTTCTGCAGAGTAAGGATCACCAAAATCCCCTAGGAAAGCTTTCCAGGATCAGGTCCTCTTAAGAACCATTTTTTTAAAAGGTCACTATGCCTGTAAATCAATAGCTAGACATGTATCTGCGTCTTTAAACATCTACACAATCAGAAAAAAAACCCCAAACCAAACAAAATGAAAGGCAAAAACCAACCAAACTAAAAAAAAACAACCAATAAAACAAAACCAAAACAGCACATATTTTAGGTATGCCTGAAGAAAGCAAGAAATTATTTTAAATCCTTCACTCAGCAGCCATCACTTTGAGGCTATGAAGAGGTACACCCTGCTTAAACACAGCTATTGAGTAGCTATTGGCATGAAAGAATATGCTCCTGCTGCCTCTTCAGGGCTATCTTTGTCCTTCTGGGCTCTCCAGACTAGGTTGGGAGCAGACCCAGACTGGATGAACAGTAGCTACCTGCTCCTACTGGGCAGCTTTCCTGCAGACACACACCTGTGTGTGGCTGTCTAAACAGATAAACAATAAAAAATCTGCATGCTTCACAGATCATCCAACAAGTTGTGTTGGAGGAAGCACATGTTTAAGGTCACCAGTGCAAGTAGTTATTCCTGAGATACCTGTCCTAAGTGATAGCATTTTCCTGTAGTAATACAGACGTGAGCTTCTCACCCCAGTATGGTCTGACGTTTACTCAGCTCTTTGCAATGCCTAAGTATTAAATATCCAGCTAAATGCCACAATGAAATTAATACATGACAATCTGAGATTTCATCTTCCTCTGTGTGGTTAGTTAAACAGCAAAAATCAGCAGTACTACACACAGCTCCTCACTGATCTGTCTTCTCCATGAGAGCAGAGTATCACTGCCATGATTCACTCATAGTTTCCTGACACACCTGGTAAGAAGACTGGCCTGGCTGAACAGAGAGCTTTGGCTGGAACTCGGGAAAAAAGGAGAGTTTATGACCTCTGGAAGAAGTGGTAGGAAACTCAGGAGGACTACAGGGATTTTCTGAGGTTACGCAGGGAGAAAAGTGGAAGAAACTAGAACTTAATTGCCTACTGCCATGGGATATATTTAAAAATGTTTCTATAAATACATTAGCAACAAAAGGTTGGCTAAGAAGAATCTGCATCATTTATTGGATGAGTGCAGGGGGAAATGTAGTGACAGAGAAGTCTGAGGTACTTAATGCCTTCTTTGCCTCAGTCTGATAGTAAGAACAGTTGTTCTGCAGGTACTCAGACCCCTGAACTGGACAACAGGGAGAAGAATGTAGCCCACATAATCCAAAGGGAAATGGTCAGTGACCTGCTGTACCATTTAGACACACACGTCTATGGTGCTGAATGGGATCCACCCAGTTGTACTCAGGGAGCTGGTGGAAGAGCTCACTGAGCCTCTTTCTATCATTTACCCACAGTCCTGCCTCACCACGGAGGCCCCACGTCACTGGAGGTCAGTCAGTGTGACGCCCATTTACAAGAAGGGTTGGAAGGAGGATCTGGGAAACTCCAGACCTGTCAGCCTGACCTCAATGCTGGGGAAGGTCATGGAGCAGATAATCTTGAGTGCATCGTATGGCATGCACAGCACAACCAGGGAATTGGGCCCAGCCAACACGGGTTTGTGAAAGGAAGGTCCTGCTTGACCAACCTGATCTCCATCTATGACACAGTCACCTCCTTACTGGATGAGGGAAAGGCTGTGGATGTTGTCTACTTGGACTTTAGTAAAGCTTTTGACACCATTTCCCACAGCATTCTCCTCGAGAAACCGGCTGCTTATGGCTTGGATAGGTGCACTGTTCACTGGGTAAAAACCTTTTGGATGGCCAGGTCAGAGAATGATGGGGAATGGAGTTACATCCAGCTGGTGACTGGTCACCAGTGGGGTTCCCCAGGGTTCAGTACTGGGGCCAGATTTGTTTAATGTCTTTATTAGTGATCCAGACAAGGGGATCAACTGCGCCCTCACTGCTTTATAAATGACACCAAGTTGGGTGGGAGTGTTGATCAGCTTGGGAGTAGGAAGGCTCTGCAGAGGGATCTGGCCAGGCTGGATCAATGGGCTGAGGCCAATTGTATGAGGTTCAATAAGGCCAAGTGCCGGATCCTGCCCTTGGGACACAACCACCCCAGGCAGTGCCACAGGCTGGGGCAGAGTGGCTCCAAAGCTGCCCAGGGGAAAAGGACCCGGGGGTGCTGGTCAACAGCAGCTGAACATGAGCCAGCTGTGCCCAGGTGGCCAAGAAGGACAATGGCATGCTGGCCTGGATCAGCAATAGTGTGGCCAGGATGAGTAAGGAAATGATTGTCACCCTGTACCCAGCACTGGTGAGGCCACACCTCGAGTGCTGTGTCCAGTTCTGGGCCCCTCACAAAAAGACACTGAGGGGCTGGAGGGCAATGGAGCTGCTGAAGGGTCTGGAGCACAAGTCTCCTGAGAAGCAACTGAGGGAGCTGGGGTTGTTTAGCCTGCCAAAAAGAGGCTCAGAAAGGAGGTTGCAGGAAGGTGGGGGATGGTCTCTTCTCCCAGACAAGTGATTTGACAAGAGGAAATAGCCCCAGGTTGCACCAGGCGATTTTTAGATTGGACATTAGCAAAGATTTCTTGACTGAAAGGGTTGTCAAGCATTGGAATAGGCTGCCCAGGGAAGTGGTGGAGTCACCATCCCTGGAGGTATTTAAATGACGTGTAGATGTGGCACTTAGAGACATGATTTAGTGATGGGCTTGGCAGTGCTGGGTTAATGGTTGGACTCAATGATCTCGTCTTTTCCAACATAAACTATTCTATGATTCTCTGTCACCATGAAGTTTCCTGCTTAGAAATATGCCACTGCAATCAGTATCCTGCTGTATTCTTGGTATAGCAGCAGCATATGTAAGCGTGGAGTTGGCACTGCTAACCTTTAATTAAGATTAAATAATGAAATAGGAAGCAATTTTACATCATTGAGGGCTTTAGCCCTAACTATTTCATGAATATAGAGACAACAAAAGCCATTCTGCTTGTTGTGATGTCAGCTTTAATGTAACCTTTCTGATCAACAAAATTAGACAGCAATTAAATAGTGATCAAATCAGTCTTTATTGGTTCATTATTTATAAGAAACTTCCTGGAAATATAAGTGTTGGATCTTTTAACCTACAGTACCACAAAACAAAGCTAACAGCAAAAAGTGACAGGCTTTATTGCATGATTACTGATGTACGCAGCAGAGGGAGATAACATTCTGACACAAGCCCTTAAAAAAGGGTACTGTAATTTTGTTTAACCAAAATTCATATTTAACAAAAAAATATGTTTTTCTGCAGAAATCTTATGCTGCCACATGCAACCCCTTGTTATTTAAGTACATCTTGTTTGGGCACTTTTAAGTTTTTCCAACGCCTCAAAATGACTTTGTATTTTTCACTTTCAGTTTTGTCAGATAATTTTTTTAAGACTACCCGCATAACTACAGCAGTTCCTGTTTCTTTATCTTCACCTATTATGAGATCCAGTGTGTCACCAAGTTTCACCTGGAAACAGAAAGAGAAGATGAGTGATTATAAACATTCCCTGGGGAAAACAAATCCCCGCAATCTTCCTTTTTTCCCACTTAATATTCTTATCTCACAGGAAAGGAGGAAGGCAGCCAATACCAGACCTATTATAGATCCTCCAGCTATGAACTTCTAGGAAAGCCGTGGCAATACGCAATTACATGTCTCACGACCCTCCCTGCCAAGAGCTTCACCCTTCGTGTTATACAACCGACACCTAACTCTGTGAAAAAGGTTTCGTGTATGTCTTTTTTTCCTGAAGTGTGATTCCCACCAATCTTTTTCTATCAACACAGACACAAACCAGCAAAATGCAAAGTTCTTCCTCGTGCCTTTAAAACAGTTTAAAGTGTTTCAAAGAACAGCATGCTCAGCAACTGCCTGTGCTCCTCTCAAAGGTCACAGATGCAGTACACCTCTCATAAACCAGCCTTAACTCTATGAAATCAGGAATCAAAACTTCTCATCATATTGCCCTTTGATGACAGTAGCCACCACCGAGATCAGCCTCACATAAAGAAAGGGCTGGTAGAAGTCCAAGTGTGGTGACCCTCCTGCCTCTCTCCCAGCTGTGGTCCTGTGTGCACTATTACAGGTTCAGCAACCTTCCCTCAGCTACCCCAGTTTCAATCCTTTTCTATCATCAAACTCTCCTTTTCTTTAATCATGTGCCTGCTCCACCAATATCTCAGATTTAATCATTCCTACTCCATCAATCCCGCATACACATCATCACTTCCTTCAGCAACTTAAAATGTCCTGTCCTTGTTGCTTTCTCCTGACTTTCAGCCTTAGATTTGACTCTCCAACAGCACAAGTTTCCTGTCTGCCTTAGGGAATAATGTTTTATCCAGGGAATCATAGTCACACCATCCCCCCCAGGTGGAAGTGGTGCTAGCAATGCCATGCATTCACCTTTGCAGAGTGATCTAGAGAGAGAAGACCATGCCTTAGCTATTTTCTTGTACTATATTAAAAAAATTAAATTTAAAGAAGTCTTACAGTTCTACTTTTCTTCCATAGTTTTTCTCCATTCAGCCTGAGTTCATGATTGTAGAATGCATCTTCTACTTTACTGAAGAAAAATAAGGTTTTATTGCAGTTACAGTGTGCAGCAAACCAAATGCAATTGTTGCTTTGCAGAAACACAACACCACCATTCATGGGCAAGGCACATTTCCACAACTCTAATTTGTGTGTAAAGGACACCTTCACTTAAGGTCAGAACAGACTTGAACTGGAAGTAAAGAAAAGGTCTTTCACAGATATTAAAGGAAATAATAGCATACAGTTGCTCTGTGCCAGAAAAGCTGTTTACAGAGATCTGTCTCCTGAGTATCAAATGAATAATGTCCCCTTTCCTGCACCAGCCAATTTAATAATTTGTAAGTGATCAAGTTATACTAATATTCTGTTCTAACAATATAGTGATATCAGACTTCTGCAGGTTGCATTAGATCAAACATTGTGATACATTTATATACTGCACATGTACCTGGTGGACCTGGTACTTGATGCTTATACTCACCATACCCTATTTCTCCATTCATTAAATAGTGCATTATTTTACCCCCTCAATCTCAAACGAGATCTTTTTGTATTACTCAGTACAGTATTTTGCATTTTCTTCATTTTAAATAAATAGTAAGTGACACAAAATGCAATCTTAGAAATACTGCAGACAGAGCAAAGCAAAATCAGGCTGTTTCAAGGGAGGTAGGGTGAAATAAACAGGAACATCCATACATCCAAAACATGTATTTAGAGAGTCAAAAAAGCTCCACCAAAAAAACCCCCCAAATACTGACTTATTCCAGCAATAAAAGGTTATCAAGAGTCAAGTTTTAGATGCATGACATCTTTCTCACTAGCAAGTTGTTTCTTCTGTACTTACTTTCTTGCCATGTCTAGACCAGCTTTCAAGATCACATCATATCGAAGAGACTGCACTACTTTTTCCAGATCCTTGTAATCTTTTACTGCATTGGGGTCATTTTCAAATTCATCTTCCAAATTACTTTCATCTTCAGCTTCTTCTTCCTCCTCTTCTTGTACACTTTGTCTGCTCCTTTTAGAGCTTTTGCTGCTTTTGTTCCGCAGAGAAAGTACTGAGATATATTCTGGAGAGAGTCTTAGTGCACTGAGCTTGACTGGGGAAAAACTGAAACATCTTCTGTAGTTTACTGTGCTTGCTTGACAGCTACAGACTACGGTTCTCCTCCAAGCGGGATACAGTTTATTTGAGGGAAATTTCTCCCACAGTCCAAACCAGACATTTAGTTTTCTGAAAGTGGTGATGGGGAGTCTGAAGCCAGTCATAGCATACCCTGAAATAAAACAAACATTCGTATGTAAAAATAAGCAACTGCTTTGATGGATTGGAAGGATTTCCCCACATATGGCATAATAGTTACTACAAAAAGATGATTATCCAGCTCCTCATACAGCGATGCATCACCTGAAAGCACATGGCTTTAGGTGGCTTTATGATCTGCCTTTCTCATACACTGGCCACCACGACAAAGAACTAAGACACCAGATGAGAAACAAACACAGAAAAGCCCAGCAGAATACTCTGTTCGTAATTCCTTCTCTGGTGTTCAATATTAACTGTCCAAACACATTTGTGGCACTTTCCTCCCTACATCTGAAATACAATTCACAAAACACACAGCAACGACACTATCTGTGTCATAAAAAGCACAGGGAGATCTCTATTTATCATGAGTCGTTGTCAATACAAGCAAGTCGCTGAACTCTGCAAGCAAGCAAATCCAGAAAAGCCGAAAGCTGCTTAACTTCAGCTTCTGCGTGGACCACAACACTCCTGCGTGGCAAAACGCTGCGCAACGTCCCCCCCTGTTTCTCCAGACGGGAACTGGCACCGTGGTAGCGCTCGGCAGAAATAACACGGCTCTATGTACCGCAACAGGAGTGACACCAGGAGTGACGCCGGCAACAGCAGGCTCATGTGCAAGCTCGCCGGTGCTGCTGCTTCTCTCTCTAACCTGGGACAAGTAGGTGGAAACACCCCCAAACACCCCAGATGGCTTTCAACGCTCTCAGAAACTGATCGGCAGTCCCTGTTAGCTGGGTGCTGCGCTGGCTTTTACTGTGATCTTACATCCATGGAAACACGTGTTTCCTTATGAGATTAGAGTTCGGTTTCCCCGCACCCAAGTGACCTCTGCCGAAATCTGAAATGAGGCGGTATTTGTGGTTGAGAAAAAAGCCCTGATCAATGAGGGCAATAACTGGCCAAATAAAAATAACCACACCTCCCCTGGCTTTCTTCTTGTCTCTAAATATGTGAACTTAAAATACATGACATAGTTTGAATTGTAGGATTGTACAGTGCTCGCAGAAGACACAGGCCTCTCCTCAGTTCGGGGGCAAATTCCAACAGTTATTTGGACGTGCAAGCAGTTATTATTGCTTCTTCTTAGCGCTCGACCTTAGCTTGTTCCGCGCTGGCCAGCGGGTACAAGCGGGCCCGGAGGGCCATGAGCCCGCGCCGCACATGAAGAGCGCCCTCTCCCCCTCGCTGGAACCCTCGGGCGGGCAGAGCCTCGCCCGGCACCCCCACCCCGGGCCGGCCCCTGACCCGCCGCCGGGGCGCTCGGTGGCGGCGGGAGCGGGCGGCCCCGCCTTCCCTGGCAGGCCGCACGGGCCTGCCCGCCGCCCGCCCGCCGCCGGCCGCCGCCGCCGGCCGCCACCGCCACCCGGCCCCGCGGCCTCGAAGCCGCGACGCGCCCGCCCCGGCCCCGCCGGAGAGGCGGCCCGGGGGCCGCGGCGTTACCTGGGTGCCGCGGGCGCCCCGGGCCCGGGCCGCGCTGCCGTCCCCGCGCCGCCGCTCGCCGGCCGGAGGCGGAGCCGCAGCCGCCGCCGCCGCAGCCCCTGCTCGGCGCCCTCTGCCGGGGCCGGGGCCCGGCGGACCCGCTCCGCGCCCCGTGGGGGGGCGGGCGGCGCGGGGGCCGCTCGCTTCTCCGCCCCGTGTCCGCCGGCTTGGGAGCCGAGGTGCCTCTCACAGAATCACAGGAGGGGTCAGGTTGGAAGGCGCCACAGGGGGTCATCTGGTCCAACTTCCCTGCTCAAGCAAGGTCATCCCAGAGCCACGGCACAGGATTGTGTCCAGGAAGTTGTTGAGTATCTCCAATGAAGGAGACTCCACAACCTCTCTAGGCAGCCTGTTCCAGTGCTCAGTTACCCGAGCAGTAAAGTTCTTCCTCGTGTTCAGGTGAAACTTCCATCGTTTTCTGCCTTTTGCCTCGTGTTCTAATGGTTGGCACCACCAAGAAGAAAGAAGGGCCTGGGTCCATCCTCTTGGCATCCTCCCCCTAGATATTTGGGGCTGACTCTCTCCTTCTGTGTGCTGTGCCCGCCAGTTTGGGAGCAGAGGCTGGAGGGAGCTGGGAGAGAGGCAGGAGGGCAGCAGGCTGAAGCGGGTATCCTGCCTTTCCCTCCTCAGCAAACCATGGGGTCCCCTGCAGGAGGCCCCTGTGCTTGGGCCAACCTCTGCCCTGTCCTCTGCTGGAAGACCGGTCCAGCACTGATTGTCTCCCGCCCCACTGAGATGTGCTGGAGCTGTTTCCCATTGTAATTTTCCTGGCTTTCTAGGGAAGTTTTTCTGTGTTTTCAGGCCCTCGTGCTCTGCCCACATGCCCAAACCAGAAAACCGTGAAAATCTCTCACTGGGGAAATCACTCCGGCAGATGCTAAAGTTTCCCAACTGCAGACTGATTCGAAGGGCTTGGCCACCATGACAATCTAATCCAAACCCCTTTGTGGCCTAGGTTTCCCCTTATCTTCCTTACTTTCCTTCACATGACATCTCCCTCTTTCACTCCACATCTCCATTACTGGTGGTAATTCATAATTCCTTCTCTTTGGAGCTCAGAAACTAGGAGAGGTCCATCCCTTCTTCTGCCTTCTCCCAGATTTCTCTGTGCTCTGCACCAGCTACACCTCTCTGGGTGCTTCTGAATGCTCTGATTTCTCAGCATTTGAGGAATTATCTGTATCCATACAGAACAGGCACAGAATGCAACCAGATTGGTAGCATCTTACCCTGATGAATGTGGCTGCACAACGTTTGGGGTAATTTTGGCAGATGGAAAAGCTCCTCAACTTTACAGTGCTTGTCACCTCACCTGACAGAACAATCGTCCCTTGGAAAATTACTGGCGAATCTGAAAAGTGATATAACTGCGGAGCTACTGCTGCAGCTGTGCAATAAACATGGGCATTATAAGTGATTGCTTAATTTTACATTTGTATAAACTTTGTCATAAAATGTTTGAATGGGAGGTTTTTATGTCAGGGATATTTGGTAATGGAGCAATTCATGGGCAAAGCTGTTTCCCCTCTTTAGAAACTTCATTGGGAAGAAATCTCTGAACACCTTTGTGTCTTTATGTATTTTGAATGTTCCAGTGCCAGCTTCTGTGAGATTCTGACCAATTTCAATTGAGAATATAGCCTCTAACTTTTTAGCACTTTCCCCCAATATATATTAAAATATACATACACACTGAGGGGGGAAAAAAAGGTTGGTAAGAGTAACTTTCTTGCATTCATAGCGGCATATAGTGAGTCAGAACAGAAAAGAATGTCGAGAGCAGTGTGGATTCCCTGAGCAGAAATGCTACCTTCTCTAAGGAGGAAAAAACCCCACAGCCAAAATCCAACAAAAACCACCCCAAGCCTATCTTTCCATACACCTCATTATCTTCAAATCTTTTGGAATTTGATTTGTCTCATGTAGGATTAAAGTCATGATCTAACATTGCTAAGAGTGAAGTTAAGTTACTCTTAGTGAACAAAAATATAAGTATTAGTTCTTTTCTATGTTAGTCAGGCATTATACATCCTTATTACACCTTCATCTTGAAAGGCAAGGTGAAAAGTGTTCCTGAAGTCACCCCGTCTTTTATATTTTAAAATATGATGATATAGTGGCATCTCGCAGAAGCAGAAATTAATCAGATGTAGAGGAAATGTGACTTGGTTGTCATGAACAGGCATCAGGAATCTGATTTATCTCATCATTTCACAACCGCAAAGAGACGTCACCTCTGTCACACTTGCTTAATTTCCTAGTCCAGCTATGTAGGCAACTGTTCCAGTTGTACTAGTTGGAAGCTACATCATGTTATTATTACGTCTCAGTCATGAAAGCAGCTGCTTACCAAGGGTTTTTTTTGGGATTCCCCCCGCCCAGGATTCATTCAGCCCTGGACTGTAGAGGAACTTCAGTGTCTCCCAGGTTTTCTTGTTGTCAGACTCCCTCCATGCCACAGAGTGGAAGGGCCATGAAAGCCCTTGTACAAGACTTGTACTGCAGATAGTTGAGTGCTTGGGAACTCCCAGCCTGGGTCAGTATGTGCATTTTTTAATGAAAAAAACAATGCAAAAGTGAAGTTAAGAATGATTAATCCTGCTTTAATTATATGGAATTGTAATTATAACCAAAACGTTCCGAGGGGGAGAAGACCTCAGTGTAATTTTTCTCTTCTCCCAGTTTACCATTAGATGGCAGCGAAAAGCTCTTCTCAAAGCTGCCACGGGCTCAGACTTCCCTCACAAGAGGCTTTGCTCAAGCACAGATCAGTCATACCTATCTCTGAGCAGGATGTTCTTTAAGCTGCTTTCAGGTGATTTGAATTTTTTTGTTTTTTTTTTAATATGACACCTCAGCAACATACAGTCAAAAGTTTCAGCTTTGGTAAGAAACAGTGATCATTCATTTCTGGCAGATTCGTGGTGGTCTAATTTTTCTTTTAATTAGTCTGATCAAGATGTGTTCTTCTTCCCATGGCTATTCTCATAGAATTGCCTTTTTTTTTTTTTCCCAGTGGAGTCATCCCCTGTCTAGGAAGGGTAATTCCTCTCTTGTTTGGTTTTCATTTTGTGTATTTCAATATACTCCCTATGCCATTCACTCACAAGGAGATTAGTCTTTTAGGTTTGGTAGCTCAGAGAGAAAATTCTCCGTAGCTTTTGACCTGTATGTTGGAATCTGTAACTGGGAATTCCCTCCCCACTGCCTAGGGTTTTGTTACCTTTGTTTTCCTGCACGGTCAGTCGAGTGACAGCGCTGGATCTGCTGGCACTCATTGCATCTCAAAATGAAGAGCTCCATGCTACCATTCGGGCGCTGTGAGTAGCTCTGACTAAAATTCTGCAGTGCACATCTCACCAGATTACTTGTCTCTGCAGATTTAGCTTCAGCATTGCATTGTTGAGACCACACGCTTTTTAAGTTACACTGCTTATTTCAAGGTGAGAAGATGACTGGACAGTGTTCTATGCATATTTATGCTGCCTGGCCAAACAGAGTGTCCCCATAGGAGCATCACCTTTAAGTTTGTCCATATTCATTTGAATAATGAGCTTCCTGACTTCTAATTCACCTCTTCCAGTGTCACACCTATTGTAGCTGCTTAGATGTTCTTTTTTTCTTAGTCCTTAGCCTAGAGACAATTCCTCTAGCTGGTTACTTGCATCCTATCTGTGACCAAATAATCCTATCATCTCTTTTTCTAAAGCCCCTCTCTGAAAAATAATCTTTCATGCAGCACAAGCTCCCTTTCTAGCCCTTCCAGTGCTGCCTTTTCAGTTGGCACGCTGCTCTAAAATTCCCTTTCTCACGCATTTGCCCATATAATCTACTGTACCACCTTTTAGTATAAAATATTGTGTTTATTCTCTTTAGGATACCTTTAATGTATCCAGCTCCTATCCCAGTACACTGAAACTTGGCTGTTTCTCTCTACTTACCAACTCTTCCTGTTGCCATTTCATCTCTTGCGATAACAACTGCATTATGAACTTCTGTCCATTTGTTCCTGCAGCCACATTGGCATCCTGCACAGAGAATCCCTTTCCAGAAGTGAACAAGGTTTCACAAAGTACCTTTACTTGCAGTTTACTTGTTCCTTGAAAACCCAACTTAGACATTAAAGATGGGTAATTAGAGGAGTAAGGGAAGGTGTATGAGTTTCAGGTATTGTTTTGTATTTCTGTAAGTGATGGAGATATAGCCACTTGTTAATGTACCATTCTCTCTTTTTTTCCCCCATCCTTTTCACTACCTGACTAATCTGGCTTTTGTCTTCCTATTGTCTTTTAAAGTAGGAGGCCACATTGAGCCATAATAAGAAAGAAACTGGAGGTGGGCAGTGCAGATTGCTCTGACCAGCACTGAAGAAGCGGTGGAGGCCACTCCATCAGTCAGAGCATGGTGAACCACCTAAACCAGAAATACAGTGCTGCCTTGCCAGTGAAAACTGGTGTTACATCAGTGGTTAAGCAAATGGGAGGAAAACAGTGAGTAACTTCCTTCAGTTGCTCTGATATTAAATCCAGCTACACCAAAATTAAAAGCTCTGCAGTTTCACTGCTAGTTCTTTAATTTCCCCGTTTGGTGAGAGGTTTGCAATGAGATTTGTTTGGTTGTTTCCCCCTCACTTTCTTGTTTGCTAATTGTCTAAAACAGTAATTTTTCGGTAGGAAAAGTTATTGTGCTGTTTCCTAAGACAGGCTTTGAGACTTACATTCATTCTGTAGTGAACGTGTTCAAGTCCTGCTGGTGTTGGTTGCTGCTCTAGGATTTATCTAGCTATCACTAACAGTGGATGGCAAATGCAATAAAAAGCAAAACCAATCAATTAAGCATTCATTATTTGAACCTTATTTATTAGCCATAAAACAACATAGTCTATGAGCAAATGTTAAGTAGTTTGAATTATTTGTTTACTTCTGTGTTTCCTCTGTATTCTCCTCAGATTAATGTCTTTAGTTATTAGAAAATAATGTTCTCTTCTCTAATTGATAGTAACTAATTCAAGATATACACATTCAAGTTTAGCATTATTAATTTCCAGTGGGGAAATTTCAATTGTTCCTCCATCTGTGTATAATTAAAGTTTCCTTAAACCAAGCAAACAAAAAGCCCCAAACAAAACCAAATCAACAATGTTTTGTGTCAGGTTTGCTTTTAAAAGCAGAAAAAAGGCTGCACAAAGTACTTCAGCTTCCATTGTGACTAAGGGACCAAGTTTTCTTGACTAGTATTTATAAACAGAAAAATTTATCTGTTTCAATGCACCTTTGAGACACACACACACACACACATAAAGAAATAATATCAATAAAGGTGCAATAAGGAGGGATAGAATGTCAGAGTAATATTACTTGGTGTCAAGGCTGCTCCGCCCTTTCACAATGTCCAGCTCCAGAGGTGTAAAAGATGTGTAAATCACATGGTAGGAAGATCTGGGATGATTTATCTCCCAGGGAAGGGTGTCCTTGCAACACTAGCTGTTTAAACTCTGGGTGTTCTCATCACTGTGTGACCACTCCTTCTCTGCATCTTGCATAATGATACCCTGTGATAAAGTATTCACCATTTAAAAGATACATGAAGTCTTAACACTCCTAGTGGTACATGATACATGTTTCCTTTCAGCAGTTCATCTTTTCAAATCCTAGACTAGTCCATTTTTCTATTATGAAATGGAAAGAAGAGCTGATCTACTTACACACGTTTTAATCCTATTTGTTCTTATTTTGGCTTATAACTGTGTCTTCACATCCAACTTTAGATCTTCCTGTTTATCAGATTTCTCCATGGTTCATTCTCATTACTTTGTTATCTCTGCCTGTCCTCTACTCAAACTAGAAATTACCCAGAAAAGGGTACAAAAGAATAAGCCCTTCAGGATGCCATGCAGCAGTCATGACTAGGAATGAATTCTGAACCTGGGTACTCCATAAGACAGCTCTCTTTTCTTCTTGATAACTGTGGGTAAAAATCAGCCCTGTTAAGTGGCAAAGAGAAGGCAGCAAATAAATGACAACAAAAAACCAAGCCACAAAACCAAGGAAACAATATGGAAGGAGAAGTGTACAAGATTCAAATTGCAAGGTACAGATGTTCAACATTTCTCAAAAGAAGATAAAGACTTCCACTGCTATCAGAAAAAAAAATGTTTCATATGCAGGGCTGAAAACATAGGTCTTGTAAAGTGTCAGGGATAGAAGAAATCCCAGCAGTCATAAACCAATGATGATGATTAAAATGACTAATAAGGATGCAGAGATTTTCAGTGTATGTTTTTTCATTTGTTTGGAAAGAAGCACACTGAAGTAGCAGTATAGTATGAGGATAACTAACTTTCTATCCCCAGGTAAGAGAGGTAGTGCAGAATACCAAATCCAGTGGAAGAAATCACAGACTTACAGAGCTAGTGCTCAAGATAATGGTAAGAAGAACTTGGCTGCAATAATTGCAATTACTAATAAGTCTTATCATAGAAGGAAGATTCGGGGAGATGGGAAAAGTGCTAACATTGCACTATTGCTCAAGAACTGGAGTGAGATAATCTCAAAACTGCACCAAACCACAAACAAAACAAAAAAGCTGGGAAAAATTATTCTTTCTAAGCTGCATCAACAGGGTTGTTGAATGCTGAAGTCTCACCTTGAGTAAAGTGTGCTACTTTGGAATACATGATCTAATTAAGACAGATTTGAGAGAGTACAAAGGAAAGTGACAAAAAAAGCGTAAAACTCCTGTGAAGAAAGGTTGAAGGAACTGAATCTATTCCTTAAACTACAGGAAAATACAGTGGCAAATGTCAGAGCGTATCATCTATACTCTTTTGGTAGTCAGTGAAGAGACGTCAGCATCTCCAGGAAGTGATTAATCTGTTTCAGATGTCTGTGTTGAAATGAGATTAATTACATCATAGAAGCACTTGTTTCCTTTGATCATCTATCAAGGATTTCCAGGGAGACTCACTGAGATGTAGATGGCTGCTGTCATGCGACCCTGCCTTCCTCCTCTCAGTGCAGTGTCTGACATGTTTTCAACCAGTAAACACTTTGTTACAAGTCTGGTCATCATTATTATCCATGCATTTTACTAGGCAATGCAATAAATCATTGCAATGCAATGCAAACTTGAAGCAAGGATGACTTTGTGTTAAGGGAAATATTCTGCAAAGATAGTTTGGCAAACAAACAGGAGGCCTGCGGGCTGTGGAATACCCTTCACTGATTTTTTTTCTGAGTATAATGTTTAAACTTCCCTCAAATCAGAAGATGGAATAAGTGACCTTTGGTCGTTCTTACTTCTTCATGTCTGTAGACCTGTTATCTGACAGTATGCCTCATGAGTGAAGGAAAGCTCTGTCTTGGTTTTGTCCTATTTCAAGTAGCATGATCCCAAACAATTCCTGAGCATGATTCAGGGGTTGGCCCAGGCCAGGGACAACTACCTACCAATAGACTGTTCAGACTTAGCCTCCATTTTCTGGAGACTGGGAGAGTTTAATAGGGTGGACAGGGTTAGACATGCCAGTTGGCCTGAAGGCCAAAGAACAGGCTCTGCTACCATTTAATTTGTTTGTATTGATGTCACCCAAGAGTTTGTTTGACTTAGGGAGAAAGGTGTGCTTTCAAGCAGATCTGAAGCCACACCTTATTGTGTAAGCTGACACCATCCCTTGGAGTCAAAAGATCCACGGGCATTAAAGCAGCAACCCCTACACATTTCTTCTTGAGACTGTTCTGGAATCTCGATTTCCCTTCTGCTCAAACTTCCAGGCTTATGATTCCAGGTCTGGAAATCATGGCTTTGCTTACTTCCGTAACAACGCTGCTAACTAACCAGCCCAATGCCTTTGTCTCAGATCAACACAGAAGGGAAACAGTGCCACTGCTGGAATCCGGGCTCTGCATCATGGCAGCAAGGCCCATGTCTGAAGACATGTATGGTTGAATCTAATCAACATTTATTACCAATAAATGGAGATTTACAGTACCACCAATCATGCCTTCCATTAAAAACTTTACTTATATAACTTTAATGTAAACCCTCAACTGGAAGAGGAAATGCAATCCTCAATATTTTCCAAGTTCTTACCCAAGACACATGCCAAACAGCTTTGTCCAGTTGTCTAAAATCAGTTTCAACCAGTCCCATCAGTATTTGAGTCTTGTTCTGCAATGAAAGTGAGTATGCAACTGTAAGAAAGGTGCTTCAAAATATCTGGCAAATTCTGATTATATGGCTGAAGCAAGACGGGTCCTTTCCACTAAACAAGCAGCTAGAGAAGGGCCAACCTAACTAATGAAATGTTAGGAAACATTAGGAAATATTGACGTGTGAGTTTCTCAAGGCAAAACCATATGCTAAAAATGGACATTAAGGAAACATATCACCAGATGATGTCAGCTTAGATCAATTTGTGGGCTAGTTGATGAACACTGCAAAAATTGATTTCTCCAAATCTGTCTTTTGAAAAAACATCAGGTTCTAATACATAAATACACAACAAGTTCACAGGTGGGTATTAACTAAAATAACTCATCATATGGCTCGGGTGAGTACTAAGAGCTGCAGTAGCCTGAGCTTGAAATGGGTGGAGACACTGAGAGGAGCCACAAGTTCTAATATATGAGTAGTAAGTTCTAGTCTATGCACAACCAAGAAAAGTGAAGACCTGATTGGGGAGCAGAGGATCCAGTGATTCTCATTGGCAGTTGATGCTCCTAAAATATTTTAGATGGATCAAGATTAGCATCTAAAAGGTAAGAGTAAATTAATGGATAAGTCAAAATTATTTCTCATTAATTCCACTTATTGCTCTGACTACACTTATTTTGCTAAAGCTTTTTGTTTAAATGTAATGTATTTGAATAAATTACTTATATATCTTGTAGACTTCTTCTCTGCCTCCTTTTATAGACAACTGTTGGGTTTTTTTCTGCCAGTTGTTTTAGCTGATCTTGTTTTCCAATGCATTATGCAAAGCAGCATAAGTTTTGCTTCTGCTCACTTAACTGAAAGCTGTGCCTATTGCAAAGTTCAGTCAACTTAAGACTCACTGGTGGAATATACCTATGAACTTACATTTAACTCAAAAGATCAAGGTAGTTTTCTCCCTTCTCTTTGCTAACCTTTCTTATCAAAAATTATGTATTTAACTGGGAGAGGTGCTGAGTACTAATCTGACCTAAGGAAAAGCTAAAGGAAGCAGAACAATGGAGATTTAACAATATTTAACACTGTATCTCAGCAGGATGAGAACTCTAAGAGCACACTGGTATCAAAGGGTGTTTGATTGAGGGAGTGTATTGTCTTTTCTGAAAGAAAAATATCTGAAGTTCCTTTTGGCCACCAGATAGCAGTACTTCACTTTGTACGGTTCTCAGCTCACAGCATTCTTTGCCTTGTTGAAAAATCCATATATTGGATTCTGGACTCTTGCTCAGATATATCTTTTGCAGACTTCATGATAGACTTCAGCTGAAAAAAAAAAAAGATTTTGGAATTAGGAATGCAGGTGATTTGTGTGTTCAGGAGGAATCAATAATATTGCAGCTTTCCTGAATGAGGAAAGTTGGTTGTATAAATCTAATGGAGTGTAGGCATTGTAATTTCCAATGATAAAATTTCAATGAAAATATTTGGCTCAAAATATTTTTAGCATTTCTCCCTTGCTGACAGTGCATTTCCTTATTTGTATTAGTATTTCAGGCATATTTCAGAAAGGCATCTTTGTGGCCTCAGAACATAAACTTTCTGTAGTTTTATAATTTCTGTAATTTATCATTTCTGCCAAGCATTTTTAAACCTCTGCATTTTTCTTTATTTTTAAATAGAGGAACAGACTTTATAATATTTTTAGCAAAATGAAAGATACCCTCATTTTCACTGAAACTTGCTAAAACACCACAAGTGCAATACACTGTATAATAATTGTCAGTTGTACCATGCTGTATTGGTTCATGTCACCTTACAAAAAATGTGCATCATCCTCTTTTTTTACAGTTACAGTTCAAGACCTCAGGCAAGTTACACAGCTGGAGAGAATGAGAAAGGCCATCTGAATGTTATTCCCTCATTCTCATCTGTCCTGGTGTTGACATTTAAGTGTCTCAGCTGCTGCTTCAACCTGGAACAGCCAGTTATGATCCCGACAGGATCATGCAACAGCTGTATCACTTCATTTTCTCCCAAACAAGATGGGAGAGATAATAATAATGGAAACTATCTCTGTCAGCTTTACACTAGAATATTCTTTGCTTTAGTTGTTGTAGAGCCCTAACTGGATTCCCTTCATTTTTCATTCCCTTCAGGGAATCTGGTGTCAGAATCATGTGAGCCCTGACTTTACTGCTGTGATTCACGTGAATTTCACTTTTCTGTAGTGTTAGGCTTATCTACTGTGAAAAGGTGACCTTCCCTCCCATTTGTGATTCATTTAACTATGACAGCCAAAACTAACTGTTTGCAGGGGAAAGTAGTGATAGGAATGTTTTCAGCTTTGTCACTCCTCTGTCATTTTAAGTCCACCACAGTTCTCTTTTTTCTCTCCTTGTATCTCCATAATAGTGAAAACCCCTCTTCTGGCATTCAGCTTTCAGCAGACAACCAGTGAATGTTCAGAGACATAAGACTGAACATGAATTTGATGACTGTTCCCATAGTTGCTCTATTGATAGACTATGTCTCTTATAGTTAAGAACTGGACTATGACTATGATCAGAATGAGGGAAATGGTGCTTCAAAAGTGCTTTAGACTTAGCGTAGCTCTCAAAAGCTCTCTCGTCCTGGTATTGAATGAGGATTGATGTCTTGGTGGTACAGCTTACAAAATGCCTTTATTTCTGGAAAAATAAAATAACTATAGCTTTGTTGGACATTCTGAAGGAATTAATGTAAGACTTATTTTGGAACAATATATTCTTGTCCAACAGAAGTCCCAGCACCCGGTTCTACAGCGCATCTCTCCACGTTTTCTGTGCTTTTGGACTGAGTTCTAGCAATGCCTTTGGAAATTCTTCAAAAGCAGTCCAGCCCCTGAAGATGGCCAAGAGTTATATAGTGCTGGACTTGGGTATCTCCTCACACTTTGTTCTGAGATAAACACAGACCTATCCAATTTTGAAACCTGTTGATTTGTCTGAGCCAACAGAAAATCTTGCTCTTCTTTTAAATAGAAATAACTGCTTTGTGACAATAGAATCAGCACATTGGTGTGTCTTTTTTGTAGTTTATAAAGTGGACACAGACTATTTTTATTCAGTTGTCCATACACTGAGACATCTGAAAGATTGTTCCAGGGCCTCACCAAATCAATCTTTAGTCAGTTAGAGGGGGAGATACAATATAAGTACAGCATCTACTGTGCCAGAAGGTAGAACCTCACCTACACAGAGGCTACAGCTGGAAGAACTTTGTGTTCCACTTGTTACACAGGTTTCTTTAAAGAATAATGATAATAATAAAATATTTAGATCCAAAGAGTGCTTGAAATTGCAACCTGTGGTCTGAAGCCTGAGCACTAATGGTGAGGCAGCTCTGAACAAGATGGGATCTTAACGCCTCAGCTTTTTATCCACTGCTCCCGCCATTTAGAAATATTTACAGCAGCCTTTACCTTTCCCTCTCTCACTCATGATTTATTATTTTTTTTTTAATGGAAAAAGGCTGGTGTTTTTGTAAACATAAGGGTTTCTCTGGAGTAACTGCAGCTCAAAGCGCCACAGCCCTGTGCCAGTCCCTCCATACCAGAACACGACGCCGGCACTAGAGAGGGGCCAGCGCCTGTAAGAACCAAAGGGGGCACGCAGAGCTCCCGGGTCTGTGGGAGAGGGGCCGGCAGGACCCGAGCCGGGCCGGAGGAGAGGAGCCCGCAGCAGCGCGGGACGAGGGGGCGGCAGCCACTTGCGGGGCCCCGGCGGGCACGGAGGGCGGGAGCAGAGGTGTGGGGCGGAGGAGGGGGAAGGCGGCGGCGGGGCGTCACGGGAGCCCTCGCTGCTATAAAAGGGCCGGGTGCGGCGGAGCGGCGCATCCTTCTCGTCCGCAGCCACAGCGGCAGGAGCAGCATCAGCATCGCGGCGGGACAGCATCAGATGGGCATGGGGACGGCGCTGGCGGCGCGGCTCGGCCTGGGGCTCCTGCTCCTTGCCCTCCTCCTTCCCACGCAGGTGAGCCCCGGAGCAGCTCGGCGCTTGCTCTCCGCCGGCCCCACGAGAGACGCGGGAGAGCGGCCGCGCCGAGACCCTCCCCGTGCCTCCCCGCCGCGGCGGCCGCCTCGGGAGCGGCGAGGGGCGGGTTTCTCCCGAGAGGAGCTCCCGCTCGTGTGCGCCAGCCCGGAGCCCGCCGCGGCGCCCCGCGGGCGGCCGTGGGTGGCGGGCGGCTCCTCCGCCCCGGGGCGGCGGCGGCGGGCGAGAGGAACGAGCCCGGGCAGCCGGGGCGGGGATGGGCGCGGACGGGCGGCGGGGCGAGCCCGGAGCCCTGGGATGGGCAGTGGCAGTGCCGTGGATTATCCCGGTCAAATCAAAAAAGATGAAGTTAGAGTTCGCCGCCTTTTTTTCCCCTTGGGATCCTCGAGGGAAAGTCGCGGAACTGTGGTGTGAGCGGCAGCTGAGCGCTCGTTCCCCCGCTGATTAGAGGGAGAACGATCCCTCCAAACCCGAGAGCGCGCCGGGAAGGCACGAGTGTTGCAGCGGGCGCCGGGTCTGACCCTCCCCCCACCAAGGCTGCGGGGCTTTGGGTCCGGTCCTGGGCTCGGTTCCCGGCAGGAGTGGGAGGTTTAGGGGCTGGAAGCAAAGGCGCCAGCCTCTGGCTGCTGCGCTGGCCGAGCCTTGCCCTTGGCACAAAGGTAATGGATGCAGGAGCGATCCGCTTCTCTTTAAGCGGCCAAGGCGAGCGGGGCTCCCAGATTCCGCATCGGTGTGTTGTTCCTAGTGACCACCACTTCAAAAGAGTGAACACCAAAATATCAGAAAAATAAACAGCAGCGGCATTGCTGGATGGTGTTCCCTCCTCCTCTCCTCTCTTCTTTGTTTGCGAGGAAGGGCATTATCCCTACTCCATTGTGCTCAGTGGAGTCTTGCCCTTGGCAGTGATGAGAGGAGGATCAGACCCTTTGGGTTACCGGTATTTGTCACATTCACGTTGAGAAAACCTCTGGGGTCCCATCTACTGTGACGTTGTGGAACTTGGCTATAAGCCTATTCTCTTCCACAAAAAAAAAAAAAAAAAATTGAGAAACTAGGGGTTTTTTTGCTTAAAACCAAGAAAACTTTAAAAATACATAACCAAGAGTGGAATGATGGTGGAGTCTTTGTATGAAGACTGAAAAAAATTCCAGGGCAGGCTGGGACTTGCCTTGTAGGTTATTAACTCAGCAATTCATTATTGATCACTTTCAGACCTGTTTCAACAGAAACTTCAACACAGCGATTTTTATCCTGCAGTCCTAAATTGCTTCCAGCATGGTGCTGGTTGCCAAAAATGCTAACTACCAGAAGCTTTACACCATCCTAACGTTTTTCTATTGTATGCCTTTTTTTTAGTAGAAAATACTGAAAGAAGGTGCTTATGCAGTTTTCTAATAAATTTAACATCGACTTCATAGCTTCAGTATTGAGAGATTGATTTTTTTTTTTTTTCTGCTAATCTATTTTCTCAGCAGCACTAGAAACATGAGAAAATAAAGACACCTTTTGTGGAAAGAATTAGTTATTAAACTAACTAACCTCTTTTAAAAAAATATGTTTTTACTTGAATTAACTCTTAAAAGCTTACCAGAATGCTCTGGTAGAATACAAGTTTGCTGCCATGGAGTTGAAGCCAAGCTTTCTGTATTGTGCTCATTTTTGGGGAGGAGATAATGGGATTCTTGTTTTTTATCCTTGTGTTTCACATGCTTTTTTTCATGGGAATAAAAATACTTTAGGTTATCTTTGAAAGTTGTTCTGTGCATGTGTAGAAAATAACTTGATATTGAAGCTGCACAGAGTGCAAGTTTTTGTTCTGTCCCTATAATGCAGAGTTATGAGGGGAAAAGGGTATTTTTTTATTTTGCTTTCTGTCAGCATTTTTAAAATTTGCTAATATATGGTCTTTTCACTGTGCTTTTTTTTGTATGTTCTAGAATGCTGATAGGTTGTGATTTAATCAGTATGGTTTCATTGTTCTAACTTCTGCAGTTCAGTGCTACCACAGCAAGATAAGAGAGGCTGAAATATTAAATCCACTCACATAAAGCCCCACCATTGCTTCAAAGGAAGCCACAAACCAGCCCCAAAAACAGTATCAATAGATTCTTGACCGTTGTTTCCTCATATTTTTGTTTGTGGCTTAGTCTGAAAAGGCAGACTGCAATTCATGCAGTTGTTTGAAAGTCTTTCTTATCCTGAGATTTTTCTTTACATAGCTCTACATTTGCACTTTTTTTTTTTTCAGGTGAGGTTTTTTGAAACCTATTTATCTTCTAATTTAGGGAAGGATTTCCATAAAGTAATAGTTAGGTAAAAAGATTTAGAAAAATATTAGATTTAGTTCTTTAACAAATCCCACACGTGCAATTCAAAATGTCTTTGTCCTTAACTGCACAATGAAAGGCGTGAGCATTTGTATATATCATCTGAGTATTGTGACTGAGTGGGGCTACACAGCGTTCATTGCTACTAATCTGTTTCTGATTTTTAAAAAAAGACAATATAACCCTTTTTGTTACTTCCCCTCCTCTCCACATTCTAGATCTACTGTGGTCTCAATGGAACAAGTCCAACACCTTCAAACAATTCTTCAGCAAGTTCCACTTCTCTGTCAGCTGTCACAAATTCAGTGAACAATGCCACCACTCACGGACATGGAAATTCTCTTCACTCAACCACAAGTCTTTTTTTCATTCTCTCAGTTTCACTTCTGTATTTTTGCTGTTAAGAGACTCTGGCATGGAAATGGCTACCACTCCCCACCCCGTTTCCTGAACCACCTGAGATGGCTAGATCTCCAACCCAGCATGAGAAGAAATCAACCCAAACTCCACATCAAACCGGCTTGGTTCCACTCCATACTCAAATTAGTACCAGTCTGACCTAGAGAAGCACTCAGTATTCTGACTTTCAAAGCTGACCAGTGTGAAAAAACCAGCTTCAGCGAGGAGGTAAAATTATGAGCTCTTTCACCAAATGAGTTGGAATCTGAAAAACAAGATGGAAACAAAAAGAGACAGTACTGACAAACCAATTTTAAAGCTGAGAAGAAATACAGTATCTTATAATAAGGATGGATAATAACACTCCATGAAGAAAAAAGGCTAGAGAGTTTATCTACCATTTAGAATAAGGACTTGAAGAGTTTTGTTTAGGTTCCAAAAAGTCAACAGGCTCATAGAACCCCTAGAAAACATAGAAAAGCTCAAATGATTCTGTTTCTTGCACAGCCTATATGGTTATAACTTATGGATATTAGGATGCATGAAAAAGAAACATCATCAGTAAGAAGGGTTTCTTCTAGATTTCATTTGTATGAAATTGTTACAAGGCTAAAATAGAGTAACAAATTTTTGTAAGAATCCTCTTATTTAACCCCTGATTCCTAACCAGATGGTTAGCCAGGCAGGGCTAGTTTTGAAATAGCTAAAACCCCACCAGTTTTCATAAGAGTGGAATTATTTATGGTGGGAATTTGAATTTGACATTTTATTTAAATTGTTTGTATGTTAAACCATATGTGCCAGAGAAAGGAGGTGTGGAAACATTAGAAAAAGTACCAGGAGCTTTTTGTAAATGAAATTCAGAAAAGAACAAACAAACAAAAAAGTCAATGGATGTATGTCTCCTCTTTCCTTTATTTCTCCTCCCAAGCTCTACAAGTTGTGTAAGTTTTTTTGCTCCTGGAACTTTCCTTAATTATGAAGGATTTATGAAATCTTATGAGTAATGTTATAGTGCTGCTTTTTTTTTTTTTTTTTTTTTTTTGGGCACAAGGTGAATAACTTACTGGTTTTTGAAGAATTTTAATTGTGATAGTCTACTTTAAACCTGGGCTAATATTTGCGGTGGGGAGAAGGAATGGGGAGAGGAGAGCAAACCGCCAAAGAAAAAGAAATTAAATGAACAGGTGTTTGGAATATGAAGACTGGAGTCTTAATTTAATCACTGAATTTAAAAGTTACATTTGTAAATACTACTTTTTAAAAATTTTTTTCTGAATCAAAATTGCTACACTTGCACAAATTGTTTCTGTATCATCCAATACTTTAGAAAATAGTATCTGGTACTTGATCAAAACAAGCTTTGTTGAGGAGGTTCAACTACCTTGATGATGATACCTTGTCAGAAAAAAATTAACTACGTTGATATGATCACATGTGAGTGTACATGATCATACCACTGTCTGTAGATATTTATCTCAGTATAAGATCATGTCAAACATGAGTGGCTCTCTAATTTTTTAATACACATCTGTCTTTCAGTCACATTACCACCAATTCACAGAATCATATATTAGTAGCAAGCTAACACAAATTCATGTCAGTGAGTGTACATGGACATTTCCTTATGCTTATCATTTGTATCCAGTAAAATGTTAATGATTGTATTTTGTGTTTGTGTAATAATGCTTTGATTTATTAGCTACTGATTTTCATTGGAAAAACCTGTAAATAAAACAGTGGACAGGCAATGCGTTCTAGATGCACTTCCAGACACTTCTACAAAAACTTGTACCTTGCCTGCATTAAGTGAATGAACTGTTAAGCAAGACGGTGTATGTGATTAAAAACCTCAAGGTCTAGAAATGCTGAAGTGTAATTAGTTTTATTTCTCTTGAAGCTTTTCTGCCACTGGGAGTCTAGATTTCACTTTGAAACCAGGGAGTGAGATTTGATTAACATCTCTAGTAGCTGTAGTAAGTTTTCCATACTTATTACAGCCTCTTCCCTTTCAGAGTGTTACTATATTTTCATGTTAGACAAACAGTGCTTAGACAGAGTTTTCCTTTAATTCTTTCACTGGCAATAAGCAACTTTCCTTATGATGGCTAAAGCTGTTTCTCAGCTTCTGGCTAGCAAGCAATGTGCATTAACTGCTTAAGGTTTCTGACTCCCACAGAGTACACTAACACAATAGGCATATCCCAATAATACAAGTTGAACCATGCTTGATGAAGGACAGAGGCTGGAAGAGGTAGGAATTTATGCAAAATTTTTCTGAAAAGCCAGATTTAACCGGCTGAACATTCAGTAACAAATAGTTGCAGTTCATGACATTCCAAATCTGTGTCTGTGTTGTTTTTCAGGTATGTTCCTTTCTAATACCCCTTAAAGGCCCAAGGATATTCTGTGTGATTATCTTCACTCCCTAGATGTGGAGAAACACATTTAAAAGTGCCTAAGCACTTAGGCATGCTGCACATGGGTCTGCATTTGTCAGGGGGAATGAGGCCCCTGGAGAGGCCTCCCAAGGCTCTGAAGGGAATGCGGCGCGGCAGGCCTTTGCTTCTGTTCCTTTACTTTTCCAGTAGGCTGAACAAACCCAAGGAGCAGGATAAGTTTATCAAAGCTCGCTGTTTAACTAAATCTTGGAACGTGCAGGGAGTATCAAAGCACATTGTTCCTTTGTTTAGCTTTTCTCCAAAAGCTCCAGGAGAAAGCAGGAAGATCAACCAACCAACCCAGTTGTGTACCTTTTTTTAAAAGCATAAAACTAAAAATAACCTCTCTCCAAAGACAGGCAGACAAGGAGAAAGGCTGCAACAATGGGCCTTAATTCCGTGATATGCCAGTACAATAAAAGAAGTAAAGGAATGTGTCTGAAGTTCTTGCAAAATAGTCAAACAAAATGGGATGCTTGGCTTAATTGGTGCCATGCTTTTAAAAAACTTTTTAAAATTGAGAAATAGAGCCAGATTGCTCTTTAATAGCATCTAAGCTATTTAAATTCTCTTGAGTTTTAGAGTTTTCACCAGACCAGATGAGTGATTTAGAAAAATGATCTGGTAACCTTTGTTCTGTTCCATTCCATCACAGGACAATGGAATCAGTGATGAAGAAATCCACCAAGGGAAAGAGGATGTGATGGATGTATTTAACAAAGCGGGGAAGGTGGGCGGGGAGGGAGGAGAATGGAACCTACGCTGTTCAAAATCATTTAATTTTTTTAAATGACACCTACAATAACTAGAGCCAGCTCTTACCTATGCCTCTGACTTTCACAGATCTGTCCAGCTGAAGGGTGTCTGGATAATGTATATTGCAATGACTCTGAAACAATACTGCTCTGTTTGATGCATGGCACTGCTTTCGTTGTAAACATATGCTAGCCACATATGTCCTGAATAAAATATAGTGTTATTATTTGAATGAAAATACCTAAAATGAGCACTTACAGTTTGTGTGCAGCTTACTATTCCTTCCTTCACAGCATCGTACTCTGAATAGCCCTTAAATTTTTCCAAATTGCAGTTTTCAGCTAGTTTAGAAATCCACAGGGACTTTGAATGAACAACTTCCATTCAACAAAAATCTCTACAAGGTGAAGTATTTTGGGCCAGATCCAACACCACTGCTAGTGGCTTCCTTGTTTCCCGCAAGACGCAGCCCTGTCCCCTGAGCCTTTCTCCACACAAGAACAGCGTATATGTGATGCTGTGTTGTACTGAGGGTAGTCCCCCTTTGTCCACATGGGGATGGGACGTTGTTAGTGTCTCAATAAATGAACTCAGGGTTATTTTGACAAGCCATTCCCAACTCTTAGCCTAATCCATCAAATTAGGGTTTGCCCATACAATGCAAATACTCTCAAGCTAGCTGAGGACAGCGGCATGCTCTCTAGTGTTATTAGTACATTGCTTAATATGGAGTAATTTCTCCTGAGAGTCGTTCTTACGCAGCCTGTTGGCCTCTGGAAGGGCTCATGGGAACAAACACTTGCGGGGCTGGGGCTCTTTGTCATGCATCTTTCCAAGTCGGCGTTTCCCTGCACTCGGGTTACAGCAGGCTCTGCAGTGAGCTCACAATGACACCTTGTATCTGAAAGTGAGGATGTATGTGAATGTGCTTGTGTCAGAGGCAGTTCAGAGTGATTTGCATTTTGTGTGCATTCAGGCTTATAGGGATTTGATTTCCCATACATGACTGAAATTATTTAGGTAGCAGACTTTATCATCCAGCACCTTTATTGTAATGGATACAATTGGGAACGTTTCTTGTTTTTGCATTAAAGATAACTTTGAAACAGGAGCTGTCAGCTCTGCCTCGTAGCAGCACAAAGCGCTTCATTCTAGAACGCACATTACGTTTGAGGCACTGTACAGGTCTCCTGAGCCCCGACAGATGAAGGGGCTGGTTATTTTAAATCCATCAGTTTATCTACAGCAGTTTGAAGAGCAGCACTAGGCTTTCTGCAATACATGCTTTGAGATGTCGTCTTTTCATCATTATGCAGTAGCCTCGGGAAAGATACTTGATCCTTACTTTGGTTATCAGCCTTCAGTTTTCCAAGTGAAACCCTCAGCATCCTGCTCATGAATGCATAATTGCTCTGGTTTAGGCTTCATCAAAATGTCCAGAATGAATAACCTGGAGCTGAAGAAAAAACCTGATAGATTCCATACTGCCCAATCAAAGTCCTAAACTAACAAAATCTCATCTGTGAAGGGTCATTCAATTCTCTCTTGAATCCAGTAATACTCCCTGCAATGTATGTGCTACAAATACATGAATAAAACATTTTCAGGCTTTTCAGAAGTGAAACGAGACTCTTTCTTTTATGCTTTCAGCTTAGCAGGAGCTATGCTTTAACAACTGATGGGTGTACAATATAAAATTTGAGCACACAGCAGAATTAAATCGTGGTGGCTTGGTTTTGCTGCATAAACTGAATGATCGCATTCCACCAAAATCTCTCTTGAATGACCTAGCGTGAAAAGTATTCTTTATGTGGCACAAATTATTAAAGGAAGCAACGCCTCTGTAGAGCAATTGTTCTGTTTCCCTCTTTTCAACCCCTCTCACTGAAAGCACAGCGTGGACTTTTTTCAGATGGCTTAGTGTGCATAGCCTGGACTTAAAGTCTGTGTTCATCGTGCTGAAATATGTAAACTTCACATGACAAAAACTGTATATTTTTTTTACTGAGTTGTATAAAATGCAGATGGTTTTTGAGGCGTAAGACTGAACCTTGAGTTCAGAGGGATATGTACACCCGAGTACCATAACAAACACATATTTTGTGATTGCTTGTACTAGTAGGATTCAAAACTGAGTACATACAGCTCATTATAGCAATTAAAGCCATAATAGCAAGAATTTAAAAAAAAATTAAAATGGGTAGAAACCATGTTGTGAGAACCACCCTTGTTTTAGGAGTCAGGGAGGATTTCCTCTGAAAGCAGATTATCTGGTAGCTGTTCAGTTATGAAGACAGTCTGAGGGATGTTAGTAGAATGAAAATGGACTTCATTGAATCATAAAACATGATATAGAATATAGATTTGATGCAGTCTTTGCTCAAACATGGCCGTTTCAGTGTTTTAACGCTTAAGTACAAAGAAGTTTTTGAACAATGAGCAAGAAGAGTCCTTTGGCAGGGCGGTGCAAGTAATGCAAAGAAGAGATGGCATCATCATTCTGAGACATGACAATGACATTTGCTGTCACGCATCTAGTATCTACTTTTTTTTTAATATGTTTTCTAAAACTTGCAGGCATTTTGTGTCTTTTTATGTTTCCAACAGTATCTTCAACTTACTTTTTTAAAGCTGTTGTCACTATTCTGATACTGTTGTTTTTCCTGTTTCAGGAAACTAATACAAAATTACATGCAACGCAGCAATTTTTTTTCACATTGGAATTAGTCTCTATTCCAAAATTCTCAGGCTCCTGTAAGGTGTGCCCTCTTGCAAAGTGCCATCAGTTAATGAGCCAACCTGAAGCATTACCAGCATGACAGACGGGATATTTTCTTCCCTGCTAGTTTCTTTTTTTACTGAAATTAAAATATCAAAAGAACATTCAGCTATTTTCAGAACACAAACTCCACAGTAATTTAGCCCTGTTAATCTGGCACCGATCTGAGGCCTCTGACACAGTTTCAGTGTAAGCAAAAGCACATTGCCAGCATGATGGAGGAACAGGATGAGAGGTAAAGCATCCACACATACTCCTGTGACCTGACTGAGATGTCAGCTTTGATCCCAAAATGTGTGATTCGTTCCACTAGGGATTTGGTGGATTTTGCTAGGCAGCTGACAGGGGTCTGTGACTTTAATTAGTATTTCAATGTGTTTACATTTAGCAGGTCTGTTCTTACTCAGCAGTGCAGGCAGACATTGTTCAACTTCTACTTAATTCCTTTTTCTTTCCCTCCAGTCTGATATGAAGCATTCTGCAGAGCAGCGGCGGTCTGTGCTGAGAGCTTGCAGAACTCCTAGTAGGCATTGGCCATTCGTCAGCAGGTTTTACCCCACTTTCTGTAACAGCAGCAATTAACGCCCAGGTCTTCAAAGGTAATTTGGTGCCTGACCTGAATTCCTGTTAAGACCAGTGTCCTTGCGGGCTGTAGTCTGACTGCCTTCCGTGTAAAATCAGTGTATAACACTGAAAGCTTTTATGGATGTCGCAGGATCTCTGCTTATTTTTCTCTTCTGTTTTGCTTGCCTGCTTGTGTTGCTGCCTGTCCTCTAGAACCTCTGATTGCTGTGGCAGAAGGAGGGTTTGTAAATACCGTTCCACCAAGGTGGTGTCTTTCGTGTCTGCTGCAGTTGGATGGGGGGGATTTAATGAGGTCAGGGCTGCCCGGTCTCCACAGTCTGCCTGCACTCCTGTCCCAGGCTTTCACTCTTGGGGATCAGCTCCATTCCCAAGCAGCCACACTCCTTTGGTGTTTCAACCCAAAGGGACAGCTGAGGGGCTCAGCCAAGCCCCAGTTTTGGGCTTGAGCCGGTCATTGTGCTGAAGACCAGAATGGTGGGTATATATCGATTTCTGACAAGAAAGAAGGGGGGGCAGAGTGAAAGGCTGATGAACTGACAATATGGAAAATTGCATTCTTTTCCAGCTGGACCCTTCAAATTTTATTTCCAGTGGCACTGAAATACTGTATTTACTCTTACTTACCAGCTAAGTATACCTAATTATAGTTAATATAGATATTATATGTCCCTATTAATATATATATATCTAGTATAGCAAATTATAGCTAATAATTTATAGCTAAGTGCCTTTTAAGATGGTTTCAGCCCTGAAGAGCTTGCAGTCTTACTTCAGAAACAGACACAGCAGATGGGTTGACAAGAAAAAAAGTGATTCCTCATAAACCCGGCACACCCCAGCCTTTGGGACATGAGGGTGGTCCCTCAGCTTCTTACCTCCCACCTGGAACAGGCAAGGCTCCCCTGCCAGGCACGCTGCCCTGGGGCAGGAGGGAGCTGCTGGCTGTGGATAAGGGGCAGGGCAAACAGCAGCAGCTGCCACCCCAGAGAGGGAGCTGAAGCGGAGGGCAGGGAGCATCCTGCCTCTGCACCTGTGGGGAACCGGGAGCCCGTGGTCGTGGCACTCACTCCTGAGCTCCCTGGCTTCACGAGTAGAGCCAGCAGGTGATGAACAAGCTGAGGGAAATGACTGCTACCCTTCATTCATCTCTCTGTGAGCACACTTGCCATAAAATGTGTAGTTCGGAGACCATAGTGCAAGAGTAGAAGGGGAGAGGCCCGAGGAAAGCCACAGTGGTGGTCTTGGTTCTGGAACAGGTCAGGAGGAGAGGCTTGAGGAGCTGGGTTTGTTCCATCTGGGGAAGGGAGGAAACAATGGGGTTGAACTGCTTTCCTGCACATGACAGGGTGGGGCATCAGGGAGACTGGGGAGAGGGCAGGGGTTGGCTTAGCAGGGAGTGGATTTGCTGGGGAAAAGGGCACTGCAAAAAATAAAGGAACTTCTGAAAAATGCTTAAGGCAAACCCTTCAAAAGAAATCTTACAAGCTCCAAATAAGAAGCCTTGTGTCCAGTTTTGGACACTGCGATTAGCAGATATGAACTGGTAAAATTTGGAGTAGAGCAATGAAAATCACAACAGCTGTAGATGGAAAAAAGTAGAAAGAGTGGAGCATATTTAGCTACAAAAAGAGAGGTAGGAAACATTGAAAGCTGTAGGTAAAAGACAGTTGCTGAGACATAGGGAGAGAGCCTGTCCTTCCTGTATGCTGTGAAGATAATAAGTCACGTTCACAAGCATTGACCTAGGCTGCTCGGGAAGGTTGAGGATGTTTCTGAAAGCAGGTTAGATAAACACCATTTCGAAATAATTCAGATCTAGCTGATCATACCTTTGGGCAAGAGGAAGGCTGGAGGGCCTCTCACAGCTCTTCTTTCCCCTCTGGTTCCAGGATAATTGTGTTGACGCAATCCCAGAGCATGAGGAGTACACATTCAGAATCCCTCCTTTCCTCTCAACAGAAATTTTCTTCTGTGCAAAATACCCCTTTAAACCAAATAATCAGAATTAATAATGCTGAGCTGCTCTAATTTCCCACTTTTGTGAGTACTGCCTCCTTCAATCAGTTGCTTCAGTATTGAAAATTCAGGTTGTCAGCTGGAGTAACGCAAACAAGTTCACATGTGGCACCTGAGTGAGACTTCACCTTCCTGTGTGCCCAGTATATAGTTCTCTGTTTCCTGTGTGCCACACGTTTCTGTGAAGATGTGCATGCATCACGTGGTCATGTAAGCCTAAAGTCAGTTAGCCAGGCCAGAAATTATGTGAGCTTTAAATAATAAAAAAGCTATCATCGCTTTGATGGCATGAGGGAGACAGTAAGGAAGTTCAAAGAAGTTGTTTCTTAATGCTTTATTCCTTGAAGTATGCTTCTGTATGTAGCAACACTTAAATCAAATGGTGATAAGGCATTTGTCAAATAGCTCAAACTTACTGTGCTTGAAATTGGAAGAGGAGTTACTGAAATTTTAGTAAGTGCACAGGAAACCTGGAGCTCATAATATACTATGAAAGGTTTGTTTGTTTTGTCTAATTTACATCTTTCAACCTTTCATTTTCTGTAGAAGGAGGTAGAATACGAATTGCTTTTTTTAACACAGCAAAGATTCTCTAAAGGTTACTATAGTCTCTGTAGTCCATTCAGCACATTCAGAATGCAAATTAGTTCCACATCAGAGTCTTTTTGTGAGGCTTTTCATTACAGGGGGACATGTAAAGCACTCAAATTTCTTTTTTAATTTCAGATAAAGGTGGATCAAAAAGTGGATAGGTCTCTTTATTTGTATTTTTAAGAGTCTTTTTAATACTTTTTACTATCAAACATGAAAAGGAAAATAGTTGCTTTTCTAGGCATTTGGGGACCCCTTTGAAGCACTGAGCAAAGGAATGCTTAATACTTTGAAACTATGTATTATTGGAACTATCAATTACTTTAACATTTTTTCAAAGGCAAAACAGGATCCTCACCAGACCAGCTTTGTGTCTCGTTTTTCTTGTTCTGAGAGATTGTCTATCTGTATTGTAATGAGAAGATGGTCAGACTAGCTTAACGTTTAGCACTTTTTACTTTTCATCTTCAAAATGATTTGCGAACATCAAGCAAGAATATCAACTTGAGTTTCTCTAGAGGATACTTGAATACAAGCAACAGATCATGACTTTTTGTAAAATCTTGTGGCAATCATTATATACTAGTGCTAATTTTAAAACCTTACAAAAATTAAATAGGGCAAAATCGTTGGTGGTTTTTTTTTTTAATTGCAAACTAAAATAACACCTGTTGGATTTCTAGTGATAACTAACATTGTCTGCTGAAGATTTAGTATTACTGAGGCCGGCTTTGTAGTTTTAACTCAGGTTTTTGTTGAAGTCGAAGACTGCAGCACTGAATTCTGTTTGAAGCAACCATTTTATTATTTGCAATGTGTAGGGGTTGATTAAAGTTTTTGTGACTCCTCCCATTCATCTTGTTCTTGCTTACATTGTACTACCACTTTTAGAATGCATCAACAGAGATGAAAAGTCTACCTAGAATATATCCTGACAAGGAAGGCAGGGAAGGTATCACAAAAACCTGATATCCTAGAGGTTTATTGTGAGAAAATTCTGTTCTTATTCTCTAAAAAGCTCTGATTTATCAGGCAATGTAAAGATTGTGGTTCTAGAAAGGGTGATGGAGAGAAGAAATTGACCAATTAATTGTTCAGTTCTGATACCCGGTACTGCTGGATGCTTATTTAATAAGTCTTGACTCATGATGTGTGCAGTGGTTAAAAGAACGAAAACCTCTTCATCTCAAAGGAAGAAATAATTTGGAAAAGTCAAGGAAACTGCACCTGGAAGATTTCTAGGGAGGAGTGACACCACTGCACGTGTTTATATTGTTGAACATTCAACATATTTATGTAAGCAAAAATGTGATGATATAAGGAGGAATATAAATGGGATATAAAGTTCTCTGATTATTTGTTATTTGGTTTATGTGCCATTTCTTATTTTCTTTTTGTTTTCCTTTGGAAACAACCTCCTTTTGTTTTTTAATCCATTTTCTTAGCTACTGTTTTGTTTTAAATGTTCATGATTTTTTTTCCTTGTGATATTCATTGCCATAATCTGTGGCTGATCTTGACTCTATTCCAGTTAGCCATAATCCTCCTCCCTCCCAGTCTTAAATTGTGCATGCACTTCTATGGCCTAGAAATTTATACCATACTTTAAAGATTTGTTTCCCTTCTTTTTTTCTCCATTCCCTGGAATTTTTTCATCTCCAGGAGAAATTCTTACTTTTTTAATAATCGTGCAGAATTCATCTCTTTCAAAGATTTCTGTAAAAATTCAGTTATCTTCCTCTGTTTTAAAATCATAAATGGATAATGCAGATGTTGAAAAATTCTGAAGATCTTGAATCATTACAAAAGCTCTGTAATTACATTTATTATTAATGATTTTCATTAGTAAATTCTTTGAGTTTACATTGCTCCTTTCATCCACAAGACTTATGGTGCTATATAGTAAAACATCCATTACAGCTTAAGACATCCTTGGAAGACAAATGTGTCCTCAGACTTGTCTAAATCTGTGCAAGAGGAGATCTAAGTGAAGGCTGCTTACCAGACAGGATCTGTGGGCCAGGTCAGAAGACAGAATAATTCTCATATGACCTGACTTCTTCCCCCTCCCGTACGTTCCAACCACATGAATTTTTTTTTTTTGGTGCAATTTTGAAAGAGCTTTATCTACATCTCTCTATGTCACAAGCATTGCCCAGGGGAGAATGAGACAGCTGGAGAACAAGAGAAGTGGGGATTTCTCTGGTCAGACCCTGGCCAGCTGCTCCTGGGGTCACAGAGGCTTGTGTTTGGTGTGGGGCAGTGCTGTGTGACTCCTTTTGCTCTGCTCCTCGAGGAACAGCTGCCAGAAGCTGGAGACAGCTCTACTTGAACATGCACCTGAATTTCCTTCTGAGTTTTAGCCCATGACATAGCTCTGCTTTGGCAGCACTCTCTGACACCCTTGAACAGAGAAACACACACTGTGGTGTTATATCAAATACCTCTAACCTGTGCCTAGAAAAGAGAGATAGAAATGAAGTTACCAGCACTAACTGTGACAGCTACTGTGAATATGCAATTTTTTCTTTTAATAACAGAGAGCAAAGATGTTCACAAGATGTTGTTTGGTGCTTTTTACCCAGCCTGGCACCGGAACACTGAATAGCTTCCAATTAATCACTGTTTTGCTGGAGCTGGAGCAAAAATCAACATCTACTCTTCTGGGGAAGTCAAATGCCTGAGCTATTTGTCATGAATGGCTTCTGCTAATGGCATGATATTTTACCTTACAAATAGCCAGAAGTTTGCATTGATCCATTAGAGTATGAGGGAAGGCCAAGTTACCTCTTAGATATTGCACCTCACTAATGGACAGATCAAGCTTCTGTCCATGGTATTTCCTTGCAGTGCAGAGAATTTCCTGGCCTTTTTTGGGTGGGCAGAAAGTGGTGGTGAGTGATACCCCAGATGACACCAAGAAGTCAGGTGCTGACACCCGAATCAAGGATATAAAATACTTCATTTGGTGCACAGTTCCTTTTTGTACCTTCTAGACTGGAACCTTGTTTCTTTTTTTTCAATTCAACATGTTAGAGCAGCTTGCCTCTGATGCTGGAGCTTAAGCAAGGGAGATACCTTTGAGCTGCTTTCCTCATAGGAATCCCACTTTGCATCTGTTGGAGGAGGAGAAATTTCATGATTCCTCTTCAGGTGGAGTATGATTATTCACCTGCTATTTCCTATGGAATGCAAGGTCCTTTGATCAGGTGAGATAGCAGCAGCATTTCTCAGGGGCTTGGAAGTGGCGTTCTACAGGAATTGGACAACCTTTTGCTGAACCTAGCAATTTCTTGCACTTTCCAGACTTGCCAGTTCTGCAGCCCATTCTGTGACTAGTCAAGGTAGCACTAGGAGCACTACACATGGATTATAACCCTGCTACCTATTGCATAAGCAACAAGCAAGATACCCCTGCTGCAAAGACCTTACACTTGAAGAAGCTATTTGCTGTTGATGCTTTGGGGCAGATACCTGCCTTTTTGTACCTCATTGTTCATTTTCGCTCTTCAGTTTTAATCTCAATCCCTCATATCTGACAGATTATTTGTCAGAATTATCAAATGAGTATTCTTGATTCTTTGTGATGTTGTGAATAGGAATTATCCCTTTGCTTTCAAAACTGACATGTCCAAGTATTCTTCTCATCTTCAGGCAGCACGAAAAATATCAGAAACTTTCAGCACCCTCTCAGTTGCTGCCTTCTTGTATTTCACTGCTGGAAGTGAGCCCTTCAACCAGTGACATCCATCCACTTCTTTGTTTTAATGGAAACTGTTTGAGGATGCTAAAAATGGTGAAGCCTTTATCTGACAGCTCTTCTCAGACATTTGCTGGGCATCATTCACCGTAAACCCTTTTGGTTGTGTGCAGATACATAAATATGTCATCTGAGCTGAAGGGGGGTGTAGAAATGATTCTTCTGCTCTGGCACAGCTCCAGGTGTGGGGCTGGAACACTTGCAAGTGTGAGAGCCACTACTGCAACTTGGTCTGAGTCTGCCCAGCAGGCTCAGAGGCCTCTCTGGCCCAGTGCAGTGATGCCTGAGCTGCATGACTGACTCCCTTCTGTAGGCAATGATTTTCTCTTGCAATCTGGCTTCACCCTTCTGGGCTGAAACAATCCAACTTGTCCTTCACTCCCATTAGAGAGTCATTTGGATACAAGCAAAGAAGAAAGCTATTGAAGAGTAAGTTCAGGAGACTTGGAATGAAACTTTTTTTTGTCCTAACAGTAACTTCATGTGACCATATGAACTGGCTGCAGTGTAATGAGGAATTGGGAGAGTAATTCAAGAGTCCACCTGGCAGAAGAATAACATGTGATCTGTTTAAAACTAAAAGAAATTGTGGCATCAACCTGTATTCTGTCCTGGTTTCAAATGCAAATTTTGCTCAAGAAATGTGAAAGGCCAAATGGTAGATAGAAAATGGAAATTCTTTGTTCCTGAGAGTGCACATCATGCAAAGGCAATGTTTTCTGAATCTTATTCACACTTTTGACTTTATTGTTAAGAGTAGTCTCTAGTTCCTGTGATTGATAAAACAGACACCTAAAGTGGTAGGAATCATCACGCAATAGAAGGACTGTGGGATATTCTTAGTCTGAAAAGTTTCCATCCAATAAGAGACTAAATTGTGTGAAGTAGATTGATGGTAAGGAAAACTGAGTCCTGACAGTAAATGTCAGGGAAGATATATTAATGTACAGTAATGGAGTAGGAAATAGCCTTTTTTTTTTCCTTCTATTGCAACTTCAGTAATTACTTGCACAAAATGTCTACTAAGTGTCTTTTAAAAAGACATGAACCAAGCTACCCTATTCCTTATATAAAAGCTTGAAGTAAGCTAAAGACTAATTGGAAACAGTGTAGAAAGAAAAACTGATGTAAGAGGTTGCCAGATAATTTGTAATCATGAAGATGACTTTAATACAGTGATTTCTTTCTTCTTTTGGCTTTTTTTAGGAGAATTAGCAAAAAGTTCAGTGATTTTGTATATAATTTTAATGCTTTTATTTCTTCTTTTCTTTTTTGAAGAAAAACAAGGATAACCTGCAGCATGTTTCCAGTCACTCTTTTTTGAATGACCAACATGGTTGACATGAATGTCCTTACCTGAGCCCCTCTCCTGTGAGGTGTTAGAGCAGAAATGGATGAAGAACAGTCATTCCATCCCATGGAAAGTCCTTGAGGTTTCTGAAGTCTTTCTGTATCTTTTGTGGGAACAAAATACAAAGCAGCCCCTTTCAAATGCCTCTGTTAAAGAGAGCTGCGTTGACATGCTATGCCGGTTTGGCCAAAATCTAGCAATATATCCTCTGAGAGGAAACCAGGTTACAACCACCCTTCCCCCCACAGGGTTCAGGGAAAAAAAAAATTTTCCTCGAAGGAAAGTGAATGAGATAAGAACTATTTATTTAACAAACACACAGGAAAAGGATAATAATGCTAAATAATGAAATGAAATCTCTCGCTATAGAGAGAAACCTGGGAAGATTTCAGAGTCCTTCTGTAGGTGTGGTCTCTCTCCTCCTCGGAGCTGGGTCGGCGAGGGCCCACCCCCGGGCCTCGGGGAAAAATTCTCCCGATGTGTTCTGATGTTGTTGAAACAGCCCAGAAGAGAAGAAGGGAAAAACCAAAGCCCCAGGAAACAAAGTTCAGCTTTCCGTCTCACGCCGGGAAGAGAAGGAAAAAAAAAACCGAAACTGCTGGCTGAAGAAAGCGAGCAGGGTGCTCCCTCCTGCTCCTGCAGCCAGAGAACGCAGAGGAGTGTACTCTCTGTGTCCTTGGGAAACTGTTTTGAAAAGTTCGTTTGGTTTTTTTCTTTTCTCCAGCTCAGTTTAAAGGCACAGAAAAGGCACAATATTACTTTTTGGGCATAGAGCATGATAGGGGATACACATGATAGAGTCACCCCAAGACACATGCCTAGTTTGAGATCAAAGCCCTCAGGTCTCCAGTTGGAAGGTTTCACTTTGGTCACAGGTAAAACTCTCTTGAAATGTTCATGTTCTTCTGAGATGTTTCGTCTTTGATGTAGTGGGATATTTGGCTAAGCACCACTTTGAAGGTGCTCATAGTAGGTCTGTGTTTTTGGTGCCATTGTGCTAGGATGAGAGGAACTCAAGTGAGGAGAGCTGATAGATGAGGAATTATGAAAGACCTGGATAAGGAACATGAACACATAATAAGGTGTTAGATCTGTGCAGGATCCAGCCTGCTTGAATTGAGACTTGGGAGCCCAAAACCTAGGGCTCAGACAGTAACCCAGCCTGTCTGCTTCTTGCACTGCAAGGTGCCTCTATATTGTGCCTGAAAATTTCCTGGGCAGTTACTGTAGTGATCTATTCACACCTATAAGCACCTTTTAGAAAAGAGACAGGCAACTCCCCCTCCCCAAAGCTGCCTTGGCTCAGGCAGGCAGGCAGGCACTTGCATGGCATGGCTGCTCTGGGGTGGCCTGAAGTCCTGGGTGTGACTGGGGCTGTGACTCCTCTGGGTGATGGGTCAGTGTGGCAGAGGGATCCGACACCCTGCTCCTGAGGATGAGTCAGACTTGGCTGTGGTGCCCAAGTCCTCATGCTGTGTGTCTGTGTACAGTAACCCACAGAAGGTGGGGAGAAGGCTTTCCCCCAAATTCTCCAAGGCCCAGGGTTCAGAGAGATGTCTTCAGTGTAGAAAGCCTAAATTCCATCTCTCTTGGGCTAAGCAGGGTTTAGAAATCATGTCTTTTGTTTTATCAAATACTATCACCCGGAGGGGATGGAGACATCTCGCACTTCCCATGAGTTCTTTCCACTCACAGTAGAAAGGAGCAGCTTCATGCACAGAAAACCTCCCTGCACATCTCCAGAGAACGTGCTGGAAATTTATGCAGTTAGGGCAGGTGGACTGGCCACTGTCCTGCCAAGGGATCTAAAGCACAAGGGATTTTTGCACAGCAGTGTGTAAAATGAGCACTGAAGTCAGGTCTTTATTACAGCTCTTTGTTACAAATCCGTTTCTATATTCTTCAGCCTCCAGCATCAGTGGTGGCAAGATCAGGCTTTTTGTATGCTGCTGCCTTGCAAACATACTGATGTGCCTTCATAATTGTAGCTGACGTGATATGCAGTGCAAGTGACACCTCATCCTGCTGCAAGTGCTGGGTGTGGAAAACAGTGATGGCTCTAAAGGGTGTCTGTATTTGTGTCGATTGCATTATTTTTGTATTATACGGATAAATGGACTTGAGAGAGTACAGTCTTGTTGAAATGGAGGTATAAATCTAATTAATCATGGAATTATAGAGTGGTTTGTGTTGGAAAGGACTTTAAGGATCATCTTCTACTAGACCAAGTTACTCACAGCCCCATCCTGCCTGGTCTCGAATACCGCCCGGGACAGGGAGTCTGCAAACTCTGTGGGCAACCTGTTCCAGTGCCTCACCACCCTCACAGTCAAGAATTCCTTCCTAATACCTATTCTAAAACTGCCCTCTTTCAGTTCCAGGCCATTCTCCCTTGTCCTATCATACATGACCTTATGAAAATTCCCTCTCCAATCTTCTTGCAAGCCCCCTTTAGGTAGTAGAAGACTGCTGTCTCTTCTCCAGGCTGAGCAACCCCAGCTCTGTTGGTCTGTCTTCATAGGAATTAAATGCTGGACAGGAGAATTTTCATGTTCTGGTCTAGTGCAATTGCAATACCTGTTCAGTATTAGGGAAAAGAAAAAAAATGAAGCGTCAAAGCTGGTGAGGTTTAGAAATTCATGGCTTTGTTCCAGGTATAATAATCTATATCAGAAAGCATCTCTCTGTGAATCACATTTTCAGGCACTTATGATAACAGCAAATCAGGAACCCAGAAATAAACTTATTGAAGATTTTGCACCACATACACACAAGTGGAGCATCTGGATGTAAATGTCACTGTCTATGGTGCATCCTTTCCCATAGAGACTAAAAATATTTAATTTTCATCACATGAACAGTCAGATATAAAAGCTCTATTACTCTTGAAGGTTCATATATAGTAAACTAGGAAATTAAAAAAACTGCTCTTCAAAAGAATTACACATACATATGGAATTTGTGGATCCTGCACATTCTCACAAGATCTTTCAGTTTTTCTGGGAGTTTGTCCTAAAAGATGGCTTGGTGCCAAAGCTAGTGGCAGGTATTTATGGTACTCAGTTAACTTGGTTCCAGTTCTACCCTACATTCCGTCTTTGGCTGAATGTTTATTTCTGTACCCTGTTCCTCATCTGTAGAAGAGGTGTCATGTATCTTTTCCCTCCTAGAGTGTAAGTTTCTCTGCTCTGGTGATGTCTTTTATGATGAGTACGGAGGATGCAATCTTGTTTAGTGCCTCTGAGCTTCCACAGTATGCAATTATCAATGTTAATGTCTCCAAATTGAGGAAGTTATTGGGTCTAGCAGACTGCTTTGTTGTTTGTTTGTTGTGTAATTATCAGCATTCATTACAAACAGGTATGTCTAATTTTTCCAGCTCTCTGCAAGCTGACTTCAATGATGGTATTATGGGTTGGGTTAAACTGACTGGAACTGGTGAGTGAAATGGCTGCCCTTCTGTTATGAATAAATGCAACAAACACAGAGCTAGGCAGATTAAAAAAAAAAGGAATGAAAACAGGACTTGTTCAGTATGTGAGCTCTGGATTTGAGCTGCTCGCAGAGGAGTTGAAAGCATAGAGCTTTGGTGGGATTTCCCAGGGTATTGTTTAACCATCTGCATGCAGCGTTCTTCAGTGAGCAAACAGCAGGTGAGAGAGAGACACAGAAAACAGTAAAATTTGAAATACGGTCTAAGAAAATATATGCAAGAGAGAAAGCATTAAAGCAGTGTCGATAGAAATCAAGAGCAAGGAAATCAAGAGCAAAAAATCACCTGCTGTACCCAGAGATACAGGGTTCTGGCCAGCCCACAGGAGTACACAGGGTTGTATCAAAGAGCCTGGCCTTGGCTGAAGTGCTCCAGCAGTTATATTTCATCAGAAAAAATGTTCTTGCTCCAGCACACTGCTGTGTATCCTCTCTGTGGTGCAGATGGGAGGCTGAAGCTACACTGATGATCTGCCTGACAAACTCCTTGCAAATTTATAATCAGTCAGAAACAAAACCTAGACAAGAAACATTTTGTAAAAAATGAAATCCCTTCATACCTAGACATATCTAGGGGTGATAACGTTTGGAAGGGAGAAATATCGTTATTCAGGAGAATACCTGGCCATCGCTTCTTGTCCTCCTGTATTTTCCTTGCTTTAGTACGGGTGCTACAGCTTGACACAGACACGTGATGTGCTCACAAGCACAGATTCATGTTCTCAGGTGTGCAGGCAGATCAGCCGGACCCAGAGCAGCCCATAGCCCCTGGGCAGCCGCCAGTTTAGAGCCAAATCCCAGCGGCTGTGTGGTGGGATGTGGTGGGAGGCCCTGGGGAAGCAGGGGGGAAAAAGAGCCGTGCGTGTCTCTGGTGCCGATGTGTGTGGAGCCGGGAGGGACTGGGTGCATTGCCCGGGGGGCTGAGGGCTGGAAAACAAGCCCTGCTGCTCGGTGCGGACACAATGGCTCCTTTGTTCACCGCGGTGGGAAGGAGTAGCTCGGTGCGGAGGATGCCGTGGGGAGGGCTGCCAGGTGGCAGGCAGGGCCACCGAGACGCCCTGCCCGACACAGGGCTGCAGCCAGCGCTGAGTGTAGGAGAGAGAGAAAAAAATCAGCTCTTTAGAAGTAAATTCTCCAGGAAAATGTGCAGAAAGAGGCACCGGCACTGTTTGGAAAACCAAGGCAATGTTTCACTTGATCTCAATAGTAGGAGAAAGCAGAAAGTGTTTATTGTTCATTCATACGCTGAGGGTGGTTTGGCTGGGGGAGGTAAACCAGGCTCTGTGCAAGTTTATATAGGTTACTGTGCCAAGAGAAATTACGAGGTGTCGCAGAAGGGCAGTTTGGAGAGGTGTATGGCCCTGGCCTTAATAAAGGCAGATGTTACTCCTGTGCCACGGCAGATAATTCCTACATGCCCTTAATTTTGCAATAAAGAGTACAATAAAGTTCAGATGGCTAAAGTATTGTCTTGGAACGCACAGCAAGGCAATTTTTGTTGCACAGTTATTCAGCTGAAATGGGTTAAAGCACTTCATGTGTAGTAAACACCAGTCCTGACATTTGCACCCACTAAAGAAACAACCTCTTTTTCACACACTTCCTAAGTTTGATACAGGAAAATAACATCACAAGTATGGATTTTTCATGCAGGTCAAGGTCTGAACTGTGGGAAATAACATCGGATTTTGAAATTGCCACTGGTGATGCAGAGTAGCCATCCAAAAGCACAAATGAGAATGGATTTCAAAGTTTTCTTGGCTGCAAACAGAATAAATAAACAGTGGACAGTTTGAGGAAGTATTTGGTGCTGGACTTACTTTGGCCCCACTAATGTTTTGCTTGATTGCTGCAGTCAGTTCAAAAATTGTATCCTAAGCACAGAGTAGATTGACAGAGAGAAGAAAGCCCCAGTTCATCCTTTATAAATGTTACCAAGGTTGAATCAAGGGCACCGAGACAGTTGTTTGACTGTTAGAAAACATGCAGAGGGGTATTTCCCGTGTGAGTTTTATCCCACCCTTTATTTGTGTTTCTACATGCTGTTAGTGCCATGGCTGTACCAGGGTGTTACCAATTCCTCCCCCTTTAACCACAGCCAGTGTTTTTAAGGCTGGCGCTCTGAGGCCAGTTTCTGATCGCTGGTGTGATGAAGGAAATGTGAGAAGGGTTTACTGCACCACCCAGGGTTTGCTCCTGCACAAGCAAAAGGAGGAGCAGGAGGCGGACGGGCAGAGACTGTCAAAGAAAGACTTAAGGGGGAGCAACAGCGAAAAAAAACCCCAACAAAACAAAGAGTAAGAATAAAACACACAGCAATACTTCTTTTTATGCATAGTGTTTTGTTTAAATCTCTTGATGACGTTTTGTGGGTGCTTCCTCCTGTTCTTATTTTTTAGTCTATTATCATAAGAGCAGGTCATGTAAGGTTTTCTGGTCTCTCTGATACAGGCGCCACTTAAAAAGCTGACTGAATATTCTACCCTGTGCTTCTGTATATTTTGCTTCTCTGCACACACTTTGCTCTGTGAATAATAGTTAAAATTCCAGTGGGCTGCCCTCCCATTAAAATACCTTTAATGTTTTATTGGGATACCTCCTACTTGAGATGGTTTAACACATAAAGGTGCTTCGCTCATTTGAGAAAAAAAAAAAATCAGCTATATTGCTGATGCAGAGGCAAGATTGTTTGGGTGGCTCTCCTGTAGATTGCTCTTTATGCAAATGGTGCCTTGGGAACGGGCAGATTAACGTGTTTCAGGGCAGGATGGAGATGCAAATGTTGCATCTACTTGCTTGGGAGTGCTCTGCTGCAAGAAGGGAAACCAACTTTCCTGCACGTTGCTGACTTCTCTCTTTCTGTCCAAAAGTTCAGTGAGAGTTCTGGAAAATAATCACTCATTTAAAGTAAGGAAGGAAAGTCCAGTGTCCCTGCTCCTGAGCACTCTGCTTTCTTTAAGAAGAAAAAGTTTGAACCACCATCTTGCTGAGGATGAAGAGGGAAGGAAAAGTAAAACTGGAAAAGGTGATGTAAACTAAAAAACAACAAAGAGAGCGGATGAAATCTGAATGTAAAAAAACGTAAACCCATGCAGGTTAGTTCTCTTGAATGATTAGGACAGGCTTTTCTATGACTACTAAAGCACATGGGTAGCTGCTGGTTGAAAAGGGCATTTTCCAATCCAGTCTAAGGAAAAAAAAAAGCTGCACTTTGGTAAAGGGAGAAGAGATCAGACCATCCATGCTGAGAGCAGAGAGGGGCAGAATTCAGCTCCAAAGATTTTGATCAAACCTTTTTCTGAGGATCAGCCTTGTCTGGGTTTTCTCAGCCCTTATTTTAACACGCTTGGTGACTGCAAGAATCTTTCTCTAAGTGTTCCTGTTGGGTTTTTTGGTCTTGTTTTGGTTTGATTGTTTGCTTTGGTTTGATTTCTTCTATTATCATTATTTATCAAAGCTTATTGATAGCACAAAAAATGCTTTGTGCATTCAAACTCCTGTGTAGATGTAACCGTGTTGCCAGTGTGCAACTGCTGACACAGTCATGGTGGGACATTTGGCTGCCTGCCCTGAGGGGTCTCCTCCAGACTCTTTCCAGGACTCCAGACACAGAGCTGGGATTTTTTTGTGGGGTAGTGTGACACATTTGTCCTCACCCAGCGTCCTCCTCAAAAGGCAGTGGAACATGCTTCATGAATTGCTGAACATCTCAGGGGGAATCAAAGACCCTGGAAGCCACCTGAAGTCTATGAAAAGACTGGAAGGTTTTTGGGGGTGAAATAGAGTATTCTCCAGCTCTGGTCCCTGCAGGAGTCACAGCAAAGGCCTGATTCAGTACCAGAATTCACTCCTCAATAGTGTCTGTTAGTGCTCCATGGAGATGCCTGCAAGGGGTTGACTGAGCAGACTCCTGTTTTTCATGCCAGCATTTCCGTATGGCAAAAGAGGGAATGGCACCTGGGGGGGTCTGAGGATAATTCCAACACATGGGTGTGTGTAGAAAACCTTGTTGTAGCTACCAGTTACCATGGCACAGATTTTCTGTTTGCCACCCTTACACAGCATTTTCTTTGTCACTGAATCGGTTTCCAAACAACTTGCTGTTATCCTGGTTGTCAGTGTACCCATGGAGTGCAGCAGAAGATTAAGGGAGGCTTAAAGAAAGACTGAGACACCACAGGTATTGCAAAGAGCTAATGAGACTTTCTTCATTGAAAAGAAAATCTTTTCACCGCCCCATTGAAATGGCTAAGCCCTTTTACTCAGCCTCTTTGCAAGGAGCAAGATGTGGACAGCATCCCTTCAGAATGTATTATCCCAAATGGTGCCTGTAAACCAGGCCTCTGCCCCTGCTATTTTGACACGTCTGGGTAATAATTATCTTTCCAGCTATACAACTGAAATATTATTGCTGCTTCATTTATGACTTTAGGTAACAGCCTGCTGTGAAACTGAAGTAAACTTTCAAGTCCAGTGCTATGGTACAGACCTGCTATGCCTGCCTAATTTAATCAAAATGTCTGGAAAACTGTCAGCATCTGAAGAACAAAATGCCATTTGCTATCGTGGAACAACTCTTACTGGAATCTCCTTAAGTACTACTGAAAGAGAGCAGATATTCAGCTCTTCCATTTGCCCTCCCTCTCATCTGTCCAGAGAAGGACAGTCCATTTCCTCCACTGATTGAATTAAGGACTGAAAATTCAATTTGAAAATAAGAGTGGAACTGAAGATTTATTTTGATATGTAAAAGTCTGGGGGTTTACTTGTTGGTTTTGGTTTGGGATTTTCTTTTGTGTGGATGAGAATGGTTCTCTGAGGTGGGGTGGCTACTTGGAGCAAGATTTGACAGTCCTGCTTGCTGTCCATCGTCCAGGCTGGAGAACAGATAAGGCAGACAGGGAATATGAAGGCCTGAGTGCATAAGGGGGTGAAAGTAATTGTGCGTAGAATAAACAGGCCATCATTCCTAAACATAAATAGGTTTCCACATTTTCTCCAAAGTACTATCCAGAAAAGGATGGAAAAAATAAGAGGGAAGGGAATACTCAGTGCCCATTTTCTACTTGAATTAAATTTTCATTTGCAAAAAAAATGGGAGAGGAGACAAAAATTATGAAAGTATGGCATAATATGTTAGTTGCAGCAGAAATAATAAGTGATTAGATCCAAGCTGTTGAGGAAAGTTAAAGGAGAAAGGTATTAGTAAAGCGTCAAGGGTAATGTCTAGAAACCATATTTTTGAGGCCTTGCTGAACAGTATTACACAGGGTATTCAATACAAGCTAATTTGCTCAATAAGGAAGTCTCAGGTGGAAGTATGAGAACACACTGGAAGTAAAATGATGATATCCTTCCTTCCCAGCCTCCAAATTTCAAAGAGATCCATTTTTTCATAACTAAGAATTGAAGACACCAAAACATGTCTGTTAGCTCATTGTAGTCATATGAATGAAAATAATTCTAAGCCAGCTGTGAAAAGGAAGAAGAGATCCAGGTGCCTGGGACAGATGGACACACCAATCTGCTGTTTTGTTGGCACAGCTCAGGATTTCTGAACTGCAAATTTACCAAGCAACCTTGGCTGTCAATTTAAAACTAAACTAAATGAAGCTGCTGTCTGTGAAAAGGGCCAAAAAAAGCACATTCTGAAAGGTGGGAATAAAAAAGTATTGTTACAATTTTGAGGAATAGTTTGGGATTTGTTGTTGTAGTTGTAGTTGATTTGTTTGGTTGGTTTTATGCTAGTATTACACAAGAAAGCATGGGCAATAATTTCTTTTCATTCTACTTCTTAAAATTATGTCTGTTGCTCTGGCAATGTTCTAGTTAATTGAAAGCCCAGCCTGAGCAAGATTCTGCACAGATGATGGTTACAAAAAGGACTCCAAAGGTGGCAGTATCCTTTAGGCAGCAGTGAGAAAAGGTAATGCTGACACCTTTCTTGCACCAGGCTCATGTGTCAGTGATCAGGGAAGCCTGGGACAGTGTTTCTTATTAGGTTTCTGTAATATGATGCACACTCAGATAAGCAAGCCACTCTTTTTTTCTTTTTTTTTTGTGCCTACATCTCTTCTGAGCAAGGAAGAGGGAAATCTAGGGGAGTCTGGTGAGATTTCTATCCTCTTCTCTTTAGGGCCAGGGGCTAGGAATAGAGGACTCTAATGGGAGACAGTGACCGGGAGCAGTCAGAGGTACTTGTGTAAGCACACGTTCTGCCATGTACGACCTTAGAGTGAGTCTCTGCCAAGATCTACTTACTGATAAAACTCAGCCTTCTGCATGTCTTGAAAACAAGGATTAGAGGATTAGGGACATGATGCTGGAGGCAAGTCTGGAGTTCGGATAGAGATGTGTAGATATGCTGAAGGAAAGGGAAGAGCAGCTGCATAGGCTGCTCAAAGTTTGCCCAACAAAAACACCTAGAGCATGAACAGTTTAATGAGGGGGGTGACCACCCAAAACAGAAGAGCTTATCATTTGATGGAGTAGATTGATCTTGAAATACAGACAATCACTAAAACAAACAAAAAAAGGAGTTGGTGATGGAGGAGGGAAGACACGCTGCAGGTGAAGAAGTCATGGAATTCCCATCAAGGATATAAAGTTGTGCTGAGTTTGTGAAGAGAAGACATCACTGACAATTGATGTGAGTGCTCAGCAGTCTCAGTGACAAAGGACGGCTTGACTGAGAAAGAAGGAGATTTCTGTGGGGTTATAGAGAGCTGCAGCCCCCAACATGAAAGCCAGAAGAGCAGCAAAATCTAAGAGAGTCTTTGAACCAGAGGGTTCAGAGGAGGACCACAAAGATGATCAGAGAGCTAGAACACCTCTGCTATGAAGACAACATGAGAGAGATGGAGTTCTTCATCCTGGAGAAGAAAAGGCTTCAGGGAGACCTTACAGCAGCCTTCCAGTACTTAAAGGGGTACTAAAAGAAATCTGGAGACAGAATTGTTCAAGTCCAGGTTGGACAGGGCTTTGAGCAACCTGGTCTAATGGAAGGTGTCCCTGTGCATGGCAGCAGGGTTGGAACTAAATTATCTTTGTGGTCCATTCCATCTCAAACCATTCTATGAAAATGAAATGTCTGAACTTTTAGAGGTGGATATGGTCACATTGGAAACATAAGCAAAAGTCTCAATAAATGGAACACTTTAATCTTCACAGCCTTCTTCTTCACCTGGGCCACTCCAATGGCTCAGTTGTCCATGGCTGATCTGAAAGAGGAAAGGAGACGTGATTGAAACAGTAAAGAGGAAGTGTGCGTGTGTTTGTTTGTGTGTGTAAGAGTTTTCATGCATAGAAACTCTTCTTGCATGAGAGTTTTGGTGCCTAGGTAATGGGGCCATATCCTGGAGACACTGGGAGGGGCAGCATGGTTTGACAAAGATTGTGATGTGATATGCAGGTTTCAGGTGTGGGTGTTGGGCAGGTGGTGAGAGGATCCATGCTGACCAGGAGATGTTGTAACAATGAAGAGGTGGTAGAATTCAAGAGATCTGTATTTTGTGACATGCTGAACATCATCCCTGTGCTATACACAGCAGTGCTCTCTGTTGTCCCTCCTTCCTGGAACTCTCTATCATGGGAAGTCAGCAAGCACTCTGGCTGTTAGTTCTATAAATGAAAAGTCCATCTGTTATTGCAGTTGTGGGATCACTTTTATTTTGGGACTTCTCTGAACACTGTTCCACAGATGTGATCACCTCTCTTAAAAGTATAGGCTCTTATCCTTTTATACGAGAAGTAACTGTCCCCTCCTTTGACACACTCCTGCTGCCTGCCTAGGGGGTTGTGTTGGTGCTGCCCAGAAGTGCTATTGCTGCCCAGAAATGGGCTTGAATACATCTAGAAGATTTTCTCACTCATAAATAACAGGTTTGTTAGTGTAATTTCTTCCTTATGCCACTTAAACACGAGCTTGAAGTATTCAGTCTGTTCCTAACAACACTGATGTCAAATTTGTGTATGTTAGATTACATGGGAGTCTCTGCTGACTCTTCTCAATTTATCTCCACCTGTTCCTCTGCCATCCCAGGGAACAAGAGAATGAGGAAGAAGCAGAATAACTTGGGTAAAGCAAAACCAAGGATAATGCAAAACCTTTGTATATTTACTTGGCTTCTGTCAACTATGTTCCTGCTCCTCAGATCTAGTTCTGCCTCTCTGCGTTAGGTTAAACAAGGGTTAAAAACTGCCTCTGTTCTGGAGTCACTGTTTAGGGCATCCCAGGAATGCTGGGTCTCATTAATATTTGTACCACACCTGGCCACAAGTCGGTCATGGTCTGGTTAAAGCTGTACATGGTACACGAAAGATGCAGCTGCTGGGGCGTGATACTCACACAGTGTGTTCCTGTCCTTGAGATGGAAACAGTGTGGAAATGAAGGAAACTGTCCCTTCCTGTAGTGCACCCTCAAGCTCCTCTGATGTAAAATGTTTCCATTTGGAAAATGCCACCTTGCAATTGAAATGAGACCTTAATTCAGAAAAATACTGGTTTCCAAGTTGCCCATGGGCAACCACTGGGCAAAAGCAGCTGTGAAAGTGGTACCATTTTCCATTTGACTGTGGATTTGGTGTATGTGCTGGAGCTCTGCTCCCAGGAGGCCCCACACCCACCAGCCTTGATTATTTTGGGATGTGGTGAGGGAAGGCTGGAGACTGGTGAGAGCTCACTGAACACACAGGGACTCTGTCCTCCCTCCAGCTGGTGCCTGGCAATGCATTCCCACAACAAAATTTTTAATTAGAAACCTTTTCCCTCGGGAGAAAGTATGTGTGGAGCTAAACTTACTTCCTGGCTTCAGTGAAGTTTCACTTTCTTCCCTAATTATTTGTTATTGTCTTTCTTCAAACAGGTGCTAGATACACTCCCTTCTCATGTGTCTAAATTGTGTTTCATCAGCATGGGTGAGTGAGCTGCCTGCAAGGCACTGCCAGTGCTCTGCTGCCTTTTACCGTGGTAACTGGACTGGTGAAACTTGTGGGAGTGTAGGGGAGGCTTCCTGTAGCTGCCATTGTACGATACAGTACGTTCTTCTCAGATTAAACATTTACTGGGGAAAAGCTGGGCGGCTGTTGCAGGAATCCATACACCTGCTTCACTTAGCCAAGTGCAGTCTGGACGGGCCTGCCAAGTGCCGCTCCTTGACAAGAACCAGGGGCCACACAAGCGTGTTGGAGCCCTTGGGTATCTGCGACACAAACACATCTTCTTCACAGTTCTTGAGGGATTTGATCTGGTTTTTGCTGTTGGCTTTACTGCAGTTGCAAAATACAGGGATTCGTCTGGCATGCAGATCTAATTAGGTAGAAATATAGAAAAATCATGAACAAAGCCTTTTTTTCCCTAAAATCTTACAGTCCAAAGCGTGCCATATAATTAAGAGATATTTAGAAAGCCCTAGACGGAAAAGATGAAGGATGGAAATCGCTGTCACATTTGCAACCTGTATTTCAGGCCACATGAGATAGGAATCTAAGAAAAAGTTCTGGACTTTGAATATTTAATTTCTTCTCTTTAGACAGGAAATGTTCAGGTGCCAGCTTTTCACCTAGGCAAAGGCAATGTTATTGATACACACTGATATTGGAACCTTATGCTACTTCTTTTTTTCTTAAAACCTAGTGTTTATGAGGACTAACTACAACACATATTGGACAATTAGCTCATAAATAATCAGAGTTGCACATTCAAGTATTACCAGGCATTTCCATACAGACAAAAACTGCAGCTGATTGACAACTCTCCCTTCCCAAACAATAAAACTTCATCTAATAGGGATTTTTTTCATTGAAACTCCAAAAGAGAGAATTAGAGATTTTTATGTTGCCTCATTTATAGACATACAGAAGTTTTTGGCAGTTTGGTAACTGATGTAATGTTTATTCTTTCAATAAACTATTTTTAAATTGGTTGTTAGGCCATACTTGTAATTCACATGAATACCAGGAAAATCAGAATGGCTGCAGCACCTCTTCAGGACCACGAGGTACTGAACTGTGCCTACAGCTCTGCACAGATCACACGACTGCTTCACACTCTGCTTGCACACTGAGCAACACCGGCAGGAGAAGTGACAGGTGAATTTTCAGATCACTGCAGTGCTTAAACTTAGAGTGATCTGCAGCTTTACCTGCTGAAGCCTTGAATGCTGGTTATCTACCCCCAAATGCTATCAGAGGAGCCTCCCTGGCTAGCTGTGCTGATGGCAGTGGCTCACTCTGCCACAGTACTGAGCACAGACCTCTTCACAGCTTAAGCTATTTGTACATTGTAAGGCTGGAAGAGCTAAGCCAGGCAGATTCTCAGCAAGGCCCACTAATACTAAATAGAAGTGACATTTTCTACCAGAAAAGAAATTGTTCTTCAGGAGAACACTGATTATTTTGGAATATAAGTGAATATTTTCCTTCAGAATAATCCACCCACTCAGAGAAATCCTTGTCTCTGTGTTATTGTTTTCAGCTGGTGCTCCGACTTCTCTTCTAAATATCTCTGGTCACTCCGTGCCATCCAAGGCAACACTTGTGACCCAGCAGTTCCTCATGCTCTGTTTCCCACGGCACAGGGGCAGTGCGGAGCCCCAGCTGTGACAGCAGTGTGCCCCATCTGCAGGCTTTTTCCCAGCAGGTTTATTTTCATGTGTAGGGGTAAACTCTATTTTTCCTCTGCAGAAGAGAAGAACCTGTGTGTGGGCTGCTGCGTGTGTCACAGTGGAGCAGCTGGCAGGTGGTAACTTGTTTATCTGCAAGAAAGAGAGCTGCTCCTGAGCTTTCCCTGCTACCCCAGCTGCTCCTAGGCTGGGGCTTGCCCGCAAAAACAGGGTGAGAGTCAGATCTGTGAGAACTGGAGGCTGTCAGGGGAGAGAGGGGGAGTGGGCAAGGACGAATGAGGGCTGTGGTTGTGCACTTCGGACATGAAGGGCTGTGAGGATTTGTGGGACAGATAAAGAGGTGGGTTGAAAAGTTTTGTGTTGATTTGGGTAAACCAGTGTAGAGAGACTAAAGGGGAACAGAGGGCAGGCAAACTCATTATTCTACAAAATAATTTCCAGCCCTGCCCTGAACTGACCCAGCTCCTACATCTCCTCCTCTGTGCTTGGAAGAAGGCATGAACCACACTACGACTGCCTCCCAGTCTCCTGCACCCATCCCTACAGCTGTGTGGTCACCTCTGCCAAGCAAGGGGGGAGCTACAGAAGTGTCCATGGCCCTTGGTCTGCCCCTGCTGCCTGTTTCCCACTCAAACATGGGGAAGAGCTGGTGCCTTCATGTTCTTCTGGGGATGGACACATGCTTATATTCTGGCTTTGGCTGTCCATTACAGTCGGAGTTTCCCAGGGTACAAGACTTATTCTCGCCACCCCCCCAGTCTGCTTGGATTTGGGATAGGGTCTCAAATTTATTTCTGAGGCCTTTATCAGACTATAATGTTTTTCTCACTGCTGGCAGTCGCTGGAAAATTATAGTTGCCATTATAATCAGCAGGAGTTGGAGATACTCATCACTTCTTTAGATGGACCCTGAGGCATGGGATGCCTAACTGGGGAGTCTGGAAGTCAGACATCTGAACCGGAGCTGGTCACCCTAGTCACTTATTTATACATAAGATAAAGCTCTCATTTCACGTGTTTTCTTCTGGCACAAAAGACCTGGCTGGTTCAGCTGTTAAGTGATTTATACTGCAGCCACCAGTGAGTCAAACACTTCCAGAGAGTTCGGCAAAATTTACTTTTGATCTTTCATCAGACTGATAAGCTACCTTTGCAGGGAAGGCTGGCCTCACAGTCAGGTGCTCAGGAGCGCATTGCATTAAACTGCTTCTGCTATTTACTGCCCTGCTGACTGATGGCAGAGAAAACACATGGTGATTTCTGCTTTGGTTTCCTCAGTTGCACAACACCCTACTAGTTCTTTAGGATTACAGGAGCTGAGTTCTTTGATGTTGCGACTCGAGGCTATTGTAGGTTTGGTTTACTTTATGGTTTTAACTCTTCTGGAAGGCTCCAGTGAGTTTCCATGCAGATTACAAGAGCAGGATTACTTCAGGAACCCTCCTCTCTGATGAGAAAACGCTCTCAGCAGGCCCTGCCTCTTCAGGCAGGAAAGACAATAGGTTTGCTTGGCAGTATCTGAATGTTTATCAGGTATTCTAAATTCATTAAATGAAATGGAATGGGGCTTTTAGCCGTATTATTAGCAAGATCACTATAATTTAAGGGAGTGGGAGAGTGCTTCATTTCCTACCTTTAGTAATAAACTGAAAATAAAACGTAAATGTCAAGCGGTAATGTAGCAGTGTGCTTAGCAACCAGATGATCAAATGTTAGGAAAATGCCAACAGCAGTAAGTCAGAGCTGCCTGCTTGTGTGTTTGTGTGCATGTAAATAATCTTCCTTCCTCAACTAGGTCCTGAGTGTTGGCAAAGGTTATTTTGCTCCCTTTCTTTCTAATCCAATAGATTAAAGTACAGCAGAGAGACGATATAACTTTGACAGAAAGGCGGCCCTGAAATCTCCAGATACAGTAAAATGCCTTAATATTAGCATGGCAATCAAAGTGGTATTAGCCAGGATAGAAATGTGACAGACTTTTCATACTCTTCACAAGGCTGAAGTTGGTATGAAGAGGGGATATCTGCTAAGCATGACATTATAAGCAGTGCCCTTAGGCTTTGAGATATTAGATCAGCTATATTTGTGGGGATTTAAAAAAAAGTATGTGAAGGGACAGCCTTGCACCTTAGGATGTTTGTGAGCCCTTCATCCATTAGAAAATCTTGAGGCAAAGAGAAGGCTCTCCTAGGGTTTGAAGAAAGCTTGTTGGACGCATCATGAGGAAGAAAGGGAATTATTTCACAAGCTACCCTAGCTTTAGCGCTCAGTCATGGTATGGACTTATTAACCACTGTTTCCCTGCCTTCATGTTTTCCTGACTATACCATATTACATTTCTTTCCTTTCTCAAATATTTGTAGTGTTACCAGTCCTTGCTCATATACTCTTTAAGATTTTTTCTGGATGTTTTTTTCCTGTTAAAGCAGCCTCTCTAGGGCATTACACAATTTTTGCTGCTTTTCACTAAACTGTCTGTATTTTATCAATATCTTTTTGAAAATAAGCTACCAGGTCTTACTCTGGTATCTGCTCTCATGTGGGCAGTAACTATTACTCCTGTCCCTGGAAGAGCTGCATTTTATAAAGCAAAGAGATTTTTTTTCCTTCCAGCCATTTCGAGCAACCTGCAAACACCAAAGGACTGAGCTACTCCACAAGAAAGCTCTTCCTGTGGCATCATGTCTAAGTTTTATCCATGAACATACAGCTAGATGTGGTGCTAGGAAGCCATAAACATCTATGGGCATCACTAGTGAAAAAGGGCCCCAAGCTTTTTCCCGGACAGCATGGAGATTTCTGGAAAACCTGCTATAAATGTAACACAGGTAGAGTGCCTGCTGCTGCACTGCTTCCCCGTGCAGCCACTTACTGGTTTGAGGGGTTGATAGGCTGGAAGGGCCTGGGTAAACACAGTGCCTTGTTTAGGTCTTTGTAACTGTTGGATGGATTAAATTTTACTCATCACGTTCTGCCTCGCCCTGCCCCTCCTCCTGTTTTGATTTTCTTCATATGGGGTAGGAGAGCTTTTGTTCACCTGAGAGCAAAAACCCTGGCCTCCCGCTGTCCTGCCTGCCTTGGATCTGAGCCCATGCACTGCCTGCCTCCTTCCTATTTCAGCCCTTTTCCTCAAAGGAAAGGCCAGGGATACCAGCACTGTTTTATGCTGTTATTCATCACCAAAATAAAAGCCAGTACGCTCACTGACTTCACTGAGCACAGAAAACTGTGTTACTTTAGGGGGGCTGCTATTTTATTTTTTTTTTAGAAGGAGATATATGATTGACGATAGCGTCCTCTGTGTTGTCTTTACATCCAGTTTGTTCCAAGTGAAGGCTTGTGTCATGAAAGTACAGGTATCATCTGTCAACCCGAAAGGAAGCCTGAGACCATGAGTACCTAACATCTTTTTCAGTCTTTCATCTCCCTTGCGCCTGTGCTGAAGGCTGTACTCTTCGGTAATGACTAGATCTAGGCAGGAGCTGGATTATTCCTCTTATGAGAAAATCCCAGGGTTTCCAAACCTGCTATTTGTTACTAAATTGACTAGAATAAAAGAAAAAATTCTTTTTCTGTGAAAAAGAGAGAAAGCAATCAAAAGGAAACAAAACCGTTCTGATTTTGATGGTTATCTTAAAAGTTTTCAGTACATGAATTTTAAAAGCTTAGAAAAGTTTTACAAATCCTTTTGTAAATGAAAGAGCATATGCTAAAAAAAAAATAAAAGAGCAGATGCTACTTCTAAAGACAGTGTTTACATTCCAACTTTCTCTCAAAACAAAGCTGCCTTCCCTTTTAAAGAACATTTCCCTAAGAAAAATCTCTTGCAAAGTAAGCAGTTGATGCCTGTTAGCTCACTTTCCCCACCTGTGTTTTGGTTTGCTTAGCTCCCCTAAAGCCTCCTGGGGTGCAAAATCAGCTAGAAATCACCTTGCACATGGGCTATTACATGGCATACATGGACTTACTTTTCTAAGTGAGTGCCATGAGGCCATTGGTAGGCATTTTGTAGCTAGATTTTTTGTAGCTGAAGGCTGCTGGCACAGGTGGCTGCAGGCTGTGGAAATGCTGCACTTGTGGCATGGGCAGCAACAGCAGTCTTGGCGTGGTCCTCAGTGGAGACACAATGGAGACACAGTGTTGGCTTGCTTGCTAGAAACCAGAGAGGGAGTGGTTTTTAGTGAATGTTATTACTAAAAATATCAGATATTTAGAGAAAAAGTAGTCTATGAAACCTATATTATTATCTTCTTCCAGAGAGTTAATGAAGGGAGAACGACTGTGGCCACCTTATTTTGCTGTTGCTATTGTTTAGTACCACAGCACCAGCAGCAGAAGACTCTGGTGAAATGCATGGTTCCTGTACTGACTTCCATTTAAATATTTTGTATCCAGATAACGACCAATTTAAGTTACAATGATCTGAAAATTGCAAATGTAGCTAACCAACAGAACGATGAACTATTTGATGAAAAGAAGATCTGTTGGCAGCACATAAAATGTCCTCTCAAGTCTTTGACTTTGGGTGTGTAACTAGAAATCATCAGTAGCATCCTTTTGGGGTCTCCTGTTGGTGACCAGTGCAGTGTATGTCCTGAGTCCTGTGTGATGCTGGGGTGTTCTGCTGCCTCAAAAGTGAATTTTTGGCCCTGTCAGTACCCATCCGGTCTGGTGTGAGCTACAATGCAGCAATTCTCTCACCTTCACAAACCTGCACTTGGCACGAGTCTGGGTCCACAACCCAGGTGGGGTTATTCTGTGTAACTGATGGGTTAGCTGCTGGGGGGCACAGATCATGGCATGGGCTCCAATTTGTTGGAAGAACTCAGATTCAGGGAGGAAAAGTGAGCTAAACAGGAAGCTTGGAAATTTTGTCCAGACACTGAAGTGGGGAAGAGGTTAAAGCATCAAAATATCTGGACTGCTGATATAAGAGAAATTCCTGGAAGCCTGAATGCTGCTGCTTTCTGCAACATTGTGAGTTATTTTTGCTGGCTTTTTTTGCTGTTAATGCCACTTGTGCTCAATTATTAGTTAATTAATGTGAGCAAAACTGCAGTAGGGAAAAATATAATAATGAGTCTGTTTGCTCTCTTCAGTCCCAACAAAAAAATAATGCAAGCCTTTAGCTTCTCCTTGATGATTTGAAAGCCCAAATAGTGCACTTCTATATTCTTTGTGTGTTTGTGTGTATACAATTATAAAATTTTTATACAAGGTGGATGTTAATGAAATAGAATTTTAAGGATCTTACTACTTTCATAATTTTTTTCAAAATCTCAGTGGTTTTTATTCTTTTCCTTTTGGATGTAGGAAGAAATTTTTTAGGAATTAGAATCAGCATCACAGTCTGGGGAATTTTTCTTAATGTGCTTGCCAGCTCATGTTTCATAGCCCTGGTTTTTTGTGTATTTGTTTGGGTTTTTTCAGAAGATTTAAAGTGAATACAACTGATACTGACTTCTGACTGGCAGTGAATGAGTTCAGTGCAGTTTTTTTCTGTCATTAATTTTAGCCAGTGATATTTTTGCCAAGATCTCTCTTCACTGCTCTCTAAATTGCAATTACTCTCCTGAATCGGAATAAATGTTGCCTATACAAATTCTCCTGTATGGGTTTATGTAGACTTAATTTAACATATTGATCTCATCTCACTCGAGGCTAGAAGTAGAGCATCTCTCATGTTCTCACATTTTAAAATTAGTTCTGCCAGATTCTCTGTGATTAATTTTTCAAGGGAATTTAACTTTCAGAAATAAGGGAACTATCAGAGGGTTCGCCTTAATGAAGCTGTTTCCATTCTGCTCTTCCATGACTGATAGGTTTTATCTTAACTAGTTAAACAAAAATGCTGTGATGAAAAAGGAACTTTAGAGAGAAATAATCTCTTAAGATATTCAGTGTACCAGAATTAGCTCTCTTCTCTAGGAGGCTGAACATGTGAGTATATACATATCATAACTTTTCAGCGGGTTTTTTGTCTTATTGCTATGTTTTGCACAGAACACTTCAACTGTCATTTAATCAGCTTGATATACTTTCTTAGGAAGATTAATAGATTCACACAGTTCCTAAGAGGATTTAGATACATTACTAATCACAGAGCTAGGAGACTGGCAGTAGTTAGTTTTAAAAAACACAATTAAGCAATTTGATGAGACTGCAGGCATAGTTCTGCAGAGCTCACTCTCTGGTGTGGGTGTGTGTGGGTGTGTGTGGGTGTGTGTGTGAGGAGAGAAAGAAAATATTTTCTGTCAAAATGTCTGTGAAGAGCAGCTTGCTGTGTGTATTGTACACAAGCTGCATCCAGGAGGTCAAGTCCAAAGTCTGCCCCTCTGGTCTTTTTAATGGGATGGGGTACATATGGTGAGTGCTGTCAATCCAGGACCAGGGATGGGCAGTTCACAATAAGAGCCCACAGCCAGTTATAGAATTTTTTCCAATCTCTGTGGTCAGTTCTTTGGGAGGGAAAAAAATAACATCAAATAGAAAAGCTGTACAGTTAATTGCCAAAAAATGTCACTCTCACCAAAAAATGTCACTCTCTTGTGTTGGTTCCTTTGGTTGGACTGATGCATCCAGCCAGACTGGATTGCAGCAGTAATGGACTCCTCTGCTGGCACTCACCTCAAAGGCAGACAGGCTCACAGGGAAGGAGAGAGAAGAAAGGGAGGTTTCAGGATTAGAGGTGGAGGCATTTCTAGAGCCAATGGCTTAAAAAGAAGTGGATTCTTCTATGGAAGGCAAAATATTTATCAAACTGCAAAAAGCTTTTGCATTCACCTACTCTGATCTTCCAGCTACCATCAACCTTGGACCTTAATTCCTGAATTCCCATTTTGAGTCAGTATATTATAGCTCAGTATTTTTAAAAAAACTGAGTTACAGAGAAGCAACCAGAAAACCTGAGAGTCTACTCCAGTATCTGACAGCATGTAAAATTAAAACTTTTTATCTTTTTATTTTGTCTACCCTTGGGTTCCTGCCTGTTACAAGGAATGTACCTCTCTACCTCTTGTTCTGTATGGTTGGTATTTACAGTCAAATATACATTATAGATATGTAGTGAGATGGGACTTACTTGATAAAGATACACAACTCTGGATATGGATATCTGTGTCTGAAGTATATTTTCCAGTTCTTTGGTTGTGTAAACCTCTATTAACCTCTTCCAAAATTGTGGGCATTAGAATTAGTCAGAGATCTCTAATGCCCATTAAAAACACAGAGGCAAAATGCTATCTTTGATACTGCCCCACACTCCTGTTGCTCGCTGTGGGATTGTGCTCTCTCTTTCAGCTGGTTTCAGGGAAACCAGGGAATTAGGGATCCGGCTCAGCCAATCATCCCCAGTGATACCCAATTTCTTATCAGGGATGCTCTTTCCTGGAAGAGAGGCTTTCAGGCTATGACTGTGGCCTGTGTGCTTTGTTTCTAGATGTTTGACTTCAAGGTTTTTTTATCTTAATATTTGTATCTTATTCTCTCTACTCTTGTGCCCTGTCGCCCCAGCTGCTCCCTTTCTCTGTTCTTCAGGGCACTTGCATACTTGTGTCAGTATCAGTTTTTTACCTCCATTTCACTGCTAAAAATGCTGCAGAATTAATGTCTTCATGAACCTGTTAGAAACCCACTTCTTCTATTATGGTATCTTGTTTATAGATACAACCTGTGCTTGTAATTTTCAATCTGTTGTTCAGTGTTAACTCTTTTTTCCTCCATTTTTTTTACTATATTAAAATACCTTACGCATACCTGAAGTTAATACATCAGTGCTATTATTTTAACAACCAAACTTGTAATATTACAAAAAGGTCATCAAATTTATTGGGCAAAATTGATTTTCCATAAATCTGTATTACTGGCATTACCTGTCTCATCTACTTTTACATCCTAAGAACTGTTTCTCCTGTCAGGTCATCAGTTATACTGACTAGGATTGTTGCCCAGCTGATGCAGTATTTATTTATTTTAACTTTGGTAAGTGCTGGCACAATATTAGGACTCTCTCCAACCTTTTGAACTTCTCTAATATTCAATGAGCTATTGAAAACTGACATATTTCTGATTTGTATAATTCCCTGACCAACACTTTTTGATATTTGGGTACATTACTTCAGGTTTAGAATTTTTTAAAAAAATTCAAATTTTGTTTAGGTTTAACTACTTATTATCCTTCTCAGTTACAGATGACATAAAAAAGCTTCTTACCAGCCTCTGGTTTAACTTTACCATCTGGTTTTTTTGGTTTTTTTTTTCAAATTGAAACTCAGCAAGGAACTTTTGTGCTCTAACTTCCTAGGTAAAAGATAAAAAACTATTTTAAAACCAAGATAGAAAATGGAGATGTAAATCAAATAAAGTTATCTGAATAGAAGACATAAACAGAATACTTGTATAAACCTATAGAGGGATAATGAGTGTCCAAAAGTCCTGTACTTTCAAAGTCATGTAGCAGAAATCTGCTTGTACACCCTTAAAAAGATTTAAATGTAGCCTTATATGTCAGAAAGATCCTCATCAGGTTAGTGGAAATACAAAATATCTCACTTGCTTAATAACAAATGTGGATTAAGGCAGAGAGATTCTTTTCTGTGAGATACTGTTCCCAATGAGAGAGAGAAAAGTGCCATCACGAGGGAAGCATGGAAGAATTTGCACTTGAGTTTAGAAGCTTCAGTGTTTCCTGCCTGGAAGGGAAAGGACTCCTGGGGAACCTACCCAGCACTGATGGGTAGGAATGAGAGGAGATTAGGAAATACTCCAACCTCGTGGTTGACTTCCCACTGAGGGGCAGGTGACGTGAACATCCAGGCTTGCAAAGGAAGGTGAATAATGGTATTGCAAGTACCAAGAAGCCCTCAGGGTGCATTGCAGCCTGCAGTTCTTTGGATCAGCAGGGTAGGAACTGTGCTGCTGCCACGTATCCATTGTGATAAACACACAAAAATGAAATCACGCAGTCCCTGGAGGGGAATAATGTCACTCTGTAGGTGTCTTTCCCAAGCCCTCAGATGCACTTCTTGCAGATCAGGTGTACAGTTTAGAGGGATAAACAGATGGTGAGGAAGAGAGAGACAGGATCCTCTATGGCTTGCTGTCTTCCTCATATGGCACCTCATTTTCCTCACCTGGGCAGCAAAACAGAGAACAGAGTAGTTTCGTGTTTTCTACCCAGGAACAGCATACTAGTGGAATAAAGCTCTGCAGCCTAAGGTAAATTTGGTTTTGTAATAAAAATGGTTTTACAAAGAAATTCAGAAAACAGGAAATCAGACTCCTCCTGGAAACCAGCCCTTTCCTCCTCTTGCCCCAGATAATTTAAACATACTGACTAATTCCAGCCTTGTCTGACAGAAGATTTGAGGAATTAAGCTCCTACTGACTTTGTCAAAAGAGTTGCTGTGAGGAACCATCCCAGGTCTGAGGGAAGCTGCAGCACATGCACAGTCCTTGCTAGCCATCCACACTGTTGTTTACCTTCAGGATGTGAAGCACAGTACATTGGGTTCCCGTGTTCCTCACAGAACTGCTGCCTCTTGCTTTGTTTGTTTATTCCACATCCTATGATTCTTAATCTAAAACATTAATGACGGAAGAATTTCCAGTTTGTTCCTTAATTTACATCATTACCTGGACCTGAACACAAAACTGCACTGACCCTTTTTCATTAAAGCAGAAATTTTATTGAAAAATATTTCTGAAAGGGTGTAGTTAAGTTTGTCTGTAAACATTTTTGGTGCTTGTTGATATTTATGCTACAGAACTCTACCCTGAAATGCTCTTGGAGAGGTGGGCTGGTCACTCATCTGCTCCACTGATAACCTTTTTTGGGATGAAGTGTGGGAGGGTTGTTTTTACTGATCCAAAGCCGATCTACCATCTGCAAGATTTTAGAAAAGATGCCATTACAAATGTGTTACAGTTTCTTTTTTAGTATTCCTTAGCATCCCTGAAAAGAAAAGGGGGTTCAGATCACACGAATCCCGGTCCCAAACCCCCTCATGAAGACAAGCTGATTCGTTTTCTAGGGCAAATGCTTATCTAGGTTTATTTCTTCAATTACATTGAAACACTGATTTGTAATACATCATAATGGAGCAGTTATAGAAGTCCTGTGAGCAAACACAAGCCACCCTTTGTCCATGCACATTGTTAAAATGACAGCAGGGTCACCTGGACACCTTTTTAGAGGCAGTGAATTGGTGTGAATTACCAATATCGCATGAACACCTCCTGCATCCAGCTGTGGATGTGAGAGGAGGAAAGAGGGGGCAGCAGGAGCCCTTCACATGGGCTGTGCCCCTCTCAGGGCTGAGCCCAGGCCTACTGCAATCCTGTACCTGCTGCAGATGCTGCCTCATTGGAATAGCATTGTCTTTGGTTGCACTGCACTCATTGCATCTCCACTGTAACTGAGGCTCATATGCAAATGGCTATGTTTGTTAGCAAGAGCACCATTAAAAGTATTTTCTTACTCTCTGTGTAACTTATTTAAGGGAAAGTGACATTTCTTTTTATTTTGATGTAACAGCTTCACTTAAACCCTCAGGTACCTTACCCCCAATTTACTAAAACTTCTGCATATGCCTAATGTGTTCTTTCAAGGATAACTTTTTCAAAGTTAGAATTCAGCTTAGTTACCATCAAAGCAGTAAAATCCAGTATTTCAATGTTGCCATTAAGACTTTATTAAGTCATTAATTGTGCTAGTGCCAGCAGGGTATCCTTGCACATTTAAAGAACAAAGGCAGTTATTTTGTAATATGCACATTCCAGGACATTTAAATTATTGACCAGGTACGTAAATAATTGATGGCTCACAAAAGTATCACTGTAAGAGCCCTGGAAAGCTTTGCATTCATTTGCTGGGGAGATGGTGGGGTCAGGACTTGTGTAGTGAATAATGATTCATTCTTTCCTTCCCCACTCGAGTGCCATTATCCTGCTCAGCTGCGTGAACAGTACGTTTAGGCTCCAGCTGAGGAGCAGCACTTGACGCGCGCCCTTAGTACGAGGAACATCGTGTAAAGGTGCCTTTTAGTGGCAAACACGTGAGTCTGTTTTCATTTCTGTCCTGTCCCCAAGATAAAGTGGCCTTGGAAATGAGGAAGCTCTGTGAATTTCTCAAAGTACAAGCTGACAAAAGAAAACAAGTGTGTCCATTAAGGAAAACTGACCCTTACATGTCATCCTCTTGCTGCCTCCGCTTTGTGTCAAGCCTCCTGCAGCCCCAACATCTCTGTCTCGGCACAGCCATCACAGGTAGGACACCTGTGATGAGTGCAGTGACAAGGCTGCTCAGGATGGCACAGAGATGCCAGCTCTGGGGGAAAGGTGTGGGAACCTACCCCATATGCAGCCTGTATGGAGCACGGGAACTGAGGTGGTTTTGGCTGTGGATTACAGACAACAATGCAGCCACATTTGGAGACCTCTAATGCCAGGCTCTCCCTATCAAGGAACGCCAAACCACTGGTGGCATGAAGCAAGCAGTGGTCCCTAGGCAGTGCCCTACACAGGCAGGCTGAATTCCCATGCCCCCACTATGTCCTTGGCACAGGGCTTGCCAGGGCTGTGTTTGGGTCTCCTTTGGAGCCAGATGAGGGAGGAACATGGCTATGAGCCAGCTGGTGCCCAGGGTGGTGCCCCCTGAGGTCCCCTCGCCCCTAAGGTGGTGCAGGAAGCAGTGTCAATGAGCTACGGATCCCCAGGACCACATGTGAGCAAAACCCATACTGCACAATTTGGAAACATTGAAAGTATTTGTGAAGTTGACCAGAAAGATGTAATATCCAAAAGCATATAGGTCACTTCAGAGGCAAAAGTCCTTGGTGCAGTCTCTTGAGTGGGAAATTTATTTCCTTTCCTAATAGCTCATGCTGTTGTGGATGCTGTTGAAGCCGTGCCCACACAAATACTGAAACATTTTTTAAAGTCAGTTCTAGTCATCAGTCACTTAGGCTGATGTTTTTCCTTACCCAGCTTTTGCCACAGGCTTGCTGACCCTTTTCTTCATATACCAAAACAGAAGAAGGGGGGCATGGAAACATGAGAAGTGATGGGTGCCCTAGAAGCAGAGATGCAAGAACATGATGAAAGGTGACCTGAGCTCACTCTGGGCAGTGGGGTGCTCCAGCAAACAGTGAGAAGAGCAAGGAAAGGCCAGTGGGAAGCCCAGAGGAGAGAACACCAAATGAGGTTAGAAACCCTTATTCAGGAGGAAGATATAGTGTGTCCTTCCTTGCCAAATGAGAAACAGGAACAATTTAAAACTCAGGAACAGTGTTGGAAGGTGAATTGTAAAGAAAGAGCCTGAGTCTTGTGGAAGGAGACAGTCCCTGAGGGGACCTGCAGCTGCAGCAGCCTGAGACAGTGCTCTCCCGGGGCAATGGAGCCTCACCATTCACCTTCCTCATGGACCAGATGCTCTCAGCACTTGTTATTACCCTCTTAAATCTCTCCAGATTGGCCTCCCCTTTGGCCTTTAAGTGCAGCACTCCAAAAGGGGCGTAATAGAGTGCTGGAACGAATGAAATTATGTCTCCTCCTGTCTCTCACAAGTGGCAACCCTCTCAGTGTGCCCCAGGCTTATACAGCTTCATGCTACTCATACATAAGAAAGTTTGGACACATTTTACAGCCCAGGTCTTTTGTCAATCCTTGTTTTATACTTGATTTCTCTCCTTCTGCAGTGTAGCATTAGCACTTGTACTTGCTGAATTTCTTCACAGTGATTTCATACCCTCCCTCCAAGCTATTATTGATCACTTTTAGCTCTAACCCTGCCCTTCAAGGCATTTGCAATTTACAGTTTGTTGTTATCCACTCCGTGAACCATCATTTAGCTGTTAATAAAAACACTGAGTGAGAGAGCTGACAGTCTCTCTCCTCATCTGACAGTGACTCACCAACAGGCCCTGTGTCAAAAGCAGGATTTTGCCCATACCTAAGGCTGGTTACAGCTAGACCACAATGCTAAAGCTTGTTTATGAGGATGTCATGTGAGATGATTTTAAGTTCAGTATATAGCTTCCCCCTCAGCCACCAGGCTGGTTACCTTGTCAGAAAAGGACACTAGATTCCTCTGGTGTAAGTTTTTGACAAAACAGAACTATTTGGGTTGTTCACTTCATCCCTTCGTCATCTTGTGGGTACAGGTGGACTGACTGCTCCCTTGTTTTCCTGGGGTACTGGTCAGTCTGTTCTGGCATTCCCATGTCCTTCTTCATATCAAATTTGCCTTCTGTAGACCTCTCCTCTCTTCTACACAGTATTGAAAATAACTGGTAGTGATTCGAGGTTTTGTTGGCATGGTATATTGTAATGAAACATGCTCGTGTAAAACCACCCACCTGGGGAAAGGCTGGGTGATGTCTCAGACAGAGTCTCGTAGAGTTTCAAAAACTGACAGACCTTCCTCAGTTCTGGGAAGGTCAGTGATTGGTCAGAGTAAATAACCCAGCTGTAGATGAGGAATAACCTCAGGGATGTGAGAAATGGGGAGAATTAGGCTTTGTAAGGACAGCAGTGTTTCTGACAAGCTGACAGTAGTAGCATGGTACATAGCAAAACTCACAAAAAACTGCTCCTGTGAGAAGGTGAGTCTTTCTGGTAGTGTTTCTTTTTGCTGCCTGCTGCTTGCAGGGACAAAATGAGAAGTATGACACAAGCCTCCCCTTCCAGAGAGGTTTTCATTTCGGAAGACCTAAGTTGCTCTGCTCTTTAGGGGGTTACCTTCTCATTCCTGTTTACAGGCGATATCCAGAAATTCATCAAAGTCAGGGAAATCGATGGCACTTGTGTTCCCTCTGGGCCTCTGATTCCCCCTAGACCTAGGGATTCAGCCGGGGCAGACATGACTGCAAGAGTATCAGGAGCAAAGATAAAAATATACTTAAAATATTTAAACAAACTGAGACAATAAATTTGAGAGAGCTCTCCTATGCTTTTGAAAATCTATTCTTAATTTGAAGTACTCTAATGTATAAACCCTACATATTATAAGAAAACCAGAAAACAGATGTAATTTAATGTGTCTACCTGAACATCATCACCTTGCAAAGTCTAAGCTTGTCATCCTAAGCTTTATTTACATCAGTGGAGAGAAATAGGCCCCTCGAGAAGGTAATTCATCAGACCCACTTAATTTACATCACTTTGTGAGTCATTCTCTTGAGGTATCTCTAGCTCTCTATTGCGTATACGTGGAGATTAGGATGATGTGGATAACTTCAAGATGTCCATGTTAGAAAAAACAACTGTTCATCAAGCATGTCTGAACTTGCTTTAAAAAATAGTAAGAGTTTTGGGGCTATTTCAGTCTTTGATTTAAAAAAAAATACATTACCAACAGTAACAGGAGAACCAATGAAAGCAAGTTAATATGCTTTAGCTGCAGGCTGTTGGGCCCAGGAGAATGCAGGAATATTCAAATTTCATTTTTCTGAAAGGCAAACTAATTACTATTGTCAATTTTAATGTTATAAAGCTTCGAGCAAATACAAAAGCATTCAAAGATCAGTCATTTATGCTTTGCATTCAGTACAGAAGTAGCTGAACATTTGTTTTCCTGATCTTTTATGCCTACTTTATTGTCATATGTTGTTTGACATTCAGGAAATAACACAATGTTTTAATAAACAATGTAAGATTGCATTAAAACTTGATGGCCCATGGCTTAATGGCAAAACTGAGTAATTAAAGCTGTGGCGTAAGTAACAGTTGGAGGCAAGTTCTGGTAAGATTTCTCCTGCAAACAAGGAAACTTCCAGGACTTACCCACCCACATCCAGGGACACAGAGGTGGAGGAGCCATTTGTATTTCTTTCCTGTGTCCTGGTGTGTGCAGTGAGCCCACCAGACTTTCAAATTGTCATGAATGATGTGGTACAGCACTCTTTCCAAGATGCAGCCCATGCTGATGACAGTGAGACTGTTACCTAGCTTGCCAGACATGCTACCCTTTGGACTGGTAGTCCTGTAATTGGGATAAACAAGAGCAAGGATACCCTTATTGCTAAATATTGAAGATGCTTCTGGTGCATGCAGAGGAGGCAAACTGCTCTGACCACTCCCACACAGGTAAAATGTGTCTCTGACAAGTTAACAGAAGGATTTTCATTACAACCAAGAAAAAAATCCGTACTGAAGCAACCTGGCATGAGATAGGTCTCCTGTGGTGTCCTGGAGCCCTCTTCCTCCTCTCTCACTGTCACAAGTCAGTGCAGGTGTGAAAGATGCCTTAATCTTCAGCTTTGCTGTCACGTCCAATATAAACCATGATTTAAAGCTTGTGTCTAGAGTGTCTGGTTTGTAACATCTTCCAGTGTGTGTGTGTGCAATAAAGTAAGAACCATTTCTGGTACTTTAGAGGACACTACCTTCCCAGAAATGTTTGTCATCCCCACACTTTCACCACACAGGTCTCTCAGGTTCGCCCGCTGTACATAGGAGTTAGGAAAGGGAGTGTCACGGGAAGGAAGAGGGTCACTCCATTTTCCATCTTCTGGCTCTGTTTCTAATAATGCCATCACCTCACAAGTGTGGAGGTGTTTGAAAATGAGACCTTTGAAACCAACGCCCGTGTGGCAATGTCCTTCGAAGGAGTCAGGGAGTGAGATGACAAACATACCTCTCTGAGGATAGCGAGTCACAGAGCTCTGAAATTTGGCTGGACCTTGGGAAGAACTGAGAGGAGTGAGGCTACATCAGAGATGTGCTAGACAACACCTCATACATCTCTGGAGCTGCATTTCAACCAGCAAATTGAACATAGTGCTTAGAGGTCTTCCTTTGTGAAATGTAATATTACTTACTAGAAAAGCTCTCTGCATAATGTTCCTAATCCCTCTATAGAATTGAATATCCATTATTTTCACATCTGAAAAATGGCTTTTTAAAATCTTAAAGGTAAGACATACTTAAGGTTTGTAGCACAGTGGCTGTAGCATCCTGCAAGTTCTTTTCCTCTTCCACAGGACATTTTTTTGAGGGCATTCACTCATTTTACAGAAACACAGAATCACAGAATAGTTAGGGCTGGGAGGGACATCTGGAGATCATCTAGTCCATGGCAGGGTCACCTAGAGCAGGTGACACAGGAACACATACAGGTGGGCTTTGGAATATCTCCAGAGAGGGAGAACCCACAACATCCCTGGGCAGCCTGTTCCAGTGCTCTGCCGCTCTCAATGTAAAGAAGTTCTCCCTCATGTTGAGGTGGAACTCCTTGTGTTCCTTGTCCTGTCACTGGGCACCACCAAAAAGAATCTGGCACCATCCTCTTGACACCTGCCTTGGAGATACTTATCTGCATTAATGGGATTCCCACTCAGTCTTCTCCAGACTAAACAGGCCCAGCTCCCACACTATCTCCTGATAAGAAAGATGCTCCAGACCCTTCATCATCTCTGTGGCCCCCTGCTGGACAACTGATTTCAATTAGTTTTCAAAATCATTTGGCCATGTGTATGGATCTCATGAATCATTAACAGAAAAAATAAAATTCTGAGCTAAGTATGCTCTTGTTCATGTAGTGTTTGCTTCCATTTGTACCTTCTTCATATAAACTGAATTAAGTTCTTGGTTTTTCAAAAGGAATAATGTGATTGCAGTAGCAGTACTATGGCAGGCAGAGAAACCCCTGCAATCCATATCCCTTTTGTCGTTCAGTGTAGAATTATTTGAAGCAAAGGACCAGATATTCATTACTGTACCCAAACCTGACCTCAGGGTACTTGCTTTGGGAATCAGAATAACTTTCTTAAACTACTTTTAAGATATTTTTCTTGGTCTAGAGAAAAACTAAATTAATTTGGGTCCTATATGGTACTTCTCAGCTATCTTGTAAAAATAGTATTTTTCTGTGTTATAGCATAATAACTATTCTAAGTAGTAAAAAATAATGTAGTCCTTTTTTTTTCTTTGTGGGATGTAGTTTTTGTCCTGTATCTGTCTGTATATTTCTGCTGGTTAATAAATAGGGAAAAAAGAACCACATCTCTAATCCTTGAGGCCTTTCTTTTAGAGGCTGAGCCCTGAACATGGGGTTCCTCAGTAAAAGATCTTAATTGTTCTCTTCACATGTGCACTGGAGACACTCTGCAGCCAGTCTTCAGTTTCTGTATTTCATTTGAAATGGACAGAAGAAATAAAGCAATTTTGCACTGATGATTACAGCACAGTTCACCTCATCAGTATGTAGCAGCAGAGGTGAGAAGAAGCCCACACTTACCTTAATCAAAAGATCGCCCTGGCTGCAATAGCATTCATTTGTTCATTCATGTTGCTCCTTGTCCATAAAGATCATTCGGGAAAGAAAAAACTGATTTAGAATACAAAAATAAATGCATTTACCTAGCAACTAATTGGATTTATTCCAGTACTTGGTGAACCCCCTGTGGAGCAATTCTTATTGATTTGTCATGGAACCTATCAAAAGACCTTTTCCAACTATAGATGTGCTGTATGTGAGACTGAAACTGGTGAACCCTATTGTGCTCTGTTCCTGGAAACCTTTCTGCTCCTGAGATCAAAAGAAAATATTAAGAGGTTTATTATTTTCATGTCCTTTTCACATGCTGGTATCTCTTAGCTCAAATAATTTCGATGCTTCTCAAGTGAAGTTGGCAAAGTCTTCAGAGTGGGAGAAATTATTTACTTGTGTGTGCAGGTTTGTTACCAGGCGGTATTCCAAAAAATAGCCATGCTAATTATGGGCTGAGATAAGGTCTACAGTCTGGCTAAGTTAATCATAAACTGAGTTCTGCCTTTCACAACACCATTAAAAAAATAAACAACCCCAAACCAACAAAACCACCTCAACCTCTTTTGTAATTCTGACCAACGTTTCAACAGGAAAGGATTAAGGGTGCTTGTACTGAGAGTATCTGTACAGCCAAGTGCTTCTGTGCACGCAGAGCTGGGGTCAGGTTTTGCCTAATGATCTCAGAAGGCTCTCTTGTAATGGCCTGATAGCATTAATTTTTGCTCTGAGACCATTTAGATGTCCATACTGATAAGTAAGCAGATTCCAGGAAGGCAACCCCTCCTCCACTGCCACAGTAGTGTTTGAAGAGTTATTCAACCAAGAATGGGAAAACCACACTGAGAGCATTGTGAGAAGAATATTGAATGGTCTAATTGAGAAAGAAAGAGTGAGCGGTAAAGCTGATGTAACAGAAATGATGGGAAGAGACATGTCTGAAAACACTTGAAATTTATGGTGTTCTCCTTCTTTTTTTTTTATACTCTAGAGCATTGTGATTTACATTCAAACAGCCTGGTAGGTTTAAATTTTAAATGAGGCTTGCTTAGAATTATGAATAAGGCCATTAAGTATCGCCTTAATAACCTTTTATTGCATGGAACAACTTCTATAATTGCAACAGGGAAAAGAACTTCAAGCATTTGCATTTGAGTAATTGATGGGCAATTTACAATGTTTGTTTTCTATTTTCTGGGGAGAAATGAAAGGGCCCTAATTCTGTTGTTGACATTTGTTTTTCTCTAATGGCATTTTCAGAATCCAGTCCCATTGATCCTGCGTGCAGAATAAGTAGCCAGCAAGTTTGAACCTTGGAAGAGGTAAATAACAGAATTTCTTGGGATGAGAAGTGTGGATCTAGCTTAGGCAAAGCCATCTGTGCACACTTACTGCTGGTCTACAGGGCTGTCAGCTCCACTGGTCTTACTAGAGTTGCATCTTGCTTTTGATTCTAAGGCTGTAACAACCCAGGCACCAACCCTGAATACCAGATAATCCCCAGGGGTTAGGAAATGAGAAATGGGACTGAGAAAGGGTTCTTTAAAAAAACAAGTTGCAATATCTGTCCTTTGCATGGGGAAATACACGGTCCCACTTGTGTGACTGCTGAATCACAGCAAAGACTACACAGAATAGGAAGGGCAGATTGATTGGCATCATCCTGGCGCTGTAAAGTGGCATTTAAATGCAGAAATTCAGATTAAAAGATTGCAGTGATTCAGAACCCCAGCTGACATCAGTTATGCTAGGAGTTTCACTTGAAAATTAAATGCTGGCTCTGAAAGTCTTGATGGATTTCACTTTCCACTCCAGGTTCCTTCAGGTCAAGTTGTGATTTACTGGTGCTGCCCATGCAATCTTTGTTGGTGGATAAATATTGTGGGTGTTCTTAGCCAGGCAGTTTTCAAAAGCACTAAATATTTTTTAATGTTTTAATTGATTTTTGGCCAAAAAAAGAGGAAAGTGGAAAAGAAACTAAAAGCATGGGGCAGCACAAGACAGAAGTACCAGTATTCAGATTCTGCTAATACAGGTGAATTTCTGAGGAAAAACACTCTGATGAAATAGGAGCTTGAAGCAGTCCAATGTGAAAGTGGCAGAGAGTGAAGAACACCTAATGAAAGGCATCTACAGTGACAGAAATAGTGTATGGTAAGGCACAAAGCAGAAACTTCAAATTCCTTTGGAATGTTCCAAGAAGTCTCGGGAACTTGGGAGCTTATGTTTATTAATAACACACTGTGTTTTCTGCAGGAGCTCAGAACTGAATTAACTGTGACCCATGACCTCTTGTTTATGTACTTGGAGAACTGAAGGTTTTAACTATGACACCAATTTTTGAAGGTGCTTCAGAAGAGATCTGGGATACTATGGATAAATAGATAAATACATCTGCTATGTCTGGAGCAGGCAAGTCACTAGGACCTGCACCAAAGAAAAGTGTACACACGGATAAATGTGATATATAGGGGATGAGCAAACACTGCCAAAGCTTCTTCCTCAGAAACATATCAGAAGTGCTTTTCTGAAGAGTTCAGCAGGGATATTGGTATAGGAGATGCAGCTACTCAGCCAACAAAAGGCATGCAACAAGGCTTTAAACCAGGCTGCTGTGGACATTTATCTTTGAGATATACAGCTAGCAAAAAGAAGAGGAAAGAGAAGTTAGAAGTCCTGGATAGTTTTCACACTGAATTCCAGCCAGCAGAGATTAATACAGCTTTATGTTGGGGGAGAATGGTGTTCAAGGTCAATGAAAGGTCTGAACTGGCAAAGTGATCAAACAAGCAGTAAGATATTCAGGATAGTAAAGGTGAGGGCTAAACGTGAAGGATCTCCTCATTTCTATGTGATGAAATGGCAGGTAAAATCCAGCATGGAAAAACATCAAGGGAGGCAAAACCCACTTCTAATTTCACGGTGCTGGAATCTGACCTGCCCTTTTTGGAAAGAGACATTGGGGTTATTGTAGATTATGCCAGGTAACTCTGGAAGGGGGAACTAAACAGTTTGGAAGGGGGGGGGATGTGTGTGGCCATTTTCTTGTTGCATACTCCTGTTGTATTCCACTAACCTCATTCCAGCTCCCAGGTATAATAGAACTGGAAAAGGCAGAGAAAAGGGAGGGAAGGGCTGAAATCAAACAAGGAATGACTAAATAGCCACTTTTCAACCTGGGAGCAAGGTGACTGAGGGAGAGTCTGGCAGATATTTATAATATTGCTAGTGGGTACAAAGAACAAGGCTAGGGAAAAGTGCTTATTGTATCTCGCAGCACAATAGCTAGGAGTCCTCAAACAAAACCTATACTTGGCACATTCCAAACAAACAAAACAGATAACTTTTAGGAAACATGAAAATAAACTGGGGAACTTCTGACACAGGAATTTGTGAGAGTCTGAGGTTTATAACTCTTCAAAATGCAACTGGATAAATTATTGAAAAAAAATATTCAGAGGTGCCAGGTTTGACTCCAGAGACTGGGATATGTCCCAAGGAAGCTCAGTGCAAACACAGCTGCTCTTGGACATCAATGTGGGCCACTGATGGAGACAATGGAAAATATGAACCCACGAGGTCCCCAAGTGTGACTGTTTTTCTGTTCTTATATTAACATTCTTCCAGTCTTCAGATAATGAAAAATGCCAAAACAATGAGTGTGTCTTGCCTTTGTTTCTCACTGGAGATTAGACCTGGTGGAAAACAGATGTTGGACACAAGAGTGCATCCAGACCGTGTGACCTCTAGTTATGACTTGCAGGAACTGGAGTCACCCCAGCAGACATTATACAGCCTGCTGTCAAAAAGATAATTTCCCTGTGACTGTCTTGGCATTCTATTTGGCAAGTACAGTACAGCGTGTCTCTGGAACCAAAATTTTAGTATATTAAGTTTGAATGTCCACCAGTTTTCACAGGCTGAGCCAGAGAAAGTCCAGAGCTTTTGTTTTTCTCCCTGCTAAAGCTAAAAGGTCACAGCATACAAATTCAACTCATAAGTGGCTTATGGGTGAGTGTACAAGAAGGTAAGATGTGAAGCTGAGTAATAAAGAAGTATGATAAAGGTTTTTTCCCCCCTCCCCCTCCTTACCTTATCCTTATCCACCAAATCTGTGGTGACCTGCCTTCTTACACTTTCAGGTGTGGAAGAATGAAAAAATCAGCAGATCTTAAAAAAGTTAACCCCAGACCTGTGTTTTACATCAAACCAGTTTTGAACTACAGCAACCAATACTCAAGCTGGACTTAAAATTGACATGCCACCATACTACAGGTGAGAGTTCTTCTGTGCAGCAGCCACTACAGCTGAGGTAGCTGTTTCCAAGTTCCAAAATGTGCATTTTGTCTTCAGCAGATGCTCTCGGGGGGCAGCAGCATGAAGTTCACTGCAGCTAGTGACTCCCTGTACACACAAGCTACACCAAGTTGCACTCTACACCCAGACTGCTTCCCTGGGCACTTGTTTCTTGGAAGCCTAAAACACAGGCTGAAAAACAAACCTGAAAAAAGCACCCCATAACTGTAAATGAAAACCATATCCTGGGGAAAACACTCCCCTTCAGTGTCCTCATGTACAGCCAAGATTTGCTGCAGGAATAGCAACCTGGGATTAAAATACTGGTTCATGAGCAGGGCCACAATTTTCAGTGGCTGTGGCAGACTTCTCAGACCTTTGCTGCAGAGAATAAAGGGGGATTCTTGGTACTGTACAGCAGGACTGGAGGTCTAGCCCATTTTCCTGTTGGAGTAACAAAAGAGAGGAGTCCTACTTAGGTGTTCAGTGCAGTTTTCCTTGCAAAAGCAAAAAAGGTTTCCACTACAAATGTTTTCATAATTTCCAGCAACCCAGGAAGATTGCAAAAAACAACTGAGAATGGGGATTTTGAATCTTGATACAGATCTGTCATCTGTAAATGACAGTCACAGGCTGTGCTGGAAAAACAACTTGTTACAGATCCATTTGTGATGTATTTTTTCCTTTTTTCCTGCCTTTCTTCTTTTTCAGTGTTTTATATGAGACGATTCTTACCCCGAGATGACTGCTAAGATCCTATATAGATCTCATTGGTTTATAAAGAAGCGTAAGAGAAGATCTTTTGCTGGTTTGGTTTTTTTTTCCTTTCCCCCCATTTTTAAATAAAAAGGAATTGTGGCACAAAGGTTGATGAACTTGCACAGAGTAAGAAGTAGGAACAGGTCCAGTGTTTCTAATTTCCCTCTACCTTGGCATTTTATCTGCTGACTTGCATTCACTCTCACACGATAGCACAGCTAATGCCAGGTTTGGCTCTGTGCATCAAGACTTATCACGGACTGCTGCACTCTTCATACCTGCCAGTCACTTCATCCAAAGCTCTCACCCATCTATCCCTTCCTAGAGGTCAGTTCTTGTATTTGCCATCCAAAGGCTGATATATTCCATTTGCTATTTACTTTCACAATTGAAGATTCTAGGTTTTGACAAGTTATTCCAGTCACTTCCTGGACACCTCTTCAGGTAGAGTCTTCTTCCTTGTCATTGCCATCATCAGGACCAGCATAGACACCAAGCAGGGACAAAGCAGGAGATACTCTGGGATTCTGTCTTTTTCCTTCATGGTGCAGAAACATTTGTGATATTTTTTGGCCCATGCTGGAAAATTCCTATCAAGTGATCTCTGTGGAGTAACTCAGGGCAGCTGGTCAGAGGGATGGTTTGGTGTGCAGCGTGCATGACTGAAAATCTCATCTGAAGCCTGCAGAAGGCTTTATTCAATAAAATGTATTCAAGCTTAAAGTAAAAGTCAATGCATCATGGGTCTTAAAAAAAAAAATTAGGAATATTAGTGGAAGCAAATTTCTTCTACTACTTGTCATCACTTCCCACACTCTAAATCACATCTTAAGAACACCCCATTGATGCTGCTCTTTTTTCATTTCCACATTGGCAGATGTCACTGGAATAAATGTCTTGACAAGCAGTTGTCATAATTTCTTTTTCCTCTTCCTTTAGATAGTAACTGACTACCAAAATGCCAGTTTTCCCATACACCGTGTCATACATTTAGAATGCATTATGTATTAAATTACTTTGAAATAGTTGGCAAACGAGCTGGCATCTCTCTGATAGCTCCCGAGGAAGCAAAACATAATATGCATGCACTTTTAAATTATCCATAAGCAGTTCTGTTCAGTTTTCAAGGGTGAATGCTCAGCTGTGTTTCACTTCCAATGCATTTTTGTTTTAAGCTCATATTTAAATGTGAATGTAGTAGTGCATAGGGGAAAAAAATAATTAATAATGTTAGTGTTTCCACAAATTCAAATAGTTTCAGTTTTTAGACTTCAAATAAGACATAAGAAGCACAGATAGAATTTAAAAAACAACAAATTTTGAAGGGATTTTAAAGTAGGATCTAAAACTGTATAGTTAAAAAATTATATTCTCTAGAAAGTAAATGCAAATTCTAACTTTTAATGGCATTTTGCCACTTTGCCTTTAAGTGCTGCTTTCTCTCTATCAACACCCGTCTTGAATTTTAAAATGATACTACTCACTAAGTTGTTTTTTTATTAAAATGATATGTAAAAAAGACCTAGATGAATAGCTATGATAAAGCTCATAGTAAAGTGGGGGAAATACTTTTCCATGAAAGACGATCCTACCATGACTGCATAGGCCAAAGAAAAGTATGAGTAAGAGACCTGAAGCATGGCCCTGCAGAAATGGTCCCCACTGATGCGAGGAGATGGGCTGCTGTGCTTATCCAAATAACTGGCAATAGAGACACTGCAGGAGAAGTGGTTACACAACCATCCAGCAATGGTGTCCCCTTGCATGACTGAGACAATATGTCTTGAATCAGGCTGTAAATAGCTGTTTCTCTGATTATCATCAAGGCGAGGGTTTGGCTGACACATTACCAAAGCTGCCTCTTGAACGAAGCGCAGAATGGAATGATTCCAAGGCACGGGAGAGATTTGCAAACAGAATTTCAGAAGAACTTCAAGAAGGGACCTGGAAATTGAAAGGAAAAAAAATAATAGGATCAAGAACTTGAGAGTCCCTCTTGAGCTCATATCTTGAGGGATGCAAGAAAATGACAAATAGGTATAGCTTGTCTGATAGATATATAGACATTAATTAAGTTAAACATGTGTTTCTTTCATTTCTGACTTTAAAAAACCTTTGAACTGCCTTATTACTTTTGGCTTCTGCAAATAACCGTGAAAGAAAATGAAAGTATTTATCCTGGCTTGTGCTAAGAGTGATTTTGAGATATAAGTTAACATCAAGTTATTTCACGGTTATCATGATAATCTCTGAACCACACAAGTGCCCGGGCACTTCAGTGCTTTTCCCCAAAGCAGGGAAATTGAAATGGGGTGTATTCACTAAAGATGCTGGCAGACTGTTTGAAAGCTGGTTGCATGGAAATTTAAAAGAAGGTGTCTCTTCAGAGCACAGCATGAAATAAAGAGAACCTGCTGAACCTGTAATCAGCACTTCCTTGAAAAATTATAATCAATACATTGCAAATAAATGTTTCAGGAACTCTGTCTTGGAGAAGGCAATAACCTGCTACCTCAGCACTTGCTCTAAACCAAAATGTTTGTTACCATGACCTGATTATGGTAATTCAATTTCCATTATACTCAGAACAAAACAGAGAAGTGGATTGCTAATGGGTCTTGAACACAGAGAAAAATCCCAGTCTAAATAACTAGTGTAACATCTCAGTGTACTTAGAACTAACTCTAAAGGTCTCACTGTCTCTGTGACATGGTAGACAACCTGGAGGTTGCTTCACAGCAGCTTTATCTGAGGAGTACTCAGTACTCTGACATCATTCAGTATCCATTTATAGAGGGGAAGCAGGATTTCCCTCTGCAGCCCAGGCCTTTGCCAGTTGCTTGTGTTCTAGCCTTTTTCCTCTCCTTGTTTACACTTCATTCTCTGGCCCATAGAAGAAGTGCACTGTCTCCTCTCCTTACCCATCATTGATTGCTGTCATACAGCTCCTTAAGCATCCTCCAAACTCTGGATGGATATTTACATTATTTCCTTCCTTTGCATCTTCTCCTAAAAACTGTTCACCTGTATTGTTTGTTTGTATTTTGTAAACAGATGTTTTTATTTTCTTAATTTGCTTTTATTTTAACCTTGCTTTCCTTAGAGTGATTTTAAAGTAATTATTGTTGGGGTGCACCATGTGCTGGAAGAGAGATAGGCCCTGAGGGCCAGAGAGAGAGCCTATTTCCTGGACTTGGAGGTGACCCTGGGAGTGCATCCAGGTCACCGAGGATGGGCTGAGAGAGGATTGTGGGTTTGTGGACAGTGTTGGACCTGTGAGAAGTGATAATTGTAGTTTGTAGCCTTATAGGGTATTGGTTACCTGCTACCATAATAGGTAACATCTGTGCAATACTCCAGGTGATTGGGGGACACTGTGGTGAGCATCTTTCCTGTTTATATGGTGTGATATCCTGCTAGGTGCTGGTATTTAGGGAATTCTGAGTGCTCAATAAAGGCTTTGCACTTTCCATCTTGTGTGTGAAGTCCATGCCCTTGCGTGATTACTGCAATTATCTCTCAAAATCCTTCTGGCAATCTTAAAAGATAAGATAATGGCTGGTTTTCAGGTTCACAAGCTCCATACTGTGCTCCACAGGTGATCTCAAAGTGGCTCTGTCTCTACCTACCTTTGGAGAGTAGTTTGAAATTGGTTAACAAGGGTTCAGGAAGAGGAAATGTTTCCTGCTTATCATTTTCAGCCAGAACGTAGTAAACATGGAGAAGATCACCTTATCTCCAAGGGTACTTTAAATTTCTCCTTAATAGATTGATTTCTCTTCTGAAGGAAAAAAGATGGGTGTTTAGAATAGAGAACACCAGTTCCTCAATGAGCATTGGCCCTGATTTAACAGTGCAACAGTTCAATTATTTTAGTTCATACTTTCTTCATTTAATCCATTTAAACTAGAAAAAAAAAAGAAAAAGAGAAGGTTGGGATGGGAAGGCAGAAATAAGATAAATTCAGCTTCAGGGTAGCTAATTGGGCATAGCTGATAATATAACCGAGGCAGCACAGAATTGAAGTAAAGTCATTTACCCCTGGCCTAAGAAGGTTTTTCAGCCTGTGCTGTCCTTAGTATTACTTCAGGTGTTTTACATGCGGCATCTGCCTGATCCAGCCAGCTTAGGCACATCTACTCAAGCTGCACTTGAACAAATCACATAGACATAGCATTTGTTTTATGGGTAGCATTTTGAATATTCATTGGGAGCTAATTCTGCCTCCCGGATATTAAATGGAGTGTAACTCTTGGCTTCAGTGACAGGCAATCACTCACACAAACACCCTCCCCCTTGAATATCCAGTAAGATAGTATGGCTTGGAGCATTGTGTATGACAATATTAATACAATCTTTGGAGAGGATGTGGACTTTAAATTGGTGGCAAAGTCAGCAAAAAGCTGTGCTAGGGTACTAAGGACTAAATAAAAATACAGTTGGCTAGCTTAATTGTCACTGACAGTGAAATTACATGCCATTGGTAGAATAATGGAGTTGAAATATCGCTGCATTACTTGTACATATTTCTGTGAATCAGCCTCTTGAATGGTCCATGGCAAATGGATAGGCACCAAGTTTACACTCAGAAACTGCTCACTCTTGCAGCTGCATATCCTGTAATCAGACACTGTGCAAGGAGGAGCAGTCAGTGCTCCCCCCATACATTATATTGAATCTCATCATTTAATCAACTATGTCTGGGAAAGGATGAGCATAACAAAAATTACTTTCTGTAATCAGCCGAGAAGCCCTGACCTTAGTGTTGCAGATGGCTCTTTTCAGCTAAGTAATTAAGTACAATGTGTAAGAAGTGTGTATTACGTACAGCAGTTGACTAAACCGTAGTAAAGAGTAGAGGAACAATTTTATAGTTCCCAGATGCTGGAGCATTCCCCAAATGTGACTTTAAGAAACATAACCACTGCTGGTAGTGGTGATCTCCTAATTTCCTACCTCTGGTTCTTGAGAGGTGAGAGGAAACAGACCCAGGCCAGATGCTTATCTACTAGAAATTTTCACTGCTCTGCTGGGTTGCAGCCTTGCTAGGCCAGTCTTTGCCACCTGACCAGCAGACCTAAACAAATTTTTTAACTATTGCAAACACTTAAATAGACAGAATTCTCCTTCAGTTCACAGGTAGATTTAACTCTGAAGCGAAAATAATAATAATAATAATAATAATAATCATAATCATAATCATAATCACAATAAAATTCCTTAGAACAGATACAAGAAATCCCATGTCATGCTATACCCTTGAAAGTCCTTTTCATGAAGCAATGAATCATAATGCCATATAGGCAGCATGTATGGAAATTTGCCGATTATTCAAGATCCTGGTCTTCCAGGTTAGTAAGAAAGTTTAAAAGATTTATCTGACTAAATGTAGATGTCTGCATATGAATTATTCACCTTCAGCTGTCTTCACAGAGATACAGTTGAAAATGTAATAGGTTCATGATGAATATGATTCATGGCATCTCAGAGTAGATTTTGAAATTTAGCTCAAGAGGAATTGTTTCTTCTGAGTACCTGTTGCCCTCCATCAGACACAAAGGAGTTCCAGAGTGTTTAGGCATTTGCAGTGTAATTATCTAGATCTGACTTAAATTGAATTGTGCCCCATCATCCGTGACTTCAAATTTTTGCCTGCAGCCACAATAACAAAAATGTTTGGGAATCACTCTGGGTTCAAATACCAAAACAATCTAAACTGTGATAGTGCTGAGATGCCCTATGATACTGCCTATATTTGCACTGCAAACTCAAGAGAAGCAAAGCCACTTTGTGAAACTCTGCAACACCCCTTTTTCCTCAGATGCCCAGTCAATGCTAACCACATGTAAGTGCAAAGAATCCCTCCAGCAGGCAGCCGTGCTGAGTTTTCTTTGCTTGGACATCTGTTTCTTCATCATCCCCCACAAGAAACCTTTCTTTCCAGAAGGCCTCATTTGGAGCACATCTGTTGTGAGGGTTCTCTGACTACATTAATCCAAGTACTGGGTTTGAGGTTTTTAACTACAAAGTACCAAATGCTCAGCTTTATTGCTTACCCTGGAAAACTCACTGGACTATTGCTGAAGGTGATGCTGAGACAGAATCACAGATTTGCACTTGGTTTTGGTGCAAGTCAGACTCTGCTGGCTTTCATAACATAGCTAATAGCACCTTCATATTCCAAAAATACTGCCAGTCTATGGCTCTGAATGTATGGGGCAGAGTAGTTTGTTTCCACTGATAGACTTTACAAGGCTCACAGTGATGTAAATAGGGCTGGTTCTAGGAGGAGGCAGATAAAAAAACCCTTGTGAAGATGTTGGCAGTCACTGAGCTTTGTTTGGTGCCAGCGTTGGAACTGAGACCAGGGTCTGGGTTTGGAAGATGAGTGCTGAAGAGGTTATTTTACCACTGGCCAAGTGCTCATGTTCGGAACTAAGGAATGGTGCCTGAAACAGACAGATTAATAATGTAAAGTGTCTGTGGGGTAGTGTTCACTTCGGGTGTAGCTGAGGCTATGCTTTGGCTTTGTTTACTGTTCAGATCCTTCAGAGATACAAATGCTGGGTATTTCTGGGTGTCAAAAATTACTTCTGAAGGGAGACTGTGGTGGGGCTGCAATGGCAGTTTCGGGGGTTGTAGTTAAGTTTGGCCTCCCCTTAAGGTGATGGACAGCTGGGTTGGACAACCAGGCTTTCATCTGTAGAAGGAATGTTGCTCTGGCCTGTGTTATGGGCTGGTTGCAAAAGAGAAGCCTATTTTGTGTCTTTCTGTGGCCTTCAGCTAAGGCAGAGATTACAGCTAGCAAGGCCTGATGGAAAGTAGATATTTTTGTGGCAGTTTAGGGCTGGGACTGGTAGCCAGAGGGTAAAAGTTCATTCTCTTTCCAAGCTATGATAAGTATCTTGTGACTCTAACTATGGCCAGACATAACGTTAGGGAAATAGCAGGGCCAGAAGACCAATGTTTAAAGGTGTAATACAGAAGGCATTGTGGACTAAGATACGGGCTTGTGCCAGGAGGCAAGAATATTTCATGCTTCTCTACAATCTACAGAAGGGCTTCAAAGATATGATCAATTTTACGGTTGGAAACAGCAGAGCCTGAAATTCTAGTTTGACTCTTTGACTCCTTAGAGGTGCCGTGTCTAGGAATCAAGCAGATATAGGCTTTGTAGCCTCTTAATCCAGTCTATAACTATTCCACCTGGATTTGGATTTTTGGCTACCAAGCCCTTATAAGTTTGGCTTAATCTGAGAACATGAAGACTCTGTCTAGGACAAAGGGCTGTGCAAAATCTTGGTGGTTTTGAATGGTCTTCGTATTACTTTGCCCTCTTCAGAAGGCTATACACACATATATAAATGATGCATGTGTGTGTATACTTTATTAACTGATTTTCTGTGTTTGTGTAAAGGGTTAATAATCTACCTTGTGCTAGGACTGGTACGGTTATTAACAGCAGGTCCTGAAGACCTCAGGTTTTATGGCTACAGTCTTCAAGGCTTAATCTCTCACGACGAGAACCATTGCTAGAAGGGAAGAATATCTTACTTTGGGTTTGTTTGTTTGTTTTTTGTTTGTGTCCCAATAGGCCTCTCTGTGTTAAGACTAAAGCCTAACTATGAGTGGGAATAAAGTCAAAAGTTTTTGTGTTTTGAACTATACACATTTAATGTGCAGGACTAGTCTGAGCCAAAGTCTTGTCAGCGAGCCTTTTACAGTGAAGAGTAGAGAGGAATTGTTTCCCCACCACTGCTGTGCAGTAACCACGCTCCGGATGGTAGCTGTACCAAGAGACACTTGCCAGTAGCAGATGGATAAGGAGTATAAGGAGCTTGCTTCCTTTTGGTAAGAGTCCTCATCCTAATCTGCTAGGCCTGACAAGATCCTAGTCCTCTAGTCTCTGCTCTCTGTAAATGAACAGTAACCACAAACCCTGGCCACCGGCTTAATAATTGTAAGCAACTAACCAAACAAGAAGAAAGATCATACTTTCCTATTGGTAGCAGTCCAGTCCACAGGCATTTCAGAGTCTGTGAATCCAACTAGCTCTTCAGTTGAATCTTGTCTTAATTATATAGCCCGAGCTGTCTCTTCTCTGCAGTTCTCTCTTAAACTTAGAGTACCAAAGAAAACACACATGGCCCCACATCTCATCCTCAGCAATGGCCCTGGCATTCAGCCCCTTTTCCATAACTCTAATCCCCTCTCCAGTCTTAATCTTTGGTGTAAAAAGTTTTTCAGGAGATATAAAGATCATTTTAGGTACAGAGATGAACGTATGACTAACCTTAAGCCAGTTTCTTTTCAACATGAATTCCATCCCACTCCTCTGCATGTGACATGACAAAGCTGCTCCTGCTCTCAGTAATTGCAGTCATAAGAAGCAGCCTAACCTTTTTTCACAAATATTCTAGAAATTAGAAAATAAAGGAAAAACGAAGCAGGACTCAGAAAACATCCTAGAAATTTGATCCTTCCAGTTCAGAGCTCCACATCTAAGTCCATCCTGAGCTTAGACTTGTTTAGGGCCAGAGAGATTCCTGCTACAGCAACAACAATCTATTTTCAGCATTCATCCTTATTCCAACTCAGAGTGTCTTCTAGCTTACTTTAATCTTTGGTCACTTGCACTTTGCAACCCTCTCTCCAGCACCAGATCTAGCTGTAAACCTAACAATAACCCAGAAATATCTACCTGGACAAGAAAAAAAGAAAAAAAGTCTAAGTTATTCTGTTCCTTGCTTGACCACATTTGTTTTCCATATCAGTGAACCATGCAGAAATGAGCCTTGCCTCCATTGCTGCCTACGTTCATGCCTTATCTCTGTTCCAGCTCATTCTTTTCCTGCCCTACAAGTGACACCATGGTTGTTTGCCTGCCTCTGAGCTTTTCTTTGGCCAAAGACGTAGTGTGAGAGAATGGTGGGCTCAATCCTTTAAATATAGCAGCTGTTGCAGGAAAACACCCAAGATTAACTGCTTACAGACCTCCTGGACATTCTTTTGTTTCAGGAAGAAGACAAGGACAATGAGTTCTTGGTCGTCTTTGTATTAAAGACCTCTGAAGCTGTTGTCTAAACTCTCTACTTCTGGGTAATGAGAGCAGAAAATGAGTAAGAACTTATCTAGGTATTTGTTTTCCTTGAGTTCTTGGAAAATAACAGTGCTTTTCATGGTATCCTGTCCAGCTGGTGCCTGGCTGGGGGCAAGCAGAGCTACATCAGCATCCACATGTGCTGCGGCCTCTGCGGCTCACCAGCTGGGCCAGGCAGATGAGCCAAAAGCTGCCAACTCTTTGGAGAGGGGGCAAGAGAATCCCTAGAGGGGGGAAGAGCTGTTGCAGCACCATCACACTTCAAAGTGCAAATACAGTGTCACACAGCCACCCGTCACCTAGGGGGTAACTTTATCACCAACAACTACGGGACATGTTAGATTAACTTTGTATCTGTCAGAAACAAGAAAAACTGTAGATAAATGAGGGCTGATCAGATTTTTTGCATGATCACAGAATATCCCAGGTTCTTGTGCTGTTTCTCAGGCTCTGGCAATGCTCCATGAAGTTGGATGCTGATAATCTCTCTTTAGTTTTCTTCACCAGTCATCTTTTCTCATCAGTTTCTCTTTACTAGTTCCTTTGTACTATGCAGAACTGTTTTTTACACTCAGTCAGAGGTTTTATTGCATCTACTATGGATATCTTACTCTGATTTTTTATTTCTTTTAACTTGCTACAGTCTCTGAACTGCCTCTATCCAGTTTATGTTCTTACTGAGCTAGATTAAATACAAGTAAGACCTTTTCTTGTACAAGGTCAGCTTTTTCTCAGGTCCTTGCATAGCAGCTTATCTAGCCAGGTTGTTTTGGAACCCACAATACCACGTGAATAACAATGCCTCCCATTGCAGCTGGCAACCCGCTGCTAAAACCTGCTTAGGAATCTCCAACAACAGACTGTCCTGCAGACTTTGGGGCATTAGCAAAACAGATTTACAGAACCAGATGCCCCTTTAAGGGTGAGAATACACTTGGAGGTGGCCTTTCAGATTTGTTTTGACTGCAAGGAGTTTGTTTGCGTGCACCAAAGCTGCCTACGGTACAGCCCAGTGCGCGGTACGTGGGAATGATTAGTGGATTAACTTCAAAAGCATGTTGTAGCTCTGATTTTAAAATCTATTGTAGACTTACACAGTAATATCCTTAGACTGACTCCAGTAAGTCCTACATGGACCAACACAAATATAAGCCATTCTCTGCCCTGATATTCCTGCTACTTTAGGGCAGCAGGCAATACAACCACCGCCCCCATCTTCCACATCAGGTTTTGAACCTTCCCGAATTCATTAGCAAGAGGGGAGCCCTCTCATCCCTGCTGGGAACAGCAACAGTTTCCCCTCGCTTCTCATTCTGTGTCCCTGCTGCCCCTGTTACCTCCTGCCAGCACATAGGCAAATGAGACCTGCTTACACCTGAGTTAAGCTTTAGTCCTCACACACAGGTCTTACACTAGTCCTTGCAATTTTCAGAGCCACCTGCAAAGTTTGGACCTTACTGGCAGTAACCCTAAATCCTTCTCAACCTCAAAGCTAAAGCAAAACCTTCCACCCCATGCCCTATTCATATGACCTTCTCTTTAGCACAAATCAAACTCTTCACTCTCTGCTTTCCTAAACAATAAATCTTAACCCATCCCTAATCCCAGTGCAAGCAGTAATCCTGTTACCCCAGCATGATCTAGTACACCAAACAGCTGTGACTTTTTGGAGCCTGTAGCTTAATGGTTTGGGTTTTTTTCTTAATTGAACTGTAGGTCATTACAGTCAGTGTCATTGCTTTTCTCGTTTGTTGCCAATTCTCTTGTCAATGCTAACGAGCAAATAAAAAGCACATGTAGGCTGAGTTAGCAGTCAGGTTATGCTAACAGCAGGGACTAAGAGTTGGGGTTGTTTTAGCATTCAAGGTCAACAGAACTACAATTTGGGGGTGGAATTGGGTATCAGAGTAGGGCAGAAAGCTTTAACACTGGTTGTACCAATGTTTCTGGGCAGTGATGAGAGTATCAGGAGGTTTGGATTTGCAGTTAGGCTGTTACGTGTTGAAGAGACTGGTTTGCTGCTGGACCCCACAGAGCACACACAGGTGGTCTGGAAAGGGCTCTCCTGGCCGGGATACTGCCCACACCAGCACCCAGTGCTTTTCTGTGAATAATGAAGGGGATTTTGTGTTTCCTTACCTTGGCCTAATTTAAGGTAGGGCAGTTTGGTCAGAGATCTGCTGCCCTTGTCATGGCACTGGTGTCAGTGAGCAGCGTATGGACTGAGAAATTCCCACTGCCGTGTCTTTATTACAGAAGCTTTTCCAAGAGCAGATGAGGTGCAGACATCATTCGACAGACATGGTAATCAAGATTTTAACTTACTGAGAATTAATATTTATGCCATGGTAGTACCACCAGCAAAATGCAGGCTCTAGGAGTTTTATTCCCACAAGGATTAGAGAGAGTTAAAGTACAAGTGCCTCCTTTATCATCCCTGTTAATTTAAGTGAGCACCTGAAACTTGCATACCTTGCCAGCAGTCCTGAGCCAGCATAACAGGTTCTACTTGGAGTTGCCATAGCATCTTGTTTAACCTAAAAAACAACAGACCTGAAATTTTCTTGATGTGGCAAGAGGTAAATTTTGCTGAGCCAAAGGGTCTGCAGATAAACTGGGATCCCGTGACAAAGAGGCATTTGCAATGATAGATGTCCTTAAAAATGCTGGGATTCGTATAAGAGAAAAAATTATACAAACATATTAATACGATACCTGTAAAAACCAAATGTAAGTCTTGTTGAAATGGGTCATATTGGCAAGCCTAGGAAAAGAATTCACTGGTTACATAGGGCTAGCAGCAATTCGTTTACTACAACTTACAACACAGGCCTGTTTGAAGGCTGGATTCATCATGGTGGGCTTAAAGGGAGTCTGCAAACATATCCCAAGCAGTTGGATTTTTCTGAGTGATGATGAAATCGAGGATTTAAAGTGCAACTTTTAAAAACGTATTTGTATTTCTGAACCTCTCAGCTGCTGATGGAGAGAGGGTAGAAGAACTGTGCTGTGTGGCCTGTTTTCAGCCTTGTGTGGGTATGGGGCAGCGTCTCAGCCCGAGACATTACATACAGTGTCTAATCCTCTAAACCATAAAATCTCACGTGAATAGTGCCATTGATGAAGCTTGCAGGTAAGGGCTGCTTGTGTGAATGACTGCTTGAAGGACCCAGCCCTCTAATTTCAGTCTGTAGGGAACTTTCCTAGCTGTGTTTTGTGTAAAAACACCTAAAAATCAGATCCTAATAACATTCCTGGCAGACTTGCTGCTGTGGTGTAGAAGGTATTGCTGATGTTTAGCTGATGGCTATGACTGTGGAAAACGAACGGATTAAGGCTCTCAGTGGAGCTGATCCAATCGCACCCGGGGCACACGTCGCTCCCAAATGCTGGTGAGGCTGAACCCTTGGACTGGGGATAGAAAACAGGGACGATCCACGAAAACACTATGAAACACAGTGAAACTGACCTTCCAGTCTCAATTTTATGCCCAAAGGATAAGGTGGGAGGCAGGAAAGAGGGAAAGACTCTGGCTAATAAACCTGTGTTCATGATGTGAGTCATTCCTCCAGTGCCTGCAAAGAACCAGTTAATTTATCTGCCAGGGATAAATTAACACTGTAACTGCTTTGCCAGTCTAATTACCTTACAAGCTAAAAGGAAATGAGCAGTTGTTCCTTAATAGCTTTTTCTACAATGAACTTCTTCAAATGTTGGCAGTAAAAATAATGGAGATGAGGAGGTGTGTGGGGAGTGAGACCAGTGTCTTGCTCTAAGTAGTGAGGTTTGTTCATTCTTGCAGAAACTGGAGGGATGCAAATTTTATGCCCTAAGATACATTGGATATATGTGACAGACAACAGTCTTGGGTTAAGAAACTTGGAGAGTCTTCTTCCTTACCAAGTTTGCTGTTGCATACAAGGACTGTTTCATGCTAAGTATTTTACATGAATATGAACTTTTGATCATTCCAACTAAGAGATATATAGGTTGGTTGGTTCTGGTGATTTTTTTTTCCTTTACCATTTCATATCTTCTTTCATGCTAGGCATAACTGGAGAGATAATTCACGTAATCATTTGGACTCATATTCCAATACAATACTACATTTTTTTGTCATGAAGCACTTTTTCTAGTGCACCCAGGGAAAGGAATATTAAAACCATTATATTCCTGGGAAAGTGAATTTGAAGGCTTCAGAGAGCCAAAACTCTAATTCTGTGTCTCTTTGCTCTTCTTTGTAAGTTTCAAATGATGCCACAAATTTGGTTGTGGACTCTAGCTGTGGAATATATCAGTGGCTATAAGCATATGAAACTTGATCTGTGGACAGTTGACAGGTAGTCATATATCACATGATAAGCTTACTGCTAGATGTTTCTCTAGGCAGAATCAAAGATTTAGGTATTGTTATAAAGACCTCTGCAGGCAAGTGTTGTGGGATTTAAAATTTTGGTCTGAAAATCTCACAGGATTTAAATGTCACAGTACTAAAATGCTGCAATACAGGTAAAGGAGAGATGAGCTTTTTGGAGGCAGTAGTTGCAGCAGGAAGAACCAAGAAACTCACACTGGGAATATTTGTACCTGCAGCTTCCCACTCAAGCCCAGTATTTACTGTGAACAGGCTTTCAGAGACTGTCTAGTGTGACAGTTGCTTGAATTAAATGCCAATTATTCATTACTTAGTCACCGAAATGTCTGACAGTGCATCAGTTTCTTAGCAATTGTACAGCTGGTTAGGGAAAAAGTAATCAATACAACACCTACTCAGCAGAATTTATTGATTTTTAGTCAAAACTAAAATGTTATGCAGAGATGGTTCTGATTCAGTGGAAGCTACAAATAGATACTTTCTCCTGGGACCACTGTACTTGATGAAAGGGGCTGTTGCAGCTCCTCTGCCAGAGGCCGCTACCCCAGCTGAGCTCCTGGTCAAGTGCTCCCTAAGGCCCGTCCTGCAAAATCAATCCTGGCAAATCAAAGGGGTGGATGGGGAATAACGAGCTTGATTGTTTAAATTCTGTTTAAATGAATGAGGGAGTGCTCAGGCAGGAAAATCCTGGGAAACAGTAACCTCTTCCCCCTGTATGCTGGACTTGGAGAGAACACCCAGAAGCCTGAGTGCCTGTGACACTTGGGTGTCCATGAACCAGGTTTGCCATTGTCTTTATTTTGACTCCAGACAAGTAGTTTCACTGGTTCCTCTGTCAGGTACCCAGTGGTACAGCCTGGGGGTTTCCAAGCCCCACATCTCTGGGGCACTTGGCCAAGCAGAGGTTCTTTGGTGATATTTGGTGGAGATACTAAATATTTTTTATACTGATAGAGTTTTGAATTGTGCTGGAGACAAAACTGTTTCAAAAGGCTTCTGAAGTCTTCTGCACAGAGGAGTCTGATCTCTCAAGATGTCTCTGACCATTTTGAAATTAAAATGATATTTTGACTGAAAGTGCACAGAAAGGCAGGCTCAAAAAGTGCTGGAGACTGAGATACAGAGGTGATTCCTGTGCAAAATAGGCAATTCTACTTGGCTGACACAGTGTCAAAGGAAACTGGTAGGATGGTGAAATGGGGTTGGAAACTCTCTTCAGGGAGAAATAATTTCAGCAAGCTTTGGAAAATCTTACAGACTTTTCTGGTACTCTCTGTCACCCTTCTTGTTCCCTTGTTATCTCTCTGAAGCAGGAAGAGCAGTGTAGAGGAAGGTTCAGTATGAAGTAATCTTTTCAAAACCTTCGTGAAGAAAGCACTTTGGGGCAAAGAATTGAATGGAAGCAATAGAAAACTAGTTTGCCACAAAATGGCTGGAAAAAATACAATTATGGCAGTTCTCTGAATTTATTACTGAAGAGTGTTTGAAATATGGAGCTTTCCTGTGTTGTGCCAGTAGGGCAGTGGGTCTCCCACACTGTGGTTGTGTGGGAGCATATGGCTTCTATATGAAGAAAGTAGTGTATCAAAAATAAAGCCAGTGGAAGATGATTTTATCCTCAAGTCTCTTATTGGTGGCAGTAATTCAGAAGACTAGATATTCAGATTTTGAAATCTAGAAAATGTATGAGTTTTGGAGTAAAATTACTGGAATCTTGTAGAGAATTGCAGAAAGAACTGTGCTTTCAATCTGTGTTTAAATCCATTAAATGATGTAACCTAAGAAAAAGCCTTAGTCTTCTAATTCTACATTTTCAGAAAAATGTGGCCTTACCTAATTTTGTTAATTTCTTTTTCTAATTCTTGATTTATATACCTATTAATTAGGTTTTTGTATACTTTTTGAAACAATATTTGTTGATTTCAAATCCGTTGGCCCAGGAGAGAGTAAGGAATCACAGGAAAAGTAAGGAGATTTTGATGGGGAAAAAAATTGTCTACTGAATTTTCTATTAGAGATCCAGCATTTCCTGAGAAAGCAGGGGTAGTTAGAATTTTTAGTTAGAATTTCAACAACAATATTCTGTGTATTGGGTTTGTTTCCTGGAAAATCCTACATTGGTCAGGTACAACCCAAAGTATCTCCTGTCGATTTTGAATGGGCTGGAGATTTTTATAATCATCCCAACATTGGGGGAGAGGAAAAGAAGACCGAGTGCTAGAGAATTAAATTATAACTGAGTATGATTGATTGTGTCTGTATTTTTTCACTTTGTTCATAATGTATTTTTCTCAGAGTAGTTTGTCTTATGTGCCAAGATGTCAGGAAAGTGTTTGTTCAATGTTATGAATCTTATTTTAAGCTAGAAAAGGAGATGAGTAAGTAATACCAAACCTGTCTTAACTTTTATATATGTCCTCAGTTACTGAGGGCTTTCATACAAAGCTGGATCTTTTCATACCTCCAGGGTACATTGGTGTGTTACACTTTTAACCCTGCTATCTGTCTCATGAACAAACATTTTGAAGATTGCTCTGCAATCATTAGACCATTCCACTCACTTGTGGAGCTTTCTTTATATATATATATATATATATATTCAGTACCTTCTCTCTCAAAAGACAGGAATAGTCACAAGTTCCACAGTGTAACAGGAGAACCACCAAATCGACTGGGTAGTGTCACTGAAATCTAGCATTTCTTGATTGAAGGTTTTGCCTCCAAATGCAAGCAGGAATGAAGATATGTCTGCATACATGTGTGTTTCAGGTTTTTTGGGGTTTTTTTTTTTGTTTGTTTTTAATTATTAGAGTCTGAAGATCTCTGGGTAGATATATTGTGTTTATAAAGTGGTATGTTTTTGGGGTGAATTGTTAAATTTTGGGTGCAAGGAAAAAAAATTATTTCCTCAGCTGCTGCTTCATATAAATTAAAACAAACATATAGGTTTGAATGAGAGCAGAGGCTGACATGTAGGTGTATAAATAGGCATGACACAGAAGCAAAAAGCCCAGGTTGAGTTTCTATGACTCCTTTGTGATGACCTCTAAGGGTTATCACTGTTGAATGCTGGCAGAATTCTGTGACCAAGAGACATTTGCCACTAAACCAGCACAAGGAAGCTCTGGAGAACCTCATCCAGGTGTTGTGCTGGGAGCTGAGAGATCCCCTCATCATTCCTGGAAGAGGAATTTGTTCTCCAGGTGACAGGAAAGGGTATCCTTGGAGTCCTCTGCAGTAGGTCCCCTCCATCAGGAGATGCTGCACGGGGACACCTTTGTATCCACTCCAACACAAGGGTCAGGAGGTGCATCAGCTGATCAGTGCTCATGGAGAATGGGGGCAGCAAAACAAAAACTGAATGAAACTAGAATATAATGTTACTGAAGTTGGTCAAAACCCAGTAATTCATTATTACTGGCTACACTACTGGTGGCATTGCACCTGGCATGCTGGTTTAAACAAGTGTGCTCTCCAGAAACTTCCATTACCTTGTGGAGACATGAGTTGTTACATTAGAGTTCTTCATCTTAGAAGGTGGTCATAAGAGAGTTTAGTGCTGAAACTAGAAGAGTTATACTAGAAATAAAATGCATAAGGTCATTGAAAATGCTTAAACAAGCGTGTGTGGTTATTAGGTTATAAAAAGCCTTTAATTTAGTAAAATATCTGCTGTTTAGGAAAGGCTGGAATTCATATAAAGGTTGCTCTGGGACTTAAAATCTATTAAAAAGAATAGTGAATAATTACTTGTGGTAAATGTTACTGACATCAACTCATAGGGTCTGATGTACATTGGTTTAATGTTCCAAATAACAGGTCTTAAAATCCAAATGCTTCTACTTTCAAGTGTCCCTAATAGTCTGATAAATTAACTCTTAGATTAACACTTCATTGGATTAAGGTAGTGAAATACATTCTTTAGAAGCTGCATGACTGTTTTATAATGGTTCAGCTGTGTTTTTCAGAAATAATTAAAAACTAAAAAATTTTGAAAATCTGGAGTCTCACTTTCTCATAACTTCTGAAGAATGGGTTAGTTTTTCTTCTTCTGTCGTTTTCTTTCTTTCCCTTCCTTCTTTGCTCGCAGAAAGAGTGTTGCTGAGCAAAGATGGGTGGGGTGCTATTTGTGTGTCTCCAGCTCAGGACGTGGACAGCAGTTGTTGCTGTGGGTGGAGAGAGCAGATCAGGAGAATGTGGCTGGAAGGGCTCGGGCATGGACTTCTGTGTACTGAGGGGGTGTGAGCAGCTACTGCTTATTTTCAGCAGTCCCTTGCTCCACCTGTGTTGTGGTGTGAGTGTTGTAGTTATGGTTTAAGGATCGATCTTCAGTAGGATCTGTTTTCTCTGTAGGCACTTCTCTTTAGTGTGAGGAGCCTGAGACTTTGGATAAGAACAAGAAAATCTGTCTTCTAAAGAAAAACCTGTTAAGCCACAGCTGAGGATGACAGACTTTACCCATGAAATCACTGAATTGCACTGTGCATTAAGTGCACTGCCTGTACCCCAGGTAAAGAAATCTGTGAGGAGAACTTCTGAAAAGTTAATGTTAGTGACTATGTAAATATAATATGCTTTATTGGGAAAGTCAGTTCAGCATTTCGCAAAGTGTGTTGTGCTAGAGAGTGATGGAATGCCATTTCACTTGGGCATGGCATGGAAATTTCTGTGCAGAAGTCATAACAAGGCCCTCTGGAAATATTCATTTCGCAGCCTATAAATAGGTGAGACCACCAGCCCCGTAAAGGGTTACTAGGTTGCTGGCACTTTCTGGGCAGGCAGGAAAGTCATAAAATGAGGATTTCATTACCTGGTTGTGGAACTGGAAAGAGAAAAACATTGCTTTCAGAACTGGGGAGGAGAGCTGAGCGAGAACTCTGAAAAGACACGAGGAGCAGGGTGCCTTCAGAAGACCGGGAGTGGAGGCTCCATGGGTGCTGTCTGAAGGCTGGAGAGCCCGGCCGAGCGAACAACAGAGAAGGATTTTACTCCTCCAGAAAGGTTCTCTGAATTCCTGTCACAGACAATGCCAGAAGGTTGGGTGCCCACTATTTGTTGAGACACCAAGTCTTTTGAATTTGATCAAACAAGAGTTTACATTGCAAAGGATCTGAAACAACATTAGTTCCACATTGAAATGCGCTTTACATTTACTTTCGTTTCTAAAATAGATATAAAACACTAGAACCTGTGATTGTCCTTAACTGCTCGAGCTTCTGGGATTTGGCACTGACTTTAATTCAATTTTTCATGACTTAAATATTAACTAAATAGAGTAGATCCATGGCTGGTTGTGAAACAAGACCAGTTTGAAATACTAGTGATGTGTGATTGGTTTGACTGGTGTCCATGGATCAGGACCATGAGTACAAAGGTAGCATTTCCCCCAATATATCTGCTCTTGCCTGTGTTGGAAGAAATGCTCTTTCTCACCTTCCTGAGAGGAGGAATGACTTTGCACAGATCAGTTTAGGTGCATGGACATAAGGCTTATCAGCACATGCAGAAAATATTTCTTTGACTGATGGAGTACTGTCAGATGTAGAAGAGCAGGCAAGCAGAATAGATTAGAAGAAATAATTGTAATATAACTTGTACAATAAAAACGCAATAGGTTTTTGCAGAGAACAACAAAAATCAGCGTTGTAAAAGCAGCAAACAGGAATCATACTCTCTGCAGCCATTCACATAAATATCTTTACTATGACAGCAAATTCAATATAATTTTCTACTCATTTCTGAAGCAGCATAAGTTTTTAGAATGAGAGCTCCACTTACTGTAAATAACATGATCCTCTTTCAATTTAGAAAACAATTAAAGACAGTGGCTACTGATGCCTCAAAACCTAGGAAATATCCAAATGTTTCCAACATTTATTGTTGGGTAGGTAGAAAAGAGTAGTATGGTCTCTACAAGAATATATTCAAGACCTTATTTAAACAGCATTATGAATATGCAAAAATGTAACGAATACACTACAAGCAGGTGACTGGGGCTTAACCTGACCTACTTCTGCTTGCTGTTGCTACAGCTGATGCTACTGTTTAGAAAACACTATTTTCCTGCAAATTGATAGACAGTAAGAAGCAAGACTTGGTTTTAGCTGCTCTTCTAGATCACAGGCAGGGGGACAAACATACTCCTGAAGTAGATTTGGCAAAACCTTTTGCTTGTTTTTCTGCAGATCTGAAAAAGAAAAGGTTTGGAAATCATTCTGTCAGCTCTCAAAACATGGCAATGTTCAGGTGCACCTTAGTAAGAAAGATGTTTAACTTGCAGGGAACTGGATCAGAAAGTATTTTACAGTTCCTGTAAGTTATTTCTGTCCATTAGGTGAGGGTTCAGTAATTAAACTTTATTTAAGGGTGAAGAAGAGACTCTTTCAGTGATTGCATAATGTTTCTCTTTAACAGCATATAGTATGTTTTCTGACAATCTTAAAATCAAAATAGTCACATCCTGGCTGTGATATGTTAGAACTTCTATAAATACATTAGACCATTAAAAAACTGATGATCACTATTTTGGTTGTAAGCGTACCTATGCACAAACACATCATTGCCCATGTCTGTACTGGTTCTGAAATACCTGACTACCTTCTGATTTTAGAAAACAAACACATTAGGTTAATTTAACCCCTTTCCCTGAGAAAACAGTGCAGACTTTGGGCAATTCTACTGTTTACTAGAGTTTACAGATTTGACAGAGGTTGGACACTGTGTTTGTCTGAACAGTGTTCTGTACTGAGAGACCAAGGAGAATGTGTTTACATGCTGTGAGAGTATTATTTCAGTAATGATATAATTTTCAGACCTGTAAAACCTTATTTTCTCGATTATTCAAAGACTACAAGTACTACATTCATATCTACTGCTATAATAGCTGAAAGACTACTTCCCTTGAGTAAACTGACTTGGACAATCTATGGAAAACTTAGAATCGGTACAACCATTATTTATAACTTTGAACTAATTTATATTGCATGTATAAAGAATGGATTTTTAAAAAATCTAAAATGGATAAATGTTACTTTGAGTAATAGATAATTGTATTTGAGCGCATAAAACTTGCATTTGCCAGAAAAGTACCTGACCTGTTGAGAAACATTTTCCTAAAAACTCTCTTAAATTAAACTTTGTCAATGAAATAGATTTTTGTAGAGGAATGAATAGTTTATTGTGTCTTGGGTGATTATGACAAAAAGGACATCTCACCTCACAGTAAGTTTAGGCAACAGCAAAAGCTTTCCATCAAAGTTTCTGGACTTTCAGCAGATTCAACAAGTATCAATAAATGCATGTACTGAGTTGAACTCTGGAGGAGAGATGGTAAATTAGTTCTTGGGATCCTTTTAGCTTTGCTTTCTGTTTTTCATTCTTTCCCATCACCTCACCACCCACTCCGCTCCCCCTATCCCCCATCAAGGAGCTCGTATTCAGTCCTTTTCAAAAAAGGAGCGAGCTTTTCTCGACACCCCTGAAAAATCTGTGCCACTTTGGTTATAGCCCTGAGGTTTCTGGATCGCAAGCAATGAGTCAACTATTAAATCAGGTGCTAAAGCACCTTATGGAGCTGGTTCTTGTCTAGGGCTTTGTTTGTGGATATGCTTTCCTCTCACTGTCAGACTGAGCATGGAAATCCCCAAATGTGGGCTTTCTGCCCTGGCCCATTTGCGAAGTCAAAGCCACTCAAGAGCAACCCCCTCAAGGCAAACCAGGCAGTCACTACTGGCTTATTCACGGGGAAAGTAGATTGATAAACCAACCTTTCAAAGCCATCTGGATTCAAGATGGGACAGACGAGATGAATTCAACTAATCTGACATACCCTTCTTAAAGGAACTTTTCCTCCTGTGATTTTCATTTCAAACAGAGAAGTGCTCATGGCTGACAGACAGTATCTTGTCTTTGGCAAGATGTCATTCTTAGAGTCATGGCTTTCTGCCTCAGGATCATGTTCTAATCCATTTGTTTCTCTCTTTGAAAGAGGATGACAAAAAGAGGGGGTAACCAGGGCAAGCATATACATTTTAAAATACATTCCAAAGCATTTTTATGTTATTCATTAGTAGGAGGTGCTTCACCCACATTTCACCAGGTAGTATCTGGCTTTACTGAGAGTGTTCTGTCAGATTATAGTTATATTGTCATTTGCTAGGCACTTCAGATCTTGAAATTAGGCTGAGCGCCCTAAAATTCTCTCAGGTCATACCTAGTAGCCTTCTTTGGCAGTCAGGTAGCACACTTGCTTTCTGTGTGTTTGCTAAAGGTTTGAGATTGCTTTGTACTATTTTAAACAATGGTATCTTGATATTCTTTAGACTTTGTTTCAGTGCTTGGTGCAATTTATGTTGCATTTAATCAGCAGTGCCTGCGACATCGTCTTTGTTCCTTTACAATGTAAGTTAATTCCCAATAACACTACTTAAAATAATAGCTAGCTTGCAAAGCCAGAAAAAGAACAATCTCTTTGAAAAATCAGGATAAGTGAGAGTGAACACAACTTTAGTCCTTGATTTACAAATGGAGAAATAAAGTTTGATGTATAATTACTTATTTAATCTCTAACTGAACATAGGCACTAACTTTCTAATGAGAACAAAGATGCATATTAATAGAAAAGTTAAAAAATGTATTACAGATGTTTAGGGGTTTGTTGATTAACCAGTCTGGTTCTTTTAACCAGTGGCTCAAAACTAATAACGAAATAAGCATGTTGCACAATGTTACATCTGGGGAGTGCTTAAAGAGGAGGAAGAGGTTGTTCTCGCCTTCTGACTGGCTACAGGCTCTAGCGCAGATAACTCGAGGACTTCCACAAATGCTACTGGTGTGGGTTTTAATGGGAACCTACACTGAAGCAGAAATTCAATTCAGTTTGGATTTGTATTGTATTTTCTCTCCCTTCTGGACATGCATACTGGAATCTGGCACTGTCTGAGAGGACAAACTGTCTGAAGGACTCTAGATGGATGTATAGGAATCAATCAGATAAAATATAGGATTCAGAAACAATTCACTGAAAATTAGTTATTTGAACCACAGCCACGTCAAGCCTTTCCCCTTCTTATAGGCAGCCATAAATCTATAAAGATTAAACTATCCTTCCCTTCTCAAGTTTTGCCAAGAAGTTACACAGAACTTCCTGATCAGCATTTTTCTTGATGCTTTTTGCAAAGCTTGGTGTTATAACTCATCTTTATTTAAGCCTGGAATAGTGCCAGAAGAGTTGTAGCTCAGTCATTTCAGGAAGCAATTTCTGACACTTGCCCAGTGCAAAAGGAAATAAAACTTCCAAAAAATTTATTTGCAATGTCTGGATAGCTCCTTGTGATTGCAGCCTTTGCAAAGGAGAGTACAGAGGCTGCTTCCTCCTGGTGCCTCCAGGAGGACACACCACCCCGATGGTTCAGGGAAGAGGTGGAGCTGAGGTGTCACCCTCACTGTCACCCTCAGCATTAACCCGTGGCTGGCCTTCAAGGGAGGGAATAAGGCTTTACTAAAGCTGATGGTAAAGTCCAGCTTCTCCTGCTCTGCTCCTCTACACCTCCACCTGAATCTTTTGATATCATAAAAATCAAAGGGAACTGATGAAAAGTCTGCCTAGAACTTTCTAAAATCGTAATCAGCCTCCTTTCAGGTCACATAGCATTGATAGCTGGGAATGTCCCTGGTTTCATCTTTTTTTGATCAATACAACTGCATCAGAGGCTGCTGGTACGTGGAGGGAGGGAAGTGGGTGCAGTACAGTGCAGGCTTATGCATCTCAATGAGCGTGTGACCAGAATACAACAGCACGGTGTGTTTGGGATACGCAGACCCTCAGAAACAGAGACTAGCAGTGCTCAAAAGGGTCTCATTGTTAAGAAGTCCTAGCCAAGCAGCTCTGCAGCTTTTTGTAGGTAACATTTTCTAGCTCTTACGTTTTATAAGCGATGCTTAGGCACAGTAGAAGTGGCCAGGGTGTGAAAAGAACAAACAGTTCAATGTCAAGAGCAAATCATGTGGCTGCGAGTCAGCCTGCTTGCTTGCCGCACTGAAAGTGCAGCCAGGTTACAGCTGGAAATTCCCACTTGGGACATAAAATTAGAAACTGTTTTGCATCAAAAATAGTGGAGGTGTGGGGAGATACAGTTATCCACTACAGCAGGGAAACCCCCATGTTCTTGAGAGGGTTTCAAGAAGGTGGGAAATCAGATTTTGGGGTGAAGGTGAAGTGGCAAAGGTACCTGGAGACTTCAGTGCAGTCCACCAGAGATCTGGAGCTGGAGCCAGCTGCTGACCGAGCCGCTGTGCCGTGCTGCCCACGCCTGCATCCAGGCTTTCTCTGGCAGCAGCCCTATCCCATCGAGCACTCCAGTCCTACTGCCTGTGCCTGCTGCTCTGCTGCCTCTGGGCAGCCGCCGGCACACAGCGGGTGGTCACAGCAGGGCCCAGTCAGGCACTGGGGACTTGCTGCCAAAGCCTGTTTTACACAGGCACATTCTGGCAGAAGAAAGTCAAAGAGCTTTAGGGATGTTTATTTTTACTTCCACCCTTCTTCTTGCTTATTTTTGGCAAAGGTATATGCTGCACTTGCTTTAGCAGAGGATTGATGAAATGTAGCCGTCCCTTCTTGACGTTGTGCTGTTCCCAGGGCAGCAGGACTCACTTCTGCTTTCTCCCCCTGTTTAACAGTTAATGATCTGGAAAAAAAAACAAGGGGTAAGGTGACATTGGCAGCGCTGCAGCTCCCGGGGGAGATGGGCTCTCTGCGGGAGCTTGTGCCCTCTCTGGCTGTCAGGGGCCAGTAAGTAAAGTGGCTGCTGGTGTTCCCAAATAGCAGCCACTTCTCATTACATCTTTTATCCTTGAGACTGGGATGAGAAGGCAATACTGGGAACTGCAGAATATCTTCTTTGAAAGCCATTCTGAACAAGGCTTGACTTAATTTACCATTCTGGACTTTCAAAAGACATACAATTTTCTCTCTGAAAATGTATGTTCAAGAGATATAAAGAGCCAGCTGCTGTTCTAAAATTGTCACCTCATCACAACTGCTCAGGTATCAAGAATGTCAGCAGTACAGCAGGTCGATGACAGCAAGGGACTTTACCTCCCACTCTGGATAAAAACACCATGATCACAGTAATGATATTCTGGTTCTCTAGTTTATAGCAGAGAAAAGAATCAGAGGTGGCAAGGAAGCATATTTCAGTTTCATAGTCTCAAAAATGTTTCAAAACGGCTTATATTTTTCAGTTAGGTGAATTGCTGGAAGACTAAAAGTTTTATTTCTTCCATGAATCCGAGTAAATGTGAAGCATTGATTTAAAAATAAATAAGCATTGATTCCTTTAGTCACTGTCACTTTAACACTCACAGTGGCAGTGCTGCTTGGAGAAGGTGAACAAGGGACTTTGCTGGCTTTTAAGTCACACAGCAGAGAAGACAAAGCTCTTCCTGCTCAAATTCTTGATGGTGCACTGCAAAATGATATGATAATTACATCACGTTGAGCACACGTTCACAAAGTCAGCAGCTCAGTTGTGCTTAGCTTGCAGTATGCCATGGGCATTTAGGGATGCTTTTTCATTTGCTGGTGAGACAGAATCTTTTACACATCAGCGTGGCTTTGGGACTGTAGTCTGGAGATAATCAGGAGGTATCTGCATGGTAGTTTCAGTTAGACCTTCTCCTTCTGCTCCTTCAGCCAAATCATACATGTATACTCTCAATACTAATATTTCAGGTTTGGTATCAGTCTCTTTTGTTGTCCATTTGTTTCTGAGAAGAGTTCTACTGCATTTTTTTACTGAGGGATGATCAAGAAATGCAGTCCCCAGGCTTCAAAAGCATAAAAATGTTGTTGGTTCAGGTGCTTCACTTCAGAAAGGTGAAACCGCAGCAATTCAGACTTCTCAATTTCCCTGTGTCCCATCATGTGAGACACCTTGAGTTAGGTTATTTGATCTGGAAGGGCAAAACGCTTGCACAACTGGTCACTTGTGGGAGAATGCGACGAGGAGGCCCAGGCTGGTGTGTCTGCTCCCCTGGTAAAGGATGTGGGGCTCAGTGATGAGCGATGCTGCAGTGGGGCAGGGAGACGCTGTGGCACAGTGCTGCTGGCCAGGGGTACCAGTGGTGCTGGAAGAGCAGTGCAGGGCTGCAGCTGTCAGGCAGGTCTGATCTCTGGACATGGAGCTGAGTGGGCCCAGGGGATTTGGGGTCAGATTCGGGGAAAAGACTTCCTTACAGTACACATGGTGCTTGCTAAGTCATGAGCTCTTTAGTTAACTCCCAATAACCATAACTCTAGGTCAGGAACAGCATCCATGGAGGCTGCTGGGAACTGGTTGCACACTCACTACTTGTGCCAGCAGGTTTCCTCACGTGAGCAGTCCCTGGTAACTGTGGTAAAGGATGTGGGCAAGGCAGGCTGGTCAGAGCAGCTCTTTGGAAGCCATTGAAAGCTTTAGGAAAGAAACTGTCCTGTCTGTGAGCTGACTGTGGAGGAGGCAGGGAGTAACTGTTGCTTAAAATGCAGCTCCAAAATGCAGGAACCTGTACTGGTTTCACCTTTCACGCTCCTTAGGACATGCCTACAGAGCACAGCTTATTCTGCTATGACCTGTCAGGTAGATAAAGTGGAACAAGCTCATTAAAGTGGGTACAGTATAAAGAAAGCAAGGTTTGTAAAGAAAAGTAGTAGCCCTTGTTACAGCAACCAGTGTACTGGAAAATAAACAGAGAAGTTTTCAGGTACTTGGGCCTTTTCCCAGATTGTCTGCTCCTTACACAACCACAGGTACAGACATGGTTACTACAACACTGTAGATGTGCTGTAGTAACACGGCCGTTCCCAGGTGGAAAGGGAAATACATAGGTAGCAAGTCCTGCAGTGGGTGGTTGTATTTAAAAAAAAAAAACAAAAACCCCAAACAACTGAAAAAACCCACAAGCAAAAAAACCCCAAAGTAAACCACTTTAACTAAAACAACTGAACTCTTCCCAGCTCAGTTCAGCTTTAAATCAGGATTCAGAGCAAAGTTTCTCCTGCCACGTATTACCAAAACATGACTTTGCAAACAAGTTCAAGTTTTCCACGTCCACTTCTGCAGAGCAGAAAAAAGCATGAGCTTTTCCATTGCACTGTAAAGCTGGTAATTCCTTTTGCTGACAGATCAAGTTACACAAGGCACATACATCTGGATGCTTGGTGACAACTGGTATCGGAAGGTTCCATCAGTGCTCCTGCCTGCAATGATAGGAGGTCAGGGCAGGCTGGAAAGTCCAAGCAGTCACTCTGAAAACTGATGAGTTTCATACAGTTGTGAATAATATACATTTGTTTTCCTGATGCTTCTTGTATATACTCAGTGTTTTATGCAGTGTCTGGATTTCATGCTACCTAAAATGTCTGTATTGCCAGTTCATCCATATGCCATAGGAATTACAAACGATGAACCTGGAAGGTTTTGACCACTGGCTAGAATGTAACTGGCATTCAGAGAGGAATATATTTTAGTAACACAATTGTTTGTGAGACAGCTAAAAAGCCTCATTATCCAACCGATTGTCTGCAGCTTGGTGACCAAGGAGCCCATTGAAATGCGCGAGGTGATTTGTGCTTTGCAAACACCATTGACTTAGTCTGGCTGCCAAATTCAGGAATTAATGCTGTAGCGATTTGTGCATGTTCCATGTTTTCATAGCCATAGATCTGGAGACATAGATCCAAAATCAAAAACAAGTCCTTGAATTTGGGAGGAGTGGGGGAATACTGAGCTCCACAGAGCAATGATGAAAGACTGAAATGCTGGATGCCATTCAGCCAGGCTTGTTAAGGCAGATTGTACCTTTGTTCTTGGGGGCTATTTTCCAGACTTTTAAAAAATTTATTTCTTTTACTTTCTTCCAACAGACTGGCAAGGAAATATTTCAGAACTACAATAGCCTTGCAGTGGTATTGACTTTGAATTGAATCGAGTTTCTCTATGCATTTGAAATTATGAGGAGGTCATTAACTGTGAGGTTTGTATTGGGCTAAGCACACTGAGTAAGAAGTGGTCACGGAGAATGCAAAAAACATCTCCTAAGCAAGAGAACGCTTCAGATGTGTGAGGGAAAAAGCCTTGGCTTTTAAAGTGGCTGTATAGACAATAGTTCTTTTAGGACACTCAACTGAAAAGTTGCTTATTTGATCTCCCAAGAAGATGGAAGATCTCTCAGCACAAAATGCTGGATTAGGAAGGAATAATTTCTGTTCTGAGAGTAAGGGAATACTGCATTTTTAAATGAGAGATTTTTATTCTACAAAGACATATAAACGGCTAGCGGCAGAACATTGTGCTACTGCATTGGCAAGATGACAAGATTTGAAAGTGGCAGATTTAAAATAAACAGGTGGAAATGCAGTTACTTAAAATAAATTGGGTTTTGTCTCTTTTTATTTCACTATTTTTCTCACTTTCTTTCAATATTGCTGTTAAGGACTAATTACACTACGATTTGTATTGCAATGTGTAAGAATAATTGGTCCTGTTTTAAAGCATATCCTATAAAAGGACCATGTTACAAGGCATTGACAGGAAAGTGCTAAATCCATTCTCGTTTGGTGTGCAATACATCTCTGGTAAGACAGTACAGATTTCAAGAATGGGTTTCTGCGGTTTTGATTATTTATGCAGAATAACATCCCACTGAAATTTGGGATCATACCAGAAATCAAAGACAGGACTGCATCATTAATGCCTGAATTTATGTGGAATAAAACGACTTCAACCTTTAACTGCCCTTTGATATTTTTAATATAACATTTCCTATAAAAGAATGAAAGTTAAGAGCAAAGATATGGATGCATACAAAAATTGTTTTTGCTTTAAAGGTTCATTTCTCTCTACCTTCCTCTTAAGTGCAAAAACTACTAATGGAGTAAGATTTTGGGGTTTTTTGAAGGGGGAGGGGTAGACAAAGCAGCACATGGTCAAGTATTAACCAGAGTAATGTCAGAAACCACTTGTCCATGCTGAAGAAAGGCTGTAGGCATAAATTTGTTTAATGCCTCCTGCCTTTGGCTGCAGGGCAGAAGAGAGGTTCCTCTTCTTGGAGGGTTTCTGGTGAGTAGGCAGCCTCTGAGCCAGCTGGGAAAACTCTGCGGCTTCTACCTCTGTGAGAAAGAGACTGCCCCGAAACAAATGGGCACCCATTTAATTCCAAGCCATGCCATGGTGAATAAAACCAACTCACATGCCCAAGGACGAGGGGAAATAATTTAGCTGCTTGAGCCAATGTGAGGGTCCTAGATAAAAAACAGAGAAACTGGAATTGCTCATTTATGAATGTAAATTCAATAGAGATGGCATTCTTGGAACTTGATGGAAATTTCTGGTGTTTGAAATCTTTAAATCACAGGTAAAAATCTCTTAAGAAAGGTTTAGTGGACAGAAGGGAGTAAGAAATGGCACGCTATGACCAAAAATTTTAAAAATACATGAATAATTTACTAGGGATAAATAACAAAGAAATTATCTCATGGACTGATTTCCCATTGTGAAAAGAGCAAAATGGAGTAGGAGTTTCTCTCTGTGAGAGAAGAAACCCCTACTTTTTATGAGGAACAGGTGACTGGCTCTTTCAGTTACTATCTATAATGTATAGGAGGAAAAAAGAAAATTGTGGGTTTTGTGGGAGACATTGATCCAAATGCCATATGCTGGCAGTCTCATGCTGCCAGCACTGAAACATCTTCAGAAACACTAAACAGCATTCTTAATTTTCTTTCTTAAAGATGATTGCTCCAGACATCAGGGAAACTCTAGACTTTTGCCTCAGCAGAGGAGAGGAAACACAGTAGTAACAATTAGTGGTACAATAAATAAAAATGTTCATAACTTGATTACGTTTGTTCAAGGAAAACAGAAAGCAAATTAGTAGTTTTAGCTGATACAATTTCACAAAGTGGAAAACAATTCTGAACTAAGTCATTTGGGGAAAAAATGTAAATTATAATTGTAAAATGTCTAAGAATACTTTACAGGCTGCCTAATAAGCCATAACTGAGAAAAAAAATAAGGGTACATTATTTTAAGAAAAACTACAACATCCTGGCTGAGAGGGAACTGTTGAAATAATAATCCTCCTCTCTGTGAGTATAAAACAAGTAGAAGAATGGGGAAGCCGAGAGTAACAAATACAGGACATAAATTTCCAACTGGAAAAGCTGATACACCTCTTTCCATAGGGTAACACACTAAATATACGGAATAAGGTAAGATATTAAACACTTCAGCCCTAGGCTTTCCTAAGAATAAAAACCCACCTTCCCTCCTCAGCCCAGCTGGGCTTCTGGTCACCTACCAATGCCGTTGGCAAAACAAAATCTTTGTCACTAACAGCAGAGAAAGGACTTAAAAATATTTATAGATACAAAACAGAGATGTCATAGCTATTTCATATGACTGCATATCTTCCCCTCTGGTAATAAACTGGGAGGTTGCTAAATTGCAGCTAAACATTTGAAAAGGCGTAACTTCCTTCCAGGAAATGTAGCGGGCTGAGAAGCTGCTGTGGTGAGTGGTGTTGTGGCCACCAGGGAATCACTGAGGAAGGAGGGGAGGAAGATACATCTCAGACCCATTAGGATTGCAGCGGGCACTGCCAACCATAAGCCTGTTAGATCTTAGTCACAGGAAAAATAGCAGAAACCATGATGGGGGGACTGGAGTGATAGCAATTTGAAAACAGTATATTGAGTGTCAACAGATAGAAAGCATTTCCCTGTCAGACTTGAGAGGTTTGTAATGTTGTTATAAGAGGTGGCTGGTCTATATTATAATGTTGCCACTGTATATTTAGAGTTGTAGAGTGATTTTTTTTTTTCTTGGATGGTATTTGACACTTGTGCAGAAATTGGGAGTGATAGAAAAGCAGTATAGCACACTAAAATAAGTAAAGCCTCCTTCAGCAGGATAGTAAGAAAAATTATTGACTTCAAGTGCAGTCTCTGAGTACTGGCCTTCTCCTTGTAATGTTTCATCAAACTCCTGAAGGGCAACCTCTGCTCTGAGACCTGACCAAGCTCTCTGAAGTAGTGACATGAGTAGAGAACTAAGTCACTTCTGAAACAGATCAGTTTGAAAATTACGTCTTCAGTGTCCCTGTGCAGCTGGTCTTCCTCAGTTAAGCAGAGAAAACCAAACCTTCCCAGCTATCAGTAAAGATTAATGAATTGAAAATAGAATAATGTATCAGATGTTTTAAAAGTGGCATATGGGTAGGGACTTGACAATGTTAGTCTTATAGAAGCAGTTAGATATCTCCAAGGGATAGTCATGAATAATGAAACTCATTTCCAGGTTTCATCTTAGGAGAGTTCGTAGTGTTTCAGAACTGTTTCTTGGCAATGTTCTTTAGTGGTAATTATAGGAAAAGGTTAGTGCTTGCAGCAGGTCCTAGAAAAAAAGACTTAAAAATTGAATAGATCAATAGAATAATTAAGTAGTATTTAGTCTTCTTGTCCCCCACCCATACATTGTGCTGATACTTAGGGCAATGACAGCAATATCTGGCTGTAAGAACTGGAGCTTGAGATGAGTTAAATTCTCATGTATTTAATAAGATTGAAGAATACTCTAAAATGGCTTCAAGGTGTTGTTAATTCAATAACACACTCACTCTGGTAATACTAGACTGCGTGGAAATGTGATGTTTGTTTAGTGAGTTTGCTCACGAGAGCCAGAGCCAGTAGTTTAGGAAATGTCTGTGCTTTCAGAGTAAAGAATATCAGGAGAAGGAAATTTTGGACAAGTCTATAGGGAAGAGTACCCATTACTACCTTAACTGATGCCTCTCCTCGATAACAGCATGACCAGTCCATTTACACAAAGCAGAATGAGTTCTGAAAGGTTTTCTCCACCATCTCAGGTCTATCAATGAATTCCATATTTGTTGGCCAAATTCATTAGGAAATCTTGGGTTTGAATGGAACAAATTGAGTGGTGATGAAGGGCAGAAGTCAGAAATGGTCCACATGAAAAGTGCTAAGGTTGCACAGAGAAAAGCAATAGTTACCTAAAGTTCCTCTATGCCATAACTTGTCTTAGGGTCTCACTTTTAAAGAAGAAATGGAAATAATTATCTTCTTTATTTTGGGTTATGTTGCTAGTTCAGTGCAGGTTCAGCTGAAGTCTGTTTTTCACCAGGTTCAAAGTATGTTAGATCTAGTCTTAATCCTTCAGTGCTCCAATTCACTCTTGTTGAGGCAATGGAACTGGAGAAACACGCCTCCCCTTCATCAGGCTGTTTGTAAATATAACTGTGCCTGAAGAGCAAATGCATTAGAATATTTTGCTGACTTGCTTGCTAATACTATTTCCTCCTTTGGTATTCCATTTGTCTCCTCTCATCTTTTAAGGCATGCTCACCTCCTCACCACTGTTCCTCCCTCCATGGCATGTACATGAAAGCGGAATTTGATTTCAGAGAAAAACGTGCTGTGTTCAAGAAATACACTTGGCACCTGCAATGTCTCAGTATATATTCTGGGGACAAAACAAAGAGTAGTTTCATTTAAGAGTAGTGTGTTTCACCAACTTCCTCCCCCAAGAGAGATACTGGGAGGTGTAATCTCATCTCCCTTTGGCTGAAGATCAGGACAGCCTCTTCGTTTGTTCTGTGAGGGAGTCTCTCTTGCCAGGATGTGCTGTGGTCCTGCTGGGCTGCCCTCAGGTGAGAGGGTCTTGTGGTAAAGATGTGCAGCACTGTTGGCTACAACACAGAGTGAATGTCTTTTTGGCTTTGTAAGTGATTCTGTCAGAGGGATGCTTTAAGTCCCAAATCGAAGAGGCATGAGCGGAGCTGGGTTTTGGTTCCACCCTGTTAGTGTTTTGGCATGTTCTCCATGGCAGGCCTTGGGATATGTTATCGCTCTGATTGCAATTGTGTTTCACACAGCTCTTGGGGCTTTCATAAGTTCCTTGCACTCTCCATGTGCATGCTGCTATGGTGCTCCATAACCTTGTGATTGATTTAAAGATTCAAGACTGGGGTGGGAAATGAAGAAACAAAATTTTTTCCGAGTCCTTTGAAGCCAATACTTCCGGAGAGGCACCAGGTCTGCCCTCAAATCTTCCCAAAGACAGCCTTTGCCCTGGTGTACTGGGCAGCCTTCTCAGGGACGACTTTTCCTCCTAAATATGTTCTCTGACTTGTGTAACCAAGTAGGTGGAGTCCAGCAACCTTCCCACCTCCATTTGTCTGCAAGCAGGCTAGCTGGTGTCCGTGGGAGCGGGCAGATTGGCTCAGAGATGATGCTTCTTTCTGAAGGGCCTTTTGAGGTATTTTGTGCTCTCCCTGAGCCAGACTGTATTGGCAAAGTCCACATCATCAGCGTGGTTGTCAGGGGACAGACAGCCCTAAATGGAAGATCTGGGATGAAGTGTAGCTAACAGCTCAGTTCAACAATGTGGACATCCCTCTGCCTGCCACATTCCTGACTGGGGCTGCAATAGAGGATTTTGTTGCTTCTCTGTTTAAGTACTGTGAAGTTAGATGTTTTCTTCTATAAAAGAAATGACATAGTTTTACATACTGTGTGAAAAAAGCACAGCACAAACTTTGCAACACAATTGTGCTTTTCCCCCCTGCTTTTCTGCCAAAGTTATATGACTACAATATCGTTTAAAGTAGTATCATCTTCCCTGTGTAAGTGATGCCATTTCCCTTTTTGGCGTATTCTCTCCACTCCTCTGGGGCTAAGTCTTAATTTTCATCACTAAACAAAATTCTACACTTTGTGTATTAACAAGAAAGTAACGTAATGGTCCCTCCTTCCAGCCCCAGTTGCAGTGACCATCTGGAGACCTCCGTGTTCAACTTTGGATGAACTTCAGCTGAAGTATGAGAGCCACTTTGGCTCCATACAAGCTGTTCCAAGCCTCATTGTTGCTATTAGCAGTTTGTCTTAGTGACAAGGCTGCATTTTGCCTATTGAAGGTTCGGTTTTAGTGATTCAGCGTGTTTCCATTGTCCACAACTGAGAGTAGATCATTCAGGCTCTTATGTTTCCAGTGCTGTGGATACAATAGCTCATTATCCTGGGGTGGCTTTTTTGTTGGGGTTTTTATGGGGGTTTTGGATAGATGCATAATAGATGCAAGCTCTTTTCAGGGGCAAGTTCTTTTCTTGATATCCATGCACAGTGTTTATGGCAATGGGACTCTATGTGATTTTAGCCTTCAAAGCAAGCCAGTCATGGAATAGAGTGAGGGCTGAAACCCCAAGTTTTCTTAAGAAAGGCTGCAGCTCCTAAGCCTGTATTTAGCTTTGTCAATAGGTGATTGCATCTACACGATTCATCGGGGCACAGGTGAGACTTATAGAGGCCACACAGGAGAAGCTGGATTTTAGTGTCCTCTAAGTCCACTGGCAGCAGTGGCTTGGAAAATGATTGCAATGAGGGTAAAGTTATGGTGATAAGGAAAGTTATTTGAAGGACACATTCTTTGTTTCTGATGACATGAAGCTGGGAGTTACTGTCAAAACAGTGGAGAGTTGGACTCTACAGGAAAAACTGGAAAACTCCGATAGTCTGAATAGCAGTGATGAGAAGGAGTGCAAGGTCATGAACCTAGAGGCTTAATAATGAGCTCCCGGCTCATATGGGAAATGCTTATCCACTGAAAGCAACGGAGGCAGAACAAGTCCTGAGTGCACTGGTTAATCATAAATTGGCTCTGAGCTACGGGTATGGTGTGATGTGGCTGAGTAAAGGACAAGTGTGATTCCAGAGTGTTCTGGAGAAGAATTTTTCCGGAGTGGCAAGGAAATATTAATGCTGTTGTGCTCATAAAACTGCACCTGGAATTGCCTTTACAATATTTGTCACCTGTGTTGGAAGACATGGATTCAGCTGGAACAGGTGCAGTGGATGGCTACAGGGATTAGCACAGGGCACTCTACAGGAGTAAACTGTTCTAGCAAAAAAAAGGCTAAGGAGGAATGTAACTGTGCTCTATAAATACTAGCGTGAATTAAACACAACAAATGAGAAGGGTTTATTTAAACAAAAAAACAATACTGCCTTGAGTAAACAGGTGTGTGTGGCTTGGCTGTGATTTAAGTTTCTAAACAAAAGGTTCTTGAATATTAATAGGAGAAAGAAACAAAAAATACTTGTTAGATTTTTATAATGGAGATGACTGTATGAAATGGTTATCTATGAAGAGAAATCAAGCTCATATGGTCCCTTTTGCAGTGTGTTCCTAGGCTTCCTGAAGTGTATTGATAATAACATGTTTTGATCCTTGTTAAACATGTATTTTATGTGTCTGTGTCAGACATTATATGTGCCTGAGTAGCACGTACTTTGGCACTAAAAGCTTGCGAATGCAAGTCTTAAACACTCTGATCATGGACTAAATCAAGCTGCCTCTCTGTTCAGAGAGGTACAATTTATAAAAGGTACCCACCTTCAAAGATTTCAACTTAGGAACATGAAGTCAGGGCCCCTCCTTCACCAGAATACTTCTGATTAGCTTTGTGTGTCCTTTTAATCTCAGAGTATTCTGAGATTATGTGTGCTTCCTCATCCCCATGTCCTTTCTCTCTTCAATCTTCCTCTCCCAAGTCTGGCTACTTGAATGAGTTATCAGCTTTCATGACACTTAATCCTTTCCCTCTTTTGTGTGCTTTCTACCTCCTGATGTTTGTCAGCTTGCCTAGACAACCTTTCTGTGCTTCTCAGTGTCACTTCCCAAGCGGAAATGTCCCCTCCTGGGTGGCACAGTGAAGAATCTAGAGCTTTTCCTCCATACACTGCTGTGCAGGAGCTGGTCTCCCCTTTGGGACTGGTGTTAGCAGACAGCAGCTGCAACCCAGCAGTTGTCTCAGGTCATGGTACAGTGCAGGTGGGTGCCTGGTTGCTGCCAGCCAGTACTGACCACCTACTGCCTCTGCTCCTGCTCCCTTATCTTACACTCTCCTGGAGCAGCCTTTCAGACAGTCTGTCCTCTGCCCTTTCCTCTCCACCATAATGCACCATCCCCTGAAAGGGGCCTCTAGCTGAGGAGTCCCCATTGTGCCCCAGGTGTCTGAACTGGCACACGTGACAGTACCCTGTGCACCATGTGTCACTATCAGTGCAGCGAGGCAGGACACACAAATCCCTTCATCACTGGCTGCCACACACCGTGACATACAAGAACAGTCTCTTCAGATGAAAAAGATTCCATTTCCAGCTCTTTGAAGTCCATTTCATCACATATTGTGCTGCAGACTCGGCTTGTGACTCTCTGCAGCACTTTCACCCTTACTGTGTGGGTATCGGACCACAGCCCACGCTGTAAAAGGGCACAGGACATGGCAAAGTGCCCTGGCTGGGTTCCTGCTGCTTTCCCTGAGTGCCCTGCACCCCTGAGCTAAAGACACCTTTTACTGCTGTTCAACAGCGAGTACATGAGGATGCCTGCGCTGGGTGGGAAAAAAACCTTTCTTCTGCTTACAAAGAAAGGTTAGCTTGGAATCGCTTAATTGCATCTGGACGTTAGTCAATTGAAGGTGTGGTGAGCTAATTAAGAAGATTGTGTTTTTCATTTGCTGCCTCTAACATTCCTGTAACTGGATACCTTCTTTTTTATTTGAGAGACAGATGGAAAAATAACAAACTTAGATAAACCTTTTTTGCTCTTCTGACTTTTTTGCTTATTTCCTTGCCCTCTCTGGTGGCATTGTGGGCATCAATTTAACATGAAGTATGACTGCCATGTAACTCCAGCTGGGATTTTTAGGCATGCTGTGCACACCTCTTCCTCCCTTTTCAGTTGCCCATCTGTATGCGAGTCCAGTGGTACTGCTGTCAGTATTCTGGGGGGAAAAGCTGAGGGGGAGGCCTGTGGGATTCCCCAGGTAGGGTACAAAGCCCATTCCCTATTGCAGTTTTCCAGACAGATTAGCTCCTGTGCGAATCATAAAACTCGTGGAGAAATGACTAGCATTGTGGAAGGGGAAGTTATAATGAATTTGCAGTTGCGTGATACCTGAAAACTGGAAATGCAGGAACAGAGAAGTAGCAGCACTCAAGTTAAATTTTGCTTTGAATTTCTCCTTTTTATGAGTGCTCTTAAAGAGGGCGAGGGAAAAACTCGTATGGGGAAACTGCATAAAGTGCAGTATCAGATGGCAATTGTATTTAAAAACATCTTAAGCAAAAGCTCTTAACAATTTTCCTCTCAAAAATAACCTTTCCACTATACAACGTCCTTACAGGTTCTCATTACCTGAAGAAAAAACAATTTGCGCCAAAACCCAGATTGCTTGTTTGCTAAAGCTCTAGCTTTTGTTTCTTTCAGGAAACACTGGAATTATCTGGGCTCACTGTGTACTAAGGTTACACCTACCTCCCACTGTGGCTGTGCTGCAATGCCATGAAACTTCCAAGTCTATTATTTCAGTGAATTGTTTTTCAGGACAGCTGTACAAAATGTTTGTATAGGCAGGGTTTTGGGGTTTTCCTTTTGTTTTTTTTTTTTACCTCCATACCCTCCTGCTCCTTGGAATTCTTTTACTTCTGTAACAAGGGGTTTCGAGAGTCTAATTATCTGGCATAGAAGCTTTTCTGTTCATAACTCTGGAGCCATGACTGGGCCTGGGGAGCAGCTGCACAAAGCTCTGCTCCAAGATACCCCTCACAGCCACAATGCCTATAGATAGGCCGGGGTGTTAAGCTCCTTTGGGAACTGCTGGGGGGTCCAGAGTCAACTACCAGTTTTTCTGACATAAAGACAGCAGAAGTCTCTTAGCTATTCTCTTGCACAGTGTAAGGAACTCTTGCTTACATCCTCAAGCAGCTTGACCAAACTGGTTCCTAAGTTCTTACCTCTGGTTTGGTGAAACTGCAGCCTTAGAAAGGGGAGGGCAGAAAGAGCATATAGGCGTCTGTCCTAAATATGCAAACCAGCTAGGAGTGGGAGGAGGACAGAAACCTTGTTGGGGCTGCTGTGAATCTGATAACCCAGAAATTTAAGTATCTCCGCAGGAGTTTGGTTTTTAAGTCTCTACAATTGTTAATTCAACTGCTAACATCCAGTTATAAATGCCAGGCAGAATGGGTGTCTGGTTGGTTGGTATCTCCCCCACTGTGTATTTCGCCACACAGTCATTCTGCGCTCAGAAATCTGCCAGCAGCCGAAACTCTGAGGGACCTGTGTCAGAACAGGTCATCACTGTGATCTTCTGAATGCTCCTTTAGAGGGTTCTGCAGACTGGAATTGGAGCCTCACTTCAAAAAAAGGTACATACAGGGACCCTCCACCTACCCCTCCTCTAACTGCTTGGGAAACATGGAGTGGAGATCTATGCCTTAATCAGTTTTCCCATCAGGTATCCCTTTACATCAGAGGAGGTTTTAAGAGAAAGATTGCCAAGCATCAGCACTGATCTTTTGGTGGGTCAGAAGTCAGTTCAGAACTAATTACCAAGGGAAAGCACAGTTCTCAGCTTGTTCTCTTTCGTAACACTCCAAGGCGCTTCCAGTCTCTCCAGGAATGTTCTCCACAGCCAGGATTTAATCTCAAACTCTGGGCCAAAGACACTGACCTTAACTTTCAGAAACAGCAAGTGGTAGGCCTGGGTTTGGGATGTGATTGCACATCAAAGAGCAACTATTCCAAGTACATATCCAGGTGTAGCAACTTGGATAACCTCACCGAGAGCTCTGGTCAGCAAACTGCTGTAAGACAAGATGCATGATTACAGCACACCTAAATTACGGAACAAGACAATAGTGAAAATATTTTATTAGGATCCTCAATTCATCATTACCCCCTAATAGAAAAAGCAAGTTCCCTAAAGACTGTTCTATGGAAAAAGTCAGATAGAGTGAGGCTGCAAATAGGCTGTACCTTGATTTTTAGTATTTAAAAATTTAATTTAGCTTTTTAAATGTGGGGTTTTTAGTTCTGTACCATTTTAATTGTGCGGGAAAGGTATTGAAAAAGCTCACTTTGGCACACAGAAAATTCACCAATTCACCTGCAACTTTTAGAAATAAGGTTTTTCTTTTTTACACGGGGGACAATACCGTATATGACAAGATGTAATTCAGGAAGATTCTTTATGTTTCCATAGGAGATTCCACCTCAGTCATTTTCCCCTCTCTATACCTTTTACATCTGTGCTTGTACATGCTGTAGACTATGATTGAAAGTGAATCTGATGCAAAAACATCTACAAATTTCATCCTTCATGTTTTTAACTTTCAAGAAACGGAAACTGCAACATTTGAAACAGTTTAATAGTTGTTTAGTAAGTCTTCCAGTCTACAAAATATGATGGTTTGGAAATTCAGTTCAAATTACTAGTGTGTTGAATGACATGAAAGAATAGGTGGCATTACTCCTACAGGGAGTCACACTGATTAAGATCTCTTTCTTAGTAAGTATTTAAGTGTCGATTATAAAGAACAGTGATGAAGGAAAAAGACAGTAACTACTCAAGGACTACTACTACACACCTTTCCCCAGAAGATATCTGGAATTCATCATTCTTACATGGATGTAATCTGCGTGATTTGTAAATCCAGAGGTTATTTTCACCTCCTGCACAAGTTAGCTAGAAGTATGGAATATTTCTGGTTTTTTAAATAACATTTCCACATCTTGAATTTTGATAAAAAATGGATCTAAATGCAGATGTGATTTAGCTTTCTCACAATGACCTTAATGAGCATCACACAACAGACATGTAGATGAGGCATTACGGATACGACTGAGTGGTGAACTTTGCACTGCTGGGTTGGACTTGATGACCTTAGAAGTCTTTTCTGATCTAAAGGATTCTATGGTTCTCTGTTATTCCCTTGCTTCCTTTTGTATTTAACTCTTGGTGAACAGATCCTTGATACCTTTTTTCCAACAGAGCTTGTCTGGTTGCTGTCATTACAAAAGTCTGCTCTCCAGAAGGAAACCAAGCCCTTTGGCAACCATGAAGTTTTCACACAAAAGTTCAGGTAAATTAATCGGTCAGATACCTCAGACACCCTCCGGGGATGAAAAAATCAGCTTCACAGGCATAAGATACATAATTTCAACTTGGCGATTTTAATATCAGTAAGAAATGACTCTTAATAACATAGGCATGTTTATTTAATGATTCACTTCGCCTTAATTACACAGTAACAACCTGTCATGATTCCATCATGCATTTGTGCATAACGTCTTCTTAAAAGAGACTATGACTTCTGCAAAAGACAATTAACGGCAGAAATACATTTTTAGACCATCCCCACAGCCTTCTTGCTCTAGCTGACTAGCAAGTCCCATGCTATGAAAAAGAAGCAGATTTCTGATGCTGAAAGACACCATTGTCATGCCTCTTTACTTCTTCTAGTTGAATCATTGGGAATTGTACTTGTTTTTCAAACCATTTGGCTACAGTGAGAAGCTGCTTCTCCTGGAATGAACGTCCAATGAACTGAAGCCCAACTGGCAAGCCTCTCTCTGAAAGAGCTGTAGGAACATTTATGGCTGGCAGTCCTGAAAGAAAAAAAAAATACACATGCAAAGACTTACTATTAAACCTTAGTTAGAGTAATTTTTGTATCAATTTTAAGAGAACCAGAAAAAAAATTATGTAGAGAAAAAAAGATTAGCTAAAATAATTTCATTCAATGAAATGAATGCTAGATGATCACAAGTATTAGAGAGATTTAAGGAGTCAGCATCCTCTGAAAAAGGTAATCAGTTCTCCTTAGAGATTTCTGTCTCTGGAACAGATTCATCTTACCTGCAGCCCACACTCAGCTCCAAAGTGCCCCACTTTAAAATCTAGTCTTACATTTTCAAGCATTTAATAAACTATCCTTATACCTGGTTATCACTGTAAGACTTACAACATGGGGGTGAAATACCTTGATTCTAAAGAGAAGGTTAAACAGCTAAAGGGACATTTAAAATGACTAGGCAGGAGAAAACATAACTGAATTCCTGTCCCTACTCACCAGCCATGTTTGCAGCCTGTGTCAGGATGTCATCTTGAGCGCTGCGGGTCCTGTTGTCTTCTTGGATGAATTCCGTGTATGGTGCTGCATCACTCAGAGTCGTGGGAGTGAGTAAAATATCAACACCACTCCTGAAAACCTTCACAAAGTCATCGGCAATGAGACGCCTCACTTTCTGTGCCTTGACAAAATACTTCTCATAGTTCCTAGAAAGAAATTGGGAATTAAAGTGTCAGGCCCTTATGTCCCTAAATACAGAACTTTATTTCTTCGTTACTGTGGAGAAGACAAGCCCAGTAATCTTTTTGGATAAAATTTTGATTCACACTGGTACTTGAGTTCTTAATGTACTGGAAGCTTAGTCACCACACATGTGTTTATGCTCTCATAGCAGTGAAGCTGTCAGAGAAAGAAGAGGTGAGGGCATACAGCTGAAGAAAGGTGAAAGGAAAACAAGACCCTACTTTACAATAATTAACTAAAAATCAAAACAACAGTTTTATGACTATTTGGAAACTAAACTGCATATTGAATTTCACAGAATCATGGAAAATACTGAGCTGGAAGGGACAAATCAAGATCATGGAGTCCAACTCCTGGCCCTGTGCAGGACACCCCAAGAACCATACAATGTGTCTGAGAGCACAACTCAGACTGGCTTGGTGCTGTGACCACTTCCCTGGGGAGTCTGTTCCAGTGCTCAACCACTCTCTGGGTGAAAAGCTGGTATCTAGCCTAATTTCACTGTAGGGCAGCACAGCAAAATCTAGAAAATATAGAACTACACAGGTCTGAAAAATAGGAATTAACCATTTAGGATTCAATCCAACAAGATACTTGAAGCATATGAAAAAGTCCAATCATCTGTGGAGGACTCCAAATGGATTTAAAACTATGTATGTGATTGTAGTATACTTCTCTGTAGAATACTATAAAGACTTTATCTTGACACTTTTTTTTCCCCTCATGTAAACATGTGGTCTATGGCTTTCTGTCTTTACACAACTCTGAAGCAGAAACACATTAGTCAGCTTTATGTCTATTGTTCCTTTTAACTTCATATGCAGAACTGGTAGATGTGGAATCTTAAATTCAGAGAAGTTCAGTTTCAAAGGTAACTGTCATCTAAACCCTCAGCTATTTGGGAAAGAAAAAAAAAGTAAAGTGAAAGAAAAATGGAGGGGTATATTACCAACTGCTATATGCCAGAGTATTTATAGATAAAACAACTGAAACTGCCCACACCCCACTTTGTTAAGAGTAATCTAAAGGTTTAAGATTCCAAAAAACAGCAATGAAAATGGTTATAATCAATGAACAGCGGATTCAAGTTAATAAATTATATAATGGGAATTAGACCTTTTCCTACAATCATTTCAGAAAACAACCTAGCTGTTAACTTCAGAAAGTCCCTAAAAGCCACATCTACACGTCTTTTAAATATCTCCAGGGATGGGGAGTCCACCACTTCCCTCGACAGCCAGTTCCAATGCTTGACAACCCTTACACTGAAGACATTTTTCCTAATATCCAATGTAAACCACATGGGGTGCAACATAAGGCTGTTTCCTCTTCTCATATCACTTGTTACCTGGGAGAAGAGACCGACTCCTACCTCACCACAAACTCCTTTCAGGTAGTTGTAGCGAGAGTGATAAGGTCCCTCCTTTGCTACAGGCTAAACATCCCCAGTTCCCTCAGCTGCTGCTCACAGGACTTGTGCTCCAGACCCTTCACCAGCTTCACTGCCCTTCTCTGGACACACTCTGGCACCTCAATGTCCTTCTTGTAGTGAGTGGCCCAAAACTGAACACAGGATTCGAGGTGCGGCCTCACCAGCGCTGAGTACTGCTAGCCACTCTATTGCTGATCCAGGTCAGGATGCCATTGGCCTTCTTGGCCACCTGGGCACACCTAGGCTCATGTTCAGCTGCTGTTGACCAGCACCCCCCTGGTCCTTTTCCACTGGGCAGCTTTGGAGCCACTCTGCCCCAGCCTGTGGCACTGCCTGGGGTTGTTGTGACCCAAGGGCAGGATCCGGCACTTTGCCTTGTTGAACCTCACAAAATTGGCCTCAGCCCATTGATCCAGCCTGTCCAGATCCCTCTGCAGAGCCTTCCTGCCCTCCTGCAGATCAACACTACCACTCAAATTAGAGCTGTCGGCAAACTTGCCGAGGGAGGACTCGATCCCCTTGTTCATGTTGTCTCTAAAGATGTTAAACAGAACTTCCTGAACAATCACCTGGTCATTTTAAAGCTTTGAAAAGCAAGATAAAAATAAGCTGTAAAAGCCATCATTTGCAGGAGACACATATGGGTTTTCTCTACTACTTATTCTAAGAATGCTTTCTGAACCCTGCACTCTGTTCTTCAGAAGTAATTTACTGTGGAACAGGAACACAACTCCCCTTTTCGATCTTGGTGGAAGCCAATTGTGTATTCCTTCACAGAAGAGTTAACTATGTGAATTTTAAAGCAGCCTTAGGAAAGCTGATCTGGACAGTTGTAAGCAGAGGGAGCACACTTGGCAGGAATATCGGCATTCCATAAAAGCTGGTTGTTGCAGACTGACTGACAACATTCCTGTCTCTGAGAGCAATTAGAAGTCACATCTGATGAATACTGCTGCTGACAGAGCTCTTTCAAAGCAAGTGCACTACAGAGACTGATTACACGCCTAATATTTTTGTTAGTATCTGAACAAATTCAGACAGAGAAAAACAGCACTTTTACTAACATAAATTAGGACTGCTGGATAAGGACTGAAAACTAAAAACGTAAAATTGATCCATGCACCAGCTTCTCTACGTGAGCTGGATAAAACCCTGGCTTCTATAAAGACATCAGTCTAGTACTTCTGCCAATGCTTCTCTTTCCCTGTACACTGAGGCAGAGAGCTGCAGTTAATTTAATTGCTTTGTCTCTGGCTTTCTCTAGAAGACCTCTCTACAATGTACCAGCAGTTTTTCTATGCAGTTTTAATGAGATTAACAGCTACAGAACTTCTAACACTAGGACAGTAATGACTTCAGTATGATTTCAATGTCATACCATAGGGTAGATTTCTGCCTAATTTAACTAATGGATGCCAATAATGCTCTGGTAGGAGAAAAAAATATCACTAAATTGTTTTACTTATTTAATTTAGGAGGCTTATTGGTAAGACTCAGGGAATACATTTTTGTTCATTATTAACAGTTCACTAGGTTTTATAGAGCTAAAGCAATAATAAAAATACAAACAGTTACTAGTGTAAGGGCAATTTCTTTTTCATGTCATGATGAACAATTAATCACCATTTGCTCAAAAATTTGTTAACCTGGCAAAGCTGTATTTCAAGATGTTCTTACTGTTTCAACAAGAAGTAGTTTCCTGACAGAATCCTTCCTCTTACAACATCATTGAAGCCTTCTCGCCGTGTTGCAGCATACATACTTTCTGTGGAGTCCTTCTTGTCAGAACGGTGTCCTGAAAAGAAAAGGCATTTTGGGTGTTAATACTTCTTGTAATCCTTAAGATTCAATAACATCAGGTAAGGTTATACATAGTAATACAATAGGTCACTGCTTGCTGCAGTCTGACATGCGACTATTGTGGAAAAACAACAAAACATATTCCTGTTTTATTATGGAAATTAACTAAACTAGATTTTGAGCCCAGACACTGATATGCCTAGTAGCAAAATTTATTAAAATACATATTTATTTACAGATTTTTATCTGCACAAGGTTTTTTATTATATTCCACCTTGGAGAAATAACATCAAGCATCCAACCACAAACAAAACATCTATAAAAACTAACACTTTTACATGGCATCCAGCAGTGTTTCCACCGTCTGAGAAAAAAAGCTTTTTCAAAACCCTTACCATATTCCAGTCCATCAAACCTGGCCATATTTGATGCCACTTCTGCTGTGCACAGCACATGATAGCAGACAATTGAGTAACGAGTGTGTGGTAGGCTCACTTCAACCACTTTAGCACCTGCATTCTTGAAGAGGTCAGCAGCCTTTGACCAGAGAGCCAGTATTTCACTAGACAGCCCTGGTGCATGATATTCCTTAGCGGAAAAACAAGAAAAAGAGTTATTTTACACACTGGTTTACTTGTAATAGCAACCAAAACACAAATACTCCTTGCTAAAAATACACTGAAACCATTATCTCACCACTATATGATTTAAAGTGCTTATTAAAGCTTTTTGCATCTACTAAATCCTATACAATCAAGGAGTATTAAATTAACAGGATTCAGTCTTCTTAAGAGTATTATGCTCATCTCAGTAGGATCAACGTATGTTTCACAGATCATGGAATTTCAGCAGTTTCTTCTGAAGGAGTAATTGCCCAGTTATCCCCTTATTTATCCATCAAGACTGTACTGCACTGCTCTGCAGTCATGGGTAGATATTCTTCAGGTCTAAATCCTAAAAAACTAGGGCTGCTGCAAGCAGGAAAGACAAAAAGAAATGGCCACACCATATCAGTGGCAACTGGCATACCTTGGTGCAACAAATAAAACCACCCACCAAAGAAGAACTACAATCAAGGGGTTGGGAGAAGACTTAGATTTGCTACATTCCTCTTTCAAAGCCAAATTACAGATATTCTATTAAAATTCCCTATTTTTGAAGATACTTGCTTTAGTTCTAACCCATAGTATCATGGTCATAATACTGTCTGATTTCTGAGTAGCTATGACCCATGTTCAATGTATGCATGTATCTGTTTAGAATAACCTGTAGCAGTAGAAAAAACTGTCCAAAGGATAGGACTAATTAACCAGTATCACGATTTTAGATTTACCACAATTTAAACAGTATGCAGCTGAGCAATTTCCTAGGCATGTAATTTTTGCATTTCACAGACTGTGAATAATTGGTCAGTGGACATCTCTGCTTATCAAATTAAATCTTTTGGTATGCCTGTTCTAGCTTAGGTTCCAATACTGAGAATCCAACCAATAAATGTTATTCACATTGTCTCTTTGAAGGCAGAGCCTTTATTAAATTAAAAATAGGCTGAAGTCCCAAACTTTGTTCCTAAATTTCAAGTACTCTTATAGTTACAAACATGATTGAATTGCGTACACCAGATGCCAAATTACAGATGTCTTTCAGTTCTTTTTAGAACTCTGCAAATCACAGCTCCTTATGCCATTCAATTGCCTTTAAAATTCTGCTCTGTATTAACACAGTGCCATTTAGGCAAGCATCTCAAAACTCTGCACAAACTAGCACCAAGCTCACTGCGTGGGAAGGCACCAAAAGAAACCTGTTTGAGGTCACAGAGGTGACTAATGAAAGAGCAACAGAGAGAATCAAGAACTGAAGTTCCCCATTTCCCTTGAAGTTCCTGACAGTGCTTCCCACCATGATGAGAAAATGTTTTAGATGATGCGTTAGTGTATGCATGCTCCAAACTGCCTGAACAGGCAACAGAGTACACACATGCTGCTCTTTTCCAGGAGCTGCTTTACACTGCCTTCACTGTTTCAAATCACAGGAGACCAGGAGGTGGTGGGCAAAACACAAGTACTTTTTTGTTAGGTGTCTTTTATTTGTTCTTCCTGTCCACAACTGTTAACAGGACTTAAATGTTACCTTTGGAATCCCTATTGAAAGCTTGCTGACATCAGTCAAATTAGGTAGTTCAAACGGCTTAAAGTCATCCTGAATTGTGGTAGAGTCCTTAGGGTCATGTCCAGCAAGCGAACCTGAAATATGACACGACATGTGAAGACCAGGAAAACGTACATTAGTTAGTCAGAATTCAGGTTTTTTGAGGACATGTTGTAAAGGAAGATGTATGACATAGTAATACCTAACAAAACCGCTGCATCATCCACACATCTGGTTAGGATTCCTGGCACATCCATGGAGTTCACTAGAGGAATGAGACCATGGCGAGAGATCAGTCCATATGTTGGCTTTAAACCTACAACACCACAGTGAGCAGCAGGGTTTCGGGTAGATCCTCCTGTGTCTGACCCTAAGGCTCTATGGTTTCAAAAGGATCATCATTAGTAAGATAATTCAGAACATATTCAAATCATAAGAATGTGTGGCTTTAAGATGCACGGATTTAAAATTCTGTAAATTCTTCCAGATCAGAAGTCATAATCACACAGCCTAAATTCCAGTCTGCTCTCTATGTCTATCTCTTATCTTGTCTCTGATTTTTCTTAGGGTCTCTGAATTAGCCATTAGGAGAGTCCAGTTCTCTTCACAAAGCAGAGGCAGATACGTAGAATTCAGACCATCTGGAAATGGCCCCAAATATCTTCTTCTGCCTTCACTGTTGGTCTGTTCCAATACTGTGGACTCCAAATGACACATCTCATGTGATTTAGGGTACAATTTTCAACACTGATATCTTATTTATTGGGTAGCCAATGCACCATGAATCAGCATTTTCCAGTATAAAAATGAAGAGCGACACTTCTTGCCCCTAACAAGAGGGCATACTTTGGAAAGACATTTTTCCTATTTCCAAACCTACAAAGACTGAGCAGAACTCCCAGTTTACAGTAGCTTAGGTACAATTAAAACACAGTATTTGACTATTATTATTATTAATTAATTTGAAGTTGACTTCCATTTTTTGTTCACAGGTGAAACCTTGTTCTTTCTAAATTAGAATTTTTATTTCAAAAATTGTATTGAAATGAAACATGCTTTTCTCTTGTTTTTAATAAATTGAACTCAAGCAGCATTAAAAAGATACAGCAGTTTTTATTCAAATCTTTGTCAAAACAAATTTAAACTTCAGAAATAGGTATAATTTTTATTGAAGCGAGTATATGACTTTTCCCATAGGCATTTGTTTCTGAGATAGCTGAACCAATTCAATTGACTTTCCTGAAGTGGAATTTTTTTCAAAGTTTTTCTGTTGATATAAAACATCCTCTATTTTATAACATTTTTGGACATCCAAATCTCAAATTGAAAATACAAAGACTGGCAGCATTCCTGGTGCTTGAAAGACACTAATAGAGTGGATATACAATAGGTTATAGGCAATAAAATAGCTGGACAAAAAATCTCCCTGATCTAACAATGTGCTGAGCAGTGTAAAATGGGAGCCCAGCAATGTAAGGAAAGGTGCCAGATCCTCTCAGGATCAGCCCATTCTGGCTCAGGATAAGGACCAGCAGTCCTTGGGAATGGCTGCACAGAGTTCAATTTCAACAGTATTAAAATGTTGAGTAGTTTATACCCCAGTAAAGGGTAAGGAGATGAAGAGATATATAATTTTAAAAAGTAATTAAAGAAGCTGTAATCAACATCAGCAAGAATACTTTAACAACAAAACATGCTTGTAATGTAGTCTATGGGTAAACAAGGATAGAGTAAGTATAGAGCATTTTTAAAAACCTTCCAATTAAGAGCACAACTGAAATAATTTTCTATATAACATGCTCCAACATGTAGCTCTAAATTAAATGCAAGGTGTAAAGGTTTGTGATCAGTTTTCTTTTAACAGTCAGATGGGGAAGATAGTATAGACAACTAATTTGCTAAATAGTGAGTTGCTACTCCATACAGTTAATAATTACTATTAAAAAAAAATCAAGCTTGTTTAAATTCCTTTAGGAAAAAAACTCCAAACAACCATAAACACACACTTGCCTAAAAAAAAACCCCCAACACTAAAACTGTCTTCTAACTTAAAAACAGGAAAGTTTGTAAGTATCTCTGTAGTAAGTACTCTGTACTCTTTTGTTAAATGAGGGATTTGAAAGCTTTTAGGTCCCAAATCTCACATATTATTACATAACTATGCTATAAAAACAAAGGAGGGGAGGAAAGATTATCATACTGTTACAAATTAAGGGATCTCTTAATTTTCTGAATTACATTTTCAGTGTGTACTTGTGTAATGCACTTAGTGAGGAAGAGGATGTGTCACAAAGTCTGTAATACTTTTTTTAAGAGATTACATGGGAGTAAGAATAAAACTGTCACTCCTTTACTGCCATCATAATTTTATTTCACACAGTGCAAAGTGGCCATACCACTGAATAATGTTTGAAATGAGTAAATCTAAATTTGCCTGCAAGGATTAATTCTGGCTTCACGATATGCCACAAATAACCTAGGGATGCTGAAATAAATTTTTGCATGCCAGTGCCAATAACCCTCCTATTCATACTAGCACATGAGAAAACTATAAAATTAAAACATTCCAACATATTTTGAGACATTCAGGGAAAGGCAATTTTAAAAGCCTCTTACGCAAAACATGTGAAAGACGACACAGCAGCCGCGCTGCCTCCTGAGCTCCCTCCTGTTATCACCCAGCTAGACTCTTCGTCTTCAGAATGGGATTTTGGGACAGACTTTTCCTTGTACTGTTTTGAATAACTCCAGGGATTTCTGACTGGTCCAAATACTCCATCCGTACTCCCAGATCTAAGATAGTCAGACAGGACAAATACAGACAAGTGACAGATGACACACTGTATTCACCAATTTAATTTTTTTAATCCAATTCCTCACCATCCTTGCAAATTCAATTTCAACAGAAGAAGACCGGTGTATGTAAATCCTTATGCAGTCAACTTCTACAACATTACATACAACTGTAAAATTTATAGCTCTTCATTAGTTTCTGACACAGAACCTGAACTGGTACCCCTTTCTAACTTCTGCTAATGACACTGAAACGAACACACTCACAAAGACATAAAACTGATTTAAGCTACGTAAAAGTAAAGGAGCACATCTCTTCCGAAACAAAGGTATTCTGTTTCTCTAGCCCTGCATTTAATGTAAGATCACAGCTGTGAGGAAAAACAGGCTGCTAGAAGTGGAGAAAAAGCTCCACAATACCAGGAGCAAGCACTTCTCTGAAATGACCAACAATTATTTACCCCTGTAGCCCTCTGCAGAGGCCACAGTTCACTGCTTCAGAATGCCAGACTGGCTTCTCAGAAACTGATTTCACTCAGCTTGTGTCACCTAAGTGTGAGCTGCCACCAGAAGCAGGAGCAGGGGGTACTTTTGTCCTTCCTCAGGACCTCTACCCCATGCTCTCCCTGACTCCAAGGTGCCAGTGTTAATCAGCTAAATCATCAGACAGAACAGGCAGCTGACAGCAGTTGAAAACCAACCTTATTGAGACATCATTACTTTAGAGCTGGATCCACTCCCTGATCAAGAGATCATGCAAACACACAGACCAGAAATGAATGAGAAGCCATTGGGATAAGCCTTTTTAGGAGAATCCTGTGCTTTTACGAACTTAGACCAGTTGTAATACCACATAATCAGGTTTTTCCCAAGCTTTTGCCTGCTCTTCCTCTAAGGAATAGCTTTTTTACACAGAAATTACTTTACCCAAAACAATACAGTCAAAGTATTTCCGCCCCATCCATGTGAACTTCCAATTAAACCTTGGACTTTGATTTAAGTAAAATAAAACCAAAATACAGCACTGACTGTTTTTCACAGGTAACTGAAGTCCCAGAGATTCCCTTCCAGACCTAGCAGTGATTCCCATCCCTAACAGCCCAATGCTGTTCTGTGCTACACTTGGCTGCCTTCACTGATTTGCAGAAGAATCAATTTGTAGGAGCATTTTTCAATGTGCTCCTGACAAAAAGTCACCAGCAGTAGCTTAGGCACCCTAAAAGCGTTGCTCTCGAGTAGCCCGTGTGCAGCAAGTCAGGGAGCACCTATACAAGTTACCCCAGTGGCTGACTGGCAGAGGCAGTGACTGCCACCAGGGGCATGATAATAATTACCTAAGGGCAAAAAGCCCTTAAGGGGTTTTTTAGGAGAGAGAAAAAGGCAGCAATTAACTGTGTTGTAACCAATTCTACTAACACACTTAATCTAGGAGAAGGCCACTTGTCCTTGGCCTTCTGCAAAGGCTGGACCGCTTCCTACATTTTGAGCACAGCCACATTTGAATGCAATGTTCACAAAACTCAGCGTCTGTATCATTTACACAACACTATAAATGCCCAGGGAGAAGTTCATGCAGCTCTGTGTACCCTTCCAGTAAGTATTCATTGTTGTCTCGCCTCACAGAAACACGAGTTAAGGATTACAGGTAGATTGGAACAGATGGTGTGTATGCTGTTTTATGTACAATCACACATTAAAAATAATAAATATCACTCACCCCATTGCAAATTCATCTAGGTTTGTTTTACCTAAAAGCACAGCTCCCTGATCCAGTAATTTCTGAACTACTGTAGCATTGTAAGGAGAAATATAACCTGAAAACAATCAGAACAATTAAGAGCAACTGGTGAGATACAAATTATTTCTACAAGTAGCTACTCTGAACATTTTGAAATTGTCATTACCACTTAGACCTTACATAACCTAGGATGAGAACTATGACAGTGACATGAGACCTCAGGTAGTAACCAATTCACTTAGTGAACGATGACAGGGGCTTCTCCATTCCCACTTTCATCAGGAACAAGGACATTACTCCTAATACTCATTGCAATCAATCACAACAGGTCTGAGAATGTGCTTTAAGGAAAAGCATCTCAGGTAATACAACAATTTTTACAACTGCAAAGCCATATTTTGTTTCTTCTGCTATTAAAACAACCATGATCAGATTAAGGGTCTGCTAATTTACTTCTGCTATCTTCCACAAGGATTAATATAAAGTTTTACTTTGTGCAGAATAAAACACATAAGAAATGTTTCCTACTTTTGCTTTTACTATAAAAACATTGCAATGCCTTGGAAACATTCATGGCATGTTAATAGAAACAATGAGTTTAGGAAATTAAAAAAAAAATGCCTTAACAGCATTATAGAACGTGTTTGTATATTGGGATTGTTAATGTCTACTCTTCCTACAGCCATATGGAAAAAACTGTTTAAGTCAACAACTATAAACAGAACAACACCAAAAAAGGACTGTCTTTGGACTTCACTAGGCAGAACAGTACTGACTGCTCCCCTCTAGACCTAAAAGCAATGTGAAGGTAAATGTGAATTTTGAAACCATTTTATTGTAGTATATAGGTTTTTATTATAACTGTTGTTAAATGCATGCAAATATAAATAAAGAGACAATGTCTTAGAAGAAGAAAAAGATCTATCTGTAATACCTGATGAACTTGGCTAGTGAAACTGGATAAATGTATTTCCTTAAATGACTCCAGCTCATTTTTTGAAAATACTTGGATTTCTGGAAGACTCCACTCCATAAACCCTCTAAAGAGCAAAAGATCCGATTTTACTTTAAAAGCGTTACTGTACCTTTTAGCATATTTGATGCACATGTTGTCTCAATGCCAGCTGTATTAAAGTTGTCTTTTACTGCAATAGGAATTCCATCTAGAATGCCCAGTGGCTGACCTGCATTAGGAATGATGGTAAGACAACACAGATTAAAGCAAAATGTGCGCTATATGTATATGTTCTCATCAATTACTGTTTATTTTACACATCCCTTTGGGTGGTTTTTGGAAGCAAGATTGCTCTCCACTCGGCATTTGATGGTTCTCTGTTCCAACTTCAAGAACCATCTTCCATTCCAACTCAAGCCTTGAGCACTCTGCCCAAACCAGACCTGGCCTCAGAGAGCAGAGCTCTAAGCCCTCCAGACAGGCACCTGCTTTCATCCAGGCTGGCTATCCCAAAGGAGTGCATACCTCTTCCAGTGTGACCACACAGTGCTTATTTCAGCCATAGGTGCTGCTAAATCCACTCCATCACTAGGCTGGGAGCCATAAACTCTGCCTACCTGACACACACTGTAGATATGACCTGAAAAAGTACTGAAGTGGAGAAAATCTTTCCCAAGTGATTGATTATCCATCATCTAAAAAACCCGAACCAACAAACAACCCCACCAAAAAAACCCCAAACCAAAAACTAAAAGGCCTACATCAGGAAGCAAAACAACCTGGCTGACAATTTTATTAAGCTGCCAGAGGACAGCAAGTGTCACCCAGGAAGAGAAAGATGTACTCTATTGAGTGAAAATTTACCTTTCCTGCCTTTCTTGAAATGCAGAGGAAAATTATAATTCTAAATTCTAAAATGCTGCAGATAACAGGACTGAAAGCTGTTCTGTTCTCCAATTAATAACAGCAATTAACAAAGCTGCCTTATTTTAATTTGTTTTCTTAATTAAAAACTCATCAGGTTGTGCCAGCTGTTTGTCTATCCCAGTCAGGAGACCTGTGAATGACTACTGCATCGCATGATGCCACTGCATCTTGGTACCTGTTGGCTACAAATTCCAAATGAATTGCTGAGGGAAAGAAGCAGCAGGCACCAAGTAGCAGTGCTGTCCAAAAGGCACAGAGCCTATTTAACCTGCAGTGCCTTGTTTGGTCCAGGTTTTGCCTCTGATTTTTGGACTAAATACTCTCCTGAGTGCCAAATGTACACCCACGAGCACCCACGGAAACCTCAAGTGTGAGCCTCATCCCCCAACAGTCAAACAAGCCAAGACAGCTCCTTTAAAAAGCAAAGGTGCTTCGTCTAACGCAGACAGCTCCTCCACAGCAGCTTTTTAAGGACTGACATTACTTACAAACCAACATACCTTTTCTATATCTTTCCTCTGATTCTTCAGCCTGCCTCAAAGCGGTCTCTTCCGCTACGGTAATGTAGGCATTCAGAAACTTGGTGCTTTTGATGAGGGCCAGGCACCGCTGGCAGAGCTCCGTGGGAGTGACTTGTCCTTCCTTCAACGCCGCCGACACCTGAGAGCGCAGCCCGTCTTTCAGGACAGCCGGATGACCGAGGCCGCGCCGGGGCGGTACGGGGAGAAAGCGCGATCCCCGCTGAGGGAAGGAGCCCCCGGGAAGGCGGGACGCGAGGGGACCCCGGTCACCTTGCGAACCGGCCCCGCTCCTCGGCACCCCCACCCCGCTCCTCGGCGCCCCCGGCAGACGTGCAGGCCCCACTCACCTGTCGGAGAGAGGCGCGCAGCATGGCTACCCCTTCCCACCGCCGCCTCCTCACGCCCGCCGAGCCACCCCGACCCTTCCCCCGGCACGGCGGTCGCGCACCGCCATCTTGCCGCAACACCCCGCGGCACCATTGGCAGGGCGGCCAAGAAGGCGGCCGCCCATTGGCTGCGGGTGCCGCCGGGGCTGAGCGCTGAGGCGGGCGGGAGCGACTGGGCCCGATCCCGGTCCTTATCCCGATCGCGATCCCGTGGCTCGGCCCGGCCCGGCCCGGCCCGGCCGCCCCGGCCATGCTGTCGTGGGGAGCGGCGAGCGGGCGGGCGCTGCGCTGGGCGAGCTGGCGGGCACCGGCCCGCGGGCTCCGCGCCTCTCCGCGGGCGCGGACCGCCATGCCCAGCTGGGTCATAGACCGGTACGGCAGCAACGAGGTGCTGCGCTTCACTAGGGACATGATGTTCCCCATCATACACTTCCCGAACGAGGTCATCATTAAGGTTCACGCTGCGAGCCTGAACCCCGTCGACCTCAGCATGAGAAGTAAGTGCCGAGCCCGGGCAGCCGGGGCCGGGCTGCCGGGGTGGCAGGGGCTATGCTGGGGCTGCGGCTCCAGTGGCCCCGGTGCCCCGAGTCGTGCCAGGGCACCGTCCTGCCCCGGCAGCCACTTGTGTCGGCGGTGTCCAGGGTGCCTCAACATACCTGCTTGCCCGAGCCGTGTGGTAAGCCGCCGCCTCTTGGAAACGTAACTTTTTAAGAGTCTCCGGGAAGAACGATACAAAAAAAATATTTTTTCAAGTTCTTAGGGGAAAACAATATCAAAAGCCACTGACAAAAGTGTGAGTGTGTTGCGAAGGTGAACTTTTAATTGAGTGGCTGTGGTGCTGCTCTCTTGACCGAGAGACTTGCCCGGTCAAGGAGCAGCATTCCCCCTAAGTGATGCTGGATTTTCCCATCTCTTTGAGGTGAATGGGGCTGGAGGTCCAAGGTACTGCCAAGTCGGCATGTGCGACCAAAGGCAAACCGTGTCGTTCATTGCCATGCCCATCCTGAATTGGCATCTGGGAACGTGCTGTCATCTTGCCCAGAAAATCTGTCTCTTTCACTGCCCGACTCTTTGTATTTGACACATTTAATAAGATTTCCTTCCCCAGTTTCTTGTTTGAAACACAAGAAGGAAGTTGTGGTAGTAAAATAGCTTATATTTCATGTGTAGAAGTGCTTGCGTATCGAATCAGATGCAGTAGCATAAACAAATATATCTGCAGGAAGCCTGCTGACAGATCTATAATCTGTGGTTTGGGTCTCTAGTAAATGAATTTTAAAAAATCCATGTATATAGTTGGGAGTTTGGTGATGGGACTTTTTCCATCTGAGGATTCCTGTTAAGACACTCTCTAGCACAGTAGGGCCCCTAGACAGAGTTGTCCAAACACTTGAATGGGCATACATGCTCAAATGCAGGCTACTTTTAGGCTGGATACAGTTGTTAGGTGGGTAATTCTGAGACTTCACAGCATTTGTCTGTTGCTTACTGAGTAGAAGCCCAGGTTACTCATCTTAGGAGATGCGCCTTAATATTTTTTACATTTGCTCTTTATTTGTAAAATCTGTAAAAGTATAAAGTATTGCAGATTTCTTGCATGCTTCAGTTGTAACAGAAATGAGGCACGTTACGTGTAGGCAATGCTTTCTAATTGGAATTGTGCAATTAATAAGTGAGCACTTGGTGTGGTGTGTTGTGGTTGATTCCATGTTTTGCAGGTGGTTATGGTGCAACCGCGTTAAATATGAAACGGGATCCCCTGAAACTGAAAACCGGCGAGACTGAATTTCCACTAACACTTGGTCGAGATGTCTCTGGTGTTGTTATGGAATGTGGACTGGGTGTGTCTTATTTCAAACCTGGAGATGAGGTGATACCACCAATCTCTTATTTTATTTTTTTTTCCAAAATATATAGTTAAAATATACTATGAGATGTTCAGCATTCATTTTCCTCTTAATTATTTTTTTAATGCTGTTGCACTCTTAATAAGGCCTATCTGGCAGTAAATTCCTAGAATAGTTTCTTCCCTTCATTTTTTTCCCCTGAAAAACATGGTCTTTCAGACACTTGCTTCTGCAACTTAATTCCCCCCTGTGTTTTAGTTTTTGGTCCATTTCAGTGGTAGCAAGAGTGGAATTTGTTTCTAAGTACATACTCAAAATGCCACTTTGTTTTTAATTGAAGATAGAATTCTAACAAGAAGGGATTTGTTTTTATTTTTCATGAGTAACTTGGAGTAAGAACTTTGGCTTAACCCAAGAAGCACTTCATGGATGCCCACACAAATACTGATACTGTTTGCTTTCATCTTCATCAGTTGCTTTCACATTTCACCGGTTTTAATATAGCAAATCCTGATTCTGCACAATCCTTGCCCCTCTAATCTGGGCTTTCCTGGCATGGGAGTAGTTTGGGGGGCTTGAAAAATTATGTCTTATGCACAGTGCGATGGTGCGTTTTATTTACATAGCCCTCCAGTCCTTCATTTAGTCAGTTTTGTGATTTTTTTTGTGTAAAGCAAGCTAAAGCTTGTGTCTGATAAACAACGAAGACCTTCTGTAAATTAGAAAAAAGATTTCTTTAACTAAGGAAATTTCTGTGCAGAGGAAATACAATTGTGTGCAGAGTTACAAAAATCGATAGTTGTTTTCTGTTTGGTTTTAGGTGTGGGCAGCAATTCCCCCATGGAAACAGGGCACTCTGTCAGAATTCGTGGTAGCTAGTGGAAACGAGGTAAACTTTCAAAACTGTGGCTAACAGACAAAACCCCAAAGTTGTAAAAACTGACATTTTTCTTCTTCAGTATCTAAGTAACTTCATTTCTTAGTGCTTGGATTAATTTGTACTCCAACTAGTTTTGAAGATGGCTGAAAATGTGCAGTGCACGATCTGCAATTCAGTAAAACGTGCTTAAATATTTCAGTGTCACATAGGAGCTGCTGTGTGACTTAGATATGATTTTATTTCAGGTGTCTTTTAAGCCAAAGTGTCTCAGTCACACAGAAGCTGCTGCCTTACCGTATGTTGGTCTCACTGCGTGGTCTGCACTTAACCAAGTGGGAGGACTGAACCAAAGTAATTGTAGAGGGAAAAGGTAAGTAAATAGTTCTGGTGCTAAAACTGAAGTTTTTAATTTTTATATTGATGAGCTGCTTCTAAGACACGTCCAGCAGTGATAGAGACTTATACCATGACATTCATAAAGATCAGCCGCCTGAGGATGATGGATTCTGTCTACACAGCTGCCGAGAGAGGCTTCTTTAGAGGAAGGATCAGATGAGGTCCCTATAGAGAGGTAAAAAATGCCCAGAGAAGTTGTGGATGCTGCCACATCCACAAGTGGAAGTGTTTAAGGCCAGGTTGGGTGGAGCTCTGGGCAACCTGGTCTAGTGAAAGTTGTCCCTGTCCACGGCAGGGCATTTAGAACTAGATGATCTTTGAGGTCCCGTCCAACCCAGGCCATTTTATGATTCTGTCATAATCCAGTGTATATCTAGTGTATGGGCTATATAGAGAATTTAAGGATGTTATCTCCAGGAATGTATAGGGACTTTGCCTTTCTGCCTGTTAGGACAGCTAGCCAAATGTAATATCCTCTGAGTTATACTGGCAACTCACAAAAAGCCCTCTCAAGGACAGAGTGGTGGTTCACTCACTTCCTGGATGTGTGTGCCATTTGGAACAGGCTGGTTTCCCAGCTTTTTAGAGAAAAATGAGCAGGTGATGAACTCTTACTTGACCTGCAGGCCAGAACTTTGATGAGGTCAGGAATGCAGACAAGAAAAGGAGACCGTGCAAGACGAGCAGCCAATCAAATAGAAAGATTGACTTTGTTTATCAATCTGTTAATCTGACAATGGCAGATGAAGAAAAATGCACCGAAAGATTGGAGCAAATACCATTTTTCTCCTGATAATTGAAATTTTCAGTTATGTTGACCTTTGGATGTTTGAGTAAATAGATAGCAAGATCTTCAGAATGGAAATAAGGGCAAAAGTAAAACTATGGGAGTTGAAAAATAATAGTTAAAGTTACTATGCTGCATCACACATTTAGGTCGTAAAGTAATTATTGGGCAGTAGGAGTCTGCATGCCTGACCTCTTCTTATCTTGGCTGATACTTTGTAATGCAACACATTGCAAAGGACACTAGATCTATGGAAATTCTTCACCCACATCTTTAGAAGGCAATTGAGTGAGTGGTTGTTCATCTGTCACAATGAACTTCATCATGAAAATATTGAGTAATTGTTTTTTCTAAAGATAAACAATGTTTTGAGAAAACGAAATTGCAAAATTTAAAGGCGTTTCAAAGAGACATCTTTGAAATTGACTTCCAGCTAGTAATAAAATTCCAGATAAGATCACCTTACTTTTTATTTTTCGGTATTTAGGCGTTTTATTATCTTAACTTTCACATGCAAATAGAATTAACCTAAAGATACACTGATAGGCTAGCCTTTAAAGTGTCTTTCCAAACTTCAGGTAAGTGTTTAGATTGTTAATGGTAAAAGTCGAACTGCGTTTGTAATGTGTCTTTAGATTTAATATTTACTTTTATGTTCCAAATAAATTTTTAGTTACTCTGTCAGCAGAAACCTGATTTTAATGTACTTAAAAATATTATATTTATATCTATAAATTTTGAACTGTAAAACCAGCAGTGAATGACTTATGTGATGGTACCTTTCTTCCCCTGAAAAATTACTTGTAGGGAAGTATTTAAAATGCATTGAAGGGGCTGTGCAAAATTATATTCCATGAACTCTCAAGTCAGTAATTTAAAAGTACAAGAATTTATACAGTGTTTCCTAATTTCTTTAGACCATATATTTGGTAAGAAGTTACCTGCATATGTGATTTAATGTCGGTCTTTTTGTCTCTTGTAGTTGTATGTAAAGAGCTATGTAGAGGGGTGTATATGCACACAAAAGTGTGTCTTATTTTGACAGAGCAGCTGTATTCCTTGATGAAAGCTACTTCACTGCTGCTTTATTGCAGTGTTAAGACATCTTAAAAGCAGTGAGATTTTTCTATTGGTGTGTATTGTTCTCTTTGCCTCTTTTAAGGCATTAGCTTGGGCTAACCAGAAATACTTGCTGTTAGTCCAGTGTCTGGCTGTACATTGATCTGACAGATTATCTGCTCCATCTGCACATCCTTTCACAGGTTATGTTTTTACAAGTTACCTGAAGTGTGCTCTCATTGTTTGTGAACCCTCTTGCTGCACTGCAATTCCAGTCATTTTCCATAGCTTTTATTCTATACCACTGTAATTAATGTCAGTATTCTTTTACAAGCTAAAAGCGAATGTTCTTACTATCCTAAGTGTTCAAAATGTCTCTGTTCTCTGTGGATACCTGGACAGCTTCTCGTATGTGCCACTGACCTGTTTCAGGAGAAAGGGGTTATGCTTGTTCAACACTGGCTGTTAAATATCTTGCTTTCTGTATTCACAAAATGCAGAATGAAAACAAGTTTGAGAAGTTCTTCAAAGTGCTTACATTGCTATTAAGTAAAAGTCTTTATGCAAATACAGAGGCAATATCTTAGACTTTCATGTATGCTGGGCAGAGATGCTGGATTCTGTTAATGTTATCTACCAAATGTACACTCCTGGTTTATATGGTTACAGTGAAAATTTGAATGGTATAATAAGAAAATATTTTTTTCACTGTCTGTGTATTATTTCACAATTTTATCTGTTGAGAAGTACGAATTGAGTGTAGGTTGTAAAGCTTCCTGATAGGGTAAACACTGCTTGATCCAGGAATAAATTTCTTGGGGACATTTTGTTGGCATAATCAAATGAAATATAATTTTATATCTAAATAAAGTTGATATATTTAGTCAATAAATACATTAATTTTATAACTATATAAAATTGATGCATTTATTCAATTTTTATCTTGCATTTAACTCAGTCACTGAAAATTGTTAATTGTTTATAATCCAGAGAAAATACTAGTCCTTGATCTGTACACCCACTGCCCACCCTCAGTGTGTTCTGGTGGGGGGCACACACAGCTGAAACAGGTCCTGCCAGTCTGATGCTTGTTTATGACCACACCATAGTTTCAAGCAGGGCCCAGGGAGATAGGCTAAACTTTCAAATCTCATGGTATGCTTATCTGGAGAGATCTGCTCCCTATGATCATTTGAACTGTTGGAGCCCCATGGGGGCTTGGTGAATGTTGTGCCTCTGTCAGAAGGGAGAAGAGCCTGGGGTACAAGTGTTCATTTTGTTGTTTTGAAAGAATTGGTTCTCTTGGATCTCTGTCCAGGTCACAAGATTTGTTTGATTTGTTCCCTAGTGCACATACTTAGATACTATAGTTTACTCCTGAGCTCACCCTTGCAGTGAAAACAAGTAGTTTCTATGATATGTTTTCTCCTGGCTGTGTTTTCCTGAGGCAGTGCAAACAAAACTGTTCCTGCTTCAGCACTTGCCACCATCTGTGGTCCTTCAGTACTGTCCTACCAGGTCCTGCACCTTCAAACACTCCCCCACTTCCTTGTGTGTCTTGCTGTTGTCAGTGCTATAAAAATGCTGATCTGTTGAGCTGCTGCACATGGATCTCCTGTGCAGATGTAGTTTGTCTCTGAAATGAAGAGCTTTCTTGAAGTCATAATGTGTGGAGAGAGTTTTAATAATTGGAAGACGTGGTAGAAAGTAGCCCATGTAACATAGGAACAAACTGAATCTGGAAAGTATTTCTACCTGAAGAATCTTGAGGGCTTTTATTGACGGGGAGAAAAAAAAAAAAAAGTCCAAACCAAGCTGCTCCCCAAACTGAAAATGCTACCTAAATCCTTTGAGCAAATTGTACATTTTAAGATGACAGCTTTCCCCCAAATATGTCGTAGAAGAAACACCCTTTAACTAAGGAGTAAAATTGTAAAGGCGGTTTGAAAAGGTTTCTTTGAAAGGATTTCATTTTGACTGTCCTTTTTAAGGATAAAGATGGGCTTAACCCAGTATCTTGAGTGTGGTATCCCAGAGCCTTTTCAAGTATACTAAAGTCGAAAGATGCATGTTGCTCCGGGCATCTGTCGTTAGAAGCCTGGTTCTGAGGATAAGTACATTTTGGCAGATTTAAAAGCTGCAGGCTTTGTGGTTTCATATTCTTAATCTGAATTTTGCACCTTGGATCAGTGAAATGGGAGGGAACAGAATCTGATCAGTTACAAGGGAAGAAGCATTTTAAAATGGATAGTGTGACCAAAGCCAAGTCTCTTAAGCTACTTCAAAGAACTTTTGTAAACTGAGACTCCAGATTGTATAGTACAGTTTTGTACTGTAAAAAGCAATTTCCTTCAACATCCTTCACTGTGAGATTTAAAACAGGGATGTCACCAGCTTCTGAAGATTCTGAGATTTTTCTGGCAAACAGAAGCTCTGAGAAACATGATGTTCCCCAATCCTATGCCAGGACTTCATTTTGGATCTTCCTTTTGTCCTAGAATTAGCAAATAGATCCAAAGTCCAAGCACTGTTTGCAACTTGAGCTGCAAGGTTTTCTTACTAATTCACTTTCTGATGTTATTTAATAAAATATTTGGATGACATTTTTGAACAGTGATTAGTCTTCTAGCAGTAAGGTCCTCACACAAGTAAATTTGTATTCATTTTTTTGAAATTTAGGGTGATCAGTTAAAATGAACTCTCATTTGCTAATAATTTGGTAATCTACTCCTTCATTTTCTTGCTTGTGTGCCAGTTTCCACAATCTGGCATTTACAGGGTCTTGTTGACAGGTACTGGAAAGAACTAGAAAAATTCTACTGCTTTTTTTTCTAGAGAAAAAGACATCTATCTTAATTTAATAGAAAATAAACTTGTTAATGGTGAGGGTACTTCACTGTATTTTTGTCATTTAGATAAACATTATGCAATATCAGAAAATTATGTTCCATATGTTCTGCAGTTCACAGTCTCCTTAAATAATGTGATACTAAACTACTTTTTCTCTTAGATAAGACTGATTTTTGTGATTTTTTTTTTCTTTAGGAGATATGACAGTGGAGTCTGGGAGACAGAAAGGACTCTTAATTGATTTTGTCCCAAACTAAACAATTATGTTTGGGAAAGTGAGGACAGGTACAGGGGTTTTGAGGGATATAAATGCTACTACCTGACAGCTCCACTGCCTGCATTTAGTGGAAAGCACATGTGAGGAAGTCTCTTTGGCTGTGCTGAGATAATGCTTTTGGGACAGGACACATGATCAGCAATGTTCAGTTGCATTTTTGGCTATCTGAACAGTTAACCACTCTTGAATAACATTGAATGACAAAACCAATCTTTTGCTAAAAATAATTCAGTGTCAGAGATGTATAAGAAACATTAGACTACATAGTTACTGTAGAGTTTATTTAAAGAACTATTAAATATATTTTAATTTTCTCTTACAGAATATTAATATTAGGAGCTTCAGGAGGAGTTGGTACATTTGCTGTACAGGTAATATAAACCAGCATGCCCAGGACGAATCTTGGAAGTGTTTCAGTATGAAAAAAAAAAATAACAGAAGGGAATTGAGAGAAGGAATAGAGAAATAGCAAGCTACTGATCAATCTGTCTGAACGAGCTGATTGATATTACCAAAAGTAGAGTATTTTCAGATGTATTGCTTTCCATTTATTAGATTGTATTATTTTAAAGTAGGAAGCAGGGACTTTCAAAGAAAGGAGTTGTGTGTAAGATCACATTTCACAATTTGGGTGCAGGAAGTCTCTGACTGGTGTGACTTGAAATATGTAGCCTGTTCTCATTATTTTTCAGTCAGCTCTGTGCTCTAAATATGAACAGAACTTGGTGTATGAGTAGAAAAACTGATGGAGAGCGTATCACCTACCACAACTGCTGTAGTTGGTCAAATGATGTGAGAGGCCACTAGGCTTTTGTGTGCAGTGGATGTAAAGCACAGAGGCTTAGATTTACTTTCCCTCACTGCCTTTGCCCTGCTGCCCTTTTGTCTGTCTTTGTTCCAGTAGCTCTTAACTTTGGAAAGTCACCATGCTCTTTTATTCATTCGTTTGTTGTGGAACATCCTCTTTCATGCTCTCAGTTAATTTGGGGGTTTTGATTCTAATTAGCGTCATCTCATGCTGAAACATCGTTCTTTCAAGATTATAAAAAAATACAGAAGTTGGGTGATTGCATCACTGCTTTCCATGTTACTGGCCCATAAGCACAGTGGTTTTAAAGAGGTTTACAGCAGAAGTTTTTGTGGTATGCTATTTGCCTGGTCAGTAATAAAGCAGGTGACTTTAAGTACGAAAGGCTGACCAGCCACTGACTAGTTACAATTTGTAACTGATCAATCCTGGGTAAAGTACGTTAATTATTCTGGAATAAAGGTAAAAAGTATTACTGTGAATGAAAAAATGAGATGCCAAAAGAGATAAATAACTAGCAAAAATCCTTTACTTTGCTGTAGCTTTTGGAGTAGAAGATAACCTGATATTGACCCTGTGGTAAATCAGAGATGACTTCCTTCTTTTTCTTCTTACTAGTACTTAGCCTATTTGCAGTAATATGAAATACTTAAAGGATGTATTTAATAATATTTCATGGTACATCTGGTGGCAGTTTGGTAGATTGGCAACTTGGACAGTACCTCTTGGTGTATGTTTAGCCGGCAGATTCAGATGGCAGACTGAGAGCCTTATTTGTCATGAGACCTGGTATCTTTCAGTGGCATTAAAAAATCCCCACACTCCTTCCTTCACACCAACTCCTCCTTCCCCACAACCACCTTCAATATTGATAAATTCTAGCCATTACTTTGTCTGTGGGATTTGTGACAAATTATCCTGTATTGGAACAGTCTCCCCACTCCCTATTAAAGGTGCTCATTTGTTATATAAATATAATGAGACTTTGGCTTTTTAAGTTGTTCTCAATATTTCACTAAATTTCAATTTTTGGACTTGTTTTTTTTTATACTTGTTTTTAGCTAATGAAGGCCTGGGATGCTCACGTGACAGCAGTTTGCTCTCGTGATGCCAGCACACTGGTGAAGAAGCTTGGAGCAGATGATGTGATTGATTATAAATCTGGAAATCTGGAAGAGCAGCTTAAAACATTACCCTTGTGAGTGTTTGTGTAGCTTAATACTGAGATGAAGGAGTTTGCAGTCAGACCTTCTGCCCTTTGATTGCTTGACTCTATCAGAACTCCCTCATTTTTCCCCCCATTTCTAAAGCATTATTTTGTAAAGCAGATTCACCTTTTTGAATGCAGTTTGCAAGTGAGTATGCCCAGCACAGATTTCATTGTAAGACTAAGCCGGTAAATAGAGCCTGTGGAGACAAGCTCACTTCCATGTGCTTCTCTTCAATGACTGTGATATGAACAGTTTTTTAGCTTCCATCCAAGTATCTTGGACAATATACTATGCATGAATAAATTAAAATAAGTCTGTGAAATCCTGAGTGAGGCTGGTAAATATAAAATTGATCTTCTAGAGGGAAGAACTGTATCATGAAGCAGTGACTTGCCACTGTGCAACTCAACTGCAAGTAAATTTCTCTTCTGTAACATTGGGTACAGCAGCCTCTGATAAACAATCACATTTATCTTGTCACAGCAGCTATGTTTAAACTAGCCTGGGAGTTTTCTCTAGAACAGAAGTATTTTTTGCCTTTGTAATCTTTCCATCTGTTTAAACATAGTCTGCTGTAACTTGTATTTGAATATGGTATTTGCACTGCTCTTTTTAGCTAGATTGAGCTAACTTTCTGGGAGGGGAAAGAGAAGCTGCTCAGTCTGTGGGAGTGTTTTACTGGTAACTGTGCTAAGAAGCCATGTGCCCTTTAACTGTAGTGTGGTTGTCAGGAGGCCTGAGGGCAGTTGCAAGGGTGGTGACACTGTCTGTAAGGCAGGATGGACTTTGCAGTCAGTGCTAAATTTGCCTTTGTGCAGTTCAACACTTTTAAATGCTAAAATACCCATTCTAGCAAGTGACCCGTTCTAAGAGATACCAACAACAGTGTCCTGGGGTGCAGTTTAATGATGCAACTAGGCTGATCAGTCATATCTACTGAGAGGGATGTTCCTACTTCCCTCCCCTTTTCACTTGTACTGACTCTTCAGAGCACATAGTCAGCTACTCTTTCCAAGAGCATTAGTTTTCATGATCTTCTCTTGTTGGCAGCTAAGTGTTACATTAACTGAACTTTAAATGTGAAATCACACCCTTGGAAGACAGGCAGGAAAACTGTCATTCTAGAGAGATAAGGACTTTTCTATTTAATTTGCATGAAGTATTTTACCTCACATTTGTAGATTATTTAGATTAGAGGTATGTGTATATACGTATCTGTTGCAATCTGGAGATTGCTGAATATTTACTGATGAAAATGAGAATGAGTTGTGCATTTAACAGAACAGGTGCATAGCTCCCTGTTGCCCTATTCAGCCTTTACAGGCTCACATGCTGGGATAATGAAAAGGAACACTGAAACTGTGGCTTTTTGCCGGAGGCTGCATATACCCATTCCATGGGAGAAAGGTTTTAGATCCTTTGCATTGTTAGGTTCAATGTTAAATAGGTAGATGTGAAGAAAAGAGCTGTCAGGAGAGGTAAAATGGCCCCTAAATAAATAAGGAGGTCAAAAAAAACTTGGAGAAGTGAAGCTGAGAACTGGGTCACAGAAAAGATGTGAGGAAATAAGTGTTAGTAGAATAATTTGTCTACGTAATTTTAGCCACTGGAACTGCCTTTCATGTGAGTACAGCATGTACAAGAGCTGTTCCTAGTTGAGGGCATGAGTCCAGACTAGTTTTTACGTGTACATACCATATTGTTCAGTGCTAGACCTCAAGACTGTTCCAGTAGTCTCTGTGGGAGGGCTGAAGAGATGGAGCTCTAAAAGGCTTTAAGCAAGTACAGAATGTAGTTGTGCATCTAAGTTTTCTTTTGGAGTTTAAGTGTACTTTTTAAATAGCCTGTGTCTGCTGCACAGTGAGTGGGCAATAACCTGTAAATTTAAATCCCATTGTACATTAAGCTGGGACTTCGCTGAAGTTCTGGGACTTTCTTGCTGCTATCTTGCAGGCTGATATTTTACTGCACTGCAATGATGTGTAAATGTGAAGTATAGCTGGTTTCTGCTATTAATTAGCTTAATTACGGTGAAGTTATTTTTCCCACATCAAGATTTTAAACCTGTTCTTTATATGTCTGCAGGTTTGATTTTATCCTAGATAATGTTGGTGGATCCACTGAGAAGTGGGCACTAGATCTCTTGAAGAAATGGTCAGGAGCAACATATGTTACCTTAGTGACACCTTTCCTGATCAATATGGACAAACTTGGAGTGGCTGATGGCATGTTGCAAACAGGAGTCACTGTTGGTTCCAAAACTCTAAAGGTATTTGACAAAATCCTATGTACTTTCATATTTTGTAGTACTTTAATGACTATTTCTGTGGCTTGGATGTCAGTCACAGAGCTCACGGAGAGGCAGCTGTTGCATTGTCCTCATATGTCATTAAGTATACTATTCTTTCTTTCTTTCTTGCACTGAAAGAAATGTGTTGGGGTGGTGCTGCTGGGTGTATGTAGTAGTTTGGGGAGCTTTGAAGTTTGGTTCCTTATTGTGCTTTCCATTGTGGCCTTTTCCATATGGCCTCCCTACTGAGTCCTGCTGACAGCCAGGGTTTCATAGTAAACACAGCAAATCCCTGCCTCACTGAAGTGAGGGCAGTTTTGTTACTTGCTTTAGGCTGGTCAGGCTTTCTCTCAAAACTTTGTTCCATGACTGATTCTCTTCATCCTGTTCCAGCACCAGAGAGTAATAAGAGTGGTCGAGGGTGGCTAGGAAGTCTTTCATCTCTTTCATGTTCATGTGTCTGGATGGTGATACTGATTTTTCTAGTTTTCATAAGTGGATCTTAAAACATTCTGCCAGTGGCCAGATCAGTGGGGCTTTTTAGAACTTTTCCCTTTCTTCCCTGTGCTTGTGTACTTGCTCTCCAATTGAATGCTTTTCAAGCAGTTGCTATGGTATTCCTGTGAAAGCTTGGCTGAATGGGATTTTAAGTCCTGCAGCAGTACTTTCACAAGAAAGACAAAATGAAAAGGTGGGGAAGAAATAATGTAATAATATTTTTCAGAGTGCATGTTTCCATGATGAAGAGAATTCTATGCCATATATAAAAATCATGTCTCTGGCAGATGATGGCTCTTACTCCTGTAATGACTTACTCAGAGGAGATGCTCTTGACTTGTGCCTGTGAGATTTTCCCAAAATGCTTTTCATGTGAGCTGCCATCTGTCACTGGACAGTGATGACTTTGGCAGATATGATGGTGGAAAATGAAGTCACTGATACTGAAGTGGAAGGTTCTAAGTGTCACATTGCTGGGTTTGTTTCACCCCCTTTGTGAGTGTACATGAACACATAACACCATTTCTCTCTTATGTAACAAATAATGCTGTTTCTAGCTGCAGAGACAAGGTAATTGTTTTTCTCTACTAGCTGACTTGTGCAATTGGACACAAAATTCACCCTGATCCTATTGTGGTAACACAACATTCTGGTCTGTGCATTTAATCCACATACTTAGGTGCCATTTTTTTCAGACACTAGCATATAATTTCCATGTATTTTCCGTGTTACTTCTTTAGAGGTTCTGTCATTAATTTTAGTTCCCATTTCAGTTTGCTCTCATGATTTTTAAATAGATTTTGTGATCTTTCTTGCAGCATCTCCTTAAAGGAGTCCATTATCGGTGGGCATTTTTCATGCCAAGTGGCCCAAGTTTGGATGAAATAGCAGAACTGGTTGATTCTGGAAAGGTATGTCAGTAATGGTTACTTGGGTATTTGTGCTGAAAGAGATGCTGCTTGGACTCAAAAATGATGTAGTTCACTATTGGGAAATAAAATGTTATGAGAGTCACGGTGAGGAAAACTAGTTGAGAATCAACTTGTTCCAGTTTCTAACTTCTGCCTTTTGCATGGAATTTAGGAGTTCATAATCCTTAAGACTGTTCTGCCTTCTCCCTCTTGAAAGTACATTTTTAAAAACACAAAGCTTACAGAGTTACGAGGAGTAAAGTCCAGTGGTTGTTTATTTTTGCCAGTGGGAATCATTTAATTTGAACTCTGTATGAAAATTATGTTTTAAGAGGTCTCATTTGGTTCATTTGGGCAGAAAAAACATGGCTGTGTATCTGCATATGCAAAATTGCTTAGCCTGGATGGTTGGGCATCCTGCCCGTAGCATGCGCAGAACTAGAATATTCTGGTTATTGCAGGTAATAGGTGATCTCCATTGGCAGAGTGGTGACAGGAATCTTGTGTTTCATTATTTCAGTGCTGCAGAGTATGATGTTTGTGCTAATTCAGCACAGGTACTTGGAATATTGTGGGCATTCATAAGCTTCTGGGGAATCTTAGTGGAGTTGGAGGAAAAGCCGAGATAGATTACGGTGTGTTTTTGTGAACTTTTCAGGTTTATGAGCTTGTTACAAATTATATTGTGGGAGTGAACAGTTGATTTCCTATGTTTTGGATTGTGTGGTGATATAGGTCCCAGCAGTGTCCTCTTTGGGAATTTTGGCAACATGAAATTATCCAAGAGTAGAGAATATGGACAACTGCTGTTAATCTTTCTGTGTGGTACCTAAGCAGAAGAGTAAGCAGAGTCTGCCATGACTGCTGGTAATTCCAGTATGTGAACTGCCATCTTGTGCTCCAAATTTGTGCATATTAGTAAAATTTAGATCTCTCAGTGTGTTGATCCCCTTTCTTTTGGTATGCAATATGTTCCAGAGTTTGGAAAAGAGTAAATAAACTTCTGTAGTACTTAAGACCTGGTTGCTTCTACTTTGCCACCTCAGTGCTGCTGATAAGAATAAAAAGTTTTCTGCTTTGCATTATGTCCAGTGCTATAGGCATAATCCTGTGGTCAAGAAAGAAGCTGTAGAAGGTGGTCCTCATCCTGTGATTGCATTCAGTCACACTGCTAAATTATGAGTGTCTAAGAAAAAGAAATGCCCTTGTCTTTGTTCTTACCATTTGTCCTGTTCTCAGCCAGTTGCAATTTGTTTTGTGTTCTGCTCCTACCTTGTATGCAAAACAAATGCAGAATATGCTCCTGAAAGCCTCTTGGGAAACACCTGTTTATGCAATAGAGATAGGCCTTAATCGGTGTTCTTTGCTTAGTAACCTGGACAGGTGAATTGCAATGCCACTTAAAATGTACGTCATACATACATGAATGTCCTGATGTACTTCTGGTTGTAAGATGATCATGAGGACAAAGATGTTTGCTTGGCCTTTTATTCTCTGTGCAAAAACAGATCCTAATGCCACACTGTTCGTCTGCAGAGTCATTATTCTAGCAGCATTTTACTCTATTTTGTGCAATGTTGTAAACATTTGAGCTGTCATCAGGATTTTATAAGACCCAGTTGTATTCCATTTAGATAGATATTAATAAGACTATGACCTTTCTTGTTTAAACACAAGAGTTCTCTTAAATGGACAGACCATCTATTCAGAAGAGTAGGTGCTTGGGAAAAAAAGGCAGGAGAGAATCACTGAAATTGTACCACAATTTCCTATAAGTAAGTGAAAATAAATGTTTATGTTTGAATAGGAAAGAATAAAGGAGAAATAAAAAAGCACAGAGCAATGAAGTGTATCTAGAAGGCTTGGGGAAGCCAGCAAATTGAGCTCATGTAGTTGAACTTGTTACCTTTGAGTGAATATTTTTGAGTAATGCAGGGGTTTTTTTTAAAATTTTAGTCTTTTCTGTTAAAGACATCTTAATTTTGAGATTGTATGAAGTGTGAATAAGAGAGCAGTTAGAAAGCTCCTGAAAATGAGCAGCTTTTTTGTCAGGAATAAATGATGAGGGGAGATTAAATGTAGGAAATTAAAAAGAGGTGATGGTTTAAAGAGATGTTACAGTAAGTGAAGTATTGAAGAGCATACCTCTGAAACATTTACAGATCATTTTGATTTGACAGTGTTTCTCCTTATAGTCCTTCTGCACCAACAGAGATTTTTAGCTCTGATGAGTTCATCATCTTCCTTTGTGAAAGCAAAAGGATTCTCAATCCTTCAGTGGATGAAGAATAAGCAATTTTGTTTAAAGTTACTTGGTTTTCACCTGGATGATCTTTGCAACAAGGAACAGAGATTTGCAAAATGTTAGCTCTGAGGAGGAGTTCTTTTAACAGCCTTTTTTTAATGGGGAGGAGAAGGAGAGGGTTTGATGACTTGGTAGTACAAGGAAAAGAGAATAATTTTCCTTGTGTAATTTACCTGCACATCAGTCAGTTCTGGGAATTGTAAAACCATTTTCAGTTTATGAGCTGTTTTCTCTGCCTTGAAGCTGGACATCTTGCAAAGAGACCGTTGCAAGACTGAGGGGCTGGGAGACTGCTGCAACAGTTGTGGGCATGGAGAAAATCCAGTATTTCCTTGACAAATTTTAGAGATCCTGGCTACTTTCTAAACTGCTGGAGAATCCCTGTTGTGGTTTGAATTGCAGCAGTTAATTATGACCCAGTAAGGACTGGCTTAATGTGGGCTCCACCAAATAAGATGACGAAGCCCATGTCAGAAGCTGCTGTATCTCTTTACATGGTAGAATGTTCCTGGTGATTACAGCTCTCATCTGAAGACAACTGAAACCAACAGAGCCTTTAATTCAGGACACAGATCTGCTGGCACGCTGTCCGGTGAAGCATCATCACTGAGAGGCTTGTTAGGAATTAATTTGGTGTATTTGTGATCAGTGTTGTGGATTTAACATTGACAATTTTGGGTTTTGCTGCTTGCCCAGCATTTTTCTCCTAAGGACATGTTATATAGTCCTTGGTGAAAACAGGCCAAATTCATATAAGTGCTTAAGTTGGTAGAAAGCCTCTAACTCATAACTGAGCACTAACTTTGCCTTTTATAAAGCCTGGTGGAGGAAGGCAGGCTCAGAAGACTCCTTAGTGTCCTAAGCAGGAGCATTGAGTGTGTTGTGTGTTCCTGCCGGATCATGATAGGATGTGGGTTAACATGCAGCCCAACAGAAATGGGACATTTTTGTTTTAATTCAGTGCTATTTAAATGCAGTACAGGTGTGTGTGCAGTGTTTCTGGTGACTTAATACTCTTTCCTTCAGAGCATTGTTGCATCAGATGGGCTGATGGGTGAGAGTTGTTTTTGCAGAAGGAAGGCTAAAGGGCAAACAGAGTCTCCAATCATGAAATGAATAGATCATTCTCTCTGATGTTTGCTTTTTAGATAGATGTTCCAGCACAGGCACCCATAGGAAGAACAACTGCATGCCTATATTAATGTAATTTGTGAGTAGTTTTGATTATACATTTTGCTGAAGGCACTAGATGCTTTGGACTTAGCACCTGCTGTTACGGTTTGGAGGGCAGGATGCTGACTGTTCTTTGGCCCTGCTGCTGTCTTCTTCTGCAATGCTGAACAAATAACATAACGTTTTGCTACCATAATTTCTTGATCTCCTAATGCAGGCTTAATGCCCTTTATCCAGCTTTGGTGATTTGCTCGGAGATACCTTGTTAAAATATGGAATTCAATTGTTTTCTGTTCCTGGTCTTTCCTGTCCAGGAAGTAAATAACACAAATGGATATGGTCATCCACTTTGACATGCCATGGGTTCTGAGAGTTGGCCATGATTTAAGATGGTTTATACCTACTGCTAGTGTAGGTCATCACAGCTTCTGGACTCTGTATCCTAACCTGTGTGTATTGATTTGCTTCTAATTCATCTTGTTACAGTTCTGCAAGTAACTTTTTCCCTGGCCCTTGTTGCACTATTGCTTTATTTCTCTCACCTGTATGAATATCAAACAGTGAATGTAGCACTGAGTCTTTGACTGCTCTCCAAACATGGCATCTATATATGTGGCCTTTTCTACAGTAATTCCAGACTTTATGACTGTGCTAAGGTATCCTAAGGTACCTGAGAACTCGCCCTGACGTGATGCCTGCTTTAGTCTCTCTTAGAAAAGGCACTAGGGTGCCTAAGTATAGGGGTTTCTACACTTAAATGTCTAAATTAACTAGAGATCAGTCCTTCTCCCCACTCTCTGTAGTCACTCTCACTTGTTCTGATGACCATCTTTCTTCATGCTAAATTGCAAAGCTTGCACCTTTTCACCTTTTTTTTGGCTTTTAATTTTGTGTTTTCTTGTTGCAGTGCATTTGCTTGCCAGATTGGTTGGCTAGAACACAAGAGATGTTGACCCAGGAGGGGTTGCCAAAAGCTCTCTTGAGCCCTTTCTCTTCCAAAAAGAACTTCTATCTGCATTTTGTCATGGCCACCAAAAAAAAAGCCACTGTGGTTTTTATTAAAACATAGCCGCTGCTGTTCCTCCAGGACATGGTAGCTTGCTTATGCTCTTTATGGAAGTGCTGCATGGTTGCATCACAAAGTGTCTGTGAAGGGCACTAATGGGAATTTCGCATACTGTGGGAGATAGGGTTTGAATATGTAAATTCACATACACCACAATGAGGTCTGGAAAAATTTCATCATCGTCTACCAGGCATTTAATCAGATGAGTTCCCTTAACCTGATGTAATTGTATATTGTGTGGAAAGTCAGTCCTGGTGTTCTGAGCTCTAGCCCCCTAGTGTAGGAGGGAATTGTGCCTAGTGCAGGTGTAAAATGTGGGGTCAACAAGGCAGCTCTTGTCTGCTGTGAGTTTAAATTGCTGAGACCTAGAGGGATGTGGATCATGCAGGAGTAATGTCTAATCTCTGTATATGATATGCTTTCATATGTAAATATGTATTTATATACAACTGTACTAAAGTCGGTTCTGTCTTAAGTATATGGTGACATTGCCCCACATTGCTTTAATTACCAGCATAAATATCAGGACAATTACCAAGAATGTGCCTGACAGGGGATTCCAGAAGAGATAAATTGCTTTTCCTATAGTCAACAGTTTTTCAGCATGGTCCAGTATGTATCTAAACCCAGGATCTTCCTTCTTTCTGTTGATTTAAGCTTGGGCTAGGCTGGCACACATTGCAGTTCTGGGCTTGTCCCAGTTTCTTACTGCTCTTGATTGTGTTCTGTAGAAGCTGTTCTACCAGGGCTAATTAACAAATGAGAGATTTTTGAAGCCTTTTCTATGCTCTGAACTGTACCCTGATAGCCTGCTTAACTGGGATTTGTCTGTTAGCATTTTAATAATTGTACATGGTACTCATGAGTTCCTGTGGGCTGCTGTTAGAGATTTGATATGAAAGAACATACTTTGGCTTAATAACCAAACAAATAAGACCTGATAATACAGTTGTTGGTAAGATGGCTGTGGGATTAGACTCTGGGACACTTGCCTTCCATTCCCATGTCTTAATCACTGCAGCACCATTTTTCTTATGGGTCTATTGTTGGATCAGTTTTACTTCAGCTAGGTATTTGGGACAGAAATATTATGTACCTGATGTCCTTTAATGTGTTCATGGATGAAAGTGCATATTCTCTGAAATACAAGTTAATAAAAAACACAGCATGAAAAAGTTTTTTACAAAACATTCAGAGATGGGGCTCTGAGCAACCTGGTCTAGTGGAAGGTGTCCTTGCCTATGGCAGGGGGAGCTGGACTTGGGTTCCAACCCAAACCATCCTATGATTCTATGCTGGTACTGTGCAGTTGCAATGCTACCTGCACAACATGTGACCAGAGCCAGCTGTTCCAGAAGGTAAGAACTTCAGTCTTTGTCTTCAGTGAGGGCTGACCCTAGAACTTGCGGTTGGCAAGCAATATGAGGCTCAGCATACATTGTTGCATGCCATTTTAAGGGGAAGAAAGGATGAAGAAAGGGGTGAGAGTAAGATCCAAAGAGCATGGAACATGAGTACAGCAGAGAAGATGCTCAGCTAAAGCAGGAATGTCCCAAAACAGCATCATTTTTCCCCATGGGAAGACAATAAAGTAACAAATGCATAACCAATTGTTTAGTTCCAGGACAAGGACTGTTCTTTTCAATGATTTCTCTTCAAGATTCTTCTTGACATTGATGAGAGACTCACTACAGGCCAAAGGAGACTATTGAGCTCTGCTGTTGTGCTCATAGACCGCATTTAGGCACAGTGGTAATTTCTGGAGGAATACAGCCTTTATCTTTTAACTCAGCTAGTCAAAACAGCAGGCAGGTCTTTTCCATTCCAGCAAGCCCTCAGGAGGATTCTGATGTCTGGTGGAGCACATCCCAGCTTTTGTTCTGTGGACGTGCAGGTACCATTCCTGAGGGGTGGTGTATGGGAGCCTGAGCAGCCTCAGCAGGGCATAGGAAGGGGATGTGCTGTGGGAGCAGCAGCTGGGAGGGAGGCAGTCACCCAAGCAAGGCTGCCCAGCAGCTCTGACACGGCCATCCTTTGCAGACCTGGGGGAGAGCCAGTGCACTGTCACTGTCCTTTGAGTGAGGGCACTTTTGTCCTTCTGCGCTTTGAACTAGGCTTGCGCTCAGTTCGTCGCTCTCCTGAGAAGTTCAAGGCTCTCGCTCCCCCTCCAGTGGCAGGAAAAAGCTCCACACACTGGAGCGACTTGTTGCTACTATGAGGGTCAAAGCCGTCTCTATTCCTTTCATGTTTTTTCACTTTTCCCCTCCTGATAAATTCAAACTGTGTCCTTGCTACAGCAGAAAGTGGGACCTCCAAGGATGGGCCTGAATTTGCCATGAGCAGGAGTGTGTTCCTGCTGACCAATCCAGTCCTGCCAGTGCTGTTCACTGCCTTGCTGCATTCAGAGCTGGAGTGGCTGGGACACCACCTCTGTGCTGTGTGTAGGATAGCCTTAATCAGCATCAGCAATTACTCTTTTTATTTTTCCAAACACATGAGTTCATTTCAAGAGACCTGAGATTCATTTCTATAGTATGTCCTGCATCGGAGAGAATGAAGAGGAAGAAAATACCTTTCAGGCCCAATCTGTTTTCAGATAAACATTTCAATGTGGGTATGTGTAATCCTTTCTCTCCCAGACTTTAGTTTAATCCCTTTTCCCTGAACAAATAGGTGTCCTCTGGCAAGGACCTGATGCGTGGCTGTAAATAGGCAGTGTTTTTATTATCCAGTTAATCTCCATTTATTATCACACATTCAACAAACAGCAGACTCTCCCCTACTTGTTTGTCTGTTCACAGGAAGAAATTTTATCTTAGTCAGTGGATTATGGTAAAGGCTGAGTGAATCACTGTGCTGCAACACGGTCAGCCCTTTCAGGGTTATTCAAACAATGGGACTGTCCAGCCAGCCAGATAAAATGTTTAATGCTCTAGATCGCCAGGATCATCAATTCGGTATTCATGTCTCTCTATAGCACTGCCTAAAGCCAGCATTTAAATGAAGCTAGAGGTTACATCAATGTAGCAGATGGGCTTTGAGCATGTGGTGGCTGCAATACACATGGTGTTTTGAACTGTGAGGCTGAATTCAGGGCTCCTCTGAATCACTGTGTCACCACTTTTCAAATGCAATGCTTTGAACTCTACCCAGCAGGCTGAGGATGTAACATACCTCACTCTGTGAGGGTTATAAGCTGCAACCTACAGTAAGGGACTGCAGGTTAGCAGAACAGTGAAATGTCTTGTTTATGTTTTCTCAGTTGCTGCACTTGTCTGAAATTAACTTCTGCCTTTCCCTGGAATCCCTTGCACTTTACATCCCCTGTGCTGCTGCTCTGCTTTCTTCCCTGAATACTTCTCCCCTCCTGCTAGCCTGTTGCCGTGTCAGGGTCATCTGTGTCCATGCTCCAGCAGGCTGGGTTTCTATATCTCTTTTTTTCCCCTTAATTGAAGCACAGCTTTGTACACAACTGCCACCAACAATGAGTACTGTACAAGTGCTTGGCTCAACAAGGTTCGTGAACTGTGTTTTCCCAAGCAGCTGCTATGAAAGCAAGGGTTGGTCTTCCTCAAAACAGTCAGTACTGATCAGCAGCACGTTCCTCCTGCTGATGGTCACAGCAGCTGCAGTTGCACTCAGATGCTCAGTTTATCCCAAACCATTGTCTGATTCAGTGTTTTTGCTGCCTTGGGTTCACGTCCCTGACTTTGCTGATGTCCAAGACAACATTTCTGTTCTGTGCTGAATGCTGACCAGACATGAGTTTGTCTTGAAGATGATCATTTATACCCAACATTTCTTCCTCAGTTCGGGTATCTTTGTGGCTCCTCTGCTGTGTGTTACTGCTCACTTTGCTAGAGGTTGGTTTACAGATATTGTCCAGGCAGAACAAGGGAAATAAATTACTCAGCCTTGTATGTTGCTGCGTGGCAAGTTCGAGGCACTTGGTGACTATGTTTATTTTCACAGTTGCTCTCAAAGTGATTTGTCTGCTAATTCTGATGCATTCTTTGGAGGGAGTTCATTCACTCCTGATTTTCTGCCATGTAAAGTTTCACACTATGGCTAAGCTTGCCTTGACAAAATAAAAAGGAAAATCTAGTGATAATATTAGGAGATACTGTGTACAAGTTGGAGTACTGATGTCTTGGATTACTGTTATCATACAAGCAAAGCCAGCAGTTATTTAAGTGCATGTAGTGGACATCAAAGTAAGGCACAGTGTGTAAATGAAGGGGAAATTAAGAGATTTGAGAAAAGGACCTCCGTGAGCATGGACAGCTATCAGATAGCATTTGTTGTGCTGGTGGGGAGGGTGCTGGATGGTCAGCACTGCTGCTTGGAAAGAGTGTGTGTGTATGAAAACCTTTCCTTGGTAGTGCTGCACACTCACCTTCTATGCAGCACATCTGAAACCAAAACCTTTTGTCTTCTGGTAAAAGCAAGGCAGCTTTTTGAAAGACAGCACTGTTCCAATGCTGGCACATTGTTTGTGTCCTTACTGCTGCTGTATTCCTTTTCTGTCAAGCAAGATGCATGTCCTGCCAGCACAGGGAAATTACCACTTCTGGAGTATTCAACAAGAGATGGTGCATGCTCACAGCTACAAGGAAAATGCAGAAGGTATTTTTTCCCTGACACAAGTGAAAAGGATCTTCTAGCACTGTAAATAGTGTGTTTGGATATTTGGTACTTCAAATCTTCATCACTGCAAGCGCTAGCTGCAGACTCATCTACTGGTCATGTTTTCCTCTGGTAAGAGGATTAGGATCAGTGCATCAGTGCAAGAACATGCACTGGGCTGGTGTTACGGAATCCAAGGTAAAGGACCAACCTCAGGGTAGGCAGATCTTTGGTAGGAGGTGTGGGAGGTACTTTTGTATCCAAATCTTATTTTGGCATTTGGAATGCTGACTCAGAATTTGACAGTAGAAAAAAACCTCTTCCCTTGGACCAGCAGTGACAAATATTTTTCAGAAGAGCTGGAATTTCTTCTGCTTCTGTTGGTACACTGTGCTATCTAAAGAAAATGCTTATAGGGGTTTCAGGCTCCTTAGTTAATAATGAGGAGAGTGAATAAGTAGTTTCACAGCTGTTGTTAGAAATGAGTCTAAAACAATCCAGAAGGCCACTCTACAAAATTAATGCCAGAATAGCAAGCTGGGCTTAGTAATGATTTATGCCTCCTGGAATACACAGTGGCTGAGTTTTCAAGTGTAGCTAAAGGATTTCAGCAACAAACATTGGTGGACTTTTTTTTTGTACTTCAGTTGTGGTCTTTTAAGGGTACTGAGCTATGTACTGATGCAGATAGGCATCAGATTTATAGATATCTTTAAAATATCTGACAGTGTGGGAATTCTTGAGTTTAACAAGAAAACCAGTAGAGAAATACGAGAAAAAAAAATGTTCTTTCTGTCAGTATATCATTATGGACAACAAAAGTTAAACCACAGTGTCAGTTTTTGAAAGGATGTAAAAGTTAAGAGCCTTACATGGTGACTTCAGTGGTAGAGGCCCCAGGTAAGGGCTCTAAACTGTGCTAGTAGAGGTGTTTCAAAACTTGGGCAGAGCAGCAGAAAGCCTGCTTCTGTGTGCAGAGGTATCTGAAAAATCTTAAAATCTAGTGGCTACATGGCAAGTTCTGTCCTAACTACCTTAAAGAAACCTCCCCCCTTTCTTCATACAGTTTTGAAGTGTGAGGATGATGCATTACTTTATTCCTAATATAGAGACATTTTTTCTTTATTCTGTAGATTCAACCAGTTATTGATGAAGTCTTCTCTTTTTCTGAAGTTCCAAAGGCCTTTCTGAAATTGGAAGGAGGACATGCACGTGGAAAAACAGTGATCAATGTAATTAGTAGACAATAAAGTATCTCTAATCATTATTCTGCCTGCAGTCAGTCCTTGAACATGAATTGGTATGTAGCAAGTGTTTCTTTTTTAAAAGCTCATAAAGGATGCATAACTTATAAGTCTTGTTTTAGAAAAGCCTGTGATTCCTTCGTATGGTGCCTGTTAACAAGGAGACAAGACATACTAATGTCCCTTAGGCATTTCTACCTGAAACCCATGTTAAAAGTGTAGTTGTGACTTTTGCAGAACATCCCTCACTCTTGGAGTAAGAGGAACAGTCTGCAGCATTTTCCTTTTGTACATCTTGGAGCTTTTCTTTTCCAGATGTAAGTCCTGAAATGGTGAGGCACACCCTTATCTACTTGTCCATATGAAACCTGTGCTGTTTTTCCTTGGCCTTTCCTAGTTCTGTTTACCTTCACTAATGTAGGTTATTACTCAAGGTATTTCATTCTCAGAACTAAATGGTTACATCACTGTCTCAAGACTGATACTTTGATCTTGTTATGGCATGGCATAGCTAATCTAAATAGAAGCATGGAACAAAACCAATCTGTAACTGATAATTATTCTAATTGCCCAACTCCTGGCCCAGATTCAGCTGACTGCAGTGTTTATGCAGGTAGGGTAGACATGATTTTGTCAGTATACAGGAGCCCTTGTTCCTGCCGTGTCCTGTCACTGCTGGTGAAGCGTTGGAGAGGGTGTTTGTGTCTGGTGGGCTGTTTTTAAACTTGCCATTTTGCCAGAGATGGGCTATGGAGTAACTTCCCCTGCAATTATGCAGGTGGATCGAAGGAAAGTGGCAACCTCTTAAGTGAGAGCTGTCCATTTACTGCAGTGCAGCTGTGGTGGTGCACAAACCACGTCATGCAACGCTTCCACCAGGGGACGGACGTGGCAGCCGTGTGAATGGTGGCCTCGTGCACAAATGCACTGAACACGTGCTTGCATAGAAGAATCACCCATTCCTCAGAGCCTGCAGCTATTCCACACCATGTATTCACTCCTCAGGGGCTGGCTGTCGCAGAGGAATTATGGACAGAGATGGGCACAAGATGAAAGCAAGACTAACCATAAAATTCACCTTTCTACCTTTAAAAATAATTTCAATAAAAAGTTACCTAACTTAAATTTATTTTTAAAATGCTATATTATATATAGCAAGAGCACATCAATATGACAAAGTACCGCTGTTTGGAACCAGTAACAACATATTTTCTATTAAGGACTAAAAGCAGCACATTTCAGAGCAACAAAACTTCAGTGCGTCTTTACAAAAGGAAGAAAATTAGTAAGGCACTTCCTCTAGGGTGGTAATAGTAAAAGCACCAGTATCCTTTGAGGCAATACAATAGTAATGAAAATGTTAATTTTAAACAGACTTACTATGCAAGACAAAGGCCTGGATGCTCCTAGGAGCAGCTTGTAATAACACTGGTCTAAGCCAGAACAAAACACAGCAGCACAGTACAAGAGTTTGTTTGTATTTTACCTTTTTGCCAACATTATTAAGGAAAACTAATATGACCAGGGTCAAAGCAGGGCAACAGAAGGACGTCCTGCAGTCATCAGGACATCCTACTTGTCACAAGCTCTTTGCTAAACCAGTTACACTTACTTGGAATGGACACAGCCCTTGTGGCTGGGCACGTATCCAGGCTTGGCTGTGCCCCCTCCTAGAGGAGTCTGACACTTCTGTCCAACGGGGAGCCAGCAGCCCACCACAAACATTGGTCTCCAACATCACCAGAAATAGTGGGGAGTCGGGCATTCTCCATGGTAAGCCCAACAGGCAATGGCTGGAAAACTCAGTAACCACAGTGCTTATGTGCTGTTGCAGTCATCTTTAGTGATACTTTCCCTAAGAATTCTTGTTTTCTGTACGATTTTGGAGTTCAGGAAGACTCCACTTACTGAAACTGTTTTAAAATGTGACTTGGCAAAGAAGAAAAATACTCACAACTCAAGATGTTAGGCAACCTAGAAAATGGGCAAATTCTTCATATTTCAATGCATCCTTTTGCCAGCCCTCTTTTTCTAACAAAATATCTGCTACTTTACATCCTCTATACATGACAAAATCTAGAATGTTTTCTGAATTTAGAACTTACTATATTAGCTTACTAACTATACTTGAAGCCACATGTTAAAGTCTTTGGATGTGCTGTACTAGCAGTCTTTAAATTTTCAGTAAACAAGTTTGTTCCAGTGAACCAAATATATTAATTTCCCGTAGTGAATATTTCTCTATACTACAGCGCATAGGTCCAAGTTGCTATACCCACATACACACTGCACTCCTGTCCTTTATAGAATAGGTTACATTCACTGACTATTCTGGGTTAACTACTCACTGACAGAATTGTAACTCCATGGGGTCTCGCCCATGTTTTGTTGTTCCATTCTAGCCTGAGGCATACTGCCACTTTCTATCCAACACTGAGTTGTAAGGATTTAAAAAAAAAAAAAAAAAAGGTTTTGAGATACTCAAGCTTTTATAGGGATAATAATCTTGGATAGGGAGGTGAAATCATTCTGTTGCTTGTTCTTTTTAAAATTGTCAAGAAAAGACAAAACTCTCATTGTTGATCCTGCATCCTTCAGAGATGGCAGTGCCAATTCCAGTGTCCAGAATAGTGGCCAATTCAAACATTCTCTTTCCTTCTTGGGGTTTATACAACCAGCGGTTCCCAACGCTGTGTTAACTTTTCTTCATTGACTGTGTTGACAACGACATGGTCACGATCATACTGTGTGCCTCCTGTAGAGAGAAATTACAAAGAGGGGAGATTATCTTTGAAATAAGAGACAAATACTCTAGGTTTCAGAAAAGCTCTAGTAAGAGCTGGTGTAGACAGTTTCTCTTCAACTCATGGCTCTGAGAAGACAAATGTATTTTCATCACTGCCTGCTTTTGGAATTAATTTTGAAACAGTTTTTGAATTAACCAGGATCAATCTGCCTTATTCTCTCCACCCCTTCAGTAATTCAGTTTTTTGGCTTTTTCAGCCTGGATGGAAAGGGAAAGAAATACTGCAGTACAGTCAAGTGCAGCTCCTTGAAGACTGTGACTTCCCAAAAGTCACACTTGACTATTCAGTTTTCCTGCAACAGTTGTCAATGTGACAACTTGGCTCTGAAAATGGAGTGAAGATGTTTAGATGATGAAGTAAGTCCTGCTGCTAACAGACAATACACACGTGACCATGTCAGGGACAAGGTCTGGTACTGGTTTACTCCTTGCCATTATAATCCTTTATTTTGACCAGATGAATCACAAGTCACCATGCACAGAGTATCCTCAATGTTCAGCTGTTTCCACTGGCAGCTGAACATATCTGAATGCAAAATAAGAACATTTCTTAGAAGAGCTTAATCTACTTATGTGATGCAATGCCAAACGTTCTCATAGAAGAGCACCATTAATATTCTGACTTAAGAAACCGGGAAGCAAAGACACATTTGACTAGAGCTGAAAGTCAGAATTGATGGTTTTTTCCCTCAGATCTAGTATGTATTGCAGAAATGTAGGACACGTGCATCTCCTGTAGTACAACACACCTGCAAAGCAGGTGGTATTCCCACTGGAAGCAGCCATCTGAGCCAGCCATTTGTACAAAGCACTGGGACACTCCCACGGACACTGTCTTTGTGTTCTGCACCCCAGTTGCCTCACCCACCCTGACTGAGCATAAGACAAGCCTGGCAGCTAAAAGCTTATGTTGAGTGTAACATATTGAGCTATGTAGCTAATGTTATTTTTTGTAGCTCAGTTAGCATTGTGAGTGCAAAATTTGTTTTTAAGTGGTGTCTGATAGAATGTAAACGTGAAAATGGGAAAAGATGGGATTTTTTTTTTCAGTGGACAGAGAGAGTGCTTACTTGGATAGCATGGTGCTCTGGACAAGGCTTTGTGCTATGCCAGTTTGTCCACAAGGTGGCATTGGCAACTGCACAGTTAAACAACTGCATTCATTTGCTGAGGAATTCTTTAACGCACAATTCCTGGTCCAGAATGGATCAGCAGAGCTGGCAGGAACAGGCAACGTTCCTACTAGGCTTTCTCAAATAAAATCTACATCTATCTACTGTTTTGTATTTACTGTACAGATTTACTTTGTTTTAAAGCTAAGAGTGCATCTATACTTCCACCACCAGACCTATCCATTGTGAACTTCTTCAATTATAAATGCAGAATACATAATTGCTTTTAACATGATTAACTGAAGAAAAGGCAATGCAATAGTATTTCTGCTTGTTTGGTGCCACTTAGAATGGGCTTTAGAAAAAGGTATGCAGACATTGTGACTGAAGACTCTCCTTGAACTGGAGTGTTTTTGTTAAGTTAATCATCACTATCTTTTTGTGGCAGTAAAAGAGAATTTGTGGCCATTTGTGCCACTGTTGTATTATGGTCAGACATCAGATAACCCTGATGTCACAGTTCTGACAGTCCTACCTGGCTGAGAGGGGTGATTGTCCCACTCTGCTCTGTGCTCACCCTGAGTGAGCAGCCTCACCTTGAGTCCTGTGTGCATTTTTGGGCACCACAATATAAGAAGGATACAAAGCTATTAGAGAGCATCCAAAGGAGGCTACAAAGATGGTGAAAGACCTTGAGGGGAAGCCGTTTGAGGAGCAGCTGAGGGCACCTGGTCTGTTCAGCCTGGAGGAGAGTGAGGAGAGACCTCACTGCAGTCTCCAACTTCCTTGAGAGGGGAAGAGGGGCAGACACTGTTCTCTTCTCTGGTGACCAGTGACAGGACCTGAGGGAATGGCCTGAAGCTGCATCAGGGAGTTTTAGGTTGGATATTAGGAAAAGGTTCTTGCCACAGACGGTGTTTGAACACTGGAGGAGGGTTCCCCAGGTAAGTGGTCACAGCACCAAGCCCAACAGAGTTCAAGAAGCATTTGGACAATGCTGTCAGGCACATGGTGTGACTCTTGGGGTGTCCTGTGCAGGGCCTGGAGTTGGGCTTTGATGATCCTTATAGGTCCCTTCCAACTCAGGATATTCTATGATTCTAGAAGTTCAGTCCTGTTTAGTTCTAAAATGCTGACTGTTGACGATGCTATTTTTCTGGTTGGTTTGGGGTTTTTTTGGGGGGTTGGTGGTTGTAATTGACATAATGTCAAAGCATCAATTAAAAATTAATTTTAAAACAGCTAAAAAATTAATAGAAATAGAACAGCTACAGAAAATGTTTACTCCCCTCACCCAAAAAAGCAATTATGTAAGAACATCTGATTGTGCTAATTCTCCTAATCATTCAATTTGCTGCTTTTTTAGACTTTCTGTGAAGCTCTGAAAACAAAGTTCAGAAACAGTATCTACTCAAATCAAATTACTATGACGAAAGTGACTCCAAAATACACATCAAGTGCTCACAGACCTTAGGCTGCTATGGCAGAATCTCATGCTTGCCGTAAAGGCATAACCATTAATAAACAAAAAACCCCCACCTTTTTGCATCTAATCACATCCGTATACAAGCCTGCCTTTGCTTTCCTACTATCCTTTAGCTATTGCATCTACAACTACTATGTACGAAAATTTGCTCTATAGAAATTAAAGTTAATGAGAAGTTAGGTTGTTCTTGCTTCAGCATTTTAAATAATCATATTCACATTGCCCAAAAATTAACTGAGGCTATCTACAGTGAGTGGACACTGAGAATACAAGATAAGCAAGTACTGTGAGTTACTAAATGGTATGTAGGAGAAATGAAATGAAGTCTTAGGGCCTGTATAATTCAGGAGGTCAAACTAGCTGATCGGGTCTTTTTTGCTTCTAGATTAAAGCAACTAAAGCACCATCCTTAATTTATAGGCACGTTTAGTGTGTATCCCACTGCAAATACCATGTAATTAAGACCCAATGTAATGAGATAACATTTGCTTACCTTTGATATCTAAAACCAGCTTGGGTTTCATCTTGCTATAAATTCTGCCATCAGGACTAATATGCCAATATTGTTTGTCTTCATTCCGCTCAAATGACAGACCGAGTTTAGAGCCAGGAGTTATAAGATTTCCAACAATAGTCAAGCAGCAATCCTCTGCCATCTGTGTCATCAGAAAGGCAACAGCAATTATTCAAAATGGCCTTACTTCTAGTGTCCACTGTCTTTTTTATCAAATAGGAGAGATGATATCAGTTGAGAACAGAATTTAGGAATTACTTTCCCTCAAGGAATCTATTTTTGCCCCAAACGCAAGACTCATTGTTCTTTTGTTCCTGTTTCTGCTGACACTCTCCACTACACAGGAACTGTAAAATAACTACACTGTATCAGATCAAAAGGAACAATTAGCACCTGTCTCTAGCAGTGGCCAATGACCGAAGATTACATTGATACTGTGGAAGATTACATTGACTGAACTCTTGTATGCAGTATGTTCCTGGTTATCTCTTCCAGTCTACAGCAATTGCCAGCCCAGAAACTTTTCCATGCATCCTGATATCTTTAATGCTCATTTTCTGTCCCATGTGTAAATTTATTAGTCACTACCCACCATGATCAGTGTAACCCTTTTACATGAACACTCTTGTGTATCGTAACCCTTCGATACTGTGGCAAGTTCCAAATCCTAAATACCACTATTAAAAAAAAAATTAGGAATAATTTGATATGCAACTAGTTTCATTTGATACTCTCCTCATCCCTTGATTATTTTAAGGGATGTCTTGTCCATGCTATGTTTGCAGAGAGTGCTTGTTTCAAGCACATCATCCCTCAAAGTGTACCCTCTGCAGGCTACAATGTCCTCGCTATTTTGTCTCTTTCTTGCATAGAGGCTCTCCATTTCCTCTGAACATTCTTTTTTCTTTCAATCACTTCTAGTTTTGCAGTAACCTTTTCAGATAAAGGACATAACTGCATAGTATCAAGTTCACAGGGTATCACAGTAATACTTGCTTCTTTGTTCTGCATTCTTTTCCTAGTCACTTGTATTACTTGATTCCAAAAGCCTGCAAATGTCTTCTTGGTTAAAAAAAGAGCTGGCAAAAATTAAGCTTACTTCAAAAGAGTATTAAGGCTGTATTACTAAGTAACAGTTAATTTTTCTAGATAAAGTGATTTTCAGTAGATCACCATAAGCTGCGCCTTTTAACTACTGAATGCACTTCTGTGGCAGATTAAACATTCATCTGCCATTGTTGAAATGGCCCTAAATTATTTTTACAAGTACTTTTGAAAGCACTGTTTCTTGAAAAAGTCATACTTCTGACTATCATAACCTAGGATTAGAGTAAGTTGATTTAGTTGTGAAATTCCCATTTGTATCTGGAGCATTCTCTAGTGGGACTAGGAAAACTCTGAGCTTAGACATTAGGCCCACTAGGCCAGTACTTCACCTGTCTCCAAGAAACTCATAAAGAATAAGGAAACCTGCATTCACATCTGTTTCTGAAAAAAGGAGCAGAATGACTTTCATATCCTGCTTACTGGTTATCCCACATACTTAAAACGGCCCTTCCTTGAAAACCCCAGGCACAGCCCAAGGTACTGTGACTCAGTCACTGAGATGACCCAGGCTTACAGGAAGGTGCAGGTTCTTCCAGTGACCTATGTCTGCCTATGTGCAGGTAGCTCAGTTTTCTTTGTATTATGTGGTAAAACCCAATTTTGGGTTTGTGCAAAATGGATTTACTACCATTCACCAGAAAGATGGCAGAGCTCTGTAACAGTTTAGTCACTTAAGATCAGTGTTGCCAGCTTGCACTCTGCACTAAGCAATAGCTGATTGCTATACAGCACAAGCCGTGTATTTTCTGTGCACAGAAGAATTGCTTTATGAGATACAGAAAAAGGGGCAAAAGCCAGGAGCATTTATCCAAAGCCGTATAATACCGCACTGCCTCAATATGAAAACTTTCAGTGACATGTTTGAGAGGCACCATCAAAAGAGAAGTCTTTTGTATGTGATACTAAAGCTTTTAGCTTACTTTGCATCATTTTGCTGTCTGCATAAATCCCTTTTACAACTGCATGTGTCCTGCAAACATGTCCGAACAATGCCTTAGCTTATTAACAGTAAGATTCTTCCCTCCAGCATAGATGACATAGTTATAAATGGCTCCTTTGAAGTTATACAATCCTATAGAGAAAGTTCACATGATTCTTTGCAGTCAAGCTGTTTAACAGTATTAAAGTAACTTAATTTTCTTTTGGCTGGCATCCCTACCTAAGACTGTTCATGCTTAAACATTATATGAACTGTGCATACCTCTGCTCACCTCAATGACAATTTGCACATGATTAGTTTTATGGACTGTGAGAAAAGTAGGGCTTCACTTGGAAACTTATACAGAGGAAAGGAAAAAGGATGGATTTGACAAATACAGGGATAGTCAGAAAACAAACAAAAAACCCCAAAACAAAACCAAAAAACCCCACCCCCAAACAGCTCAAAAGACTGGGATTTTATCTTCAAGGTTGCCTAAATGCAGAAGAGGATATCAACCTACATTACACTAACTGTCCTACCACAAGGTATGCATAGTTCAAAATGTTATCAGTACTTTAAAAAGTCTCCCCTGCTTGGATACTTTTGCAATACTTTCTCTCAAAATTTCAATTATATCAAAAAGTATCATACAACTAGTTTGTACCACCTGAAAAAGCCAGAGTTGATCAAAACAAAACCCACAAAAACCAACTCCCAACAGAAAGATTACGTTATAATTGAAACAGATTAAGCCTATAAAATACATGAAGATGCCGCAGTAGGAATTAAATTCATAAAGCCCTACAATTGGAGAGGAAAAGAGAAAATAAATGCACATTGAACTCAAACCTTACCCGACACTTTATGAATCCATCCTGATAAACCCAGATTTGATCATCTGAGTCTGTATCTTCTGCAACCTGTATTCTGAGAAGATTCAGATTATCTAGGTTTCCATCAGCTGACATGAATTTTCCCGTTTCCTTGTTTCGAAGCCTGAAGTACACACGTTTCTGCAGAAAACGAACTCTTTAACCACAATCTCAGCAGAAAAGACATCCTGCTCTGGGTTAACTTCAGAGCAGTTACTGTCAGTGCTGAACCCCAAACCTCCCTCTTTCTTTCTGAAAGCTTAAATTTTTTATTCAAGAATTTAATTCAGAAGCCCATAAGCATCTTGGACAAGACACGCTTTGAGAACTCGCCGCTCTGCTTGGAGAGTTTTAGGCTTTCCTATGCACTGAAATCAGCACACAGTGGAAAGCTAAAATTTTTTCATTCAGAGCAGAACTAACTTCTCTCTGCTAACTCCTATAGATGCTCTGAGCTTTTATTAGGGGTGCACTTGTGTAGCCTATTACACGTGAACACTTCTGTTCAGACAAGCTCTCAGCAGGGCAGTCAAAATGCACTATTCCTAACTCTGCTTAAGGCTATACAAAGACAAAGCTATAACAGCAAGCAAATGCAGTTGGTTACAGGTACAAGTTCCCTGTGAATTAGAAAAAGCTGTTTCTCCAATGAAATATGGCTCAGCAAGAACCTCAGATGTTAAAGCTCCCAGGACTGCTGCACCATTGGACAAGATCATATGGTCCTTATTCAGAGAACAAAATAAAAAGGGCATGACAAGAATAAATTTTGCATTAGATTTGCAAATTATTCTGCAAAGTAATAAGCAGGGAGGGACCTTCCCTCCTAAATCAATACAAAATCACTACTAACTGAAGTATCTTTTTTTTTTCCCCCCAATTTTCTTGTTGTTCCATAAATAATACAGATATGCCAGCAACCAGCCTGGGTGCTAGTTATGAAACAAGTTACAACACTTTATATATAGCAGTTATAGCCACTATTTATTAATCCTTAATTAATCCTTATATGCTGTCTTCTCTACTTTGGTTTAAAAGATGTTCCTAATGAACAGTTTAAGCAATGTAACTGCAAAGCCATGTAGCATAATCAAACAGCTTTCATTACACACGAAATTCTGGAGTGATTTCTTTACACAATTGCCAATGCTGACGTTTGTCACATGCCTGTGACAAGGCTGTAACACTGCTTTCAACTGCATAATATCTCCTCAACCCCATGACAAGATATAAATTAGTACTTGATAAGCTCATGTCAAAGCCCACTCACCTGCAGTAAAGGTCTCAGAGAGCCTATCTGACAAAAGCCACTGGCTTTATACCAATCTGGAATTTCATTCGGTGTTAACATCATCTGACGTCCCCTGTAATTACTGTGTTCATAAATTATCCATCTATGAGGAGAAAAAATAAGACAATGTTTTAACTGCCAAATTCTGCTTTGGAATCAATAAATGAGTTTAATAGAAATCTGTCCCACAACATAGACACTCATAGATACAAATGACACTGCCACTCCCTTTCTCATAAACAGACTACTGTTTAGCTTTGGAAAGCCAATGACCTTTGTAACAGGTCTTAAAAAAATAATAAAATCACATCCTGATTTAGATCAGCCACAATAATATGAGTACACAGGAGTTCAAATTTTAGAGTCCTATTATTTAAAAATTACAAGCTGAATGAAACAAAGCATTTTCTTGGGAGAACCCAACTTTTAAATACCATTTGTTTTCAGGAGGCACTGTGACTCCTCAAGGAGCATAGATCTATATGCTACATGTGCTGTATATGCTACACTGCTGCAGGTGCAGAACCAGCTGTTTTGTGTATCTGAATTTGGCCAGGCCTGGTGCGTGGGAGAAAGAACTACTATGGATGCAGACTGGAACAAGCAAATACTGGAAACTGCAACAGGGTGAAGTTCTCTCGGGTATTTGGACAGAGGTTTTATTTCATAACACCTCTCTTCTTTCCAAATACCTGAAAGGGTGGCAGGGAAGAGATAGAGCAAGAGTGCACATAGAAGAATTCTGTTTAGCATTCCCTAGCATGCATCCAGCTATGCTTAAAATCTCACATTGAGTGTAATCTGTCAGAACCCAACTTCTGATTCTCCATTATTAGCACAGCCAGTGGATTATGAGTGGGCTTCAAAATAGGCTGCAATACACTGCAATTTGTAGAGTTTTCTCACACTGATGTGCTGGGACTGCCCAGTAGCCATGGGGGTTTGAGCACATGAACACTCAATATGCAAGTTTTCAGGTTTCCTCCTTCCTCTGACTGATTTGTCACCAGACATCTCCATCCAGAAGCACACTCACTTTAATTTTGGTGGTTTTTCACTGCCTAATACACATCTATCCCCAGGTATGAAATTAAGAGAATTATAAATGGTGGTCTCTTAGCAAAGGAAGAGAAGATGAACCCTTCTTCAATAAGGGAGGCAGCAGGGGCGAGGAAACTGTAAACCCTGCATTTTGACACATTTCAGCAGCTGACATTGCCATAATGAAATCAGAATTTTCATATCATATTCTATGTTTCCAGTGATCCACCAGAAAAAAACCCCACATTTATTCATTGGACAGGAAACACACAATCCATGATTCCATTACCTGGAATCATGACATTGGCAAAGGAGTAACTTGATGTTTGACTTCATGTTATGGAAAGCAAGAATCAACTATATTGTGGTTATGGTGAAAGATACTGAAACCTTGGGAGGCTTCAGAGTACAAACATTTACTTTTTCTTACTACCTTTGTTTCAAAGTTCAGTTCAGTGTGCTAAGGAAACCCTTTGACCAGCTTATCCAGATGGGGAAAATGGTTTGCTCTACAGATTTGGTTATTAGCTATCCACTTGAGGGCAGTCAAGCTACCCAACAGCATCGCTCCAGCACAGACCTTGGAAATTTCTCTCTTCAAAAGAACACATTTAAATGCAAAGCAACAGTAACATGGATCTATCATTAAAAACCAAAAAAACCCAAAACTACAAAAAACTGCCACCAAAACTGGAAGCAAGTATCTTAGAGGTAGAGGTTAACAACAGGGGAAAAAAAACCAAAAAGAGAATTTAACAGATCTGCTGGAATCCTAAAATATAGGACAGTAGTTTTAAAAATGCTTCCAAACAGCTTTTAAATTTCATCACAGACTATTTTTACATGATCTTCAAGGGTACACTCAGAGAACACAACTGCTTGAAAACACCTACCAAATCTAACTGCTAGATTCTCATCCAGTTCCTGAAGTAAAAGGGACTATTACTACTAACACCAAAATAGGTGAGATCATGGTCTGATTGCACCTCTGTGTCCATAGTAGAGGTTAAAGGATGAACATGAAGACTTATTAAAAAACATCTTGAACTTATGACACAGATCACAAACAAAATTATTTTTTTGTGTCTGAGACCTAAACCAAGAGCATAGAAGTTGGTTTTAAGGATGCTATCCAAGCTGATTTTTATAATATGGCATGAGAGAAGACACAAGTTTCCTTGACAGCTTTATTCAAATTCATTTCAACTTTTAGTACAGGACATGAGTCAGTGATAACATATTGTTGAGACAGGATATGAAAACGCTCTGTAAGAAGAAATAGCATTAATGCACTACACACATTATGATATTCTAATTTTACATTCTGTGGTTCCATTTCACCTGTAAATTTGAATAAGTACATTATTCTAAAGAATCAAAAGGTGATTTAAAACTTACATGCCGCCAAGGACTTGAACTGAAGCTATTCGAGGATTGTATCCCAGGAACTGAAGATTTAAGATTTCTGTACTGAATTCGATTTTCTTTCCTTGGAAACCCATCTTTTCAAAAAGAGCTATGCAGGGCTCAGACAGCTCCTGCAAAAGGAAGATGAGTGCTTTTATAGGGTGTTGGGACTCCAGATGGTGACCGTGAACATCAGTACTCCACATAAGCCCTTTTATTTCAGAAGTTTCTGCTTGATTGTTTAAGATCAAAAACCCTGAATGTTTTTGCTCTTCAACTTGCTACTTAAACTTGAAAAGTCATAAAAAACCCTTACACAAAACACACAAGGGATCTTCTCGCATGGAACATAAAACTTCCTTATCTTAAGGCACAAAGATCTCTGTGGCTGATTCTTGCACAATACCTTAAGTATATGTTTTAAAATACATTTTAATCAGTGCCATATCTCTCTTCCACTGCACTAACCCCCACTCGTGGGAATTTTCATATAAAGAGCTGAACAGACAGTAAGATAATATTGATTTCTACAGCTCCAAATGATGACAGCCTTGTCAGCACTGCTTATCACTTACTGCATTAATTTTTAACTTTTACAGTAGGTTACGGCAACATCAATCTCTGACTAGACAAAAGAGTCAAGATTCATATTACTGAGGTAAAATTCACAACAAGTGAAAATTGTAACATCTGAATACTCCAAATTGCTTTGGGGACATGATTCTTCTCTATCTCTGTCAAAATGCTTCTGGTGTCAAAGGGATTCTGCCCACATGAAGCTCCCTGCATCACTGAATCCAATTTGAATGTCTTGTGGAAAAGGAACCTTGGACTCTTTTCTGTGGGGCAAGGTATCTTTAGTGGACTGGAAATAACCTCTCATAATGAAGGCCTTCCTGTGGAAGCTGGGAGGTAGGGTTTGAAATTCCCCAGGGTAAAGTCAATTAAGCCTGAGTGTCCTGGTGTTACAGTGTACACTCATAGACACAAATGACACTGCCACTCCCTGTCTCATAAATCTTCCAGCAACGACTGCATAAAACCAACGCCACAGCCAGAAGAGCTCCTTCCTTCTGGCATGTGTTCAGTGCACTCACATCAGCTGGGTCGGGAACGCCTGACATGACGCAAAGTCTCGACAGACTCCCATCGGCCTCAGGCATGGAAACAGGCCCTCCAAGGCAGATCTGGCTCCATGCATGCGTGGCAGCTCATATATGCATGCTTCCATGTAAATTTATTAGGCAAGACCTCCCATCTACCAATTTCTAGACAGTGCCTAAATTCCTCTTTAATCTTCCTTTAGATATTTAAGGGCTCAGATGACAGCGTTGCATGAGCATCACCATTATCTGTGCAGGAGTCCAGGTTTTCACACAGCAGCTGAGCTATGCTTCCTGATGGCACACATGTTGCTAGGCTGTGGAAAATGCCAGGAGAGGCCTTTTCACTTTATTCCAAAATCAGAGTATGCTCAGCCCCACCATGAAAGGCAACACCAGTTAGACTGTCATGCATCACCACAGGTAAAGGGCCCAGCAGGACCAGTCACACTGTGATGATGTCCCAGTGCCTCTGAACTCTAAGCCCTTTTACAGACTGGCACCTGCCCTCTGAGACATGCAACTTCTCAGGCAACAGCCTTTCAGCCTCATGCAGTGCTTTAGAAATAATCTACTTGCAAAGAAAACAGAAACAGAAAAGGAAATCCTCCAATTTTCTGCCACACCTTACACTGGGCATTTTTTTGATTCAGCAGCAACACTGTTATATAAAACATTCCCCACAGTGAGAAGTGCAAGGTCAGCTCATGAATTTTCTTTTAGTTCTTCCCATGTACTGTACCAAGCTGGTGTTCCTGTATATCTCCATTTAGTTATTCCACAGAGTTGCTCATTAAAAAGTAATTTCAGATGACTGTTCACGCATAAACCACATTCACAGCTGTTTTTTATAGTATGTTCAGAAAAAGAACATGTGTCAAACTCAAGAAGGAAAAATACTATTTTCTATCTGCAGCATAACCATGTGGAGCATGCAAAGCAAGCACAACCAAGATATAGTGGCATAAAAACCCCAAAAACCTTGAGCTTATGAACAGCCCTTTTCATAGTTCCGTAAGTTCCCTTGTTTTAAAAAGCCTTTTTAGCTTTCACTTACAAGTGTATCAAATATCCCTTTAATTTCCTTTTTTTATGGTCCCTTACAAAAAGATTCCTGCAAAGGGGAGTTTAACTAGATAAATACAGTAACATGACATTAAAATAGCAAAGGTGCTTCTTGTATAGAAATGTCACAGAAAAATCCCGAGGAAAGTTACAGAAACGGCAGATGGTGGGGAGGAATTAAGATTGGCACTGCCAAAATACAGGCCCAAAATAATTCTGCCAGGTGAAACGAGGAGCTAAAATAATAAGGTTCAAGCTTTTGGAAAATCATGAAAAACAAACAATATAAATAGTTAGATAGAAATGATCATTCTTTCTGTTCTGGTTGGCTAATAAACCAATGAGCAAAGTAACCCATTTTCCTCTTCTCTGCAGCTAGGGAGCCTCTGAAGAAGAGCAGCAGCACATGATTTGCAGACAGATGCAGCTCTGTGCTACTGTCTGAAGTGTGATAAAATGTAGGGCTAGAACAAGTTTCACAAGTGGAAAGAACTTAAAGAAGCACAGAACTGGCATTTCTGTTTTAACACAATAGTCTGTCACAAATAGTAAATCTTTCAAAAGTAAGCTGATTCTTCCAGCTTGAAACAAGCATTCTAAACCCAGGAGCTACTGACATGTACAGAAAAGCCTATTTTAATTCATGGTGATCACCCACCTAGCTTGGCTAGAAACAATTCTATTGTTTTTAATAGCATCTGCCTACTAGACAGGCAGAGAGTTCAGAAGGCAGACATTCTTGCTGCAGTTGTATGTTTACAAAGTACATCAAAATTCTCCAGAGACAGGAAAGAGGATGACACATTTTAGCTCTCCTTCATCAACTCCTACACCACTGACAGGTTACCAGAATTACAGTGGAGTGCAATAAAGTTGCCAAATTCAAAGAAGATATTCAATAGTGAACTCCTCTTTTTTTAAAATGAGTACCGTCTCCTCATGTTGCTGTAAGTTCCTGGAATCTTGACCACATTTTGCTAGTAATTACTTTGATCTTAAAAGATACCTGCAGATTCTGTAAGTGATCCATCATAATGATTGGTTATAAGCTTGAGCAAACTCGTCCCTGGCCACTGATGAGTTACAAAATATGTAAATGTAATTTAGTTTGTATCCACAACACATAACAACGCTGCCTGATTTTTCCAAATAGTATTGGGTGTTGCTTTACCTTATCTAGAAGTGTGCATTATTTTGTGATTAACTCAAATTCCATTGTCCTGATGATACCAACAATGTTTTATAATTACATGTATTTCATGCAAAGTTGCTTAATTAAGCCTGCTTTTTGAATATGCATCAAAAGCAAGGTCCATGGTACAGATATTTCTTCACACTGTCCTACCACTTTCTCAACCCATTCTAAGTGGTCTCTCTTGCTGGGAAATAGACTTGATTCTTTACAGAAGTTCTTTTATAACCTGTTATTAAGAACAGGGATTCCAGGCAGCTGCTTTTGTTACATCTTCTCCTTTACAAAAACAGCACAGAGGTCAAAAAAACCTGACTTAACTGCGGCTAGGACATTTAACTGCTACTGCACAGAAAAAAACCCAAACCCAAACAAACAAACAACACCTCCCAACCCAAACCCTCCTCTGTTGTATGTTTGCCCTAGAATTTTTACTGTTGCAAGAAATGGGGAATCATCACTGTACTTATCGTTACAATATTTCTAATAAGTTTACTTACAATATTTATGATCCTTAAAGATTTTAGAACTGCGTGAGGTGAACAACCCATTGCTGTCAGATCAGGATAGATCCCTTCTTCTAACACATACTGGTTACCAGCGAATTCCTCCTGGTCATACACTATGCAGCTGCAGAAAGAAGGAGAATAAATTTCCTCTCAAGACATCTGTGCCAGTAAAATGCAGAAACATTATTTACAATGTTTTGTCCTGAAAGATATGCAAACTGCAAAGCATTTTTCTCTGTAAGTCCCCATATATGAAACCACCTCAGGTGTTAGAAAGCTGGTTGCTTTTCTAAAACTTCTACAATTTTAGTGATTTTGCAGTATTCATTCAATATAACTTACCTGCCATCTAAAATTTTTGAAGACTTCACAGCAAATGAATCAATACATCTTGTGTTTTTTTCAAATATTTGGCAGTTACCCTTGAATTCAGGCTCTGAAAATAACTGGACCTTTAAAAAGTTATAAACATATTTAAGGAAATTCATTCTTCCACCTTCAGTTACATCTCTACCATTAATTCTATAATTAGATGAAAACATACTTAAAACACCCAGACTTCCTTGGTTACCTGTGTTTGTTACCTCTTCAGTGTTGCAATCCTTGTTCAAGAGAGCAAGGTAACAATTCCAAAAATTACTGCTGGCTGTAAATCCCTTAGTAACATACAAAATCATTAAAACAACACTAACAAGTATAGCTCCTTGGTCTATCTGCTGGGTAAGATGTTTAAATTCCCACAGAATGGCCAGAATAGGCACACATTTTATTAAAGGGCCATAAAAAGTTTTCTTTTATATTATCAATCTGCCTAATCTCCAAAATGCATACTCTTCCCAGTAAATGAAAACTCTCTGCTTTGCAGAACACTAATAGTGTCTAATCCTGGCAATGGACTCGGACAGCATGCCAAGAGGCACGGTATATATTCCCAGGGTAGATTGGCTTTATGTGCCTGTTACAGCTATAGACACAGTCTCATGTTGGCTCTTTCTCTGCTCCAAGGATAAGAAAGGATACATCCCCCAGAGTCTTTTGCCCTTATTAAAAAAAAATTCTAAGCAGCAAACTTGCTAATTGGGTTAGAGGATAATTAGCCATGATCACACAGAAGTCATTCACATTACAACATGCCTACCAGCTTTATTCACTCTTGATAGAGATAGGAGTGTGGGCAGGTACAGCGTTCTCCAAAGAGGAACACGCTGACGATGGATGCAGTCCGTTGGCTGCAAGCCACTACTTCTTTGTTTCCTTAGGATAAGGTCTTCCTTAGGATAGGGTCTTAACAGGCACATAATATACAGATGCAAATAACTTTTCATGCACACAGCTGAAAATAAGCAGCCTTGAGATTTTTATTCCCCATAGTTTATGCATGATCCCTGCGCAGGAGATTCCAGGGAAGCGTGCTACTCATCAGGATTAGCAAACCAGGACAGCTAAGAATTGTCTCCTTAGTTTTTAGTTCCATGATATACTCACCATTTTCACTGAAATGAAAATAAAAATAACTTTGTACAGGGACAAACTTTAAAAGGTTCAGAATTAAGAAGGATGAAAAAGCTGTCCATTAGCCTGACTGTCAAAACTACATATTAGTACTTGCACACAGGAGACAATCCAATGTAGAAATGTATTAACTCACTGAACAGACAAGTTCTCCCTGCCATTTCCTTCCCTTAAGTTATTGACAAAGATGGCATTAACTTTTAAGCACAACTCAGCAGTATTTGTAAGTGAACAACTCCCTTCAAGCGCAACCACCACTAGCAAAACTGTTAACCAAAGAAATAGGTTCAAAAGGAGTTAAGTCAGCTGTACCAAGAACAACAACATCTATCCTGTAGAGCCCTCACCTCAGCACCAGACTCCAGGTCCTGCACCTCTGCATACAGGGCTGTGGGCTCCAGCTCCTCAGAACAATCACGGACACCCCAAAACACCTAACTTGCTGAACCAAAACATTGCCAGTGCCCTAAGAAAGTTCTGATGGCAATTGTGTATTAAATCCCACCTTCCTTGGGTCTTAATGTGCCTTACTCAAGAGGTTTGGAAAGCAGCCTTCCTTCACCTGCAGTTTTCACTCTTTGTCTGACTAGTCAGCCATCTATGCAAATACCTGAGTGTTCCACTGGACAAATAGCCATTTCTTCATTTACATGTTACAGACACTACAAAGTATGTTTCACGTGCTTAGAGAAGTATCTTACCTTGACTTTACCCCTTTCGCTTCCAACAATATCCTGCAAAAGTTTTGAGGGGAAAAAAGTGAAAAAAAAATTTCAACAGTGATAAAATAACATACAAAATCTACTATTAATTATTGTTTAAATAATGTAAATAAACTGAATTTGATAGAAAAAGTAGAGTTCCAGATACTTCAGAGAAACTTGCAAAACAAGTATAAAGTTAACTCCTTACCATAACAATGGGTTGAACTGAAGATATTTTGCAATTCTTTCCCCCCCATGCCTCAATGCTGGGATACAGCCCTTTAGCCAGTATATACTGCTCCCCTGTAAACTCAGGATTCTCATAAGCCACCCATCTAAAAGAGAAAGAAGAGGAGGGTGGTTGGTAGAAGTCACACTACTGTTCCAAAATACAGATGTGTATGTTCATTGCTGTCTTAGTGTAAGAACAAATAAAAAAAAAAGAAGTGCCAAATTGTGATGCTGTTAAAACCCTAAACAAACCAATGCTGCAAATCTGATGCTGCAAACCCCACACAAATTTTACTACCTTCTTGCAGTATGTTGATACAAATCAGAGTGAATTAGCTAAAGCAAACCACAAGTTCAGACACATCATCTGCTACATATCCGAAAAGTTTTCTCCAGTAAGAATATTTCAAGATGTTTTACAATCCTATTATTTTACCTAGGTCAAGTTCTTCCCTAAAAAAACCCCAAAAAACCAGACAGATATCAGAATACAGCTTTTCCAACAAAACTAACTTTCAGAGTCATCTAGACAGTAAATGTAGCAATACTGATTTTTAATGTAGCCTGTAGCTACGGTTCACTTGTGTTTAAGCAAATACACACCCCAACAGGATTCTGAGCTGCAACAACAGGCACATATGCTAATCAGAGCAGACTTCCCTGCTAGGAATCAGCGACAGCAAGAACATCCTTGAAAGTTAAGCATTAAAACCACCACAAATTTGACCAGATCAATGTATTTAAAGGCAAAGCCATTACTGTAACTACTCAGTTAGGTCTGATGCTTGACTTAGGCCACGAACTGAGAGATCTGCATCAAGTCTTCTGTCTCAGTCAGACTATGCCTTTTTTGAAAGACTTTCAACTTTTGAGATGATACACACTTGAAGTATTGGAAAAGCAACCAAATCACTGCATATATCTCTCTGATCTCCAATTACCCCTGCAGTGCTTTAGGTCCAATTTTAAATATCTAGTATCAGTTAGTCTTGCTATGCATAGTCTACTACATTCAATAAATCTTTTACTACAGTGTTCTTCTAACCTTGGTTCCATACTGAAGGCCCAAGCAGAGCACCTCCTGCATCTATACTACCTTTGATTTAGTGATAACCTGCAGAACTTCTCTTGCCTTTCACTACATTTCCTAAACTTTCCCATACTTACACTCTGGCGTTTTTTTCCTGTTTGGTTGTTTTTTGAGTGCCCATACGAGAACAGACCACAGCAGCAGCTGCATTTCGTTCATTAGATTTACACAGGAATCAGGACATCTTGCTGGTTCCTGGTTCTACAAGGAAATCTTCTACTTAGAGTCAACCTGCTTTTAATTTTAGCCAGTGTGGTGCATAACGAGTGTATGCTAGGTTATGCCAAAACCCACTTTCAGTGGGCTCAGAAACTTACTGAGTTTCAACACTAACAAAAAATTTCGTATCATAAAGCAGTAAAATGATACAGATCTTAAAGTCTGCAAGGGAAGATGACATCAAAATTCCGCATAAATTATCAATGTGTGTTGCTTGAGTGGATTCTACTAAGCTGCAGTTTTATTCCAAGTACAAATGCCAGAGTGTCTGCAGATACAAGAAGTGGGATAACCTCAAACTGAAATAAAGCTGCATCAACATGTGCCAAGAGTATGAACTTTGTTTTACTTGTCCATGGCAAACACTCAAACAGTGATTCACATATATCACTATTCACATCTCTTGGTTTGCCTCAGATATAATCAATTATTCCAACTTGTTACGCACTAATTACTTACGGCATATTTCAAGGTCCATTTCAAAATCACCTCGGAGTAATTCATCAAAGAGACATTGGTATGTACAATAAATTGAGCAGAGTTCAAATGTCTCAGGTGTGTCTATACCTGTATACCACATGTACCAAATGCAGTGAAAATGAGGTTTCCTTAAACAATTTCTTCAGCAGTCATTCATTAGATTTTTCAATGCACAAGTGCCAGGATACAGCTATGGTGCATGGTAGTTTTACTCAATTGAGATCTATGCAAACAAGTGTTGCTGATATAAAGTGAACTGTAAGACATGTCAGCAGCCTCCTAAGAATCCCTTGATAGCAGTTATTTAGTTTCCTCCATCTAAAAAGAAGCCTGAATGCAGAAGTAATCAACAAATCTCACTTGCACATGTTTACATTTAAATAAATGGGATTTAAATAATTAAGTGGCACTCTTCTATGCAAGTCAGCTCATGCAGTTAGACAGTTCCTAGAGTCAGGGCTTAATGGTGAAATACTTGTGCTTCTCCATTCAGAAGCCCATATAAGCTGCTTAAAGTAATAATAACATCATCAAGGACAGGCAGCTGAATTCAGTACCAGCTAAACCTGTCAGACCTCAAGACTATCCCTAGGAAGGAGCACTGCCTTAATCCAACTTCTCACTTAACAGAAAGGCCTGGAGAGCAAGACATTGCCTCCATGTCTGAGCAACAGAGACGCATTCCAGCTGCCAGGCACAACAAAAACTGAAGTACTGCTCTGCAGCATGGCAGCAACCATCCTGCCCCACAGGGAGCGAGCTCTCCTGACACAACAGATTTTGTAACCCCCAGACGTACAAACTGCCTTAGTGAGGCTGAGCAGCAGCTCCATCCCAGGTTGCTGGTAGGAGGGTGCTGGAGACCTTTGCTCCTGGGCACCATCCATGTCACTGAAACCAGAAGTAGTATAAAGCTTTGATTATGTATTGTTGGTACTATTACACACAGAGAATCTTTGTCCAAAAACCTCTATGTATGACATCTAGGATGTGCAGCCCCAAACGGGGTCTGAAAGTAGAGCCAAGAAAATAATCCAGACACAGGTAACTCACCAAAAATCAGATGTGCCCTCAGTTAGCCCAGGACTCACCTTGTCTAACTTTAGGAGGGAGGTCAGAAAGTTAACTGGCACTTGCAGATTTGTACCATAATTAACAGATAGGATGAAGTAATAAAATTCTGTTAATAGGAAAGGGAAAACAGGTTCATCATGCTCCTTTGTGACTGTGATTCTTAGTATCCCAGGGACCTGCAAACTTTAATTTTGTGACTCCTTGAACGGTTTTTTTCTGAACATCAGTTCAGATATAGAGAGAAGTTAAAACTTTGAAGTGTTCTCCAGTGGGGTAACCAGGGGTACTTGCTCTTTTCAGCTCCCAGCGGAGGTTTGCTCTTGTACCATGTGTCTCTTCAGTTTCACTCATGTTACCTTCCTGAAGGCATCTAGATTAAATTTACTACACCTTCTGGTTTCTGTATATGAACCACTCATTACCTAATTATTTCCTTAATATTACTATCCATATGTACACTGGAAGCAGCCAAATCTACATTGTGGATTAATTACTTGAAAACTAGGGGAAAACCAGGCTGATAACACAACCACGGTAAACAGATGACTACATAAAATAAACAAATCTGGAAAAATTCTTCCAGCAAGTTCAAAAGGAATCAACTAAAAGACAAGGGCTTCTTCAGGAGTTCTGGCAAAAGTTTAGTGTGTTTATGGATAAAGAAAAAGCACATTTCAAACATGCAGTTCCTCTAATTTTCATCACTATGAAATATATGCTTGAAAAAGTTTTTAAGCCAAGGGGAAATCAAAATAGTACAACACTTGATTTTAGAACTTGCTTGAACTTGTAAAGGGTGTTACCTGTTGCTAGTAAATAGTTCCATTTTCCGCCACTTCAAATTCTGCCAGTTTGGAAGTAAAGATCAAACTTAAAAGAAGAAAGGCCTCTCCTATTTTCAGGCAGCCTGGATTGCTTTCTCCCACCATGATGGCAGAAAAATAATTTTTGAATTTTATGTTTGGCCAGTCTCCAAAAAAATTCTCAAGGGCAAAACATTTTCATTTTCAAAGAAGTACATTTTCATTTTTCAAAAAGTCAATCCTCATCTCCTTAGGATATATTTTTCAGGATGTCTTTACAATTGATTTAGCAAAGACATGAAAATATTGCTTGGAAACACAATAGCTAACAATTTCAATGCAGCTAGTGCTAAATTACCCCAAAATGGAATAGTCACTCCCCAAATGCAAATCTGGGCTGTCTCCAGCAATAGAGTTTAGATCTGCAGTTGAGCTCAGAACTTGTTCAGTAGTGTCTGTGCACTGCAGTGTCAGGCTTTCTTTTTTTTTGATATACCCTTTAAATTGCAGAGCAATCAAATTAATTATGTGGGAAATACAGATAATCTGTTATCTTACTGCTCTAACTGCTTACCCAGATACCTGTAGTTAAAAAACTGCAATGAAAGGTTCAGGGCTTCTTACATTTTTGACTTCTTATTTTAATTGTTTTCAATACGATACCAGGAAGGTTACTTCGAAATATTATGACAAGCTTTTACTGAATCTGTCACAGTTCACTGTGTCATAATCTGCATTACAGTCTAAACAGCTCAGGAAGTTGCTCAATAGATTATTCATTGCTCTATGACAGATTTCTTGGAAGGAAAGATATAAAAAAGTCTTCTACCTGAACAGATGGTTAACACTTAAAATAAAGCATTGTATTGCCAAACATGACTTCACACAGATCATTCAAGCTTTCTGACACATTAACATTTTGTAACATCACCACAAAACCCCCAAACACTCACAACCTCTCTGAAAACAGACTCTTAAGAGCTGAGTGCTAACCACGTGTTATGAACAATGCATCTGAACTTTTAAAAAGGTTATTGCTACAAATTGCATCTTTTGGCGACTACAAGGTGAGATTACAGGAGCGGTAGCAGAGTCTGTGGGACAAGTTCTGTTCGTAAAGACTTCTAGCCACCTTTGCCATCAGAGTATCAAACTCACTCTTAATTACTAGAATGCTCAAACTCACATGTGGTTCCTATCTCAGATGCAACACATTTACTAGAACGACTACATGAAGGGCATGATAGATAACCCACAATTTGTTTCCCAGCCTTCAGAGGCGACTCTTTCCCATGAATCTCCCTTGCATATTACAGAAGACAAAAGAGCACAGTGACTTCAAAGGTCACCAGGCAGAAAAAAAACCTGCTGTCACACCATATTCATACACAAATTAAAAGCATTCCTCTGGAATGCACAGAGCTTGATTCTGCAACCTTTATCCAGACAAAACTTGCAGAGATATAGCACAGATAACACATGGAAAGATTTAGGGTGTGGCTGGGTAAGGCAGAGCTTCCAGCAAATCACCTGCCTGCATACCAGGCAGGAAGACAGACTGTACATCTCGTGCTCTTTTGGTTCTGCTACTTTAGTTAATTTTGTGTGTTTGCAGCCATGACTGCTAATACTTGTCTGCATTTCCAAAATACTTTGATACGGTCTGCAAGGCTGTGAAACTCAATTTGCAATTGATGGACTCGACTAATCAAACAGCAAAGTCTATCAACTGATCAACTGCATGTGATAGCACTCATGGCACAAAGAGTTGGTTTGTTAATGGCCATGGCAAATACAGAGTTTTGGGAACCATATGTTAAAAAAACCCCAAACAAACAATAAAAACCAACACCGCAGCACTAACCCACTGTTAACCTATAGAATTCACTGCAAAAGCAATGTTAATTTTCAGAACAGTTACCCTCCCTACTATCAAAATGTATTAGTGAGCATGGTAAAAGTTCTCTCTATTTAACACAAGTGACAGAAAGAGCAAGGAATCTACCTCTGGTCAAATGCAAGAAGCCTGGAAATTAGTTTTAAACCTGGAAATTTTTTCCATAACATTTTTGCTGTTGAAATGCTTAAAACAAATGCAGCCACAAGAACAAGCTGTTTCTTCCTCTCTTGATGAAATGTCATCTCATGCTTTCATAGTTTGCATATCACAAAGTCAATGCTTCCTGGCACCATCTTATCTTACTGTGAGAAGAAAGATGATTTACTGTATATATTCACCAAAACTTTACTTTTCTGTGGTCAAGGGCAGAAAATTTTATCTGAAGACTCCACACAGAAGTCAGAGTGCTGAAAAACATCTGCAAACATTACCAATTTCTATAAAGACCAGCATATCTAAAATGAAAGAGTGAATAAAAATACCACTTACATGCCACTTAGCACATTTATAGACTGTGTCCTCAGCCCGTATCCAGTGTCTTTCAAATTGGAAATGATACCTAACACATTGATATTGGAACCCTTTGATCCAAAGTCTTTTTCACTGTACATTATCATATGGGAGCTTGTGAAGTCCTGTTAAAACAAAGAGAAGCACCATAAGGAAAGTGGCACATGACATCTCAGAGCACTCGGGAGACGCCTACTACATGTTCTTGGAACTTACACCAACAATCGGTCGCAGGGACTGCAACTCCTCATCGTAGCCACCCCAGTCTGTCCAATCCTGATACACTCCTTCTTCCAGCAGGTACTGATGGCCTTCAAACCCCGGCTTCTCATAAGCAACCCAGCTGAACAACAACAACAGAGTCTGCATGTGAAAATGGACAAGTGCCACTCCATGCTTTCATGAAGCAGATACAGATATGTGACATTTATTCTTTTGCTGTGAATATTTTCAAATTTAACCCTGGTGTGTACCTCAACCCAAAAACTAGGAAAACAAAATAAACAGAGACTGGATTTGTCCACTGCAACTTCCAGCCTGTGGAGTTACTACTTCAGCTGAAGGGTAAATATCACTTTTCCACACTTACACTCCTCCCAGTACTTTCATGGATCCCACTGATGTAAGTGGAAGCCTTGTCTTGTCTTCTGATTCCTTGTCATCAAGCATAAAGATCTCTGATTCTATTTCCACATGTCTTCCTTCAAAGAAAGGCTTCTCATAAACAATTACCTGTAGTGGAAATGAAGCAAAAGAAAAGTTGCAGGGAGGATGATAAATTCTGACAATAGACAGTTTCTTTACGATGGGCACATAGAGGGAGAATGCAAAACGAGGAAACCAACTAGTGGGATCCTCTACAAGAGGCCTTTCCACTAGAGATGCAACATGAGGGTTTGAGCATTCATTACCTATCTGCATTATCTGGATTGCTATTAATACTGTCATATGCATGTGATGGATGCAGAAATACGACAGAAGTTGCATTTTCATGGTGTGGTCACATACAAAAGGACTACCCCGTAAACCATCAGTAGCTGGTGTACAATCAAAGCATACTTATGAACTACCCATGTGTAGTTCATGTGCTGTAAAATAGCTTTGGACAATCAAATAAATACTGACTTTTACCTTTGGCTCCCCACTGAATTCAACTTTTCGACCACCCTGTCAAAAGGAAAAAAAAAAAGAAGAAAAAATTAAGCTGTTCATAACTTAGACAACTTGTAGATATCTTAGGAGTCATCAATTCTTTACAAAAAGGCAGGACTAAGGTGAAATATTCCTTAAAGGGCACCAGTGAAAATAAAAGGCAGATTAATGGCAGAGATGGATGCAATCAAATGTTGTAAGTTCAAGAATTTTATAGACTAAAAATTTTGGGTTTTTTAAAAGAGTTAGATTTTTGTAAATCTTGAAAAATCTAGCCACCTTAATATTTTATTTAGAACACATAAACATAAGTCATTTAACTTGTAAGTAATAACAGTACTTTACCATTTTCAAGGGTCTCATGGACCTAATGTAGGCTTCCTTCTTCTCCCAGAATAATAAATTAGGATATTCACCAGGCTCCAACATTAAAGGGACTCCCTGGAAACCAGGTTCTTCATAAAGAAGCCATCTAAAAGTAGAGGGGGTGGAAGGACAAAAGCAAGAGATAAAAACCCCAGAATGTTTCTGAACACTAAAGAACAAGACAATATGCTTACTTTAGGAAAGAGATCATTGTATCCTTAACAAAACTTTGTTTCTTTACCATCAAAACTGCCAGCTACAAGCTGGTACACTGACAAGCTTCTGTGCTCCAAAGGAGCCACCAATAACACATGCCTTTTGTTTGACCAGGCCAAAAAACCCAAACCAAATCAGTGAACAGTAAGAATTTCAGTCTGTCTTATCTGAAGGCAACCATATTTAGACTGAAATATCAAGATTTAAGGTTATTCTAGTATTTTTAGAATAGTTTTAAGGTGCAGAACCAATTTACAAGAATTTAAAAAATCTCTACTAAACTCAACTTGTATTTGATATAAAATCTGCTCAATAAAAAAATTCTAACCTTATGTTATTTACTAATACATAGAAAATCCTGACAACTCCTTAGAAATCTACTTCCTCATGGTTTGTGTCTGCTAATAAATCTACTTTGAAAGCTGTAACTTCGAGAATTCTTGACAGGGGCAGCAAAAGTAGTTTTTCAAAGCTTTTAAAAAAAAAATCTTACCCAGTAATCACTTAATGGAAACAAAGAATCATACTGCTGATCTCTGCCTAAAGATGTCAGAGTATTTCTTCAATTCAAGTTTACTGATCTCAGAGAAATGCAGCGTGGAGCAGTATAAAACACATATAAACAGCAGCACTTTTTGCAGCCAACCCTTTAATCGTGTAAGGGTCATAATGTATAAATCTGGTGATATCAAAGATACTAAAATAATCCATCACTCTGTCACGCATTAAAGGGAGATTCCAAGCTAATGTAAAGTGGCACGAATTGGTATGGTTTCATTGCAGATACATGGCTCCAAGAAACAAACAAGGTGCTTTAGTTTTATTACTGTCTATAGCTGAATGATTGATATATTGTGTGCCCTGTATTCACACCCTCAGTAAGCCCTTGGCTTGTGGCTGGTCACACATGGTATTTCCAAGGGCTCAGTACTGGGGTGGATTCCGTTTAATACCTTAATATCAATGATTTGGATGAGGGGATTTGAGTATTCCCTCAGCTGTTTTGCAGATGACAAGAAGCTGGGTGGGAGTGTTGATCTGCTGAAGAGTAAGAAAGCTCTACAGAGGGATCTGGATCAATGGGCCGAGGCCAAGGGGATGGGATGAGGTCCAACATGGTGAAATGCCAGGTCACAACATCCCCAAGCAGTGCTCCAGGATTGGGGAAGAGTGGCTGAAAAGCTGCTTGGCAGAAAAAGACCTGGAGGTGCTGGTCAACAGCAGCTGAACATAAGCCAGCGTGTGCCCAGGTGGCCAAGAAGGCCAATGGCACCTGGCCTGTATCAGCAATACTGTGGCCAGCAGGACCAGGGCAGTGACTGTCCCCCTGTACTTGGCACTGGTGATGCCACACCTCAAGTGCTGTGTTTCATGATCAGTTTTGGGCTCCTCACTACACAAAGGACACTGAGGGTGTCTGGATCGTGTTTAGAAGGGGACAATGGAGCTGGTGAAAGGTCTGGAGCACAGGTCTAATGAAGTGTGGCTGAGGGAGCTGGAGGTGTTCAGCCTGGAAGGAATGAGACTCTGGGGAGACCTCATTGCTCTTTACAACTGCCTTGAAAGGAGGTTGTAGCCAGGTAGTCTCTTCCCACAAGTAACAAGTGACTGGACAAGAGGAAGTGCCCTCAAGTTGCACCTATGGAGGTTTAGACTGGGTATTAGGAAAAAATTATTCACTGAAAGAGTTATCAATCACTGAAACAGGCTGCTCAGGGGAGTGGTGGACTCACCATCCCTGTAGGTATTTAAAAGATGTGCAGTAGTGGTGCTTAGGGACATGGTTTAGTGGTGGACTTGGTGGTGTTAGGTTAATGGTTGGGCTGAATGGTTGTCTTATAAGGCCTTTTCCAACCTAAAGGATTCTATGACTAAGTTCACTGCAAGAACTGACACACATGGAAGAACAAGGAGAGAGTACAGTCAGAAGATAAAGGTGCATTGACTCATTTTTGTTGGCAGCTTTTAACAAACAACAATTAAGCATGAACACTGGGAAACTTTAAGATGACACAACCACACCCACATGGCAAGGTGACTCAGCATCAGAGCCTCCCTCACCTGCCAATACAGTGAACTATTTCATGCCTGTAAACTAAAGGCAAAAAAACCCCCAGCCTGCAACATGCAAAAAAGCAGCAGCCATCTGCTGAATTTCTCATGGAAGTGACTTCTTTCTACACTGGACTAATGAACAGATATCTGAGAAAGACAGTTGAAAAATAATCTATTTCACTTCCTGGTGCAAATATTAGTCTGCATTCCTTCAGGGATCCAAATGCAAGAGAGAGATATTAAGACAGCAAGAGTTTACGTGGATTTAGTAAAACAATGCTGTTACACTGATGCAAAATAAAGACAACTCAGAGATGTGCACAGGCTCTGCCTCCTTTAAAAAAAATCGTAATTTTACTAGTAATAGATAGCTTTTAAGTGAGACAGAAATAAAGTGGAGATGCAGATGGAGTTAACAATCAACCTCCAAATAACATATCTGATTTCATTACTCTTGCAAGACATGTAATTTAGATTAAGGTTGCAGTTCACCAGAAATAACTTCCTGTCAGAGAACCAACTACTTGGACATCTTCAAATTCACCTATATACCAAAATGCTTCATTTTTTTCCACAAGTCAAGGTGTAAAAATTTACTCAGATAAAATGCCCTTTGCCTAACAACAAAAATGTCCATATATCATGTGGCATATTTGAAACATCTTTGCAGTGCTGCCTTTAGCTGGGCAGTTTTTGATAGTTTGACCACTTGCAGCAAGGCAAGTGCTATCAGTGCCCAAACGAAAGAGCTAACAACCAAGGTCTGTACACCCTGTAAGAAGTTCTGCAGGATCCAATATGATTGAAAGTGGTTCCAGTCTCACTTTTTCTGAAAGAAGCCTCTCTCTTCTGCATACTTTTCTCAGTACTACTTTGAGGCATGTTTTCCATAACGATTTACAAGTTTGTTTATTAAGTCATGAAAACTAATATTGGTACAGCACCTGGATTTTTCCTTAAAGGTCTCCTTTCTCATAAAAGCTTGCTTGGTTCACGGTATTACCCTCCTAACTCAGATGGCCAGAGAGTTTCAGGTGACATAACATATTTGTCTTAAACATCATCATAAAAAGCCAGATCAAAATGCACTATGAAATACAAGAATGTCACATAAGGACTTTCTAAAGCACTAAGTCTTATTTCATAACAGAAGGACTTCAAAAATTTTCTTCTTTTAGTAGATTTATTTCAAGTTTAGAAGAAAGCAAGTGGGAAATGTGGTCTTATTATAACAGTTCATTCCCCACCCTCACTTATGGTAAGTTTGCCTGAATGAGAAACAGCAAGAGAGGCAAACTCTTATTCCTTGGCTACAAATACGCAGGGGTTATTCAGTATTTACTACACGCAAGCAGAAGAAAATCTGGCTCTAACAAAACATTCTAAGAGGTCAGACTCCCCAAGAGTGAAGCATTACAGTGATGTACTAACACTACTGTCAACAAATACTTCCAAAATATAGGACTAGAATAAATATAGCCTGCTCGCAAGTCTGACAGGTGTAACCAATGGTTTAAACCTAATTCCTTTCATTGCACTACACATTCATCCAGAGCTACATACTTACATGCCCCAATGTACTTTAATAGAACAAGTCTTCTGAGTGGCTCCAAACACCCCTGTTTCTTCAGTGTCATCAAAAAAGGAAGTCACGATTCCTAACCCTTCAGGCTCTGTATACAAATCAATTCGGCAAACCCTGTAATCCTGAAAAATGAAGATTGCCATAATCACTTGATCTGTGCTGTGAGTTCTGTAATTACTGTGCATAACTAAATCAGTTTTGAAACACCTGTTTATTTTGTTTCCCCCCTTGTCAGTTACTACTGTTATTAGATGCCTATAATAAAAGTATAGCTAAGCCAGTTTGCCTGTCTCTGTTTGAACCAAGACAGTCAGTCAATCTCTAATCAGCATTTACATTGTTTAGGCAGGAATGCATCTTCTTTCATCAGTTAACATCTCCTCTAGCAAATTAAATCCTAAGATAACACCAAACAAGCCATCCTTGAAGAGAAATGCAACTTGAACAAGAATTGTAGTTACAAGCAATATATATTCCTCCTTTTTCTTTCCTAGTCAAATAACTTCATAGCTCGTGCTTGTTTTGGCAACCTGCAACTGTAACTGCTTAATGGTAGGTTAAAAGTGCATGTAGAAAGGCTGTTGCCCCACGTGTGAAACTCACTAGTAAGTTTGCCCATACCGGGCAAACCAAAGTTTGGTGTTCGACATTGAAGTTTGTATTGAGTGCAAATATGGTTTGTATTGGAAAAAAAAGAAAAAGCCATATTTCAAGAATGCAGAATTATTGATGGTTTTCTGGGACGCTTTTCCTGAGACTGACCGGACTATAAAGCAGCATATGCTGCATGTAGCATTTTGGTGTCTATTCTAATAAAGCCCACCAAGTTTTGTTCCTACCCTATCCTTCCTGTTGATGTTACCACAATCCCCACTGTGCAAAAGCCCCCACATGCATTTTGTGATTAAACATGAAATTCAACATGGAAGATTGTTTCATGCACTTGTAGCTCATGTTACACTTGTGTCCTAATAGACCAACCACACTCTGTATCAGTATAAAACATCACTACACATTAAGATCCATACAGGATTTTTTTTACTTATATTACTTGCCTTAACAACATGTCTTATGGAACCGATCACTGCAGGCTTTTGAGACTTGCAGTCACTTTGCTCTTCAGAAGTACCTGCACCCCAAATATCTGTGAGTTCCAACTCTCCTTCTTCCAATGGAATAGAAGGGCCTTCAAAATTTGGCTTCTCATAGAGTATCCAGCTTAAAATAAATTTTAAAAATCTAATTTTTAATGGTGCTTTATCAAGTGATTTGCAAAAACCATGTTCCCACTTAAGAAATTGTTTCATACACAGTACTGTTTCCAGACCCTTCCCATTTCCCCAATACAGCTTATTCGCCCAACACTGCTGATGCAAGCCCTTTCCAATCTCTGTCATACCTTTAAAAGCAATGATAAAAACAAAGATGTCTACTGCTGAATTGTACTTTCACAAAAAACTCCTCCACCTTTTTAAATTGATAATTTGGGGCAGCAAAGACTACTGCCTCTGAAGACCAGACTTTGTATGAGATACTAATCATAACCAACGTGTACATCAGAAAACAATGACACTGCAGACTGCTGCATCATGTATAAACAGACAAGTTGCTTGGATCCTGTGAACAACAACCTGGGGTTCCACAGGAGCTGGTGCAGATGGGCCAGAGGATGATAAGACTGCTCAGAAGACAAGGACAACTTCATTTTTAATGGCGGGTTGGAATATATAACTAAATAGGAATTTTATCCGTCTGCAAATACAAACCCTTCACTCAAGCTCTCAATGGAAGGAGGAAAAACCCCAAACCCAGTCCCTCTAGACCACGCTGGAAAAGACAACCTGCTTTACACAGATCAAAAGGCTTTCATTCCAGTTTTCTAAAGCTAAACAGCAATCAGTGTGCTTCCCAGTACCTCCCACTGCAGCTAGCCCTTGTGTCTGCAACTTACTATCAGATAATTACTTTTGAGAACCTGCTATTTGACTGCATTATAGCCTGGCCACAGCATAACTTGCCATGCTAGCCACACTACTAATGGCCCTTCTGTTGATGCTATGAAGAAAGTAGGAGATGAACTTGTTTTGATTTACTCTTGGGCAATACAGCTTTTAGAGCAAAATCCCTCCTTTTGTCAGAGAATCAGTCAATTATCTCTACAGCACCATCTTATTCCTTTGGTCATGAAATTAATCATGTAAGACCTGGCTTTAAACTTATTTGCTAGCCTTTTAGTCCAATCCAAATACTATCCAAGAATCCCTAATGACCAGAGGAGCTGAAGGGCAAAATAGCTGGACAGAATCTGTCATTTCATCCCACACCTATGCCTGGTGGAATCTTGCATCCCTCCAGATGGTAACACTCACTCAATTGGTCAGTAAAATAGGTTTCTCAGCTCAGAACTTCCTGTTGCAGAGGTAAAATGCCGTATTTCTTGCTCACAGCTGTCCATGTAACATTACCATTTACAAGGCAGATTTATTGTGAATTACATGCCAGTTCTGTTTCAAAACATTTTTGGATAGAGTAAAAATCTTTGTATAAAGAATAAAAATTGATCTCTTACCATCCTCTGATGACTTTAACTAAAATTGTGGGTGACAGAACCCATGAACTGCAATCCGGAACATCATGAAAAACTTCAATGCAAGCTTTTTGACAGTCTGAGTCACAGTATATCACCAGCTGTGTTAAAAAAAAAAAACAAACAGAAAAACACACCAGCAACATATAGTTCTATCTTCCTAGGCTTTACATACAGAAAGGAACAGTAAAACTTAAAACTGATCTTACCTTGCCAGGTCTGGGATTGATTTTACTTTGTCCGTTTCTTGGAAGTGTCTAATAGACAGTGAGGAGAGAAAAATCACAACAAACCCCCACAAAATCAAAAACATTTTCAATAAATATACTCAGCTATAAAAAAAAGGGCTAGTAGAACAAAATAAAAACTACTCTGAATAGTAAAAGCTGGTAACCTTTCAACTATACCTACTTACCGCTTCCATCTCTACTTCCTCTTCCAGAGCACCTTGCCATAAATGTATAAATTTACACGCTTTTTTTACCTCTGAATTATCATCTCACTGAAGTCAACTAACTTCAGATTTGAAACGCTTTAAAATCCTCCGGATCAGCTTTCTATATATTCCAGGAGTCCAATACCAAGAGACTACTTTAAAAACCGGCATTGATAAATGCCAAGCTGTACAATGATAAAGATGAATTTAAATGTCTAAAAATGTCAAGCCATAAAGCATAAAGTATTTTGAAGGAATATATGAGAAGACTGAGGAGGCATGATGGCACACACACGTGTGAGCTAACTAGCATAATCAGTTTTGTGATGAGCACCTTGTAACAGGTTTCCTCAAGGAGTGTGAGACTGTGCACTAAGTGATAAACTAAAAATATTCAGAACAAATGAAACACATTGAGGTATACAAAATCTAAAACAATGTTGAAGTCAGCAGTAAATTATATGATATAGAATATATGGGAAAGTTGTGGTTGCATCACGTCATCTTCAAACAAATAAAGCAAGCATTGAAATTAGGTGTTTGGTTTCCTAGCAAGGACAGGAGTGCTCATTCTGGGACAGGGTCCTGCTCTTCTAGGAATTATTCACACAAACAAAAAGACCAAAACAGATTCTACCCCTAAATAGGCAACCAGCAACACATGCAAGGAATTAATGAGAACATAGAAGTTAACATGGAGAGCGGGTAGTGGTCGCAAGACAGAGTTCTTAACCACCACCAGGTTTTTGCAGACATCATCAAGACATGTTGAAGCATGACTGGCTTTTTAGCCTGCGCTTCAATTCCAGTTAAAACTTGTTCTGTGTTTTGAGGAATGCCAAAGTCATTGTTTTGGGCTGCCCTTACTCTTTCCTTCACATTACCCAGTAGCCATTGCATCACCACTTTCTTAGGAAGATGCACAGTAGGTACAGTAGGTACACCTCATGGAAACATTTTTGATTCCTAACTTGAGCGAGACAATTCAGTCAGCAACAGTGCCACACTGCCACAGAAGTCCAGAAACCCTTTGAAGCCTAAAGGGATTCTCTCAAGTGCAGTCTTAGGTATGTACACACTCCATTGCTATATCAGGCCTCCACACTCTACTGCAAAACTGAAACCACTCAAGAACAACAGTTTAAGTAGCAAAAAACAAACTAAAACAGTACTAGACATTTAGATTTAAATTCAAGTTTTTAAATCCAAGCAGGACCACGAGAGTAAGAAAGCCTGTTTAACTCGCAACATAAATCTACACTACTGTAAATTTTCATCTCCACACTAATTAAGAAAACTTCCCATAAGAGAATAACCTGCATTCTCAAAACTGCAAGGTACCATGGATGGTTGCCTCCTGCAAGGTGACAAAGAAAGGAGCTATTTCTACTACCTCACTCCTTTTAGTAGAACTGTTACAACAGATAACCATTAGCTTCGGAAAGTATTTCTCAAACTTCTTACATGCTGCTTCAATTCCACATGTCACGTTCATGTGGCTATTAAACTTTAGAAAATGTATTTCTTCCCATGGTTCTTAGATCTCCTGATTATAGTTTTCCTCTCAGGTCACAATAAGGGCTTACATTAACAGAAATAGCAAATACTACAGGACATTGGTTCATCATTTTAAAAACAGAAATTACAAATATATTCCACATTAAAGTTGCTTTGAAGGGAAAACATAGGTCTGTCTTCAGTCATGAGGAACAGATGCTTGTAATCAGACCAAGGGACAGCCCTCCACTGTAGCAGCACTTTCAATAACCCCTACTATCCAGTTCTTAAATTATTCTTAGAGAAAATATATTTTTCTACCAAATGCATGGGAATACAACAGAAGGCTAAAATAAAAAATTTGCTCTGTTACTTATTTAACAGTACAATGGCTGAATGTCTCGTTGGAAGAGAAGAGAGATTACTGTCAACAGAAGTTTTCTGAAGTTCACAGAAAGCATTCTAATAATTTGCATTAAAAAATTAAAGTTAGCATAAGATTTGTTTCAATATAATACAAAATCAAGTATGAAGACATATTCAGACATATGCTTTCCATTCATATTTGCAAAAAGTCTCAAAATAAATACCCCTTAATCATGTTGATAGATGCCATCTCATTTTCAGATAAAACTGGTACCACACCTAAGTTCACCTCAATGTATTTGTAAACTATATATATCCCAAGGAGGGGAAACGAATCAATGCATGCACATGGCCTGTCGAAAACATAAAAGCTGGATAACTTTGCAGGCAACTTTTAAAAAACACAATACTTACATCCACATCTAATAAACCAGGGGGGACATTTGATTCATATCTGCTTGTCCCTAACCAGCTGGAAAAACTTTTTTCAGGGTTGCCATAGTTGGGCATTTGTAAACTTAGTTCTTTTTTTGCACTATCTGCTTGCAGGAACTTCTCCACAAAACTTGGAAACTTCATATCTGAAAGAGACTGAATTGCAAAATCAAAATTAACAGTCATTCAGCAGGCAGACAAACATTGTTTCATTTCCTGAACGATCTTTATTACCTCAGATTTTTGAGGCATGATGAATGGCCCAGAAACATCCTGTTGTAAAGGAGGCATCCCTGAGGAGTCAGCTGCAAAAGCCGTTGTGTTATTTACTGAAGTGACAGAAGGACTATAAAACTTTTCTTTAGAAGACAGCAAGCTTGAGAAGAGGGAGCTTTTTTCAAGCCGTGATCTCTTAATTTCACCATCTGTACAATCAGTGTTCTCTTTTCCATTTATTTCTTGAGTAAAGGCAGGTTCCTCTCTACATGACTGCAGAGCTTTGAATATGATGCTTTGCTCTGTCGATGCACGCTTGGGCCTGACTCTGGCTATTGTTTCCAGGCTTTGCATTTTAATTTGTTGTGCTGGTAACAGATCCTGTGTTTTTTCCCTCCTCAGTCCCAAACCAAAAGTAAATACACTAGGATCAAATACTTTCTCTAAGTTGTCTTCATGAATGGGAGGCATTGCAAAGTGCGGTGCTGGAGACTTTGGAAGCTTTGACCTCTTCTTTTTCTGGGGTAAGCAAACTGAGCTGTCTAAGTTTTTTATTGTTTCAGCAAACTTCTTCATGTCAGATGGGGAATCAAAAATGCTGTCATCTTCAGCAGATCCATTACAGGTTTTGCCGGGGCTCTTTTGTGTGTTGGTGTTGTGCTCTGATTCCAACATACTGTCTTGACTGCTGTCATCATACTGCAGTGCTGCAAAGTTCAAATCCCCTGGCTTTGCCTTTTTATCTCCATTTTCCATCTTCTTAAATTCTGATCTGGAAACCTGATGAGATGGTAGAGGATATTTATCATTATTGCAAGATGATAAAGCCTCTGTGTTTGGCAGCATCTTTTCTTCGTTTCTGTGGAATTCTGAGCTTGTGTAATTTCTTTGGTAGAAAGGATCTTGAGCATTTTCACTTTTAACAGGTGAGTGCAAAGGCAGTTTAAAAGGTGAACTTTCTTTCTTTGCTGTGGTTAATTCTGGTTCTGGTTGCTTCAGAGAGGCACTACCAGCATCACTTTTGCTGCTTTGGTTAAAAAGGGATATGGCAGCTTTTACTTTGAGTTCTGTTGTCTTCCCAATATCCTCGTAGGAGGCAAAGCCTTCTTCATTTTTGCTTTTTAACTCTGCAGTGCTTTCTTTCTCCTGTGTGCCATTCTCAAATAACTTCTGACGACTGCTTTGCCTATTTAATGGTTTATCAGGCTGTTCATTTTCCTTAGGTTGTTTTCCAAATTTCAGCTTTGCTCTGCCAACGAATGTGTTTGGTACAGTACTATTTTTTGAGGCAGGGATGTCAGTAGGCCTCTGGCTCTGGTTAGCACATTTGTTTTCAAACAAGGAAATTTTGTTGGCAATGTTGCTGTTAGTTTTATTAACTGGTTTTTCAAGAGTATCCTGCTCAGTTTCTAAACTGTCTTGATTCGTAGGTGTTTTAAAATTCAGCTCTATGTTCTTCGGTCTGGCTGGACTACAGGAGGCAAAGTGACACAGAGTGACATCTTTAGTTAATCTTGAACAGGCTTGTAACAATTTTCAAAACAATAAAATGTAGCATTATAAACCATAGACTTAGTTTGAATTTTGGTATCTCAAAAGGAATCAACTAAAAGAGGAGTAACTATATGGATGAAAAAAAATCAGACACTAAATAAGGAGCATATATTTCAAACATGTACTTAGTTCTTTAAGGTTAGTAAAACAAAAAACACAACAGCCTACAGCACCTGCAATTGAGGCAGAGAACTCAACTACTTATGACTGACAGACATTAAAATTTAGTAGTGAATAGAGAGAATAAATTATAAACATGCAATTCCCTACAGAGTTTAGAAAACAAATCCCAATTCATTAAGGTGATAATGAGTTGGTTAACATTTGCATATTCTCTCCAATGAGTTTTGAAGACATCTGCCCAGATTCTTTGCAGCCTTTACACCTACGCTGCAGAAGCAACCTTAAATTGAGTGAAAGAATTCTTCCACTCTCATTAGTGCTTGCAGAAAATATCAGCTGTCCCCAAGCACTGCATCACCACCTTGGCTAAGCAAACACCACATGTGAGCACTCTTCCACTTCCTTCAGGTAAACTTAGCTAACAATTTAAATTGTGTAAACTAACCCTAATAATTTTACAAGAATTGAATTTGGAAACACAAAACTTCTCTGTCAGAGTGGTCAGAGAAGCATGTACAAGTATATAACACAGTATTCCTGTGCTATGGCAGAAGGCTGCTGATGTGCAGCTGAGTGTTTCAAGCCTCCTTTCCTCTGAATACCTACAACCAGGAAAAATTATTTGTCCATGTAACTTGCTACTGCATGCTGTACAGTATGAACAGCTGTGAAGATGCAAGGCAGATGGCTTCAAAATTTATCAGCCAGATCTAAGGAGTGCCAAAGAGCCCACCACCACCTCAAAGACAGTCCTGTTCTCCAAAGAGGAATCTGGGGACATTCAGTGACAGAACAGGTAGAAACTGCCCTATATGAAAACTGACAAAGATGGGAGATAAAAAGAAAATAGCTTGCAGCAATCTCCAGGGTCCCAAATGTTCTATCAATCAATGGATGATGCTGGTATTCAAGTGCTTTCTTCTTTTTTTACCTACACAAACTATGTTCACTGAGTTCTCAGGCAGCTGTTTAGCCCAAGAAAGAGGTGTGAGATACATGAACAACCCAAAAAACGAGATCCTTTCCCCTCTTCCTCAAGCAATCCATCCCAAGTAAGAAATTAAACCCTACTAATGCAAGAGTCTCCATTGTACAAGCTTTATTTCTTGGGAATACCATGAGGAACAAACTTACTGAAATAACAGAAGGAATCAAAAATAGTTACCTATGAATCAATACAAAGAGCAACTGTTAAAAATCATAGAATCATAGACTGTTAAGAGGTTGGAATGGATCTTAAAAGATCATCTAGTCCCAGCTCCCCTGCCAGGGGCAGGGACACCTCCCACTAGACCAGGTTGCTCAAAGCCTTATCCAACCTGGCTTTGAACACTGCCAGGGCTGGGGCATCCACAACCTCCCCAGGCAACCTTTTGTAGTGTCTCACCACCCTACTAAAAAGTAAAAAGTTTCTTCCCTAGTATCTAACCTAAACTTCCTGTCTCTCAGTTTGTACCCAGTACTCCTTGTCCTACCACTACAGTTCCTGGCAAAGAGTCCCTTTCCAGCTTCCCTGCAGACCCCTCCTTCAGATACTGGAAGGTTTTTATGAGGTCTCCAAACAACCTTCTCTTCTCTGAGAAGCCCCAACTCTCTCAGCCTGTTTCCACAGGGAAGGTCCTCTTATCAACTTCGTGGCCTCCTCTGGGTTTGCTCCAACAGTTCCATTCCCTTCTCATCATCATGTCTTTTCAGAGAAGACTTCCCAACAGTGCTCCCTACTCAAGCTGGTTCACAGCTGGAAGGCTCTTAAGATCAACAAAAGAGGAAATGGCAAACTTAAAATCAACTGGCCATACTTCAGATAGCTCCTAATAAAACACGCTTGGAAAACTTATGGAAAAACAGAAAAACAAAATGTTCCTGAAAGAGGGAAGGTATGGAGGGAACTATAATACAGCATTATATTAAATATATTGAGGCCTTACGTTTCATTTTTACTACAATTGTTTTTTCCTAAGCTTTTAAAAGTTAAATTATTCTATGATTTTTCTCTTGGGAAAATGAATATGGGTTGCAAAGGACCTCTAAAGATCAGCTAGTCCAACTTCCTACTCAAAACAGGGACAGCTTCAAAGTCAGATCAAGTTCCTGAAGGCTTTGCCTGACCAAGTTTTGAATCACTTCACGGATCAAGATTTGACACCCTTCTTAGTGAAGCATTGCAGCAGGGCAGCCACTGTTGCTGTGAATTATTTTTGCCTTATATCCCAATAAAACTTCACTGTTACAACTTGCAACTGTGGCTGTTGTCCCTTCACTCTACAGCTCAGGGACAAATGTGGCTCTGCCTTCTCTATAGGTAGTGAGAGATGACTGAGGTCTACCTGTATCCTTCTCTTCTCTCAGTTGAAAAAACCAAGCTGCTTCAGCTTCTCCTCATATGTGATTTGCTCCAGAGCTGTCACCTTCTTTAATGGCTCATCGCTGGACTCATTCCAATTTGGGAACATCTCTCTTGTACCAGAAGAGAGCTGGAAGGGGAGGAAGGGCTACAACTCAATATTGGGACCCAGATGCAGACTCATGAGCACCAAATATCTTGTCCTTTGACCTGCTGGCTATGCTCCTGCCTATGGAGCTACAGGCTTAGCCTTCACCTGCTACAGTGATGCACTATGGATGCTGAAAAAGCTTCAGCAGAGAATTTCTTCAGCTCTCTGCAGCATTTTTGTGAGAGTTCTGTCTTTCTCATGCAAGTAACTCAAAACAATGTCACAGTTTTGTAAACTTCTTGCAGCTGCAGGATGTTTTGCAGGATTGTTATGGCTCTAACTAGAAAAACATTCAGAGATGGGTGTCTTAGAACTTGACCAATCCCCTTAGGGGGTGGATGGCAAAAAACCAATTACCTTATGCCATTTAATACACTTTTGTGAACTAACATATAAAAGCCTTCTGAGAATTCATTAAAGCGCTTCCATTTATCCCTGAGCCTGGACTTCGTGTCGTTTCTCTACTCGGCCGTGGGGAAAACAGCAACATCGCACTACTGATGTGTGAATTTCCTGCTCACCAGGACCCTTCATATCCTTTCCTGATCAGAAAAAAAAAAAAATGTACCCATCCTCTTCTTTTACCTGTATTTTCAAGAGGTAACACTAATGGCCCAATTATCTTAACAAATTCATTCCCTTACCACCCTTTTGTCAGCCTGTCACTTGTGCTACTTACATGCATTTATTTCAACATAACAACACATATCTTCACCATAAAATCCGTATCTCTTTGTATGCCCTGACACAAGCAAGTTTAATGGCTAGCAGTGATACTTATCAACCACACTTAAAACCTATTTTAAATGAAGAGCTAACCCCTCAAAGGTATAGTTTCAAGCTTTGCAAATTTATGCAGAAACAACCACTTCAACACTATTTTATATTCCACAGTACTTCTGCGCAGCAGTGGCAGCCAAACAGCTGAGACCAAAGAGCAAGAGAAAGCTCAGCCCTGCAGCTCTACTCACTACAGCTGGCCTCCTCTAACTAATCTTTTCATTACACCTTTTTCCACACTACAAAATACTGATTTTAAATACAGCCAAAAGATGCACTTTATTGCAAGAACTGAATTTCTAAGCTTGTTTAAAAGGAGATGTTGTTTGAGTATCCTTTAAGTATGAGTATCCTCTCATCTTGTATGGGGGAAAAAGCATTGAAAGATAGATTCACTTAACAGAACAAACTCTTATTCTAACAAACAGTCCAATGTGGCTGATTCTTACTACCCATTCCTGATCTGCAACGCCAGGAACAAGCAGGCACAAGAGAAATACCAATGTCCTTCTCTTTGGCTACACCTTGCAGCTAAACTGAGAAGCAAGCAGTTAAACCTCTCCCAGTCATAAATGGAAGGTGAGTCACACGTCAAGCATGCAACCAGTGCCAAAAACCACTGATGCCAAAATATCAGATTGAGGTGAGCAAAGAAAAATGGCATGTGAAAAGAGCAGAATAATTCAGCAAGTGGGCTTAAATGTAAAGGCAACTACAAAACCATGTCTGAACATAAAGTATGACAACTGAAGCCAAGTTTTCTGCTAAGCACATCAAAGTAACTACTGCCTGAGGTTTTATTTGCCAATTAAGACTTACCATCATCCTCATTTTAGTCTCAAATCTGATAGGTTTCCCTTTCAAAAGCTACAAGCAAAGTATCCTGTGACTTTCAAGTTATCCAGTACACAGACATAAATGGAGAAAAGATAGAAAATGCTATCTTTATTTACAGGAAACCTGCATTTCTGGAGGTGACTGGAGAAATTGACCTGTTTTGAAATGGTTTCTAAAGAAATTTGATTCCCAGAATTGGCACAATGTCATTAGTAAGAGACATCATGCATTTTTAAGGGAAAACTACTTGTATTATACAAAATCCATCTTACAGGGGGCCAAGGAATCTGTAAGTAAATGGGTATTTTTCAACAAGAAAGGAATTCATGTGAACTACCTAACAACAATTTTTTAACCTTTGAAAATGGAAAAGTTATCTGTTCAAAGCAATAACTAGAGAACAAAAACACACCGTCTTCTAGTAATGGCAACATCTTTTCCTTTCCCATTTTAGAGCACCTTAATCCACAGCCAGGTTTATAGTTCATATGTTCTAATGAATGACTACAAATTATACCAGATCACCTGAGCATGTAACTCTGGCTAGAGAAACAGTTTGGTGCTGTGCAATGGCAGCTATCAGACGCATCAGGAACCTTGCAGGCAACACGGCAGTCTGCACCCAGGGCTAAAGTTCTTATAGCAGCAGATAAGGCCAAGACACAGTGTCACACACCTCACAAAATGGAATGAAATAGAACAGGCTGTTTATTCGTTAAAATTCGGTCTTTTAGAAAGGACACTTGTCTGTTACTTTATGAGTACAGTAAAAGATAATTCACTGTACAGCAAGCCCAGGAGATACACCGAAAAATGAAATCCACCTATGCAAGCGTTTATAATTTCATCATCACTAATAACAGTGACATAGAGAAAAAACAATGTGAAAACTACCTTTCCTTTGAAGCTATGAAGACACAGACTCAGGAGTTTAAGATTTGCAATCTACAGGGCCAGATGGCAAAGCACCACCAAGAACAAAAATGCCACAGTTTAACTTTCAGTATTAGGCTTTCTAAACCTAAGTTACAAATTAACAACTCAGATGTAGAGTATTACAAATTGTGCAAATGAAATTGCTCCTGTGCTTCTCAGATGTGGGAAGCATAATTGGAAACAGACCTGTCTCTTAAACCATCATGTTGAACCTTCACACCCCTCTAACACAATGACAATTATGAACACTCAGTGTACCTCGGGTGGGCCTACAGGATGCAGTGTACCCCGACACCTATCCCTGAACATGCCAGAACGAGGAGTGCAACAGCACACAGCCGTGACAACCAAACAACAGAAATGAATAATGCAATAAAATCATTCCCTGTGGATGGGAACGCAATGGAATCCAGGAAATCAGTCACTGGCCTCATACTAGTGATAACACTGAACTTTATAAATACAGCTTTCTTTATAATCCTAAGGAAAGCTCTGATCACCTGTTTGACAGAGACGGTTTCTTCAAGTGTAAAACGAAAGACTGAAAACTAATATATGCATAATTCTGCAAATACCTGATGTTATTCACATGCATCAAAATTTAAATGATTCATCCTGCATGTACTTAAGAAAGCAACCGTATGTATTCAAATCTCGGGAGTGTGATCTATCATAGCATTTGAATGATCAAGTTCTACATTGCATCCTACAGTTCTTCATAAAATAATAGCAGAACTTAGGCTGTTTCATGGAAAACTTGAACACATTTCTTATTCAAAGATTTTCACATACAAAATATTCAACCACATTCTGATTCAGGTACAGAGCGAAAAATCACATTAAGGTCAATGATAGTTGAATTAATCTGAGCCACAACAATGATGACTGAACAGCTTTCATATATGTTAAGTTATTCCATGTAATGGAATTGACAAAGACATTCCCTATCTGTTTAAAAAATGAAAAAATTAATTATTTTTCTAATACATGTAGATTACAGTGCTTGTAAGTGGTAGCTTTAATTATGGTAACTTTTTTTTTTGAAGGCAGTTCTTAACTGAAAACAATTTAGGTAGGTAACAGATACACAGATAGTGTTTCTATAGAACTCTAAACACAGACACAAGCAAAACTACAGCTACAAGGACAATGTAAACTAGTTTGTTACTTACAGGCTAATCTTTGTCATGACTGTTCTGGAAGCATCCAAACTCTTCAGCTTTGAGGTGTCTAAATCGGAATTTGTCTGTCTCTCAGCTGACAGACAGAGGTCTCCATTTTTAATCCCATCAGTATGCAAAAAAGCTCTTCCATCTGGACCATCACCATGCTTTACTGCCTTGGTATCATTTCTGCCTTCAGCAAACACCAAGGCATTGTCTTCTGTCTTAGCAGCCAAAGAAGCTTTGGGAGACTCCAAACTGTCTTCCCCAAAAGCCACAGGTACAGCTCCCTTTTCCACTGAAGTTCTTTTTGTTACTGGGTTAGTCTCTGGCGATGCTAAAGGTTGCCTTTTTGAAGGGTAATCTTTCACCTGACCCTTCAAACCAGTAGGGGAAATGGGTACAGAATCCGACTGATTCTTTTTATATGATCTTCTCCTTGCAGAAGTTGTGTTTGAGATCTGCTGCTTGCCCTTGTCAGCTTCAGCTTTAGACGCCCCTTTGTGAGCAGATCCAACTTTTAGGTCCTGATTATTACCTGAGGAACAGGAATTTCTTTCAGGAGTCTGTTGAAGAGACCTCACTTTTCGTTCAGAGTTTATTATCTTGTCTGAAAACACCTCAGAATGGGCATCATCCTCAAAAACAGGTTCTTCTCTTGCCGTATTCTCAGTCTGGTTTCTCTCTCCATTTGGAATGTCACTAGACGACTGAGACTTTCTCCGTTTTCCAGATCTTTTACTAGCAGATTTTTTATCCATTGTGTCTGAATCACTACAATTTTCTTCTGATTTAGGAGTCACGGGTTCATTAAGGAGTTCGTCTGTTTTCCTCAGATAGATATCAACTGTTAACACTCTAGCAGAATATGCGTGTTGACTCGCTGCAGATTCCAACTCGTATGGCAAATCCTTTGGTTTTGCATGCCCAGGCTCCTCAGACACCCACGTGTTCACAAGCTGCTTGTGGCTTAAGATACTCTTTTCTAAGTCTTCACTAGACAAATTTCTCAAGCTCTGTATGAAATCTGGAGTTGTGGAATTATTTATATCTGCGACGGATTCTTTCTCCAGTCCCAGTGTTTCCACATTCAGGCTACTCTCACAGAAAGAGTTTTTAATGGTTTCACTGCTGCCACTCCAATCTGCTGACCACTCACTGTCAGAAGAGACTCCCCTACTACTCCATTCTGAAACTGTATCGTGATACAGTGGTCTTACTTCCCCACTGAAATTATATTCCTGTGCCTCAGGAAGGGCACTTACGTTTCTCACTTGTTTCTGTACTTGAGGAGCTTCGTGTCCTTCTATGAAGTGCCTACAGTATACTGGCTGCGCCCCGTGAGGAGAACCTGACCTCTCACCCTTATGATGCGAAGTGTGTTCTAGTGAACTTTTGACATTTTTCCTCTTCCCTGTACCAAACAAATTTCCAAGTCTTTCCAAAACGGGTTTCTTTCTATTTTCTTCTCTGGAACAATCTGGAAGGTGTGAGGTGGACTACAAAAACAAACAAACAAACATTTGGTTAAAGTCAAAATTGTTTCTATAATACATTTGTTTGTTTTAGCACCACCTATAAATTAAAAGGACACAGTGAATGGAAACAAAACAGTTTACTGAACAATACTAGCTCTCGAAAAAAAGAACAAGAAAAACAAAACCCTTGCAAAACAATTAGGATTCCACAATGCTTCTGTATGTTTTTGCCTACATTTGTTTACAAGTGTGCTCATCTTGCCTTATGATGGCAGCATTATATGTCCCAAATCTCAAACTTTTGAACAATTAGTTAACGTCACCCAAAATGTTACAGAAAAGTATTGTGGTGCCTGCAAGACCGGGAACAAACTTCATGTCAAAGTTTTCCTTACAAAAACAAGAGCGGGGAGTTTAAGTTTCTCTGCATACTGGCTGAGTCAGTTTTCACACTTGTGCTGGTAGAGAATAGTTTCAAAGGTGTAAGTTAAGGTCTTACAATTCATACATTTCTCATTAATGAAGTTCAGTTAATATTTGGCTTGTGTTTTGGGCTAAAAAACCCAGAACTATAAAAGCCACTGCATCATTCAATGAGCATTACTGGGTCAAATACTGCCCTGGATTACTCTTGGTGAAGTTCTGCCTTACAACTTCTAATTAACATGGTAAACAGGAAACACGCAACAGCATCGCCGAGTACACATGCATATTTGCATTTTAATACATTAGCCCTTTTTACGTGACGGTACGATGAATACTTGTTTTGAGACGTCTGTTTCAAAACACCGCGAGTATTTTCTACTCCGGCGCACCAGACCTCTCGAAGGGAGCGGGCTCCCTCGGCAGCACGGACCCTGCTTCGGCAGCCTCCAACTTGGTTCTTGCTGCAGACGCCCAGACCGCCTGTCCGTGCCCAGCGAATTGACACTGCTCGGCTTCCCCCCAGCGCCCAGCGCGGGCCGGCGCTGAAGCCCCCGCGCCCTCCGCGCAGCCCCGCGGCCGCCGACCCCTTCCCCGCAGGTACGGCTGCGGAGAACCGGCCCAGCACCACCTCGCCGGAGGAGTCACGGCCCCCGGCCCGCGCGTTACCAGAAGGGTGAAGCCGCTCGAGGCTGCCGCTGTCCTCCCACGTCCCAAAACGGGATAAGCAGGAGGAAGGTGCCGTGGCGGACTTTACCGGCCGCGCCGCATCCTCGCCTCGCCTCGCCTCGCCTCCCCACCCCGCCGAGCGCCCGACACTCACCGCCCGGCTCGGCTGGGTTCGGCGGCCCCTGCGCGAAGCCGCCCCACGCACCCCGCCGCTACTCGCGCGGCTGCCCCGGCGCCGGCCGTCTGTGCGCTCCGCCCCGGCCCGCCCCCGCAGCCCGCCCCGAGCCACCGCCCTGCCGCGGGCAGCGGCTCTACCTGGCCGGGCCGCCCCTCCCGGCCGCGGAGGGAGGGACGGCGGCGCTGGACCGGCCCCCAGCGAGGGCCGCGGGGCAGCGGGAAGCGCGGGCGCCCCCGGCCACGGGTGAGGCCGTGGAGGGGGCGGCGGGGCGCGAGTGGGCGCCGCGCCCCGTACGTGCCCCAGCAGCCCGCGCTGCGGCTGCCGCCTTGTTATTGAGGGCAAAACGCCGCCCCGGGCAAAACCGACGCCCTTTGATGTTGAGGGACAAGCACCGAGGGTTGGAGGCGGGCGGTTCGCTCCGCCACCGCCCCGGCGAGCTGCAGTGCGGGCTGCCCGGCGTGAGCCGGCGCCCGGGCAGGGACAGGGGCAGCGCGGTGCAGGGGCACTGGCTCGTCCCCGCCCGGCACCACGGCAGTGGAGCGTGTGGAGCCGCCGTGACCCGGCCGCCCCCCGACGCCGGCCGCTCGGAGGTGCCCGGAGCAGGCGGGGCTCCCCGTGAAGGCGTGCGGGGACCGGCACCTCCCGGCCGCCGGGGCTGCCGTGGGATATCTGGGTTCAAAGCCCTGCGGGGAGATGAACCCGCATCTTCCACGTCGCCTCGGCGGGTGGGGCTGGTTGCCGTCTGTGCCTGCCCTGCCTGCCCGCCCCGGGCACGCCGCCCGCGGGCCGGGGACACGGCTGCAGGGGCTCCGCCGCCTGCCCCCGGCCCCAGCCGGGCCGGCGTGAGAATGACTCCGCGGCCGAGTGGTGCCGGCGCTCTCCCCGGGCGCTCAATTAGTATTTAATGTTTCATGAATGCTCAACTAGTCCTCTTCTAATTAACGCTTAATTACTTATATGAAGTGAAACAGCTTCAACAGGAAGGACCACGCAAGTCTCACTTCGGAGCGTCTGAGGGCCCAGCGCGGAGGTGGGAGAGACACCAGGTCAGCTCGCCTGCAGCTGGCCGGGGTGCCCGGCCTGCGGTGTGTCTGGGCCCCCGGCTATTGAAGAAAATAAGGACCTTTTTTATGGAGTCACTTCCTCCCCCAGCTGGAAAAGTGTTAAGTTAGTTATTTTTTCTTAAGTAACAGCCTACACAGTCTTGGCTTAGGAAAGCTGCACAGAACCTGCTTAATGCCAGTGAATGTGCCAGCAGCAAGGCTTGCCCAAGCACATGAAAAATACTAAAAAACATGAAAAACACAGAAAGCCTAAACTCGGGAAGAGGTAGAGTTGACTTATCACACTGCAACCTAACAGAAATCCGTGGAACCCTTGTCTTTGCCTACCTCTCTTAACCAATGTCACTCATTCAACTGATAAGCAGCTGTACCACCAACCAAGTCCTGTGTCCTCACACAGTGATCTTCCACCAGCGGCCTTCAAATAGGCAAGTCTATGATCATGACCTTAAGCTTAAGTTTTTGTATTGTTGGGGTTTATGTTTTATTAGACAGTGAAATAATCTACAAATGAGAAAGATGATGCCTGTCTTTTTCCCCTCCCTTTGATGACTTCTTCAGCCAGTAGAACCAAAACAATGAAGTAAAGGGCAGCATTAAGGGCTGCATGGAGTTCATACAGCTCAGACAGGTAAAGTGCTTTAGCGATAACAAAACCAACTATGAATTTCCCTATCAGATGCAACAATTGTGAGTAATGCAGCCCAATTACTAATTTCTTATTCTATGTATGTATTGCCAGTACTAACTAATTATAGGGAAAGGATAAGATGACAATAATGAACATTGCTAGATAGAATAAGCAAAAACACAAATTTTTTACACTTAATGCAAGCTAATAAGGTATGATACTGATTTCTCTTAAAATTCATAATAACTACAAGTGTGAGGAGGATGACTATGTTGTTCATACTAAAAACTGTTGGAATGCTACAACAGTGGAAATTTAACTTTATTATGGTGTCAACCTGCATATTAATATTTGGATGGAAATAGCTATCAGTCTTCTAAAGCAGCTGGGAGTACATTGTCCACCTGACTGTCATTATTACACTTGCTGTCAAGTTTTGAGTTTGTAAGATTACACTTGGAAAAATTAGTTATTTGAACTGGGGATCTGGATTTCTCTCTTCCCAGCCACTGATTTTCATAAAGTCCATGGGAACTTAATTATCTTTGAGACGTCTCCCCCTTTCAAATGTAGTTTAAACTACAACCAACAAGTTCAAAAGGTGTTGAATGGAAGCGAGGAGGGACAGCCAGCCAGTCACATAAGCCTTGTTTCCTCGGGGAACAAGGCTAAAGATTTTTTCTTGATCTTGAAATAGCTGCCCTATGTGAACTGTTTTGAAGTAATTTCTTCATACAAAGTACCTTAATTATACACAACTCTTTCAAAACACATTAAAGACCAGGTACGTGCCCTGAAGAGCTTGTATTTTAAGTCAGATAAATGTAGGTGAGCCAGTATTGCCAGTGCAAGAGGGCACAGAGACTGAGCTTCTCAAGGGACTCCGAAGTGGGACCCAGCCTGCCAGAGCACAGCACGAGAATGCTTGACTTCCAGAGCACCGTACGGAAATGTTTGATTTCAGAAGGCAAGAAGTACCCTTGCTCTGCAGATCAGGCTTCTGCAACGTGTTTATGCTCAAGCATTCTTACTCTTGAGATATTAGCTGCTTGAGAAATACCCGATCAAAGGCACTGGCAACTGAAAAATCCAGAGGACCTGCCTCTCCATTCCTTGGACACTGTGGAGGAAGCCATTTCAAGCACTCTGCATGAACCTTTAAAGCCTTTAAAGTGTTCTAATCTGAAAGCAAAATGCCGCTGCCTTCTTAACCAAGAAATGTAAATCTTGTTTGTATTTATATTCATATCTGTTTATGCTAGCATTAAAATATTTCCTCTGTTTTTGGCTGGGTTTTTTTTTCTCATTAGCTAATGTAAGTTGCCACAGCCAAACCCCTAATTTAACAGTGTAATTAAACATGTGCTTTGCTGGTCTCCAGTGGAAAGAGAGCATAAGCTACTATGATCTGTTGAATCAAAACTTCAGGATGTGTCTTGAGGGATCAATTGGATGTTATTTTCTTAGATGAGTTCATCTGAGTCAGCTGAACATAAATGAAAACACTTCTTAGAGCACACATTAGAGCAAAAAAGCAGTATTTTTACTAGTCATTAGCAACTTTGTGGTAACTAATAGATGGTAATATCTAGTGTGGACAGTTCTTTAATTTAAACATTTATTTTCCAGCATATGTTCACTTTCAGAGGGGAAAAGGCAACAAACCATTTAGTGAAGAGTAAGTTTGAGTTTTATCATTCATTAGAAGGTCATAAATAACTGGATTTCAAGTAACATGAAAACCTCTGAGACCCTTCTATCTTCAACAACTCTAGTAGTGTAGGACCCTTACAAATTCATGCTGGAAAGCCAGTAACTTCAAGTATCTTTAAATCATGGTATAATTCCACCAGCTATGAGAAACAGAAAGCCTTGAAGTTCTAGCAGTCACATGACATCCCAAAAAGTGCTTTAGCCAAAAACATTTAAATAAATAAACTATTACTCTTCAGGCTTTGGCATTCTGCAGAGACTGAGACTCAAATATCCCACACTAACACCGCCGGGCTTTGTGAGGCTGAAAATCCCTCTGGAGTATTGCTGGCTCAACGTGCCGTAAAAATACTAGTAGAAAAACTGGAAGGAACAATGTACAAATCAAAGCTAAGAGAGAGAAAAGTCTGAGAAGCACAAGACCCACTCGAGTCCTTGTTTCAAGTCCTACAGAGAGAAGATTTCATACTGCTCTCCTACAGGTGAGTCCCATAGCTACTGGCAGAGAGAGAGGAGCGAGTTGCAGATGGAAATAAAGGCTTGGTGCTTATGTTATTCTTTTAAAACCATGGGGGGGAAAATATACTTAACAAAACATTTGACCTGAATTCATTCTTGTTGTGATTCACTGAGGGGAAAAAAGCAGTAATGTTTTAAGTTAATCTAAATGATTTCTAAACTTAACCAGTTTAACTGATGTTGCTGTCAATCAAATAGATTTACTTCAATTCACTACACTAATTGTTCCTTGTTTATGCTGACCCTTCACAAAGACACAAAAGGGGGCTTACTATTAGGAAAAGTATGACTTACGTTATTTTAAATCCCAAACTGCCTTCTTCCAAACACCGAGATTTTGGCATATGCTCTTTAAACTTTTTTTAGCATTTCTTTTAAGTATACCATGTTCCAGGTTGACAGTGTCCTCTTCAGAGTTAGAGAAAGAAACACACTTTAAATTTAACAAGTCCACTCTAGCATGGAATTCACTCCCTGCCTCTTCCAGCTCTTTGCCTGCTATGCAGATAGAGGATATAAACAGCAATAACTGGGTTTTAAACAATTTCAGCTTTACCTGAGCAATTTGTGCAGGGAATGCATTTATTTAGATTGGGGAACTTACCTGAGTAACCAAAGGGCTATAAATGTGAGACTTGAGCAGAGTGAAGTGAAGTGAAAAAAATGTAAGTTTTCTTAATAGTCATATTTTTCCACTTACTGTATTTTCTATTAAGTCAGGATATTTTAGTGAAACATTTCATATCTTCAAGAGAACAGGACCTATCTGCTTCCAATTTATTTTTTCACTGTAAATTTTTAGTTCAAATGTACACTGAAAATTGACTATTTTGCAACAGCATCTAGATTAATGAGACTACTGAGCCTGCATGTTTAATGGATTTCTTGGAACAGAAATAATCAGCTCAAGAAGCATAGATGTATCTATAAATCCCATATTATTTCTTAGGTGACAAACACCGAGATTTAGATATTGGATGTATTAGAAAAGGACAGCAAAACTGAAAGGCGCAAATCATGCAAAAGCAAATAAATGGAAATCTTTCAAAAGAGCTCGGGAAAGACAAAGAAGCATTGATAAAATGAAACAAATCCTTACATGAGTATTTAGGAGAAGAGGGAGATAAATAAGAACAGGCATGTCAGAAAAGGCATGTCTGCTCCCATCTCCTCTTCCCCAGAGCTAGTTATTTCCATAAACTAAAATCCATCCCCCCTCCCCTTCTGTCAAGAGGAGCATCTGTCAGTTAAAGAAATGCTCTATAAAACTAATGGAGATCAGTTGATTTTATGATTTTTAAAAAAAAGTAACTGTGTATTAACCTGAAGATTTATGGTGGGGTTTAAAAAGGGAATAAAAGAGAGTGTTGTTTGCCTTACCATGATGATGATAATTCTTTCTGCTGTTTACAGAAGAATAAACAAACTATCGTGTGTGAGATGCAGTCCTGTGTGTCGCTAACCAAACCCTTTTTCTTAGCAATCCTCCCACGCTTTAACCCCTTCTTTCTTCTGGCAGCACTCAGGTAAAAACAAGCGAAAAAAAAGGAAGTAGTATCTGACTTGAGCCTTTCCAACTGATAGGTCATTTGGCAGACAAATTATAACTATGGAAGGGGCTCAATTAGAGGCTAGGAGAAAGAACTGCAGAAGGGTGGCAGCAAGTCAGTAAGCAGCTCTACAGAAGCAGAGAACATGTTGCAAAGAACTACAAAGTTAGTGTTGGGCAAACGCCTTACGTGCATTAATTAACGTGCAATACTAGAGCGGAGATATGCAACAGTAGGAAAAAATATACCACACACGTTGGTTCTCACAGTCCTGGTTACTGTTTTCTGATCCACATTTAAGATGGCTAAAGAAAAAAAAATCACCTGTGCCTCTATGCAGAAAGAGACTGATTTATATCGGTATCCTCGGTTCTTCACTTTCCTAGGTTGGTATATTAAGTCTGTATTTTTTGAGCTACTCATGGTAAAATGGTATTAAAAAGGGACTTGAAAAAGCAGAAAAGAACTAGCACCAAAAGTAGGAGCAGGGATTATTCAACACTGAATAACTGAGAGAATATTTAAACTCTCCTGAACCTTAAAGACATCCATAAAAAAAATTATATGCAAAAAAATAGTATTAACATAAATGATTGCCCTTGCAACTCACTGTGTTTCATTACAAGAGAAAGTGAGGAAGTTTGATATGAGTTAGCCTCACATCTTCACTCTCAGGATTTTGATTCTTGCTGCTGGGTCAGAGCTGTATCATTAGATAATCTACTTAGTGTAAAGATTCATCAAAACTACATCTTTCAAAGAGTGAAAATAAACATATATGTGTTTTGTTCTAAGAGATAGGAACTTGAAAGTACTTTTTCTGTTGAGCAATGAAGGATAAATGGCAAAAGCATTTTGGAGAGCAAGAGAGTGGCTCGGAGTTTTTTAAGTGTCCTCTAATCAGAAGCCACAACTAACAAATGTAAACCCTTTCCTTTTTTTCCGTTCTGAATGCAATTCACAATGGTAAAGAATCTATTACGTAAGTGGTTTTGATTTAGGAGGTCTCTTTCTTCTAGGCTTGTAGGTCTTTTCTGTTTTGTGAGAGTGTACAGTGTCCTGTCACTAACTAAATGGTATATACTGGTTAGTATAGATTTAACATAAATTGCCTAATTTAGATCTATAGCTTACTGCAAAACTTACTCCTTTTAGAGGAAGTATTTGTGTATAGTTACTGGAGACAAGAAATAAGGTTTTTTTTCTGCAAACCTAAGAGTGTCTGTATGACAGACTGAGCAATCAATCTCTGGAATTCAGCTCTTTCTTAAGCACCATCAATCTTGATCTCTTCCTCATGCTTTCACACAAAACTGTTGCTGTCAATAGGAGCTCAGCAGTCTTTAAAGTATATGGCACTTGAAAAAGTCTTGCAGCATTACTTTAAATGATTATAGGGCAAAAAGTAAACAATCCTACAGAGCCACATGTATTATCAGTCTTTGCCAAACAGGGCACTGATGTGGCTACTCTGTGCTGGTTAACTGAGCTGGCTTTTCCTGGGCATCTCTACATGATGCTGCACGTGGCCTCACCTCAAGTCCTGTGTGCACTTTTGGGTGCTACAATATAAGAAGGATATTAAGCTATTAGAAAGCTTCCAAAGGAAGGTTACAAAGATGGTGAAGGATCTTGAGGAGAAGCCATATGAGGAGTGGCTGAGGTCACTTGGCTTGTTCAGCCTGGAGAAGGGGAGACTTAGGGGAGACTCTGCTGCAGTCTATAACCTCCTCATAGGGGAAGGAGGAGGGGCAGACACTGATCTCTTCTTTCTGGTGACCAGTGACAGGACCCAAGGGAATGGCCTGGAGTTGTGTCAGGAGAGGTTTAGGTTGGGTATTATAAAAAGGTTCTTCCCACAGGGGGGTGGTTGGGCACTGGAACAGGCTCCCCAAGGAAGTGGTCACAGCACCAAGCCTGACAGAATTCAAGAAGGGTTTGGACAATGCTGTCAGGCACATGGTGTGACTCTTGGGGTGTCCTGTGCAGGGCCAGGAGTTGGACTTCAATCATCCTTGGGGGTCCCTTCCAACTCAGGATGTTCTATGATTCTATGTAACTCAGGAGTAAGGCAGACTTTCTAGCACACTCTTGTGCCCAGAGTTTCTTGTTAGCTCTAAAAGCTCAGCAGATGAAGGTTACAGATTGTCTCACAGTACTAGGTAGGAAACATACGTCTCACCGGCAGTTTAAATTCAGTCTAGGGAGCAGATGCCCAGGAGTTAGTTTAATTAACTAAAGCGCCAAAGTGTCCTTCAGCAGCTCGAGCTCTAGATACATAGAAGTAACTTGTCATGTAATTTGAAATTTATAAAACCGGAGATCTTTTTCTTGGGTAGCAGATAGGCTGAAACTATAAAAGGAAGACTAAAAGCCTTTTGCTAGCAACACAGGGACTTTCCCCAGGTCAGGCACAGTAGAATATAGGCTGTCACAGGCCAAAAAGCAGAAAGCCATCCCTGTGAGCACTGTGTTACTGAGGTGAGGCTGTTAAGGTGTGAAACAATAAAGACAGTAAACAAATTGCAAATTGGATTGCTAATTTGATCAAAGCCAAATTTCATAAACAACAAAGTGAACTACGTGTTTAACATGCTTGCTTTGGAAAGTTGATGTGATGGTGCTGTGACAGAAAAAAATTGCTCTATGGTTCTGACTCTGAAAACCATTTAGCAGGATGAAAAATGACAATATTTAATCAAACTATATTTAAATATGAAATTAATGTAGTCTCTTTTCTCCACAGAAGCTCTCATTAAATAGATTAAAATCATGCAATGTAAATCCTATTACACATTATACCAGAGTACCATTTAGTACCTTTCAACTGAAACATGTCTCAAGTCAGCCCCCCAATATGAAGGTGCCCAACATAGCAGCTGCTTTGGAAAATTTGGGTTTGATAGTCTAGTGCTTCAAAGAGCCCTTTTATGAAATGTATAAAGTGTTTACACTCCTTGATAACTTCTTTGATGTATAGATTTTTCATCATGTACAAACGAAGAGTTTTAGGTACAAGAAACTATTATTACTAAAATTCCTTATCCTGACTTCATAAAAATTGGCTGGATACCTCATTTTACATCTAAATTACAGTATTATAATTTAGTGTTTATTCTAAATAATAGTGTTCACCTAAGGCTTCCGGAATTCACTAAAATTATTTCTTACAATAATTATTACAGAGAACTGCCTCAATATTGTTTATAAAACCAGTATGAAGAAAATAGGAATGACTCCAAACCCACTGGTTCCCTACAGTGCTGTGGGCAAAAATGTAAATCAAGTGGAAGAGTCCTTCAAACTCTTCACTTATAATCCCACAATTACTTCCATATCGCAATATTCTCCATTAAGCAAGAGAAACTTCTAAGAGGAAATGTTCTCATGAAATGCATTTATATTCTTAGGTGTGTTTATTTTAGGCTCCAAACAGAATTAATTAATGCAGAAAGCATTAAAATAAACAATATGTCTGTCTAGAAAACATACATTATTACTTCTGAAGAAAAAGGGAGATACATGTTTTCCTGCTATTACAGATGAATTACTACAGACATGCTGCATTATGTGCACTCAAACTGCTAAATGTTAGCTACTAAAGAGATACAACTACAGCAGCATTTAAAATGCACTACTATTATTGGTGGATAATTGGATGAAATGTCTAATTCCTACCTGGTGTTAAAAAACCCACATCATGTCTTACCTCTAAAAATATATTTTGTTGATTAACAATAATGCAAGAGGGAATGAATTAGATCAAACTGGATGAAACTATACAGTTCAGAAATACCCAGATTTCCAGGAAATGTCAAGAAATACACAGTTACTGATTCTGCACTTGAATTTCTGAAGTTGTTAGTTTGGATATAGGCCAATCCAACATACTCTATGACTGGCTTTGGTGTCTGTGGCTTAGAGCAACAGACTTGACAAAGGTACTTTTAAAGCTAACCCTTGAAAGCATCATGATTAACCACAGTTTTAGCTACAACAGTTCTAGTGTTGGGCTCAAACTATTTTAGATACTTTCTAAATAAATTATAGCAAAACCACTCCATTTTGCAACTCCTGGAGTCTCCTTTGAATAAACTTACTCCATTATTTGTTGGTGATTTGGAATGCAGGAGGGAGGTGGTTGTCGACCATGAAACCCTGGTAGACAACGAGTGTTTCCTGTACGCAGAAGGCAGGCATGAGTCTTCTCTCCCGTTCCTAATCTACCGCTTCCCTCCCACGCCTTCTTGGCACCTGTTGGGAAAGGCTGGGAATACAAATCTCTCCTACTCTGTACGGTTCTTCTCTAGCTACCTACCCTTTTCCTCTGCAGGTGATTCCATCTTCTTGTCTCTTCTGCAACTTGGGCTTTCCCAGCCGGCCACACGGCGAACCTGACAAGTCTCTTCAGTTTCCCAGCTGTGCACAAGGCTCTGAACAGCGGCCAGCAACAAGCAGGGGGAGCTTCTCTTTTGCTTGGCAGGCACTTGGGAAAAAACCCTCACAAACTGTCTACACATCTCCCATGTTTGGGAAGTGGGATTCTTTTTCAGGTCCAAGAGTCAGAAATTTATCTAATAAAAACTGTCTGACACACCAGACAAAAAACATACCCTTGGTGTTTCCAGAAGCAAAACCATCAAAACTCCCCTGGAGAAGAGGGAGGGGGAATATCCAGAATTACCTCTGATGAGCCTTTTAAAATCAAAAATTTATCCAGATGAAACACAAAAAAAACTAAACAGATCTTGATGTTCTTTTTATCTGAACTCTGGTTGCTAAACATTTATGGTGTAGTTTGTCAGATTTTTCACACTTTTCAAAAGCTTTTCAAAAACTTTAAAATCCCTATTTTCCTCTGAGACAATTGTTCTCTTTTTTTTTTTTTTCAGCAAATATACCCTAGAAAGCAAACTGGGTAAAAGGAAAAGAAAAAAAAAGGGAGGGGGAGGAGAATTGTAAAGATAGGAGAGGAAAAGAAGATATATTTTCATTTGCATGTCATAAGGTATGATTCAGAGGAAATTATGATGTCAAGGTTCCATCATAAAAAAGCAAAGTTTGTAGTAGAAAAATTACATTCTATTTAAGTCTTTAGATATTATTTGTAACCACAACAAACTCAAAACATATCTGGTGAAATGTTACCCACTGTGATTTTGAAAATTATATGAACAATACTAGTTTGTAGGAATGGTAGATTTCTTTTGCAATCTCTAAATCTTATTCAAACAGTAGTTTAGGCAGTTTGGTTTTTTTAAGTGGCTCATGCTTTGCTTTTGCAGATCTTGAGCCATGGCAGGTCAAGCGCTTGTTTTAAAGAGGTAAGTGAAGGAGCATTCCAGCTTACTCACTATAATTCAGTTCTTGAGACAATAAAACCAGAAAGATGAAGTTTTTCATGACTACCCTCTTCAAACCCATTATTACACTGCAGCTGGAACTACAGAGCAATAAATTACACATATATGTATGCATATACACATTCCTAATTGTCATATGCATTAGACAGCTTAAAAAGTGGCAAAAGCCTGGTCAGGAGGAATGGACTATTAGTAAAAGCTTAAAAGCTTTGTGTCGCAACCTCCTCAGATCTGAGGGTGCTCAGGTGTACTGTGAGCCACCTGGTCACGTAGCATGGCAAAATGGAAAGAGGGCCACACCCAAGGAGAGCGCAGAGCTAGCTGCCAAGGTCCTGAAAACGATTCCAACACATTGCACAAGTGTGGAAATGGTACAAGAAAAGCGTGATGCAGAACAAGTCCTCAGCTCTCCACAGAGATCACTGCACAGCGACTGCAGTCCATCATGGAGGCCAGAAACAAACCCCTGGTGATTCAAAGAGCAACTTCACAGGACTGTACTCACCACGGGAAAGAGAAGGGAGGAGTATACCCTTTGGGAAGAAAGCAGTAAAGTGCCTGGTGTCACCCTAAGGAAGAGTTACGTACTAGCATAAGTAACACCTGTGAAATGTTGAAATGCCATGAAGCTAGGTGTTTGGCATGATGATACACAGAGGTGGGGCAGATAAAGGACGGTCACCGATAATACTAGACTGCCTGGTGCACACTCCCACGTCATCATTACCAGAGTCATTATGTGCTGTCAATGCTTGATCATTGATGACAGACCTCCTAAATAATTTGTAACACATTAAGGGTTCATTGCCTTCCCTGGGCAATACCACATGGAGTATGTGGCTGTCCACATTATCTCACTCATGCAAAGCGCAGACATGTGCTGGTTTCATAGACCTTTTATTTTGTCCCTGCTTGCGAGACTGTAGTTTATGCAGCAGCCCAGCCCTGAAGACCTCAGCACCATCACATTCCGGGACCACTGCTCACATGGCTCTAGGCCATCACTAATCCTAACAGAAACACATTTTCATCCATTGCTTGCACTAAATATGTTCACAATATTACATGGAGCATGCAATAACTCAGGTGAAATTCAATTCCAAACATAGCCCAACATTAATACTATTCAGGATTCAGATCCAATGTGAAGTTGAACATAACCTTTTTATACTTCACCTCCATCAAGGTGAATGTATTGAATTGCTCGGAAGGAGAGTTGTCCAAGTGACATCTGTCTTTAGTTGCCAGCCAAGAATAAATACATGTAAGTTGTCTGATACAAGTTAAAGTTAGTTTGGGTGTTTTTAACTGTGTATATAAAACCCCAACAATCTCCTCAACAAACTTTGCAAGTACTTGAAAGATGTCTATCAGAGTAAGAATTTACTGGTATCCCTGCCTTCAGATGTATTCTAAAGGGGTGAAGGGAGCCTTCTTGACTCAGTGCATCCACTGCCATCTTGAATGCCAAAGTATTAGACTACAAGACAGATGCCTCCTGCACCAATATTCCAGGACCTATGTTCCTTCTACGAAAATGCTATGTAACCCCATGCCATCTTCCCTCCTGTGTTTTGCCGTTCTCTAAGGCCCATGTTTGTTGTCAGCTGTGGTCCTGCACACCTACAATCAACCACAGCTTAAATGCTCTCCTATTAAACTCACCAAAAAGCAGCAGAAATATAAGATGAAAGGATGTTCTCAAGGTCTCTCGGACTCAGCCATAAGAATTGGACATAACCTAACTGAGATGTTATTTTTAGGAAATAAGAGAGTTGATGTCTTAAGCCATGTTGGAAACAGCAAAATGAAAACCTTCGTAAGTTACTACTGAAATGAATTTGTGGTTCAAATGGGGATAAGAGGAATAATGAGCTGGGAATATGGAAAAAAAGTTAACCGACAAGGAAATTGCCATGATGCCATCAGTCTAGTCAGCAGCACAGTATTTTATTAAGCAGAGAAGTAATTTTGTTGAGCAATATCCAGAGAGGTTTTGTCATGGATAGCTGAGAACCTCTCTTGTGCTGTAATTAGCCATAAATTTCCAGACTTCTTGGAAGACAAAAGGATGAGCATGTCTCCAGTGGGTTAAAGCCAAATCATAATAATCAGATAGTTTTATAGTGGACCTGATGCCCAGGCTTTTTGACATTGGGACTTCTCAGAATTTTGGTCTCTGCCTACACAGTGAGTATGCCACTGCCTGTTGCTTGATTTTTCTGTCTTCATGATTAGCAAATATGGCTGAATTGAGGACACCTGTCATCTTCTTCTGTTAAAGAATCATATCTTTGTATCCAGAGCATCTCTGCTGCAGTGTTATGAATACTTGCTGTGTCCTGGGAAACCTGGGCAGAATGATGCTTAACCAAAGGTTTGTATTATTATGGATACTCTAAACTAAGGAATCCTTAATTCTGTAATGTGTCTCAGACAGATCAATTGTGTTAGGCAATTCTACTATGAATCACTTACTCTTTTAAGGATGCAAATATCAGAATGGTAGTTCTTCAAGCAGAGACATAAAATAAACCTGACTTACAGCAGAATCCTAGAAAAGCACAAATCTTTTATCATGTAACTGAAAGCATTTAAATGACAGAAACTGCTTATTCAGTGTTCTGAACACTATTACTTCCATTTTTGGGTTACCTTTCTTTCCTATCTGCTGTGAATTTAATCTATAAATAATTAGTTGTTCTTGCTTTGGGGTTTTGGCTTGCTTTTGTGCAATCTTTTTGGTCACTTCTCTCTGGTATCCCTCTTGTCCCCTCTTCCCTCCTCCTGTCGAGTCCTTAACAAAGAACAGACACAGGTAAAGCAATGGATGTGCAATTATCACAGCCCAAAAGCAAATGGGCTTGATGTACACAAATTCATATCACATTGCTCTTTATTTTTTTTCATAAAACCAGACACGGTATCTAGGTTCTATCAGTGCAATAAGCCACACCAGTGGTGAATTACAACTACAGCTGGCTGCCCAAGTGTCCTGATTCAGCATTCCTACAGGCACAACAGCACCCATGCACTATTAAAAGCAAATTGCTTGTATAAGGGCTCTGCTACTTCTACATTTTTTAGTGTTAATGTTGAGAGAGATCTATGTTAAAAGACAGCGCCATAAGTTATTAAAACTGAAAGAATTAACAAAAGCATAGTTCAGTCCTCCCCTCTTATTTAGTGCTGTTCTTTAGGAAGAGCTCGCCTACATGTGGGTTCTTGCTGGCAGGTGGTATTACACAAACACTATCTGGACATGCTGGGGTCAATTTTGCTTTGTTTCCACAATCCTGAGCACCCCTTTCAGTTAAATATACTTATGGTAGTCAACACTGCCATTATGTCTCTGTAGACCATGCTCTTAAATATTCTCTCTGCAGAAAATGCTTTGATAGAAGTTATATTCAAATTATTACCCCTGTACTTTGTGGGTTTTAACATTTGCCATGCCATTTCAGTTTACTGGTTTATGACACTACTCACCAAACACTGTGGACAAGTAATTTAGTATACAGTGGCTTCTTGGAGCACAAGTGTTTGTGGGAGACATCACTGCGACTTAAATTGTCAGCATTTAAATTCTGTCCCACCAGTTCTGCATTTCCTGGCTTCCACAATGATTTCAGTACTCTCTAAATTCTGGTTTTTTCTTAATGGTTATGGTGATGTTGTGTTTTTAATTATGAATTGCATGTTTATCAACTAAATAAATCTGAAAAAATACTTCTGTATTAATTATCTCATACTATTGCAAAACAGAGCATGACTCAGAGCTAAACATCTTAAAAAACTCTAAAAGTTTAAGGGACAGAGCAAATTAAATATTTTTTAAGTGTATAAATGCTTTGTTAACCCTATAAGAAATGCTGGCATGGCCAGGGCAAAATGAAGCATTCTTTTTCCCTTCCCACATTTCTCCACCCTACTCAACTGGTTTGGTTTGAGAATTTGATTACTTCCCCCCCATGAATTTCAAAGTAAATACTTCAGTGTTCTTCTCACATTAACATCACTTTCTTGCCCAAATCACATCATGGTTGCAGCCCAAGAATAGGAACAAATTGCATAGAAAGGATAAAAGGGAAAAAAACCCCAAGTTAGATAAACCATTATAGCAATCTCATGTTTTCCTAGACATTTTAAACCACAATAAGGAATTACTGTGCTGGTCAGCACAACAGCATCCTTTAACAGCCATACAGACAATGAATAATGTAGCTGTTCTGAATGTTGTCAAAGAACTCTCATGTGATCCATGCTTCACATGTTCTTTTTCCATTCTCTCTACATACTGTTTTCTTCAACTCACACAAATACATCAGGATAGCAATCCCAAAGCCATGGCTTATGAATAACATCCCCCAAAAAATCCTCCAGTTCATATCTACATTTAAATGTACACCCATACATACATATCTTATATATACATTTATATATAAAAATGTAAATAAAATTACTATACATACTTTAGCCTATAAAAATATTTATTGCTGTATTTTTGATTGATTTAAATCAAAGAAATGTATTTATCCAGATTTCCCATAAATTAGTGAACTAGAGGCACATCACACATAGGTAACTCTCAGAAGCAGACCTGTCTGTATAAAGAACTTAAAAGTTTTACTTTAAATTTAAAACATGGGAAGCTACTCTCTCCTGTGTAGGAATGATAATGGGGAGCAACGTGATTAAAAAGTAGCCCTAGCAGAGTGAGCACAAATATGAGTAATTGAAAAGGGAGTAAGTGCCAGCTTTTTGTAGGGATTATCAAGGGATTTTGAATCTATGCGTCTAGTAGCATGGGGGAATTCCTAGTAGAAAAAAAAAAAAAGGAAGAAAAGAAAGAAAAAAGGAAAGGAAAATGATTCAACTGGTTAAGCCTGGGAGGGAGGTGGAAAGTGTGACCATTTTTTCAGGGAAACAAGTTACACTTGGGGAAGGATGGTGGCTGGAACCACCACATGGTAGCAAATGACCTGTCTGCACCGAACACGCACTCTCGGTGAGGTGTACAACCACCCTGAGTGACCCTTGCTATATTTCCCATGCACGGAGTTAACAGTCATTTTACCAGGTAAGGAACACAACAGTTACACTGGAGAAGAGAAAAAAAAAATTGAGCATAAGTGTAGTTAAGCAGATAGAAACTCTGGCAAGAATCCAGACATCCAGCACAGCAGTGAGCAGGCTTTCTTCCTGGTTTTTTTCCAGGTAATACAATAAAATTTGTCCTGCTGCAACATTTAATTAGCTGGAAAGATATAATCTATTCCAAACAGCTGAGGGAGGACCTGTCTAGATTGTAAAAGGAAAGAAAAGAAAACAAAACCAAACCAAGGAGAAGCCCAGCCCCCTGCCTCACCTAGGCCTCTCTTAAGTGACTGCCTTGCTATAACTCCCCTTCTCCTCAAAACAAAAAAATGCTTCTGTGTCATGTAGTTTCCCCTCCTTTTCTCCCTTCAGTCTTTGCACAAGGCAGGTGAGTGTTCTCCTGAAATTGTGGGAGTTTTTTCTCCTTTGAGAAAACCAACACCAGCAAATGTTCTCAGCCCCTGCATGACTCATTTCATAGGACCTTGGCTACAAGGTTTTGTTCAGCTTTCTGATTCCAAGCTGGAGAAGGAGGCCTTCTCTTCTTTCGGTCTCAAATTCTGGGAGGAGATCGGTTAACCACTGAAAGCCCTTATCTATTAAAAACTGGGGTGAACCTTAAGGCAATGACTTGTCCTCTTCTGGACAGGTTCCTCTCACCTATCCATGAACTGATAATTTTGTTGTCTGTTACTTTGGAAAGTGACTCACTGCTTTTTTCACTTACTTGGTATGGAAGTTTATCAAATGACAGTGTTAAATGCTTTGTTTCTACAATTTAAACATCACTCTGGGAGGTAATTTAGTAACCCTATGGATCCCAAACAGACTTCAGGTTTTGTTATTTCTTGAGAAAATAAACCACTGTAAGAAGAAGCAGTATGAGGACCTGGGCTGGATATTTTGCTAACATTTCTCTGGGCAAGGCAGACAGAAATTAAAGAAGCAGACGAGGAAGCCTAACATGAAAATATCTTAGACCTTGATGAACTATCATCTTGAAAGATGAGTTAAAAGAGCAGGAGGAATTTGGGATCTGCATATCTGCTGTCTCAGGAATATGGCAAAGGCAGCGATAGAATAAACTCATTTATTCCAGTAATTTGACGGAGAATCAAAATGGGCTTCCACAGCCACACCTGGGTGTTAGAAGTACTCCACCCGGTTTCCTTCGATGAATATTCATGTCATAGAACTAAATCTTTGTGTGAAAGGCAGTGGCTGTGTTCAGGTAGCAAGTAGGTGTGAGAACTCTTATCTAGATGGAGAATCCTGAGAAACCTTTAGACAGGTACCTGGTTATAAGTCTGAAAATATGACTAATCAACACCTGAATATAAGAGCAGAGACAGCATTAGAGCACACAGATGTGACTTAGAAAAAAAAATGCTGAAGCCTAAGTATCTTCCGTGGAATTTTAAAGTCTAGATTTTTGTGATCATTATTCCTAATGCACAGGAAATATATAAATAATGAAGCACGAAGAACTCTATTTTCATTCACTCATTTTACTATCAGCAGAAGCCAATCTAAATTTGAAATTGTTCTCTAGGGGAATAAATGCCTTTCGGCTTAACTATACAGAAACCTATCAGCTTAACACCTGTTTGTCTTCAACTGCATAATTTAAGGTCATTTGAGTTTGCCATAGCACAGGTAGGACTCCTTCACCCTTGGTATTAGTATTTTGTCACTGTTGAAGCTGTATGACTGCAAAATACACATTTTATCTGTGATTTGGTTCTCAAATTGAATTATTATTTATCCAAGGAGAATGGAATGAATCAAACATTCAGGAAGTTGTTTCTTTATTCATAGTGAGAACGCTGGCCACACTGTTTTATTAATTGAACAGTCTAAAAGAGATAACAAAAAGATAATAAAATCATGGCCACAGCTATCTACTTCATGCAGTACAGGCTATATGACAGCTCAAACAATCCTCAATGTGAATCCACACAGCCATTCTAAACAGAAACAGGAATCTAATAAAGCTATTTACCCTTCATTTGCAAACAAACTCAAGGATACCAAATACCCCTATTTAGCTTCAATTAGCGAAACTGGATTATGAAAATGTAACCAGTGATGATGATTATTTGGGAAAAGGAATAAGCTGAGTTTTAGAATCTAGAAATAGTGTATTTTTTGGATCTGACACCTAGAAATTATTTCAGGGGGCTTTTTAGTATTTAATAATGTGTTGTCAAATGTCTACTTGCCAAAATACCAAAAGAGAAACTGCTAATCTTTGATTTCATGAAGCAAATGTTTTGCACATTAAATAGCACAGGACTAGAAAAGCCAAGAATCACACAGAATCACAGAATATTCTGCGTTAGAAAGGACCCACAGGATAACCAAGTCCAACTTTTAAGTGAATGGCCTATAAGGGGCTCAAACCCAAAAAAGAAATGTATACTCAGATTCGTATGATTTTTAATTTCTCATAGATCCAGTTACCTTCAGTGACTTAACAAACATATGCTGTTTATATTTTGATAAGAGCACTATGAAATCTCTCTTTTGTTGTTATATAGCTGACATTTTCAGTTGTTCCAATCAGAAGCTTACAATAAACAAAATTATAAATTCCAGATGGCCTTGCAAAGGGAAAAGAAGTGGAAATCTTTGTACAGAACCAGAAGTACACCTGAATCAACATCAGAAGTATTTGATTAGAAAGCAACATTATTATAAAAGGATGCTGCTCTTTTTGTAAGAAAATGATGTAGTGAAAGCAAGTATTTTTACCTTATAATTTGGGCAACACAACATTTACTCACTGAGTAATACTATCAAGCAAGTGATCTTAAACATTTTTTAATATCCTGATTTTACCATCACTATTTATGGAAGTCAAACAAAAAGAAAGAAACAAAGTTGCACTGTACATCAAGAACAGTTGCTGTGAAGTACAGGAAGAGGCAAGATGAAGATTTGTTAAACAGTCCTGGAAGAAGATGAAAAGGGAAAACCAGGGTATATAATGATAGAAGTTTATTACAGACTAGCTTTTTGGGTGGAGAGAAATCGTGTTTTTTGATCACGCAAGGGAAACATCCAAAAGGACAGAACCTGATGGCTTTAATTACTTCTTGGAATTAATTTTTTTTCTGTTGGAAAATAAATACAAGAAGGAGACAGTCCAACAAGTTCTTGGAATATGCTGGGGACAGCCTTTTCTTCAGAAGGTAAAGAAAACCATTAAGGGAGTGGCTATTTTAGATCTGCTGACTAGTAGGGCACGAACTGGCTGAGAGTGGAAGGCAATCTAGGTGAAAGTGAACTCCATCATTTAATAATCACTACCACAAAAAGGGAAAGAAGCAAAATAAAATTACTTTTTTTTTTCCCTGAAAACAAAACCAAAATTTTACGAGCTCCAGAGACTGATAAGCAAGGTTTCTTAGGAAGACTGTTCAATTAATAAAAGAATGTAGGAGAGCTTGTCCGTTTTAGTCATTGCTGGAGTCAGTTCTTAATTACCCAAGGTAAAGGGAATGAGTTAGGTAAAAACAGAGGATAAAACAAATTAGTCTGGGTACATTATTCTGCAAGACTCTACTCAGTACATTTACCTTTGAAAGGCTTATGAACAGATTTCCATAGGAAGAACAGCAACAGAGAGGAGTCTGATGCAAACAGTTTATGTCTTGTAATGCACCGTTTTCTACCAGTCTCCCACAAGAAATGCTGAGGGAAGGCAGGGCTTCCTTAAATCCCAATTCCCATAAACCATCTGTCATCAGCAGGTGACTGTATTATTACACACATTAGGAGATTATCCCAATACAAAAAAAACTGCTGAATTCACACACACACACACACACTCCCCAGGCAATTTCCTGGATTTTTATGGTTTATCTAACAATCAGACCTTTGCGTTATACATCAAAGTATAAAATTATGTGGCCTGGTCTCACTCACTTTCAGAAGCTTCATTTGAAAGGTTGTAAATGTTCTTAGTACAAATGGATCGGTTCCAAGTTAGAGAAATGACACTCCACCAGTTTAATTTAGCTGTAAGTATGAACAAATTATTCCAAAAGAAGAACTAAATGCCAACTCAGAGCTTTCTAAGTAACAGCTGAATCCTGCTATTCTTTCCACTGAAAAATACCAAACCTCTACTTGCTTTTTTAGAAGTCCTTGCAAGGAGCTAATATACAAGACAGTAATAGAGTGAACAGCAATTTTTTCTGTTGGAAAGCCAATTCCCCAGCTAGCTCTACTACAATGGAATGCCATCCCAGCACAGTAATGTGCCATTTTGCTGTTTTGTGAAGAACTGAGATCTTTTTATAGGATGTTTCAACAGTATCAATAGAACTAAGATGCTGAATGAGACCAAAAGGGATGTTTGGGGTTTGTGTTATTTGTGTGTTCAGCTAAAGACCAATGAGTCTTTTCCAAATGCAGAAATTAGTAAATGAGATTTGCTGGCTTGAGAAGACTAGACAATAAATGTATTTGTTTTAAAGACAGAATATTTTAAGCCTTCATCAAATACATTCAGATGAATATTAGTTCCACAACGAAGAAGAAAGCAACTTTTTCAATTACTGGCCTGCTGAGTACTTTTGTTAACGTGGAAAAACAGTATTTCTCTCTCCATGGAAAGATTACAATAAAGACAAGAATGGCATTGCACAATTTTGTCTGCAATCTGAAATTAAGTTCTCACATTAGAACAGGAGTAATTAGCATCTTCCCCAGGTTGCTTCCATGCAGTAATACTGCTGCCAAGCAAATGAGTAACACTACATGGGCTAAGTGAACACTAGAAACAAATGTGTAGCCATTCCTCCTTCTCTGGGAAAAAAACTTACACAATAATGGAAGAAAACAGTATGGGTTAAGTGGGGAACTGTAGAAATGTAGGTGCTGTTCCTTTATTATTTTGGCTTATATATTTTTAATGAACAAAAGGAAAAAGCCATATGGTTTGTGGGAGCATGTGGAAGATCTCCCCGAGCCATTTCCTTTGTTGTCTCTTCATGCCAGCTATAGTCATTACGTACCTTCCTTATTTCCACACATGTTATTAATTTGAAAATTTTCCAGTACTTCAAACACAGGTCTTTTAAAGGAAGATTACAATTATGCCTTGTGTTAAATCCTGTTTTCAGAATAGACATCTTCATGATCTATGTAAGCGTTTTTGTGTAAATGTACGTTTATATAAACACACATATTTAGTTTTCTCTTACCTTTCTAAGCGCTGCTGGTAATGAGGCAGTAGACATGGATATCGCTGGGAGAGCGTAAGAGTGGGGACAGATTACTGGCAGTGCTTGGTTCTCCTGAGCAGTGCAGCGCCTGCCCGATACATCATAGTACCTGCGAGGAGAGGAAACATTGTTCCATCACTGCACCCGAGCAAAATAAAGCCTGAGTTAGTATTCGCTGTATTTCTGACAAAACACTGAGATGTTTTCTCCCATTGCAGTGGCTCCAGGCTTCTGGTACTTCTCAAGTTTACTGCTTTATTTTAGCCAAACTACTTGCTGCTCTTATTAGACATTAATTTCATCCCACCTGCTTTTGCTCTCTGAAACTAACCTGTCAGCTTTTTCCTGATAATAAAACAACCAAAATCCAAATACAGTACTCAGCAGGAAAACCACATCAGAGCCACAAGGCAGAAAAATTAGTCGTCTTATCTCCTGTCACTCCACCTCTTCAGAGACAGCAGATTACAACATTTGGGGTTTATAGTTGCACATTACATCCCATGTTCCGTTCACTTTCCTTCTGGAAGATGTCTCAGTAAAGAATCAGTTGAATTCTCAGAACAAGTCATTTACTAGGAAGAGGCTGTCACAATAAAAGTGTATACAATCTTTAAAACAATATATTCGTTTTTAGCAAGTCAGTCCTAAAACTTAAGGAACCTAATTTTGCTTATGTTTATTCTGCAGTGTCAATTTTCAAATTCTGAATCCAAAGAATGTGAAAAATTTTAGTGTCCTCCCAAGAGAGAAATAAAATAGTAAAAACTGACCAAGTTATAAAATCTCTTTCACTTCACTGTCTGAAAAATCGAAGTAGCAAGAATCCAGAATTCTCTGAAGATAGTTTTATTAAAAGGTTAATAAATATAACACTTGATATATTTTTGTCCTTTAGATGATTCAACAATTGGTTAAAATTCAGCTTTTTAAAAATTGTATGTATTTTGATATTTTTATTTCAAAATTGGATGAAATTTTTCATAGGGTCATAGGACAATTCAGTTTGGAAGGGACGCCAGGAGGTCTCTGGTCCAATGTCCTGCCTGAAGTGGGGCCAGCTATGGGATCACACCAGGTTGCTCAGGGCTTTACCCAACCAACTCTTGAAAATATGCAAGGACAGAGACATCACCTCTCTGGACAACAGAGAAAATGTTTTCTCTTACATCCAATCTGAGTCTCTCCTTTATCAAGTTTTCCCTGTAATCTCATTTTCCCACCATGCACCACTGTGAAAAGTCTGGGTTCGTCTCCATCACCCCCCAAAGCCGCCTCATGTCCAAAACTGAACAAGCCCCAATTCTCCATCCTCTCTTCAGAAGGCAAGTGGAACCTCACAGGCAACCACCATACTGGTGGCCATCTGATGAACTCACTCGAGTTTGAAACACTGAGAGGACTCTAGGCAGAAAAAATCCCCTCATCAAATATTTTGCTTTCAGGGGGAAAAAAAAGTCTCAAAATGTTCTTGTTTTGTTTTGTCCTTGAAATATGCATATTTTCCATTTTGGTTGGAACAAAACTCCCTTTTTCCCACAGGCTTCTTTTCCAGACTCATCATATTGTCCCAAATCCAGCTCTGTTTGTACAGCTTTATTTGCAAATTCAGTTTTATAACTGACTTTCATATAGAGTTTTCAAAGAGTAAATAAGTGAGCAGGAAAGCCTCGGGCATATTTATAAAGTTGTTCAGTTTATTGCATAATTGTGGTGAAAATGTTTTGACATTTTAACACATATCCCAATAAACATGTGCAATTATTTTGTTTATTTACCTATTTCTAAGGAAGAAACTGCATCACTCTTAATAGCTGGTTACCCTCCCTGGGACTTTGAGCTGACTTTGAGCTGTCCATCTTGATTTTCATGTTCTGCCTCCACCGATAGAGCTTGCTTTTGGGGTGGTTCCACACACATTGCATATGAGACAATTCAAAAGTCACATTAAAAAGCTGCTCAGGTAGTGCTGAAAGATCCTGTGGCACCCTACCCCATCTAAAGTCGATACTGCTGAAGGGAGGAACAGTAGGCTGGGGACTGTCAACTACGTGACTCAGAGCAATGGAACAAGTGACATGGTATGGGCAGGAGACTGGGAAGGTACTTGGCTGAAGTGTGGATAAGAAGTCTGGGTAAGGAGGAGGAAAATAATGGCACACCAAGGGAAGTGGATGGAAGAGCCACCAACTGTTGAGGTGACACGGACACTCTGCAAGAGGCCACCATTCACCATGGTGCTGGTGGGCCGGTGACAAGCATCTGCACTCCAGGTGCAGATGAACCTGTGTCAGAAAATAACACATCCCCAAATGCCAAAAGGAGGAAGCTCTGGAAGCAAACATCTCCTAAGTAGGAAGTCATAATATTTTGCCAGGATATCCTTTGTCCTGCTGCAGAGAGGGCCTGTGCTGGTCCCCAGGCAAGCCAGCAACATCCACCTGGGAGGCTCCTGCTGGCTGCCTTCCAGCAATGAAGGCTGGGCCTCCTTGGGGACGTCCTCACACCTTGCCCCACTCAGGAGTGCCCACTCCTGATGGCCATCAGTCCCTGAGACACCGTTAGACCTCAGGGCGCTGGCATGTCCACAGTGTGGTAGCCAGAAAGCCGCTGCTTTCAGAATACAGTGAAGCAGAACTGATTCTTTCAGGCACCTTTTTTTTAAAGGACACAATTTCACACCAAATTCACACCGATTTAACTGGAGCTGACAGAAGCAGCCTGGGAGGTTTCAAGTCAAAGATGTTGCACTGGAAAACAGCCAGCTCCGGATTTCCAAACAGGTTAGAAAAGGTACTCTTTGAATTTCTTCACGGTTTGAGGTCTATCCTCCCAACAATCTGCTGACAAGCTGAGCTCACCACAGCCTCTGAGAAGTTTTACTTTATGGCATCGGGCAGTTTTCCAGGGAAACGCTGCAGTACGCTTCCCGCCTGAGGGCATGGGCACGCACACAAGCTCCTGAGGGCAAGACAGGGTGTGAAGGCACAGGGCTCCACCTCCTCTGCCCCAACTGCCCAGCCGAATTCTCCCCTTCCAGCCCAGAAGCGGAGCAGCTCACCCCAATGCATGGCAGAGAAAATCACTGTGGGGCAAGGGCAGGTGGGGGGACAGTCACCATAGAGAAATGGAGGCACTGTCAACCCACACCCTTGCTTTTCTCACCCAGGCGTGTTTGTGTAACCATACCCACTTGCTCAGAGCCCCGAGGCTCGGGGGGGAGAAGGCGCTTGCAACACACTGAGCACTTATGAAACCCTCTCAGACATTTTGCTCAGCAGTAACTACAACAGCCCCATGTTAGCTACACTGTTTCTAGCACAAATCCAAACCATAGCCCCATACCTGCAATCATGGAGAAAATTAACTCTATGCCAGCCAAAACCAGCACATATATTTTCATAGAGCTATTAGTTACAGTAACAACTAATTTTACAGTGAAGCAAAGGAAGAGCAAGTAGGAGGCCTTGGAGATTATCAAGCTTTTGGAGAGAGCATGAGGCACGAAAAGGAGGAAGGAGAAGTTCTGTAAGTACATACATCTTCTCTCTACCTGTTTTACAGTAGAGCTACTGACTGGGAAAGGAAACCATCAGATGGGAACTGACCTGGCAGTGCTCTCTTTACGATGCAGACCACACAGTTTGGCCCCATCACTCCTACCTGTCCTTGCCCAAGTGCTTAGTGGCAACACAACGTTATCTTATTAACTGTCTTAACATATCGACTTAAAATATGACAATTGCAAATAATTTTGAAGGGAACTAGCCTGCAGACAAAAGTATATAAAAACAATGTAGGACCAATGAGCAAACAACTCTCTAACAAAAAGAAGAAAAGAGTGGGTTGCCATACATTTTAAACTAACAACGCTTACTAAACTAACATCCTTATAAATTTTGCAGACATGGCTTCCCTCATAATCCATCATATTCAGCCCTGAGATCCATCTCCCATCTGCTGTTTTTCAGAACAGTCTTCAGTCTGTATCCAGTAGATCGTTCTTGCCTACTAATTCCCACTTTTCAACCAACACAGTATGAGATCATTTTTTAAGAGAGAGCATGCACGAGCAAGAGCAACTCGATTAAAATGGAAAGATACTTTGTTTGTTTATTCAGATCCTCTACCCAATCTTCCCCCTCCCACACCATATCAGCACTAGAATTTTTCCCTGGGAGCAGCGAATATCAATTTGATCAGCAAAAGGCCTGACTAAAGATTTACTGCAAAACACAGAACAATATGAAGAGCAGTAAGGGGCGTTCCCCTGGTTCATCCACCATCTCAGTGCTCGTGACTACGATAGGTGCACCTACACTGCCAAATAATTTACCTCCCTGGTTCACTCCCTGGTCCTTGTGCCCTTGTCAGCCATACCGCACATGTATCACCGTGTGCTTGGACTCTCTTCTGAAGGAGACCGACTGCTTCCCTCTGAGGAGTAGCCAGGGTGCAGTTCTGTAGATGGACTGCCCTAAGGATGTCACAGCAAGGATGGGACTAGACCAATAGTGGCTTCTCCTGCTCTCCACCATCCCAACCAGCCTGCTGTCCTCAGACAGCCTCTGTGTGCCCCACACCCCAGAGCACGCAGCATACTTTTGGCATAATGCTATAAAAACACCAGTCTTGCAGGCAGCAAAGCAGCCTTCACATTACTCCAGACACTTTGAACTGAAGCCACAAAAACATAATTATGATCTTAGAGCCATGGGGACCCAGGTCAAGTGTTAGGCGGCACAAACACAAACAGTTCACTCCAGAGGCGAAAGAGGTGTGGACACATCTGTAAGGATCACTCCTTGGGGCAGATGCTTTAGCAGTGTAGACTATTTTAAACAAGGGTTTTTAAATTGTGCATTATTTGAGTTGCTGTCTTTACAGTATTAATATATTTTGAGCATTTCAAACAGCCTGCCCTGGGCTGAAGTTTTCCATACAAAGCTACTGCTTGTTATTCTTTCTGTCATCTTTTCCACAGAACCAGTATGTGGACTCCCTGCACAGTCTACAGCAAGCTACTTTCCACATTTATATCCTCTTCCCACTGCCTCAGCAGTCCCATTTCTGTCTCCCGGGTTATAGAAGAGCCAACTTCAGCTCTTACACAAAGTGGTTGCTATGCTGGGACACCTCTGCACATACCTACCTACTCACACAGAGATTCAAGGAGTGAAAATCCGGAGCAGACACACGTCTTTGGAAGGGACGTGTGCTTGGGGGACATGTACTACATGACCTTCTGTGGTGGGAATGACAGGGTGTGTGTGCGTGTGCGATTTTCACAGGGAAACTGAGCATTTCAAACTTCTCCCAGGCCTTGGGACTGATGAATGGCTCTGAGCTCCTCCTTGGGCATGGCACTAAGAAGTGGCACGGAGGCACGCACCCTCTTGTGCCAGCACCCTGCCATCTAATGGCCAGGCTTCAGATTCACAGGTGAATCAAGTTTTACCTTTCTGCCTCCACCGTTCTAGATCCTAGAGATAGAAAAGTCTGTTTAAACTACCTTAGGTCACATCTTGTCAGCACAGAAGTATTCCTACTGGCTTACTTCGAGGTGTTTTGTCACACATCTTAATAACAGGGTTAATACCTCACCTAAAAGTACCTTTTGTTATAGTTACTCCACAGTGCCTTACTAATTCAGCCTAAATAATTCCTTCCTTTGTTTGGCAAATTCACACCATTTAAATACTTGCAGGCTTCAGCTGTATCTCTCACTCAATCGTTATTTAGCATCATCTTCCATTTTGTAAAGGAATTCCCATGTTCTCCTCTCTGTTTCTTTCTGACAAGACCTCTCCAGCAAAGATGTGTCCAGAGCTGGACACAATGTCCCTGCTCCACTCACAAAGAGCATGTCTGCTGCCTCATTGCTTTGTTCCACGATACATTTGCTCACACAAAAACTGCACAGAGCTTTTCTGAGCCACTCTAATACCACAAACTTGTCATACTTGTTGTCCACTTCCATTCCTACATGTATTTGTTTTTTCTTTCTACCGCCTTCCCAGTACAATATATTAATTTCAGGTTATTAAATGTATTTGTTTGCATTTGGCAGTTTGTTGAAGCTCTGAGCAACTGCTCATGAGATGAAATGGCTCCAAGCTTCTGGCTTTCCTGCACTTCAAACAGCATGCAGCTGGAAATACTACAGTCATTAGGCCTTCAAAACATGTTTTTCCGAGTGCTAACACAGACACACAGTGCTGCTCTGTAGCCAAATATTTAATACGGTGAATCCAAGCAGCTTCTGGTTTCTTATTCCAAGTAATCCTTTTCCATTTTACAAAACAAAAAAGCCCCTCCATCATAGAAATTTCTGCTGTTATTAATTATGTTTAAAGTTAACTTCTTTAGCACCTCTATTAATTAGGAAAAACACCCAATGAAGACGCTACAGAAAGATGGATTATAAACCCAACAAGAAAGTTGAATTATAAGGCTATCTGCTAGATAATCTGGAAATTTAGAGAATAATGCCCAGAAACCCTGCCATTATATAACCAATTAAAATATTCATGAGTAGTAGCATAGAGCTTGATCTATACCAGGCTTGTGCCAGATGCTCATCACCCTTTCACTATTTTGCCTCCTGATGTTCTCAAGTATGGAATTAATTGTAATAGATTTAATTTTGTATCCTGCTGTCATCTTAAGTATCTTCACAGCAACACCACTTTTTCTCTTTTTATATCCACAAACCAGATTATTATCATTCTGTATTGATGTTACTATGAGGAGATGCATCATAAATTTCAGTTAATGCCTACCACAAACAATCACTTCTCTCTAGCTGTATTTCTAGCCCTCATTTGCATAGGAAAAATCACAATCTAACAACAAACAACAATTTGGTTTGGTACAACATAACTGGAACATGTACTGATCCGCTTTCTAAAACCTCATTTCAAAGGAAAAACACATTTTGTCATTTCATCACTTGGAGACTACTCAAATTACTGAAGCTCTTTTTTATTCTGTAATTTGAAGACCATTAACAAATTTTGTCAGTTACTCTTTTTGTGAAACTGAACTCCCTGTGCTGATAAGTGATGTTAAAAAAAAATCCCCAAACTTAGTAAAATATTAATGTAAGATGTACTCATTTAAGCATTTTTTTTTCATTTTTTGGCCTTTTTAAAAAGTTCATCAGAAAAGCTCATTATTACCATCCAGCCACTGGGTGGCACCTCTACATAGATGCCAGGTGTGCCTCAACAAACCCATGATGCCTTCAATAATCACTCCATTCCTCCCACAGCCAAGTGTTGACATTACATCAGCTTCATGTACACAGCCATGTCTGGGAGACAGTCAAAGCTGGTTACTAAATATTTGCTTTGTAAAATATTCCTGGAATTTTCCGCTGTAATTTTTCAACTCCTAACTTTTGGGAAAAATGAATCTGTACAGAGAAACCTGTCAGAGGAAACATGATTCTTTGAATATGTGTAGGTATGGGCAACTTTTGAGAGCATATGAAATTGTTTTGACAGATGTGCCAGAGCAACTATATAATGAACTTTGTTGCTTTGTAGTGATATAAAACAAATCATGTCTAATATTACAGTAGCATCCAGCAAGCCCAAGCAAAGTTAAATTCCAGTTTTGGTGGGCAATGAACCAATAATGTCCTTGCCCCTGAGGTCAATTGTAACTATGCTGCACTAGACTATCTCAATGAGTGAAAAGCTCATCTTGATATTTATACTCTGGTCTAGCTTTAAAGCATTGTACAAACAATAATCATCACACTGAGTTACCTAACACAGGTAATATCTCATTTTATATAGTAAGAGGCTCAAAGAACCAGATGAAGCTGTTTGACTGAGGAGACGAAAAGCCAGCATCACTCATTTCTTTAAACATATGATGCTTGTCTTCCTTTGTTCATACTGACTCACCATGTCTTGAGGAGCAGAAACATCATGTTACTGCATCATTTTCCTACTTTCTGTAGCTACATTGTGAGATAGAGAAGATTGTTTACAAATCCAGGGACAGGAAAATGCTTTTGAACATAGAGACTCACACTTGCAGCATTTCCCCACCTGCTCTTTTATGTGAGTTTTAGCATTTTGGTTCAAAGTGATAGCTGAAAAAAAATCAGCACAGTTTGTGCTCTTTATTCTTTAAAGTTTGTTGTGAGCATCTAGTAATCTGCCTTGGACTAAAGTTACACTTCAGTGGAAACAAAGCAGAACTTTGAATAAGTCCAATTCATCTGGACAATCCTAAATACAGTGCAATTCCAGCAACAAGTAGGAAAGTCTTTAATTCTCAGGAAAAAAATTTCTGCCCACATGAAGGGATAAAAAAGGTTTGCATACACCAAAACAAGCCTCTCAAGTTCCCACTGTCCAAAGGCAGCAAAGGCCATGCAGGATGGGTACAGAGGCGGCAGGGAGGCAGGGATGCACTGTTACACACACCTGAACACAAGGTCTTGCGGTGGGGACACCACTTGTCACACGGAAATGAATGGCCACAGCTCCAGGCTGCGGCTGGGGACTGCAGCTGACAGGAAGGTCCCGCTCAGCACGAGATCCCAGAAGATTACATGGCCTTTCAGCAGTCCAATGCTCTCCCCTGCTCCAGCCTCTCCTGCACCCGTTGGGCCAGTGAGGAGACCCTGGGCAGGTCCCTGAGTCCAGCATGAGGATGAGTCCCTGGCAGCACAGCCTGAGAGCAAGGAAAGGGCCAAATGAATGAGATGCAACCGGGACTTGTGAGGTTTGGCTGGTGCTGCATAAACTCATCCATTTATCTATGCATCAAAATCTTCATAAACCACACCCTGCAATTTCAGCAAGGGAACTCACCTAAAATGAGTTGATTTCATGGGCTAAATTAGCCTACTGTCTAGAACAAAGAGAAGCAACTAGTGTGGTACCAGCCATCCCACATTTGCATCAATTATGCTGAGCCCAATTGAAACTTAGACTTTTGGCAACAAGGCACTGAGCCACCTTTTGCTCAGAAAATAACACAGTGGCTTACATTCAATGGAGATCTGCGATTACAAATTGCATTAATGTAAGTTTATTATGTCACTTCTGAATATCAACAATCTAAATACCTAGGTAACCTACGGTTACAAACATGCTGCAGAAAAAAGCGATCACATTTTTTTTCAAGTGGCATTACAGAGGCACCATTTAACAATGTAGACTTAGCTTTGTAAATTTAGCTTTGAAAACTGGCCATTAAAATTTTACTGAGCTCTAAGAAGAAAGGAAGAACAATTTACTACAGTGATTAAACAACTTCTTTGTGATGTCAAGAATGGAAAACTGAATTGAAATTATATATTTGGTAAGAATTAGTAGGAAAACATAGAGTTATACTTAGATAAGGCAGTTCATGTAATATGAGACATTTTGTTGCTTCCAGACTTAATAATGGACTTATCATTTCAGGCTTTAAGTAATTATAACTTTATTGCAAAAGATATCATTATGGATTTTTTCATTTGCCTGAAAATGAAACGCATCTGCAGAGATTTTAATATAAATCCTAAATTAATTACTTTCATTTAAATTCCCTGCATATTTCAATACAGAGCATCTGAGTGAAGCATCATTTCTTAAAAGATGACAATACTGAATCACAATTTATGAGTGTTTAACGGGCCAGGTCCATGACTCTCACGTCTTAGCACAAGCAATCTTCTTCTTTTATGTGTATATACAGTTATATTTATGAAGACAATTTAAAAATGCTTTAACACAAACATCTTTTTGGATATAACTTGTAAAAATCTACCCTCATACTTCATATGGCTTTTCAAGTCACATCTCCAGCAGAAGTAGTAGTTCAGGGAAGTCTTGAAAAGTATTAGACTTTCCAACAGGATAACAATGGAGAAGATGAAAAGGTGACTCAAAAACTTGTATCAATTGCAGTCACAGATGCATCACAGAAAGCGATCTTTATCACAAATTCTAGCACAGCACCAATGTAAGATACCATTTCACAGTACATTCCATAGCCTACAGATTATCATCAGAGCTCTTCATTCTCACATTCCTTTAAAAGCCATCAATACAGTTATTTAAGTTGTCAAAATTTACACATCAAAATAAACACATGGATGTGGATGGGTTTTCTACATACCTCCACAGAGGTCAGGCTTTCTGCCAGCTCAAACAGACATCATAACATGGATTTACACTATGAAGTGCTTCTTTGAAGTCACATTGGCTTCTTCAGAAGGACTAGCTTACCGAGTAAATAGCAGCAGAATTCAGGATTCCTTCTGGATACAAGCTCACTGAAGGCAGCCTACCTGCATCTCTGCATCTTTACAGAGCCAGAAGATCATGGGCTTCACTTTCAGAGTTTGTTTTGCTTCATCTTTTCAGGAATGAGTTGTCTCTTGACAGTATCTTTGCCTCTTGTCAAATCCATTTACCACTCCCCTGTTTCACCTCCTTCTCTTTTCCACAGCTACCAAAAGTGATCTTGCAGGCAGTGAGAAGAAAGGATAAAAGAAAGGATGCAGAAAACAGAAGAGGGGGAAATGAAAAATGAAAATGGGAGGCTCCTGGGAAAGGAGGTGCAGACAAACTAGGGAAAATATTTTTTTGACTGGGACACTGACAGCCCAGTTAATTTTGTGTAAGGCTTTGTTATTTAAAATGATGAGCATTTTGTTACAATTCAGTACACTTAGTTAATGTTGCTTCCACTCTGCTCATTAACAGCTCTCTTCTGGATTACTAATCTACAAGGCCTTCAACCATGGGTTTTGAACAGCTCATATTCCAGCCTCAATGCTTGATCATCCTAGAATGCTTAAATACCTCCTGAGCAGGAAACACCTTCATGTTAATTATATTAAATGTCTGAGCTGAAGCCTGCCAAGCAGTTCTGAACACAGTAAACCAGGCACAGACTCCTTGTGATGAGTAAAAACCATGTGCTCCTACAATGGAATCATTACATGTAAAGAAAAATCCTCAGAAAAAACCAAAATAAGGTCTTAACTTCGAGGAAGCTGGTTACAACAAACTATTTCTATCTCTGGCACTGATCTTTGGCCACACCTCTATAAAAGAAATAAGTTTATCTTGTCTCTTAGATTTAATAAACAGCCAGAGCAGACATGGCTAATCTCAATGCACATGCACTTCTGCATGAAAACAAGTTTGATTTGTCCACCACAAGCATTAACTTTCAGCCACACCTACTCTTCTGTTTGGGTCAAGTCTATAATTAATGAAATCTCCCTCTCCATGTGACAAGCAAATTTTTATATCATCCCCCTTATCTTGGACTAAAGATGCCATCTATAAAACTATAAGATTACTATGGTAGTGTTTGAAGAAGCGTTTGATTTAAAACAAAAACTTAAGAGAGTGAACTCGCTCTTAATAGCCTACAGCTATGGCATCGCATATTCTTATGTGTACTTGACCTGGTCTGTACTGAGCAGGAGTAGCCTCCATGATGTTTGCTGAAGGAAGGAATTTTCATTGCAATAAATGTCATGCTTCGGCTCTTTGTCATCAAGAAATGAATTGTTTCGGTGACAAACCGCATTGTTCAAGTGTGCGTGAATACCATCTCAGGGAGCTTTATGGGCTTTCAGTGTGCAAGCTGCTGAAAGCTTCAAGTCTTAATATGGCCATGTGACCATTTAAAAACAAACAAAACCCCAAAAGCACCACATACAAAGTTTTCTGATGTTCTTTTGGAGCCAAAGGTGTTTGTACCATCCCGGTGTCTCAGTAGGTTAAGTAGCTCAGTTTGGCTCTGGGTCTTACGCAAGACGTTTAATTGACAGTTGAGTACAAAGAGTAATTAAGCAAACATCTCAAATCACAAAAAATAATTCTACTACCATTTCAATCACATTTTAATTTTAAAATAGTTCACACAGTAAACTTTATCCTAAAGCGTCATGTGGTACAAATGCATTACGAGCCTTGGACTTTACACATGAAATGCAAGTCGTTCTGGAGCCAGTTCAAAGACTGATTCAAGTCATCTACGATGTCCTATTTACAATAGCTGACTACAGAGTCATCTGCCAGCAACTCTGTAGTTACCTGCTAAAACCTTCTATTTTAATTTCTGCATTTGCCTACTTTCAACCCTCTAAGGGCTAGAACCAGTTTAACAAGGCATTTATCTCGTCATTTGTGACCCAGATGGGGCAACTCATTCACAAGGGACAAGAAATCAGAATCTCCCACAGATAAAGCCTCAGGATCTGGGGGCAAAACATTTTTGATACTTGGTTTGAGACACAAGAGTATTTTTTCTTGGTGATTTTTGAAAGTATAATGTAAACCCCTCCTTTCTTAAAAATATTCCCGCAGCTAAAGGAGCCACAGATTCCTTTCCAAAACCCTAAGTAATCTCCAAAAGAGAGCATGAGTAAACAACTGAGGTAATCAACACTCTCTTACTAGAATCAGTTATGCAAGGGAAAAGAAAGAAAGCCATCGTGTTTTCATTGTATTACATACACAATGAAACAAGGGACAATTCCAAAATCTTTGGACCCAGTCTCCAAATCCAGACCTTCAAGCACTCTAAAAGCCTCCTCTAGGCTGCTGTGTGCAGTAAATGCACATGTGAAGATGCAGTCAACCTGGCAACAGACCTTTAGGACTGCTTCCTGCAAAGATACAGATCCTGAAATCTCTGTCAAGAGATATTCATTAACCATAATGCAGAACTGTACTTTTTCCTGTCTTCAAATGCAATAATACCAACTTCAAAGAAGTCAAAGATCAGGAAGAGGTAACTAAGAATGACAAATAATTCCTAAATATTTGAAATTTATTTTTGAGACAGATTGTTTCATTAGTTTAAATGTTATAAAATAGGAAATTATAGGTATAAAAAGAAAACTGCATGCTTTTGCAGAAGCATCATAAAGAAATAGCGTTATTGAAAGACCTCTGCTGATCTGTTTCCATCAGAAGGCAGCACTGTAGCCTGGTCCGTAAGTCTGTTAATCAGAAATCTTTAACATAAGAAAAGTAAATGAAACACACCATTTTCTATTAATGTTTCCATTAATTAACAGGAAGAAAAAAAACCAGGAGCTACAGAAACAAGAGGACTCTGAAGTCTTGGTTTCCCTAATGAGAGCTAGTTCAACATAATTTTAATAATTTCGGTCTCACTAATTAACACATGCAGTAACATTTTTAGGAACTTCAGAACAGCAATGGCTGTACCTGGAAGCAAGACCCTGTATCCTTCTCAGGCAATGGTCTATGAGGTAAATTCAGTTGTACAAAATAACTTACACAAGTATCCCCGATACACCTCTTCCTTAAGGATGTGTCAGAAGAGTAGTGAAAATGGAGGCAATAAACACGAGTCAAGCTTTACAAATTTCAGCACAAAAATCTAGAATTAACAACCTGCATTTTACCCACCCATCTCATTATGGGTATGAAACCAGCTCATTCATTAAAAGTTTATTTTCTTACCACATAAGTCTGTATAATTTAATGTTACCCCAAATCCATTTTTATCCTCCCAGTATTTATCAGAAGTCACAAAATAGGTTAAAATGAAATGTCAGTCTCCTAACAAAAAATTTCCAGCTCAGGTATAGCTGGTATAGCCAAACACCTCCCCATGTTAATTGGCATAAAACAAATTAATAAAGCAGTTGTGATGCAGAAGAAAAGACAGAAACCCTCTAGAAGATAAATACAAGAATGGGCAAACCAAACTGATTATGTTATACTCTGCTTTCCTTTTGCTTGCTTCTATGTCCTTAGTAATTCTTTTTTAATGCTCTACTAGGCAAATACTCAAAGAGTTGGCTCAAAAGTCAGTTTTGCTACAGAAACTTTGGCAGGCACTTAGCAAACTATTTCTGTTAAAAGGCTGTTCTCATCCCAAGTGAAAAGGCACAGAGTTTCCATTAAAGAAAAGCCTCAGTTCCCCCTTGGTTTTGCAAGCCACACGCAGCAGCAGGTCTGCACAGCACTCTGTACACAGGTACAAGAAAACAGAGAAGCGCCCTGGAAAGCCGGGGCAGACTGAACCATGGACCACAACCCCAGAAGATGCAAGAGGACTGAAGAGTTTTGTTTTACAGCTAATTTTTTGAACGAGAACTGTCTCTCCTCCTCAACCCTCGCCTTCATTATTAAATTGTAATTTGGGCTAGATTAAAGGATAGTGGTGCAGCATAAAAGGAAGGGTGCAAAACTAACCAAAATAAACACATTTGGGACAGATTATTGAGCAGATGTAAATAATGAGACTGTTCCAGCATATGAGACATAAAGAAACCAGAGTGGAAGGAGTAAAACACTTCTGAAAGTATGAGAGATGAAGGAGCGTGAGGACTTCTTCAACAATTAGCAGAAGAAGGACTCCTCAAGCCATTTTTTAAATCATATATTTCTTCTTCTTGGAGGAAATGGAAAGAAGTTTCAGGAAAAATTAATTTGTATAAACATTAAAAATTGTCTGCAGTGATTCAAGCTTTTGCAATTTGTTGTTTTCTGTTGCACTTGTTCTAAGTAGGTGCCATGTAAAAATTCAAACTCAAATATTAAGTAATACAATGTAATCAAGAGGTAAACTGCATTAAAGCCAAAAGAAAAGGGTGTAAGAGGTAAAATCTAGTACTATTTGCACTGCAATTATGCTGAGAATCTTTTGAGTCTCACTGTGGTAAGCCCTGTACCAAAAACTGGATATGTCCAGTAAGAGGGAAGGGAGGAGACACAATTACACTGAAACATCTGCAATTATCCTAACAGTTTCAGCCCAGCAGCTGCTTCATCAGATTTATCACCACCAAGACCCAGCATCTGCCAGGTAAGACTTGTGGCAGGAGGCTCCAACACGATGTAACAGCTGGTGTGAACATCAAAGCCACTGAGAGGACATGAGCAAGTTCCCGGGAGTCATCCAGGATGGACACAACATAGGTACCTCTATGGTCTTTCAAATCAGGATCATGGGACAATAGTGACAGTCACACCAACTTGGTGGCATTTCTAGTAACCTCCAGGGTAACAGATGTATCAGTGATGACACTTCACTACTACCCAAGTGATGCAGGACAGCAGGGAATGTCACGCTGCAGTAAGGTACGATCAGTTATTTGCTTGGACATGGATTTGTGTCCAGATTCATGCTCACATGGATTAGGAAATACAAACAAACAGGGAAGTCCAACAACAAGTATTCAAAAAGGAAGTCTACAAGGAAGAAAGAAAACACAACAAAAAGTTAAAGAGAGTGAAATAAGGTTAGATGTGCAAACCTGTATTTCATTAAAGCATTAAAAAGACACTATTTCGTTTATTTTATAAACAAAGTGGGGCAATTTTTTCTCTAATTATGTGATAAAGCACACTGAGCAAAAACAGCCTTTCCTGTCTTTCCTAGGTAATCTTATTAAGCTCTGAAGTCTAGGATTTTTTTTTCCTTGCTCTAAGCTTACTAACTACAAATGCTTTCATTTGTAAAAATTATCAAGGACTTTTCTAAAACTAAGTTGCAACTCTGACCTCTTGTGCACCCCAGGCAGTTCATTTCAAGAGCTTTCAAAATACAACGTCATTTCTGAACTCCTTTTTTTAAAAAATCAGCCTTAAACTTCCTTTCTTAATTTGGCCATTCCTACATTAAAGATTCTGTGTGGGTTTTAAACATACATAAAACAATATTGCTCATCAGCTTTACATAAGAAAACATTCATTTTTTTGGCAACCTGGATTATTTCATAGTGACTTTTCTGATCTTCCAAGTCACAGCTGTTTGGTTTTTTTCCCTGTCTTCCAGAGGATGTATGTGCATAAAACTCACCACACGTTTAACTATCAAGGTTCTTCCACCAATTTTTCAGACCACAAAGCGATATAATAAATATTTCAGTGAAGAACAAATCATTAACTATGGAAAAGCACCTAAGGGCATGCACTGGGTCTGGCTGGAATGAAGTTAATTTTCTTCATAGCATTTCATATGGTGCTGTATTTTAGATCCAAACAGAAAAACACATCAAAGTTTCAGCTGTTGCTGAATGGTGCTTGTACAGCACCAAGACTTTATCAATTTCTCATACATTCTCCCCAGCAAGTGGGCTGGCAGGGAACAGCTGACCCAAACTGATCAAAGGGATGGATATTCCACAGCATGTAACATCATGTTCAGCAATACAAACAGTTTTTGTGATGGGGGATGTCTTTCCAAAGCAGCTGCTGCTCAGACACTGGCTGGGCACTGGTCTGCTGGTGGAATTATTGAGGAACTGTGCATCAGTTGGGATTGTTTTTCTTCTCCTTTGCTTATTAAGATATCCCTGTCTTGACCCATGAGTTTTTTCTGGCTTTTGCTCTTCCAGTTCTCTCCCCCATCCCACTGACGGGGAGGAACGACCGAAGTGGGTGGGTGCTTAATTGCTGGCCAAGGTCAACCCATCACAAAGTAAAATCCTTCTCATGGGGCTGGGATTGGGATTCCTACACAATCAGATGTCCTCAGGAGATTACATATGTTCCAAGGCCTATTTATGAAACTCATACGATTTTTTGGTTATCGTGCAAAAATGTACACTGCTCTGGTTTTACTTTACTTTGCCATCATGTTGCGCTATTTCTTTCACTTAAAGAAAAAATGTTTTAATTCAATCCTGTGTGACTGTTCTAAACAGGAAAAAAAGAAGATACCAGAGTTAAATCAGTATTGGCCATAAATACACTCCAGTAGAAGAATACATACTTGATGAGCTTTTTGTAGCAGTACCTATGCATTGGATATTCTTCATATGTAGCTTAATGTTCTTTGCACACCCAAAATTTGCTTCCTCATGAGCCCGTGATCCCAGTCTGCCACATGTGTAGAGCAAGTGGTTGCAGAAGGTGCCTATGCACAACATATCTTCAGGAAAGCTAAGTAACACATTAAAAAAATTCCATTCTTCTATTTGTGGTTGTCCACAGGCACACACATGAATAATAACAAAGGAATAATCAGTTAACTCAGAAGTGGGAAGTGAAAGGAAGACTTCAAGGAGTGTTTTGCTGAATATACCATCAAATTTGGATGCCCTCAGAAAATGTGTAGTATTTCATGAATGTGGAACTGTAAAACTGTCCTTTGGACCTCTTAAATAAGATAAATACAGTTTCTGACCATGCTGGAGGTGCTACTTCCCCAGCAGCCTGGGTCAGTTCAGTAAATCCCTCACCCAGAGGACACTTGTTTATAGGCACAGAGCCTGTTCCCAAGGCTGTCTGCTGGACTACCAACAATACTGGCAGGCTGTTTGATGTGGTGGCATGTTGCCAGTCCATCACATCTTAGGCCTTAACTCTCTGAAATCTTCTGTAGAGTGCTCATCTGCAATCACTTCATCTTGAGAGGATGAGCTGGAAACAGGATCTCCAACACCTGTGAACTCAATTACTGTCTTCCAAACATTTTCTTGCCATGGGGACTGCTGCTGGGTGGATGCGGGGCTGAAGAGTCTCTAATTAGGCCACCCTGTCCACCACAAATGCCTTGCATCCCTAGACTGTCTCAGAAACCATCTTTTCTTTCCAGGACCTACTCATATTGCCAAAGACTGAGAATATTTACACCCATCACATCCTCCTAAATTCCTGCGAATGGTGAGGAGTCATAGAGAAAGGCAACACCCTCCCTCTGCACAGAGGTAACTTTGGTGCCAAAGGCAGCAGGGTCATGACAGGAACTGAACGGCATCAGCAGCAGTGTTTCAAGTCCTGGAGCATTAGTCAGTGTTGCCTGTTGCTCACATACCTTGACATACCCTGGCTCCTCTGCCAAATATAACCTGGCACTCTGGCCTGTGCCAGCAATGGTATTGGACACCGCAGTGATAATAAGGATTACATAACAAGATACCACAGGGAGGATAGTGCCCAAATTATTTCCTTATTGCCCCTTGATAGTGATTTGACCCTCGCAGAGACGCAGAAGGCACGGCAGTGCCACAGCACCTGTTCCTCACCCAAGCACTTTGGAAGCAGGTCACCAACATCCAAAGCTGCATGAGCACCAGTGGAAAATATTCATGTTCCCAGTTTTGGGAGGTGCTTACTACTCCTCCAGATGCCCCCAATCACTGCCTTGTTTGTTCATGTGTCCTTCTTCAGTGAACAGTGACTCGGTGACAAAGGACCTAAACCAATGAACCCCAGCTTATTAAAAATACTGGAAACTGAAGTTAAAAGCTCCATGAGAACAAGAAACTTGCACTCAGGCTGAAGAGTGTTTGAAACATAGGAAGAAGTCTGGCCCTTTGTTCCTCTGATAGGAAGCACAAGCGGCAGCAGCAAATCTGAGGATCCTTGTGGATATTGCTAGATTAGAAGGTCCTTATGTTTGAGCACAGTAACCACACACACATGCATCTGTGAACACGAACGAGGACCACTGCTCAAAAGCAAAACAGACTATTTAAAATACATGCGCAAAGAAAAAGGTTCTGCCAAACCCTTGTTCTGAGGAGCTGTTATGACAATTTCTCTATTTTCGACCAATTTCTAACATCTCCTGTAAAAACCTGACCCTAAAGTTCAGAAAATGGCATACTCAAAAGACTCTCCAAAGTTTTGGCATTCACAGGCTAAAATCACAAAGAAAAGAGAGGCAAGCAAGGGCAACCCAGGGAAGACATAAGAAATGCTAAATCAAGTAAGTCCATCCACATTTCAGTATCCAGTTAGACAGTACTTATTTTCATGACCTTAACTCTTAATAGTCTTTATTTCACAGCTGTTTCCCCTGACACTCTTAATGTGATTGGAGACGTAAAGGCAACTGCATCTACATGTGTTCTTCCCAGAAACTGAGTAAGAGGCTGCTTGGAAGAGGATTCACAACTCTTTTCAAAAGTAAAACACTAGATGGAACATTACACACACTGAGAAAAAAAAAAATCACCAAGTAACAAAATCTACCCTTGAAGAAGGACCCTGATTTCTTCTGAAAGTAAAAAAAAGGAAGCACATACATTATGGCGTGCTGCTGCCAATACCTGGCTGCTCACACTTGCTTCATTAGATGACATAATTAATTTGTCATCAGCAGCAAAATTTATTTATAATAATCTGCACATTTAATAGACATCTTGCTAGTAAGAAAACACAGTAGTAAACCAAAATGCACATTAGATGAAAGCAATTATTATGTCTCGTATATATTTTTAAAATTCATATCAAATCTACTCTACACACCTATGCTGCAATACAGCCTGGATATCAGTGAGTCCTCTGGAAGCAAATAAAAATGTATTTCAGAATTATGAGAGAGACAGATCAGATGGTGGATAGTCTGAGGATTATTATGTCGAGAAAAAGAACGGAGGGAATTGCATGTTGGTAAAAAATAAGTAGTGCTACTAATGAGAGAGAAATCCTTCCATCTTGGTTGCAGAGTCTTGACCAGGAAATTAATGGCAAACTGCTATCAACTGCTACTTCATGTGAAACAAAGTCAGAACGGATACATCTCACTGTGTGAAGAAATGAATACATAACTGGACATTGCTTTGGCAGCTCTCCTACGGTAACGACAGGAGAGTTCAACTTCAGCTGGAAAAGCCTATCCAGTCCATTACTGGGCGAGAAAGAACTCCATGGGACATAACAAAGAACGGCGGGAACAGAAAATTTCTGGACTTGGACAAACCTTAACCAATTACCAAAATGTGGAGTCCTTAGAGCATAAAGGAGTTGCTTTAAGCTGGATGCAGGAGAAGCACTGCTGCAGAAAACAGGCAGGGAGGGGGAAAGCACTGTTTAGAAGAATTACACAAGGAAATATGCCAAAGGTTGTCAAGTAACTCAGATCTAACTTAGAAGAGATTAGACATGTCCAAACACGTATACAGACCTTCCTTTTTCTTTTAAAACCAAACAAAACCAATCAAAATTAAACTGTAGAGTTAACTAACTGCAAGTTAATCACAATGGCAGTAATATTAAGGAATCACCCTGATCATACCTAGAAAAATCACAAAAAAAAAGAAAAAGAAAAAAGAATTAAAACAATTCCAAGGAAAACAACTGACAAATAAATCTTTGAAGAGAAATCAGATAAAGTAAACAGGCATCCAACAGTGAGAAGTGATCCAAATACCTTTCTAACAATAATTAAACATCTCTCATGGCCTAACTGTATTTTGTACTTCTAGAAGAAGCTTGACAGAACATTAAAACACAAATACTCATCAGAAAAATCTTGATTACATCAGGCAACACTACAACGTCATCAAAAATACTGTTGTGCTCAATATTTGAACTTGGTAGAGCACATGTAGACACAGACATTGAGAATTTAAAGTTGCCAAGTTTTTGTTGGACACTTCCTGTTCAGTTTCTCCCCGGCAGCCAAAGCAAGCACCCCTGCAACATGCAATCCTCCCTCGAATACCTCCGGGTGAGCCCTGAACTATTATTACTGCCTCCAATGCTGCCCCACTGGTTTGGCAGCTAGAGGGACATTCCTCCAGCGCCAGCAGCCCGCCAGCAGCTCCTGCCAGGCTCACACGCAGCTTCTGAGCACTGTACTCCGCAGTGGGGAGAAAAGAGATACAAGCCCACTGAATCTAGGTTTGTTTAGGATGCAGAGGATTCATAAAAATACTCAGGACTAAATTACTACACTTTTTCACAATGTTTATACTTGAGGTCACTTTTTGATCACGTTTTTGTATTAAAGACTCACTCCCACACTGTGGTTAGTACTTACAGGGGGAAAAGAGGGACTTTCCACGTAACGAAACAGACTAGTTTATCATCTGACTAGATTAACTTCTGACAAAAACTTACATTATGAAATATATGCAGATTTTCTAATTTTTTATTTCTTTATAAGATATTCTTAGCACCTTGGCACACATGTAGAAGTTGTTTTGGATCAGATTCCTCTTTGTTTTGAACTTAAGTTTATAAAAGTTAAAGCATCCTCACAGACTATCCTTCAGTCCAAACATAGTACGTTTGCACTAACAAATCGTTCTTGAAAGTCAAGATGAGAAGTTATGTATCTTAACAGAAAAAGCTGCATTTAGGCCTCAGAATTTTTTATGTTAATTTCAATTTTTTTGTTTGTTTTGTTAACTATAAGGATCCACTAGACAGTCATGTTGTACCTCTACTCATTTTTGTCCTTTTGTAGTGAATTACAGTGAAAACATGAAGTCTCTCCCACAGAATCTAATTTACCCATACCTTTATCTCATCTGGAACACTGAACATCCTGTGTTAAAACAACTAACTCTACCTTAACTCAAAGGCTATATAGTGAAGTTTTCTACTCGTCCCAAGAGAGGAAGATATCATCTACATCTTATTGAAGAACTGGTTAGTTCAATTACCAGTCGCTCCAAGCCACAGATATGGGGCCTAAGATAGTGCCAACAATGAGACAGACTCATATGAGTAATAGCACAGCTCTGGCTGCCTTTGGATTTCTACTCTCCCAACAGAGAGGACAGAAACCTCCACAATTCAAGTTTGTTAGAACTTTAAATACAAGCTTTTTCCTGAAAACATCATGAGGTTTCAACCCAAATACAGAAGAGCCCTGGCTACACTCTATCTGACAGGAAACGTGACAGGAATGGGCACTGAGCTGTTCATCAGGAACCAGGGAGTCCATTTCACGTGAATACACTTATTACCTGCAGGACTGTCACTTACATTGTATTTAAAATACTCCCCTGTGGAATGCTCATAGGCCTCTCAGCCTCTTTTTTAATTCTTCACCTCATACACACCCTTTAAATTACACAAGGACTAAAAAGCCTGATAAGTTCCGCTCTGAAATTGCAAATGATATGTACTCATTCAGAGCTTTTGAAAGATGCCAACCTTTTTTTTGGTCTTTTGTGCTGTTATTTACTATTTGCATAGTCAAAACCAGACTCCATTATTCTAGACATTTGATAAACACACAACCCAAGCCACCACAGCCTGGGAGAGATTACTCTGTAAACTAACAACACAGACAAAAGGTGTGAGAAAAAGATCTCTTACTGCCTAAACTGAAAACAGACAAGGGTACCTCCCACTGAATGAGTTAAGGAATCCAGCCACAAATCAGAAAAATCCCACGAAGTTAACTCAGAATATGTCTACAAGGTGGGGTGAGGCAGACGTCTGTGTTCAATGTGCCCAAGTCCAAATCAGCCAGGTAAAAAGCAGCTTTAGATTAAAAGCCATGTCGCTGTGTTAGCTGGGTGCTGTGTCTGCACATTTGTCCTTCCGGGCTGACTACCTGATATTTTTCTCAGTGCTGTAGAAACAAATCCATCAGCCCAATCAATCAATCTGCCTCTCTACAGAACGTGATAGCATTAAGCTATTTTTGTTTATGGTAGCTAGACAAACCCAGCTATGTCGCTTCCAAAGAGAAAGTACCTTGTTCCTAGACAACTTCTAACTCAGGGAGGTGGGACCCTACCTGGAGTGCTGCATCCAGCTCTGGGGTCCCCAGCACAGAAGGACACTGAAGAGCAAGTCCAGAGGAGGGACACCAAGTTGATTAGAGGGATGGAGCACCTCTCGTCTGAGGAAAGGCTGAGGGAACTGGAGTTGTTTAGCCTGGAAGAGAGGCGGTTTCAGGGTGACCTAATTGCAGCCTTCCAGACTCAACAATTTCTTCCTCTTCACCAAGCACACAAATCTTCAAAGAGAAAGAACATAACCTTTTCATTTCCAGCAGCGAGAACATAGGATAGATATCTTACCATTTCCATCCCTATTTTCTCCCCTGCTCCTTCAGCTTTTGCACATAGCTAAGGGAGGTCACAAAGATGCTTCTAGAGGGGACAACAGGGAAGGTCCAGCATAGGTGTCCTCCCTATACCATGGAGAATGAATTATTTGTACTTTATCTGTAAAACAGTATAACCAGGGATGGATCATCGAAACACTCTCCTTGAAGATGGAGATGGCACTATAATGTTACAGAATCTTATTAATAATCATATGGTTTCATTTTATGCCAAATGTGTTTATATTGTACCAAAATCCAAAATATATATTTTGTCACAAGAATTACTCTATTATTATATCTCTAATTATTATTCACTAAATAATTCGTAAGTGGCACAGGATTCCCAGCCAAGGGTAGGAAAATATGTCAGGACTGCTAATCACACAGCACCTCCCTGGCTGTTGTGGAATGTTCACCGTGAAATCCCACTGGTGGTTTCCAAGGAATTAAAATTATGGCAACCAAACCAAAGAGATCAGTAAAACTTTCTGAAAGTCAAAGAACAAGAAACTACAGGCACTCCCCCAGAAATCCACAGGTTCACAGCGACCGTGCACTTCTCAGAGCCGAGTCTCTGCAAGTCCTTAGTCTTCATAATATTCTACTATCAAACATTATTAGCAGCATGCCCTTGTGACAATGTGGGCTACCTGTACATCTCCTGTACATGAAAGGTGTACAAAATGATGTGAGTACAGAGAAGGGCCACCAAGATGCTTAGAAACTGGGGTATGAGGTACAAGAAACACCTGGAAGAGTAGAAACTGGCTGCTTAGCAGGAACCAGTCCCTCCTTGGAGGTGCACAGGGAAGGACTAAGATGAGAGGGGTGCAAGTTGCAGCATGAGAAATTCTGCTAGCCTCCTGCTAGGAAAAAACCTGCAACCTCCTCACCTCCTAAAAACCAGCCTCTCCTCACAAGTCCACTGATTTTAGAGGTTCTCTCCCACTTTCCTAGCATTAATTAGAAGTCATCTACATGACTCTCCATGACCCCTGAGAGACCACATTGCGGCACCTGCTCCTGGCCATAAAGAAGGGACAAATGGAAAACTATGGTTTCCACTAGGCCATGCAACTTAAGTGTTTTCTGCTCGACTGCTCATAGTCCGTGGACTTGGGTGCTTATGCTTCTGGATTTGAATGGCATCAGACAGTATTCCTGACCTACAGCCTTGCCTCAACAGCAGCACCACAGCTGTGGCACCAGCAACAGCTCAAAATACCCTGGAGACAATTAAGAAGAAGCTTACAAAGAAGGAAGACCAACTATAAAAAAGCTGATTAAAGGATGCACAGGGGCCCCTCTGTCTGCCTATATTTCTTAGAGTACTTATGGAGTGATTAAACTGTACAAGGAGCACTGCAATAAGGTATCCTTACTGAGATTTTTATATTTTCTTTTGTCAAAATGTTGGAAATGTGAAATATGTAAAAACTTTCTTAAGAAAGGAGGTTTTTTGATATTTGATCTTTGTATACTTTCAAGCCTGATCAACAAGAAGGGAGATTTAATCTGTGAAACAGACAGCAGCCCACAAGCTCTCAGTGATGTCCAGGTGTTAGAAAGACAAATTACTTGTTGGTAGAATTGCCTTGTTAAGCCTTAGGGCCTGACAGGTTTCAGCGATCTCACACCTAGAGGGAGGTTAACAAATTTGTACTACTGACAGCAGACAAAAAGAATGCAGAATTTATGGGTCACAGGGACACTGGGTAGAACCCCCAAGATAAGGAAGAAACTAATAAACCTTACCCAGCAACTGTGCTGAATCAGCTCTGACTGGGTAAAAGGTAATTCTGCAGGGGGAGATCCCGACCACCAACTCATTGACCCAAAAACCCATCGGCCCAAAAGAGGAGAAACACCATGGGACTGATTAGCATGAGAAGCAAGAGAATCATTAACCAATAGAAGGTATAATGCTAATTAATAAGACAACTGTGTAACTTGTAGCCAATGAATTAATGCTTCTGTTTGCTAAAATGTATAGTGAAAAGTTTTGGTAGTGCTGGCTTTGTGGGTTTGACACCCAGTACCCCTTTCTGCACAGAACTGTAAATAAATCAAATACCTTGACTATGTGTGTGGATTGGCCCCTTGCATACAGAGTAAAAGAACCTATTTTGGGACAACAAAAATAGAAGTTGTGCTTCTGGTGTTGGGCTCTACCTGAAACTCAGAATTTGGGGAATTCATCAAGCATGTCTGTTTTACATATCAGCTCAGGACATTTTAAAATCTTAGTTTAGTTGACTTTATAACTGTGAATTCTAAATGAATAAAGGATTCAGGTACCAAAAAGAAATTTTATCCAACTAATATTTAATTTTTATTTCAGAATTTCCAAGTACAGTTCCAGAATAACACAGATGATATCTTACTGTCTTTAAATAAATACTATGGAGTTTTTTTTCAGAGAGCAGTACAGGAGGCCAACCTCTTATATTGATCAGTCTTTGCCTATCTTTCCCTTCTTGTCTTGAGGGAGCACCTAATGATTAAATATTTGATGATAGATGGTGTGAGCTCACAGTATGTGGCTGCATGAACAAACGTGTGTGTGAAAATAAGCTGTACAGCAGAAGGTTTGCTGGTGTGACAAATATAAGGATCGTATATACAAAGATACACTGCTATCAGATACATTACATGCATGCAAACCATTGATGACTTCTGTCTGTTTTGAAAGCCGAAGAAGGTTTTTATTTTCCTTGCACAGGAACCTCTGATGACAGAACAGGTCCTCACTTTTTTATTCTATTTTAAAATGCAAGCTGCTAAAGGAAGAACTGCCTAGTATTAACAGTTCCCCATCTTTCCTATCACAGGATTATATTTCCAGCAGAATTTAACTTTCCTAAGCATTACTATTTTGGCTAAACTTTTGCAAATCAGACCATAGGTGTAGTAGCGTCCTCTCCCCTTTCTCCTGCTTCCCCTGTTCTCTTACTCTAGCCATCTGGGAAAGGTTTGTTTCCCATGCCTTTCCCAGCCTTCCCAAGAAAATGCAGAAGTAGGGATCAATCCCAGTTCCCTAAAGAAAGCTGGAAAGTCTTAACCACAACCAAATGAATAACAGAATATACTGAATAACAGGAACTATGCAAAAATGAGTCTCTAAAACCAGACTGCTTGTGAACAAAGAAGGTGCCTTAAAGCTGCACATGAAAAACCAGAACACAGTTTTTGAAGCTCATGACTGTTTGACTTTGCACTGAAGCATCTCCTACATGGACTCCCTCATATTGGGTAACATTGATGGAATTCAGATGCCCAAATTTAGATGTTGGAGGTGTCACCTTCAGGCAGCTTTTAAAGTCAATGAGAAAAAACTTGCACTTCTAAGATGCAATTCATTTAGCCTGGTTTAGACACTCACCTTAAGGTGAGATGCATTGCACACCAGACACGACTATTTGCCCTCCTTGATTATAAAGTGAAGAACTATTTCAGATGCAGATATCTGAAATCAGAGGATATGCATGTCATCTTGTATATGAAGTAAATGAAACTAATTATATTGACCCTTTCTATAACATGCTAATTTCTATCTACAAATGTTGTCCTGCCTCTTCCCTGAGAACACCACAGGTGCAATAAAGTACTGCTCTTCTGTTTGTTCCACGTAAGCAGGAACCCCCTGGAGTGTGCAGCATAACCTGCATGATGTAAATCTTGAGAGGGTGGAGAGGGAGGGAAAGATGGGACAGAGTTGTAGGAGCAAGGACCAAGACAAGGAGAAAAGGAAGAGACAAGAGACAGATGTGTTGAGAAAAAGCAGTGACTGAAAACTGCTGTTTTCTCATTCATACAAGTGGTACTCACTGAATTGGTAGGCTTTCAGTATTTAATATTGTTTTTAGCACACCATGCATTACCAAGTGTCAGCTGTACGTATCTGCATCCAATAAGAACTTTTTGTTTGTGCATCTTCCTGGGTGGTTTCTACAGTGATGTTTTGTAATAGTAATTTTCCAAAACACCATTCTACTTTTATTTGTCACTATTTCCAAGTGTGGATCTGACACACTAAAACCAGAGGTGCCAAGACTGGCACCTAGTTTGAGTAGGATAGAACCTGCTTTTCACAACAGTCCTTGTTTTAACAGACATTTAAATATTCAGTACAGAACTCCTATCACCTGAACGGAACTCAGCACTACTATGGATCAGATTCACCCGGATACAGTAAGGTACACCATCTCTTCAAATAAACATCCAACAAAGACAGAAGCACCCAAAAAAATAAGGAAAAAATCCTTGACTGTGAATGGCACAAGTCCATTAACTCACTTCTTTATTTGTTAAAGATATTCTTTTCTAATTTAAGGGAAAAAGCACAAGCAAAGAAAGTCAGCAATTCTTGTGCACCACAGCAGTCAGGAATGAGGTGCCACTCTTCTCTACCAGGATCTACCTTTCATACCCTGACATCCAAGCAGGTGGACCAGGAAGGCACCAGCAGTCTTACTGCTTCATATTTTTCAGACTGTCATTTGATTTTGAAAAGGACAAAATGAAAATGAGAGTGTTCTTCACTGTGGTGTTTACACAGCCACCAAACCCACAGCTGATGTTAAACTCAGGCAGGAGAGACAGACTACTACTTTCATGGCACAGATGTCATTACACTTTCACAGGACAGTATTTTTTACTTCTTAAAAATGCAAAAAAAAAGCAAATCAATTTTTTAGCACGTCATCCCTCTAAGTATCTTTCTAGAAACATATATTTTTTCTAAGGACCAGTTTCCTCATTAGGTCACAGTGCAGAAAAGAAATTCAGAAAAAAAAGTTCTGCTTTTAATTCTTTGATCATGACAGCTTAAGTGATCTTCTCTCCCCTATAAAAAAATTAAAATACTACATCTTTATTCCAAATGTGTTATGCTTACATTACAGATCACCAAGAATTATACATCAAACCAAATTACCCTTTTCCATTTCCACTTCCCATTAACTAAGTGCAATTAGGAACACTTGCAGAAATCCATATTCAGTCTTACAAAAGAACACAGGTGAATGTTTCCTTTTTCTTTTTTTCAACCAGACCACGCACATATGTGAAGTTATACATATAAAGTACATTGAATTGAGGGCTCATATTTTACTATACAAAACATCCACCTGTGTAAGAGTTTTCTACATTTTATTCTTGTCAGTCAATTGAGCTACTAATGGTCTGTGTTATTATACACTCTTGCTTTTCACAGGATGAAGCATTTGTTCTTCATCTTTTTCCAAAATGTAATGTTACACGTGTCACTGTCTGCACCACGGACGAGTAGAGAAACAACACGAAGTTCAGGCTCAGAGATAAATGGAAGCGATTTGATAATTTTTCCAAAGGCTTTATATGTTAGTTCGCAAAACTGTGTTAAATGGCATAAGGTAATTGGTCCTTTGGCCATCCACCCCTTGAGGGGATTGGCCAAGTTCTAAGACACCCGTTTCTAAATATTTTTCTAGTTAGAACTATAACAATTCTGCAAAACAACCTGCAGGTGTAAGAAGTTTACAAAAATGTAACATTGTTTTAAATAATTTGCATGGGAAAGACAGAGCTCTCACAAAATGCTGTGGAAAGCTGGAAAATTTCTCTGCTAAAGCTTTTCAGCGTCTACACACATGGGCTGTGAACCATAGCTCCTTCACCTCTTCTAACACAGAAGTCACAGAAAAGTAACTTAGAGAACATGGAAGCAGGGAAGAGATACCAGATCTTGGTCTCACTGACACTTTTTCCACTCAAAACATAACGTTTCTTCACATTCAACATATCTCATGGATGTGCATATTCCTCCCCAAGAAAAGGTATAATTCCACAATCTAACTTTCCTTGGATGCAGCCTAATGCTCTTCCCCTTTCCTTATTTTTATGCTATTACTGAACCCTTAATAATTTTTGTTTCCATGTCAAATCACTGTAGAATAACAGTCACATAGGTTTCTTTGCCTTCACATATTTAATGTGTTGATGAAGGTGAGCTGAGTTAATTTAATCAGGGGAGAGGAATAATAAAAACAAGGAGTGTTGCTGGTGGTAGCATTTCTAACACGCTCAGTAGCAAATAACCGTGTTTCTTGAAACTGAGGAAGTAATAAGCAGCAAAAATATCCTCCTTTTTCACGGTGATTACACTGACACATCTAGGGCAAGAATCTAGCTACTGTCATTTATATGGTAGCCAACTCATAACTGGACCAAGTAACTTGTCTGGTCTTTACCATCAAATACGAAAAGCTCCAGATTCATAGGGTAGCATACATTGTGAGAAGCGCTGCTAAACAAACACACCCCAAAGATATACGGTTTTCTTTGTCCTGCTGCAGTCAACTTCCTGCTCCAAAGTTCAATTCCAAGTCATCCTCTTCATTTTTAAAGTTGCCATTGGGTGGAGATCATGCAGTGTCCAAACCATGACAGCTGTGTAAAGACATGACCTCCAAAGGACCAAGTAAAAATTGGTTTCATAATATGATGCAGTTATCTATGGCATGGTGACAACCGTAATTCTTTTCTATTTTTTTCACTGCACCTTCTTCTTTTTAGAGGCTCAAACTTGTAGGTATTATCTGAGGGAAAGAGATTCTACAAGCTTTTGCTGGAAAAAGTAACCAGAGGAGTTCATCTGGCTGCCCTGATTTAAGACCAGACACCCATGAATGCAGGCAGTACAACACAAACTTCATAGAGACAGGAGAATGCACACTTGTAGTTTCAAGTTTAAGGCAGCTCGATACTTGTTTGGTTTTTATCACAAGATATTTTTTATGCCATACTGGGTACTGCTCTTCCAGATAAATAACTAACAGCAAGGAAAAGTATTGGCTACCTGGAAAAATAACATCATAACATAACATAACAACATAACAATAAGACTAGCAAAAGATCTGATGATGAGATAATTTTTTAACTGGAGTATCATATAAATAGGTGTCTTCAAACTGACAGCTGTCGTGCTTGCCATGTGCTAAACCATAGCTAAAACCATGGCCACTAATTAAGCATCTCGTATCTTCAAAATCATCCCTCTAAACAGGATGCTTTATCTGGCCTATAAAGTATTCCTGAGATCAAGCATTACAGCCTATCATTCATGTAATAAAAGTAAAATACTTCAAACCATGTCTTTTGAGAAGTGCTACCATAATCTTCAACATATTTTTAAAAACGCATTTAGTGTTTTTGGCTGTATATTAAAGGCTTCGTTCATTCCAATTCTTTTTTGAAAGACAAGGGTGGTAGAAAGTTACACAAACAAGAGAAGTTTGTGCTCTCTGAAGACGGCCAACTGCAGTTAAAGATGGTGACATACATGTGTATTTTCATGTGCTGAAGCACAAACCCAACCTGTCATTAACAGCAGAAAGATTGGTTCCCTGACCAAAACCCAAACCCCCCAGTGTTTTGTAACAAGAGTTACAACCCTATCCTTTCAGAAGGCTTCCAATTATCAGACTTCTCTTATAATTTAGGCACAGAACTTGAAAACAAATTGATGCAGTAAAAAAACCCTGGTATCTGGAAGAAAAAGGAACCCACACCTAGATTAAAGACTTAAGCCACTTCTCTTATGCCACCATTCATTTGCCCACGTCTAGATATTCTGCTCAGTTTGGGGCCCCTCAGTACAAAACACATTGATAAAAAGGGACGAGGTTGAGCACAGGGCCCCAAGATACTGAGGGGCTGCAGATCGTGCCCTGAGGAGTGGCTGGGGGAGTGGGGCTGGTTCAGCCCAGGGAAGAGATGACCACAGAGAGGACCCATCACCTGTCTGCCAGTATGCATGAGAGGGTCACCAAGAGCCACGAGGCTCTTCAGTAGTGCATGGCAGGAGCAGCACAAGCTGTGAGTTGAAATATGCTCCAGCCTTCTACCACGAGAAAATACTTCACATGAGGCAGTAACACAGCTTGCCCAAATTTGTTGTGCACTCTCTCTTCTTGGAAGATTTCAAAACTCTAGTGGACACAGTCCTGAGCAACTGGGATCTGACCTCAGTGCCAACCTTGTTTGGGACTCACTTCCACCTTGAGCTACACTGTGACCCCCTGCTGTTTTATCTGGCCTTTGGAAGGCAAAAGAGGGATCTGCTCCTGCTGGAGGTCACCTGAAGAATTGCCCTGAGCTTGGCCACTCAATAGTATTGTGAAATACCTAATTTCCTGGTTTAAAAGTTCCGAAAAGCAGACTTCATTTTCTCTTTCCTACAAATACGTAAACATAAGCATTATTTTTTCCTTTTATAAAAGAGGTTGGCATTTAAAGTCTTCAATACTACATTTCAATACCAAATACAAACATCATTAGACTATACTTTAGTCAAGTTCTAACTTCTACCTGATGTCTATTTTTTCAGCAAGTACTAACATCTTCATACAGAACCACCTTCTGAAACTTACAGATTTCTCTATTTGAACCAAATACCTGAGAAATCAATAGCTTACAGCTTTTTTTTAAATGCAGGCAGCATTGACATCTTCTCACTGCCCAGCTTGTGATGCACAGATCTGAGCAGTATTAACCAAACCCTTTCCTGACGTAGCCTCAAGTTCACCATATGCTGCTGTGAATTACCTTCACGTCAGAGGCTTTACTGCTCGGCAACCCCACAGTCTCACTGAGGTTCCCCATGCTGCGGCCACAGGCTGTAAACAGCCCCCGGGGAATGCCTGTGTCCTCAAGAAGCCAGGATGCATTAGATAGTCATTATTCACGGCAGACTTGGAACCATACTGGGGAGCAACAGCTACGGGGAGCACTGTAGCAGAGTGCTGTCAAGTCCTTCTCTTTCATCTTCCTCCTCTACTACGTCCAGAAAAAGCGAGCACAGAACAAGCCCACTGCTGCAGAACAGTGAAAGCCATTCACACACACCAGCCGCCCTTAGGAGGCTGGTTTGGGCCAGGAAGCCTCCCCCTGCTCCGGGCACAGGGCTGACTGTTACTTATTCACACGGGCGCTGCTGTTTGTCAACACGGCTCGGGCGCCGCTCCGCCAGCAGGTTGAGGCGAACGCGGGACGGGAAGGCGGCTGCGGGACCCGCGCTTCCCTCCTCGGGAGAAAACCCCCTGGCCTCCAGCCGTGCCCGGCCCGCCGGTCCCCCCCGCCGCCCGCTCGGGTGTCGCGCTTACCGCGGGGCCGGGGACTCGAGGGGCGAAGCGGGCGGCGGGGTCCAGGCGGGCGCGGCACCGCCGCTCCCTCGGGGATGCTGCTCCTTCTTCTTCGGGCGCCAGTGGGGGAACGCGGGGCGCCGCTTGGGCGCGGCGGCGGCGGAGGGGCGGCGGCGGGGGGCGGCGGCCGCCCCCTCGGGCTCCGAGTCCTCCGACTCGCTGCGGCCGAAGAAGCGCTGGAAGCGGCCGCGCCGCGCCATGCCGGGCTCCGCGGGGCTGTGCGCGGCAGCGGGGATCTCCCGCCGGCAGCCGGGGCGGCAGCGGCAGCGGGGGGAGCACGGCGCTTTCGGGCTCTCCGCGGGCATGGACGGGGCGGCGGTGGCAGCCGCCCGCCCCGGTGTATGCGTTAATAAGGAGATTCCCTCCCTCCTTCCCTCCCTGCCCACCGCCGGACGCGTCGGTCCCTCCCCGCGGAGCGAGCCGCGCCGCGCCGCGGCGGGCGGGCTCCCCGCCGCTCGCACAGGAAGGGAGCGGCCCACGTGTGATCCGTGCCCAGGGTGCGCATTAGGGGCCATTATCTTATTGTTGTTTTCTGCTAAGCCTGAGGTGTGCCCCGCGCCCCGGACACTTGTGCAAGGCGCGGGGAAAGGCTGCGCGCCCGCCCGCACCGCGCCGGGAGCTCCGCGGCCGCCCCTCAGCCCCTCCTAATTTAAGGCGAAAAGCATGAATAAAGAAAGTCAGCTGTACAGCCGAGGGGCTCAGGAGACAGCACACCCCCAACCTTGCAGCGCTGCTTTTTGTCTCGGTGCCCGCCACATTAATTAATTAGGTGCTTATCCCTCTCCCTGGGAATAAATTGGCTCTGACCGCCCTGCTGGCTCGTTATCCCGCTGAGCAGGACGAGGAAGGGATTCCGTAGGGAGGCAGAGCCGCTCCCGCGGGAAGGGTCAGGCTGAGACACCTTGCAGCGGGGAGGATCGTGTCAGGTCGTATCGTGACCAGCCCCTGCCAGGACCTGGCGATCCCATCCATGTGTTCCTCGGTGCTTTTAGGAATCTTCTCTGAAACGACCCTGAGGTCCAGCTTTCCTTAGGAAATACTGTTGTGCACTGACGGATACCGTCTGTCCTGAATTGCGTCTAACAAGCACGCATTTTTCTGATGTAAGGAGCTTTCAGGGCGCTTGTGGTTTTAGTTCTGATTTTTCGTTGCTACTGATGGGACACGGATGTTATAATTGTCCGCTAAAAATACTAAGATGACATAATAAAAATGTTGAAAGTCTGTATTCTGGAAAAACTTTAAATTCATCATGCAATGGTCATATTCAGACAATAATTGACAAACATTACATAAATTGGTGGATATAAATTAATGCTGGTTTTTATGGCAGGAGGAAAAGGATGTGAGCAAGGCAGGGAAACACAAAATACAGAGGAGTTGGCTGAGCAGCTAAGTCTTACCTATGCTACTGTTTTACTACAACCAATAAGTACACCTGTTTGGGGGGAAGATTCAGTTCTTTTCTGAGTTGTAATTTATTTGTTTTGTGATTAACTAAACAGAATAACCTAAAAAGAAAGTGATTCTTCCCAAAATTAAATACATGTCATGCCAAAACTAGGCAGAACTGGAAGGAAAGATGATTGTACCCTCAGGAACTGCATAAGGGATTGAGAAAAAAAGTAATTTTCAGTAAAGCAATCTATATAAGCATGAAAATCGTAGAATCACAAAACACTTGATGTGGGAAGGGACCTCTGAAGGTTGTCTAGTGCAGCCCCCTACTCAAGCAGAGTCAGCAAGAGCCGGCTGTTCAGGACCATATCCAATTGGATTTTAAGCATTTCCGAGGACAGAGACAGGAGACCTGATGGCAAGTAGATGCTGTCCTTGACGGATGGCTAGGAACAAAGCAGAAAGTCCTGTCTGGTATATGTGGATAGGATTTTTGGACACTGGGTAGACACTGTAAAGATTCAAATAGCTATACTTCTCTTATTTTAGCCTAAAATTATTCCTTTCTAGTTCCTTGACTAGAGAACCATAGCTGTCATAACCATGGCATTTTCTGACATTCACCATTTGAAGAAGCAGGATAAATATATTACTAAGTCTGTGTGCTACATTTCCATTTAGGTGTCAGTTATAATTGGGATTCTGTTGTGCCAGAGCAAAGGTAAATTAATTGGTGTTGGTGAACCACTTCACCTAAACAGCATTGGAGAGAAAGGTGTCTGGGCCACTGCAGTTGTGATGTGTCCTCCCTGCCACTCTACCCGTTAGGTAACTGGAGGTCATGGCAGACCAGGCAGATGAGGGTATGTTCAGCAGACCTGTGCTACTTCATTCCACACCAAAAAAAAAAAAAAGATATGTTTGGCCTGAAGACCTACAGTTTAAATGACAGAAGAGCAAAAAGGGAGAAGTGCAAGGCACACGTTGTTTCAAATCCTCTTAGATTATCTTGGCAGGGTCTAGATTAGCATTAGCACCAAAGAGTACCTAGAAAATGTGCAGAGTTACATATCTCTCTGGAGAGACACATATAAGAAATGTGCATTCCACATAAGCCTTGAGGTATCTGACATTTGTGCTTCAGTGCTAACATACCCTAAAAAATCCTGATACACAAAAGTAAGTGAAGGGGTTTGGTTGTTAACATTTTTCAAACTTTGGGCAAAATTAAAGTCTGGTTGTTAAATATGGCAGTGTCAGAACAATGTGTGATTTTGATCCGAACATATCTGTGGAGGCCCAGTACTTTTAGTCATACCTGACTGATGTAGAAGGTTTGGATCTCTTAATTCAGGAAGGGCATTTTTAAGACTATTAGTTAAGATAGACATTCGTAAGAATTAGCCAGTCATTTAGGAAACTTTAAATGATGGTCATGTTTATGTCAGCAACCAGTTTATGTCAGTTTAATCCAGGCACATGCAACAGAACAAGTCAGTCTAGCTTTATCTGAACCAACACAATTTTGCAACAGTTCATAGCACTTCATACCTTAGAAAGGTATTATGCAACAAATTATCCTTCTCCTGTTTGGTATCATTCCAGCATGGTGAAAAAGAAGATGATTGAGTATCTAGATTAGACTTTGCCATACTCAGTATCCGTCTAGCTTGACTGCAACCTGTATGTGAGATTTAAAAAAACCCAAAAAACCCCCAAACCTGAAACATGCTAATATTGGAGTTACAAAGATAATCCGATAAAAACAGACTTGCTATCTTTGAAATTGTTACAGAAATCAACTGACACACAGGTTGAGATAACATTATTTATTCAAATAATTGATTCCTCCTTTTTATTGTTTCAAAGAAGAAACAATCACTGTTCTAATATAAAACTATTCCAATAACTCTGAAACAAACAAACCAACATTCAATCTAAAACCCATACACAAATTACAGAAAAATAGGAATGGATTATCATCAACTTTGTAATCAATTTTTTTTTTCTTTTCCAATACAGTAGAGGTGTGAAATTTCCTTCAGAAATGGTACATGCATGCAAACATTTGAGATTCAGATAATTCACTGTCAGAATATATGAAGACTGCTTTGGATTCCCACACTTTGGAGTTGGTGGTAAAAGGGCAGTAAAGTACACAGGGGCCCAAATCCTGCCTGTGTCCCACATAAAACACGTAAGTCCCAAACTATGGTCCTGAAATCCCACATTCATTTGACACCTAACCCTGCAGGCACTTAAATTCCAGGGTTGCCTCCCTGTTTGTCTTGAAAGTGCCCCAGGTACTTAGGGATTCACTTCCCCACATGCTCAGAGTTGCCTCAGTCTTCACAGGACTGACTGTCAGGTGCCTGCTTCTTGCCTAAGTCTGACAAGGAGCTAAAAACTAGGTATTGCTTGGCCTGTGGTTGCATATTTGGATCTTATTTAACTCATGCAGTAACAGCAGGCTCTGTACAAAATGCCATATTGGCTTCCATTTTTTTCCAGGAGTTCCAGGTGTGATGTAGAAATAGTGATGGAAATGGTAGCCTTAATTCAGGAATATCCTGCCTACAAGAATACGTTCTATCTCACAGTCATATCACTACTAATGTTTGTTTTCTGGCCCAACAAGAGACTAGAGGTTCCCTGGCCACACCTGAAAAGAGGAGTGAGTCCCACTCCATGCCTTGAAAAACCAAAAGGCATAAATTAGTGTCCTCAGTAAATTATCAGACGTGGCGGGATGTGGGTGATAACCCCTGGGGGTTAAAGGCAGCCTGGAAAATGCGACTAAATATTACAACCAGGAAAAGCCAAGGCTAGGAACAAATTAGTTCAGGAATGTGGCAGCCAGAACTGTAGCAAGAGCACTATGTAGGAAGCCAGGGAAGCAAAGAGACCCTTAAAACAAATAGCAGGGCAAATCCCTTAAAGCAACTGCATGCCACAGGGAAAGACTTTGGAAAAATGGCAATAGCTTGACAGAGAGTAGGACTAAGGAATCTGGAAGCAAGAGACACTGATGAGCCTCAACCAAGAAGTAAATTTGGAAGTCAAGCATTTCTGGGATTGCCTTATGTCCCTGGTAGGTGGGGCAAAACATCACTCAGGCTCAGAGGGCCATCATTATTGGCGTGCCAGTTGCCATGACTTACCCTGGTCTGTCTGGCGGCCACACGGCTGGATTGCCTGGGGGCACACACAGGGGAGCACACAGGCAATGCAGCTCAAGTAGATGGAACCACCTCAGGCTCTGAGGACGTTTTGGAGTGGGGGTGAATTTACATAACCTCATGCTCTGAATTTTGTTCTTGTACGCACTGTGTGATTACTTCAGGCAGCAATTTAGATTTGTGTGTTGGATGCTTTTGGTCCTATTTTAAGTTGCCTGGTTCCCATCATGGTTCAATTTGGGATCTTTGGTATTTAGGTTCATCTGTGAGCTAATACCTCTCTTGAAAGCATGCAATGCCCATCTCTTAGGTGCTAGTTATTGATCAGATAAGTCAAAAATGGATGTGATTCTTATCAGGGTCAAGATTTCACCTTCATTTTTCTGATAGCTTTGGCTTAATTTATAACCCAGTTATTCATTAATAGTTCTGCCAAACCCATTGATACTCTAAGATTTTTATTCTGTCAACTGATTATTCCACAGCAGATGGGTGTGGGTAGACTTTTTAATGGGAAATTAGCATGTCCAATTAATCAATTCAATATTAGCATGGTTTCTTATTTTTGCTGTAGAATGCCAAAAATTTATCTGAGCCTTTGAGTTGCTTATATATTTGCATAGATGAAAAGTGTCATATAGACCTCCCTGCTACCTTTATACCTCCTGTCAGCTACTCAAAGAAGAATCTTAGAACCCATCTTTGGGCCTTTAAAGAGTCTTTTGCATTAGAATCCTACAGCTCAAGGGAAGCAAGCAAAATAAGTTGTATACAATCCATGGGGTTGTGTAAGTTCAGTGCTCACCCATTAGAAGTGTCCCACAGCGAGGCCAAGGTATAGCATGTGGTCTTTGACTTTAACATGAAATTTTACAGTGCTAACCAGAGCCATTGTAGGTTTTTTTAGCATACGAGTGAACTACTTCTGCATCAGTTACTACCTCCACATAATACTCCCATCGTGATGCTAACAGTGAGAGTGCCCTGTTTGGTTTCAACGCCAGCTAGGTTCAGCCCATAAGTCCAGGCAGATGGCCAAATAGATTTCAGTTATGAAATGTTCAGGAGTTCCCATGTTGAATATCCCTCTTATTCTTGCTAATACATCCATGGCAGTAGTTTTCATTCCTTCTGCAATCAGTTCACAGGAAAAAAAGTCTCACAGAAAACATTTCTTCCAGGGGTTTTCTTCTCTGTTACCTGCCAAGTGCTTTTCTCATTCTGTTAATGACAATCCAATGTTACTTTTCTTTAATGATAACTATCTTTCGCTGAAGTTCCATGTCAGTACAAAGCCAAGACAACACCTACAACTCACTTCATTCTTGCTCTGAGTATTCAAGTATTTTGTTCTTCTGCCCACCTGTAAAAGATGAATGTTTCTTCTGTGCATTTTTCAACTTGCAGTTTCTTCAAATCTTTCAGTCTTTGGACTTACCAGTTTGCAATAAGGGTTAACATAAAGATTCTGAGCCTGGTCTCAAGCTGAGCACTAATATCTGTAAAACACTATGTGTGCTATGTCAATGTTGGTTCAATATGGCATTTATTTGGCATCTGAAGTTTTTCAATAAGTAGTTTTTTTCCTCCCCAAAACTGTAAGAGGGGAAGATAAAATAGCTATGAGAAAACAGACTATATAACTAGTCTGAAACAAATGCTGTGGATGCTACTCAGAGGAGACAACATTCCACGTTGTGGCTACTTTTTTTTCTTTCTCATCTTGGTGGGAAAGGAAGGAGGGAGATGGGACATGCTGCTTCTCATGGGAGCAGAATGCCACTGATTGGCAGCATCACCAGTGCTACTCTGTGCATCAGGGGCTCCAGCCTCCTCTGGAGTTTGAATAAAAGGAAAAAAAAAAAGGATGTGAATTCTAGCACTGTTCTCCTGTAGTAACAATTTAAAGGTATACTAGTAAGACCATATATTAATCCAATTAGAAAAACACCACAAATTAACATAATAACGAGGCATTAGGAATATAATACTGACAAATTGTTAATTTACTGCTTAATATCAAGATGTGCTTATGTTTTCCTGAGGAGATACAGCTTAGCTGAAATGTATATATTTCCAGGCTAATACTTTATGGCTTTGTTTCTCTTGCTTTCCAGTTTTGCACTGGTTAGGGTGCATAGTACTGCCACACTTTCATGCTTGCCCAAAAGAAAAGCTATAGGTCATGTTCTTCTCTGGTCTAAATTTTTGATTATTACCTAGGTTGAAATTGATTTGTCACCTTAAAGAATAATTTTTAATTTGTTTGACTAAATCAGCAATGGCATTCTATTATATTTTCATCATATTCTCATGGAGGTCTATAAGCCAACATGGCTTAAGTTAAGATAGGATCTTTCTCTTTTCATTTTTAAGAAGGAAGGCAGAAACTACCAGAAAATCTAAAATTTATTATTTCATAGAGTATTACTAGTATTATTATTAGTAGGTATATTACTAAATCAATAGCCCTGAAAATTAAATACATAATTACCAGTTATGTGTAATTGCTCATACTGCCTAACAGATGGGCTGGGAAATGCACAAACATGAAGGAAGGTGCTCTGTATCTTCAGCAATTTACAGTCTAAAGCCAATGTGCTAAAGAATGAAATGTAAGCACAGCTGATTAAATTGCTATGGGATATGAGCATCCTGTGACAAATCCAACAGCTATCCAGTCTTCTGTAACCTAGTTGGGTGCTAAAGAATATGCAATTAAATATTAAGCTGACCAGATGTAATTATAAGCATAACTGTTCTTATGTATCTGCAGATAATACAGGAGCATTACTAGGAAATTGAAACTGTCTGTTCATAGTTACGTTTACCAGTCACTTCTTCCTCCTGTATATTACACAGGGTCTATAATATATATCCTGTGAAAACCATCAGCCTCTGTGCAGCCATCAGCTCTGTCCTCTTTCCAGATGAATCTAAACCTTGCACTGTCCCATGAAAATTTATCCAAAGAGGAAATGTTGAAACAGCCTGATGAAACAAACCAGTTATTGTGAGTCCCGGGGAGTAGAAGCATGAAGTGGTAGAGCTGTTTGTCAGCATTTGCTTTTCCCAGGATAATCAGTTGCGATTACGGAGAATAAGGATGTAATACTTAAAACAAACATGGAGAGTGACTGTGAGAATGTGGGTTGGTGAATTTCTACCATTAATAAACAATAATTAGGGAGTTATCTATCAGCTCTTCCACAAAAAGATAGATGAAAGAGAATGAGTAAGCTAAGCTAAGTCTTTATAAACATGCCCTTCCCAATAACTTATCAAGGAAACTACACTATTATGGGTTCAGGAAAAAAAAGACAAACAGAAAGAGTAAGAATAATCAATATGAGATGAAACAAGGAATGAACTTCCTTGAACTTCTCTAATAAGATTATTCTTATTTAAAAGACTTCCTTCTCTAGGGCCAGAGTACCCACCTGCAGGTCAGAGCAGCTGTCAGGAAGCTGATTGCTTGGGCCCTGGTGTGGGACACCACTGAAGGACCAACAGTGTCTTAGGATTATTGCTATTTATTACCGCCTTTTCACTGTTACTGTGTACTTCTCCTTACCCAGCTGGGCACAAGTGTTGCTGTCAAAAGAGACCTGGAGCAGATCAAAGACAACTTCTGCACTCTGAGCTGTGGTAAAGGGCCAAGGTGGTGCTCCTCTTTGACCCTACCAGTTAAGGATATGGGCTCAAAAGGAGAGGATGCATTATGCAGATCAAAGCCAGTGTAGCTGGTGTCACAGGGAGAGCCTTTGGCTTCTATGTCCATGGATTATCTTCTGGGAGTGAGAACTGGTGGGAAGTGATGGCACCAGCATAAGAAAGAAAGGCAAGAGCATCTTTCCCAATAGTGTTGCTGTTTAGAAAGGTTTCTAAGCAGATTGATCAAAGTATGCAGATCAAAGCCTAAAAAGAAGTGGGAAAACAAGTTGAATTTAAGATGCTAAGGGGAGCAAGGAAGGTACATAGCAAAGACCTGAACTTCAGGAGAGTGGACTTCAGCTTCATCATGATGCCTTAGGTTTTAACTTTTATATTTTTTAAACTCTGTACTGCTTAGTGTGCAACTTTGAAGCTTCTTGTGGCCTGTTACTTTCTGCTCTCTCATGCTAGGTAGACATAACAAAGCCTCGCCGGACTGCTCTTCAAGGACACCTGGACCATCCTGAGCCCAAGGGGTGTAAACCAAGGAGTCTCTGAAGGGGGGGGTAGCTAAGGAGAATTACATCATTTAACTGGGGCTTTAATTGGAGAATTGACCCTGATATGCAAATGAACCAAACTTATAAAAGTGTGGAAAACTCGTGACCTGTCGTCCATCTTGGGGTCCATCTTGGCAATAGCCTCTGGCTCCCCAGGGTGTACCTTGAAGGCCCTTCAAATAAATACCTACTTTTGTTCCTTTACTCTGTCTAGTCTCTGTGTCTAGGAGGCTTGATAAGGCATCAGTCAGGGAATAGGTCTGCAGGAATAACTGGGGAGCCAAGAAAGAAAAAAAAGAGTTGGACTTCAAATCAAATCTCCTTGAAGCTTTGAATCAAATCTCCATGTGATTGCACAAGAAGATGGGCAGATATGGTGGGAAGCCAGATTGGCTGAAGAGGGAAGTCCTAGCTGAGCTCAGACATGGAAAGGAGGCTACCAGGAAATCTAGCAGCATCACCCAGGAATTCAAGAGTTGAATTAGGAAAGCCACACAGCTGGGATCAAAACCACCAAGGAACATAGAGGACAACAAGAAGAGCTTCTACAGATAAGCAGCCATGAAAGAAAGGTGAAGAAAAATGTAAGCTCGCTGCTAAATAGTGCAGGCAAGATGGAAAGGATGTAGTGACAAATTGCATAATAAAGACTGGAGTACTTTGTCACTGTTTTCCCCATGGATGAGTAGAGAAACGACACAAAGTCCAGGCTCAGGGATAAATGAATGATGATTTAATGAATTCTCAGAAGACTTTTATGTGTTAGTTCGCAAAGTGTATTAAGTGGCATAAGGTAATTGGTTTTTGCCATCCACCCCCTAAGGGGATTGGTCAGGTTCTAAGACACCCATCTCTGAATGTTTTTCTAGTTAGAACCATAACAATTCTACCAAAACAATCCGCATCTGCAAGAAGTTTACAAAACTGTAACATTGTTTTGTCTTACTTGCATGGGAAAGACAGAACTTTCACAAAAATGCTGCAGAGAACTGAAGAAATTCTCTGCTGGAGATTTTTCAGCATCCATAGTACTTAGTGCCTTCTCTGCCTTGTTCTTTACTGCCAAGGTCAGTTCTCTGAGCCTAGTAGCAAATTGCAGGGACTGATGCACTACCCATCCTACAGGAAGATCAAGTTAGGAAGAATTTAAGTATTTCTGGACATAGGACCAGAAAATTTGCATCCATAGAAGTTGAGACAGCTGATGTGTTTGTGAGGCTCCTCTTTGTCACCTTTGAAAGGCTGTGGCAACTGGGGTAACTCCCCAGTTGCTGGCTAAAGAAAAGTATCACATTAACATTTTAAAAAAAAAATCAAGAAGGAAGGTCTACAGCATGGTCAGCTCCTAGAAAATGAAGGAACAAGTCCTCCACATTTCAGACACATGAAGGACAGAAGGATGACTGGAATCAGCCAGCAGAGATTTATCAAAATTAAATCATCCTTGACCAACCTGATTGCCTTCTATGATGAAATGGCTGGCTCTGTGGATGAGAGTAACAGATGTAGCTTATCTGAAGCAAGACTTTCAACACTGTCTTTTGTAGTGTACTGGTAGCTAAACTGAGGAGATGTGGACTGGATGAGTAGACTGCAAGGGTAGTGGAAAACTGGCTGGACTGCTGGGATCAGAGAGTAGTGGTTAATAATTCAATGTGTATTGGATTTTCATGCCAAGGTTTTGGTAGCAAGGGGGCTACAGTGTTCTTCTATGGGAAGGTGCTGTAAACTTCCCCCATGTCCTACAGAACCAACACCAGCCAGCTCCAAGGTGGACCCACCTCTGGCCAAGATCAAGCCCATCAGCTATGGTGGAAGTACCTCTGGGATAACAGATTTAAGAAGGGGAAAAAAACACTGCAGAAACAGCAGCAGAGGAGTGAGAAATGTGAGAGCAACAGCTCTGCAGATACCAAGGTCAGTGGAGATAGAGGGGAGGAGGTGCTCCAGGTGCCAGAGCAGAGATTCCCCAGTGGCCTCTGGTGCAGACCATGGTGAGGCAGGATGTTCCCCTGCAGCCCATGGAGGTCCATGGTAGAACAGATATCCCCACCTGCAGCCTGTGGAGGAGCCTACGCCAGAGCAGGTGGATGCCCAAAGGAGATTGCAGCCCTGCGGTAAGCTTACGCTGGAGCAGGCTCCTGACAAGGTCTGTGGTCCCATGGAAAGGAGTCCATGCTGGAGTAGGTTTCTGACAGGACCTGTGGACCCATGGAGAGGAATCCACACTGGAGTAGGTTTCTGACAGGACCTGTGGTCCCATGGAGAGGAGTCAATGCTGGAGCACGATTGCTGGCAGGACTAGTTACCCTGTAGCATACTCATATTAGAGCAACTTGTTCCTGAAGGACTGCACCCCATGGAAGGGACCCACTCAGGAGCAGTTCGTGGTAACTAGTGAGTGATCTCTCCCCATCCTTATGTTGACCCATGAGCCTTTCATTACGTTCTCTCTCTCCTGTCCAGCTGAGGTGGGGAGTGATAGAGTATCTTTGGTGGGAACCTGGAGTCCAGCCACAGTCAACCCATCACAAAGCCACGTAACACGTTTATCATTGACCTGGACAACAAGCTGGAACATGCACTTGTTGAGGTTTTGGGTGATACAAACCAGGTGGGGTGAAGTGATTGATATGTTGGAGGGCTGAGCTGTTATTCACAGGGATCTCAGCAAACAAGAGGATGGAAGAATCGTCGAGTTCAAGAGAGGCAAATGCAAACTCCTGTGTAAGCAGTGAAAATCAAGCATATGCTGGGCTATGTTAGACACGGTGTGGCCAGCAGCTCAAGGAAGGTGATTTCCAAAAACCTTCCCCTCCCTCAGCACTGATGAAGCCACTGGTAGTTATACTTCTTATGGAATAAGATCGATGTTAGGATTTTTACTTTTTTTCACCATCAACTCAAACACCCATTCTCCTATTTTACATGCATCGTATTCTTACTTTTTCCCCCGAGAAATCAGTGATTTAATAGCTCACTCATATAACAAATGTACAAACAGAGCCAAGAGGAAAAGAAAACCAGAAAAACTCACGTCCAATATTGATTTTAAAGTCACTAAAAAGTCTTTGTAAATTTAAATCTGCATAACACACTTTATTAGTGGAGAAACAAAGATATATCAGCGCTTCAGAACTGGAGTTATTGACACTTCAGTACTACAAAATTATCAAAGTGAATTTGGAATCACTGAGAAAAATTCTTTCCCTGGGTAAAACTACTGAAGATCATCCAGTCATACCAAAAAACCCCTTTTTCTGCAATAGAGAAATCTTGGGGTTTATTACAAATCAGTACTATTTCTTTTCAGAAATCTAAGAACAAAACTGTGGTCTGTGCCAGATCTAATAAGACACATACATTTACTGAAAATAGAAAATTACTTTTCTGAAGCCTTGATGACTTGGATGGGCAGAGAATCTGGGCTGGTGTCTCTGTGTCACACTTGGCACTGTGTTTATCCATGAGCCCATATGATATTTGGTAGTTTATTGCAAGAGTAAGTCAGTTTTCATAATTTGGCCAACAGACCAGGTTGTAACAAGTCTAACTCAGATGCTTAGAATTACGCAGTGTAACACAGAAAAGGAATTAAGTCCTTATAGAAATGATTTTAATATAGAGCTGTACAGCAAGAAGTCTTCTTACCAAGGTATAAAAGATTACTCGTCAACAAACAGCAGTTAATTCTGGTTTCAGTTCTGGGAGTTCCCAAGTGGTGGGTGACACATGGGTGCTTAGTGTCTTTTTGTACTAAGGGCTGGACTGCCTGTGTCTCAGCAGCTGACATTTCAATGGTATGAACAAGGTAGGTTATTGGTGAAATCTCTTCTTGCCTAAAAGTAAGCAACCTAAAGGCTGTTCCAATTGTCAAACAGCACAGGATTATTGTGTTATCTTCCTTCTACTTTGTGTTACTTGCTGGCTGTGCTGTGATTCAGCACTAAGTTAGTGCTGATCCTTGATCATAAGTGGCTAAATTTATGTATCATAGATGGAGCCAAGCCTGTCCCATCCTGAGACAGTACTGACAAAGCCATTAACCTTTTTGTCAGTATTCCCAACAGAAAAAACAGAAGCATCAGGAATTATCATCCTACCACCTTTTGAATGCCCTTCTTTGATAAGTGAAAATACTTGACAGAATAAGTATTAGTTAACATGCAGAGGGGTAAAAATCTAGCTAAGTGAACAACTGGCTGTTGGCACTGTCACTATATTTTGAAAAAGAAAGCTTATGATCTGATCTACATGCATAAGAAATCTCCGTATGTACATACCGTGAAATTTTAAAAAGTGGTATTTCCCTTCCTCCTCATTAAGACCAAGATGTCTTCATGAATCTACAACAAAGTAGCAAAACCAAGAAATTTTATTCAAGGTAAATAATAAGCAGCAGACCTAGAACTAGGATTTCCTAATGTCCAGTCACTCGGTTTAGCAATAAAAGATTTTTTTGGTAGTCTGAAATATGACTTTGGAATTTTAAGTTAGGACTAAAAGAGGAAATGGGGGTTGGAACTAGATGATCTTCAAGGTCCCTTTCCAATGCAAATCATTCTGTGATTCTATGAAATCAGCAAAATAAAAAAGAGTTAACAACTGTGAGTGTAAACTAGGACAGTTGTCTTGTCAGCATATCTATTATTTAGACAAGAAGGAGTTTAAAATCAGTGTAGAATATTTCCAAATATATTTGCTGTTACAGAAAACAAATATTAGTAGGTGAAGAGAGCATGAAAGGAGAATTACATCCAGATAAGAGTGATTTTTTTGCTCCCACAAACTTATAAATTAAAATTGTATCTGGAAAACATTAAGTGCCATGTTGTAATATTTCCAGGAAGTTCTCAGATGAATGAATCAGCTTCTCATGTAATTAATCAAATTAACTATTCACTGGGAGTAGGCAACAATGAGCTATTTAGCTAGATATAAATAGCAGCTTTATGGGTTTCATTTGACTCTTACTCACTGTTGCATGTTAAAAGGTGTACATTAATGATTCTCACAATCTGGTTTTGTTTACACACTCAAAAGACAATAGGTAGAAAATTAAAGTACGTTTTGCTTTCTACTGAAAACTGTTAGGGAAGTGAAGGGAAAACAGCAATAGTGATTGCTGATCAGTTGCTAATAAAACAACACTGGAACAGGTTAAGTTTCACATATCTGTGTGTTTTGCCAATGATTTAATGGAGTTGCTTTACAGAGAGAGGAGCCAGGACTGAATAACTGGAATCTTTTGTCCACCTGCCAAGGCTATTTGTTATACATACTTGTATGTATAACTTACATAAGTATATACATTATATACATACAAAGTATCCTTACTTTGTGATATGTGTAGGTGACACAAAATACCAATTCTGTGAAAGCACCATTAAATTCATTCCACGTGATCAAAGCAATTAATATCAGTTATCCCAGTTCTAGCAAAATACAGAGGGAAATGGGATTTCATGTTTTATTTCAGGTAACTTTTCAGCAATCAAATGCTAGCATGATTTGCCTTTACCAATATGTTCTAGCTTTGTAGTTACTCCTGCCTGGAGAAAGGGTGTTGGCCTAGATGTCAGGAAAGAGCTCCAGAGGTCCCTTCCAAAGTAAATTATACACTGATTCTGCTTACAAATCTTCATCTGCACTACCCTTACACAAAAACATAACTGCCCACAAATATGTAAACCATCTGTTCCATTTCTCTTATTTTTATTAGAATTAATGCATCTTTAATTATAATCTTGTTTGTTACAAGCATCTTCACATTCCATATGTACTCAATAACAGGTATTTTGATTCAGGTGCCATTAGGCAATGACTCACTGTGTGGTGTCTGATGATGACGTTTAAAATGAGGGAATACTGCTTGAGGATCTTTGGAATTGGAAATATGTTTGTTGAGCTCTTCTCCTTCCAATTTAGACTGGTCCATTGTGCCAAGTGATGGTGCAACTTAAAGCGTTAGATAGCAATGTGGAAAACAATGTCAAAGAAGTTAACTCCCTTTTTATTGTATTTATTTTGACATTACATCTTAGCAGTTATTTTTAATGTTTGGATTCAGATTCTTTATTTGTAGTCATAATAACAGCAAAGCTGGCATTCACTTCAGGTTTAGTTTATTTGTTCAGTAGTCAATTATATCTCGTGTGTTTATCTACAACCAACTTTGTCTCAGTAGCAGAGTCTCATTCACCTATAGAACTCTTGTCTTTAAAATCTCACATGAACAATGTATCTTGCTGTATCTGTGTCTGGTGACTACACCAGCAGGATGTTTAAATAGGAAGATAATTTAAATAGCAAGTTATCTCACTTTATAACTTAACTGTTTTATTCTCTACGTGGCTTCTTGTATCTAGATCCAGCAAAAGACTTGGGTGCTCAATGGAGTTCAGTTTTCAGCCTATGAAGTGGAATCCATATGCCTGAGTCAGGTGCTTCTGTTCCTTATACTATGCGTGAGAGAAAAATGCAAAAGTAAATGTTTAATCTGTTTGGTAGTCATCATTAGTAATCAACAGAATGCTGATTACACAGTCTAGCTGGCCAATGTCGTGCTTCAAGAACTGTAGCAGTGGGGGTTAAGTAAGACCTCAGGAGGCGAGCACAGGCAGCATCAAGGAGTCACATCCTAACAGTATCATTGATAATAACCTGCAGACTCCTGCCTGCCTGTGAGAAAAAAATCACCTGGCATTACCTTTAGTGATGCTGCTACAATGATCAGTCAAACCCTTCAGCCTACAAACCCTACCAAAACCACCTTTTCTATAGGAGAACTCTGAGGAGCTCATAGGAGGAAAGGACAAAGACTAAACCTGTGGTTCTCCTTGATTTCTTGTGGGAATATCCATATGTGCAAAGCTTTCTGAAAGTTTGCAAATCTTGTAACTGGGAAAAATCTTTGTAAACATCTTGTTATTTTTTTGTCTGTTCAGTCAGGGTTTTCTGTTTGTTTGTTTGTTTGTCTGTTTGTTTGTTTGTTTTTCCAGTGGTGCTGGCATCTCACAGCAGCTCCTCTGGTCAGCACATCCTCCTGAGACTGGTTTCAGCAGACCTGTAACAGCATTAAGGGGGTTCCTTGCAGAAACAGAGAAGCCTTTAGTAATGTGCAGTGCTTCCAGGTTGGATGTCTCTGTAATTTTGGGATCAGTTCTGTGCAGGTCTCCTGCCATTTCAGGTCTGCAAAACAGTCATTTCCACACCATCTACACTAGTTAAAACTGTTTTGAGTGCACACACAATCCTTCTGGAGGATCCTCTCCCCTTCCACCATCATGCCCAACACATGCAAGGTGCGTGTAGCTGCCCATATTCAGGAGTGTAAGGGAACTGGTTCCTTCAGAGCATAAATCCCTTGCAATACCACATATGCTCTGTGCCTTCTTTCCCTATCCTTGGGGCAGGCCATTTCTTCAGGTTTACAGCAGTTTACCTGCTTTTTAAATTAATGTGTCACAAAAAACTTCGGAGACAAGGCAAAGAAAGCTTCCTTGTGTATGTCCCAAATCACAAAAGTGCCACAGCGTAACTTTTTGCTTATAGAGCACTACCACAAGAGGTAATTTTTTTATTAGGGCTCATGTTTGGAATATTATGTTTTATTGAAAAGAGGTCATCATAACAATCTTATTCAAACTGGAAAAAAAATTAAAATGAGCCTTTCAGTCTTTTCTAATCCTTCAGATAACTGAAAAAATACTAGCGTTCTGCATGCTGTTGGATCAGCAACATACAAACTTATTAAAATGCCAGTCTTTGGGTAAACCCCACCAAAAGTCCGTAACAACTGCAGTTAGTTCCCCAATTCCCGAAGACTCCTTCAGCAGCCGTGGCCACTGCATGACATCTGGTGGCCACAAGGCAGCATGGCCAGAACGTGGCACTACTGAAACTGCAGCGTGAGCACTCGCTGAAACCACACCGTATCAGCTCTCCTCCAAATGCGCCAAAACTCCCGCTCTGAGATGTTTGCTGCAGTTGTACATCTTGCCACGGAACAACCCAGCTTTGACAACTGCTAGTGTGTAGCACAATAGGATACATATTTTCCTTGGAGCTATGATGTACCCTGCCACGAGTGTTGTTCTTCCCCTGCACTCCTACAGTTGTAGGACATCGAGATGGGGATTTGCAGAGTGACAGAATTGTGAGAGATGTTCTTTGAAACGCAGAGGTGGCGTTCACTGTGGACTTGTGCCTACTGAGCTGATAAAAACCAATCCAGAATGATGCTTTGATATGTAAGAGATGTCACTGGTGGCAACAGGTTCATCCTCCTGTGAACATAGTATAAAATCACAGAATTATAGACTATGAAGGGTTGGAAGGGATCTTAAATATTATCTCGTCCCAATCTGCCCTGCCGTGGGCGAGGACACCTCCCAGTGGACCAGGTTGCTCAAGACCTTATCCAACCTGGCTTTGAACACTGCCAGGCTGGGGCATCCCTGAGCAACCTATTCTAGTGCCTCACTACCCTTACAATAAAGAATTTCTTCCTAATACCTTGCCTAAACTTCCCATCTTTCAGTTTGTATTCCTCCTTGTCCTATCACTGTAGTTCCTGATGCAGAGTGCCTTTCCGGCTTCCCAGTAGGCCCCTTCAGATACTGGAAGGTTGCCATGAGGTCTCCACACAACCTTCTCTTCTCCAGGCTGAACAGCCTCAACTTTCTCAGCCTGTCTTTGTAGGGGAGGTGCTCCAGTCCTCTTATCAACTTTGTGGCCTCCTCTGGACTTGCTCCATCTATCATGGTGGGTAAGATCTACTACAGAAAAAGTCATAGAATATTCTGAGTTGGAAGGGACCCATCGAGTCCAACTCCTGGCCCTGCACAGACACCCTATAAAGTCACACCATGTGCCTGAAAGCGTTGTCTAAGCGCTTCTTGAACTCTATGAGGCTTGGTGCTATGACTACTGCCTTGGGGAAGTAGGAAAAAGAACAATCGGGTAAGAGAAAACAGAGAGATTAAATGCTCAAAATCCTCAAACGCGCGGTCCGTGGGCTGAGCGACCCCGCCGATGCCTCGGGAGGGGGCCCATGGCCGGGTCCAGCACAGCTGCAGCCCAGCGACTCTCCGCCTCCAGCGCTGCTGCTGCAGCACCAACAACGCTGTCGGAGCGGCTCGGGGCTGACTCCCGGACGAGCAGCGCGACCGACCCCCGGCTCCAGCCCTTCCCCCGCGCCGGCCGAGACCCCGCCCCGCCGCTTCCGGCTTCCGGCTTCCGGCGCCGGGGGCGGGGGCGGGCGCGCGGGCCGGGCGGAAGGCGCGCGGCGGGCGGCGCGTGCGCGGGGGCGTGGCGGCGGCGGGGGCGCGGCCGGCGCTCAGTTCCTGCCCCGCGCGCGGGCGGCCGGGCGGGTGTCGCCGGTCGCGGCGGAGGTAACGGCCCGGCCCGGCGCGCGCGGTCCCCGCGCCCCGCTCGGCGCGGCCCGGGACAGCACGCCTGGCGCTGCCGCCGCGGCGCTCCCCGGTCCGGCCCCGTGGGGCGGGAGCGTCGCTGATTCACCTCGGGCGGCTGCCGGCAGGGGGGGAGGGAGGGAGGCGGGCAGACAGACAGACAGACAGACGGACAGATAGACCCCACGGGGCCTGGCCGGGCCCTGGACACCCCCGGGTCTCAGCACGGCGCTGGGCGATGCTGGGGCCCGTCCTGCGGCCTCGGTGACCCTCCGGGCCGGTCCCCGCCCCCGCCGGCGAGAGCCCGGCTCCTTTCGGCGTTCCCGTCAGCGGACGTGAGCTCTGCCCCTGGCACCGCGGCCTCGCGGTGCGGGAGCTGCCGGCTGACTGCGGGGCCGTAACGGGAAAGGACCTTTTGGCTCTGCGGATGGGGCGTGGTGCCGCCTTAGGAAATGCTCGTTTACATTTCACTCCTTATCCACCGTGTGTTTGTAGTTGAGAACTTAATTCATCCGGTTCTTTGTACCAAATGATGCATTTAGTGCCCCGGTGACAGCGTTGGTCAGCCTGCGGGAACGTAGCTATGGAAGAACCTTTAACAAGATGTATTTTATTTGCAGTCGTGCTGACTTGGTTTTTTTGGGGGGGGTGGTGGGGGTAATGTGTTACAGTTGTAGCTGAAGAAACAAACTGATCTACATGTACTTCACTGTCCATTGGAAGAATGACAGATGACAAAGATGTACTTCGAGATGTGTGGTTTGGGAGAATACCGACCTGTTTCACTCTGTATCAGGACGAGATAACTGAAAGGGAAGCTGAACCCTACTATGTGAGTATGACACAGGTAGTCACAAGTAGTCCAGCGCCATGGTTATGTTTGTTTCCTTCGTTCTCGTCACATGTATAACTGCATGTCGTGAAAAAACCCAACTTTTTTTCTTACTATTCCTGGTAGCTTCTGAAAGTAAACATATAACCATGCTGCGTGATTTTGTCTTTCTTCACAGCAGATTGAAAACTTCAGGCTTGTTCCACTAGTGAGAGAAACGTATCGCAGACAATTAAGATCTTTGAAAAAATTCTGAGAAAGTCAATGAGTGACTAGGTAAAGGAGGAGGCTGTATGTGAGTTTGTATGTTCTTGGGTAATGAACAGTCGAAGGGAGAGAACTTCTATGTTAATAAAGAAATAATTTAGTCAGAGACTTAGGAAATCTTAAACATTACCTGTGTAACACAAACTCATAATAAACACTGGCTCCATGGATGACTTCTGCTCATTTTCTTTTCTTTAAATGCCAGCAGCCATGAGAGATCTAGCTTAGAAGTAAGAAAAGCTACTCAGAGCACTGCCTGAACAGGATTGCTAGCTGATGATAAAACAAAGGATGATGGATGTATTTGAGTTGTAACATGGAAGTGCCTTGTATAATGATGTATTTATTTATAGTGTTCTCATCAGTTTTCATTCTTTCAGCACCTAATAGACATGTAATTGAGAAAAAATGTTAGCTGATTCAGTGAAATGCAAATTTTAAATGTAACAAGTATGTGGGAGGGAAATCTTGAACTTTTAATTTTTATGGGATTCTGTAATTCTTAAGTTTTATCATATCCCATTCCACACTAGATAGAACTTTTTTTTCTGTGTTCAATAGCGTCTTCATGTCATCAGTTTCTGATTTGCATGTGTTGTTTTGAAACGTAATAAACTATTAGTGCTTTTTGTTCAGCAATAATAGTACTCATCTTTGTTTATTTTAGTTCCATCATTGGTAAAAGATAAGCACTTTACTTCATATTTGTTGACCTATTGCCAAATACATCTAAGCTACCTGGAAGTCTCAGGCTTTAAATTATACATATGAGTTAAAATATGTTTGCATACTTTGCGTAAGAGCTACACAAAAGGTATGAGTTTAAGTTTAGAGGCATGCAGCCTTGATCTGTTTTACATTGGCACGGAAACCATGAAACCACATTATCTTCATGATGTGGCCAGCTTTCTAGGTCAAGGAGATGGTTTTAAGGTTGTAGGATTTCTTTTATTTACTCCTTGTAAAGTGTGCACAAAAATTCTCAATGCTTAGTTCTTTCTTTCTGTGAAATCTGGTTACTCACAGATGACAGTTCTAAAATTTTAGCTTCTTCATCTTTCAGTTCTTGTTGGAGTTGATAATACAGCTTTGCGTCTTTGGAGGGACCAAGGATTTATAATAGTATAAGGCAGAATAGCAATCAAGGTTTTAAATCATGGTATAGTTCTGATAGTCTCAGAGTGTGTCTGCATTAATGTTTTTGTTCAGATGTGGAGTGCATTTGAAACAAGTCTTCATCCTTTCCACTTCCTGTGCCCAGGCTGGCATCACAGAGCAGTCTGATAGCCCACGGGCCGGATCATTTTCACGTGAAGCTGAAGCAGCAGATGGGCTTCAGCTGCTAATGGACATTTGGTGTATGGGAGCAAACTTGAGCTAAATCAAAGTAAAAGAACATCAAACCCCCTAAAATTATGGGTGAAGTGTAAAAGTATATGTAGTTAACATTCCAGCCCTTGACATCAGCTCTTCAGCTTTACTTGTCTCCTCTTACTTGTTAGTATAGATACATGCTCTGTATTCCAGACTGCTTTTCATAAATGGAAAGACTGCATGGGAAGGAAATACTGGCATCATTAAGTTGAGAGAGGATAAAGGATTCTGCTCTGAGGAACTTGCTTTATGAACATGAAGGATGACATAGACTTGGAGGGGGAGGGGTTAGAAAAACAACTCAGAGTCTGTGGGATGGATTTTGGTTTCTTGTGAGTGGTGTGACAGGAAAGCCTTGTCTGTGAGATGGGTTAGTGCAGCACAGGAGTTATGTATGTGTGTATCACCTTCCAGCACTGCATGGGGGTAGGACAAGTAATTTAAAATTAACTTGTCTAACTTTTGGAAAGAGTAGTGACATAAAGACTGGGCAGCTCTGATAAAGCACTGTTCTGGGTCTTGCTATAGTCAAGTCAGGTAGGTTTCTGCAGTTACTCTAGAAATGGATACATAATTTTCTTTGGAGTGTTTCAGACAGATACTTTTGTTTTGAGTGGCAAAGTATTTAGGAATAGGTGGAACTACTTTTGTTGCTGATTTATCTTAAAATTGTTATTCATTGTATTTTAAAATTATATACTGTTTGCCTCTTGGTGCAAGCAACACTTGGAAAGAAAAGAATGAAAGAAATATACAGGAAGCAGAGACTCACTGGCTGAGACTTGTCAGGCATATAAAGAACAAAATTACAGCAGGATACAGTCTTAGAATGATGCTCTGCCCAAGGGACTGGTCTTTAACAGGACCACTCTTTAGCTTGCTTGATGCCAAAAGTATTATTTTGTTAAGATGTCTGTAGCAGTGAACAACGTGAAGCCATTCCACGTTAGGATGCTTTGTTTCATCTTCCTCAATACTTTAGTGATCAGACCAGTCCAGTTCCAGTTAAATCTGTAATTTTTCTGTTTTAATGCTTTCCATGTAAAAATACTGTATGCTCTGCAACAAACCCTGCGGAGATACCTGGAGAGGTACTCTATTTACACAAAGTTATATTGCAAGTATTTGCTTAGGCATTCGGAGTTCTTTGCATTTCATTTAATCTCCTGGTTAATAAGAAAACATTCCTGGTTATTTTGATTAAATACTGTAGCAATATACAGTATGCAAAAGGAAGGTGTTGCAGTTTGTGTAATTTTTGGGGATGGCATTTAGGGATGCCTGTGAGGATTTATTCTGCTTGGTGATGTATTTGGAGATTTACTTTTCTTGATTTAATGAAGAGAACTCATGATCTTATTTGTTATCTTTCAGTGGATGGGGAAGTGATATTAAAAGGGGTAACAAAGTGAAAATGTATTTAAACTGCTTTTAAAGATCTCACTTAATAGATTTAGTATACTTGTAAATCTCTAAGATAATTAAAGCTAGAAAAGTGGTAGAATTTGATCCTTTCATTTCTCCCATTGAAGAGAAAGACTATAGCGAGATAAAAGAAGTGGGGAGACCAAACAAAGAGTTCAGTAGGTTCTACAAATGCTTAGCGTGTCTGAGAAACAGGTAGTCCCTCTTAACCTGATTAACTGTTGGGTTTTGTACAGTTGTACAGTTTTTGTTGAGGCCTTTTGGGAGTGCTGGCCACGTTCTGTTAAATTCAGTTAAATGCCATTGGCTATTGTCTGTGGTCTCTGTGTTGAAGCAGAAACTGGGCTGTTCTTTCACAATACAAACTGAAGTAGAGTATTTTACAGAGGAAGCTATGCCGTTTAAAGAGTTATGTGAAACACTGTTGCAATAAATAATGCTTTGATATATTTATCAATTCCAGCATGACTGTGCTACGTGCAACATGCTGAAAATTGGCTTTTCTAAGAGTCCTAGTAAGTCTTATCAGAGTACACCAGCATTAATTTTAACTGTACATATAATGCAGAAATAACATGAAATTATTACCAAAAATATGTAGGTTTGATTGGTATAGCCTGGACTGTATTGTCTCAAGAACAATCAGTGAATATGTGGAATGAGATAAATAAAGGATAAGCTAGTGTTGTCATTCAAGTAATTAAAGTACCAAACAATTCTCAGTTGAGTGTGTACATAACTTTATTGAATTTATTGAGTTTGTTTGCCTTTTAAAAATGAAGGCTGTGTTTTGACTACATTGCTCCTATGAAACAAGGTAGAAAAAATGTGACGATGGTAATAAAAGCAGCAGTTGGAAAAAGAAAACCATATGGTACATGAAAAATGGAGTGTTAACTGACATGATGACTGTGATAGTGGTGAGACTTGGCCTTATGTAATTTTATATAATTGTAAAATTTAGCTGTGTCACAGATGTAATCTAATGCGGCATTGTCAAAAAGATGAATCTGTTCTTCCAGGAACTTGATGTACTCTCCATCCTTCTTTATGAATTGGGTATTTACGATTTGTAGTATCATGGCCAAAATATTACCTGATTTATATATCAAAATGTGGTCTAATTATTGGAGAAATTCTGGAAGAATGTTGCAGCAGAGATCAAGTTTTCTGTCAGGCAAAATATATCCTTACGTGGTTTGGGATGTCTGTACTACAGACATTCACTTAGGGCCTGGCGTTATTCATATACTATAAAGAAAATACTTTAAGAAACAACCCTGGTTATGAGGAACACTGGAAAACAAATATTTCTCTAAACATGCAAAATATAATCCATATATACCTTAGGCCCATCTATTTTACTAATAATTATGAAGCAGAACTTTACAGGATGAATACTATTAATTTAAAATGTCTGCTTTAAAGCAAATTGGTATTTTACTGGGAGGTTAATCTTTACTCATTGAGACACTGAAAAGCATTGTTTGTTAATGCTTATGGATTGATTTATTTCTAGTAAATGTGCCTGCCACACAGTCAGTGCACTGATTGCTACAGAGTGCTTAACCACTCCTACTAGGCATGTGACTTCAAAAAAAAATATGGTGGGGAAGATATTGCAAATAAAAATAGCACAACATTCTGATTTGGATACTATACACGTGAGAAAAGAAGACAGTATATGACAAAGCTGTAAGAAGGTGTCTTGTTTCAACTAATAAAATATCTACAGTTTTCTTTCTGATTTTAGTTGCTGTGTAAAGGTTTAAGTAGAGGAAGAATAGTAGTCTTGACTAATAGGTTGAACTGGCAAACCCAGTGCAAAGAAAATGGAAATTGCCAGCTATTGAAAGCACAAAACACATGGAAACCAAACCCTTAAGCATCTAGTTTTCATTCTTTTTTTTCCCCTTGTGTGGGAATTTCCATTTTGAAATAATAGCTGATACACAGTTGTTCATTCTTTTCAATAAGAAGTTAGAATCTCTTCTTACGTGTTCATATGAAAAAGCTTTAAAACTTCATTATTTAAATACAGAAAAGCAGAAATTGTACTCCAGTGTTCTCACTCCCACCCCACTGAAAGAATCAAGAACTTAATTTTTTTACTTTTTTTGTGTTAATATATTGGATACTGCTATTCTGCATCTTCTGAGTACATCATTTTATAGCCTTTCCTTGACCATTAATAAGTACACTGTCTAAAAGACTTCTTACCTTAAAAAGGGGAAAAAGAGAATGGTAACTGAATTTTGGTTATGAAAATGCATACTTGTTACAGATCTTTACTGTTTTATTGTATTTTATTTACACTTAAAGTTTCTATAATTTTTTTTCAGTTGCTTTTGCCAAGGATAAGCTACTTGACACTGGTGACAGACAAAGTGAAGAAACACTTTCAGAAAGTTATGAGACAAGAGGAAGTTAGTGAAATATGGTTTGAATACGAAGGTACACCACTGAAATGGTGAGTTTATTGAACTTTGTACTTTATGTGGTTTATCATGTAGAGAGTTCCCAGGTTCAGCACAGTGTTAGAAGTTTTCCTAAAGTAATCACTCCCTTGGGTTTCAAAGATGGCAGAAGAGGAGGAGGGTAAGAAATGCATGTTTTGGGGGAAAAACAAAAGAAGGTTTAATGTTGAACATATTTTTTTATTATTCTGCTTGAATTTTTACATGTAAAAATGTAAAAGACATTTACATGTATGTGTAAGACAGACGTGTTGTGCTGCACTTACTGGTTTTGTTCTGGTTGTTACCATAATTCAGAATGCTTGTGGTTCTGGCTTTACCGTTGCTTGCAGTAGAATTGCCAAATAAATCTTTCTTTAACATATTCCACCTTCCTAAAAGATGTCTAATAACACAGATAGGAAGCAATTTTTCTGGAGTCTGGAGTCTTATATGCTTGAAGGTAATAAAACATGAGTAGCCTTCACTTTTCACTGGTGTGATATGTGCTTGCACTGTAAAAATCTAATACTGATCTACAAGCTTTTGTTGAATTCAATTAGTTCAACTTTACTGAACTAATTGCTGTTGATTCTGCTTTTATTCTGTTCTATAGTCTATTAAAATTATCTTCTTTTGGGGTTTTGGTTTGGTTTTTTTTGTGAGAGGTTAGGGACTTGGACCGACATTGTTCCATTTAATTATTTTTCATAAATACTGTTAGTCAGGTTTTCTACTTCTGCTGTTAAAGAGTTTTAAAGAAAATACTTGGATAGCTGCGGTGTTTGCTAGTTCTGTACAGATAGCATTAGCCCTCCTGAAGATATTTAGTGTTTTGAATGGTGAAGAGATTTTTTCCTCTTTTTATTTCTTGTATCATCATAGGAAAGAAAACTAGTGATTTTTTTAATCTTACTGAACCCAGATTGTCTTGGGATTAGCAAGCATCACTTCATGGAGTCCGTGTAGACTTGGTGATGCCGTAGATCTCTTCTAGTCTTTTGTTTCTTTGAGACCGACCTAGTGTAAACCTTGAACATATGTAAATAGAAACCCATAAAAACTAGCTCTTTAAACTGTTATTATAACTGACTGGCAAAACCAGCTTTAGACGTCTATTTAAATTGTGTGGAATTTAACAAGAAATGGTTTCTTATGTGCCATAGTAACATTGAGTCATGGATACTACCTAAATAACCAGCAAGGTACCATGTTTATCCCAGTGTGTTCATAATCCCAGGTAAGTATTGGGAGGAAACTGGTTTTCAGTGAAGTTGTAACAAGAAAGGAAAGAGAGGCTTTGTACTTCAACCAGAAATTGATCCATATTTTCTGTAAGTTTTCAAATACCATGATGTTAAAACTAGAATTAAAAAAAATAACTGTAGAATATAGGTATAGAGTAAAAATATAACTTGTAATTCAAAAAATTAAGTGAAGAGTTATTAAAGTCATTGAACATAGAAATGAAAATAAATAGTGTAATGATTATCTGCTAATTAAGGCTCTCATCTTTCAGAAAAACTAAGCGTATTCTGCCAGGAACAGCTCTACTGATTTCAGTGGAACTGCTTTTCTAAGGAAAGTGCTATTTGTAAACCAGTATTTTAGGAGAATGGTAATCCCATAAAGAGCCAAAGCTTCTTCTGGGGAAGACCCAAACACCAGGACTGAGAATTAGATTGAGCTAGTAGTTGGTAGAGAAAGAATAGTGAGCATTAATGTTTAATCTTTTTAGCTATGACTTGCGCATTCAGAATCAAATAGAACTTGTTAATAATATTGTTTATTCTATTTACTTTGCTCTGTGAGGTCTTATTGCTTACTGTCTGTGCAGTTTCATACCTAGTTGGGGTGAAGTCTATGTCTGTTCAGATGCAGCTCTTCCGTTTTCAAGTGAGATTTTGGAGGAAGTCTGAAACATGGTTTCAACTTCAGGCTCTGCAGTGCATGGGTCAAGTTCCTAAAGGAGAATGAAGCTGTCAGGGCCTGGAGTTACAGGGGCCTGGGTTCTTTCTCCCACTGAGAGTGTTGGGACAGGGAAACATGGTTTCTTTGCCTGCAGGAGGTGTCTGCTGGGGGAGGGTCTGTGTCACCAAGGTAAGGAGTTTCAGGAAGAGGTTATCAGACTGTGCAGCATTAGAGACTACAGAAGGAAATGGATCAAGCCTCAGGCCATCCTTCAGCTACAGGAGACTAAACCTACAACCACACTGAAGGAGATGCAGGCAAAGACTGTGATCACTGGATTAGAAAACAGTCTCCTAAGATTTGGAAGAGCTGGAAGTTTATGACTTCTCGCAGTAGGAGGACTGTTCCTTCTACGCTTGCATTTCTCTAAGTACAGCATAGGTTCGGTGCTCTGGCTGCAGGTGAAGGACTGAAAGTGTTGTCCAGTGATCCATCTGATGTGGCTGAGTCTGAACTGTGTAGGGGCACCAGGAGGAAATGAAAAATTAAGTCAAAAGTCCGTATTCTGCTTTCTCCAGGATTTTTAAATCTGCCGTTTCATGGTCACTGCAGCTAAAGCTGCCACTGATTATCACATCCAGAACTCTGCTGTCTTAATAATAAGTAACAGATTCAGCTTTGGGTTATCACTGGTTCATCCAGTGTCTGTATCAAGAAATCTTGACTACTTGTGTCTCACTGTGTTGCTTTTCCAGCAAATGTCAGAGATTAACAGGAACCAGGATCAGTGATGTAGACACTTACTGAGTTGTTTAAAGAAGACTTTTATCTATTTTCTTGCCTGGATTGCGTGATCTGTTGCCCTTACTAGTCCCTCCTCTGTTCCTGAACCACAAGAACTCAACCAACCTGTTGTCTGTCCCATTGAGTTTCATACATCTAAGCTGCTCCTTCACATGGAAGACAGCCCTCTGCCCTCATTTGCCCTGCCTGCCTTTACCAAGCAGCTTATGTCTGTCCTTCCACAGCAGTATTCCAGTTGTGCAAGCTGTCTCACTATACCTCAGGTAGCCCAACACTCTGACCGTAATGTCATAGCATGCGCAACGCTAGTTTTTCCTGCTTGTTTCCCAAGCTGTGTGCACTTATGCAGATACTTGTGGTGGGCTCTCTTTTACCTTCTTTTATCACTTGGACATCTCCCTTGTAGCTGTCACCTTTCACCACTTGCTATCCACCCATGTCCATTAATTTCTATTTATCTGTGGGTTGTTATTCACACTCCTGTTGTTTATGGTCTAAAGCTCTCACCAGGCTGGGCAACCTGAAGGCAAAGATACTTTTGTCTAAGTTAGGTGGATTCCATCTCTCCCTAGTAGTCCATTATCCCCAAAGAGTGTCCTGTGTCTGTAAAAGCCAAGTCCTTGTTTGTTGCACCAGCTGCACAACCAACTCTTGACCTGGAGACACCTCTCTGAACCGGTCTCCTCTAATGGCAAAATTGTGGAGATGCCTCCTTGCTGCTAGAACTTGTATAGTTGACTTTTGATACACTCAGGGGTTCCCTTGCAGCACTTAAAATTTGTGCCCATGTGGGTAAACAACAAGGACTAATAATCTGAGCAGAGGGCAAGCTTTGCCGGTCTGCAACTTTTTAACAAGCAGCAAACCTCTGCAGGTTATCAAGTGGAGTTGGCAGATGGGGCTCTCTCCTCTGTAGGATGGAGTCTCCTAGTGCTATGACTGCTTCCTCTGGCTGTGGATGTGCTGTTCAGACAGCTCTGATGCTTCCTCAGAACTTCCAGCCTCTTGTCTGCCGCTGAAGCTGCCAGTGGTTGGAGAAGGCCTACCCTCTCTTGGCTAGAGGTTAAAGAATCTTTTCTTTCTGATCATCCAGGAGCTGCTCTGGCAGTCACACACACACCACCTGAGCTGGGACTGAGGCCCCTTCACAGCAGGCAGCTCTGGAGAGCTGATGGGTACCTTGCTTGACTCCCTACACACCCCACACAGTCAGACAAGGTTTCCTTACTCGCTCAGCCCTCGGTTTCCCATAGCAGAGCCTCAGGCATTTGGATCCTTAAAAGACCTTAATGATGGTGCAACAAGAGAACAACACCTTGAGCTGGTGCCCCTGAGCAAGGACCCCAAAGCAAAGAACCCCTGGGCTTTTATACTCTCACAGTCTGTGTGTGTGGTAGTGTGGGGATTCTCCTCTGGGTCATTGGCTCCTGCCATGTCTCTGGTGTCCCATCACCTGGCAGGGCCATGGGTCCCTGTGTCCTTTCCTGTGCAAAGGGTCGGCACCAGTTCCTGTCCTCTTGTCTGGGGCTTCCATCACCCAGAGCTCAACCTGCAGCTCCCTCTGCAGCTGCACACTGAGCTACTGGCACTGAATGGATTCCTCAACACCAGAGTTCACACAGCTCTGGTCTTCCCCATCCTGTGAGTCCCCACTGATCCCTCCAGTGACTGCTGACTCTTTCTCTCCAGATTCTCATCTCTGAGATCTTGGTGAAAATGCCATCAATCTCTTTATCCTCCCTGACACTGTGCAGCTCCCTGACCTCCCGCAGCTCCTTAACTTGGTGACATAGCTCCTCACTAATATGCACCTCCTCTAGGCAAGGACATTCCCTCTGCTTGCCCCAACCCTCAGGAGAGGTCCCAAGCTCTCCTGGCAGCTTGAGACCTGGAGAGCTGCAGCCTTTCTCAGGAGCCCTCCCTGAGTGATGCCACTCTGTGCTGGAGCAGTTCCTTCAGCAGATGCTAGGGGATGACACCTGCAGCCTGTTTCCATCCTGTCTGAGCGCTTGCATGTGGCTTTCAGTGGAGTTTTCGTCCCTTTTGGGTGGGTTGTGTTCTAGCCCTGGTAATTGTATATGTGCCTCTCTAGTACCAACTGGATAGATGCTTGACCCTTCCTGTTCATAAATTAGTGGAACACAAAAGGTCAAAGCATTTGATCAGGCATCTATCAACTCTGCAAAGCACAGGGATTTTACTGAAGAAATTTGATTACACTTTGTAATCTAAACTGATTAGAAAATACAGATGTAGGCCAAGACCTGATGCAGGAGTTTTTGTGTGGGTTTTTTGTTTTGGTTTTCTCTTTCTTAGTTATCTGTTTTGTTATATAAATTGAAAGTAACTGAAGTCATTGTTTGTGTTGAAAATTTGTGTTCATCTAATTATCAAATCTGATTTTTATGGCTTAACTCACCTGGAAAACCATTCTTTCATAGAACTCTTGCTGAATCCCTGTTAAGTATTTAGGACATGATTGACAGTAGTAAAAAATCTTCATGGTAAAAACTCGAGCATTAGCAGTGAATCAGGATAAATCTGGATATGCATTCTCTTTATTCTTTATTCTCAGGTAAGATCAGGAATTGTAGTAATTTTTTGGGTTTTATTTTGCTGTTGTGGTGAATTTGTCTTAGCTTCGGGGTGGCTCACCCGTAGAGGGTGCTAAAGCACTCTTGTATGAGAGTTTACCGTTCTGGAAAATGGCTTGGCACAGGTGCTGTTAAAGCAACACTCTCGGTTAGCGCTCTTGGGACTTTCAAAACTTATGTACGTGCTTGGCTCTGTGACCTGTGATCAGTCCCATTTAATTCAGTGAAACTACTGAGTTTACAGTTCAGCATGTGTTTCTCTCTTTGTGGGATGAAAAGCTAGTAAGGCTCTTTGGGTTACAGTTTTTGAAAGATAAAGAGAATGGGTCTTGGTATGCTGAATGTAAAAAAAAAATACTTCATCAAAAATCTTGCCAGTGTCTGTATGTGAGAAAACTGAAGAAAGAGCTTTTTTCATAGTGCCTGTGGAGGTTTTGTGTGTGTGATATATGTTCCATATACTGCTGGGGGCTGTATATTCTAATGAATTTAAGAGAGCAAGCTATGAGACAGAAGTGAATATTTGTCAGAAGAAAGCTTTTTTGTGTAACTCCTTTAATCTAGAATACCATTGAAATACAAAACTCCAATGAATTTTTTCTTCCCCTTTCATTCTTTTGAATTTGGTAGTAAAGATATGGAGTTGATCTTGATCTATCCTCTTTCAGCCCTTTTACAGATATGTAATTTTTTCACTTTTCTACTTATTCTCTACATTGACATATCAGGCATGTGGGAGAGGGAAGGGATGTTAAGGGTCAGTGTGGTACAAACCCAGGACACTCAAGTTTCTGAAAGCATGTGTGCTTTTCTGTCAGACCAGCTATTCCTGGTCTGATGCTTTTTAACTAAAAATACTGTTTTGGGAGGTTCCACAAAGCAGCTGTAGGCCAATTAAAGCTGTTGCAAAAGTAGCAGTGTTTTGTGGGCACAGCTTGGAGACCACTGGTTTAGATATTGGACATGTAAATTCCAGACTTGATTCTGCCTGTCAGTCATCTAAACTTGCCTATATAACTTTTCTAAGTAAGCAATAAAGAATGCCAATTGTGGGAGTTGAACAGCTATTTTGTGTGTGTGTATGTGTAAATGCAGGTATGTTAACTGTGATATGTAGAATTAAATGCACAGCTTCTGTATTAAATTAATATCTCGTCATTTTTAGGCATTACCCAATTGGTTTACTGTTTGATCTCCATGCATCAAATACAGCCCTTCCTTGGAGCATCACAGTGCATTTCAAGGTAAAACTGACTCAGACCCTTTTTTAAGAACTAGCGAGCATGAGATTGCATGACATCTGGAAGCTAGGAAAAGGTTTTATAACTATTTTATAAAACAAGTGAATGGTATAATTTGAAAGGGAGAATATTCATTGTTCAGGAGGCGTATAAAGGTTTCTGTAAATCTGCAGCTATTTTCCGTGAGATTGTCCATCCATTAGATTAATGATATTCCTTAGAAAATTATTCTATTATAATCTCAAAATACAAGATTATTTTTCAAGATAAGTTATGAGACTTTTGATATAAGAGAAGAACTTTCTATAATGTTCTTAATTCAATTGGTTTCAGTTAGATGAGCATGGATATGAGATGCTGTAGAAGTCCTTGAAGTCAGGAATGCTGTTGTACTTAATGTTGGTCCCTTTTAGAGAACTGAGTGAAATGACTTTGGTCTTGTGACAGCTTAGTCACAGGAGAGACATTATTTTGATTACGCATTGTAAAACCATTAGATATGACTTAATAGCACTACTGATCTTTGCTCAGAAGGGTACTTGAGCAGAGTTAGCTTTGGTGCAGGATTCTTGCATGCCCTGAAATGCATTGGAACAATAATTCCATGTATGTTTTGAAGTCAAAAGCACAACTACAAATCATGATATTTAACTTTGAAATGTTAATCTCTCCATTGTAAAAGAAACAATGCAATAGGAAAGCTGATCTGAAGGACAATGCTACATTAATAGGCTTGACTTTAGTGCGTGAAAGATTTGAGTGAAATGAAAAGCATATTGGGCAGCACTTGTGTTGAACGTTTTCATTGAAACAATTCTCGAAGGTGCGTTAGAAAAGCTTTTTCTAACAGTAATCTGATTCTTTTTGGAAGTGTACACTGAAACCATGCATTCTTATGTGTATTTCTACATGTTGAAACTAAAAGGACTGACTTAATGGATCTGAAATTGGGGATGTTTTTGAAACCATTGTAGTTACTACATTTGTCTGATAAATGTCAGAGACCTGGGATGAGGAAACTTCCAGAATGTTCTGAAGAAAATGTAGGGCGTCTAGTTTCATAAATCATGGTTTAATTGTTATGTTCTGAGAGCTCTGGGATATTAACAGTGGCAATGTGTGGATGTTGCCATCACAAAGTAGAGGCATCTTGAGAATTAAGTTGCAGCACCACAGTACTTTTTAATTTCACACAGCAACATAAATTTGACTTTAATGCCCGTGTGTTGCTGCTTGCCAAAAGATCGGCTACTTTAAGTTTTTCTCAAAGGTATACATTAAAGATCAGCAGAAATAATTAACTGCTAAGGTAGTATTATTTTAAAAGTTGAGGTAATTTAGTAATATAATACTGTGGAGTTAGCACCTGCATAATCTCTCTTCCTATTTTGATGTAATCTGAAAGTTTATTTAAATAAAACCCCTCTGAATCCTTAAAGTCAAAACATAACTGAAAGATATCAAAGTATGTCAAAGTATTGAAGAGGTTTTCATGTGTTATAGTTCCTTACAGCTGAATAGTTTAGGTGTGGGATTTCTGACTAGCGTATTCTTTTCATTTCTGTGTAGTTATTCATCAAAGAGCCGTAATTTTTATTTGGCTTACTTAAACAGTGTTAAATTTTATGGGGTTTAACTTTTGTTGTCATGGCTGTCTCCTTTCTTCTATCAATGCATGCAGTCAACAACAGATACTTCAAACATCTGTAAAGAGTGTTTTTCAGCTTTTTTTAAAAGTCAGACTCCCCCTCTCAGGTTTCTTTGTTTGATGTTAAAAACATGGAAAAGGTTTATTTCTGTTCAGCAGAAGTTTTCAAGTTGATAGATGCTTGTAATTGTCCTGCTGTGTTATGTATGCAGACCAAATCATAAACACACTTAGTTTTTGCATTGAAGAAGCAGTTTGTTAATTTGTACTTCTGGTATGCAATAAAATTACATGCATTGTATCTTGTAAAGTTGAAAAACAGTTGCATGAAATAGTTACAGAAGGATGAGGCTGAACAGCATACTGGGGTCTGAGAATCATGCGAAGCTGTAGCCTGGGAAGTTGCTTTTGTTACCCAGGTGTGGCTTTACGGGAAGGAGGGAAATTCTATCCCTTCCTGTTAAAATCATCTCACCTTACTCTGCGGCCTGCTTAACGCTATTCATGTTCTCAGTGTGGTAACCACCTCTCCAGATTTTGGGCAGTAGATAAGAAGTGGTGAACTGGTCTGGAAATAGCGCTATTGGAGGAGAGGAAGTCGTGTGGGCCCAGGGAAAGGCTGAGGTTCTGCTGAAGCCATTGTCTGCTGGTGCCTGCCTCTCCACCCATGACCTGATGTATAGGAGAGAGGAGGAGAGACAGCATCTGTCCTTTTGTGACAGTCATCATCTTTGTGGTTTTTTAGGTGAAAATTGGGTCCGGCGGAATGGAAAGGAAGTATTTTTCCATGTAGCATATGGATAAACTGTGGAACTGCTAGGAGATACTGTGGAAGCCAGAAGTATAAATGTTTGGGTTTTTTTAATTAATCTATTTAAAGAAAAGAGCACTGATGGTAACTAAACACAAATACTTAGATGCACCCCCTGGCACTGGATACATTCCTTATGATTTTTAATGCCCTAATTCGGTAAATGTAGTCCAAAACAAGTAGACCGTCACAGGATAAACAGATGTTTTGTGAACTAGAACTGGGAGATAAATATGGGTGGAATGGAGTTATGAAACCAGACCGTTGAAATTGCCTGTGATGTTTTTGGTACAGTTTTATGCGAGAGGTCATTTAGTATCCCAGTCTGTACAAACGGTACCTATTTCTTTGTGACCAGTTCATGCTGCAAGGGTCTACTGGTATGTGAAAATAAAAAACAGAATTCTTTGAGCTTTCTAAGAAAATGGGGATCAACCCTTAGTAACTTTTCTTTCAAAGATGCAGACATGGAGGGAGTAAGACACCACCAATAAGAGTACTTATCTTATCTGTTAATACTTTTTGTGAATCTCCTAGTTGTATAGCCAGAGGTGGCTACCAGTTTGTTTACAATTGTCCCTTTCTTCAGGGAACTGAATAAAGTTATTTATGATTGATCACTATTTCTTCAGGTAGAAAGAAGGCAAGTAGAATTTTAAAAAAAAATGCACATGATCTACATTTAAGTATAAAACTTATTATTTTGTGCCCTGATTGATAAATCAGTGGGGATGCCATGTTTTCTGTTGGCAGTCTCATGTAGGTGAAACTGTTTCGTATGTTTCTTGCAGATGTGCAGTGTTTTTTTTCTAAGTTGTCACTTTCATGTTTAGGTTTTTCAGCTTCTACTCACAGTACTTCTTAGAAATGTGTCGGTGTTTTCCTAATAAAGAAAAGAGTACACAGCTCTGAGATTCAAGTGTGTTTTCCAGTCTTTCACAGTGTTACTCCTTAGAGGCTGGGAAAATTAATCATGCCACACCTAGTTCTACTACTGTGTCTAAATTCTTCACACTAGCTTAACTAGCTCTGACCAATTTTAAATAGATCCTTGCTGTTCTGCAGACTACACTGTGTATGATTTCTGGAACTCATCCCCAGGGAGTGACATTCCCTGCAATTTGAAATTCATTGGAAGAAGGTTGGCAGGAAGATGTCTACCTGTAGAAAGAGAAGAATGTCCCAAAAAAGACCCTGCAGTTCAATATTTAGACATATGTGTAGTGAAACAGTTGTTGTAACAAAACTGTTGTTTTCTTAAACTTAGCTAAAACATCAGGTTTTAACTATGAAAGTCAGTTTCTAGGTTCTTATATTACTTGGCATTAGGTACATACCACTGTTTCTTCCTTTGTTTTGAGAGATGCCAGTGTCTCATTTTGAATTCTTGCATGTAAAGAACTTTTTTGATCTTTAAGTATGCTATTTCTGTCTATTTGTTTCTTCTGGATTGGTTACGAGACTTTACGTTTTTATTTGAGCAAGTAAATTGAACTTCTGAAAGTGTTTTACAGGCCTATGCAGATGTCAATTGGCAAGTAACAATCCCAGTTATGTTTTCCTAGTAATCTTGGGCCCAATTATGCTGAGACACTCAGCTGTGTAGGGTAGAACAGGAGCAAGGTCTGCCCCAGAACTTTCCTCATTGTTCTGTCTTTTTTAATGTCTTTATACGTGGCCATTCTCATGTGAGAAATTAGATTTACCTCTGTCCTCAGATTTCTAGTCAACATACATCAGTCCTAACAACAGCACTCCCTTTTGCAAGTTCAACACAAAACCATGTAAACTTCAGTGGAAAAGATATTAGGAACCTTTTCTTTAGGCCCCTGTTTTTGGAAAATATGCATCCTTTTGATCCACAGTTTCTAGAGTTTGGGTTCTCACTGTCATAAGGAGGAATCACTATATGAAATTCCATTATTTAATTTCCAACTCTTCTCAATAACTTAATGAGGAGGGAACTATGACTGTTATCCTCAGAATTTCCGTCAGGTAAGGCAATCCCCAGCTCCCTTTTTGACATTTTGGGTTTCTGTATTTTAAAGGAGTCTTCACTATTTTTCCTGGGTTTATGTGGGGGGGTGAAGGTAGGGTTTTTTCCAGCGTTAGATTGCTCCTACTTTGACACGTTAACTATGTTGTAAAAGCCTTTGAAAAATATCCCATTATATGTACTTGTATTTCCAAAATGGTTTTGACAGTCCCTCACAAAAGCTTTTTAAAGTGCCAATTTGTAATGGGTTAAGAGGAAAGGGCCTCTGGTGGAATAGCATGAGAATTCAAGTATAAAAATGTGGCAAGCCCTTGTTAGGAGGGGGGGTACTGATGATGCCACCACTCTGGTTTGGCTCTGAGGTTTGCTCCATTCAGCATGATCGTAAGCAACTGTGAAAATAAAACGGATAAGAAGGGAATAAATGTGGGTTTTAAAACTTTTGAAAACTAAAGGCAATGGATTTGTGGTAGCGAATGCTTGTGTTATTATAAAATGGCAAGTGGTAGTAAGTGTTGATAAAAGAAAAACTGGAGGAAGGAAAACCACAACTTCTACAATACTGGACTTCTGATCAGTTAATTTCCAAAGAAATCTTTTTCATGCCTGAATGAGATTTACCATTATAACTCCTTAATAAATTAATTAGGAGAGGTAGACATCATTAACTGAAGGGATAAGAGTTACCTGAGGAATGGTAGTTGTGCATCTACAATGCTGAATGCCGTGTGCCAGTTTTAGCCAAATAAAAGGGGTCTAAAATCAAGTCACACAGGCTAGCAGTAGTCGTGTGGATTAGGTGAAGCTGGAGCTGACAAAGATTTCCAGTATCTCTAAAGAAAAATGTTTGTAAGTGGCAGATATGCTATAGTTGATATATTTGGGTGATTCTGCTTGGTTTTCAAGGAACTGCATAGAAATGGTTGATAAAATATCATAGAGAGTCAGTATAAAATAGGTGCTTGTCACTTACTTCTCATCATTTTCTCCTGTTTTATTGTCTGAGAATTGAATATCTGCTTGAAAACATGTTAAAAGTCTGGTTTTACAGAAAGTTGTTGAGCTTTTATTTTTCCTGAAACGTTTTCACTGCAACCTGTTTCTTGTCAGCAGAGTGAGAGAATGGTTGTTACATTCTTCTGTAAGTAGAAGATTCCAGTGTGCTTCTGTTGCATAAATATATGCCTGTTTAAAATTATCATTTATTCTTCATCATACAAGGTATGTGATGCATTTATTTTTCCTGATCTATCATTTCTCTTTGTAGAATTTTCCAGAAAAGGATCTTCTACACTGCCATTCTAAGGATGTGATTGAAGCTCATTTTATGGCTTGTATAAAAGAAGCAGATGCTTTAAAGCACAAAAGTCAAGTCATCAATGAAATGCAAAAAAAGGATCATAAGCAGTTGTGGATGGGATTACAGAATGGTAAATACAACACATCAAGTATTAATTATACTCAGGTCAAACAAGCTAATAAATAATTTCTTCAAATTTTAGTTATTGCATGAGATATGAAACTTCATTGTTCTGCAGAATTTTTGTCAACTGTCATGGAAAGCATTGATAGTTTTGGTGGTTTTTTGTTTTTTTTTTTAAATTAAAGTCATCATTTTGGTGATAATTCAAATGTGCCTTGAGTTATTCAAGGAATTAGATTGGGTTGTGACTCTGTTTTAACAAACCAAAACTAGCAACAAAACAAAATAGATAAGTATTGTCTAGTGTACTTTTGTGCAAATAATGGTCTTTATTTGGGAGACACCTGGGGTGTAAGTGTTCAGTATTAGCTATCTTGGACCATACAAAAGAGATTGTTAATGCTGTGGGTTGTCACTGGTAAACAATACAGGTAAACTTTAAAAAAAAGTTGTCCAGTAGACTTAATAATTTTACTTTTCTCTCTGCCATTTTTTTAAATTGCTTTATGTCTTTCACAAGGACTTCTTCACAAATAAGTATTGACTTGAAAAAGTCAGCAAAGTAACTCAGAACAAGATCTTATAGTGTTCTTACTTTGCACAGATGGCATAAATCTATATTGCAGCACAAAATAAAACTTCTGTTTTTAGTGTCTTCCATATCATGGTTCTTAGAGTCCTATAAGTTGAAAAGCTTTTGTAAATATTTCGGAAACTGCTCTCTAGAATGGGTGATTATGCCACTTTTGTTGCACTTTTCTCATCTTCTGAAGCTGTCATTTATATTATCACTAGTAAATTTATTTTCTGAAAGCATTTTACCATAAGCATGACGATGTTTATTCTGTCTTGAGATACAAAATACTGAACACTTAGAAATAACATCTTCCCATACGTGTATAAGAAAAATTAAATGAAACAGAAGAACCTTAGAACGCAAGAAGACTTGAAGCATGCCTTTGGTTTAGACAAGAAGGTTCCAAGTTAGTTTTGGTTTAATGGGTGTATTTAGTGAGTGTGTGGCATTTTTTTCCATTGTTGTTTAGTGGCACTGCCTTTCATATTAAAGGTAGTCCAGTGATAATTTTGAAGATGAATGCTTATTAGAACTCTGCTTTCCATTTCTTATTTAATTGGAGGAGAGCTAGAAATTGAGGGATTATCTTAATTTGCCATTTCAGTGGTAGGATCTTGAGGAAGGCCGTGCATACCTGCAAATTTTATCAATTAAGAAATTGCACTTTATCTGGTTTGATTCCAAGTACTTCTTGAGAGATTCTGTATTACATCGATAATAGTCAGCAAACTTACTGATACTATGTTCAATTTTGTGAATTAACAGTAAATATGAGTTCTGGTCCAGTGAAAGCCAAAATCAGTATAAAAAATAGAAGTTTCCCTAAAGCTTATGTCATTACAAGTCAATTTAAGCAGAAATGTTAATAATTCTGTGGGAAAAAAAGTATTTTACTGTAATAGAATTTGTCTTGCAAGCAGTTTAATTCAAGAAGCAAAAATCTGTGCCAGCATAATTTTGTTTTCTATTTCAAAAAATGACGATCTTTATTGCAAAAAGAAATTCTGTCACTTCGTCCCAGTACTCAGGTGTTCCCAGCAGTGCACTTTATGTGCTTTTTTTATTAATGCTTTTTAAAATTAGTACTAAAAGACCTCTAACATGAGTTACACTGTGAGTGTAGAGTTACAATATGAATATAATAATGACAGAAGAGTGGACTAAATGATGAAATAGTACAAGGTAAAGTTCTTTTAACCAGAAGTTACAGAATCGTGATACTCTCAGTATTTAAGGTAAGAGGACAGATGAACAGCATGCTTTTTTTCTTGCTCAGCTTAGGCTTTAGTTGATTATTTGTCTAAGAATACCATCAGTTATAGGAAAAGCAGAATTTTTCTGTTTTGCTCTATAATGTTAAGAACAGAGGTTGCCTAGCAAAGTTGATTTCAAGGTTTCACTGTACTTAATGAGAAATTGCACCTGTGGAATCTGACACCTGAATGAGAAGTTTAAGCAATCTTTTGAATACTTTCAAATGCTAATTTTAATTTCTCAACTCTTCATAAAAGAGAAACAAGAAAAGCTTATGAAACCAAGAAAACTCTTTTTAAGCATGTTGTATCTTTCAATATGTTTTTATAGGCTTTCGTTTGAGATGTAATAATTTTAAACCACTTTGTGAAACAGAATGAATGACCACAAAAAAAGAAAAGAAAGTAGCATTTGTGATAACTGCTTTGTAAGTAGTTTGCAGACTGTTTTTTCTGTGCAACTTCAAACAATTTTTTTCAGTTCTTAATTATAGGAAGTGTTATTTGTTTAACAAGTGATAGCATTACTTAGAAGACATGCCCTGAATTTACATTTTTGAAAAAATCCTATCCAGTTTTATTTGTTTGGAGAAATGTAACTATCAAGTAATGTGTAATTGGGTATAAATGTTTCTGCTGAGAAGCAGCTACTTGAACAGGTAACATGTGAAACTTATCAGTTGCCTGTAGATGGCTTTTAAGAGAAGAGCTGTAATAGTGAATTTGTGGGAAAATCTTGTGCTAGTAACAGCTGGTGGTTATTCATATCAACCTTTACATCCCTCCTCCCACCATTTCTGGTTTTATGTTAATCTGATACCGAATCAGGAAAGAAAACATACTCTTCTATTTTGTGCTGTGGTTTTTCTTGCTCTTCACAGACAATTTTTGATTTATAAACCAGATATTTCTTAGCTAGAACTCTTCTTTGGGACAGGTACATTTTTGACCAGTGTCATGGATGTCTGTCTGTGGTAGGGAAGTGATAAAAGCAGACTATGCAGCTATACTGACCTTTGTTCGTTTGTAAGAATTGTTAAAATTCTTTGGTTAGAATTCATGGAAAATGTTACTACTGTTTTTGCTTTAATAGAGTTATGGCCATTTTTATCATGGATAAAGAGGATTTTCAAGTGGGTGGGTTATTTTCTTCTTGCCTTTCGTGTGGAAAAATAAAGGCTTTCAGCTTTGAAACTCAAGACTCTATGGGCCTACTGATGACTCAGGATCAAACGAATGAAATCCCAACTGTTTCTAGGGGGAGAGCTGCATTTTTTGCATGGTTCAAAGAATTAATATCTATAACTTCAGTATATAATGGTTCTGATAAATGAGGGGATTTCGATTCAGCACATCTGCTTTTTATCAGTTGTGGACTAACAGAAGCAACTGTACACTGAAATTTTCACAGGCATCCTTTTATCACCAATGAAGACTAGACCTGGTAATTCTGATACATGAGTGGGGGAAATAAACAGTAAAAACCCATTTTAAGGTTTCTTTTATATATTATAAAATATAATGAAGTCATTATTTTACTGAAAATATTATGGAAAAAGAATGTAATGCTCATTCATGCTGTAGGGCTTACCAAAAGTTAAGTGGCTGTATTGAATTGTTCTTATTAGAGGAGAAAATCCTGCAAGCATTCAGAATATACAGTATTTTATCTTTTAATCATGTGATCTCTTTCTTTTGTTACTGACAGAATCAGGCCTATGTTGTCTTACATTTAGTTCCAAAATTTATCTAAACTATTCTTGACTTTTTGAGAGGCAGAAGTTGTGTTGGTTCTCAATTATCACATTTCTGTTTAGAAGTGTTTGAACTGTGAAAGGAAGTGTCTTACAATATCAGCTTTTCTTGTGCTGTGTACACCTGACCCACTCAGGTTTGATAGGTGTGTTTGTCCTCTTCACAGAGAGCTGGTGGAAGCAATGCTGTTCCTTACCTCATGATGAGCATTCTTTAGTAGCTGAACAAATCTGTGATCTCAACTCGTAATTTAAAATTTGCTTAGAAAATCTTCTGGAGTTTATCAGGAGAATGAATAAAAAAGCTGTTAGTTTTTGAATCACAAAGCTACCTTGTTTACTTCTTCCCTGTATTGCTACCAAAATGGGGAGTTCTTTCCATGTTCAATCTGTGGAGGTTTGGTTAACTGTGAAGAAAGATTAAATAATTCATTTGAGCTTTGAAAGCGAGTGTATTGGTTAAAAGAGATTTAAAAAAACCCAATCCTTACCTTCCTGGGCTGTTAGTTAAAAATTTCCCCAAATGCAACAAGTTGCCTTATAATTAGTGTCAGTACCTGCTGATTCTGGAGTTAAGATAGCATGGCACACACCAAACATCGGTGCTGCTGATACCATGGAACTGAGGGAATGCGATTTAGACAGATTCAGATAGCCCTGCACAAAGTCAGCCCAGTGCTGGTTTGGTGTTGAGCAGGGTCTGGCTTTGGGCAGGCTGGACCTGCAGAATGAGTCAGCTGCATCAGAGCAGGCTTTCCTGGGGATGTTTTTGGTTTTTTTTCCATGGCGGTGGGTTCTGTTTGGGGTTTGGTTAGTTGTGGTGGTTTTTCTGGTAATGGATTGTGACCTAGACCTCACTGTTAGTTCTGCAGTGTTTATGGGATTGTTACCCTTTCTGCACAAATGACTAAGCCAATGCTGCTCTTGCATGGGTGCAGTATTGTGAGGCTAAACTGCCATCCCCCTGAAACTGCTTTTGACTTTGTTACTCCTCTGTGCTGGCCTGGTGTCTACTTGAATAGCTGCCCTTTGCTGGAGCACAAAGGTGGGATATTGATGGCAGCCTGCATTCCCCCGTTGGCTTTCTTTTCTCTTTCTCTCAAACAAGAGGGCAGAGCAGGTCTGCTCTGTCTGAGGCCAGTGAGAACCAGTGGGTCTCAAAGGAGAGCATGAACTGTATGAAGGCAGAGAAGGAAGGAAAGCAGAAGGTAACACAGCATTCACAATCCTACTGAAGTCTCTGCCATGAGAGGAGGTTGCCTAGAGATAGTTAGACAGAGATAGTGTTTCTACAATTTTCACCATCTTGTGTTAGACGTCCATGCGCCTAATGAAAACCATTACACTATGAAGGAGCAAACTTAGAGGTCTCTTTTTGCTGCCTTCTGCTTTTCTTCCTGCCCTCGCTCTCAAAATAAGTCATTTCCTGAAAGATGTGTATGGTCTAACTAAAATTTAGAGTAAACTATCTCTAAAAAACGGACTTCACTTTTAAATGTAACTTTCTTTAGTTGTTGAGGGTTTCTTGTTTTTCAATTTGAAATGCATCTAAGTTACCTTCTGCTAGTAAAGTCCTGAATTTATTAATATGCATTAATATAAAGGTTCCTTAACTTTTGAGAAAAGCTTTATTTTAGAAAAAGCATAGTACAAGGAAAGCAAAGTGGGTTAGAAAGTTACATGGTGTTATGCTGCTCTGTTTTCATGTATATGTAGAAAGCATAATTAGAGATGAAGAAATCAAAATTCAAAGGCTATCCTAGACATGGAGCGGAGAGCTGGAGGATGGATAAAATTGTCAGGAGTCCTTTTCCCTTTGACTTACTCAGGAAATTCTGTAACAAGCCCTGTTGCTTAATTCCTATACAACCTGTGAGTTATGTGTTTCAAAAATGGATTATACTTGTTTGTCATCAGAGCTTTCTTTTTAGTTTAAGTGACAGTACTTGCCGAGATCATCTGCTTTTTGACTATAGAGAAAGCTTAAATTTTGTAGGATGTATGCATGTTTATATTTGAATAAAAGAAAGGAAGTAGTCCATCTTGATGACTTTGCCTAAACCTTTTCCAGGTAAACTGGTGACCTAGAAATGAAGGGAGGTGCTGTTAAGGAAACAGTGTACTTAAAGTGAAACTTCTGGTTTGTGAGTACGTTTAATAAGTGAAAAGAATGTTGGTAAGATATGGCTCCCTTGTGTATACTGTAAGAAAACAGGGAGAAAACGCCTTTTTGATCTGATAGATAATCTGAAGAATGACATGCTGCTTTCTTGTACAGTTTTCAAAATGTCCTCTTATGTTGAATGTTGTTACTTTGCTATCTGTGACATGAAGAATATTTTCACATATTTCTGTGGCTTGTGCTACGTTAAGTCAAAACTGTTCTAAGGTCCTGTCTCTCCATATCTGATAGTGACTCATATATGAAGATAATCTGAAAAGTTCAGTAAACTTGTGTTCCTTCTTCAGTGGTGGATCTGTATTATGTATCATAATCTTTCAAAATGCCCAAGTGAAATAAGTGTTTAATAGCAAGAATATTTTAACTGTGGTAATGCGCAAAATGGAAGAGAAAAGTAAATATCTTAATGATGCCATACCAGTACTTCAAGCTGTCCTCTCAAAAAGGCTGTCACTAACTGCAGTAGTCATTGAGAGTCAGATATGTACCAGAATCTTCCTGAAGTCCTTGATAGTTGTAATTATCAGGGTTTTTATAAAACAAGAATATGAACGGTGAATTCAGGTGAACTAAGTAATTTAGAGACAGGTCTTTAAATAGCTGAGAAATTATAGTCATCAGCTCTAAATAATGTTTCTGAATAGCAAAGAAGTTGGTTTTAAAGTGTTCGAAATATTTATTTCATCAACAAAAGCTCCTTCATGCTTGAGGCATGCCACACAAGAACTTAACTTTTTATAAAATTGGTTAGAAATAGCAGTGAGCAGAATTATGCATGCATGCAGAGTCTTAGTCTTCCTGGGAACAATGTGGAAGTAGTATTTATGCTAAATTTTGAGAAGACTTCTTTTTGGCTATAGCAGTTAAAAGCAACGCTTGTTAAAATATGAGTCAGTAGAAAATATGCTCGCTTTAATGTTAAGGGAATACACTTTGTATCCTTGACTTTCAGCTGCAGCTCTCTGTACCCTACAGTTTGATTATGTATCTGTGACAGATTAACCCTTACTGAGTTTGTGACTGAAAGGAAAAGTTGGTGGGAGCAGTTGGTGGACTGGAGGGCAGATCTGCCATTTAGAGGGATCACGATGGGCTGGACCCTCCTGGAGCTGCAGACAAGTCCTACACCAGAGACAGGAAAAAGCCTATACGTCATCGCAGTCTAGGAACTGACTGGGAAGCAGCTTTCTGGAAGTGGGTAATGGTGAACAAGAAACTGAGTTGAAAGCCTGTCGTGTGGTGTTGCATAAATAAAGATTAACTGGGGAGCTGCTCAAGCCTGTGTGCCCCTCTTGGCTCAGCACTTGTAAAGCTGCACTGGGAGTGCCGTGTCCTCTTGGGACCCCAGGCCAGAAGAAATGTGGGCAAACAGAAAAGAATCCAGCAGAGTGCTGGTAAAAGTATTAGGGGCTGGAGCATATGCTGTGTTTGAGAGTGGGGGAACTGCCTTGTTCAGCCTGAAAATAAGGAAGCTGAAGGTGGATTTAATACCAGCTTTTCACTACCTGAAAGGAAGGCCTCTAGAGCAGATGGAGTCAGACTCCTCTCACTCTTGTCTCCGCTGGCAGTGGAGCTGGGAAATTACCAAAGGAAAAACAGTTACTAGTTACAGCAGGAGAAAGTCTGATGAGACATTGGGGAGGGAGGGTGGGGTGGGGTGGGGTGAGGTGGGCTGGTGAAAGTGGTTGAGTGGAAGCCCATGGAGACAGTCAAACTTCAAGGGGCAAGGCCTTGAGCAAACTGGTTTAACTTTGTGTAGACAGCTCTTTGGGGCAGGGTGAGGAGCTATTCCAAAGCTTGACCTCCAATAGCACTTCCAAACTAAAGTTTTTCTGTGGTTCTTGTACATCAGTTCTTGTACATCTTATACGTTGGTCTTTGGTCTCTTAGTGCTGTGTGTGGTTCTGCCGAAGTACTTCTACGGGTCATATGGTTGTTAGACAGTGTTGAACCACTGAGAATGGACAAGTTTTGTGTCTTTTAAACTTCAGTATTGGACGTAGTTGTATGCAAGCTGCGAGTTATTGCTTACATAGAGCTATGGATACAATTTAATTCCAAGCTTTCTTTTTAATTTATGTTAAAAATTGGTTTTAAGAAGGAACCATGAATAGTCCAGACAAAATTGTGCGTATGTGCTACCCTGAGGGCTACACCAGCTTGTTTGCTTCTTTGACTTTCTAAAAAGATACTGAAATACAAGAGCCACGAATTAGTATTTCCTTTCTGGATTTCAAGTCTTTCCCTCATTTTTGTATTAATTCGTTCTGTTTTAAAAACCCTCTCAACAGCCTTCTTGAAATGTGTCGAGTCCTAGAGACTGATAGTCTCTGATAGCAGTTGCATCACTATTAAATATAGAAACAAAATAATTCCTTACTATTATGATATTTTTGTTGATAAGGTTAAAGATTAGAGTGGGGTTTTTTAGTTCTTTTGCTTACTATACTGCAGTGGGAACTCCATTTTAACTGTCTATATGCTCTTACCAGGGTTTTTCGTTGCAAGGTATTTGTAGATGTATTTTTCCATTCTATGATAATTGCCCAGATTGTTTGTGTATGCAGCTTTAAAGCTATTTTGCAGTGAAATGCACATGTTGATGGCGAGCACTCGAGCAGTGCCCTTTAGCCTCTCAGTGATCCATCCTGTTGTAGCCTCATGTGGGTGAAGGAGACATGTCTAACTTCAAGATCCATGTGAAATTTCAAGTTGTTTGGAGCGTGACAGCACTTGAGTTTCAGAAAATGACTGTAAGAAGCTAATATGAGTGAAACTAATTTTTGTGGTTGCCTGAAGAACATTTCAGGCTGAGACCCAGGGGCAAAAGAGACCCAACCTTTTAGCCCTTAGCTTGGACTAATCCTTAGTTAACGCTGCTCAGTAGTAAGAGGTTCAGCAGTTGCTATTAACAATAAAGTATAATGGCATTACTAAGAACTTTTTAACATAATAAGGTATAAATTTGGATTAATTTCGATGACTACTAAAGGATCTCCAATCTGGTTTAATGGAAGAAACAATAAGTCTCAGTGTTTCCCTGTGTCAGTAGTTTTTTCAGCTGTTTTAATGGGTACTTTAAAGGCATGAATAATTTTACTGGTAGGTTTCTGAGCCCTACATGCATAATGTGGCATACTGTATTTGTAAATTTGTTTGAGTTTACTTTGTTGCTTAATGAGTTTGTGTACTGAGATTATTGTCATGGTTGACATTAACTCTTTGTAGTTTTGCCAACTCATACTTTTTCTAAATCTGTAAATAGATTATTTTCAAAGCTCTCCTTAGATTCTGTGCATCTCTGTAGTACTGAAGGCTAATGTCTGGCACTTGGGCATTCACTGACTGCATTTCTAAGAAATGAATAGTTATAAGCAACTTGGCTGATACGTTTCTCTTCTCAATTACTTGGTTATAAGCTTTCCGACCTTTGACATAAAATACATGGAGAAGTTTTTATATTTTAGGCAAAGTTATATAGCAATCATCATCTCTTGTTTAAGAAATATGATTAGTAGAGTCATGAAACTTTTATACTGTCACTAATCTCACTTCTGTTCAAATCTTATTGTCATTACTTTAAACATTGTTATTCAGATAGGGACATCTGTCTTTTGCAAGTACTGTTTTTTGCTAATACAGAAACTCTAACACTTCAAGCAAGCACTTTCTTAAAAACAGATGGACTGTGAAAAACAAAAGGAATCAGATTTGACTGTTACGGTGGTTTAGATGTCATGCAGACTGCATAAGCTTTTCACAAGGGAGGGAGACAAGTGTGTAAAGTGCTTTTGCTGATAGGTAGAGAACTCTTCCTTGTTTACTGGCTTGATGAAAACTCAAGTTTTGTTTTGATTGTTAAATTTCCAGCCAGCACCTTCTGTCTTTGTCCTGTCTAGCCAATAAACTAATTAGTTCTTATAGCTCGTTGTAGCACTTATAGCTTCCTTAAGACTTTGCAAAAATAGGGGGTACTGATGCATAAAAATGAGAGAAGGAAGAACCCTTTCACTTAGGTTTTTAAGGAGATTGGGGGGGATAGTTGTCAGTGTTACGGGTTTTGTTTGTTTATTTTAAGCTTTGAGTCTTAAGGATTCTGTGAAAAGCAGTCACTTTTGCATTTTGTACTTTTGGAGCTTTAGGATTCTGGCACTCAGCCAATGGTCTGCTAATAAAAGCTCTTGCCAGGTCATACGTATCAGTATGCAAACTGGATAGCTTTTTTTCTGCTGCTTGCTTTAAAAATTTGTCTTAGTTTTCTTACACCCAACTCTGTTTCCTGTAGTAAAAATACTGTATCCCTGGAAAGATGTTTGGAGGACAGCAATATAAGGTTGTGAGGAAGAGTTTATTTAGAGGTCTTCAGAGAGTGCTGTACACACGGTGGAGATCTGTCTTAAGATACCTGACTCCATTATGTCTAACAAATTCCTGGGATATCAGGTGGATTGACAGAACATGCTTGATTACGAAGTGCAACAAGTTCGTAATTCAACTGTTGCAGATTTATCGCTGTTATATTTGGAAACTACAGAAACTATTAGAACTTTGAGCAATAGTTTGTCTTGAGCACTGCCTAAGTGTTCAGAGAATAATCTGAGAGATAAGTTTTTAAATTTAACTGCCTTAAATAAGATTACCTGATTTCTGGCATGTTTTGTGGGAGGTGAGGAAGCGGCAATGAAGAACAGAAGTGAGTTAACTGCACATTACCACTGTTTAACTTTTTTTTGTGATCCAGAGCCTCCCTTGTTTGCCATGTATGCATGCCACAAGGGTCTATATACTTAATCTTCTGACATAACTCTTTAATTTGTTCACAATTTCTTTTTCTTCTGATCCATAAGATGTGTTGCTCATTTCTGGTGAATTTTGAGAACAGTAAGCTGTTCACCCAGCTTTCCTAATTACTGTAATGTGAGCATTAAACAAGTAAATTGAGGTAATGTTTGTTTTATTTCTGTTCAAGTAGGATGTCTCCAAATATGGAGGTTCCTTATTTAAGTCTGCTGAAGCTCACTAGCTTAAGTAGGTCTTGATTGTTTTGTTTTGTATATCACCATAACAGTTTTCTCAAGTGAGTTAGAAGTGGTAATTGAAGTATAAATCTATCAGTGCCTACTGTGGAATGCCTGTTCACACAAACGTAGTGAAAGCTGCAAGCCGTTCTCAGTGCTGCCTCCAAGGACGAAGCATGCTAGATCTTCACCTTCCCTCTGAAGGAGTTCCTGAGGAGGAGGCAGTCATCCTTTTTGTTGGACATTTTAAGACTAAACCTCTGACTCTGTAGACTGGGGTTCCCAAATGTGGGATTGCTTGATTACAGTCTGCTCCAGGGTTGTCACTGTCACTCCCAGCCCAGTGAATGATGGGGTAGCATCCTGCTATGGGGTAACATCCTGCATCCAGGCAGCTCCTCATGCCGGGCAGGTGCCTGCCTGGTGGTGCTGACGGTAGCTCAGGTAAGTGCCTGTCAAGAGGCACTTGCTGCTAATCGGGAAACAAGGGTGTGGAAGTACTTTCTGAGATAAGGATCAGGAAATGCTCCTACAGCATACCTGGCAGGAGTTAGTTCACAGTTTCTTGGAAATTCCTGCCTTGTGTTGCATTCAGTCAGGAAAAGCAATTTATTAGAAACCCTGCAATATATACTAACCTGTGCCTTTGTGTGCACTGACATCTGTGCTGTATGCTGGAGTGAAGCAAATCTCAAACTTGTTTTCTGCAATTGCTTTAAGTGTAATCAGTACTTTTGGAAGCAGGAAGAACCTTTGTCCTGTGAATACATTTCTGAATTTTACCTTGCTTCAGTGGGGCTGAATTCTGTAATGGGTATATTCTGTAAGAGCCCAGCTTCCTGAGATTTGGCTGAACATTGTGCCAAGGAGGGGTAATTGGAGACTGTGTGTTCCTTCTGTGGAAACATCCACTGTGTTTGGTGTCTTGGAGAGTTAGGGCCTATAGGGAAATTGATCCCTTGCTCTTCCCCTTCTAAAGCTGCCTTCTCCAGTGAGGCTACCATCAGCTTTATTCATCTTAGCTCTTTGTATTCCTTTCTTTCACTTCTGGTGTTAGTTATTTGCTTCATTTGAAGAATTGGTTTGCATGTATAAAAGCCTTTATTACTCTTAGACCTCTGCTGTCCTTAATACATTTTAAATGTAATAAACGATTCAGTTCTTGTAATGCCTGAACAGCATGAAATGGTGTGCAGGCTATTGTATTAAATCTAGTTACTTGGATAATAACAAAAATGTATTTCAAGCATAAACTTTTGTTTTCAGGTTGTGTCATAAATCTGGCAGTGTATTTTCTGATCCTGTCATGCATTCTTGCAGATTATTTTAAGATCTACGTATCCAAATGTAAACCACTCAAAAAGTATTTCTCCTGCTTAAGTTTCTCTGTACTTTACACCCATTGTTCATCTATAGCTACGAACAATTAGATGTTTTTAGTAGACTTTGAGACAGTATGGACCAGTAACAGCAGGGAGTGGAGAAACAGGCACTGTTAGTTGAGGTAATGAAATCCATAATTTATAGCCCAATATTTCCTTAAGAGTGGGAGATAAAATATGAGTTAAAGTTGCTTTCTTTTTCAGTTCAATAAATCACCACGTCACTGTTTTTGTAGGAGAATGCAGATGACCTACCTTTGGCTTCAGGCTAAATAGGGAAGAGAAGTGTGGGAAAAATAAATTCATACAGCTTAAACTTGTGTAAGAAAAGTTTGCATGTTGTTCCAGTTGTGTCTCGTTTATCTCTTTAGGCTGGAAAAAAATATGTTCTTGATACTGACAACGTCTAATTTTACCTTCACAGATAAATTTGAGCAGTTTTGGGCAATAAATCGAAAACTCATGGAGTATCCTCCAGAAGATAATGGATTTCGATACATCCCATTTAGAATTTATCAGGTAGGAGACAATAAAATAAAACCAAACTCTTCCACTGAGGTGTAATATATTGTAATCTGTTTTCACAGTTATGTGTTTCCTTTTCTAGCATTATGGCAAAACTTTGCATGCTCATCTTTGTTGGACCCTTGAGTCGTATGGATTAGCAGACAAAATAGACTGTATTTTGTATTTCTAGTAGGTAACTAACATTCATTATGTTGCACTTGTGTAATACTTGAGAACATGGTATGGCTGGCGTAGATGATGTTTGTCTGTTCTTTTTTTAAAAACCAATCCAACAACCTAATTCTGTTATTAAAAATAACTAGTAACTATGAAGAGTGCTTTAGATGCAAAACGCCCTGTGAAAGGTCTAAGCCAAACACCTCAGGAGCAACACTTTACCCTCAACCACTGTATGGGCTTCTTTTCTTGTAGGCATTTTAAGGTGGAAGTAATGGCATAGGTCTTGCATCTAGTTCTTACCTTTGTCTTCTATTTGTATACTTACAATCCAAAACTAGCTTTGAATGTGGGGTTTTTTTCCCTGTTTTAATACACCAGCACTTTATTTTTCTCAGCATTTTGTTTGGAGACATATTCCTTGGAATCCTTACAATTTTTCGACATCTCCTTAGTTTTTATAGCATTAAGGTCCCAATGAAGTTTGGAATTATGTATGGTTAAAAGCTTATACAAAAACTTGTGTAACCTCTCTGTAAATTAAATAGTTGTGCTCTGTTGGAATATTTTAATCTATTTGTATTTAAGTTTTGCGCCTATAGCAGTGAAAAGAAAGTCCTTTATTCATTGTACTGAATATTCTGATACTACTTTGTAACAGGTTATAATGACCATAGGAGCTTATACGGTCTTGCAGTGGGACTGGAGTAGCTTTCAATGTTAGATGTAAGACCTTTACTGTCATAATGAAACCTTAGATTGAGAACGGAAGTCAGTTATTTTGTCAGAGATCACAGCAGATGGCAAGGCTTGTGTAAGAATCAAAAAGCACGTATCAGGAAAAGTAGTACTCACAGCATTTTGTTTGGTTGGTGACTAAGTTATTTGCTTGTTCTCTGATAGGTGTGGGGTTTTTTAAAAGTCTTTTCATAGAAATCACGTAAATGGGTTTGCAAAAGAAGAGGTTTTGCTGTCTGAATAGGTTGCAGATCTTTAAGGCGTGAGGGAAGATTTCTGTGATACCACACGATTTCAAGCTAGTAAAGCTTTTTAAAAGCAAATAAATAAATGAGTAAAATCTATCACCTGAGCCAGTAGTACTTATCTTGATTCCCATTACTTTTTCAATTGGAAACACTTACTTGCTATAGTTTAAACCCCGAATATCTGACTAAGAATTGAAGACCAAACATAAATAAAGATGATCCTGAGACAACCTTTGAGAAGGTTGGTTTATGCTATTTTCAGTAATGCTGCTATTACCATTTCTAAATATTTCCAGTCTTTTTAAAAAGTGGATGCAGATGTCTCTAGCTTTTTTGTTTGGTTTGTTAGTGTGTGTACTGATTACTGCTCTATGCGTTTAAAGGACTTTTCAGAAAGCCTTAGGAAGGGTGAGATTATAATTTAATTCCAAACAGGTAGTTAATTCCTGTAGTTTTAACATAATTTTACAGTACTTAGTGACAAAGTTGCATATGGAAAAATAACTGATTCTAAAGTGTTCTTCAGATGTATTTAACCCCCACCCTGAAAGCATTTAATTTCCCTTAGTGCTGGTAAAGCATGACATTCTAATTGGATGCTTGTATATCCCCACCTGATTAAACCTGAGTTTGTGCTGCAGTGGATATTTATTCCCTATGTGTCTTCACACAGTGTTCTTACAGGTACTTAATGATACACAGGTGGATGGCAGGAAATGACGAAGCATTGCCTTCAGTGGGGAGAGCTCCTCCTTGTATTCTCCATACCTTCTATTACCCCAAATTATTAGAAGGAAATTCTGTGAAGGGAACCGTCTACATGAAAACAAAATGAATTTGTTTTCCTTCAAAGAAATGTACTAGATTATGACATCACGTAAGAAAAACCAGTCTTAGCAGCAACTAAATGTGAATTGGCAAAGTTGCTGCAGAAAAAATGCGTTCATTAAAGTGATCTGATAGATTTTTTTTCACTGAAGAATTCATTATTTTAAAAACTCAAAAACTCTTTCAATTGTAAAGTTTGTCTATTAAAATACGTTTCTAAAGAATAATATGAATCATACCTCCTGTGGTGACCAAATCTGATGGAGTGTGTGGGTGAAAGAAATGGCAAAAACATGAACATTGTACTTGGGTAAGTCAGAACTAAACTAACCATGGGTAATTTTAAAAACCCTTGTCCAGCACCTCTTCTTTTAAGTATAGCAGCTAAGATTGGACCAGCATCCTGGCATATCTAGTAGATGATATAAAAAAAGGTTGAGAATCATTAAGGTTCAAGTAGTTTGGAATTTTTAAAGTTAGCTAAGAAATCTTGGAGATTTTATTGCCAGCTGTCATATTCAGTTAGCTGTGTCGTATGGAACTTGAACCAGATAAACCTTTGGTATAGGTGGAAACTTCTTCTACCAGAGACAGTTTAAAAATAGTGATTACATTTTTGTGATACTTTTACTTCAATGTGTCAAAAAAGAAGTTCCCCACTTCATCACTTCAGAGGTGTAAGCTGCTTTGTCTTCAGCTGGCAGGTGCACAAAACCTTTTTTGCCTTTTTATCTGATAGTACTGTAGAATAGAGTGCTTTTTGCACTTGTTCTTTAATGGCAAGAGAGAAAATAATAGTAACGTTTTGAGTATATTCTGAATTCAAGTGTTGCTTTTCATGTCCAGTACTAGAGCTAGTTTGGCTTGTGGAATTTCCCCCTGTGTTTATAAGACCAGCTGACGTTTCACAGTCTAATTGAACAAACTGGCTGATAGATGGCAGGAAGTTTTCATCAGTCTTTGGCTCCAGGCACTGTGACAGGGCATATTAGTCAGGAGAGGAGTCTCTATGTGCTAACAGAGACTGCTCTGATGAACTGCTGCCTGCTGTGGGAGCACTCTGAGTTTCAGTTGTTGTGCACTTAGTTTGCACTCATCCCCCAGTTTTGGTGACTTGCTCTCTCCCCATGTCATGCTCACTCACTTCATCTTGCTTTTCTCTGGACTCTGCCCTCTGAGTGTATGGGATTTAAAGCGGTATACTGTATTTCATTCTTGAGATTAAAATTACAAAAGTATTGGAAAGAAAACGGATGAAAACTCTTCGTAACAAGTTCTCCTCAGTTTTTCTAGAGTTACAATTGCTTGAGGCAGGCTGGCTGTTGTGTATTTGCTGGCCTAAAAAGCGATGATCTGCAATTGTTTGCTTCTTCCTTCATTTGGTACTGGAATGAGCATTCCTTTGCTTCTATTTTCTAAGGGTTTTGATTAGCTTATTCATTTTATTGCTTAATTACACAGTAGGCCTTAACTTTGAACAGGTTTTCCTATCATAAGTCCCTTAAAATGTTGAGATTAAGTTGTACAGTCACAAATTGTTAGGATGTTTATCTTCCTTTGTAACATGAGTGAAAATCTCCATACTTAATAATATATCAGTTAAATTCAACACTTTGCTCTTTATGTCAAGGCTGCAGTGTTGAGATGTCTAAGTAGTCATAAATATTTACCATGACCTGTCCTCTAAGAGTAGCAAAGTGGGAGTGGGAAATGAAATATCTTAAGACATTATTAATATCTGTCTCAATAAATGAATCAGAAGCTCAAGCGTGGCCATTTCCAAGCAATTGAAGACTGTTTTATCTGTATTTCCACATTTAATTGGCAGAGCTTGGATAAGCAATTGCCAAACCCATTACAAATTTGCAAATCAACACAATTTGGCCCATGTTATGACAACTATTAAAGAAACTGATCAAAACAGATTGTTTGGAAAGATACTGTGTCTACCTGTAAAATTTTCAAGTAATAATAAATCTACCCTTTTTGTGCTAGTAGGTTATTAATTTTTTTATTGTTATTGTTGAAAAGTCTCCATTGCATTTCAAGTCTGAATTTGTCTGACTTCAGTTTATAGATTCTGTTTTGCCTTACCCCACGTTAAAGTCATGTGACTTTCTGACCTCCCAAGTTCACTTATGGATTCATATCAGGAGCTTTCTTTGGTAAGCTGAATCAATTGAGCTCTTTAAGCCTCTTGTCACGAGACTTTCTTATCAGTACTGAAGTTGGTTTTTAGTCATATTTTCAAACACTAGCTGATATTTTGATAATCCTCAAGATTAATATTGAGGTTAGGGAGACATAAAGCGCAAAAATGAAGCTTATATTTATAAGATATTAAACCAAAAGTGCTTCAAGCAGTGGTGGAATACAGGTGAAGTTAGCTGCTACTTGAAACTTCAGATCTGAAAAGTGTTAATAAAGAAGTTGCAACGCAATAACTCGTCAAGCAAAAGAACTAGAAAATATAAGTGCTGTCAACCTGAAGAGGGCAACACAACACAGCGAGTTTCAGCATTTCGTTGGCTAGTGTAGAATGCTCTTGAGCAGACGTGTGTGCAATGCCTTATTTTTTTTCTTATTTATTGAAAATGACGTTTTAATAAAGGACCTGCTGAAAGTAGACAATTTGTTTCTTAAGAACTTCCTTTTACAAGGAAGAAGTTTGAGCAAATAGGAAGATCATATGAAATGCTGATTTGTGTAACAGAACTGGGCTCAGCTGAATTTCTGTGCTGAAGAGAAACAAATGGACTGTGATTTATTCTAATAATTGATGGTTCAGTACTAAAGAAACAGTAGCACACTTTCACCAGTTTTAAATTACTTCAAAATCAAAGCTCTATGAATAAGAAAGTTTAAAAGCTTTGTTAGGTAATATTTTTCCTAGTGCTTCATGTTTGGGGGAAAAAAATAAGAAAGAAACCCTTCTATCATGTATTGCACTGAGGCAGTGTGATCCTTAAGTACTTGTTTTCTGAACTGGGTTGTTTTTTTCTGTGCTGAAAGTAACAGCAATTTGACTAGTTGTCACCTTGAGTTGAAGGTCACTGTCACCACATTCCACCAGAGGTTCCATAATTGCATAAGCTTTTCTTATGCATCTCGGTGTACAGTGAAATGAGCTGGCTCAAACCAGTGCTGCTAAAGATGACTTTTTTTACATATTCTATATTAAGGAGGGCACGTGCAGCTCTCTTAAAAGACTTAAGGAACCCATGTACAAGATCAGCCTTGTGCCTTTAAGAGTCTTGGTACAGGATGGGAGCTGTCAATCAGAGTTTCAAAGAAAAATTCTGAGATGATAAACTGTATTTGTTGTCAAAATGTGACTGAAGTTTCCATAAATATGCCCAAGTTGTCTAAAACTGTCAATCTGCCTAGTTCAAAGCTACTGTAAAAATTGCACAGTGCTCAGGGAAGGAGATGCAGAGGAGATGGAGCTGTAAAACCTCGATTGAGGTTGATTCTCTGCTGTGGCTGAGCTGTTACCAAGCTGGATGGTTTTAAGCAAGTTCAGGCCTGTCACTAGGAGCTACAGTAATTCTTCCGAGTTGAGTGTAGATGTAGCTTGTATACAATGAGTAAAGTAGTTTTGCTTGTATGCGAAACAGTTTGTTGAGGTTCTGAGTAACATTATATCTAGTTTAAAAAAAATTAGGATATACTGGATTCTGCATATTGGGGAAAAAAATGGGCAGTATTTTTTAAAAAGTCCTTTTTTTATCTTGCAATACTTAAGTTACTTGTAGATTTCAGAAGAATCTAAGTATATGAAAAACCAGTAGAATCCTAATAGTTACTAAAATAACTTTGTGTAAACAGTTTTATAGATTTTTTTAAAGTCAAAGTACATCTTGACTTACAATGAAATAATGAACACTTTGTGTGGGAAAAAAAAAAGTCTGTTGCCAATTTGAAAATACCTTAATCTTACCTCTTATGCACCCCCCAATTAGAAATGAGTAGTTACTTTTTTAACCAACTGGTATTGTATAAAACTCCTCAATTGTTGTCTTTTCTTTGGATTGTCTTATGATAATGGAGTTTGGTCTAAGTAAGTTTGGGTAAGTGTTCATGCAACAAGGTTGAATTTAAACCATGAGGTTTGAATTCTTGTAGCTCCCTAAACTGTTTCATTAAGGTGGTACTCTTGCAGATTTATATATCATCCTGAATTTGTTAGGAAAGTTAGTGTATGTATGCAATAAAAAAAAAAAATGCACTTTTTACCTCAACCTTGAATCTTCATTCTTGAGAATATCAATACATTGAGAGGCTGTGATGAAGACAATGAATGAATCAGTAATTCAGTTGAGATGGGTCTGTGTACAGTTACTCATAGATCTTACAATTTAAATGCAGTGCTCTTTAGTATATTGCTGCCTTTCCTTTGATCATTAGAGCTGATCATTTTACTTTTCCATTTCACTTGCTTTAGTCAACACAAACTGATTTGCCACTTTCACCACATACTTTGTAATGTGGGCAGGTTCTTGTGTTGTGGCAAAAGGGACTTTGCCTGCCCGAAGCTTACTGTGGAGCTGTATTCCTCAGAGATTGGCTCTTGTACTCCGACGTAATAGCAAAATTAAAAAAAAAAAGTAGTTGGTGAGCTGCTTTGCTCAGAAAAAGGGAAAAAGCTGATATGGAATTTTTTCTTCAGAGAAATGAGGAATGTCATCTTCAAGGGTTATTTCTGTGGCTGTGCAGCATAAGCAATGCCTATAGAACTAAGCCTAGCTAGCCTATGATGCTGATGCAAAACTCTGCATAGATGAAAGCCACAGCCAGTACCTGTTTTGACTTATCAATATCAATATGCCACCTGTGCTTATTTTTAAATAAAATAGGTGAATAAAGCAGGTTAACTTTTGCACAGAATTGAGGATTAGGAAATAGTGTTCCATTTTTTTGGAAAGTACTAAGACTTCTATTTGCACTTTCCAGAAGACTGAAAGCAAATTCCCTACAGGTAAATGTGGAATGGAACAAACCTATGAGGAAGTGGGATATGACATCATACTCTAGAAATACAATATGAATTAGCAAACAAATTTCTGAAATTTTGCTGCCCTTGATTATAGGAGTTCTTTCTAGTTAATCATTACTGTAAAAAACTACAGTAGAGAATTATTGGATTTAATGGTTTGAAGTAGCTTGAAAGTGGTTTATGAAGTATTGTATTCTTCACTGCTCTTAAGCAAGCAATGTAGTGTTTGCTTTTGTGGATGTAAATCCATTTATAAAGTTGTTTGCTTCATAGGTAGTCAGTACTCAATTGCTCATTTGTTAAGTGACCCTTAGGTCTGCATGTGCACATGAAACGCTGCAGGTGTGAAAAGCACTATTGATTTGTTGTCCCTGACTCTTCAGATACGTTGATATTTTACCAGTTACAAATACAAATTCTTTCCTGGGAAGGAAATTTAATACTTCGAGGCCATGCTTTTGTTGTAGGTGTGTTTGTCTTCTCAGGGCTCAACAAAACTGCCTCTTGAAGCTGTTTTTTGTATTTAGTCTCTGCTGTTTCTGGCTATATGATGGTTGCCTGTTGTCTGCTCTGTCTCAAGTGTTGACCTTCTTCTGCTTCTAGGATCTGTCCAATTCACCTGACATTACATAATGCAAATTCAGTTGTTCAGAGAATACTTTCCCTGCTCAAGAAAAGTTTGATAGATCATTTGAAAGACCAGGCAACAGCCAGAATGTGGTCAGACATGCTTGTTAAGCATTTTGAGTGGTACTTTTGCAACTTTTTGTATGGAATTGGAACTTTTGGCAATGCATACTCTCATTAGAAATGACCCACAAGTTATAACAGGACCTTAGCAGTGGGACCTATGACAAGGAAGGTAAATTGTGTCATGGGCTGCTGTAGGATGATAGTTGTCAGCAGCTGGAGGGACATGATCCCTCCAGTCTACTCGACACTGGTGAGCCCACACCTGGAATCCCGTTTTGGGCTCTCCAGTTCAAGAGAGACATGAAGCTATGGGATGAGACTACAGTAAAGTGCCACTGAGGTGATTGAGTGGTACCACTGAGGTGATTGGGCTGAGTCTAATGTGAGAGGAGAAAAAAGGCTGCAGGAGCTGGGACTGTTCAGCCTAGAGAAGAAAAGATTTGGGGGTGGGGAGTTCTCATCCATGTGTATAAATATCTGTCTGAACATCAGAAAATACTGTGAGTGCAAAATCAATGTGGACAACATGATGCATCTTTACAAGGAGTTACACAAACTGAAGCAATGTCTTCAGAATATTCTGAAGTGTCACAATGTGCTCAGCCCATTAAATTTTTAATCAGTTTGTTAAGGGTTGCTTTCTAACTATACATATCTTTTTCAGATAAGTAAAACATGTGGTAGGACTTTAACTTTCAAATGTTTTACATGGTTCTAATTACTCATTTTGTTGCTATTACGTAAAGTTTTTTCTAAAAGATTGTAAGGAAGCATTCTCTGCCAGTTTAAATAATATGGAAAAGGGTGATATTTTAAATGGTTCTTTAATCTTTTTAAAGATGAGCAAGTAATTGCCCTCAACAATGTAAGGGAGAATTAACTGAAATAGTTGCCATATTTCTCTGTAGGTTTATAGTAATGCTGAACTATTGTTAGTTGTGTACAAAGTTAAGATATAACTGCAGTTGTTTCATAAGTGTGCTCTGTTCAGTGAAAGGCATCAAGGAAGACACGAGTTGTTGTCCATGAATGATTAGGAGAACAGTCCTTAACCATTCACGATCAAAAATGGTTCAATATTATTGTCTAGACATAACTGTAATAAGCCCTACTACATAAAAATTTAACCTTATTCCAGATGTGTTTATAATTCTAGTTGTGGCTTTAATTTGACTACAGTCTTGGCTAAGACACTAGATAATTTTGACATTATTACTTGCATCAATTCTTGGCGTAATACTTGCCACATGTTATGGGGGCCATTGTTGAGGTCTGTTAAAGCTTCCACCAAGAAAACACGTAATTCATCCTGCTTTTAAACCAGTGATCATTAATGTTCAACACCACCTAAAGGCATTCCAGCTTGTGTAATACTATTAGGAGTGCTTTCAAGAATAACAGAATTTTCACTTTTCTTGATGTTGTGATTTCCTTGATATGTGTGATTGATACAAGGATTACCTCCCCATCTAAGGAGTTTTAAAGAGGTAACCAAATACACATTTAGCATGACCATCTTAAAGCATATGTGCATCTATTAATAGAATTATCTTCAGCTTCAAACTAGTGATAAACTTCTGCACTACTAATTCAGGCGACTGGAGTTAATGAAATTAAATGTATAAAGTGTAGCCTGTTTGTTGAATCTTTTGTTGTTGTTGTTTCAAGCCTCTTAAAAATATTAGGGAGTGTAAAATTCCTGTCCATCATGATAAAAACCTTCAATTTAATGAGGAAACCAAAGCATCTCTTTTGCAACATAACTGCAGAAATTCTGATACAAACTCAAAAAAAGGTGACAGGATTTGGTTTTTTCCATAGGTTAAACTCGGGTATATATTGTAGTTTTTACAACCACTGAAAATGTCTAATTTATTAGAGAAATTTAAAATGTAATATGGGAAAACCAGGTAATTTGATTTAACGCATTTGTTGATTGTACAAATAGTCCTGCAACCCACAGCACATCCTGTCAGTGACTCAATTTTTGTGGTAATTCTGGGTAGGTGTGTTGAGAATGTGTATTCTTCTTTTTGTCTTATGGGTTTTAGTTACATGTTGGACATATGAAAGCATTACTTGGTTCTTTTGTTTAAAAAATTTTAATTAATTCTGTTTTACACTGAGTTGTACCTTGTTCTCTGAACACTGATGCGATGTTGCAGGTAAGCACTTCAGAACTTTGAATCCTAACAAAAGCAGTGTCAGCCTTATCCAAAGCACACAAAATCATAACTAGAGCATCTACTTGATGGACTTTGCAGAGACTAAAGAAATGCTAGAAATAGTCTTTTTTTTTTTTAATGTTGTTCCAGTCTTAACGTCTTAAAGAGTAAGTGAAATAGAAAAATTATCAAAGGTATGGAATAAAGCAGTGGGTTGTCTGGGAGAAGCCCTCTATTGCTTGGAAGATTTGAAGAAGAGGGAGGAGAGGAGCAATGATTACAGGATAAAGGCATATCACGTCCCGTTTTATGCCTCTTGTAATAGAAGCTCAAAAAATACTAATAAAGTTTGAAAGCTGACAGATTTCAAATAGATAAAACGAGATCATTTTTGTGTGTACTTTAGCTTGTTAAGCTGAAAATCACCTTTATGAAAGAGATGGAAGTTTATTTTTAAAAGTTTTTTTAAAAGGAAAGAAACAAAACAACAAAAACCCATCAATTCCCACACAGAAACATTGTTGTGCCTTCTCCACAATTAAATACTCAATGAGTCTGGTCTACTGTTAAGCAAAAAGAAGTCAAAGATACCCATCCGGAAATACCTGCAAAACCCCAGCCTTTCAGCACCAGCGAAAGAACAGTATTTCAGGTGCGGATTTGCGGTATCTTGCTTTTGGAGAGGCATAGTGTTGTGATGGTTCTGTGACTGCAGCAACTCAACAGCTTTTCAGTTAGTCACTTCTACATTGTGCATTGAGATTTTTAATTGAAAACATTTCTACAAAGTAGAAGACATCTAAAATGTATGAAAAAATATTTTTGAGCAAATATTTGCATAATTTTATTTTCAGGCACTAGTTAATTTTCCTGTTCTTTCTTTTTTATATAAAATAACTTGCATCATTATGCAAATGCTTATTTCTAAAGCTTCTTGGTTGACTTTAAATGAGTTTAAACAAAATGGTTCTATGAAATTAAGAGAGCTTTTTCTAATGTAAAATTGTTCATTACAAAGCAGCACAGACTATGAATTTGGCAAGTTACTGTAAATATGATGGAATATGTAGGTAAGTCTCAACTTGTATGGTTTTAGATTGCCAGTTTATACACATGTGGGGATTGTAAGAAATTCTTTTTTTACTTTGTGGGTTCAGTATTTCTGGTAACTTTTATTTGTTTGAATATTGAGGAGCAGCTGAGTGTTTAGGCAGAAAATCCAAATCCCTTCCTCTTGATGAGAATACTGGTAACTCTGTGATTTTTCCAGATTAAAACCCAGTGGCTCATGAGTTATGTTTTTCATTTTAAGATGCATCCTGTGTAAAATATCTGACTAATTAAATTGTGGATTTCATGCAGTGTTTGATGTGTTGATTCTGAAAAGGACCAGGCAAGCTGACAACTCTTTTTTTTTGTTTTTTTTTGCCAGGATGATAGGGAAGAAAGAGTTACAATTGTTAGCACAGTGTGTAACTGTATTTCTTGTCTCTGATCCTGTGAGGCTTTACAGTGCCTTAAAGTGCCTCTTAAAAATTGCCGTCACCTATAACTCTCCTCAATGCCAGTATACCTGAATAGGTAACTTTAACCTTTCTCACTGTGGTGTAATTTGTTTTCACTGTCACTTTCCTATCATTATTAGGGTTTAAACTTTCTTTTAAAAAGAGTAAAGTCTTCATTTGTTCTGCAAATCATCAGATTTGTGGTAGTAGAGAAGAATGAGAAACTGTAGTTGCAGTTAAGTCCAACTTTCTAGGAAGTATGTTAATTCAGAGATGAAGATTTGCTTTCATATAAATTCAATAATTTGATACTAAATTGTGGATATGATCAGTGTGAAATGCACTGCATTTTTTAGGCTGAATGACTGTCTTCATATGCTCATATACTTGAAGGCATTTGCTCTGTAGAGGTTGGCAATTACTGATTGACTTTCACCTGGTGTATCCTGCAAATGCATCCAGAATCTTTTGAGCAGCTCATGGCTACATGGACGCTACACTGTAAAATAAAATCATTTAAAAAATGCTACATTCTGTGGAAGCTATGATCATTTTAGTAGGCAAAATGATAGCCATTGTATGAATATTTGCTTTAGATCTGATGTAGATTATCTGAAATCATTATCAGTTATGCAGTGGGTTTATGGGTTAAATTACAGGTAGTGTTTTTTCTCATAATTGATTAAGTAAATATTGCACAAACCACAACATTATATAAGCAGTTATTCATGGTGGCTGTTCCTTCATGTCTTGTTGTAGTAAATAGAATCATAGAATAGTTTGAGTTGGAAGGAACCTTCCAAAGGTTGTCTAGTCCAACCCACCTGCCACGGGCAGGGGCATCTTGCACTAAACCAGGTTTCTCAAAGCTCCATTCAGCCTGGCCAGGACACTTGCAGGGACAGGAATACTAGAGTAGAAAGTTGTAGTTAAGTTGGTCTTGTATTACTGCACTTGAAAAAGGGTGATGGCAAGATTTTTCTAGAACTATATATGCTCCTATATGACTAAGATACTTTGAAAAGTTATCCTGTAAATGTTGTGGAATGTAAGATGGGACTTTTCTTTTGATTCTTTTAATGCATAAAGCCTCTGCTGCTTGTGAGGGAAGAAGTTAAGCATGTTGGGTTAATACTCTGCCTGTAGGATTAGATTTGTGAATCACAGTCTTTGTATAAACAACATGCAGTTACTTTTATCATTTTAACATTGATGAAGACCAGTGATTTTTATTTACTTTACCACATCTGTGTTGCTTAACACTTAAAATGCAAAATTGAATTCATTTTCTATAATGTTTCATGGTAGCAACTAAGGATATTGTTTGCAGCAGTCAGCAACTATGTGGGAGACTTGAGAAAATACAACTTTGGCTTTTTCCTCTTGGCATTGAATTATTATAACTAGGGGAAAAATTGACCATAAGTTATTAATAAATAATGAGAAACTGCAGTACACACTTGGGAAATTCTTATCTTAAAAGTCTGATGATAACAATCTTTGCCTGCATATACTTCTGTTTATTTCCACTTCTGCTACTTCAGACGTTAAACACTTGGGAGTTATGACTGGACTTCTGTGAATATACAATTATTTTTAAAAACTAAACTTGGTACAAAATTGTTTTGACTAAAACAATGTTTTAGGGGGTTTGTCCTTTTTTTTGTCTTTTTTCTTTTAATGTTTTGCATGTACGTTTCTTCAACATAGTGTGCCAGAGTTCACTTCTGTGGGTCTGTCTGAGGTGGATGGATCCTGCTGGCTGTGTGCCTCCCATCATTTTTCAAATTTTCAGATATTTCCCTAGCACTGTTGGTATCCACATTTGCTACCCTGAGGACGTAAAGAATGGACTACAGCAGCTAGGAGACTACTTCTGATCAGTCTTCGTAAGAAAAACTGGGAAAAGACTATTTTTCCATATTTGAAGACTATTAGCAAGAAGTAACAAGTAGCTGTGTGTCAACACTTCTGCACTGTACTGTACTGCCCTGGAATTACTTCTGAGGTAGTGTACCACTCTTAGGCAAAGACTCCCTGCCTGCCTGTGAGTGACAGTTGTATTGTCATTCTTAATCTGCTTGTTGCTTTTCATATAGGTACAGCTGACAGAAATCACAACATATAACTTTCTTTCAAAAATAATTTTTTTACTTTTTTTTTTTTTTTTTTACTTTTTGCTATGCTTTGTTCAGGGTGGTTTTTTTTTTTGGTGGGGGTTTCTTTGTTTAAGTGGTTGTGTTTTCTCCCCAAAAACCTCCACTGGGAGATGAAATACCTCTTGATGTTGAGTTGTTTTGTTTCTATTTTTAATTACCAAAACCACAGTTCTTAAATAAGTGCTGAAGATCTCATATAATTAAATCTGGCCAGGGACATTAAGGGCAACAAGAGGAGCTTCTATAGGAATGTCAGCGATAAAAGGAAGACTAGAAAAATTGTGGGCCCTCTCCAGAAGGAAGTGGGAGACCTGTTTACCCAGAACATGGAGGTATTCAGTGTCTTTTTTGCCTCAGTCTTTGCCAGCAAGTACTCCAGCCACACTGCCCAAGTGCCAAAAGGGAAAAGGCAGGGACTCGGAGAATGAAGAAGTGCCCACTCTAGAAGATCAGGTCCAAGAACACCGAAGGAACCCAACGGTGCACAAGTCTGTGGGACTGAATGAGAGACATCCCCACAGATGTTGAGGAAAGTGGCAGATGAAGTGGCTAAGCCACCATCCATATTTGAGAAGTTGTGGCAGTCCAGTGAAGTTCCTACTGAAATGTAATCCCATTTTTAAAAAAAAGAAATAAGGAAGACCTGGGAACTACAGGCTAGTCAGTCTTACCTCGGTGCCCAGCAGAAGTCATGGAGCAAATCCTCCTGGAAACTATGCTAATGCATATGGGAAATAAGGAATTCAGCTTGATCAGCCTGGAGAAGAGAACACTCCCAAGACACCTTCCAGTACCTAAAGGTGGCCTACAAGAAGGCTGGAGAGGGACTTTTTACAAGGGCATGTGATGGTGGGATAAGGGGAATGGCTTTAAACTGAAGGATGCATAGTTGAAATCATTCTGAATTCCTTTGCATATCTGCAGCAGAAGTGGGCCGTGTATGTTCTTTACACATGACTGATGCAGAAGGTTCTAGGTTGCCTGTCAAAGCACAACACTTTTTTTTTCCAAGTTGTAGTTTTTCTTGCACTTGAAATAGTTTGAAATTTTCAATATAAAATCTACTGGGAAGAAATCACGTGTTGAGCTGTAAGGGTACAGTGTTGCTTTGACTTGGCAAAATATATAGGGATACGTTGAACTCCTAAGTTTGTGCTCCATCCTTGGTTTTTGTAAGTTAAGGATATATTAAAGTGGTTTTTTTAAAGCAGGTTATATTCCCGTAACAGAGATTTGGGGCTTCAAAAAAAAAATTAACACTCTTATATCCATTACACTGTCTATAAATGATCTTCACAGTTTTTCTGGAGTGACAGCTTACTTGTAATTGTTAATAAGCAAAAACTTACCTGCATTTCATGATATGAATGAAATGCAAGGGGGGGCGGATGGAGGAAGGGGAGAACGCAGAAATACCTGATGTTTCTTCTGCTGCAACCTTTAGGTCTGTCCTATCATCTACCTGTCTCAAATGCTAATACTACATATTTGTATAGTCCTTAAGTTGTTGGTTTTGATTTTTTTTTTTTTATTAAAACAGGCAACAACAGAGAGACCTTTTATACAGAAGCTATTTCGACCAATTGCTTCAGGAGGACAGTTGCATACTTTGGGAGACCTGCTAAAAGATGTTTGTCCTAGTGCTATCACCCCTGAAGGTACTGCAGAAATAACTTTTTGTCCAATAAGATAATTCTTTTTCTGTTGATTTATTGGGTTTTTTGGTGTTTGTTTGGGTTTTTTTAATACGGGTATTTTGAAGGTAGAACTAATTGTCAGTGCCAGAGTTTCAGATTTCATTTGTTCCTGGCTCTTTAGTGTGCCCTGCATCATCTGCATGGTTTCAAGAGGATGATATTGAGTCCTTAGTCACTCCTGAAAAATTAATCTCTAGAAGTTTTATTCTAAAATTCCTTTTGCCATTATGTTGATAATAATAAAAACATTCACATGTTATTTTCTGCCCTTTAAGAAAAATTTCTGAAAGCGTCAGCAGGTTTTAAGTTACCTTTAATTTTGTATTCCAAAAACTTTTTATATGTAAAACTCCAAAACTGATAGAAATTGAAGATGTTTTCAGAATGCTTTTTTCCTTTCTTGAAGTCCAGCCTTTTAAAATGTACCAGAAAGAGATTTTTACAAGTATATAATAGTTTATGTATGATTACGAAGTAGTATTGTGTGACCAATTAATGTAGCATATTATTTCATACAATAGCATTTGCTGATCTGCACTTATTCAGAAAATAGGCATTTTTTGATGTCATTTTAGTCTCAAAGCTTACAAGTATTGGAACTGTGATATATGTTTTAGGGGGGATAAATGTAACAGTTGTGTGCTCTGCAAATTAAGATAAAAATTATTTAATGTGAAAGGTTTTTCATCTTGTTCTTGCTGTTGTCTTACCTGTAAATGAAGAACTTTTGAGAAATGTGTGATATTCTAGAGAAGATCTTGGCATAGAATTTACTGGTGTAGTATCAGCATCTTTTGACAGCGAAGCACTAAATTTGAAATCAGTATAAAAATCTGTGCAATTTTGTTGTACAGAGAAGCTGCTTGATTCAAAATTAAACAGTTGTCATGGATTTCTCGGAAGTACTGTGATCTTAGAAAGTCACTGAAATATCAAAGTATTTTTTTACCCTTTTAATACTTGTTAACACATGGGAACAATTTCCAAAAATAACAAAACATAAGAAAAATATGTATTGTTGCTAACCATGTGTCCATTTTTCATAAAGCTATTATAAATTTTGGAGTATTATTTTAAGTAATGCTTTCCACTAACTGTCCAAAAGATAAAGGGAGATACCAATAGATACATGAATGTTAGCACCAGTGAGTTTAACCATCTTTAAGTACTTAACTGTTGGTATCCTACAGACCCTACTGAAAGTGTACAGAGGGAGTTTAAAAAAAAATCAATGAGAAGAATGGATGCATTTTAACTTGGAAGGCAGTTGGAGCACAAATTAAATGAAAAAAAGTCAAAAGCATTTATGCACAAGTTATTCCAGGATTTAGGGGATGATAATTTTTATGTGGATTTGGTAAAGCTGCAGATGGTGAATGTGCTAGTTACTGCCCTTATTGAAAGTGTGAATGTAATACAATTCTGTCCGAATACCAGTGATGATGCTTCCCATCAGTAGGCCTTCTTTTCAGATGTCGACAAAAGCACCAGTCTTTAATAGCAGAACAGAAATACGCTGTGCTAATTGCTTGCTTCGTTTCTGTTAAAAGCTAAAAAAACTTGTATTTACTCAACTTGGACAAAAAAAAGTTGGAAGAAGAGAAACTAAAGTAGGTACTATTCTTATACTTGCAAGTAGGGATGTGAAATTTGGTGGGTTTTGGAGTGTTGGAATATGCTTGTCTGTTCCTATATACATCTGCTTAAATTTGGCCCAGTTTTTACTGAGCAACTTGCAAACTTAAGAGTTTAATAAATCTGGTCCCTCACATGGGTGTGAGCTATCCAAAACTCAGCACATTTTCTCCTGTAATGCAGCTTTGTATTGTAGTGTCGTTCAGTTGTTCCTCTTGTATTGTGGGTGTTCTCCTCCCCTTCTGGTACGTAAGAGAAGGAAAACTGTCTGAGCTAAATGCAGAAAATAATGTGGGCTCCTCAGGAGGTGTGGGATTAGACTGATACATAGAGCCAGTGGAGGGGGGAGGCAGACTGACTGAACAAGTAATTTGGAAGAAAATGACAGATCTGGGAATCATTAAATGTGATGGGGAGAGCGACTATAAACAACATGGCAGAATGAAAGAGGTTGGGGCAAAAGCCAAAACCTGTTATTATAAATGTGAACACCTGGACAAAGTGGGGTAGGAGATGATAAAAGGATGAGGGAGGAAAAGAAGCGTGTTGCTTGTGGAACATGCACAGAGTTTGTGCATCTGTGAAAGAATGGTGAGTAGATATCCTGCTGGCCAAGGGATTCGAAGAAGGGATTTGGAGGAGCAAATTGAATCAGAAGTTGAAAAGAAGGGCAGTTTGTGCTGACAAGATGCAAGTGAAGAAGTGTTCAGGTGGAGCTGGGGATAGTCAGATAAAGGACTGAGGAAAACCTGTTGAGGGTTTGCTGTACCCCAGACAGTAATACAAATTTAGAAATTTAGGCATGGCAACATGGAAAGAAAAAAAGGAAGAAGCAGAATCAGAACAAAACAGAGGGATGATAGAGAAGTTTCAGACATAAAGGAAACTGACCTGAAAAGATGGATGCCCATGACAGCAGTGATTCTTACTGCTAAGGATCATGGACAGGAAAGGACAGTGCTGGTTTAGGCTTTACTGCTAGAGGTCATCATACTCTGTTCACTGATTATTCAACTTAGCCAGTAAGTGAATTTGATTACTCTCTTGCTTGACTAAATCCACTCATTAATTATTTAAATGTAATGTGCACCATATTAAATGTTCATGCTCTAATGCAGCTTAGAGCTATTAAAAAAACCAACTAACTCACCAGACTGCTTAGTGCCACTTTTGAGTTTTGCCTGTAGAAATGTTAGCAGCCATAACAAGGAAAAGCATCACCCTTTTCCATCAGGTAGACTAAACTCCTGAGACTACAGCACCACAGTACATCTGTGCTACTGAAGTCTCCATGAAACCCATTCAGTAAAATCGTTTTCTCTCTGAAGCTGGATCACTGAGAATTTAACAAGCTTCCTCTGCCAAAAGATGTTCCATCAGCTCAAAATACAGAGGAGATACCAGCGTAGGAGAGTTTAATTTGCAAGCATGTTTTGGAAACCTGGGTTACTACACATAAAGGTTTTACTTCTAAAGCAGTTGTCTCCATTTGAAGTTGAATACTTGAAGTTTCGAAGGTGTCAGAGCTGTAGACTGCCTGTACAATTGTAAATTCCTTACACACTTACCATTCATCTTATAATCACTTTCTGCCTCTCATCTCTCTTTGTCTTCTGTGAGACTATTATCTTTCTGCCCAGGCTGGGCATGTTTTAGTGTCAGGTGTGTGTAGTGAAAAATCACAGTCCTGATTCTTGAAAGGATAAATCAAGAATGAATGTGCTTCAGGAAGTATTATAATTTAGGCAGCTGAATACTGCCTTTGGGAGCTGAATTAAATTCTTTTTTCCTGGAGAATTCATTCATATGTGATTGCAGGCAAGCTGAGTGTTACAAACCCACCCATTTTATAGAGAGGAGCATCAGAAAAGTCCAGTGATCAACATGAATGTTCTGCTGAACAGTTTGCTTGCTTGTACTTGGAATCAGTGAGAGCTCTGGGCCTTTGAGTGTGCAAACCCCAGGCACGTTCTGAAGTAAAGTTTAGGCCTCTCATAACTATCCTTCTGTCCCACTCTCCAAAAAATGAATATTTCTGGGCATAATATCACTTTGACTTCAGTTTGTGATCTCTAAAATGATGATAATTCAGTCTCTTTCTAAAGGAAACTTGTTAAAATGGTTTCTGAAGGAAGAATAGATTGTAGTCATGATGCCTTATCAGGCCTCCTAGACACAGAGACTAGACAGAGTAAAGGAACAAAAGTAGGTATTTATTTGAAGGGCCTTCAAGGTACACCCTGGGGAGCCAGAGGCTATTGCCAAGATGGACCCCAAGATGGACAACAGGTCACGAGTTTTCCACACTTTTATAAATTTGGTTCATTTGCATATCAGGGTCAATTCTCCAATTAAAACCCCAGTTAAATGATGTAATTCCCCTTAGCTACCCCCCCTTCAGAGACTCCTTGGTTTACACCCCTTGGGCTCAGGATGGTCCAGGTGTCCTTGAAGAGCAGTCTGGAGAGGCTTTGTTGTGTCTAACTAGCATGAGAGAGCAGAAGGTAACAGGCTACAAGAAGCTTCAAAGTTGCACACTAAGCAGTACAGAGTTTAAAAATATAAAAGTTAAAACCTAAGGCATCAGTCAGACATTAAAAATTGTCCTCTTTGACATTATTTAGTATCTTCTAATATTTTTCTTGTAAACTTGTATGTTTTGTCTTAATCTACACTTTATTCTGGTGGAGGCATTAAAATAATATTGTAACAAAACAGAATACATTATCAAAGGTTTATTAGAAAATTATGAAAAACTTTTTCACGTCTAGATTTTCAGACTATTCAGTTACCAAAGTTTAGATTTACTTAATTTTTCTAAACAAAGAGGATAAAAGTAGTATCTCGTCAAAGATATGCTCAAAGGTATAGTAGATACTGGAGAAGCAGGTGTTTTTTTATCTTTTTACTCTTCTTTTCAAAGTCGTTTAGATATTTTTCCAAGCTGTATTTAACCTCCCTCTTTAGTGAATTAATTCACTGGTGACATTAACTGCATCTTTTCTTCAGTGCAACACAATCAATATGAGCTTCTTTCTGTTTTTCTCCATCTGTTGACTTCTTTTTTCCTTTTTCCTCTATGGTTTTCTCTTTTCCAATGACTTTTCATTCAACTGGAAGCTTCATGGTAATTGTGGTGGTTGCTTGTCTGTGGTGACATCCGTAACTGAGCTTTGTGCCGTGGGAACACAGAGAATATAAGGTTTTCAGACTCAGCATTTGTAGCCGTATATGTGAGCTGTTCCTGCTGCCAGATTCTTAGGGACCACCACAAGAAGAGGGAGGGAAGGGTTTCAAGAACCACCCACAGTGTCTATATGCCTTTGCTTTAGAAAACATGGATATAATTAAGTCTTCCTTTTAACTGTGCTGAGAAAAATGTTTCAATGAAAAAATGTATTTATATATATGTGGATTGAATATATGCATTGATTACCAACTGTTGAAAACACAGTGGAAGGAGCATTGTCAAAAGAACAGGTTGAATAAAGACATTAAAAGATTGATAGCGAAAATGGTCTTTGTAAAATGCTGTGTCAATATTATTTTGGACTGTTACAGACTGTGGGTAACTGTTTAGCTGACTGTTTTAAATAAAACTGTGTTTTATTTAAATTAGCTTATGAAACTATTTATTCAAGGCTTTTATTGTTTGTTGAAGTGCTGTAAAAAATGAAAACTCGAACTGTTATTCTCCCAACCCATACTTTCCTGTCTCTCCTCAAATGGGTCCTTTATTCAATTATATGTATTTTAAAAATGTATATATATATATGTGAATATTGAATATTTTTTTCAGCTTAATGAATTCTGTACAGTGCTCACCTTTCTGGGTTGCTAAATAGTTTTATCTTAAGCTGTTAATCAGAGAAAAACTGGTGGGCAAAAGGCTTTTTGTTATGGATGTTGTTATACCAAAGCAAAGAGTGGGTTCTGTTTAGAGTCCATCCTTTAACTTTTCAGATTGCAAGGAGTATTGGCTTTATCTTCTCTTGTCCTCAATCACTGCAGTGGAGTTGGAGCAGAGTGCACAGTAACTGGGAACCCATTTGTCAAAATGTGTATCAAGCATTTTATACATTAGTAGTAATGGTCAGAAAGTGTAAAGAAAAGCAGTACTTGGAATTAGAACAAGTACCAAGAAGCCAATGTAGTTCTTAAAACTATTGGCAATTACATTAATTGCCTTGGCTGTGAAGAATACCCTGTTTTTCTAAAGCAACAATGAGAATGGCTGTCTATGTTAGTAGCAAACACAGAATCATAGAATGGTTTGGGTTGGAAGGGTCTTAAAGTTCATCTGGTTCCAACCCCGCTGCCGTGGGCAGGGGCACCTTCCACTAGACCAGGTTGCTCAAGGCCCCATCCAACCTGGCCTCGAACACTGCCAGGGATGGGACATCCACAGCTTCTCTGCACAACCTGTGCTGCTATCTCCACCTGAGATAGGGAGTAAGGAATATATTCTTTATATAATTATAAATTGTATCAAATATAGAATATTCTTTGTGTAATTTTAAACTATAGCTATAATTATAGCTGAGTAAGGAATGTTTTCCTAATATCGAATTTAAACCTGCCCTCTTTCAGTTTAAAGCCATTCCCCTTGTCCTATCACCACATACCCTTGTAAAAAAGTCCCTCTCCAGCTCTCTTGTAGGCCTGCTTTAGGTACTGGCAACATCGTTAAGAGTAATAAAATGTTCAGAGAACGAAGGAAGATGCATTTATTTCACCTTGCATTGCACCTTCTGCAGTACTGTACAGTACTTTCTTCCAGAAGGCTAAGTTAGAACTGATCTAATATAACCTCCTCTAATTTTGTGTCTAAATGAGTATTTAGGCAGCGAATGTGTTAAATCAGCTGTTTGCTCATTACCTGAATAGTTTTTCTTTTTTTCCTATTTAGCTGCTTCATAGGCAGTGGTTGTGATTATGTGGCAACAGAAACAGTAAGACCAGGTCATCACCTTCCATTGAATATTGATCCATTTCATTTGTTTCAGTTATTTTCTTTGTTCTGATCTTCCTGTGTTGACATAAAGTTTGAGAAGCAGTGAAGTCCTTCTTGTCATGTTTAATAAATATTAGAATCAGTATTTTCAAATTAATCCAATAATCACTTCCTCTGTATTGTGGCCTGCTGTAATCTTTCTTTAAGGCATGTTATATTTTTATGTTTAGATACTGCAATAATAAATTGTATTTTATCAGTTATGCAGCAGTTCATAAATTAAAGTCACCTCAGTCTGAAATTTTATTATGGATAAACCTATACTTTTTATTTACTGTATTTCCATAATTATTGTTTAATTCAGTTTGTCTAAAGGCTGCATATAATTGAAATAAAATTTGGGAGTTGTGTAGTTATATAGATATACTTAGCTTGCTCTTCAGGGACTACTATTCCTGACCATCTAGAGTTGTTGGAAATCCTTTCTGGAAGATGGGCAACTTCATTTCAGTTTTCAGTCTTTTAAGGTAAAACTTTACAAGTTCTGTGCTTTGAACATAGTAAATTGTGTTTAATTTTCAGTTGTGATCATCCTCTGTTGGAGGAGTGTGCGTGTACGTGGTTTTTATGTTTGCTTCTCCCTAGTTGTTCATACTTGAATCTGAGGCAAGCTGGTCAGTTAGGTTTTGGGGTGTTTCATTATATTTGATCCTAATTGCAGCATCAGGAAAGAGGAGTACTTACTTTTCAGTTCTTTTTTCAATTTGCATTGACTTCTCTGATTTTCTGTCAATGACTCTTCTTTTTCCTGCTCATGTTCTTTCATCATCTGTTCTAGTAATAGATAGCTCTTGCTGTCTTTGTTACTCTTTTAGTATCTGCTTTTGCATCCTCTAAAACAAACTTTCCTACTTCTTTGACTAAGCTCACCATAATTTATTTAACTAATTTTGTAGATTTTCGGACCTTGGCTGATTTCTTAACAGGAATAGATCTAGTTCTCTGGGGTGGTAGTTAGTCAGTAGTCACTTCTGTGTTAGTTTTTTCTTTTTGCTTTCTATCTTTTTGTCCTATGGTGTTCTATTATCTAGACTTCTACTTCAGTTTCCTAGAGTTTTCCAACAATTTTTTGTATCACTGGATATGAAAATCTAAAATATTTTGATACCTAGGGACTGTGCCTCTCTATCAGCATTCTTCAATTTCTCAGTTTTCTCTTGGTTTTAATTTGTCCTCCAAGATGACCAATTCCTGGTTAGTTACTCAGGAAAGTCAGAATAAAGTTGTCAGTGTCCCCCTTCTCATTCACCATTTTACACTCTTGAAATTGTACAAGCATCCTTTCCAGCCAACAGTCAAAAATCCTATAGTTTTGCTTCTCATAGACTGTGCATCATGTAGTTTTGAATCTAAGCTCATGACAGATGGCTTTTTAATTTTAATATGAAACACCCATTCATGAGGACTCCAGGGTTAGAATCAGATTATTCTGATTATTAATGCTGCAGCCTGTAAACTCATTGTCTGATTTTTTTTTCCTGTGCTTGTGGATGGCACTTGCACAGACAAAAGTAGATTCTTTAATTGGACAGTTCTTGTGTGGTAAAGTGCAATTGTCTGCAGTAGTTCCAGTTCCAGAAATTTAGGCAGTCATTTAAATAACTTCAGAGTTATTACTATTTGTGGGAAGATTTAGTGGATTATTCAGGAACAGGCTAAGATGAAGCTTGATATTGCTTGTGGTCTCTTAGACTGTGTTGTTGTAGTTTCTATGCAGGTAAGGAAGAGAAGATGTTGAGACCATGTTGTTGCCTGCAAATATAGCATAAGGTCACTTACCTGATATGGTAGAACATGTTACTTATGGGTATTCTTCCCCAAACTGATGAATAACAAAATTGTCCATCCCTGAAGGAGATAATACCATGGGTACTCTCCCCCACTGTCTAAAATTCTCAGTTTTACTGAGATTAGGTGGATTAGGCCACCTGCTTACAGCAACACTGTCGTTTATGACAGATAATAAAATTAAGTGTTATCTATCTGTTGCTTCAAGGAAGTCATGCTGTGTTTCCCCATGATTTTCTGTATTTGGTGATAGTGTTCCTGTTGCCAATTAAGGGGCCTTTGTTTCCAGAAGTAATATCAGTTCTGAACGTCAGTGTTTATCAAATTGGAAAAAAAAGTGAATAATTCACAACTATTGAAAAAAAATATTTTGTTTAGTACACATTTATGAAGTTCCTGTAAATGAACATCCTAATATTATAAACAGTTCATTTAGAAATAGTGACTCATCTTATTAGGAGAAAGGGAGGAACACAGTAGGATCTTACATAACTACAAAGCAACAACTGCAAGAGGAAACAGTGTTGAGTTCAACAGAATGCTTTGAAGAGGCAAAGGGTTAAAATGATAGAAAACAGAGTTCTGGGGAGGGAAAGACTTTTCCTCTTCCACACCAGAAATTTAAGACATTGGGCATAATGCAAAGATAAAAACTGTATAATGCAGAAGAAAGCAGTTTTCTTCCACTGCTATAATGTCTAAACAATTCTGGATACAATTTTAATTTGCCAGTGTTGTTGAAGTCTTCATAAAACTTGTTTTGATTTTTGTCTCATGCTTCCTTGAAGACTCAAATGGTAAACATTTGGACATAATGACGCAAACAGTAGGCTATCAATCAATCCCAGTTTTCACAGCATTGTTGTTCATTCAGAAAAGCTGTGTGAACTGACCTCTTTCTACAGCAGTGTCATTAGTTCTTTCAGAAATAAAACAAGGATCAAAAAGACTTCCAGGATTTTTCTCTTAAGACTTGCTGTACTGAATGATTTTGTAAAATTAGGGATCAACTGTTTTCAATTAACTCTCAGCTTTTTTTAATGTGTAATGTATGAGAGACTACATATTAATTGTTTTTGTTCTCCCTCAGTTTTCTAAGCATTGACTTCCAGTAAATTAGTTAAACAGAAAATTGAATTTAGATTAGATTTGCCATGTAGGCTCCTAATTTTGATACAAATGAGAAATTGTGCAGCAGAAGGAGGTAAATTTATGCAGTGTGAATGTCTTTGGATAGACATGAAATATGACTGGGCTTGCTCTGCCTGAGGTCAGAATTAGCTTGACTGGGGGCTTACTGTGGGAATTGGAGCAGCACAGCACCATCCCAGTCCTTGCTGCTCTTGTGGTGAGCAAACTGAGGAAGTCTTTGCTCCCCATGTCTAACTAGTAAGTCTGATTGCATGTGCTCTCTGCAGACTGGTCTCTGCTTTTCTGTGCTGTGGAGGTACAGTGTTGAAATACTTTCCCAGGCCACCTAAATTTAGAAATATAACAAGCCCTGGGCAGTTTTAGGCAGTTTATTAGCCACACTTTCATCCCACATGGCTGTGAGAGCATTGTGAAGAGTTAGAGGTCTTGTAGAGTGTGGGTGTACTGAAAGATGGTTAAAAGCTCGCCAGTGATGCGAATTCTAGTCCACTGTGTCCTCTACTGTGAGAGTCATCTTGCAGGCCACAACTGACCTTCAGACCGCTGCTTAAGCTATTCCTCCCTCCTCGCATCCTTGACTCAGTGGTGCTTTCTGTGTTGGAGGAGGTCATCCTGTACTTCTCCTTTCTGGTGTGAGTCATTATTTGTGCCTGTTATCTTTTCCTAACTAGGCCATCTGCTTGGATTATCCTTCTGCATCTGACTTTCATCTTACTGCCAACTTTTTGATTTTTGTTTTTTTTTTTTTTACACCCACAAACACCTACCTGCCCCAGTTGCCTTTTCTTTTTTAAGTTGAAGTGGAAACTTTTTTCTGTGTAAAAATTGCGTACCTTTTGATTTAGTAGTCCTTTTTGATCAAAAGGGATGGAAGTCCAGAGGTTGGCTTGAGATTATAGATGTAATAGTCATGACTACGGAATTAATTAATATAGAATTAATTTGTCATGACCACATGGAAAGGTGCAAATAATCTGAGAATAATGTGGCAGCTGTGCTTCTTGTTAGCCATCTTAATTTCTAAACAAACTCTTTACATAATCAGAGAGGGCTTCTGTTGTGTGCAGAATGTTCTGGCTCACTTGCTCTCAAAAGAAAACATAGTGGGTATGTGGGGCTGCTTGTGATCTTTCTGCATACAATTTCTCGGGAAACAGTGAACATAGATTGGTTTTAAGGGCTTCTCCAACTTTACCTCAATCAACTCTACAAGGATTATCCATTTGGTAGCTTGTGAGTCCTTTGCTCCTTCCTTGTCAGCAAATGGGATGAAATTTAATAAGTCCAAATGCCAGATTCTGCACCTAGGACAGAGTCGCGTGGAGCACAGATATAAATTGGGAGAGGACTGGCTGGAGAGCAAGCCTGGAGAAAAGGGTCTGGGGTTGCTGGCCAGTGACAGACTCAGTATGAGGCAGCTGTGTGTCCTGGCAGCCACGAGAGCAAACCACATCCTGGGGTGCATCAAACACAGCACAGACAGATGGTCAGAAGAGGTGACTGTTCCACTGTATTCAGCATCGGTGCGGCCTCACCTGGAGTGCTGTGTGCAGTTCTGGTCCCCACAATGTAAGGATGTTAAGGTACTCAAGTGCCTCCAGAGGACAGCAACAAAGCTGGTGATGGGGCTGGAAGGCATGTCCTGTGAGGAGCAGCTTCCAGAGGTGGGGAAGTGGAGAGGGAGGTGCTAAGTTCTTCCCCTGGTATCCAGTGATAGGACATGTGGGAATAGCTCAAAGCCACACGGGGGAGGTTTAGACTGGACCTTAGGAAGTATTTATTTACCATGAGTGTGGTGGTCAAACACTGGAACAGTTTTCTAGAGAGGTGGTCGATGCTCCAAGCCTGTCAGTGTTAAAGAGGCATTTGCACAATGCCCTTAATAACATGCTCTAACTTTTGGCCAGCCCTAGAGTTCTCAGGCAGTTGGATGAGATGATCATTGTAAGTCCCTTCCAACTGCAGTAGTCTATTCTAGTCTAGTCTTTCCTCTTGCATCCAGCGACTTTGCTAACATCACAAGAGTAATGTGCTGTTTCTTTGTGACTTAGAAGTGGTTTCTGGGCATGCACAGGCATGCACATTCAGAAGGTACAGCAAATAGGGAAATAATCCTGTTTCTCGGACAAGCCTTCGGAAATTTGTTCAGCTTCAGCTAAATTTGTTCTGCCGGCCACCCAATAAGTTTTATTAGTATCAGACTCCAGACTATTCTCTTTAAATTAGTCAAAAGGCCAATGACTTTATTCAGGCACAACAAAGTTTTTCAAGTCTATCATTAACAGTAGTAGTATGAAATGGAGAAAGTAAAATCCTCCACAGAGCAAAATAACTTCTTCAAAATTGAGCTTATTCTGTTTGAAAATCACAAGCCAGCATTTGTAAAATTCTCTCCAGAAGAAAGGTGGGGTTTTTCGTCCTAGAATAATCTACTCTTCCTGGGAACATCAGTGTTCTACCACCAATTTCCTGACTGAATGCTATATAGAGCTGGAAGTCCAGGCAGTTACAAAAAGATTGTGGAAAATTACTGACAGAAAATCTGCCTGATTTCTAGTAATCTGCCATGCGTGTGAGTTTTAGGAGAACTGTTGGGATCAAAACATCTTGACAAAGTGTTTTGGTTGTGCTGAATTTTCAGTTTTAAAATGAGTATTTTTTGTGTTTTAGGAGGAGACCTCAGGTTCCTTATGCACTGTACATGTTGCACTGTGTTCCCACAGAATTTATCACTTAGATAAAAGATGAGTGAAGAGAGACAAAAAGGAAGGAGAAATTAAGAGGCACAGAGGGGTGATGTGGCTTGTATCTGGTCACACTGAGGTCAGTAGCAGAGTTAAGAATTGGATGTTTTTTGAGTTGTGATCTAAGTCAGTCTGTCTTACTCCAAAGAGGCCACAGAGGTCACTCAGTATGACTGAGCCATCAAAAACTTCACAGAAAGAAACCCAAACCAAACCTTCCTTCTAGTTTCTCATACATCCTTGCTCACAGAAACAATCATGTCAGCAACAGCTGAAGTATACAAAGTACTTAGATTTACAGGATGTTTCTTATGGTTGGTTTCATAGAAAATGTGGCGATGCCTTTAGTACTGTAATTGGTGCAAGAGTAACTGGAGATTTGGGTCTACCAAAGCTTTCAGGAGACAGTAATAACCCTCTGTGAAGACCCACAATGTGAAGTTCTCAACCAGGACGCTGCAGTGCACAAACGGATTTAAATGTTGTGGTCTCAGTGTTTTTGTTTATACTAGTAAACAAAAGAGGGTTAGAACATGTGTTGTTTGTGCTGTATGACTATTAGCAGTTCTCTGGCATAATTTTGGTCAAGGCAAATTAATATTCTCCCAGAAAATTTGAGCAGTGTTCATGGATTAACAGTCTGGGGTCTATTCTCAATAGGCAATAGAGAGGGGGAGAAAATTTAGCTGAATAGGCATGAGCTGTTTGTTCTCTGGCATTTACCCTGAAGTTCGAAGAGTAGGTTCTGGCCCATTTTTTGAATTATATCTATAAGTTTAAATTAGGTGCATGTACTGTGTCTTTGGGGGTTGTCTGAGTAAAATCATTCCCATCTTCCTTGCATCTCTCTTGCAGTCTGGTTCTATTTTGCCTTGATAGGAATAACCTGATTTTTCCAGGAGATAAACCTCTTACAGGGCTGGAAAGAATAGAACCTGCAAAACTAAAGGACCTACAAAAATAATTAGGGGAAAAGTAGCAGTTTTACCAATAATGTAAAGGAGAACAATCCACTGTGTGTCCTACTCTCTTCTCTAAGGATTCAGCAGCACTTGCTAACAGTAGTTGTCCCCTGTTTGAATATCTCATTTTAATCAGAGATTTTAATAACTTCACATTCAGTGGATAAATAGTGGATAACTGTATATTTTGCTTTGCACCTGTAGTCATTTGGAGAATATCTGTTAAAAAATAGAGGTAAAACTTTTCCTTATGTCAACGCCGAAGTCTTACACAGTGGTTTGGCTCGTGCACAGAGGGGCTACAGTCAGTAAAGATTTGAATGCACTTGTGCTCCTTGTCCTTTTTCCTGATGTTATCATCACCACATTTACAATGGCAAAATGCAGCAGGTCTCTACACTTTCGGAAGCTTCACTAGGTCCAGTATCTCTGTACAAGCTGTCACCAGCCATTTAAGCCAAGAAGCCACATGTATGGACAAGATACACAAATAGATGCCCTTCTGCCACTTGTGATGTTGGGCATCAGTATCCTCAGATGGAGGGGTGGTTGCAAAGCCAGTTCTCTTTAGTGCTGCGAACTAATGCAGCCAAATCAGTGGTAATTAACTTCAGAGATGTGTATGTTTGTCTGCATAGCTAATGATTCCTAGTAATCTTGCTAACTGATTAAGGATACTAACTTAGCAAATTTTGTTTGCAAATGCTGTATGTTTGTGTTCTAAGCTTTACGGATCTATTTTTCTACTCTGAAGTGGAAAAACACGTTCTGAACTCTAAAAAATATTTAGGTTATGAGTCAAAAGGTCATTAAAAATAATGATTATATTATAATCTATCAGCTTTGCAGCTAATTGTCTTATTATTTTGGAATGGAAAAGCCAAAAAGAACTTTTGATAAAAATTTATTTCCAGTTTTGACTCTGACCAGGTAGCTGTTTTGTGTTCAGTGTAAAGAGTCCTGCAGGTATTCCGTTACTCCTTTCACCACTCTTTCCTGAATTTTTCAATGCTAAATTCTTTAATTTTACCGTGGTAGAGATCTCTAAATACTTTAGTCTATTAGCTGTTCAAAAGAACCCACAGGACATGTACAAAAAAAGGCATTTCATGTGTGCAAACTCCACAGCCTGCTCATTACAGAATTTATTTTTCAATGAGTAAGAGCCCGGAAGAAGCTAATGTAAGTATTTTAGCAAGGGTTTGTATTTCTCTGATAAACAGCACTCCCCTTCTGTTTGTGATCACAGGATGAAAGCTCTCTAAGCTTGTATATGTACATTTTTACTGCTACATCATGTAGTGTGCTCTTAAGATTGAGATCTCATTCCCCAGGAAGCATTTCTGTCTAAGATTAATTGCCCTTTTAAAATCAGTGTTTGATGTATTCCTTTGGCTATATCCTGACTCACTTTAACCCTCTTTGACCTGACCCCACTGACTATTACCGCCGTGGCTGGAGCAGAAATTCTTCAGCCTGGTGTATGCAGTACAGACTTGAGCCTGTGGTTTTTCACATCGATGGATTCAATTAGCTGAGTTTTTACTGATCAGCTTAGCAGAGGTTGAAGAATTTGTCAGACATGGAACAAAACTGTCCATACTTTGGATACAATTTAATAGCTCATCTCAATTTTCACATGTAGTCTGCTTGTGAAGTTGTTTACTTTGTTAAATAATATAATAATATTCCTGGAAGTAGCATTTTTAAAAAGGAAAGACCAGTTTATTTTTCTCTAGTTAAACAGGGGAAGGCACAAAACATGAAATAACAGCCATTAAGCCTTCAATCTGTATGTGTCGCTTATCACTCTTCAGCCAAATGTTTTTAAATGGTAATTATGTCCCAATGTCCACTTTTGAATTTGATGTATTAAACTGGGCAGGTAAATGAGCAATTAGTATTATGGCTTGAAAACAAGTAAACGTGCTGGTCTCTTCTGTACTGAGAGTGATTTTTCAGAAACAGTAATCCTTCTTTGCTTTGCTAGGAATAGGTCATCATTTGATTAGCTGAAAAGTTCTTTATAAAAGATGGACGGCCATTAGGATCACAGAATATTTGCAGGCATGATGTGAATTATAGTAACTTGAAAATGAAGTAAACTTGAGGTTGAAAGTTCAAGAATGCCATTAAAAACCTTTAAAAGTGTATGAATGTGCATATACTTAGGGGATATATAATATTTCATAGAGAATTTGTTATTTAATTATTTGGCATAATAGTATTTTGAAAACAATGACATTATAAAAGTTCTCACAAACTATTAGTTACAAGGTCTTTTACAGCAAATTGATTTGCTTTAGAACAAACTTTGTAGAGATAAATCTTTATCAAATGTGGGAGGTTTTTTGTGCTGGTTTTTTTTTTTCCAAGAACCACATTGATCACGTTTGGCTCCCTAGCTGTATAAAGAGATAGCCCTAATTTCTGAAGGTCAGTTGTACACAGTTTGGAGGGAAGGGCAACCTCAAATCTAATTAAGGGCATAGTGCATGAAAGGGTTAACTTACTGTAAGTCAAGATTCTTGCTGTTCAAAAAAGCTACACAACTCTGAAAGTGATTTAGCTCTCCCTCAACAATGGAAAACATATCATGGATGAGTTGGCCTCAATTTGTCAAGCATTCAAGTGTTTATCTTTTAGATGCACACCCTGCCTGTTCCTCATGTATCTAAATGTGTTGTGTGCTTGCTTGTTACACGGAACAGCAGCACGATTTACATTGAACTTTGTCACTTTGTTCCCATGTGAATGGCCAAACTTACTGCGTTGAAGAAAATTGTTTTATAAGCCTCAGCTGCTAACCCCAGTCTTTTATAAACTACCACAGGTTTATTGCTAGTTCAAAGCTGAGGCTAAGACACTGATGCTAAGGATAAAGGGTTATAGGAATATTCCCTGGGAGTTTAGTCTTACCTTTTTTTTATTCTGCCTGAAGCTGGATGTTTGATGGGGAAGCATCTTTGGCCTTGTAAGGTCTTCTAAAACCTTTTAAAGACTAAGATGTCAGATGTTTAAAAAAAGTATTTTAAGGTTCTGTCATAAATTAGTTTGGGACTTATTCAAAGAACCCCATTAAAAAAACTTCTATGAAATATACAAGAATAAAATAATAATAAAAAAGCAACAACAGCAAAGTTTAGTTAAGTAAAGCTTAGCCCATTTCCACCCTCTATCTACTTTTCCATTGAGTTGCATGAACTCTTTTACAGAAGGAAAAGTTCCCTGGTCTTACGTGGTGTTACTCTCAGTGTTAACTGTTTTGGGGAATTGTTAAAAATAGTCTGCTCAGGCTTAGTCTGCTTAGTGGTGTTTCAGGCCAAATTCACTTTCTCTAAAAACATTTTGAGTGGACTAGAAAAAAAGTTTTCTAGTTCATTTACATGCTTTCTGGCTCCTATGAGATTAGAAGTGTAAGCCAAGTTCTCATAAGCTGCTCCAATGTATCATAAACTTGTGGTGATTACTTTAATCTGCTTTTTTTGCTATGTTTCAGAAATGTGGCTATCTAACCTGAGGATAGACTTGAGGTAGAAGATGACAGGAAATAACAAGAGAGAAAAATTGCATGGAGAAGAAAATTATGAATGGGGTGATGCCAAATATTTGATTTCATCTCAGTATTTAGTGATATTTAATGTAGATGATGATAATATTGCATATGATAATATTGCACTTATATTTTGGGGACAGAGAAGCCTGGACCGTACCTGAATATAATCCAAGGGATGTAATCATGTATGAACTGTGACAAAGAAAGTTTTTTCCTCTCCATTAAGTCATAGATGTCTAAATTGAAGTTGAGATGTTTATACCACGAGACGATCACGAAGATAGCAGCCAACTGGCCTGTGTGAAAACCATGTAAAGAAGTAGAGCAATAATTAAAGCTAAATCAGTGAATATTGATTTAATATCAATCCATATTTATATCTTGCTTGGAGTTGGGCTTTTGTAGTCAGGTACTCTGCAAGAATAGAGTTCACTGAGGTTGATACAGGTCTAGTTCTATCATAGCATTTTGGACAAGTAGTTCTTATGAGGGGCTCTGGTAAGATGACATGAAGGTGCTGTAAGGGTTAGATTGAGATATGTAATATGAGTGACAAAACACTCCAGGACAGATAGACTGACATTTCTAACTCTTTATTTTGGAGAAGAATTTAAAAAATCAAATTAATAAGTTAGAAAAGATAAGTTGAGCACTCCTGTTATCCGTAGGTTGTTCAGTAAACATATTAAAAATTAACATTCCTTTTGAATGAGGTCTTAAAACAAAATTCAGAGTTGTAGATTTTATTTGCCTTACCCCAAACTGAAAACATACATTTAGGAAAACAATGACCTTCAGTTTGAGCAATTGAACTCATGTTACTACCAATGGTTAAAATGAGTGATATTGTCTTGTTGCTGACAGTTAACTAAATTTATGTCATGGCTTATTTATACTCATGTTGGGCAGTTAGAGTCTATCCAGGAACTGTAATTCTTATTCTCCAAACCACATCTTGTGTTTGGAACAATGCTAATTTCAGACACGGAATCATTTTGAGAAAGAAATATGTACTGAATAATGCACTGACCTTGCATTTCTGTGTGTGAGTTCTTCACCTAAGTCAGCTTCAGTGGCTTTCCCCAGTGCTGGCGAGATATGTAGGCAGGAAGGAAAAGTCAGTCCTGTGCTTTCATGTCACATAGCAGCATCTAAAATTTTGAGGTCAGAGGAACCTTTTGTTGTGGCTAGGCTATTGTAGAGTTGGCTTTGCAGAACTTTTTGTGTGTTCTTGCTCTTGGTCAGAGGATACTGAACAGCATTTCTGCTGACGTGACCCAGTGTATCATCTGTGTGTCTCCTTAAACTGATAATCATTCCAGCTTAGGGGAGAGGAAGAGAATAAGGATTTTAGTAGTTTGTGTGGTTGATGTGAGGTTAAAAGCATGTTAAGATTGCTATGGAAAATGAGTCACTTCTAGCAACAGAGCCTACTACTGTGACAAGTGGGGTCGTTTTTGCACTGGATGGACTTCACAGAAACGCAAGGACAGCCTGGGATATGCTGGCTGAAGTAGGCTAGTGTGAAGCTTCTGAAAGCTCGTAAGATTTTATTCCTAGTTAAAAAATTCTAACTAAAAAACCCTGCTCAATAGAACATGTAGCAAACTTGGACGTTGAAGCTATAGTTTCTTAAGTATGAAATACTTGGTTTTAGTAAAGAGAACATGTTTGTTGTCCAAAGTACTTCTGCTGAGTTCATTCAAAGAGCAAAATATCATTTGGCCACGAGATTTGACCAAAATCAACATTTTTTATGCATTTCCCATGAAATTGCATAGGTATTGAGCTCCTGTTAGTACTCAGCTGATTAAGTAAAATCTGTTCAGTATACAAATTTGTTTTTCTATTTGATCCCTTTATATTGAGGTTGCCATTAGTGTGGAATCAGAACACCTCACCATATTTCTGTACCTTGGTCACTATTACACATACCCATGCCAGAAACTGATTGGAGATGTTCCAGTTAGATAGGAGTTTATGAATGGAAAAACCTGCGATAATATGTGTGAATTTCTAATACTTTTTTTAAAGGTACTGAAGAAAAGTAAAGCATGAATATTTGATTTATGCATGGGTTTAATTCATTCTGTAGCTATGGTTGCTTACTGAGCAAAGAAATATTTTGCCATGAATTTAAAAATATATGGTATCTGCCTATAGTCAGTACTACAAAAGTGATGTAAAAATGTTAATAAATACTCCTTAGCCTAATTTTTTTTGTATTTTATGAACACATGATTTTTTTTTGTAGCACACACAATGAAAATAATTGTGACGCTTGTTTTTTTGTAAATGGTATCCTGTCTTTGTCAATTTTAATATTGGACATTGGAGCTGTTTCCAGTTTTGGACAGGTTACTGTTCAATGAGGTAGATGATCTTCGTCAGTTTCAGGGCTAACAAATTAAACCATTGCTGACTATATTGAGGTTTGAGGGCTACCTACTTGAAAGTACAAAAAGTGAAGTACATTCATGAAATGCTTGGTTGTTTCTTTTCTGCTATCAGTGCAGAAGTCACTGGTGGAGAATTTCTTTAGACTGTGAGGCTTGTTTGGGGCTGTCTCTTCTCTGTATGTCCTAGAATATCCAACCCAAGGTGCCTAGAGAGGGGAAGAATAACTCCAGTCACTGTCCAGTGCTTTTCTACCACGTGTGGTTACAGATGAGAACACAGTCTTTGAATTTGCTTGCTAAGATAGAATAGTCTTTTGTAAATAAGTGCACAGTTTCGTGTGTGATCCTTGGTGCTAGACCAGAAGCCTAGCTTCCAAGAAGGGAATTTTCACTTTTGTTTACTGGAGATTTAGCTCTGCCCGGCTTTGGCTTTAGGCTTTCAAAATTGGGTCAGCAATATCTTTCAGTAACAAACTTAATGGTTGCACACTATGTTACTCACACGGAGCACATTACTGAAAGCTATGTTTCTGTAAGTAATTTCCTAAGAGATCCTAGAGAGGTAGATGAAAATCTTTCCAGTGAAGATGTTGGTGTGTCTCTTCAGATTCAGAGGTATCTGAGGCACCAGGTGCTGAGCACACTCTGTTCTCCTGCCTGGTAATCTGAGGAGCAGAAGAAATGGGGAAGAAAGCAGCCACACCACAGTCATAAAAAGAAAATTCTGCTCCTTATAATGCTGTCCTAAGGCGAGTTTTCCTACAATATAGTATAGCCTATTGTCAGGAATACCTTCAGTATCATCTTTTCCAGAGCATATGATATATTCTGAAGATAAACAACCAAATGCCTATGGCCCACTTCACAGCTGGAAAAGCTGGCATCTAATTATGTTACACTATTAAAATGCTGCTACTGCATGAAACTTGGTTGTGTTACTCCTTACACATTTTAGTGTCCTTGTCTATAGTCCTGTGGCCTTGTATCACACAAGAAATGCATTGTTTGCTCCTAATTTGAAGTACCGGATTCTATTTGCCTTTTTAGGGCTGTAAAGACAATTTTATAAGTGGGGCTGCCCCTCACTACAGGCAGATTCTAGAACTTGCTATGCAGAGAACTTGAATACTGAGGATTCTAATTGAGTACTCCAGGGGCACTTTTGCTAAAGCCTGAATATCTTGTATTGTCTATCGGTTAAGGGATTTAAGCCTGCTAAATTGCCCTGACAGGTGATTGCTTGAGGCCACAAATCAGAAGGGAGGTATTTCATCCCACTAAAGAATTTTAAGTGGTACATCACAGATGTAGTCTGGCTAGAGGAGCTCATCTTGTGTAGGTGAAAGGGAGTATGTCACTGCAGCACTGGTGAGCATTGAGGTGCTAATCTGGGTAAAAACTGGCTGAAATCAGTACCTGTGACAGAGGCAGTGCCTTCTCACTATTCTGCTCTCAGGCACTTGAATCTATCTAAACCAATCTTTTCTTTTCCCTCCATCTTCAATTCTTTCTTTTAAATAATAATGTAATTCAGTGGAAAAAAATTATTTTGATGCATCAGTGATATGTGCAACAATCTGAATTGATGCTGAATAAGACAATTTTCCTAATACTGAGTAGTTTACTTTGCAAGCAACAACTTATATAACTGAAGGAAACAGAAAAATGTACTGTGTGATACCGTGCCATTGCACATCTTCCCACCTTCTCTGAAGACTGCAGATTTTCTTGTTTGTTTTTCCACTGTGTCTCGCTGATTCCTGGATATTGAGGGGTTTTAAAGGAAGCTGGGGATTAGCAACAGCGAATATTGTAGTTAGGGCATTCCCTTTAAAGAAGGGAGAGTGGACTGAAGCTGCCTCAGGTTGAGGAGGGCTTTGAGGCACTCTCAAGGACTCACTTGAGACGCAACAGGGCACTCTGTCTTGCTTCCTTCCAGCAGATGCCTATCTGCAAAAGACAGTCCTTTGCCAGTACTTGCTTGTAGTGGTTTCCTCATCAGGAACACTGAGCCACCTTATAGGTGACAGAGAAGCAGATCTCTTCTTAAGCCCTTCACTTCAGAGGTTCTTGTTTCTCTCCATTTTCTGTACAGAGCTGCAGAACTCTTCTGACTTTACATGGTGTCGTGGTTTGAAGCTGGCTACTACACATGGTATGATTAATTAGCCTGGATCTGGTCAACACTTTTAAGTGTTGCAGCCTTGAGTTAGGGTCTAAGTTAAGTGAGCTGAAGGTCTCAAAAATGTCTTAGTACATAACATGTAAGCATAGTTATCTGCCTTCTGGAGATGGAATATTGTTAAGTTTTACCAAAAAGCTTTATCATCCGTGCTTATAGCTTGCCTCTAGTAACTTTAGGGGGCTATAGTACCTTCTCTATTGATACAGCTCCACAAGAAAAGCAGAAAAAAAAATTTAATCTTGGGACAACCACTCTGATAGATGACTTAATTTGTTTTCAGCTTTTTTTTTTTTTTTTGCAAATGCCAAACAGTGTTTGTTATTTGTGCATCACTTCAGTACTATAAAAATACTCTGATTTTAAGTAACATTATGAAAACTTACAAAACATATATTGCTATGCTTTTATTTTTCTTGTATTTCCACTTCATCTTATTCCCAAGAGTAATTTGCAGCAAAGCAAAAAAAAAAAAATCTTAGGTCATGTGATAAGTAACATGTAACTCAGTTCTGACAGGATTTTAAGAGGATAGAAAACGTTGGTGAAGTTACTGGAAAATTTGAACTTAGTGGTTTTGAGGAAATCCTGGGGGTTTTTTCACTACATTAGTGAACATTGTAAAATGGGTGTTGACAGTAATGATATCATCAGGTCTGGGCCCTGTGCGCTGTAGATGAGCAGAGTTGTCTGCCCTGATTTTCACAGGCATGATCCAATGACATAGAGTGGCACTACCCTTTGTAATTAGGTCATTTAAATTTTATACCACTTAATTTAAATATATGTTGTGTTTGGCAACTTGTACACTTTGTAGATGCATTTTGTCAGTTTAAAAAGACTTCTTGTGATCATAGAGTATGGGGTGGGGAAGAAAAGGACAGCGGTTGGTGTGTCAAGATGCATCCAAAATCATGGAAAGAAAAATATTTTGTAAATCTATTGATCTGTTATATCTCTAAAACAGGTGAATGAAGTTTTCATGATAGCTAGCAAATCGTTCAGTACTCAGATCACAGTGGAAATGGATAAGAATTAGCTGTTGAGAAAGCAAGAATACTCTTCAGTAATTTTTTTAGTGTATTTGCTGTTGACAACGTTTTGCTACAAAAAGTAGAGAAGATGTCTATATGAGAAAGACTCTGTGATTTAAAATCAGATGTTCGACTGAAACATGAAAGTTGAGGAAAGTTTGGGTAAATGTGCCTTAAGTGAGAGTTTACGGTTCCTAGTAACAAAAGGAGAGAAGAATGTTGAAGTAAAAACAATGGATTTTGTGAAAGAAGGCTGCAGTAAATACAGAATTGGGAGATAAGATCTGTTCAGTCAGGCCTCAAGGGGGAAAGGAATTAAGGAGAAGTGATGCTTTGTCAGAGATAATACTAAAGCACAAACAATGCTAATGCAGAGATTTAGATTTTAATTAAACTGTAAATTCTTCATTGACCTCTGAGGCCTTCTCAGTTTGCCAAGGAACAGAATAAAAGACTTGTATGAGAAAGGGACAAAGCGGGGTAAGGAACAAGGAACAGAGACACCAAGATTACCTGCATTTCATTTTTAAGCAAGAGTAGGCACATGCACACACATCCAAAAATATGTTGCACAGTAATGGAAGAGCCGAAGAAAATGTTTATCATTTATAAACCTTTCCTCCAATGGCAAGAAAATGATCCTGGGGTTCTAAGGCTTTTAATCTATTTTTTGCAAGTTTTGGCTATAATGTCAGATGTGCATAGGTTGCTAGCACAGTGCTAATGCTGAAACAGCATTCTGTCATCTGTTTTTATGCAAATTAGTTGTTTCTGAAAATTAAATATTACTATGAAACATTAAAAAAAAAGTCACTAGCTCTCACCAATTTAAGGAATACCATAGGTAGATTTGCATTTTAAAGTGTTTAATACATATATTTGCAGGTTACTTAAAAATATTTAGATGTTCCCTCACTTCTAAGAATAAAGAAAACTGGTGTTGTAAATGATAGAATTCATCACTACAACTGGGTTTCTGAGATCTTTTCTTTTGGAGTTTATTCTCTTGACAATCTGATGGGTAGTGTTTCAGCCCAATAAATACCTGTTTTGGCTAGAAATACCAGAAGTTTGTTTTTAAATTATGTGTTTTGTTCTTCAGACTTGTCTGCAATAAAACCAGAAACCAGCAAGTGTTTATGCTTAATTTAGTGTGATAATGTGTGTATTATGCCATTTAGAGAGTCGAGACTTTGTACAGAATATACCGTATGTAGGTAACAAGTAACAAAAGCATAATGCTTCATTTTAAGCAAACATAACTGTCTGCTCTTGCAGGAAGAATTATTACTAGCATAAAGTCAACTACATATTTAAAGATGATTTTTTACCAGTGTAATTTAGCTGTGCTGGCATAGATAGCTGGTTATGCTACAAACTTTTTCAGGCAGCTGTCAAATCATTTTGGCTACCAAACAAATATGATTTTATCTGTGTTATAAAATAGAAATTATGCTAGAACTGGGGTCGCTGAATGAAAGAGCCAGTAATGGTACCTACACTTGTAGATTCTGCTCTCTGCCATGCCACTCTTGATGAGGATGGTTGTTCTGTAATATTGACACTGGAAGGGGACATAAAATGCCAATTAGTAAATGCAGTAATACTTTTGAATACTGAATGTGCATTTCACTGTGGTAGGTCCATGTGAGAATGCCATAGTATAGTATAAAATGAGTGGATGGTCACTGCTTACTTTTTCCCCCCTAACCATTATTTGAAGCATATTTCATATGCTTTTCTCATCCCATGGCTCTGAAATAAATTTTCATTTTTTGTTGTTTTAGTTCATGTCATGACTGTTATGTCAGTTGCTTTAGCTGGTTCCCATCATTTGAATCAAAGGATCAAAGTACTTGCATCCTCCGGGACAAGTATAAATAAAAAGAATTGAAATATTCTTAGAAAATACTCTTGTTATACTGGGAATCATTTGCTAACTTAGCTTTTCCAAGAGATGAAACTAAGTGAGAAAAAACCGGTGCCAAGTCAGCCTTTGGAGTAATTCTGAAATATTGCTAGTGATTTATGTAAATTATTCTTAGCAAAACAAAATCACTTCAGGAATAATACATGTATTATATGTGTGACATATTACACATAGTCCAGCTCTTTCAGGAGATCACAGTATTAAGAATACAACTTACCAGTATGTTTTAGGAAGCTCAATGTTTTAAGCATGATCTGTGTAAAATTCATATGCCTTACAGCCAGGCAAGATGGATGTGCCTTAACTGGGTTGACAACAAGGTGTGATCACTGTAGAGTTAAAAAAACCCCCTTGCAACTAATAAAGAAGAGTGGCACTTCCATTGAGTTTCACTTAATTGTAGTTTTTTCTTGGAATTAATTTTAACTCAAAGTTTCTATTTTAGATTATAGAAATCTCAGCTTTCTCCACACTGATATTTCCTACTTTTCATTCTGTTAAATGTTAAACTCTGTAACACCAATTAAATCTACCGTAAATTACGTGTGAGTAAATGTTTAATCTTTCTGTGAACTTTGAATGGTATACTAGTGGTTTCTCTTTTTCTTTGAATTAGATGGAGAGCAGAAGACTCAAGTGATGATTCATGGAATTGAGCCAATGCTGGAAACACCCATTCAGTGGCTAAGCGAACATATGAGCTATCCAGATAATTTTCTCCACATTAGTATCATTCCCCGACCCACTGATTGAAACTCAGCTATATTCATATGAGGATCATTCTCAAGCTGGAATTCTAAGGGCATGTCAACTCCTTGCTTCTGTCAGTCTTGACAGAGGCAGCCTGACCAGAAAAAAAGAAACCAACAAAAAGCCGAAACAAAACAAGAAGTCCTCACTGCTGTAAGCCAAACAGGAAGAGAGATCCTATCATCAGATAAGGGCAATTGGGCTGGTCTTATTTTGCATCACTGCTGCATTTGTTCACCGCTGTAATTAAATCAGTTGCGATATGAAAGAATTTACAGGACTTCTGCAAGTCTGCTGTTTTCTTGTAAAATATAATGAAGCTGAAACCGTCAGCTGAAGAGCAAATGGAAATATGCCACTTGATTGTATTTCTGATTAACAAATAAACAGGGCTGTTTCCTAAAGAGGTAGTGTTTCAGCTTTGAGGGTGGAAACATTGGTTTAATTTTCTAGAAAGTTAGACACTGAGAGATTTGGTTACCAATAGCTTTTTGTAAAAGATCAAATTACTGTAAATCCATCTTTCCTTAATGAGAAGTTCATGTTTACAGTATATGTATTGGTATGCAAATGACCTTTTAACTTTGATAACAAGCAGTGAGAGATTTTAAAGTAAGCCCGTGAGCATGTTTTGTCAGTTAAAAACATGCACAACTTAATAATTACAAATACTTTTGATTTGTATGCTGTCACTGAATACTCCAGTGTGTTTATTATTCAAACCAGTTTTCATAGACTAGCAATGATGTAGGTTAATTTGTCTCAGGATTCATCATGGCATTTTTTTGTGCTCATCTAATTTTTTTTCTCTAAAAAATATATTTTCTTAATTTACTTTCAAAAGTTTTTTTTTTAAAAAAAAGCTACATGAATGTTGCAAATAGGATTGTATCCTGCTGTTAATTCCCATAGACTAGGAAACAGTTAAATCATAGAATGATGGACAGATTGCTTTTTAATGATTTTGAATTTTGGAAAGCTGAGGCTTTTCCAAGCTATTACTTTCTTACATCTGTGGTCCCTGAGCAATCAGTCCAAAATTTGGAAGCTTCTAATCTCATTGCACAGATTTTTTTCTTAGTATAGCAGATGTATTTTTAGGTTGTTGGATCATTTTGGTTTCTAAATGTTTGTTACCATTGCAGATGCTACTCGAACTCTACCAATTTTTTCTGTGTTACACTGAATTCATCAAACTCTGTGCTCTATTGCTTTGTCTGCAGTTTGTGGCTGTTTGTGGCACAAAACTATGTTTATAGTAGACATATTATCCAATATGTCAAATATTATCCAGTATAAAGAAAGCATGACATTTTTCTTTCAAAAATAGCGGCTGTCGAAGCTCCTACTCACAGTCTTGGCTTGTAAATGTCCCAGTAATTCCCTGTGCTGTTCCCATTCGTTTCCATGCTCCTTTTATGGTAGGATGCTTACCTGTATCTGAAAAAGAAGAAAATGAAAATCAATCAAATGAACAAAAACCTCTTTCTGAAGCAAGAGGGGAAGGATCTCCATGAGTGAGGATAGGGTTGAGGCTAAGAAAAGCCCTGAGGGCAGAAAAAGTCAGTAGACAGATTAGATACTGTTTTAAATGTTAATGAGGAAATAGCATTAAGGAAATGGAAGGGTAAAGATACTAATGAAACAAACTTATGCTGTATTTTGCAGGACATGAAGAATTTTTAAAACAAAACAAACCATGCTGGTCTGTGTTTATGCAGAATTGAAATATAATATTGTTATGGTGGGATGATTTGGTTGAGTTATTCTAATTTCCAGTTCTGTTTGGAATTTTTGTTACAGTGTTGGATTGGCATTTATAAACTTTCTTAGGCACACATATCTAAATATTTTGGAGGATTTCAAAGTCCTGCCAATGGATAGAGCAAATATTTTGTAGAGTCTTCATATTTAAAAAAAAAAAAACTTTTGTAGGGATAATTTTTCCATTAATCAGGATAAGAGGCAATACATTTCAAAAACTGTAGAGATTGTGTTTCCTTTGTTTTAAGGTAATCTGGAGTGAGTCACTGGCTATTTTAATATATTCTACACCAGCACTTTAAGTATACAGCTCTTCTCATGGCCCGTATTTGCCGGTAAATCCAACTTTAAGGCCTAGCATGGAACAAAGAAATAGCTTGGCTTTAAAACATACTCTTTCCTCTTACTTTAACTATTTAAACTTTATTAAAAAATAAAACAAAGTTTGAGTCTGTCTTTATTTCCAGCTAAATAAGGATCTTTGTCATGAAATGACAAGAGTATTTAACTAATACTTAATAAGTAGGAACTTCTTAAAAGAGGTTCTTAGAATATAATCACGTATAGAATGGGTTCCGAATTAAAGCAGGTAGGTGTCTCTTCTATGTTAAAATATCTGGTTTTGAGATAGGCATGGTGACATTTCAAAATGTCACACTAAACCTGAGTAATATCTCTTGAGAGAGAGGTAAAAAGACATTCAGAACTAGATTTCAGATTTCTGTACTTTCAAGTTACACTACCGAATTAGCCTGTGGAAGATGAGTTTAAAATGAGAGAGATGTTTTCTTTCCTTCCCTTGCCTTTCCTGTCTCTATGATTCAAGTAATTAAGTTCTTTTAACTGTGAAATGAAACACCAGTTTCCCTGAACAATAGATTGAAGAACACAAAGGAATACAAACCAGCTATGCAAACAGCTACATGAAGAATTTGATGTATGTTAGGTTTTTATATGTATAAAATAACTAGCATTATATGGAGTTTAAAGGTGTGGTTTTAGTAGTATTTACATGTATAAAAAAAACTTAGGGTAGAAAGAGAGGCAGTCAAACACCATGTTAGGGTTGGAGGATCTTGACTGCAATTGAAACTGCCAAAATGTGTCTGATTTTAAAATAGCACTATCCACTGAAGATGTTTAAAGCCTTAATCCTTGCATCATTTCACTAATCTAGGTCAACAGATACAATAGAATGAATATGTTGTGGAAACAGATCTGTGATCAAGCTACTAATACTCGTTATACCCTCAGCTCTCACCATAACTGTGAGTATAACACGGTGGAAAGGGTAAAGCTAATATGCAATGTAGCTTGTTTGCATCTGTGGGAATTCGGAGGATTGCTTGCTAAACTTCTGTCAAGTGTGTTTTGCAAGTTCACAAGCACTCATTAGAAACCTCTAGAAGCTTGGTTCTTTTTCAGAGAAAATCGGGTTGTAGTGGGGGAAAAAAGAATCAATAGCGCTGTTCACTAAGCCTGTCCCTCAGTGGCTGCCTTACAGTGAAACACGTGCAGAGAGAGTGCACGAGTGAGAGCTGGTGATGTCTTATTTTGTACAGATACGTAAATAATTTCTCCTTGTGTGTATTGTTACTTAAGAGTCCCAGCTGACATAAAAAACCAGACAACTTGTTATTCTTTCAGCTAGACGGAGGGACTCAAGTATTTTTATTACTACAAAATTAAAGATCAGAATGGAAACTATCTGGCTGCAACTTGCACCTTACATGCTTTTCTGACTATAATTAAAATAATCTGCACTTCAGAGGTTTGATTTCCATCAGTCATATGTACACACACCCTCACTGGATTTTTTCCACAGCTCAAATTTAGCAAAATAGGCTGGTTTTCCTTAATGTAGAGTTTATCTGAGTCTGTACAAGGCAAACAGGAGGAGGAGATCAGGCCATGGGGGTGAGCCTAAAGCCTTGAAATCCTGGCATGACACAGGAAGTCATATGGTTTCTTCACCATTTCCACAGCGACCATTTTATCATGTGAATCCTGACCCTTGCAAATTCTTCTTTAATTTGCAGCTTCTCTTTATTTAGCTGATGCTTGACCTCAGCTGAGTAGTGATGAGGCTGTGCCCGCCCCTGGCTCCGCAACTCCCGTCTCTCCCTTGTGGGATTGCCAATGGTGCCCTGCATGTGACTGAAACCCCGGTCTCTGGAGCCCTCCCTGACACTTCTCGCACAGCTCCTCCTTCACCATCAGAGGATGAGTTCATTTCTGCTGGCTCTTACCACAAACTGGGTGGCCCTGTAGGAAAGTAGTGAGAGAAGGGTGCGGAGGAGGAGAGAGGGTAACGAGAGGAATTAAAAAACAGTGAAGGTGGGGCTTGAGAGAAAATACTTTGTGGGGAGTGAAATGACAGAGCCAGATTCTTGATCTCACCCCGGTTTCTCATTCACTCATCACCTTACAGCTCCCACCACGTGCTTTCCTTTCCATCTGTTCCATGAATACAGTGCAATGGCTTTCACCTGTGGGGCCAAGTGTCTGGCACCTCTGGTGTTGCCTGGAGTGAGCAGTACACTGAGTGTGTATTTAACTTTGATGGTTTAGCACATTGCTGAAGGAGGCCTTTATTTACAAGAATTGTTTCAGAGCTTCCTCCTCTGCAGCAGATCCTCAGCCCGGGCTTCCTTCATGTTAGGACTCAGAATGGGGATGTCCTGCTGCACAAAACATCCTGCACAGGCACCACAGGTCACTGTTCCAAAACACTGTATCCTGGAATACATAATACAGCTTTTATATTCAGTGGATGGATGGATGGATGGATGGATAGATGGATGGATGGATGGAGTCACTCGAGGACCTTTTCTTCATGAAAATTACTGTTTCCTGGCTCTGAAGTTTTACTTTATGCTGTTCTGAATGTTTCATACAGAACAGCAGAATATATTTTCAGTGTGGGTAATAAATACCAAACCCAGTTTTGGTCACAAGCCTTTTCTGTTTCATTTTCCAGTCAGAATAAAATTCCATTATATGGGGTTTAGTTGTAGAACAAGATGTCAATATTTGTAATGAGTCTGTATAGGCAGTAGAAAGAGGATGTGTCCTTTTTAATCATCAGCATTTCTTCACTGTACATCCCAACACCTTTCAATATGAAGACACACGAGGACTTCTGCTGAGGCATGCTTTTGCTGAACCACCCAGGCAGTTTCTCTGCCAGTTTGGGAGGTCTGCTCCCCTATGGAAACTCTCCAGTTTTGGTTTATTGTATATAAATTTATACTTGATGGCTGTTGAGAAAATGACTGGAAGAACAGCCATAATGGCAATGGGAAAAAAAAAACCAACCAAATGACAAAAAGAGCAAAGCTTAATTTATTGCTCGAATGGAATGTCCTTCAGTAAGAAATCATAATGTCAGTTTTCAGTGAAATTAGTGATGTCCTACTTTTGGTTGTGCATTCAGTTATTTCAGTGGTAAGAGGGAACAATCCTAATGGGTCAGCTTACAATTGTCTTGAAATATATATTGTGTGTTTTTAATTAATATGCCAATAACAAGAACTACTTGGTTTTTATTCTTTCTCGTGGCGAAACTTGAATGCATTCAAGGGTTCTGCTGCAACTGGCTTCCTCAGGGAGGTGCAGCAGGAATTGTGTCCCTTCTGGCCTCCATAGATCACACTGGGCTCAGTGTCTTTTGGGGGTACAGGGGAAAACAGTTCTCTGCAGCCTACCTACTTGCACTCTTCCCTCCCTCCTTCCACAAACCAGATGCCACAATTTTCCACTGTGCAACCCTTCTCTTTTTTTCTTTTTTTTTGTTGCATGCTTTGGACAACAAACCAGGTGAACTATAGCTACTGAGCATAATGATTAATTCTTCAGCTGTCATTTTGGGGGGGTCTCTGAAACTTTCAAGTTTCTGAGCCACACCTCTAACAGAGACTTGTTCTGGGGTAGCCACGCAAGCTTGCAACAAGATGACACAAGGTGTAAATTAAATTGTCTTTAAAAATTGGCACTCATGTAAATGGAAGTATCCCCAGCCTTCATTCAAGCTGTTTTTGCTGTTTCTGTGTAATCAGCTTTCTGGATGCTTTCAAAAAGCAAACGTCAGCGAGATGGTGTGGAGGGAATGGACCATGCCTGTTGCACAACTCTCTTGCCCACACCCAGCTCAGCCCTTGCTTGTGTCACTGCAGGCAATTAACAGTGCTCAAAACCACAGCAGCTCCTATTCTAAAATGCCATTTGATGGTATCAGGACACTTGGACATTCAGGAAAAAAACTGTTTATATTTTAAAGGGAGTTTATTCTTCAGCATTAGAAAATGTTGAAGTAATAAGAGGCATCAAGTGTGTAGCATCAACAAGATCTTTGCTGCAAGTTATGATCTGGATGGGATAAAAATGATTCTTTAGTATAATATATGCTTGAAATGAACTGTAATATATTTATGTGTTCTGCTTTGATCCTAATGCGTTGTAGGGCGCTGTGCTGAAATGAATGTGGATACCATCAATAAAGGAGAAGATCCTTAACACCTTAATGTATGGGCATGTGCCGCAGTTGCCACATCATAAACAAGGGCGTAAGCTTTTCAGAGCTGCCCCCAGATAGGGAACTTTTACCTCCTCTTGTCCCGGGGTAAACAGGTTGCTAGTGTCTCTGAGAGCAGTGGAGTGCTTTCTCTGGCACTGGCCAGGGAGGGATGAATAATTACTGTGGATTTACCAGATGTGCTGTAGGCACACGGGCGCATCTTGACCTGACAGGAATGAAATCGAGTGTTCATCTTTACCTGCAGGATTTCTTCTGAATTATTTTGTTATTTATATCAAAGAGGGTCTCAGGGATTTGAAGTAACCCTAAGCCTGGGATAATTTTGTAGACTAGCCTTGGTGCTAATTATGTGAAGCAAATCAGTCACTAAAATTTTTATGAAGTTTCATTGTGGAGTGAGATAAGATTAAGTATAAATGGTGTGGCTGGAAACTTCTTGAGAAATATTTAAGTTTATTTTGCAGTGTCACATAGGATCACGGGAAAAAGAGAACACTCCTGCCTGTGCTGTCGCTGCTTGGTGGGTCACTGTTTGCCTGGAGTGGTGAATTATCACTCTGCCATTCAGATCACGTAGTAAGGGTGTTATTCTGGTGGAAAAATCTCCTTGCCCAAGATAAGGGCTGACCTAAACCTGAGTCTGGTTCTTCTGAATTCTGACAATAATAATCTCACTGAGCACAAGCCACATTGCTGCTGCTCAGCAAGTCTGTAGGTTTTTTTCTGGATTTATTGCCTTGCAAAGATAAAGCCTGCTCTTTATTCTGAAAAATTCCTACCTTAAAAACTGAAGAACACCTTAAAAGTTTTTCAAACTAGAGGGAGAAGCTAGAGCTAGGAGGAGCTAGTAGCAACCTTCCATGATGTACCAGAAAGAGAGAAAACTCAGATCCTGCACTTTTCATCACTTCACAAGCTTCTTGATGCAGCATAAGAGAAAGGTTTCTCAATAACTTGTCTGGGCTTCACATAGGGAAGAGAACTGGGGGTCTTACTGTTGCTTGTGTTGATGTCAGTACCTTCAACTTTGCAAACAGAGCTTATCAGCTTCTGCCATGAATCTGCTGTCCTTCCTCTGCATGCATGTGGAAATTCAGCTTCCAGGAGAACTGCCATTTCAGTTTTACTGAGGGAATGAACTGGTAGAAGCTTGGGAATAAAAGACGATGCCTAGAAGGTTACTTATGGCAGAGCATTCTTCTCAGAGCTGTGTTTAATCCTGCTGTGGATCAGGTGCTGGTCAGAACTGAGTTTGTGTTGAACCATCTGCTGATGTATCAAACAAGTCTGTCAGCAATTCCTATGTGATGGCTTGGGCCTCAGAAGGGACAGATCATGTTTTGCAGTGCAAACTTTGAAGAGTCTGTGAGACTGAATTTGCAAGATGGCAGGGTTTGTTAAATGATGCACAGCCTGTATGGTTTTGTTATGGAATGACTCTTTCATGGCATGGTACACCATTAATGTGAGGAGCATTGTTTTATTTATCTCAGCCAATGTTCCCTGAAACTGCTTGGTGGGTAATTTTAATGGATGAGTGTCATGGTTTAGGAATGGTATTCCACAATTTAGTGTTCCCAGTGAAGCCACTCCAAACCATGCTCTGCTCGCTCACTTCCCCCTCCCCCTGCCATGGGATGGAGAGGAGAATGGAAGGCACAAAGGGTAAAGATCATGGGTTGAGGTGAGAACAGTTTACTGGAAACAGCAATGAGATGAGAAAACGAACAGTGAGAGCAGCAACTGTTAATGGCAGAGGGGACAAGAAAGAGGCGAATGATTCCCACGCAGAAACCCCCTGACAGCACCCGGCTGCTCCCTCCACCACACTACGCTGATCCAGGAGGGGGGCTCCCCTGTCCCCGGAAAATGCCATGAGGGGGCACAGAATAACCTCCAGGTCGTGGCCATACCCCCTCCTGGCTACAGCAAAAAAAATTAACCCTGTCCTGGCCAGAACCAGGCCTATGTGGAATGAAAATCACTGCACTGGCAGGTACAATAGCCGCTCACCTTATTTGCTTACAAATGCCCCAAGCAATCACGTGTGACACCTTCCTGCAAATGAGGCAAATCCCACTTGGCACTCAAGCCACTGAGGAAGAAAACTTTTATATTGTAACATTAAAGGCAGACACTTTGTTTTAATCACTTGCCAAAACAGCTGAAAACAATTATTAATTAATAGGAAACATTAACTTTTAACTCTGCAAGCTCTCCAAAGAAGTGTCTGTGACAACTTGCATCTGGATTTATGGATAATTTGGATACAGTGAAAATGGGCATCGTACTGCAAAGGTCGACTGCTTTAAATTCATTTTAAGTGTACACATAGTGCTCTTAAAATTATTATGTTTATAAACCTAAATTGGTTCAGTTGGATGCCTTTTGTTCTCTTTGTGGCTTCATTTGAAGCAACAACAAAAAGCTGTGCTTGTTTGTGTGTTTAACCAAAATGTTAAATGCAATTAATCCACCAAAAGCATACAAATACTTTTTGAATAATAGAGGCGCCCCTTTCACAGTGTCTTTGGTATTTAGCACTATGGTTTGGCGAGTAGAAGGCAACTTTTTCACATCTCATAAATAAAATTTAAAAAATCTTTTGCTTGGCTTGTTTAATTTGAACCAACACAGTGCAGCACCCTCAGTTTTTCTTGTCTGCTTTGATAAGGCTGAGGTTAGTATGTATGGTTAAGGTGAGGTGGTATTCCTAGTGTTTTAGATTCTGGATCCTACTTTCCCTTCTGAAAAATACTGTGTCTGACAAATACAGCTCCCAGGAAATAAGGAAAGGGGTGGATGAATATTGCAGTCTGAGACAGAGGTCCTGTTCAATCTGACTATTTGGGGACTCATCATGCAAATCTATTGCTTTTGCCCGTTTTGTCCAAAAAAAGAAAAAATTCCTTGGACTGTCAGAAGCAGAATATCCAAAATATTTCAACAAGATCAAACCACAAGAGTTAGTTTGTTATCTTAACTGAGGATCTTGAGACATCCCAATTATTTTAACAATGAGAGAGTGGCTCCTTAGCTTGTCTGCTTCTAGCCAGTCCACTTCCCAGTTATTGAGCAATTCATGGGGAATCATAGGACAACTTTAGGAGCCGCAGATTCTTCATCAGTTAAAATATCGTCTCTAGCAAATGTGAGAACTTTGCTTTATACATGTGGTCCTAAGACTCTTCTCTTAAAAAAGGTGTGTTTTCATCTTTTATTTAAAATTCTGCCAGTCCTGCTAAACCAGCAACTTGCTCTTTGCCAGGTAACTCGATCTGAGCTCATCTTCTGTGCATGGGACTGAGTCTTAATGCCAAGGGTTGTCTGGTCACACCATGTAGCTTGGGTGACTGACAATTTGGGTAAATCCAGAGTCTACATCTGGATATAGAGAGCCAGGTACCAGACTTTGCCTGTGTCATTTGAAGAAGGCGATCTGTTCCCCTCTTTAGCATGTTTACTTCTCAGTAGTGTATAATGACCGGGAATCATCTTAGTTATCTATGTTTTGATCAAGGCACAAAACCTAGCGACTCACCCACTGTGGAAGGCAGATAGGCCTATGTCGTCCTACATTTATGGTGAAGATGAAAATTGTTACGCAGTTCAAAGGTTAAGTTGTGCCTTCAGATAATAATGCTTTGCTTTTCCTGGAATGTTTTGCACAAGTCTCATAAAGAAATAGCATTGGTCCTCGTTTTATCAAATAGTTCAGACTGAAATGGCTGCTGAAATGACGCCTACAGCTCATTTCCCTTTCCCTTCTCCTCCCCGCCCAGCACAGTGCTGCTGTTAGAAAGGGGGGGTTGCAATGGTGCACACACGTGGAAGCAGCAGCTTGAGTCAGATGTGCAGGAATGAAGGGCAGTGCTGTTGCATCGACAGAGTGACATCTCTGCTCTGGTTGAGAGTGGTCAATAACTCAATAATAGCGATCATATAAATACCTGAGGATGTTATGGGCTGAACTATGGCAACTGCTCTGCTTCAATTTATGTTGGTACCTGCTGAAGTCTTACACATTTATCCTGAAATTATTTTTTATTACAAACAGTGGCTGTTTGCACAAAGAACTTCATAATCTCAAAGCAGTTATGTTTCTGCAAATAGATAATTGGGTCATTAGCAGCTTTTTCTCAAAAGAAGGGGAAAAATTGACTAGTCTGATACTTCTCAAAGGCAGACTGAAAGGAAAAAAAGTGATTTCTGCAGTGAGTTGGGCATTTTCTGTATTTCTGTTCTCTACCAGCTGTTGCTTGATACACTGCTCTTTCTGGAGACTTGTGCTAAACATTCACCCTACCAAGCATAGCCTAAGTGAACTGCACTTGTGGCATCTCCACAGCATTGGGACCAATCACAAATGAAAGCAGTAGGTCGCTTCTGGTTACTCACTGGTGTATTAGATTTCTAGTAGCAGTACCATTTTCAGGTTTGTAGGTTGCGTGTGGCAGATGGAAATAATTACTTTCAGTGTGCTCTGGCGTATTGCTAACTGAGCAAGAAAGACAGCGTGGCTTCCCTCTCCCACCACCCACGGTTTAGGATATGCCTAGTTGGAGTGCTACAAAAATCTGGATTGATTCCTGAGTTTCATTTTGGTGTTTTTCATTATTTCCACAGAAGCAGTTGAGGGATAAATGTAAATTCCAAGTGTCAGCTTCCAAGAAAGGTGTGAATTTGATCTGTGGCGGCCCTTATTGAGAATGAATTCAGAGTAGTATTCCTTTTAATGCTTGATTTTTGCATGGGCTGTGGTGATTTGGGGTTTGTTGAGACCTGTGAGGTTCCTTTCTGCCAGTATTGGTTTGTGCCTTTTAAGCAATATCCTTACCAAAGCCCTCAGTGCCGAATCTCAGGCACAACTCCCATGTAGCAGAAACTTCTCCCAGCTCTTGAGTTTCCTAAACACAGTCTGAGATTGCAGCATCCTCTGATGCTTCTGCATGTAAGAAGTTGTTTGGATTCGGTCTGTTCCTCTCCAGCTCTTTGGATCTGCCAGCTCTGTGAAAAAAAATGGGATGCCAAAATTTTAAAATTAAAAAATAAAACATGATTTGATATGTCAGCTTCAGAGGACAACTGCTGATTACAGTACACCTCTCTGTGCTGTCCTGGTTTTGACTGTTTCCTGTTACTGTGGTAGAATGAAATTTGTGTTATCCTGTGTTATCCTATGCTTACAGGACGTGGGAACCAGGAGGTTTTCATGTATAGAAATCCAGCATTAAACAAGTAATTTGGTAATCTTCTGCAGTTGTCCAGAAGGTAAAATGCATTGTGCTGTCACAGAGCAGTCCTCGGAGCACTCTTTAAATGGACAAGCTGTTTCTCTTCACTTGGCCATCTTGCTTAAGATACAAATGTACCCCCCAAGCCTCTTTCATGGCTTTCATCTGTATCTGTGGAGCATTTTGCAAATGAAAGTTGGCAGGTTTGCCATCCTTGTAAAAAATACTGCAAACCCCAATTCCAGAACAGGAAAATGCCTCCCTGTCCACACAGACGAAATGCAACACATGCTGAATTTTGCAGTTTTTTGATGTCTCAGAGCATAAAGGTCATAGTATTAACACTGAGGAAAGGCCTTTTTCCCACCAAAACTCTCAAGCAATCTTAAAGTGAAGCAAAGCTGCTTCCCCTGTCCTGAAGAGAACACCAGGGAGAGGCAGGGACTTGCAACAATGAATGAGAAGGTTTGGTCTAACTGGTCTTTTTTCTCACATGAAATCAGCAGAATGCTATTTGTTGCAGTCTGTTGTTGAAGGCCAATATTTGTTCTATTGTTAAAACAAAGAAATGTTGATTTGGTAAAAATCAACAGAGAAGAGTGCGGGAAGCTGCTGATGTCAAAAATCTTCACATCATGCCAAGACGACATTTTTTATTAAGTTTTTTTTTAAGGTGTCACTTTGCAAGGTTACATGCTGATGATAATGCTTTGCTGCTACAGCTGGAGGAAATGAGACTAATGAAAAATTTCTGTGTGAAAACCTGTAGAAGTTGACTTCAAAGAGAGAAATGTCCATGAATGCAGCAGAGATGTTCTGCAAGGATGTTTCAGCTACCAGGAATATGAACTGTTGTGAGCATCTCCCCTCTCATATTTGCATAGATGGAGATGCATTGATTCAAAACAGAAGGATTTTGATAAGCAGATATTAGCTTCAGTCGGAGCTGAGTAAAGAGGAAAAAAAAAGGTAGGTCATAATCAAAACAATGGAAACTCACCAGCTCAGTTGTACACTATGAGTGGTCCTACTCTTCAGTCAGTGAAGATGGAAAAGTCCTTTGTTAAATGTTATTGGTACACATGAAAATGCAGTCTTCAAGCCTGTGCCAGCCGCTTCTGAAATCACAACAGTGCATGCTGCACGCTGCATGGCAATGTCTTTTCCTGAAATTGTGTGGATTAGCCTACAAGTGAAACTTGATTGGGTCAAACGAAAAGGTTTGGATTTGATCAGTGAGTTGGTATATGGTTTGTCAGCTTCTGTTGCTGTTCTGCCTTGTCAGTTGAGAAATACTAAAAACTTTGGGCAAGATGAGTTAGTGAAAGTAATGCAACAGCTTTGATAATGTAACTTTCATGCTGGCTAAAGGATGGCTCAACACCAATTATACATGATAAGTAATACGAGTAAGCTAAAATTATAGCCTGACAGTGCTTAGGAGGGGACTTGGAGGATGTGTGTAATACATTTGCTTCCTCCCAAAACTTGTTGGACTAGCAGCCTGACTACAGGAAAATCACTGTAATTTAGCTTTTGCTGGCAGTATCAGCCGTGGAATCTAGGGCATAAATACATTGCTTTGTGTATATCTTAGCCCAGATCTAACACAGGAGCAAGTGAATATGGGAAAGCTTGCACTGTTGTTGCTTCTCTTTTTTTTAAACAGGAACAGGGACAGCTCAGGCTTGGTTGTGATGCAAAATAGACATGCCCTTAAAAACATTACCTTTATTTCATCCCAAATATCTTACTGAAGGGAGATACGAGCCCAGGTTTTACCCAGTCCAAAACAGAGACCCTCAGGCAGACAGCAGGGCTGCTCTCGAGCAGCCACAGAGGAGGCAGATGGGGAAACTCATGGTTCAGGTCTTCAGGCTTGGCACAGGAAGGCAGTTCCCATTGCACCCAGCCCCTGTCTGGGATGAAAGCAGGGATCACTGCAAACCTGGACTGTCCACATACCTCACATGTGACAGAAACATTTGTATTTCCTTCAGCCCGGTCCCTGGGAAGCATCTGACACAGCTCACAAGCTTTGATTTGTGTGTCTGGGGCACAATTTGTTTCTTACGGTAGTCAGAGACTACAAACAAGAAGAACTGTGGATCTTGGTTTTAAATTTTAGAAGAGTAGGGTAGCCAAGCTTTATACTTGCATTGGATGCATTCAGTTCCAGCTCCTGAGAGCTAAGGAAGCACTTGTGGTGACATGTTTTGCCAAATGAATTAGCAGAAGCAGACTCAGCCAGCCCTGAGTGTGTCACGGGTCACTTTGGTGGCCCTTTTTGTAAGAAACCTGGGATTGCTGCAATCTGGAGAGATAAACTTTTGAGCTCGTGCCAGCATGCACCTGTTAACATGGCTTTGTTGAGGTCTCTGACCTCCAAACACAGATAAGCTGCTCTTGCGGGTTAGGAGATTTGAAGCTGCTGGGCTGAAATCCAGCACGTTACAACCCAAGCTCTTTACCTTTTCCTTGGTTAAGAGGTGCTTGAACTATTTGGCAGGGAGCCAATGAGGTCTGCTGGGTCTGCCATGGGGCAAGGAGTTACGTTAAAAGACCCAGTTTCTAATTAATCCAGGCCTCTGTAACTCTCTAAGTAGCTTGCCCAAAGTCACGTTGGTGCAGGGTTACCCTTGTCATCCGAGTGTGAGAAGGGGCAGATGAGGCCTCCAGTTCTGCTGAACACTGAACTTCAGTAGAGATCATCAACATTCTGAAATTATTGGGAGAAAAGTTCTAGAAAATCATCTGTGTGATTGTATCTTGAAGGGCAGAAGGCAGAGCAGAGCTAACTGACTGATATTTCTTTCTTGGGTTGGAGTTCAGCATTGCCCCATACTCTCTGCTGAGGCTGCCTTTTGAATAAAATAGAACTTTGCATGGTGCTGTTGTTGTTGTGGCTTCTGTTTAGAGGAGACGAGAATGAGGGAGAATCCATAACCAAAAATTAGCCTAATTTTTTTCTTCTTTCTGCATTTCTGATGGTAGGTATTGGATGTGGGGAAATTGCTTTGCTGCACCAGTCTGGAAGTGTTACTGTAGCTTTGACTGAGGTTGCAGGAGATGGTCCTTGCTGCCAGATGTGCCTTGGCTTTACTAGCCCATGTGATTATTTTTGATATGCTCTTGGTTCATGGCGAGTATCCCTCAGAGGTAATTGGTACTCTCTGGCACTGAAGCACGTCACGTGTGAAAATGTGATGATGTAGTAGCTCTGTGACAGAGTTTTTTGGTGTATCAGGGCGAACACCCCTTTTCAGTAACTGGGATGGGGTTTGCTAGCAAAAGGCCTGATTGACATGATATTTCTATGTACAATTGATCAAAGCTGTGAGGAGCAGCACAGTGCTGGCAGTGCCAACTCCTCTGCTGCTGGTTGTGACTGAAATGGTGATTATCTGCAATAAATGGTGAATCAGTGCAAACCCTGGATATGCCTGCCTGTTGCTTTAACAATTCACCCTCCCAGGGGATTTCAGATGCCTCAAATTTTACTTGCTCAAAGAAAATTCACTTAAAAAACCTGATAACAAGGCCCAAGCAGGAAGTTTATTCTTTTCATTAATATGGTCTCTGTAAATACAGTGTGTTTGTTAATATGGTATAAATTGAGCTGAGAGAAAAGATCTAAGAAATGGAACTCCTGCCTGAGTCCTGTGTGGTGTATATTTAATGAATTTTCACTTAATTATCCATTAATATGTATTAATAAAATAAACATGGCAATTGAACAGCACAGTACTAATATACTGTTCTGAAAGAAAACCACATTGAGTAAACTAAAACAACTGCATTTCTTACTAATCTACACAATGCATTTCATTTAAAAGGAGAATTTATAGTATTTGAAATATCCTACCACATACTGAAACTTTTAGTGTAAACTGCCACTTTCTGACTATCACATATTGAAATACTTGTGGTGTGTAGTGAAATTTATGTTACATTGTGTAAAATATATAGTGAAACCTAACTGATGTATAATGAGACACACATGCGCCTGCAATGACTTATCAGTTCCATTATTTTCTAACTAACATTATTTCGTGATCAAGTTTTTCTGGGTCAGAGGATGAAAATGGTGAAGACCAGGACTGCTACTACAATGGAGAGTGTAGACCCAAACTTGTACAAAAACCTAATCAAGCTGACTTATCCTTTGTCCTTTCCTGAGGTAAATTCTAAATGTGAAGTCTGCTAATGGTTACAACATGTCTCTCTTTCTCTGCCAAAGCTTCATTACGAACATCAACATCACCCCAGCAAGGGAAATACCACCAGCCACAAGTAGAGAGGCCGGGTGCCCAATTCTCAGCAGTTTTTACCGAACGGGGCTGCCACACAAGAGACCCTGGTGAGGTATGTGGGGGCTTGCAGGAGCACCCAAGCGCAGGTTGGGTCATTCAGACCCATTCAGGTTTTGTGGGAGGGTGTAAGTAGATATCTCAGACCTGACCTTCATCCACCAGTGCTCCAGACCTCCTGTGAAGGTTCAGGGCAGATGGGCAGCATTGCTGGTGGCTGTGATCTGCAAAACATCCCTCTGTGCTGCTTAGATTTGTTTTTACTTTCTTAAGTTAGGTCCTGACTATGCAGCCAAGCATCCCTGCCGGGCAGGGCAGGCAGGCTGGCTGCTGGGTGTGCCCTGCTGCCAGCAGAGGAGAGCTGTGGCAGCCGGTCCAGCAGCTGCTGGCCTCCTGCTGACCTGGGCTGCTCCTCTGCAGCGCTGTTGTTTGCAATTCGCAGTTGCTCTCCAGCTTCAGCAGTGGCTTGGGCTGAGGATGGCGGCTCCTGAGCTGGCTGGCTGGCTTGGGAGGTGGTTTTATCCTGGCTGACTGCGATCTTTGCAGGTCCCAGCCAGTGCAAGGCTGCAGATCTCTCCAGCCCTGTCCGCTCTTGCCCAGAACTTGCTGCTTGGACCACAGACCACTGTCTCCGAGAACTTGCCAAAAAAGAAACTGAGGTCCTAATGCTGCTCAACCAAAAGAGTAGGAAGTAAACCACAAGTCTCACAGCTCCTTGACAGTCCTATTCCAAGCTCCATTGGAGGGTTTTCCTTTGTGGGTTATCTTTTACCTGGTTTTGCAACCATGCCAGAATGACCAAAGCGTTTAACACTCGGAAAGAGATAACTGCGGTGAAGTTCCCTCTTTCTGATCTGCCTCGATAGCACTCAAGTCAAGGTGTGTTTGTCCCATCCTTGTATTGGACTATTGGCCTTTTGCTAAACCAAAACAAGCCAGGCCGTACTGCAGTTGAAAGAAGACCTTCCTACTTCATGGCTGTTGTGCAATCGATGCTCATCAAGGATGGTTAAAGGCACAAGACAAAACACACCCTGCATTTGAGGGTAAGGTGTATTAACCTTTCCACTTGGAATGCCTAATTGCTCAAATATTGCCAACATTGTTCAAACTGCCAGATATGTTAGGGAACAGGCAGAACTGGAGGGACAACTCTATATGAGGGGTATGACAAATTTATTGGGTAAATTGTATGAGAGTGCTTAACCCTTCTCTCTGTTCTGTTTTTTGTAAGGACAGTTGCCAAGTAGAGTTGGTCATGACTAATTCATGTGAGGAAACAGCATGGAGAAGTTAAACAGCAACAACCAGTTTAATTTCACTTGTTACCAATAAGGCTTAACTTAAGTTTCAGAAGGAGACGAAAGGTAAATTTGCCATTTGCTCTCTATGTTTTAAAAGCTGCAAGAGAGCTTGAAGAGTGACATGCTCTGTATTACTAATGCTACCTCTGTCCTTAAAGCAGGGGGAGGAGACAACACAATTTAATTTCTCTGGGTACTAGGACAAAAATTCTCCAAAGCACAGAATTTGTGTTTTGTTCTACCCCATTCCTAGCTTTTAAAAATCATTCTAGAGGTACATTAGTTATCCCTGAAGCAAGGCAGAGCATACATGGGCTCCTATACGTGTCAATGCCAAAACTGACCAAGATGATATAAGAACGTTGTCATGAGGGAGAAGAAGTAAGCAGGAAACATATCCTAAGTATCTCAGCATCAACTCTAGCAAACAATGCATCAGGTATGAATATTTCACAGGTGGTACAACCAATCACCAGCTACCTCTTTTTTGGCTTATCTTCTGATCTCCCCTGAATCAAAGGGTACAACAATGGTGACAGTGAGTGGATGAGGTACTATGTATTTAGACAACATTGTAGAAGATGATTTGTCAACAGGGAGACAGAAACCTTTCATAATGCTTGGAGGAAAATTCGTAGGGTAATCCCAGGATAATAGATTTTTAATCCTTGCTTGTTTCCTCGTATGATACAAACTAGTGTGTGTCACCCACTCCCTTGAACCTTTCTGTAACTTCCTTGAGATAGACCATTTCCTTTTGAAAGATGTTCAGTCCAAACTGAAACATTCACCAATTCCTTCATCCCTGTGGCTAGTTAGTTATTTACTAAAATAGAATAGGGCAAAATAAGAATCTTTTCAAAGGCAGTATATGGAATTGTTATCCCTTTGAGCTAACTACGGGAAGCCAAGCACATGGCTGAGCTTTTGTAAAATCAGGTTGAAACACAATTCTCGTCATTTAAAATGCTTCAGAAGAAGCCAATCTTGATTTAAATGTCCACCAGTCTTGATTTAAATGTCCACTACATGGGTTGTAGTTGAAGACCATCCAAAATGGGGCTGCCAATGGGCAGATCTGCCCTCTGCTGAGCCGGGTGAATCTCTGTGAAGAGGCTGAAGGCAAATGGCTCTTGCATACATTAGCAGCTTAGCAATTTTCTCAGCATCCACAAAAAAGCTGGGGGTGGTCACTTGCCAGTAAAGGGAAGACTTTGACATCTCCATGACTGGATACAGGCAGCCAGGGAAGAAAATAAGTGGGCCCATGCTAGCAGTGTCCTAACAAGAGTTCCAGCCCCAGGGAAAAGTATTAGCAAAGTAGAGATGTGTCAAAATAAGGAAAACCCAAAAAAAAAAAGACTAATTTGGTAATATCAACCCAGCAAAATACTGAAGGAGAGCTCTGGCAGGGTGGCAACAGGCTTTCAAGGAGCCAGAAAGCATCGTGGATGTTACAGTTTGTCAAGTCATGGGTGAAATTTCATGCCTCAGAGTAAAGTTGGAGATGAGAAACTCTGGGCCTTTCAACGTGGGAGAGCTGAATCTATCAAAATAGTTTCACTTTGCATCTACAGACTGTGAAAAGATGTTCTTCCTTTTTTTTTCTTTTTCTCTCTCTTAGTATTTCATCTCACCCTTGCCCGTAGTTGTGTGGGTCCCCTCACTTATGAGGCACCATGTTTTCCAAAGAAAGGTGCTGTTTCACTGCTTCACTTCACCAGAAATTCTCCTTCTGGGAAGACTGAAGAAACTGGTGGCCACCTTCCCCCATGGCCAGTGTGCTGGCAGGGCTTGCAGCACTGGCAGAGATCCAGGAGCCCCAGGGATGCTCACCTAGAAGGCAAGAGGACAGGGCTGGTCACAAGGAAGGGGAGAATGAGAAAGGTAACAGGGATAGAGAGAAAGAGCAGAAGGTTCACCACCCTCCCATGCCAGTCTGCATCATGAGTGACAGGCTTCTCCTGGCAGCACTGCCATGGCTAGCAGAGATGGTGGATTGATACATGGAAAGTGCCAATCCTGCTGTGTTGTGCAGACATACCATGGGACAGCCACAGAATGGACAAATCTTGCCAGTGCGTGTGCTTTCCAAAGCCTCAGAGTTTGCCCAGGCAGCCAGTGAGGACAGCACTGAGGCAGCAGTCTCAGGCATTCAGAGGCTGAGAAAAGCTTGAATGAAGGTCAGTCAGTCCTGCATGCATGTGCATAATGATGTGGTCTTTACAGGATGCGTGTTACCTTTGCCCTTGGCCTTTGGAATCGGGAACCAAAGGAGGGTCTAATGTGTAAACCCCACACCTTGGAGGTGGTCTCTTGAAAGAGGAGGAATAGATGGAGGGGCTATCATGGCCAGACACTGGAGTGCTGCCTAGGGGAAACGTTTTCCACTGGCTGTTACCCAAGCAGTTGTGCATAGCATGGAGCAAGTCACTCAACCTGAGTTTTCACAGGTCACGTAGTATCCCTGGTTTTGTGCTTGGTTTGAAGGTGTTCAGGATTCCCAGTGACCCCTGAGGTTAAGATAAGCTTAAGTCAAAAAACATGTGGGATAAACTGCCCTGAAAAGTCTGGGCACCCAAAGAGAGCATTTGACTTTAAACTGTATTTTCTTTCTTTTTCAGTCCTGCCTAGGGATACCACCTTCCTCTCCCACCTGGATGCTGACTGACACAGGTGAAGCCTTCAGCCGTCTTTCCAGGGAGTCTTCTGCAAGCACTCAGGAGGAAATGGCCCCAGCTGGAGAGTGGGGCAGGCGCACAAAGGCCAGAGCCATGTGGCCAGAAAGGAAGATGGGCTGAGAGGGATGGTATCTCTGCCCTGTCCCATGCTGAATGAGCATTTCCTGCCTCGTGCACTGAGCAAGGTAAGAGTCCTGTGGGAAAACCAGTGTGTGATCCTGCAAGCAAGGGCTGCTCCTGAAGCTATGTGTGGACAAGCTTAATTAATTCTGTCTCTTCATAACTTTTTTTGGTGCTTGACATTTGAACCTTGCTTGCGGTGCAGTAATGCAGGGAGAGAGGTGAATGTATGTGAGTGAGTGAAAGTGGTGTCAGCATTTTGATTAGAACAAGGTTTCCATTAGCTGCAGACACATGTCCAACCTGGTACCTGTTTGTTTCCAAGCAATGCGAAGGCCCGCTCAGTTCAGCACAATTCTGGGGGCCCAGGCTTTTAATACCATGTAATATTAATTTCTGGCAACAGATGAGAGTTAATATACTGTGTTTAAATCTGGGATGAGTTGTTGACCAGCTGTGGTCTATGTGCAGAGATACCAAATGCTTTTCTTTGGATAATGTCAGTTCCAGCCTGCAAAACACATGTGGGTCAGAGGCAGGACTGAAGACCAGCAAAAATAACCCATTTAATCTCACAGAGCCATGTCTCTCCTGCAGAGCATTTAGTGCAGTTTCCTCTAATGATTTAAGCATTTCAGAAAGTTCTGGGTGAGATGGCTCCTTTTTCAGTTCAGCATGTCAGTCAGCGCTGGTGGGAGGTTTCTGCCCTTCTGTCTGCACCAGAGAGGTAAATTAGTTAAGCAGAGGCATGATTTATTTGCATGCAGCTGAGGTGGTGAATGTGTTATCTCAACAGCAGAAAAGGAAATGGTTCTCTATAGATTATTAGTTACTGAAAAAGCAAAGGCATGTCTTTTGTTGCCACCACACCACTAGTCTGACTGTTGAGTAGATATGGATCAATAGCTCCCCTTCCTCCTCATCCCCCCTTGCTCTTCACATTTTCACTTAGGCTGAGGTGAAGAGGTTTCACTTTAATTTATGTCATTCTTGTATTGCCAAATGGCATGCCAGCACAACTGATCCGGGCGTGATCTGACTCTCTGTTGTGTGCTCTCACATGCAATCCCCTCGTGGGAAAATGCAGAGAGAAAATGGAAATTTAAGCTGTGCACCTAGCCACTGTGGTTTTTTGGGTTTTTAATAGTGCTTCGTTTGTAAGGTCCTTGGGGCAGAGAGAGTTTGTGTCGAGTTCAGGGTAGTCATAGCCCGTAAGTGAGGATTTCTAAATATTACGATATTGCAGATAGTCCTGTAAGCAACTTGTTCTCTCTATGAACAACAAAATACAAGCAGTTACAGATCAGAGGATCTCAGAACAAGGTACAAATATTAGTCCTACACCACAGCCTGAACAAGTCTTGTACCTATTCTACAAATGAGTCGGGCACTGTATGGGAAGGTCAACTGACTTGTTCCAGACCTCACTACTAGTTAGTGGAGGTACCCAAAGCAGAACACAGCCATCTTAGTGCCAGGGTCCTTGTCTTTATTGCTTAGCTCTAGCCTTGAAGTACTGAAGTTTTTAGATTAAAAACAAAAAGTTTGTCCTTAAACCTCCATTGTTAGATAAGCTTGATCTTGGATATATTCCCCTGTGTAGATACTCATCACTGCCTTAGTGTTTAGATTTATATTTACAATGAAGATTTAGATTCATAATTACAATGAAAATTAATTTTAAAAAAATGTAGTAAGAATGACATCAACTGGTATTCCCAGACTTAAACACCCCAAATCTGGGGAAAATGAGAACCTGTAACTGAACTCTGTGTCTGGATCCATCCCTGGATATACTTTTAGAGTCAGACTCACATGGGATTGAGGCATTTCCTTGCAGCTAATGGATGCAGAGGGAGATAATGGGCAAGAGACCAGTGGCAAAGAACTGAGATTTAGCATGTTCATGTCTAAGAAGGCACTTAGAGTGTTTTGCAGGGGTGTGTGCTGCTCCAGGAAATGGGTTTAATGGTCAGGGAGGGCCCTTGTTTTCTAGCCTCCTCAATTCGGATGAGTAGCTAAGATTTTGAAGGAAATTGGAGAGCACTGTGCCTCCATTAAGGTTTGTCCCCTCCACTCCTCAGCCTGCCTCTCTGTTGGGTGCTCACTAGCAGGATAAGGATAATCCTGCCCTACACAGCCGAAGGGCCTGAGCCACGTTGCCCCTGCCCAGCAGATCTTGAACCACTTGCACCTGCAGCCATTGTTCCACCTCATCTCCTGGGCTGCTTTTTGAGGTCAAGCAAGGCAAACGACAGTGCAGCAAACACAGTCACTCCTGAATATTGTATCTGGAGGGGATTACAGACTCAAGCAGATCTGGGAGAGGAAGGAAATCTGCACATAGTTGCTATGTAGGTCATAACTTCATCTCAGAAATACTCAGGTATTTTATGAACAAGTCTCCCAGTGATTCGTGGCATGTGGCTCCCAAGGAGGGCAATAGGAGCTTGGGTATCCGCAGGGAGCTATGCTGAACTCCTCCTGAATGGCTCCTCTCAGTCACAGCCCATGTGGGGACAGCGGGACAGCCAGTAGGGACACTGGTGTGTAGTCTAAAAGCTGGGTGCTTATAGCAAACAGATGTAAAGATAGCAATGCTCGTGTGGAAATCGATTGCACAGCTGGGCACAGGGGTTACTGTTGAGACCACAAGCCTTTGGAGCCAAACTAGAGCTGCTTCCCAAGGGCCATGGATGTACCTGCCCTGCCCTTCCCTTGCTGCCATCTCTAATCATGGACACAATTTTGGTCAGTGGCTTGTGGCCAGACTTGCTCAGGGCCAGCCCAGGGAAGAGTGGGGATGGGCAAGCACCTCCTGCAGCTGCCCAGTTTGTAGCTGCCAGGCTGGGCCCCCGGTGCTGGGATATCAGTGCAAGGGAACAGGGTTGAAGCAGGATTTTAGGGCAAAGGGGATGTAGGAAAAGAGCCCCAGCCCTGGAATCCTGGCTCTGCTAGCTGGGATCCTGGCTGGGGCCACTCACCGTGGCACCGAGGTTGCGGCTCTCGAGGTGGTTTATTGCCCCACTGACTGGGTTGTGAGGGTTTTGGCAGATTGGGATGCTCTGCTGAGAAAAATCCCTCTGGTTGTCACCTCTCTCACTTCTCTGTGCTTAAAGCGTATTTTCTCAGTTTGCAGTGTCAGGGGGCTGGGTGCACTGTGAAGCAATTTGGATTCTGCATTGATAAGGCGAGTGCAAACTGTCCCCACAGCTCTCGAGAGCAGAATCAAACTGAAACTCACCACTCAGAGTAGAAAGCACATAACACCCACAGCTACAGACATGTACAAATTGCTGCAATATAGGTTAGAAAAGGAGCCCTGTTCTGCACCCTCTGGTCTCATTAAAAACATGCACACACACCAAATCTTCACTGAATGACTACAAGCACCAGCGCGTGTTCCCTCCTAAACACCCAACTTACTTGTAACGGCTTATTAAAAAGGCAAATTTTCACTTTTCATGTGTTCTTGCCCCCCTTAGCACCTGGTTGCAGTTTCTACAACATTTTTAACTTCTGTTTTTTTCATGACTGGTTGCAAGTAAAGGGAGACCTCTCTGGGATACAGCCCGGCCTGGGTAACTGGGTCCCCGCCTAGGGACATGGCTCCAGCGTGGCCGGAAGAAACCAAACTCCCCCCTCTTAGTAAAGAATTTGTGCATAGGGTTTTGAGGCTGACAAGAAGAGCAAATCTGATCTGTAAAGATGTACAGAACCTGTCCCTTAAAAACAAAAGGTCATCTGAATACACAAGGTAGACTATGAAGGTGAAGGTGGGGGAAAAAAACGTTTCCTGGGGTTCACAGAGGGACAGTTCTCACGCAGAAAGTTTTGCCATAGGAAAGCTGTAGGGAGACTGGGAACTATAACATCCAAGAAATCACATATGGAATGCTGCCTGCCACACTCCTCTTCCTGCCCAAAAGCTGGCTGCTGCTTTGCTCATTTAAGTTAGGATTTAGTGTGTAAAACTCAGCTGGTAAAGGCAGGAGCGTTGGGTCTCCCTAACCCCAAGACTGGTATCACATTGTGACAGCTGAGTCCTCAGCACAGGCGAGCTGGGAAAGAGGTTTTCAGCCTCTGATTTTGCTGTGTGTGGTTTCAATATTGCAGGATTCACTTCTCTTCCCAGTGCAGTGTGGCCACTTTGGGGCAGGAATGCTGTAAGGAATCTCACTCGGTCCTTGGATAAGGAAATGATCAAGGACTTGCTTATTCACAATTAATGGAGAAAAAGAGCTGAAAGCCTTTATTAATCATTGCACAATAAGGAAGTCATACTGGTTTTGCTCCCTTCAATAGGGCTATTTGGTCACACCTACCTAAGTGGTTTGGCATCCCAACCATCCCTCCGCGTGCAGCTGGGGAGGAGGAAGGAAGGGCCACTGCACCCAAATGTCACCTAGGTGTCTGGCTGACAGCTCACGGGGAGGAGAGAGCTCTGAGTGTCCATCTCCCTTTCCTGGAGGGCCAGGCATCTCTTTTTAGAGATCTCTGCCCAGTGCACACACCAGTGCTGCCTGTCCCCATGCTTTGGGCACAGAGTTCTGCCCCAAGCCCTGGTGTCAAAAAGGAGCAGAAACTCATGCATGCCCTGTGCCAGAGTTCCCCCCTGCCAGGGAGGGTCAGCTCTTAGGGATGTGTGCCACCCACCCAGTCACTGCAGATCCTTGCCCCACTGCTGGGCTTCTGCTCCCTTGTTTACCTATCGTGGCAGGCAGTATGTGTAACCCCCAGCTCCAGAAAGCAATTTGTGGCTGGATGTGATGGCTGGCAGGTGCCTCTGAAGTGCCAGGAGACAGATGTTCTGGCTCTGGGCTTTGGCTGGCACAGGGAGCTGTATTGCCCTGCTCTAGAAAAGGGTGCCGGGGAGATGTCTCAGGAGCCTTTCCTAGGTGAGCTTGTGCAGGCTGAAGTTTGTAGAGCTGAACAGCCTGAGCCAGCAGAGCCTGTGCTGCCTGGAGGCGGAAAGCACCATTTCATCTTTCCTGGGCCAGGTTTTCCTGTGCAGAGCACCATTCAACCAGTGCCAAGCTGCAAGCTCTCATGGTGGAACTAAGTATACTTTGACTTTGAAGCAGAAGGGAATGTCTGCTTGCACGCACCTCGCAGCAGACACCTGACCTCTCTATCATGGGACAAGAATAAAACTTTGCATAAGAAGTCGGCACTCAGGCAGCGGGGTCTTGGTGAGGCTTAGTGGCCCCTCTCCCATTTGGCTGCCACAGTGGATTGCTGGGAAATATTCCCCAATCTCTTAAAAATGAGTGAAAGCAGAGTCATGCAGCATGTTGGAAACTATCATTGATGGCAGTTGGTACAAAGGTGGCCTCGACTGGTGTGCAAATGTGCTCTTTGCCAGCTCTTCCATGTGCTTCCCATGAGAATGGGAAGGGCAGTAGCCATGTTGGTTGCAGGATGGGTCTGTTTCATCATCTCATGAAGAACTAAACACTTGTGGTTTTGGGAAGTGCCACCTCTTTGACAAAAAGTCTTGTTTTTCTGCTGTTCAGGCAAGACTGTGCTGAAGTTGCCAAAATGTCAACCTGTGCCCCCCACATCCCAGGCCAGGCAGCTGCCTTTTCCCTGCCAGCCTACCCCAGCCCCGCACAGAGGAGAGAAACCTTCCTCTCAGTGCCAGGGCGGCTGCTTTGATGCTGTCAGTGAGTTTTTCTTTAGCCACCATGACAGCCTGTGTTTTGCAGATACCTGCCCCATGACGGGCACATTCCTCAGCCGCACCGCATCCACTCAGCTCCGGCTCATGCAGTAATTAGCCAAGTGTTTCCTGGCTGCCTTTAATTACAGCCACAACTATTTCCCTCACTCTAATGTAACACCTCTGAATGACAGCAAAGGTTTTGGGCCGCATCCCACGCGGTCCCAGCACGTGTTGAGACGCAGCCATGCACTGGCAGACACCGATTTGAATCCAAAGGGCTCATACCCCCTCAGTGAGTCACATTTTTCATTTTCGACCTCAAGGCCATAATTGCCCACACTGGGAATTAGCGGTGTCTCCCCAGTACCCAACTGAGAGGCACCGGGCTTTATAAACCAGCTGGAAGGGCAGGATGCTCCCTAAATCTGTGCTTGAGTCTATCTCAGCTGTAATTCGCCCTGTCTTGTGGCAAAGCAGATCAGCTGTCAAGGCCACATTGCCCAACACGTTCGGCCCCTCAACATTTTCACACTGACGGCAGCAAGATGGGCATCAGGCCTGCCTGCCCACGGGCAGCCAGCGGCTCGGTGCCGGGGCACGCGGTGTCACAGGGCTGCGTTTTGTGGCAGCTCCCAAATCGATTAGCTTTTCCCTCTGCCCCCTGCTAACGCTGCTGTGGTTATCCGACCTGGTGGTGGTGGTGTTGCCATGGCTGAATCCCGCTGTACTGCTGCTCGGAGCACACGCCATCAGCGGCTCCCATCCGGCTTGGGGGCTGCCAGAAACCAAGGCAGCAGCTGCCGCGCTCGGCCTCGCGAGGCTGTGATCTATAACGTGCATTGTCTTTTTATGTAATGTGTTTTATTAAACATCTTCTAAAGCTTACAAGTGTCCCCAGGACATAACTCTCCAGCACAGCGTAACGCTCTGCCAAGTAATGAAGTATGATTTATGGCGGTAATGGTTATCCTATGTTTTTTTCAAAAAATTATTACAGCAATAGCTCTGTCGAATATGGGAATATAACATGCTGCATTTGGCACGTTTATGACAACAGTGCTCTGGTTTTCTTAACTCCACAGTTCGGTGTTGGCAGTATTTCAAATTCTTAAGACAGATGTTTAAATGAATTTTTTTAAGAGGACAGTGAAATACTTTTAAAACATCATACGGTGCTGAGTGTCTCAATATGCGCAGGAACGTTATTTCTTTAACATTCAGGTAGGGCAGGGCAGCACATGGCCTCTCTGGTTTAGATCTCACGGTAAATGATGGAAGTAGCAAATGTTGAATTACCTTTCTGAGGCATCCTGGCCTGCTGTTACACTTGGGCTGAGGTGGGGAGGGAGGGGCGGACACTTGACCTTCCCCTGGATTTAGTGCAGTGTTCGCATCTCCTTTGTGAGCACTTACAACAGATCCATGTTTGTTTTGAAGGCAGTTCCCACCGTGCTGAGACAGGACTAAGTGGTCTCACACTGACATTTTGAGTGTGTCATTGTGGTCCCAGTGGTTGCGGTTTCGGGCCAGAAATGACAATCATTTGGAAAAATGTAAATGAGAACCCTGGTCACATATCTCTGAGGCAGATAGCATTCAAGTATTTCCATTGAAACACTGAAAATTCTTGGCTTTTTTTTTTTTTTTTTAAAAGGTACTGGCTGAAACTGAGGAAACCTCTGTACAAAACAAAGCCAGGGTATTCATCTCTGGGTTTTTTTTTTTTATTGCTGTTTGCAGCTTTCAATGAGGGAAAATCAGAACCCACAAAGGCAGGAGTCAGCATTGCTGAAGACACCACTGCCCTCGGTGTAGCAGCGTTGGGGCCACAACCAGGCCGCGCACCCAGTTGGTGCAGAGAGATAGAAGACAAGGGAAGCGTCAGTAAAGCAATGAACACTTATATTTAATTTACATTTGACAATTTGCACATAAATAATTATGTAAACCAATACGTAAACATATGATAGTTTGTTGTTCTAGCAAAGTAAAAAGCCTGTTAACTTTGGTCAGAGTCTTTCTTAAGAGAGACAAAAAAACCCCCAAAAACACTGTTGATTGTTGCTACATTCACATGTAAAACGTCTAAGGGAAGGGGGAAACAGTAAAGAGAAGTAACAATTCTTAAAGCTGATGCATATAAATTCTTGTAAATTTTGTATCAAATACAAGAAAGCACTACAGGCAATAATAGGAAAAGTGTGTGTCCAGTGACAGAGTAGTGATACTTTGGTTTATCCTACAATTAAGTACTATATTTATGAACTATTGCTACATTTAAAAGATGTCAGCCTCACAATTTGCAGGAGTGGAAATGTAATGAACTGGAGTCCTTCAAAAGCTGTGTTGTATTTCAGGATTGTTTGTTTTTTTTAACAGAAGGCATTAAAATGAAGTTTGCTGAAAAAAAAAAAAGACCACCGAATCCTGAATTGTTGAGGTGGACTTTTAAAAGTTTTTTAAGAACATAACCAGACAAAAAGGGATACGTGGAGGGAGGTGTGTAATAATGCTACTTATATTCACGTGAGTTGACTGTGCAACTCGTTAGTGGCAGGGCACAATGAGACAAGGGCCTCGTCCCCCCTGACTTCCATCCTGCCCTTACTGTGATTTGTGACCACATCACGCACGGGTCATATTTGGCTTCTTTTCAAGTTCTTTCAGTTACATTTTCTGGCTGTCTGTTGACTGACCACCAGCCTCCTTCCCCCCCAGTGCAGACTGCCAGGAGAGCAGGGCACTGAAGGAGCCCTGGCCTGCAAACAGGGTCATTCCCACCAAATTCACTGAGATGCCACACGTGGATGCATGATGATGTCACTCACATGTTTGCAAGTCCCGGCTTCACCTTCAGCTGTGCGTGTGGATTTGCAAGTGATAAATGCCTTGGTACAACCTTCTGGTTTTGAGGTCACTGGTTATTTGCAAAACTGGGATAACATTTGATTTTCACACTTAGACGAAAAATAGGTTTTATTACATGGTTTGGCTCACAACTTAAGTGGTATAAATATATATACATATACATATATCGTATAGTGGTATAAATATATCTATAAATATACATGTATTCTTTGCTACACCTCAAACATCACCATACCATCTTTGGGCTTAGCAAAACAAAAAGATAAAAGGACGTGCATTCTATCTTTCCCTGTGCACATTTTGGTTTCTTCTCTAAAGTAGCAAAGCATTTAGGTAAAACAGCATTGTCTGCACCACTGGACACAAGCACTGAGGTAATTGTTGTTCAACAACTTTGCAATGCCCTTTTCTTCTTTAATTAAATTAACCACAAAATGTACAAACACAAATACTGAGAAAAATCTGAGTCGTACAGGAAGGAAGAAAAAAAATTTATGTGCCAGGAAAGGACTTTGTTCCCCACTTCTACCCAGGCAAAGTGGGAGAGAAAAATACAAGTAAAACTGAACCCCTTCTTTCTCAGGGAATCTGACCATCTTTTTTTTTATCCCTGGAAGGCTCTGGCCAAAAAACCCCAAAATAAAACAAAAATCAGAAGAAAGAAATCTGCCCAAACCCCCTTTTAGGCAGAATATTAATAATATTTGTGTCTTTGCCTTTAAACTGCTTTTGGAAACAAAAGAGTGCGAGATTCTATTTTGGAAAAGCCACTTTAAGCTCATGTGTTCCTTTGGTCTTAAAGTTACATGACAATGTGTGGGGCTAGAGCTGTTTTCTAAAAACCTGCGGTATTGTCCATGGCAGGTCGGTGTTTGCTGTGCCACATCTGTTCCAGGGAGAGCTGCAGGCAGAAGAATCTTTCTCCTCTCCTCAGAGAGGCAGGAGAAGAAGTTTCTTCCCTGCTTGCTGCTACTCTGGGTTGTTGGTTTGTTTTTTTTTTTTTTCCTTTTCAATTCCCAGTGGGGTGATTTGCTCATGAAAGTACACAGAATTTTTTTTCAAACCAACAGATCTAGGATTCTGTATGTCACATGTCCAACTTTGGCAATACGAAAAACCACATTTGTTTAAAAGACATTGGTACATAAAACACATTTACTGAAACCCTAATCTTAGGTTCTTAAAACAGATGTGCAGAAAAAAATATCTACAAAGAATGGCCATAAAACAAAAAATAAAAACATTTAAAGTAAAAATTACAATGAATTTTTCCAGTCATTGTAAACATTTTCCTAATTATTGCTTTTAGAATGATTAATTGCATAATAAATTATGAAGTACTATCATTGAAAAAATAATTATGGATAGATGATTGTCTCTTAGTAACTGGCGAGGCAATGCTCAGTCCTTTGCCCCTTTTTATGCCCTGAGAAAACAGTAACTTTGGAGTTCCTTCTTTCAGCTGGAGAGCGTAGGGAAACTACTGTAAGCCAAGATTGCTTTGCAGCATTGAAACTATGTACAAGCAACTGCTACAGGCACCCTGACTTGCCAAGTCATAAATAAAAAAAAATCACTTTGCCAAAAAGTCTTAAGGGTCCATTGGTTCAATTGTTTCTTGCTTGACCTTTACAGGTAACAGAGGTAGTGGGTGACCGTGAGGCAACTTCATAACTGACATATCTGACGACTCGTAAAGGTTGCATCCTGAGGAGATAAGCCCATTTCCCAGGTTCCTCTGTAGAGAGACTTTCAGATTAGCTCCTTCCATTTCCCTCCTGAGCATGGTCAGTATATCCTTCTCCACGATCGACGTCAAGTCGATATTGTCCTCCACTTCTTCCAACTTGTCAGCATTGTCACTGATGTCGAACTTCTCGATCTCCTCATTGATTCGGTTCAGGTCCTCCATGGAGAGGCCGGAGGCAGGGGCAACGGGGCAGTTGCCCTTCAGGTGGACCTGGAGGCTGCAGAGGTGAATGTAGCTCTTGTGGCAGTGGATGCATTTATGGGGGCGTTCCCGGGTGTGGAGACGCTTGTGCAGCTTCAGGTGCACAAACTGGGTGAATTTGGCCGGGCAGAGCTTGCACTGGTAAGGCTTCTCTCCAGAGTGGAGCCGCAGGTGGGTTTTGAGATTGCTGGTGCTGCTGAACCGCTTGTGACAAACCTAATGTGGGGGGTGGCAGAGAAAGAGTGAATGAGTGGGAGGTGATTTTATGGTTTAAATCACAGACACCTAGGAGGAGACGGCAGGATGAAGCAGCAGCTTTCTATATCTTCACACTTTCTCGCAAAGGGAAAAAAATCCCCACCTTTTTTATTTAAATATTGCTGAATGTCATTTTGAGTGTGGCTGATGGCAAAACTGTATCAGGCAGATGTTGCTCTAGAAGGCTGCAGGCAATCGTGCTGTCTCACAGATGCTGCTGCACCAGGGCTGGGCCCAGCTGTGGTGTGGATTCTGGCCCTGAGCAGCCAAGGGTTTGTCCCTCAGCCCTCCCTGCACACTGTATGGGGTGTGCAAAGCCCTGCCGTCCCTTTGGCCTCAGAAGGAATCATCTTTCTCTCTGTGCATTACATACCTGACACTCGTGGGGTTTTTCTCCCGTGTGTACCAGATAGTGCTTCTGGAGGTGAGCCAGCTGCGTGAAGCCCTTATTGCAAGTCTGGCATTTAAATGGTCTCTCTCCGCTGTGTACTCGGAGGTGCACCTAGGGAGAGACAAAGCAATTAACAATTTGCAGTTTCCAGTACTACAACAAAAGTGCTTTCAGATGTTTCCTAAAGTCAGCGGAAGAGTCAGAGTCCCATTGCCAAAATACAATGTTATCTAGTTAATTAGGTGGCGTCAGTATTAAAACACACAGCCACGCTCTCTTGCTGGGGGATGCTGTATTAAGCCCAGACGCATAAACAGCCTAACAAGCAAAGGAGGCCTGACCCTGCTTTTCCTCGAAAACCTACAGGGAGAAATCTGAGACTTCAAAGAAGGCTCCTGTCTTATTCTCCACTGCCTACCTTCAGATTAGAGAGCTGGCCAAAGGTCTTGGAGCAAACATTGCATTCGTACTTGATCTTCCCATTCTGCTTTTTCAGTGGGTATGGGAGGGTTTTGTAACCGGTCACATTCCTCTTACTTTTAATGAGATTCATGGCTTCTTCACCGCCGGTGGCAGCCAACACCACTGAGGTAGGTTTAGGTTGCATTATGTGTTCCGAACTGGCTGCTGTACCAGCGGTGGGGGACCCACTGGTAGGGCTGCATGGCTTGTCCTTCATGCTGGCAGCAGCGCCCGTGATAGAGAAGGCACTGTTGGGTGCTGGTATGAGGAAGTCTCTCGGATGATCAGGCTGCAGCAATCGACGGCTTCCTTCACTGGGCAATGAGCTGGGGAGCGTGGTGGGGTTCAGCACGTGGTGGGAAAGGCTACCTCCGCTGAGCAGGTTGCCATAAAGAGGATACATCCTTGGGAAGAGATTGAAATTGTTGATGCCATTGATATTGTTCAAAGCGCTCAGGTTATTACAGCTCATATTGAATGGAGGTAACAGGAATTTGGGGTAATGGGGGTTGTAGGACGGTAGAAAGGCAGGTGAGAGGTGGCCAGGGGGTGCATATCCAGGATAAGACCCCAATCCTTCTGAGCCATATGATCCATTCAAGTAAGGGTATGGCTCTCTGTGCTCTTGGGAAGTAGGTGCCAGAGGCGAAACCGTGACCCCTGGACTACTGTGGGGGCTTGAACTTTTTAAACTTTGGTCTGGGCTGCTCCTCCCGGAAGGACTTGGTGTAGTAGACGCCTGGATGGGCGAGTGAGTAATGTAGCTGGGTCTGTCCATGCCGTATGCTAAGGAAGCTTTCAGATAGTCTTCTGGAATGTGAGGTCGGATCGGGTAGACGACTCGAGGGAAGAAACACCTCTCCGGGCTATAGTTCTTACGTAAATCATCCAAGTCTTTTTCTGGAGTAACTGGTGAAATGTTGGTCTGAAAGAAGTCTTTTCCTTTCGGAGGATTGGATTCCATTTTCAGGATTTCTTTCACACTGTGCTCCTTCTTTGGGATGCTTTTCTGATAAAGCTCATCTTTATCAGCACTGTGCTGCTTTGGATTAATGTGGGTTTGTGCTGAAATACAAAGACAAAGTAATGATTATTTAGACATGTCACTAGCATTATCTCTTTTCAAAACAAAATCGAACTCCTACAAGTTTAGTGGGAAGGAAGGGCTACTCTCAGAGATGAGCAATCATTCAACTTGCCAGAAAATTAATTTTTGTGTGAAGAAATGCCTGCAGGTATTAAGTGTTAATATAAAGCATTGTTAATTTAGGGGATACCGGCCAGTACATAGAGATCTGATGATGATGCATTTGCAGAATGCCAGTATCCACTCTGCAAACTGATTTCACCTTTCTTTCCCCTTAAATTTGCCTAGCTTTGCTGTTGAATGTCTCTTTAAACAGTATTTCTAATAAATGTGGTAACGAGCATTTGTTCACAATACAGGTTTAACTGAAGGACTTTGCAGAACACAAGCTCCCAGAAATGTTCCTCAGTAAAATAACAAGGCATGACAAATCGGGTTTTGCCAAACCGCAGCAGTCACTTCACCAGCCAGTTCAATTACTTACAGTACCAAAAAAACCATGATGAAAGCCTTCTTCAAAGAGAAGGTATTCTCCATCAGTAAACAGATCATTACTCATTAAATATACTGCTTAGGAACATCTACAACAAAGCAGACTATTTACTGCAGATTTCTGTGGCATTCAGTCTATGCAAAACTCCTCTGCTTACAGCTGTACTTTATAAAAAAAATGCTGAAGCAAAGCAAAAGAAAGCAAGACTGGTTGGCTCCAGCTTAAGTTGAAATGTGCTTTAAAAAAAAAGGAAAAAGAAATATGTATTTAGAAGGAAATAGAAGCTAGCATACATTCATCTCAGTTCAGCACATACTCTATTTATTTGTATTCAAAGACCTTGCTATCTGGACATAATACAATCTTAACAGCACACTGAAAGACAACTTCAGTAGAAAAACAAATCTGCCTTTGTTACATAATCTTGATCACTTGTAAGATATTTTATTATAGGGGGAAAAACTACAAGAAGGTTTTATAATCTTAGTTAGTGCCAGGCTTTCCATCAGGAGGTACAAGCCAACAGCAGTAGGTACGTGACTCAAAAACACTGCAGTCCTTTAGAAACGTTTCTGCTTCCATGACTGACTGTTCTTACTTCACTATCTGAGGTGAGACACAGTTATTTCTGATTTTTGGAGGATCATCTGAACCCAGTGAGGAACATAACAACAAGCAATGACCACGTGGCTTTCAACACGGATTCTTTGCTTCACTATTCACTACCCTGATGGAATCTATCATTTGGCAACATTACCCTATAAGGCAAAGAAACAGCCATTTATTAAACGTATCCAAGAAAACAGCTGCTTTCAAAGCATGCTCCTACTTAACAGCAACCCACTTTACAGTAGCATCCTTTTTGAAATGGCATTAGACTAGTAGCAAGCAAATTTAGTTTGAGATTTGTGAGTAGTTTGTGTATTTTCAAGCTGCAATGAAATGCAATTGAACACAGTTAAATTCAATTAAAATATTTACGATAAAACTTAAAAGTGTTGTACAGCAAGCATGTGCACAGATAAGTGCACAGATAGCTTCCCAATTACTTCTCTCAGTGTCTAAAATTTAATGCAGAGTTGTATCAAAAATAAAGCAATAACATGTTGTGTTGTCTGGCTTTAAAAAACATCTACTTTCTTTGGTCATTTTGTCTGTAATCCTGGACTGGTAACTCATTTTCTAAATGTCAGCCAGATTTTTGAGCATAGCATAGAGGTCCTACTAGGTCCAAGAAGCTCCACAACGGCACTGTGGATAATATTATCTGTATCTTCTTATCAGCTGCCTTTCACCACAGCAGTGTCTCAGAGCAAACATTCCTGGTGACACTATCAGCATCAGGAAGTATCAAGACCAGGCAGTATTGAAAACTGGACAGGGGGGTGGGAAGGAGGACTTGTGAAGCCTTGCAGCAGGAAAAATAAATAAATACCACCTTATCAGGCCCATATCAGTTTCTCAGTGGTGTCTGTCAAGCAGGAAGTTCAAATTGACACTTTTCTCTTTTAAAGAAAAAGACCCAGGGGGAGGGGAAGAGGAAGGAGAAATGCTGGTGGTGCTGGAAAAGTGATAGAGAAACTGGGGCCACTTAAGCTGGAGAAACAGCTCCCACTGTCGCAAGGTTAAACAGGAGGGTGGGGATGTACATGCCTTATGTGCAGGAGCAAGAAAGGAAGCTCACGCAGAGATCGTAACTTTCTTTGTGCAACAATCCCATGCTCTCTCTTGACTGACTAAAGATAATTCTCTTCTCTTCTGAATTTTCCCAGTAAAGCTGTCCCTCCTACTAATTTCCATGTGTAGACAGAAGTTGTGGTATTTAACATTTATTTTTCAAGTCTAACTGTGACAGCTCTCTTCAGTTTGCAAGCTATCTTTGGTCTATAAATCCCCTCTTGGCTTTTTCCCCTATTACCTGAGCACAAGGGACACTTGGGAACACCAGAGAGATCAAAACATAAACAAGTGTGTCAGCACTGTGTAAAATAAGAGAAGGTAATGTCGGGGGCCAAGGAGAATTTCTTAAGTTTTATACTGAAGGTGGATTTAAACCAGGGCTGAAACTGATTGAGAGGTTTACAGCCTTTCTTGTTGCTCTAAAAGGAGCCATACTTCAAAGTTAGAGATATATTTCTTATAAATGGATTTTTTTCTGAACTTGTGATCTTAGATCTAAGCTTTTACCAATCAGAATGTCTCCCTCTCACTCTTGAAATGCATTTCTCCCCCCCCCCACCCACACCTATACACACACACACACACACACACACACTAAATATAGGCACATATTCTTCCAAGATCTGTCTAGTTTCTGTGGTCAGAGAGACACAGAGAAAGGAGATTCATGACAAAACAAGAACAGTGCAGCTGCATTTTTAAGTTACTGATCTGAGAGGGTTGGGGGGAAAGAAAGAAAAAAACCCCAGACGTGCCTCTTGAGGAGCTTGATCCACTTCTAACTGAGGTCAACAGATTATTTGCCCAGATTTTTTTTATCTGCAAACAGATATTTGCTGAGATAAGTGAGTGCGTGCAAGAGGAAAAGGGACAAAACTCCTGTTATTTTTAAGTATTAATAAAACTTGAGTGAAGGGGCTGCCTGAAGTCACTCCAGTGTGGGTGTTCCAGCTACAGACTGCTGCAGAGCTATAGCCTTTACTCTTGGTTCTTGTGCTCTGAGCAGTAGCCTGAGAAACATTTCATAAAAACAATGATCTGGTTTTTTTCTAAAAACTTGAAAAACGGTTGTAGGCAGACAGTAATTTCAATAGTAATTTCAGGAGTGAGATGGTACTGAACACTTCGAGTGGTGGAGCTTAATTATGCCGATTCACATTTTCGATCTAAATTAAGCACCTCTTTTGCTAGTAGAAGGAGAACCTCGAAGTTGTGAAGTGGGCAAAACAAAGACTGTTTCCACTCAAAATGAGAACAGAGACCAACATTTAGAAGTACATAATTTGATCATCTGTTTTCTAAATGTGTCCATGGCAGTGTGACATGCCTTTGAAAACTTTTTGCTCAGAGAAGGTCTTTCTGGGAGCCTTCAAATAATTCTCAATATTAAGACAACTTCAGCCCCTGAACTGTGATTTTGTGAAGACAACCTCTCATATAATTTAAAAATCATTTTCCTGAGCCCTTTTGAACATTCCAGGAGGCATTTTTTTTAAGCAAGTGCAGATGTTTCCTATCAACCCAAACAGAAAAGCTTCAAAACCAGAAAGTGAAACTGCCCATAAACAAAAGGGAAAGCGAGCGACAGGGCTGAGCTAACGGCCAGCATATCAGGGCCAGCAGGAAGAAGAGAAGAATAAATCGCGTTTAAGAAAAAAGCATCAAAAATTTAATCTTCACAGAACCGGAAACATTTTAAATAATGCCTCGTTAAACCTGTTAATGAAACAAAAAGATTGCCAAATATTTTGTAAATAGTCTTCCCCCAACTTGAATTTTTTTTCTGAAGCTTGACCAAAAGATGTCACCTGCCTGTACTTGACTGAGGAGACAAACATGACATGAGCAGCAGGAAGTTGCATCATATGATTGCAATATATGAACATTATTATCAAATAGTCATGTCCTGAGTCAATGCAATGGTTTGGATTTTGTTGGGTTTTTGTTGTTTAGTTTTTGTGTTTTTTTTTTTAACTGTTACCCTCTCCACCCCTCCATCCCAAAATAATCCTCCTATGTTGAGGTAAGAATTAATTTCTAAACTATGTGAAACCGCCAAAGCAAATTTCCTCAGTCTTTGCTAAAAAAAAATCACAGACTAAAAGACAATCTGAAGGAGCACTTGAATGAGGTTAAGCACATTTAGCAAATTACTGAAAATTTATTTTTAGCAGAATACAGAAATCTTGTGCCACCATACTTAAAACTATTTACTGGACAATGGCACCATCTGAAGGTGACATCTCAAATCTTGACAGAAAACATCACGGGCCTCAAAACAGGCAGGAAGGAGGAGGGGATCATTTGGAATGACACTGAGTTTCTAGCATTGGGATAATGTGGAGTCTTGCCTCTGCCACTGTTGTGCAACTCCTTGCAGGCACTTCAACATCCATTTGAAGTTACGTAGCTCCACTCAGAGCTAATCACGGCCGTGAAGGTAGGTGTGTGCTCCAGCGTCTGAAGGACTGGGTCAAAGGCCCCAATTCAGGAAAACACAGAGGACAGGGTTAAACCCACAACTAAGTACATGCCTAATTGCTGTCTTGCATCTGGATGCTTTCCTTCTGTGGCACAAATGAACTAATGCTGGGGAAGTTACCTTTAATTTGAAAGTTTGCTGTTACAGAGGCAAGTAGATGTTACATGTGGGTGTGTAAATACATTTATGCTCTAAAGTGGTAGTTCTCTCATTTTTGAGGCCACTAATTACAGGAAATAAAGCCAGAGAAATTCCCTGATACATTTTTCCCCGGAGGCCCATCCTGCTCTGGTGCTTAAAGAGGAACTGAGGTGCTGAACTCTAAGGCTGTGATCCCCAAACCCTTGAGGCACTTAAAGCAGCTGCCTATATTTTAAGTTGGCAAGACTGGAAGGTCTCTGTAGGTGTGTGTCCCAGGTGGCCTCTCCTGTGCTGGGCTGGGCAGCCAGCCAAGGTGCGACTCTTCCAAAGCCTCCCACGGGCACGGTGAGCACTGCACACCCAAGACACAGTGAAGGGAGAGATCTGGGTGCAACACGCCACGGCCACTGGCTGCCTCCCGCCCACACCAGTGTGTGTTCCATGGGACAAGGCTCTGACTTCAGCGTGCCTCTTGGGACCTGGACCCCAACTTTCCCTCCCTCCTCCTCAGTGGGTGCCAAAAGCAGCAGCCATGAGCTGGGAGAGGTGGTGATGCTCCCCTGCTCCTCTGAGGGAAGCCATACCACTTTGAACACCAAATTATTAGCAATCCATTTGGCTGGAGAGGACTTTACTGACTTCCTAGCAGGTGGGGGGGTCCCCTCAAGCAAGACTGTTTTGATGGGCCAAAGCCCTACATCTGTAGCAGGTGCAGGGTGCCAGCGAACTGGGGACAAACCCTCTGCGCTTTACTCATGGATGAATGCAGTGCCAGGGTACCTTGGCCAGGCTTTGTGAGAGAGAGAGAGAGGCTGGAGAGGCAGCACAATGCTCTCTAATTTTAGATTTAACTAGTGGCCTGGGAGAAAGGAGCAGAAGAAAGCTAAACAGTACTGGCATTCATGGTAAACTCATCTGGTTCCAGTACTAATGCTGGAAAAACTACCCCTGCTTGCACCATTGCTACAGGGGCTTTGGCAAATAAGGATCTTTGGGAGACTTCTGGATTTTTCTTCCACCCTTTTTAAAAGGTTAACTTTAGAAAACCTCAGTCCTTATGGTACCTGTAGGGTTTCTGGCCCAGCTGTAGGCTTTAGGCCTGAATATGTCAGTCACAAGAATGAGGGAAAAGAAAAAAAATGTGAAAAGTTTTTCTCATTTTCTGAACTGCTATTTTCTTTAGGTGGAAAGAGCTAACATAACATTTCTAAATGGTTTAAATGTAATTATCTTAAAAAAGAAGAATGTCTATTTCAAACTCAGCATCTGGAAGTACTGCAAATATTAAGGCTGAACTACAAAATTATGGCTTAAGTTCCCATTTCTTTAAATCCTTGTATTGAGCCTACTACTTCTACTAAAATCAGTTATTCTGCCATGTCCAGACACCCCTAGTTTTGACCTGATTAAGAGTAACTGGACAGAGTAAGAAACACTTTACAAATACATTCATTGCTACTTCTGCAAGGAAGCCTAAGGTGCCAGCAGATGCAGGAAACCGATCCTGCGTTTGTGTGTCCTCCGAGCTAGTGGCCAAATGTGCCTGACTAGATTTTAGCAAACTCCTCATCCACCAGAACCCTACATGCTGTTGTCTCATCTCACCTGCAGGTCCTACTGAAAAGCCAACAGTTCATCATATCAGGAAATAAAACTGCACAGAGAGTGGTGAAATGACATATGTGCAAAGATGACAGAATCAGTGAGATAGTTTTTGAACAGAGAATGTAGCTGCATAAGACATTCCCTCCCTCTCTTCCCTCTGTCATTAATAGACAAGTTTTCTTCTATTAATTTGTAGGAGAAGACAAAAAACTAGTGAAAGGGTGATACCCACAGAGGATAGATGTACTTTTGATTAATCTGAATGAGTGATATCATTTTTGTAATATGGGATGACAATTCTAATGATCCCCAAAGTAACAATGATATTTTTTAATCCATTCCTTGTTGCCAAATAACCATAAATAGTTCTTTATATTAAAAAAAAAATCCTGCTTGCAGTTTTTCCTTCAAGTTTCAGTGTAGTCACTGGCAGAAGGACAAAAGAATACTCTGCTCTATCTTAGAGCAGCAGCAGGGGAAGCAGCCTAAGAGTCCACTGAGAAGTCAGCAAGAATCTTTCCTTCTCTAGAAGCGGCTCTGGGTGAGGTATCAGGCAGTGGTTAAGTGAGAAGTAAAGCACCAAGGCTGGAGATCATTGGAAATCACAGAGGAACACAAACTCCTGGAAACACCTCTTCCCTCTGCTACCAGTACTATTATTTTTGAACAGAAAATGAAAGCTGCAATATAAAGCCAAGAAATGGGGACAAAGTACACTGAGCTTAAAACACAACTAACCAGATGAGAAGACCACAGGAGGTTTGGTCCCATAAGATAAATAAGTGTAGATGCAAGGCTCAAAGTGCATTATGCAGTAAACATGTATTTTGTCAGACACCTAGGCAGAGTCATGGCACATTGCCACTTCCTGGTACAGTGAGGGCAGCCCTTTGGGAGCATGACTGGACAGCCCAGCCTTTAGTATATGCTACCAAAGCAGACTTTTGCACAACACACTGTGAGATCTGAAATTGGAAAGTCTGAGAGTGAACCAACAGCTATGGTTAGGAAGACAGAGGTCAGGTTGTCTGTCCAAGAATTTCACCAGGTAAGACTCAGAGTGTAAACAAGCAACCACTCAGATTTTATAATCTCTTTCCATTTGAACAGGCACAGGGTCTTGTGTTGGGTTTTTTAATTCCCCTTTTTAACATTCTCTTGTGTTGGGTTTTTTAATTCCCCTTTTCCACTCCAAGCTACCTCCTGTGACACAACAGATGATGCAGCTGTGTAATTATACAACTTATTATTAGATCGTATAGGCAGAAGAGACATTACTAGCATTCCTTGTTTATACTGTAATGCACTTACTGAGGTTCATCATTGTCAGCTCTCTGGAGGAGGGATAGTGCAGCCTCTCTGCAAAGTCTCGGCAATACCACACAAGCAGCTCTTGGTTGGCAGGGATGGGCTTGATGGTGTAGAAGTAGATGTTCATTCCATTCTGACAAGCAGCCAAGTTCTGCTCCTGAACAGAGTAGCCGGGGTTTACATAACGCATCCAGTTGCTCTTGTCCTCGTTAAATCCATCAATGAAGTGGTGAAGTTCACCACTTGAATAGATCTGGAATAGAGAGGAAGTGCTTATGAATATATATAAATATATATATAGGCACAATACACAACATGTATGCACAGAGTCCAGAGGGGAAAAATGATAAGCTCCCTTTTTTTTTTTTTAAAGAGCATATATTACTGAAGTAAGAGTTCAAGCTGTGTTCCTGCCTTTCCAACTATGACATCCTCTGAGTTAAGAAGGTATTCAAAGGCAAGTTCACAGTCACCTTTTCCATTTCGTCTTAGCCTATGTCTCAGCTGGCTTGGGAAAACAAGAGGCAAAATCTGAAACGCAGAGTACTCTCCCTGTGTGAACAGTCTACCTTAGAGTCCTTTTCCTGATGCTCTGATCAACAAGTGGGTGATGCTGATGACTGCAGGTCTGAGTACATGCTTGCATTAATGCTTTGAGTCACCTGTGTATAAGACTGACTGGCCGCTCTACGTCAGAGTCCTTCTCACCTCTTTCTATGGCCTCTCTACTTGCAGTTTCCTACCACCTCCACCCAAGGTTTAAACTATGCAAACATTCTCCACCCCCCAGAGTCCTAAAGCAACACTTGCTCATAGTTGAACTGTAATCCTATTGTAGGAAGGCTGGGCGAGGCAAAGATGAAATTCACCTACCATAACTGAAGGAAGACCTGGAGAGGGGTTAACCCATGAAAAGTCATTTTTCCTACCAAGGAACATGTTCTGACTTGTCCACAGAGGAGCAAGAAAACATGAATCTGAAAACTGCTCAGCGGTTTCGGGGGAAAGAAGTTCCCAGCACTGACAGAAGCTACTGTTTCGTGAAATGGTAAGAATAAGAGAATTATTTTTAAAAAAATCAAGAGAAATCCAGGAAACATGCTTGTTAAAAACACACTGCTTACTCTCAAGGGGAACTAGCTCCGTGCTGGACGAAATGGGGTTCCTGGTTTTCTCAAAACAGATGACCAGGCAAAAGCCAGACCTTGAAGTGGGAGCAGCTTGCACCAGCAATGCGCCGCGCTGAGCAGGAAATGCCTTTCCAAAGGGGAGACAGAGCTTATCTCAAGGGGAGAACACTCCACAGGATGTTCCTGCCCGTGTGCCCTCACCACTCTCGCAGCTCCGTGGCCGGGCAGCGCCCTCCGGCCGGCCCGGACCCTCCTCTGCTCCCCGGAGCCCGGCGGGCAGAGAGGCGAGGCGGCCTGGCCCTTTAACGCGGGCCGTAAACACCAGAATCACTTTCTTTAAGAGTAACTTCCTGTAAACTGAGAAGGGGGAAATACATGTGGCCTCATCAAAGCGGCTTGCGAGAGATTTTGCGGTGTGTTTGTTATGAGAAAATGGAAGGGAGCCGGGCGAGTTGTGCTGCATCAAGAGGAGCATTCGGGTTTCTCTGCTCACCCCGGCTCGCAAACTTCCAGGAACGCGGGGCTCTGGCGCTTGACGCCTGCCACCACTTCCCAGACCAGCCCTCCACCGCTCCCACGTCAGGGCCACAGCTCCGACTCTCCGGCAGAGACACCCACCAGGCTCCCACCTATTCTGGGGAAGGCGCGACCAGATGTGCTGAGTCACGGCGCGGTTCCCAGAAATGACGCGGGCCCGGGCGGCCTCGCTTCCCTGGCGCGGGCAGGGCGCAGGCAGCGTCCCCGGGCGCCCGGCAGATGTTCCCGCTCCTGCCAGCGAGCCCAGGATGCCTTTAATCACATGTGGGGAGTTATCTCCCACAATTTCCTTTGCATATGCAAGCCTGTGTCAGACCTCTAGGAAGGAATTAATTTTCAGTGCAGCAGTCTGTCTTGAACGAATCAAGAGACTATAACAGGGAATTTAATGATGCTTAGATTGTTCCTAGGATATTGTTTCTGATGATCCCTCCACATTAAGGCTTAAAATCACATCATAAGAATGATGTCATCTTTCTCACTGCAATGTAGGAATGAAGTCCTGCAAGATGGTTAGCAGCCCCTCTTCCCTGTGTCTTCTATCTTATGAACAACTGGTAGGGCTAGGGTCAGCATACTGGTCTCTTCCTATACTGGACACAAGCTCCCTAAAAGTTCAGCAAAAAGAAACACTTTGTGGCCTTATTAACGTGAAAACAGTTGCCTGCTCTGTAAAAACGCGCATGCAAATAACTGCCTGTGCAATGCTGTATTACAGCGTACAAGGACGATCTGAGAAAACCAAAATGATTCAATTAGGTAGGAAGAAAGGGGTGTGGGGAACGCTGGTGCATGCCCTGGGTTTCACCTGGATATGAGGTTGGGATATTACTAAGGCAGGCAGGCACCTGAGCGCAGAGGCTTGGACACAGTCCCAAATCCACGGATTTAGACACAACCTACATGGCTAGAAGGCAGCAAAACAAATCCATGGAATGAGATGGGGCTGAAGGAATGTTCTCTAACAATTAATAATGTGTCTGTAAGGAAAATGAGGATTATGTCAACTGATAAACTGGAAGCATAGTCCCCAGCACAGACTGCCCAAGCCAAAACACATTGGCTGCTGCTCCCTTCCAGTTTATGCTATGGAGTACAAATTAGGCACCACCTCTGGTGTTTGTCTCTTTTCCCTTTGCTAAGACCCATGAGCTGCTCTTTTAACAATTTTGAGGAGGCCTAGAAAAATTTATTACTTGAATGATATACGCTGAAGACTACCACTACTGTGTTATAGCAGTTCTATACAAGACCCAGGAAAAAATGTCACAAAATGTATCATAATTCCAGAGTGAAAGCTTATGCAGTACTTTCACAGCTTCTTCATAGTGGTAAAAATCAAGGATGTGATAGTTGCATAAATCAGAATGACTTTCCGCTATGAAGGAATGCAAAATAACCTGCCCTTACAGCAAGCAGCAGACCTATTTCTTTACAGAATCAAGCACCGATACATTTTGGAAGACAGAGCCAGGAAGGGCTGTGCATCTCCACCGCTCTCTCCACCCACACAGTCCCTACATCCAAGACAGCCAGGCTTTTACTCGGCTTAATTCACCCACTGGCCCTGTTTGTGCCTGGCCATGTACAGAGGTTGTCCCCTGCATCATGCAGCAGGAAGTGACCCAGCTTCTCAGCCGTACTCATTTAGTGATCTGCTTACTGCAACAACGTGGTGCTGTTTTTTCCTGCTTACCCGCCAAAAGTATTTTCTGTTCGCATTCTTGGGAACCGTATCACTGGTATAGATCTCTCCTACCAGGGGTCCAAAGCGTGTTCCTTTTGGGATGTACTCTTTGCTTATAACTCCAGTGACCTACAAGAAGAGCAGCACAGGATCAGTCCATTGCCAGCAGAAAATGAGAAGTCTCCCTCTTCTCCCCTGTCCCCCAAATGGAACAAGGTAAAGCAATCAATGCAAGAAATTTTTTGTGACAGGTCAGCAAAGCAGAAATAAATAAATGAACAATCGTGTTGGTTACAATACGACCAGCTTTGTTAGGTACTAATATTTTCCTAAGACATATGGAAGCTAATGATGAATACCACCTTAAAAATGTACTTCTTGGAAATACATTTACAAGAAGAAACAGTAAGTGAAACATACAGAGACTGTCAAATATCTTCGGAAGTTATTTTTCCTATCAAAGGCAACCCCCAAAAGTCTAGTTCCAGCAAACAAAAATATGCAATATCTATCAATCACTTCACTGCTTACAGAGCTTGCTTTTCTAATAAGTTAGGAACTGGAATGACTGCTCCTCCAGATCAAAATGAAACCACCCTCTGCCCCCCTCCATTTTTCAGTCTATAGCCACCCTAAAGTAGCTAAAAGGAGAACACACAAAAAAAAAAAAAAAAAAAAAAAAAAAAAAAAAAAAAAAAGACAACCTTCAGTTCTCTTACCAGCATACAGTGGCATATAAAACAGAATATGAAGTGGCTCTGGGACATGTACTCACAGGTCACCTTCTTGTATAAAAAGGAATCATCAGTTCCAGTAACATATATCAAGTGGGTTTGGTCAAAAAAGGTGTAAGGGTTTTGTAGAAAATGCTCCACTGTGCTAGGTCTAAGAAATGTACTCTGGTTGTTCAGCTTCCTTCTTGACAGTAATTATACCAAAAAAAGTCACTGACCACAAATCAGGAAGCAATTCATCATTATTCAGAAGAACGTGCCTTGGAGTAACCCTTTGCAAAACACTGCTGAGTTATTGGTTTTGTCTCTCTGCTTCTCACCAGTTTTCTTAAATTTAATATATCCAAACAATGTTAGAAAACCAACAATTTTGTAAACCAAAAACCCCAAGCCTTTGCAAGATTGATCCTGCTGCTCAGATAGTGGGGAAAAAAAGAAGGTAAAAAGCCCATTAATTTGGTATTATAACAAAATATATTATAAACTCTCATGGCAAAATGTATTAAACTTATCCCCTTCACACATCTTTCCACTTGTCTTTTTGCTTGCCAGGATTTCAGAACAAGACAGGAACACCAGCAGTAGTTGAGGGAGACTGAGAGCTGGGATTACTGCTGTCTGTACCCCACACGGAATCAATGTCCTTACCAAAGCAGATTAGCACTCATCCGACCCTACAGACAGCTCACTTCAGTGAGCTTTTCTATTTCTTTTAACAGTCCTTCTCAGCAAAGGGTGGTAAAAACCCTGGACTGTATGTACACAGCACTTCACAAATTAGCTAAGCCTTCTGATTTTCTCATGCTACATTTTCTAACATTGTATGATCCTTAATGTGCAAGTGAGAGGCAGACAGAGAAATTCTTGCCTGTGTACTGGTCAAGATTAAAAATCCCAGTAAAAAATGAACACCTAGCATAATTTAATGTTAAATGTCAAAATAAAGGGGACAAATAACAGCCATGGATTCAAGGAATCACCTGGTAACATATTGCTGGGTGTACGTGGTGGCTGTTTGTACTCATTTGCATTTTAACATATGTTTTCAGCACACTACAAAGAGAAAAAATTAAAACATCAGCAGGAGAGGTAGTTAAATGCTCCATTGATCTGTGCATCTGGACTGAAGAGAGAGAAGAGGGACTTCCAGAAATTTTCCTACACCTACCATATGCTGAAACAAGCTCAGTGGCTCAGTTTTATTTTTGTCTTGCTTATACATGTCTCATAGAGAGCTGAAAAAGGCAGATGTTCTTCTCATTTTCCCTATATATCTTCATTTACATCCATCTGCCCTCTCAAGAAAAGTTCACAACCAAGCTACAAGCACACCCTACCAGTTTTACTGCATGATAGCTTGAGATTTTTCATGGTTTTAAAAATATCTTGGCCTTAATTAAAACGACTTTAATGAAATTCTCAGAATCTCTAGAAATCACTCCTTGAACTAGTCAACTTGAAACAGTCTCTGACACAGCAGATACTTTTTGATATCCACCTTACAGGCAGCATTTGTGTTCAGCCATGCCAGGGGAGAAGCAAAGATGATTTCTCACCCTGTACCCATCAGAATTTGGCAGAAGAGGTTCTGCATGTCTGTGTGTGTGCCAACACTGAAGTTCTGCTAAACCAGGCTATAAAGCTGTCCAGACGACTTTTAGCTGACGGTAGCTCTCTGGTCAGCAATTCTCGGCCTCCACTGTTCCCTCACAAGCTCAGCTGCTGAGGCCGAGGAGGGACACCTGCCAGCAGAAGGGTGCCAGCAGTGCCAAGGCTGCCCGACTCCAGGCTGCCGGCAGCCCCCCTGCCGCAGCCAAAAGGGGCTCCTGCCCCGCCGCAGCTTAGCGGGGGCGGCTTAAGAGGAGGCCCGGAAGCAGGGAGCTGCCGAGGGCTGGCCGGTAGGACAGTGGCGCAGCTCCGGGTCCGGAGCCGGGGGTGAGCCGCCCCCCGGCTGCCGGAGGGCTGTGCCGGAGCGGCACTTCGGAGCTCTGTCCGCCAGGTGTCCTCCAGCGCGCCGCTCCGCTCGGCGGGGAGCCCTTCCCGGGAGCCGCGGGGAGCCCGGCGCGGGCGCTCCCCAGGAGCGGAGCCCTTCTGCCGCCGCCGCCCGGGCGCTGCCTGCGGGGCCCGCGCCGCGCCGCACGGCAGCCACTGCTTCCCCCGCTAGTTCCTCTCCACAGGCGCTTACCCCTCTCCCTTCAAAGCTCCCAGCACTCCGCCGCGTCCCTCCTCTCAGTGCAACAGCATTTCCAGCAGGAAGGTGCAGCCCGGCGTCAGCCGGAGCCCGCTGCTCGCTGCCCGAGCGGGGCCGGCTGCGAGCGGCGCCCGGCGCGCCGGCGGGGCGGCACGGCGGGGGGAGCGCGGGCCCGGCGGCAGCCCGGGACGGCGGCCCTGGAACTGACCAGGGTCCTAATGCGGCGCCGGGGGCCTGGCACGCCTGGGGCCCGCCTGGACCGGTCAGCACGTCCCGGCCTGCCCGCGGCCCCTGGGCATGAGGCGGATGGGCTCCGGTCCCAGTTTGATCCGAGATGGAGCTTTGGAAGATCAACGCTCCCGCATCTTTCCTTGTGGAGAGGGCACTGAAGTAAACAACGACTCCTGCTAATTCTGCAAGGGGAGGGTATTTTGCAATAGGACCACTAAACTGCTTTAAAAAACCAAAACACCGAACAAATTCTTATTGGCTTCATTAAAACAGCAGTATTCTCCACACGCAAACAGGGCGGGCCATCATGTGTCCTGGAATAACACTGATTTTAATTTTTTTTAGCTACTAGTTCTACAGTTACATAATTTTTACCCCTTTGTTCAGTGACCGGTTTTCTAAAAGTGATGCCACAAAATAGAATGCTTTCAGATGGCTTCCTCGGCGACCACACAAAAAGTAAGTAAAAGCAATAGGGGAGAGCAAGTGTCTGAGGTCACTGAGGCACAGTTCGTAACAGCTCAAAATCACTGCTTTCACCAAAATCAGTGATTCAGGGTCTGTCTCAAACAAATGGCCTTATCAGAGATATGCAACAGTAATGGGTGTTTTGCCGAGATACGTTTTCCTCTGCCCAAGGTCACAGACCAGGATGAGACACTAGTAATATTCAAGACAGCAGAGTAACTGTCACTTTATATCAAGAAGGGCTGTTTGGGCTTTAAGCACCAAGACCAAAGGGAAGATTATTGAAAAAAAAGTTTTTAAATGTCTGCATGAAAAGATCGTTCACATATGGCCTTCTAAGCGTAAGCCCGACACCACATTTCATCATTTTTTGACAATTGCCAAAACTGGGGGAAAGGATAAATAATTCACGCATAGAAATAAATAAATGACTTCATGTAAATCTAACAGCCTAAAATGTTATGAGCAGTAGTAATTCATTTTTTAAAATGCTGACACATTCTGTGAACTCACAAGAAAAAATGTGTTCTTCAGAAAAGTCCCTAATGAAGATCCAAGAATAAACAAGAGTATGATGACGTGTCATGGGCTCCCTTGCAAATTGCATAAACTTTTAAAGAGGAGCTCCACAAAGCATGCAAGAAGATACAGAAAAAGCAGCCCTCCCCAAATAGCAGCGGCCGTACTTCCTCCCTCCTAAGCAGGCACGCAGTACTTTTCCTGCTCCTGCTGGAGGTACAATACTAATTGTGACAGCACCAGGATTTCATGATCTAATCATGACAGTATCAGCATTTCACAAGCGATGTATTATATATGTTTTTTTGACAATAAACTGACTCAGCATTTAAAACTCAACCAGATGAAGCCACAGCTCTCCCCAAAGTTAACAATGAAGACAGCTCATATCTGAAACCCACTGGCAAACACGCACGCATGCATCCCCCGAAGTCTTACCTCATCCTTTTGCAAGTGATAAAAACCCACCCTACCGAGCTGTCAGGACTCCAGTGGTTTTCCATGAAGTCAAAACCAGAATCAGGCTCCCTCACTGACCCACAAACAGCAACTTGCAAAAGCAATACATGTACCCAGTCCTGACCCCACTAAACAAAATCAAACCGGGAAGGCAGACAAAAAATACAGTGTTTCATGTCAGAAGTTGCTAGCATACAAGCGGATCATGCCATTTACAACTACTTCACCCTGCAGATCAGTAGCAAATGAGAGACCTGTCCATACATTCACCAGAGTGTAGCCTTCACAGAAGGTGGGCAAAAGAGCACATCATATCGACCCTTTCTTTCAGAGCTACCTTAAAGATAGTCAGGGTTTAAAAGCTCCTATTACTCCTAAGGGTAGGTGCAATTCAGCACAAATGAAAGACCGGGGGGAGCTTTGGAAAACAAAAGGAGGATGTCCTATATTCAGACTCCCACTAGCAGGGAGCTGCACAGGTCACATTTTACAAGAAAGAACCAGCAATCTTTCAACAACTTCTCTCTCTCCCCCCACCTCTTATACAGAGATGGCAGCAGTCCTCCTGATTCACTGACCTGAGCTAGGGAATAAGGAAATTACACCTCGGTGTTTCCAAACACAGTGTTGGAAATTTTGAAAGCTCTTTGGATGTCTCCAGCCGCAGCAGCAGGATTCGACAGGGGCAGAGAGAGCAAGCAGCCTCAGCAGCCAATCAATCATCAGCCGGCTGCCAAGGACCGACCTGAGCTGTCACACTGTAAGCTCATCCTTCAACCAAGAAATCCTCCTGTATCCCATGGCAGAGTCACAGCTTTATTTCCCTCTTCACGCCAAACTAAGACTTATTTAACAATGCAATAACACAAAACCAGTTTTCACACTTTTTTTCTGGAGCATGACCTTTCTCTGCCAAAGTCTGGCAGGGCAGGGCAGGGCAGATGGGAAGAGAAGAGTGATTTTAAGGAGAATTTAGCTTTAACCTCTTACCAAACCTACTTGGCACTCTATTAGGCACTGCCAAGCTAAATTCCATGGTGTCAACACCCTTCAGCTGGGGGTCCGGCCCTATTTCTGTACACAGGATTAAACAAGTACCTGATCTGGAAGGACATATTTGATAGGCACGGATGAGTGTACCTCTTCTTTTCAGCTCTGTGGTCAGTATGTTTAGCCAAAGCAGAAGCACAGGTAATAGTTGCTATACCACAAGTCTCAGCACAGGGAGAAATGAAGGGTTGTCCCCTGGGTTGTTACGCTACCGAACATCACACCTAGCTATAATAGCTACTCTATACGAAGGAGTAAACACAAAACCAAATTGCTCATCCAGGCTCATTTCTTTCCAGCCCTTCTGAAACAACAACAAAGAATGTACCCACTCCAGGGACAAGGATAGGATAGACTCGCACGGCTAGCTACCGGTGAAGATACTGTCCCAGATAAACAAAAGTTAATTTAAGCTACGGCCGCCCTTCTGTCAAGCTTGCTACAGTTCTACCATTACTTCCTTAACCGACACGCCAGAGTTTTTAAGAATTTAGGAAGTCAGGAATACAACAAGCTCACGAAAAGAATAAAGCAATTTCATAACCAAAGGGAAAACAAAAAGAAATAATTAAACACATTTCCAGGAATTTGGTTTTTTTTTTTTTCCTTTACTTTTTTAAAGCTATTTATTGGACAACCGAGGCACTTTAATCTCTGAGCCAGAGGCAATGAATGGTCCTGGCAAACAGCAGCCTAGAAATTGGCACAAAGAACTACCCCACAGTTTAAATATGCTTATTCAGATGCTGTTCAAATTGTGTGAAAATTTAACTGTTTGCGAATTGGTACAGAAGCAGTTTCAGGGATAGGTTGGCTGCAATTTTCAGTGGAAATATTACACAACAGATGACCAGCACACAGTTTCTTAAAAGAGTTATTAGGGTCCCATATTAAAAGCCAGCGGGCAGCAGTTGTTGTTGTTGTTGGTAGGGTGTGTGTGTATGCTAAAGAATCAAAGACAGGGTGAGCACACGCTTTCCAAAGCGCTGTGATTTGGCTTGTCTGACTCCAACCTTCCCCAGAGCACTGCCGCTTACCTCTTTGCAGTTAGATGCATATTTGAAAGTCAAGTTCCTTGGCAAGGAAGCCTCTGCCTGAGTTAGGGTGCCTCCATCGGCACTGGGATCCAGCGGGTGATCATTTACAATATATGTGCACTTCTCTTCAAAATCAGCCTCTGTCCACAGAGTCATGTCAGCATCCTCCATGTCCATTTTCATTGTCCACTCTCTCCCTTTCACCAGATTCTTGAAACTCACAGCGTCCGAGCTACACTGTGTAGCAGCCTGGAAAAAAAGAAAACAGCCTTTAATCCTCATTGTCCTTCAGTGTTGTGGTTTCCGTTGATACAGTGTGACTAATACAGTAGTCTGTGACACTTTAAAAGCGTATGCAGGATAGTTGGTACAGTTGAGTAATAGCCAAAAAGCAGTGTAAACGAAGCTGCTCTGACTGAAGCAGCACTTTAAAATGCCAGCCTCGGTAGTAATGAGGGAACAAAAACAAAGAGGAGAAAATCCCTAGGCTGTGACAACCACTTTACCTTTTTCAGACCCTTTCCTTAATGCTTCAGAGAGAAAAGAATATTCCGTGCTGAAGAAAATGTGGGGTCATGGCTGCAAGACCACTTAGTTGCCTGTGGAAAAGCTGCCTCAGAAAAGTGTCACACAAACAAGGAGAGGAAGAGGAAAGGAACTGCTGTCTGCGTCTGAATGAAGCTAAAAATGGAAAGCGCATGTTGGAAGAGCGGAACCCAGCCTTGCCTCTTCCAAATGGGGAAGCCTGAACTTTCCCACCGGCTTTCAACACACAAACAACTTTCAAAACAACCTGGCCCCCCCGCCTCCTCCTGACGTCCCCTTATCCTCTGGCATGGAAGGCTGAGAAAGCCGACATCCTGCCAGCATCACTGTAGCAGCAGCAGCCCTGCACAAAGCACTGCAACGTGTTCTTGGGGGTCAAATCAGAAAATAAGCAGGGGAAATAAATAAAATAAATAATTTTAAAAGAAGTTATTCTATCCCTTTTGATTTTGATGGTACCTCCTAGAATGAGTATCACAAAGCAGTGGATATGAGCCCAGCAGGGCAATTCCAGCAAGTCCTTCAGCCCCTCTGTCTGTTCAGGACAGAGGCACTGTTATCAAACCTATCCTCGAACAGGTATTAGGGTCGCGCTCTTTCCATAACGTTCATGAGGAACCAAAATCTGTGCCTATGCCGGTAGCTGAGAATGACGCTCAATCCGGCGTAAAATCCCTTCATTTTTCCTTTCTGGATACACAGCTACTATGAAATTCACACCCTTCCTCCGGGAAAAACGAAACACGAAGACTGAAAGCGCACGATCTTCCGAGAAAGAGATTAAGGGCTGAGCGACTGTGGGTTCGGGGGAGACCCCCAGCGCCCCCCCGGGACGGGCCCTCCCGGGCGGCACAGCCGAGCCACCCGAAGAGGCTGAGGCGGGGGTCGCGGCAATACACAGCTCCCCTGCGGCCGCCGCCGCCTCGGGACCAGCCCCGCGCCCCGTCCTGGCCGCGGTCGAGGCGAGCAGTGCGACAGAGCCGGACTCTCGGCGTTAAAGGGGGAGAGGGGACGAACAGCGAAACTCGGGCCGGGGTGGGGGTGTGACAGCTGCGCGGCGGAGCGAAAGGGTTAATGCCGATCAGAGCAGCGCTCCCGATCCGGGAGACGCGACGAGGAAACTTTTGCCTCGTCCCGCGGGCGCCGGGGCGGGCGAGAAGCAGGAGCCGGGGAGGTGGAGACGGGGGTGAAAGAGGGAACGGCATCGCGCTCCTTACCGGGGCAGAGTCCGCGCGCGTTTCCACACCGAAGCCCACCGGCGGCGGCAAACCTGGCTCATCTCTACAGAGTAAACATTTCTCCTTCCTTCCAGCGGCCGGGTCCCCGGGAGACTGACTCACACCTCCAGCCGCCGCTCCCCTCCCGCTCCTCCCTCCCTCGGCTGTCACAGGTGCTGCTGCTCTTGCCGCTGGGGAACGCTGGGGGGCCGCCTGCCACAGCCGCGCGCTCCGCTCGCCCGCTCGCCCGCTCTCACGCACCGGCCCCTCCCTCCCTTCCTCCGCCGGCCCCTCTCACAGCGCGGGAGGTGGGGCCCTACCTGCGGACCCTGCCCCGCCCAGCCCACCCGCGTTGGGTTTTTTACATCACTGTTATTATTTTAATTTTTTTTTCCCTCCCTTTCGGCCCCGTGCGTCAGCTGGGAGAGCCGCGGCGCTGCCCCGCCGCCTGGATCTGCTGGGTGGGCGGGCACCGCGGCGCTTCGCGGAGAGCGCACCTGAGGCAGCTTTTACTAGAAATCTGTTTTCCGTGCTGTTTTTAAGCTCCGGAGTTCAATACATGACCGCTTTCGTTCTTACGGAGTTTGACTTGATAGAGCTTTATAAAAAATACCAACTAAAATTATTCCCAAGTTCCCGAATACTGATTAAAACTCGATTCAAAGTGCTTGCTCCCAAACCTCAACGTAGTACTTCACTTGAGATGACAAATTTGGGGGTTTCAGAGTTATGATTTTATCCCTTTCCCGAGTCTCTTTCTAATCAGCGCCTGTAAGAGGAACTGGGAAAAACATTTCTGTTTCTTCCCTTAAACAAAACCTTCCCCCTTTCCCTTGGTAACAGCAGGGAAGCAAGCTCACAGCAGCAGAACACAGCACGCAGCGTTTCCAAACCCGATGCCCCTTTCGCAGCGCGGTAGGAAAACGAGCACGGATCGTGCACGGGGCAATGTGTGAGCGGCCGTCCAGGAACACACTGCTGATGGAAGGAGGGTTGGTGGAGCAATCAGCAGATCCCGGCACCCAATCTTTTTTCCTCCGATCCAAGCCAACATGCTGGCTGAAGGAAGGACATCCTGTGATGATGGCATCCAATGTCCTGTTTGTTTATTATTAAGAGCATTCCTGCTTCTCATTACAAAACAACCAGATGCCTAACTTCCTTCAGTGGTCCTGTCTCTTCAGCGAGGCGTCCTCGGGCTGAGAGGAACGGTGATGCACAATTCCATTTATAGCCATCCACAGCCCAGTGCAAATGCTAGCTGCTTCACTGTGAGGCAACTCTACTACTTTTCCTTCTTCTCACACGTCTGCAAGCATATTTCTCATCAGTTGCCTGGCACTTTATGTGGCAGCTAGTTTCACATTCTTCTTCTAAACATACATGCACTTATATTCTAGGGTGATCTCAGTGTTACATATTTCTTCACAGGAAAAAGGGAGAAGTGGGGGGGGGGGCGGGAAGCAGGTTTGTGCAATCGGGTGCCTTGTCTGTCTCTCTGACAGGCGTACACAAACCCCTTTCCCTTAACCTGCTCCCCCTCCCACTGATAAAAAGACGTGTGGAAAGGATTACTTGCCATTTTCGGCCTGCTATGCTGAGAATAGCATATCTGTGTAAAGACCTTCCGTATGCGCTAACGCGGGAGGGCTTGTGGCAGCAGACCTAAGTAGGGCAACTGCTGGCAAGTGAGTGTCCTGCCTTAACTGCCACCGCAGTGTAATTCCACAGGAGAGGTGGCCTGAGCACTGGGGCTGAAGGATATAAATGTAATTGGATATACCCTGTAAAACCGAGGCACATCCAAAATGAGGTCTAGGAAGGCTCTGAAGTAGGAAGAACCATTCATTAAAGGAGAGAAATCCGGCCTACTTGATTGGGTTAATTAACTGATGCTGAGTCACACTGCATAGAACAGAAAAACAATGTAGTCATACTGAAGGTGATTATTTTACTGAAAAATAGTCTCACTCCGAGAGGCAGCTGTTTCAGAGCTTTTCACTTCCCTGTTAGCTTGAAAGAAAAACAAAAAAAGGGGGGGGGGATGGGGACAAGAAGAAAGGGTTGGTGTGTTTCCTTCAGGGACTGATCTTCTTAATGTGAAGGAGAGCAGGGAAAAAGGCAAATCTGCTTTTCAAGGAACTGAGAATACTTTTGGACTGGAAAACAAGTGGAAGCAGAGATTAGATTAGATCACATCAGATGAAGTGAAATATTCATCAGGAGGATGCCAATATCCCAGGTCAGTGCGGCTCTATCTCTGGAGCCTGGGGAGGTGAGTACAGCCTATGAAGCCTATGGACTTCAAATAACTCTGTGGCACGCTCTGAGGCTATCCCGAAATTAGGTCCAGGTGTCTCAGTGAAGCTGAGCCCAGAGCTACCTTAGTGCAGGAGAAGGAGTTTTGCTGATGTGCAGATCCAGCCTAACAGTGCCTGATCTGGAATAAAACTAAGTTTATCAAGAAAAAGAGACAGAAACAAATTGTTAAGAACGTGTACTGAAGTAATAATCACAAAGGAAACTCTGCCATTAAAGAAATATATAGACTGACCTTCTGACCTTCCTCCTTAAGAGAGAAACATAAAAAGACGCCGTGTTCAACCAGAAGTTTTCTGCTCTTTTATAGAAATCGTTTGTACCAGTAGCTGCTATTGTCTGGAATGTGCAATCTCAAAATGTTGTTCATTTCAAAAAGAACATTTTTAGTCATATTTTAATTTTTTCCTTCTCGCTCATAGAAAACCTCAATTACTGTATTAATCAGCATTTCTCAGGCAGCTCTCTCTGCAGCAGCTTTCAGCCTGGCAACAAATCATGAATGGCCCTAACAGCTCTGATCTCAGAAATCCCCATCCATTTCCTTTGATGCTATCACCACTTCAGCTCAACAACAAGCCTGTGCAGCTCAGCCTCAGCTGCCACTGCTGCTGTTCTCCCTGTGCCTGCTGTAATTGTAAGGGGAAGAAGGAGGGAAGGGAGCTGGCTCTAATAGATGAAATTTCTTTAAAAAGTCGGAGGGGAGATAAAATGCACACAAGAGATTAAAGGAAAGTCTCATTTTCACATCCTCCCCTTCCCCAAACAAGGTCAGTGGCAGATTGACCACATCAAGAGTAACTACCAGACCCACCCCCATTTCCCACTTCCTGCATGTAGGCATCCTTGTGCTGGTAAACATTTGGGGACCAGTTGTGGTCATTACTTGGAGAAGGTACATGATGTAGTTGCACAACTGCACATCTTTTAAAAGCCAACTGAGAAATCAAACTCTAAGAAGAACTTGCTTTCAAGTTCTGATATGCACTCATGTTTTGGGGCCACGTTTTTGAAAATGTGGTTGCTGTCAGATTGAAGGGAAAGAGAGAGACCTAGCACACTTTAGTGACTGTGCAACAGGAAAAGTTACAGCCGTCTTCTCTTCAGACTGGCCTGACCTTTGCAAAACACTGCCTATGGGCTTCAGATATGATCTCAGAGGCTTTGTATGCTCTAGACAACTTCAGCTGGTATTGCCTATAAGGAGAGAAATTAAAATTGCACTTGAATCTACAAGAAGGTTTTTGCAAGGGCATTTGGGGTGGTGTGTGCTATAGCCAGGAGGCTTTTGAATTAACACATGCAGCTTTCAGGGACTGCCTTTAATTACAGAGCACCCTGGTCATTGCCTCTTAGCACTTCCAAATGCCAAACGTTTATTTTTGTCTCAGCTGTCCAATTCCAAGAGCAGATCTTTTGGCTGCTCTCTCAGCTGCTGCCTAGTGCAAGCCTTAACATCACTTTTGGTTTCTGTTGTTTTATCCTCTCAAAAAATTTTCCTTAAAAAGAGAAAAAAGGAGTCAAACTAAAATACCATATCCCTTTTTGTTTCCCACTAGGCCTTATTAAAATACTACTCAGATGACGTATGAATAAGCCAAAACAATTCTCCTCCGATGGAAAAAAAACATTCTCACAGCACACAGAAGTGAGAACTAAGCTTCAGCCTTTTCCTCTTGTTGAGCCTTGAGCTTGAGGAGAAGGAGCCGAGGCTATCTGGGCCTGCTATCAGGAGGGCAAGAAAGCTTTGTGGGAAGGTGGACCACAGATGTTCCCTTCTTGGCTACCGTCAGCCTTCCCCTCACACTTCTGAGCAATGGTGGTCTTGGGAAAAGTAGGGAGGACAGTCAAGAGCCCATACAAGAACACTTTTATAGTCTTTGCATGTTTCTACCAACACAAGTTTATATTGGACAGGAAAATCTGAGTACAAATTCAACCTTTCACATCCCAACCCTGGACTTCTGAATATTCTGTCCATTGCAACTGAGTCTGAGGAAACACGAATGACAACAGGCCAACCCATTCCAACTATTTTCTGACCTTACTGGTAACAAGGGGACTGAAAAAAGTGTGCTTTGGAAAATTTTCATTTAAAATAGGCTGATTTCCAGATTGTCATGGGGGAGGGATGGGATGGTATACATATATTAGAAGGCTCACTCCTGTGAATACTTCATACATCAGTCCCATAACAAACTCACAACAAGCTGAAGAAATGAAGTCACCTCAGAATGAATTGTATTGTTTCAACTTTCATGTTTCTTCCTTACTTGGCAGTCATGACACTTTTTGGGGTATTCTCTCCTCAGCCTGCCTGGTAAGACACAGTGATACGAACAGTGGCGAAACTTCAGACTGTGCTCCTGCACAATTCAGTTTTGATGTCAGATACTTTCCGGGCCGCCTGATCTCCTGGAGCTGATGAACACAGCAGAAGGAGGGCAAGATCCATGGGTGGAACTACTACGCCACTTTTCTCAGACAGAGCTGGCCACAGAGTGCATTTCAAAACAGATTAACAAAAACAACAGCTACACACCATGACAAAGTGCATGTGGTGGAAATGAAAATATTTACCCACAGATTATCACAGATCCAGCAGTGTGACTACCATGCATTGAGGACCAAAGGATTCAAAATAGTGCCTGTATGTTTAGAGTTGATTAGGGAATCTGGTAGGGTTGGTCTGAAGAACCACTTTTTAAGCTTCTAAGAGTACAGTTGTCATTTCTCCACCTCTCTTACCCCAGGGTGGTGAAATAACAGTCTTTTCATACCTGTGTGTTGGCTGGGGGAGGGAAGAATTCCTCTGCTATTAAACACAACTTCTCATTAAATAGTTGACACCTTATCCTTCTTTAAATGTTGTAATGTTTACTTTGCAAAACCCAGGAAAGCTTTTAAAATAAAGATAGCAGAGAGATTCTTAAGCCGGGTGTCCTTGCTTATCTGCTCTTTATCAACTAGCTATTGTTTCTGGAGGAGCTCGTTGGGGAAGGTGGAGCAAAGGGGGTTAATGTTCAATAGGTATCTATCAGTTCCCCTGAAGGAATAGCGCTGCTGACAGAAGAGCAACACTAGGCTCTCCACTACTTCCTGCAAATGTGACAAACCAGAGAGGGAGGAAAAAAAAAAAAAACCAACCGAGGGCTGCAGCTAGTTCTTTTCTTTTTTTCTTCTTTTTTTTCCTCCCTCTCCCAAAACAACTAGTTTTAAGAAATACATTGTCCTTAGGAGAGATAATCCCACAATAGAGAGTCCATTAGAGGTATTAAAGCATTGGCAGCGCCTGATCTACAAGAAGGGCTCTGTCCTGACAATAGACAATTAAAGCTGATAAATCTGCACTACTTGTTGCCGTTCTAATTCCTCGTAATTGTATGCTACTTGTCCCTGCCTCCTGCGTCCAGGGATGAAGCATGCTTCTTTAATCTCCAGAGTACCTGACCTAGTTCCTATATGGTCTTTTCAGGACCTGTTTTCTTCCCATCTGGACTTCTTCCCTCCTACTCTCCTTTCCTGCTTCTCTGCCCTAAGCATTAAGAAGAGGTTACGATAGAGGGCACAGAAAACACCAGAGCACAGCACCCGGATCAATAATTCTGGAGCCCCAGACAATGCGCTAATCTGCAATAACAGCTAATCATGGTCAATTTGGCACACCAGTGATTAAACTGTACTTTTCATTAGGCTCAACAAGTAGAGCAGACGCACACTGACAATTCAAATTGCCCTATCAGTAAGAGCTGCCAAACTCATGTGCACTTCTGCATTTGTAGCTGCTGCATCACTTGACTTGCCAGACTAGGTGCTTTGTGGGGGATTACCTGTTTTCGTTTGACATTTTACAAACTAGGACTCCTAGCTGTGTTTTCTATAAAAAGCAAGACCCTGCCTCGTGCCACTGCCACAAGTTCTCTTGCTTAAAGGGCTCAGTGGGTGAAATTGTGATATGCAGGATGCTGAAAAACGATCCTTGCAATTACATGTTCCCTCCTGGTCCTAACAAAATTCTTGGGGGTTTTTTATGTCTCAAAGACACTTGGTGCTTTTGTTGAATTTCTTTTTTTTTTCCCCTTGAATAAATCTTGAAAGCCTGCTGGCGACAGAAGCGTGAAAATGTGCATCACAGGATTTAGAAGATTGAAACAAGTAAAAATTATGTTGGATCTTTTTATTTTTCAAGCTGAACTGTTCAGCCAACCTCACAAAGTATTTAGAGACTCAAGAAACGGTTGGATTTTTTTTCATCCCTGAACTTATGAAGAAGCCACTACTGTGTCCACCTTAGAAATCTACACAGTTATTACCCTTCACATGTCATTTTGAAAGTGACCTTCCTGTCACCCTCATAGAACAATTTCTCGTGACAACAGTTTATTCTGGTTGCAGTCATACCTAACGGACCCATTTTGCAAACTGCCCTGAAAGTCTCACCCGAGAGTTTACCACAATCTTTCTCTAAAGTACAGCACCAAATTCCAGGACTCCTAGAGACCAACCCCACACACTCAGAGGTCTCCTTCTGTTTAACTTTAGCTTATCATCCTTGTAGTAACTTGAATAAGTGTTAAAACTGCACTTCAAGTTGCTCTTAAAAAAAAATAGCTTGGAAGATGTCAAATGAAAGCAGGAAATGTCTCTTCTACTATTAATATTAATGAATCCCTAATGCATTTGCAACCCACTTGAGGTTAAGTCAGTAGAGTTCTTCTTCTGACAGCTATTCCTCATCAAACTACCACTGCTGAAGATGTTGATGCTTTCCCTTTTGCTCTGTAATCTTTAAACCAAGTTTAAATCACACCAGAGCCTACCACAAAATAATGTATTTTATCCTAAGTGAACACAAAGCCCTGGAGACAGTGGTTTAAAACAGCACACATGTCCGCTCAATTTATCATTTTAAGATAGGAAGCTGCCGCAACAAACAGAACACCTCCTTGAAAGTGGGACAGCAGCAGATTGCGGTGCAGAAAGCTCCGGGATCTTTTGTTTTCCTGGAGAGCAACAACAGGGCTTTGCAGAGAAAGACAACAGCCTCCCCTCGCTGAAATCTAAATCAGTTGATATAGGAAAGCCTGCCAACTGCTAGTTAGATGGTAGCAAAATATTGCAGATAATTCACTTTTCACGATAAAGCAGAAACAAGCGGGCAAGCAGCACCCAGCAGGGGCTCAACTGATAAAACGGTGTCAAACTCAAACCATTTGTCAATTGGGAGAGAAGAGAGCAAGCTGAAAGATGGACTCAGGAAGTAGATTTATCTAGTGCGACACATTAACTAGTATAAATACTAAGGAAAAAGTAAACACATTTACCCAGCAGTATCTCCAGCCAGCAAAGAAAAGGCTTCTGAGCCTCAGACTCACGCTGGCCATCTAACCTCTCAGATGTCAGCTACAATAGCAGTAGCATTTTTCTTCTTGTGCAGGGTTGCAATGACATTTAATTCACGGCACTAAAAGGTTTTATTAAAAGTGTACATTATAATTAAGCAAAACAAAAACGTGACTCGTGTGCTGTTCTAGTCTCCTCCCTCCACCCAGTAGCCAAACCAATAAAACCACCTTGGCAGCAAACAAGTCAGGTAACATACCCCGGAGAAGAGCACAGATTTGTTATAGAATCATTCACTTGGTGTCTGGCTTGTTCAAAACTGCCTTATCAGAAACTTCTGTGCCGGAGGCTCCCGAGGCAATGGAGGGGACTGACAATGCAGGTCAGGCACAGTAATTCGCCAACAGCATAATGTGGGGCACATAAACAAACTGGAATAATGCAGGGCAGAAGGGCTCTTTGGATGTATGCTTTCCATTGGAAAGTATAAACAAATAACACAGTCTGTGCACCACACATCCCTGCTACTATCACGAGGAAGAAGGAAAATGTTTCAAAGGGCTTTAGGATGCCAACCCACAGCTACGTGGCAACCTGTAATATCAAAGAATGGTGCAGCATATCAGCAAACCATTTTAACACTCAATCTGATGCAAACCTCAAAGATTAACAGCAAAGCAAGTAATGTGCGTCTTCCCCCCTCCCCTGTCCCCCTCCAAAAAAAAGGCATTAGTTCATAAAGAAAACTACAGCACAGTTCTTTGTTCAGCTGTACCTTCATGTGTCCACACAGCACAGGTTCCCCACCTCCAGCTGATGCATCTCAGGATTTTAGTCCATATGGAATGTCTGTCATTCACTCTCACACTCTTACACACACACACGCATGCTCATGCACACCACACCACACCACACCCGCACTCTTGCTCCCCAACACACACTGCCTGGAACTGCTCCGAGGATTTTAGAATTTCCTCTTGCTAGCAGATTCCTCCCTCCCCTCACATCCACTCCACCCCGTTCTGTAATTAGGCTTAACAAGAGCAATTAACAAAACAAACTCCTCTCCGCCTGGTGGCCTGATAATTCTGATTGTCATAATGTATTAAGATGTGTAAGCCAGTTTAAAATAAAGGTAAATTAAAGCATTGCACAAGGGCCATTTTGCACCTATTTCTACTGCTTTTATCATAGAGATAATGAACATTCAGCCACGCCTTTAATTTAAAACATAAAATACCAAAACTCGCATCTGAACAGCAGAACTCAAAATTGATGCTTTTGAACCAACAAGACTATTTTGATTTTTTTCCTAGTTTGCTTAGAGGGCAGCTCCCTTCTCCTATGCACAGCAAACTCCGTAGAAAGATTTTTCTTTATGGAGTTACGTCATGATCCTAAACCTCCAAGGTGTAAAATCAAGTTTTAATGCATCTTCTGGCTTTACAGTTGTCCATGAATAAATGGATTGCAGTTGTTCCTTTTGCCCTGCCTGGTGTCTAATGGCATGATACAGGAGACCAAAGCCTCAAAATTTTTCTGATGGTTTGTCTGTCCACTTTTAAATCACTTTCCTTCAGCAAACAAATCACGCAACTTTAGTGTCAGGATCATAAAAAGAACTAATTGAGGACTAACTGATTTCAGGTGGTTAGTGGAGAAACTTTGATGTCCTTTGATTTCAGTGAGCTATGGGTACAACACACAGAGAAAATTTACAGACAGCCTGAATTCAGTTGGAAAACATATCTGGTTCTTGTTCTGCTTATACATTCTGTGAGTGTGTAATTAACACTATCAACATGAAATGAGTAAACATACCAAAATCATAAGCACACAGAAGACCTGAAAATAAAACCAGTTTGATTTGTGACATGGATTTGGGTTTATGTGAACTGAAAAAAACATTCTGTTCCCTCAGTTACATACAGTCTGATTCACAATACCATCTGCCAACTAACCACAAACAATTTTTAAAAAAAGACAAAAAAGAAAGATAAAAGAAAAGCTGGTGTTGCTAGTATATTGTTGGAATCATGCAGTTTCTGATAAGCTGGTTGTGTTTTCTCAAGTCAATGATTTCATCTCTGCTGGGTGTCAACATTTACACAAGAATAATTTGGGGGGTCAGAAAGACATCAGCAAATGAGATTTCAAAAGGTTTCATAACAGCACAGATTGCTCAAACCTAGGGAAAGGAAGGTTTCAGCTTCCAGAAGTTCACTCTTCTGCTTCTTCATTCCTCCTTCCCTGAAGTTGAGTCAAAGTTCTGTAAAAACCTACAGCCAACCATCAGATTTGCAAGACAACAGACTCACATAAAAAACCCCAAGTTTTACAGTGAGACAAATACTCCAAAATGTCAGTAAATGGAGACCTATTATGGTGCAAACTCAGGCATTCTTTCAATTGGTAGGAGATGCCAGGAGATCTAGGATTGTGTAGAGAAACTCAGTTCTGCAGTCCTGGCATAAGATGCACCATCTTTTTGTCCACCTCATTCAGTGTTTAGAAAGAAGAATGCTGACTAGAAGAGCCGTTTTCCAGATTTTTTTTCTCTCTCCTTTCTCCTTGAAAGGCCCAGTGCCTTACTTTAACCACAGACCGTTCAAATGAAGACAACCAATTTTGTCTTGTATTTTTCTGCTTTGCTCATCAGAACAGCAGCACTTGGACACTTCACAAACATCAAATAATGACTAATCTGATTTTCACAATACCTCCCCCATATGTTGATGAAGGTATTATTGCTATTCTCGCTCTGCAGAAGGGGTATGGAGGCACAATGACATTAACATCAAAAGAATACATTAATTTTGGGATGCAGAGCAGCCGATTGACTCAGAACAGTGCATTATTTTCTATGTTCAAAGCATTTCTCTTCCTGGCATCTGTGATGGCTCTGTATTTTGCAGGGCTTCACATCAGGCACCCAGGAAGATGTCAAAATTATTGCCCACCCGCAAAAGGCTTTGCTGAGGTGAATTGGCATGAATCTTGTTCAGAATCACAGGTAGGAATAATACGTAGTTCTTCAGAGCAGAGCTCACCTGCTCTGAGAAGAGCAGCACTTCTTCCTACCATGGCTGCCTTACTTCCTTATGCAGCAGCAAATGAGATGGCGGGAAGAGGTGTCTTAAAGATAACATTTTGTTACACCACCCCAATTCATCTCCCCTAGCAAGCTTGTCTTATGCCTGAATGAGGCAAGTAGCCAAATGTAATTAAATGAGTAATTAAAGACTGTATCATAATGCATAAGAGGATCAAATTGGAGTTAGGCAAACAACCTTAAACTCTGGAGAACTTGAATTTGCAATTTTAGTAAGGTTTTTCTACAGTTTTTTTGCTGATTTTTGAAACTGCAAATAGAAAAAGCAGAGATCTCATGACCTGGCACTACTCTGATGCCTACACAGATCAAGAACAGAGCTGAGGTATTCTGATCTGCCATAGGCAGACCTCCGCAGGGATGCTGGCAGACCCGGCTCAGAGCAACCATATGCTTGTTTTTGGCAAGGTCAGCACAAGCATTGTAAGGGATAGGACACTTCTGTTGGTGGGTTTCATCAGGTGACAGTCTGGCAGCAGAGGAATGACTGCTTTCAGGCATCTCGATTTCATGCCAGGTGTGGTGTGGAGTTTTTTCTTCCTCTTCCAGTGCTCAACTCAGACTTCTGATTGGTTTCCTTGCCCAGCAAGTCCTCAGCTTGTTCCTCCTGACCCCTCTTGTAGTTTCCCTTTCCAGTCACTCACATCTACCACTCCCACACCCAGGCTCCTGTGTGCCAAGTCTTCTCATCAAGCCAGTTTCAGTCCCTCCTGGTTCCTCATCTGCACTGCACTTCTTTCCTGTCCTACTTTAGGCAAACACGGCATGCTCTGCATCCCCATGTGCCCCTGCCTGCTGAGCAGCAGTCCTGGCCTCCACAGCCTCCTCATCAGTGTGGTGCAGTCAAGTCTGCAGGCATCTCCTGGTGCTCCTGTGCAGGCATGTAGCCCTGAGCTCAGTTCACACATTGAGCAGACACGGTGTCAGGCCAACTGGAACTCCTGTGACTATGCTAGTATGGCAGTGAGCCCGAGCTAATAAGCCCTGGTGAGAAGCCGGATATATTAGCTTGGGCTTAGCACCATGCTAATGCAGTCAGGCAGCTTTTGGATCAGAGCTGGCTTACATCCCACCCGCTTTTAACACCGAGCTTGTTCGTCTTCGTCTACAATAACCCATAAAGATAAACCCCTTGGTCTTGTACTAACCTTTCTCTCAGTTTCCCTCTTCCCTGACACTGCTGATCTCCAGGCATAGTCTCTCCTCCTTCATAATCTCCTCCAGGTTCAGCTCTTGTGCATGGGCTTTTAAAAGCAGTTCCTTTTGTTGACTCCTTGGCCTCGGGATGGTTTGCAATGAGCACGTGCTGAACATGCACTCCCTCTGCTCTTGGTTCTGGTGTTTCATTCTAGGCCCAAAAGTGTTAGCCCATTGAAGGGAGTGTGATGCCCTCCCGCAGCTCCTGGGAGGGCTGCTCTGCCGATCCTCTAGGCTGGCTTCTAACTCAAAAGCAATTCTCCTGGGCATGGGACTCAGAGATGGAGGTGGGGACAGGACTGGAATGTGTTCTGGTCTTGCTCTGACAGAGACCCAGTGCAAATGAAGAACATGTGGAGATCCATGAACTGGGAAGTGCTTCTGGCAGAGGGGATGGCAGTCGAGCATCCCAGACAATGACAGTCACCACCCTCCCCTGCCACATATGCTGCCCTTCCCCAAGCCACTGAACCTGTCATTCAAACTTGTGCTTCAAAAGATGGGGGCTGTCATGGTGGAGATTACTTTTCAACAGAAAACTCATCACACTCCTAATGTTAGCAATATAATTTTTGTCATAGCCAAATTCTTGGAAATGACAGAATAGATTTTGGGGGAAAATGCATCCACAGGAAAGGAAAATGCAAGAAACACCTGAGCCACACACTAAGAATTTGGTAGATTTATGAGAACCTAAAAGTGAGATCTCCTAATGCAAATTGTCTGTCTGTCTTAGCAACAGGTGATGCTAGCAGGCTACTAGATATCAGTTCCCTGAGATTTATTTTAGGGGGATGTTATTGAACATTCTCCTTTGTATGAGAATGAGAATATTGCCATCAGACACAAGCCACATACAAAGCATGTGCATAGATTTAAACCCTTTTTCAGTGACCCAGGCCAGTGCACTAGAATTTTATTAATTATACAACATGGCAAGGATTGATAAGAGACAGAGATGATGCTCCTATTCCAGCAAGTTTATACAATTTTCTCCTTTTCTTGTACTAAATATTAATGGGCAATGCAGACAATGGAATGCTGAGACTCCTATTTTTCATCACTGTTAAGATTAGAAATATAAACAAGTGACTAGGTAATTGCAGTAGCTTGCTGTAATAAAACCAGATCCTTAAATGACTAATCTCATCACCAAATAACAATAATAGAAAAATGTTTTTTGAAAGATTAATTTGCACCAGTCTGTCCAGCATATCCTCTCATCTAGAGCTATTAGCACTATGTGCACACAAATCAGGCAGCGGGGAGTAAGGGAAGCTTGCAATCAGACCTAATGTCTTCCCTTCCTCTCAGTCCCCAGTACAGGACAGCCACTTCCTTTCTACAAACGCTTTGCTCAGATCTGTACGCAAGACAGGCCACATCTTCCGGGGAGGCTCAAAGTCTTTGCAGACGCACAGTTGCCTTCAAAGCATCACTGGAAATCTGTGTGGGAAGACTCTAAAATATTAAAACCATCCTATACTCTTTTCTTCTAAGCCAAAAACAAACCCCCTCTAAACTTATCTATCACTTCTCTGCTCAGTTTATTCTGGGCTGCAGAATAAACTTTCTGACTACTGAAAAAGGTACACAAATGCATAAGCTGCACCACATGTGCAAAGGAAAAACAATAGAGAAAATATGTGTGTCCCTTCCAGGAAGACGGTTCTTTTCCAGAACATTAAAATTATGCATAAGCATTTCCCCTACTAACAAAAGCAGGCAAAAAGAAAGCTGGTGTGAAAAAAATGCACTTCCAAGTGTAGCTTATGTGTCTTAAATCTGAACTGACTTACCTTTGAGATCAACACTTCATTGCCATCTTGCCTGATTTTCTTCTCCCACAAGTAAACGCTAGCCCTTTAGCAGATTCATAAGTCATTTAAGCCATTGTCTTCAGTTTCAAGAAATCCCCATCTGAAAGTTTGCTACGGCACTTGTAACCACAGCCCAGCAGTGAGCAGGACGCGACGCTGCTCCTCCTCACGCAGTGCCTGGGCAGACCAGAGATTGTCATGTTTTCTGTTTCCCCATTTCTACCCTGAGAGCCGGCCTGTGCAGCAGGATGACTTTCAGAGACACATCCTTCATACCCTCTCCTTGCTGCCAGATGTCCTCTGCAGCCAGTTCATTGCTTTCATTTTGTATTTCACAACAGTTTAACAATTTTAATAGAAATTCCCAAGCGACTACTCCTGAAAAAAATGTTATTATTCTTAAAGAAGGTGGAGAGGCCAAAAGAGTTAAATCTCGGCTAAATCTCCTGAATTTCTCTTACTTGATATTTCTTTCTGACTGTCAAATCCAGATTTCTGCCAGTCCTTGATATATTTATAACTGGATCCCTTTGAAATATGGTCTGACCGACAAGGTGCAGGGCAGTACAATAGAGATGCTATTTCCCTGAAATACCTGGCACATTTTCACATTTGCACAACTCACTGTGCAGAGAGAAGAGGGCACTAACAGACCTTCGGAGGCTCCTCATCAGTTTCTGTGGATAAATGCTCTGACCCCACAGATAATGATGAGGATGAATCAATTGGTTTAAGTCTGGCAAGGAAGTAAAGACAAACAGGTACCAGAAATTCAGTGTACATACTGGTTACTGAAAACAGACAAGGCACAGGGAAATATTTTTTCTGATTAATTTACATAAAAATAAATTTGACTTTTGTAGAGTTGATGTGATTTTGCAAATCACCACATCGAAGACATCTAAACAAAGTCCATCTGCATGTTTATAAACATATACAAGTGTTTAAGGGACGCAATATGTTAAAAAAAAGTCAACAATAATGGTTAGTCTATGCTTCCAATTATATTCTTTCTTCAATTAGTCTTGAAGAAACTAACACCTCTATTAATCATTTCAATTAACTCCACGCACCACATGACATCCGCACCAGCAGCCCATATGTTGCGTTCCAATCACCCAAATATTAAAGCCTTTTTAATTGATTGATCTAAAGAACATTCAACAGGCTCAAGGTGGCAGCCAGCCAGGAAATCCCGAAAGAAGATGACAAAAAGGTGGGGGTGCTAAACCAGCTTCCCAATTTGTTTTTCCTCTTCCTCCAGGGTTCACTAAGTTAATCCAATCACAGCCCATAAAGCCCCTTTTTAATAAAATAAATAAATAGATAAAAGAACACACATGTTGGCTTTCCCCCAGAGAAGCCCCCTCCACTAAAGCTGGAGAGCCATCCTGTTAAGAAAGTGCCGCATAGGAGGGTGCATTTTTTATCCAGCAGAAATATTTAGCTTGGCTGCCCTCCAGGGAATGCTGAAAGAATAGACTGAATTAGGAGATTTACCTTCCACGTGTTTGGCACGCGTCATTAGAGGCTCTGAAGAGCTTGACTCTTTCGCTCTCTCACTCTCTGTTTTTACTCCCCCCCACCAGAGCTTTGATGCAGAGAATAAAGTATGAGCTATAAGAGCAGTTGATGTGTTGCAGTTCTAAATGTTGGCACGGTGGATTTTGTGCTGTCGAAGAAAACTGATGCCCAGTTTCTGAAGGTTTTGGTTTGTTTTTTTTTTTTAATTCCAGTCAGGTATATGGTGATACATTTTAAAAGCACTTGCTTTAACACAGAAAAAAAAAGCATGCTGTTTTTCTTTCTCTCTTTTCCTAACAACAACAACAAAAATGTTTTTGAAATTTTCTGTAGACAGATTTAAACTTGGAGAAAGTGGCTTAAAAGTAAATTCCGTAAGTGAAACTCCAACCGCAGAGCATTTTAGGAGCTCATTTGAAAGGTTAGTTTTGTAACAATAACCCACGAATTGCTCTGTCATTTGACTTTTATATGCTGTCATGTGGACTTATGTTATTTTAAAAAACACTTCTTTACCTAAGTACTTTGGTCTTGCAAAAACCTATTAAGATCTATAACCAGAACATGTTAGTAGAGCTGGTTGGTCTATATCTCAAGTAACCTGAGCACCTTCTCAGAATTTCTGATTTGTGAAAGGAAAGACTATATTTTAAGTTAGCCTCTGCCACCTTAACTTAGGCTGAGGAAAAAAAAATAAAAAGAAAAAACCCCACAGTTTCCAGATTAATAAAATCATGACGGTCCTTAAACCAACAGTAAATGCAAATGTTTGTGTCTGGCACATGTGCCGACCCTTTTTACAGGGCAGAGTCTTGCAGAATTCCCAGTGCCACTAACACCCATTCACTGAGCTGGTGTGAGCACTGGGAGAGCCCTGCTGCAGCTGCCTCTGCTGTACTGTCTCATCACAGTATCAGATAAATACAGGCCCTATTCACTCCCAGTTTTTATTGCTATTGATTAAAACAAATTGGTTCAGATACTACTTGCTGACATGCTTACTCAAAGCAAGATTCAAGCACAGTTTCTGAACTACAGTCCTGGCTGTATCTTTATCCCGTCTTCTCTTGCAAAAAACTTGGGTCTGACTTCGGTTCATCTAAATTCATGCCACCAGATCACGTGTGAATTTCCACCTCTCTTTCAGTAAAACTAATTCATTGGGCCTTGCTTGTCATGAGGTCCTGTAGGCTGCAGAAAAGAAACTTAAGGGATGGATACTAGCCCTCAGATCAAAAATGCAAGATAGTAACTCCAACATCAGAAGGGTGCTGAGGACCATCTCCTTGCTGAGTGCAAAACACCTCAGCTGTAGGGACCTCCTCTTAGCTTAAGGGCAGACCTGTAGTTTATCACTTCTTAAGTAAATCATTCATAATTCATAGCCAGGTTGAAAACCACACAAATAATGAGCTCTCAGTATTACTCAGCGGAAAGTGAGAACTGGAGTTTTCCACCTAAACCCGTAAAGGCTGACAAGTTCAGACATGGTTTTGTGAGCTCCTTCCTGGACCCCATGTTTTTAATTCAATTTAAAGAAAGCTAGGCAGCCACTTCCCCCCTGTCTTTGAAGTAAAGATGTTAACATCCGTGCTAATAATACAAACTATCCCTTCTTTTATCAAAGGCTTCAACAATCGCAAAGGCTTTTTTTTCATCACAAGGAAAAACTGCAAAAATAAATCTGCCTAGTTCTGCTGCTAACAGGGCAGGTTTGGCTCTGTACACTCCACCGATGCCAGTTAGTGCCCAAAGCACTTTGTAAATTCATAGAATTGTTTCAGTTACAAAAGACCTTTAAGATCATAGACCTTAAAGATCATTCCATCCATGAGCCCAAAGCACCAACAAGTCCACCTCTAAGTGTTCCTAAGTGCCACAGCTGCATGGCTTTTAAATACCTCCTCCTAGGATGGTCACTCCATCACTTCTCTGGGCAGCCTGTTTCACTGAAACTTGACAACCCTTCCAGTGAAGAAATTTTTCCTAGTATATCCAATCAGAACTGCCCTTCATGCCAGTTGAGGCTGTTTCCTCTTGTCATAGAGAACAATAAAGTCCTGACTGAGCGGCCTTTTCTCCAGGCTAAACCACCCCAGCTCCCTCAGCTGCTCCTCGTAAGGCTTTTGCTCCAGATCCTTCACCCGGTTTGCTGCTCTTCTCTGGACTTGCTCTGGCACCTCAGTGTCATTCTTGCAGTGAGGGGCCCAGAACTGGACACAGTGTTTGAGGTACAGCCTTACCAGGGCTGAGTACAAGGGACAATCACTGCCCTGGTCCTGCTGGCCACACTGTTGCTGATCCAAGCCAGGGTGCCACTGGGTTTCTTCGCCACTTGGGCACAGGCTGGCTCATGTTCAGCCACTGTCAACTGGCAACCTCAGGTCCGTTTCTGCTGGGCAGCTTCCCAGACACTCTTCTCCCAGCCTGTAGTGCTGCATGGGGTTCTTGTGAACCAAGTGCAGGAGCTGGCATTTCACCTTGATGGGCCTCATGCAATTGGCCTTGGCCCATTGGTCCAGCCTATCCTGTCCAGATCCCCCTGCAGAGCCTTCCTATCCTCCAATAGGTCAGCACTCCTGCCCAACTTGGTGTCATCTGTGAACTGACTGAGGGTGAACTTAAACCCCTTGTCCATGTAGTTGATAAAAACATTAAAGAAATCTGGCCCCAGTACTGAACCCTGGGGAACCCCACTTGTGATCGGTCACCAGCTGGATGTAAGTCCATTCACCACCATTCTCTGGGCCTGGCCATCCAGACGGGTTTTTACCCAGTGAGGAGTGCCCCTGTCTGAGCCATGAACAACCAGGAGATTGCTGTGGGAGACAGTATCAAAGGCTTTACTGAAGTCCAGCTAGACAACATCCACAGCCTTTCCTTCATCCCCTAAGTGGGTCATGTGGTCATAAGGAGACCAGGTTAGTCAAACAGCACCTGACTTTCATAAATCCACACCGGCTGAGCCTGATCCCCTGGTTCTCTTGTATGTGTCAAGATGATCTGCTCCACAACATTTATGTTTCCAGGAGAGCATCTTTGCTGCTAACTGAATCTCCAGATCACTGGCCATGCAGAATTTGCATACTGTACACTAGTAGCATTAGGAACTGCAACAGATGATTCCCCATCAGTTGTTTCCACCTTATCAGAAAACAGAATACGTGCTCTGGACTGACAATCCCAAATGGGAAAATTCCTCTGTGGAAAAACTGGGGTTTAATAAAAGGTAATAGTGAATGAACCACTGAGAGCAGCTCAGTTGGTTAGAGCATGGTGCTAATAATGCCAAGGATGTGGGTTTGATCCCTATACAAGCCATTCACTGAAGAGATGGTCCTTGTGGGTCCCTTCCAATTCAGAATATTCTGTGAATTAAGATGTGGATGCTGCAGGCTCGCATTCCATGACAAAGTGCCACAGGGCAGCATGTGCTTCTCAGCGTGAACCTGTAAGGGAGGGCATTCAGTTTTCCCCATGCTGCTGGCACAGGGCTGCCGTCCTGTAAAACACCCACTGACACAAAAGGTGCATTTCTGCAGCTCTGGCCCCCATCATGTATGATCCCAGGAACATGCGGATTTATGTGACTACGACTGGAAACTGCCTGCCTCCTTTGCCTCTTTAGTAGATATAGTGAGGCCAAGTGTATTTCAGTATTGTGATTGATATTTTGAAACTTAGGTCAAATAACAGAGAGCAATGGCCTGACAATATCAGTTCAGTGGCAAATTGCTTGATGTATTTGTCACCATTAAAACAAACTTGTGTTTAAACACAGTCTGCTTATCATATTTACAGAATAAAAATATGACCTTTAGTGTGAAATAAAAGAGCTCTTCCCCCCGCCCCCCCCAGTGTTTTTAATTAAAACCAGGAACCAACACATATATCCATCCTTCCTTCTGCAATAGCTTGGGATTCCACTCTCAAATACTGCACAGATAAAATGAACATTTATATGTTAGCGATTCGCAGAGTGCAGTAAATTCTCCTTGCCATCTTCATTAAAATCTTATTTGCTTTGTAATCTCCTTTGATCGCTAAAGTTATAAGAAGCCCCCTCCTCTTCTTTTGATACTATCAGTGTAGCTTTTGACCAGAGAGCGTGATGAATTAAATGTATGACAGATATGACAGGTGAGGAGTGCTTGGAGAGGGCTTAAACAGCAGGGATAAGACAAAGCCCCCATTTAAGAACAAAACCCCTACCCGATGGCTAGCCCGTTAATGACCAACCACTCTATTTGTCCTGGTGGATGAGGAGCAAGCTGATACTACAGACAAAGCTTTGTTAGCCACGGGGCTGTTCTTCAATCAGGCCACACAACCAACTAATTGAAATGCCCAGTTTTTCCCCCTCAGGATTTGATACACAAGCCAGGGGGTTTGTAGGTGTACTCTTTTCTTTTTCTTTTTTTCCTCCTGTGATGTATTAATTCAGCCACCACAAGTTTACAGCTGGACTAAGTGGAATTACACCATATAAACTGAAAAATCTATCTGCAGGGATCCAGCTAAGTCCTGGAGAGAGACAAGTCCAGCAATACAAATCCAAGGAAATTTGGAAGTCAATCCGTTAGGATTACCAAGCCTTTGATTTTGGAAGTCACAGGCTCAAAATATGGAAGTGATGAACTCTATCTTCCTTCATTTTAGCCTCTTTTCAGAGGACTTACTGACCCCATTTTTTTTCTATTAAAACACTTTGATAAATGTGGACAGAATTATATTGGGTTTCCACTATATTTTAAATGAAGGAAGACAGGAAAATATCTTCTTTCCTGAACTCATGGGTAACACACCCTTTAAAATTTCATATTTTTTTCATATGTATTTTCTACATATTTAAAACTGCCACAAGCAAATCATCAGTCTTCTCATCAGCTAAAGGCCCCTGTCCCCCTCTTTAAGGTTCAGGTTAACTTCCAGCGTGGTGTGCTGTACCTAAACACAGAGCTTCAGGTTCCAGTAACTGTAAACCCCTGGCTGCTTCCCAGACCTGAAGAAATCTCTGTGCCCCCTGCAGACCAGGATTATATTCTCAATGGGCAGTCTCTCATTGTAGCCTACCAATCTGTGGTTAGCAGAAGGCTGGGAGTTTCCAGGGGTAGGTGCCAATGCAATATTCATTGTTGAACCCAAATGGGAAAGAAAAATTAGATTTTAGGGATGTGGTAATGGTCTGGGTATAATGGAAAACACTACTTGAAACAAGAGGAGTTTTCACTTTCAGAAGAAATTCAGTTTTTATCTCTTTGCTCCTTCCTGTCCTGCCCTCACAGGGTGCTGTGGTTGAATAAATAGTGCTGGTATCAAGAAACCTGGGTTCTATTCTTAGCTCTTCCACAGGCCTAGTACGTGGCTTCCAGCATACCTCATACCCTTTCCATGCCTCAGTTTCCCTGTATAAATATGCAAATATTCTTACCTATTTCAGAAAAACTGTGGTCCAGTGGTTTAAACCATAGAGTTAAGATGTCTGAATTCTCAAACTGATTATGGCATCAATTTCTGCTGTCTTTGAAGCAACTACCCTTACCGACCCAAGGGGTCAGCTTCCCCTGGGAAACGCTGAATGGCCAAAACCCAGGCTTCCCTGTAGAACATATGTGCTACTTTTTGAGTAAGTGGTGCTTCTGTCTGGATAAGAGCCCAGCCTCACCTTGCAGTGAGACCACTTACGTGGAACGCAAAAGAAAAGACAGTCCAAGCTACAGCCAGCAAAGCTTTTGGGAGCTGCTCTCACTAGAAGGCCACGGTGACCTTCTCTCCAAGTGCTTGTCTGCAGACCACCCAGCAGAGCTGGCCTGACTCCGGCTCAGCCATTACAGTCCTAATTCAGCATGTGGAGGAGTAAGGCTAAAGTTCCAAAACTTCACCACGTGGGACAAAGGGCCGAAATGAAAGCTTTCCGCTTCCCCAGGGAGCACTCTGGAACTTTTGGCCATTATGCAGCAAACCACGGTGTCTCTCATGCTCTCTCCTCCTCCACTTTTCCTCCATGAAAAACCCCCCAATGCTTTGAGTCCATTCAACTTGGAATAAGTAGCAATTTGAACACTTTTGGAGGGCAGAAAAAGCACTTCCTGTCCGGCTCTAGTTCATGGTTCTCTGACTCACTGGACGCTTGCAAAGGTTAATTAAATAATGCTTAGATATTCATGATACATAAAGTCCCAGACAAATGATAAGTGTTAACATTATGATGCATAAAAGGGTCATTCAGCGAGAACAACCTTGTAGAAATAAAGAGGGGACTATTGTTAACCTCACAGAGTACGCATTTTTTCGCTACAGACTCCAATAAAGCTAGACAAAGTTGTTACCAGGATTGTCACTAACCTTGTACTGAAAAAAACCAGACTGATTTTTAGGAAAAGAGCATAGGGATTCAGATCAATAAATAAAGGGGAAGGGGGTGCGGATATGAAAAACCCCGTTAATCTGGTGTATTTTGTTTTGAATGTGCAGATCTGAACGGAAGCTGCATTTTTTCAGACAGCTTTCCAATCTCCCTATTAGATATAATGTTATAGTCTTATTACACATGTTGCCTACTAGATGTGCTCTGACTTTTATAGATGTCAACCCCATTTCTTAATTCAAGACATTTGTCTCTTGTGATCTCTGCGCCTCTGGGTTAGAGTTCCAGCCAAAGAGGTGAGCCAGCTTTGTATTTGCAACGAAGCCATAAAATCCTCTGGTGCTACATCCCTGAAAACTGCTGCTGCCCTGCAAAAAGGCCTGGATTTTGTCTGTCTGCAGCTCAGCACCCAGAAAGGACATTTTGCAGAAGGGCTCAGTGGACATTCAGGAAAACTGCTTTCAGGACCTTATCTGAAGGACAATACTTAACTTTCACCACCTGGGCCTGGCCCCTGAAAGGAAACAGTCACACTCAATTATTGTCTTTTTCTAGACAATTACTATTTAATCAAACCTCCAGCTGATATTAACTGGTGGAAAAAAGGCTATTTTTAGTCAGGACAGTGATTCCCCCTCACTCCTTTCATCTATGAGTAATGTATTTCCTTTTGCTCTCAGTACCACAAACCAGTCCACACCAGATGCTCAGTATTAGGTAAAATTAAAAATGTGGGCATCATACCCTTTGAAAGATGCTTTGAACTCAAATTAATATACCTAAACCCACTATTTAAATTAAAGATATCCTGTCTCTCTGCTGTGTAGTTTTCCCTTTTATCAGAAAGGGAATTTTAGTCCATTTAAAAGATTTTTGGTTCAGCTCCACAGACCACGCTTTGACTTAACAACACATTGTAATTTCCTTTTAGCCACAAGAATAAAGGAAATGTATAGAAGCAACACCATAATCTTGTCAAGCACTCTCTTTCGTTTCCCTGAACAAGCCTGTTTGAGAAAACGTGAAGCCTAAGATTTTTAAGATGTTATCTGGAAGATGTTTAGATCATGGAACACTTTTATTGAAAACAGACGTATGTATTTTTATGCATCTACTGATGTACGCACACACATAAAATATATGCCTACTAAATTCTTTTATGGACAAGAACAGAACAGTCTGAAACCTGAAGAGGTTTTGCAGAGTTCAGTCCTCTTGCCTCAGCATTTTACCTTTTCCAGACTTCTGCCCAGAATCTGCATGGATACTTGAGAAAGCCCCACCAGGGCAGTAACAACCAGGGAGTGCCTGCACCCAGACTCACCTGTGAGCAGGGCTCTGTAACTGCTGTCAAAAGTAACAATGTGGGAGCAATGTAAAATACATTGATTTCTCATGTATCTCTATGTATATATGTAAAATGGGCTCCTGCATTACTTGTGCCATTTATTTGCATCTTTGATCTTTTTCAAAACACAATTATTTAAATGCAACTTCTCTGCTTCTGGAGCTACAGGACTTGAGGCAGTTTGCTGAACATACTTGGACTTTACATTTCGTAAGCAAACACCATACACATTCACATTCAGTCCATCCCCTCCTGATGTCTCCCTTGATCATCACTGACAACGTTCAAACTACAGGCAGAGGTGTAAGAGCTGCCTCTTCCCTTTGGCACTAAACCATGGAGCTGTGAGTGCCCTGGTTTAGGTTCTGTGGGACCAGGAGCCACGTCCTGTCACACACAGCTAGCCTGCGAGGCACCCACACGTGCTCTGGGGCATCCAAGTGTGCATGGGATGCTGTTCCCTCTGCAGACTCCGAGGTCTCTCGGTCCTTGGCAGCTTTGCCGAGGGGCTGGTGAGGTGCTGGAGGGCAGCTTGGCCCTGGCCACAGTGTAGGGAGGGGGATCTGCCCGGAGAAAACCCACCCACCAGGCTGTAGAAACTGATGCTGCTGAACCTGCTGTAGTGGACAAGTGGAGAGGTAATAGTTGGCAGTGCTAATGGTGCCACAGAAACTACTTCAGGACAAGGCAAAAGAGCAAGTTAAGCATCTGCAAGTTCTCTCAGTGCCAGTTAGACAGTGATAGCAAGAAAGTTTATCCCCAAGAGCTTTCTCCTCACTGAAAGTGTTGAGTTAACTGGAGATGACCTCTCACTGACCCACAGGCAGCATCTGCAAGTGGTGCGCAGCAGTGGCGGCCAGGAAGCACTTCTCCCAAACAGCGCCCTTTCAAAACACCGCTCCGAAAAGCAACAGCTGAGGTGACCCAGGAGTCAGCTGCCCAGCCCCATCCAGCATGGAGGACTCCCTCCAGTCTCCCTTCACCCTTCTGGGATTTCATCCATCTTCATTTGCTTTTTGTTGCTGCCATTTCCTCTGACTTTTCAAGCTGAGGACACTGGTAGCTATTATTCATTCTCTTGTTTCTTACCAGCCATGCAGCTAAGAGCTGCAACTTTCCAGCAATAAATACCACCACATCAGTTCTCATTTAGGCATTATTTTAATAGCTGCATTTTTTTCTCAGATACTTCTTGGGCAAAAGCAAGTTTTACTGCATTATTACAGTTCAGAAATCTAAGAAAGAAATATCTCAATGCAATTACTAAGTGCCACTCTGGGTAACCACAAAATAACTTGCTAATGAAAACTCTGAATAGGAATGAAAATATAACTGAGGTATAAAGAAAGTAACTGTCCAAACCACTTGAGTTTAAGTGAGTATGAACAAACCTCTTCATTGTGTACTCTTTTTGTCTATAAAAAGGGTGAAGAGATGAAGCAGCAGGACTTAACACTTCCATGACAAACAATGGTGTAAGCACGAAGAGACTTTCCAATTTCCAGCTATAACTAACCATTTAGCTCTGGGTAATTCCAATAATTTTAGTCATCAACTTGCAAAACTGCATAACTCGTATTCAGTTGACATGAATTTGAATAATCTTGTTGCCACATCTGGTTAAGAGAAGATAGATAATAATATATCTCGGTTTCACAGTAGGGAGGGGGAAAGCTAGCCGGTCTCTTCCTCTCCGCTTCTCAGTGGTTCAGGGGGAACAGGGGAGAAATGGAGGTGTTGTGAGGGGAAGGAATTAGCATGGGAGATGGAAAGGCAAGCAGGAGTCCTGGTAGCAGATTTGGGCATAGGGTCATATTCACTGTTCTAAGAACAGCCCCCAAAACTCTAATATCTCAACTTCCCTCCCCAAATGTGAGAAGGCAGGCTCTCTAGCTTGCATTAGTGGATAACAGTGGTGAGGACGGCATACAAATGTGCAGCCAGTGACAAGAGCCTCTCAGCTCAATAGGAGAGACAGAAAGAATCCGAGATTCTATGTAAGAGGAAGAGATCTAATGACTTCCCCAAGGTTTAACTGAAAGCAGACAGCAGGGATAGGAGCTGAACCCATGAGTCCTGAATCACAGCTCTTCGTCTCAATCACAAGACCCTCCTTCCTCTTGGATGTTTTGCACTATTTAGGGTAATCAAGAAAAAGAGTGCCTTGCCTTCCAAACCTGGGAGAAGGGCAGTGGGTTCCAAAGGAATGACAAACCTTGCTATTGCCCCAGAAGCAGTGTTGTTTCCTATGCTGGTCATCTGTGTTGAATCAAGATCAATGTCGATTGCATCAGGTTAGAAAATGCAGAGCCTTTCTTACAAAAGATGCAAGAGAGCATGTCTAACCATGCAGCATGCTCTGTTGCAAAGCCTGCAGAGCCACCTCCAAGCCCCACTGGCTGTGGAAAACCGTAGTGTCCTGAGGGGCATCGCGGCATCAAGAGAGCAATGCGGATACATTAGCAGCTAAGTTAATAAGCTTTACAGCTCAGAAAGGCACACAAATTCATGTTCAGGGACATACTCACACTGTTTCTAAGGCTACCTCAATCACTGCTCATACTCCTGAAGGCTGCTGAACCTTGTTTCATTATGCAAGCATGATCTTTCTTGCTTTCTGGTTTTGCCAAGATTGGGAAAGGATGTGGTTGTGCTCTATCAACGTGCCATGAGGTAAACAGCAAGGAGCTATTCCTTGAGTTTTAAGATTTTCCCGAAGAGCAAAACTGTCCCAGGCAAATTCAGACAAGAAGTTCTTCAGTCTAAGAGAGGCTTTTCCATCACAGCAGTGAGGCAAAAATATGCCAGCCTCAGTAAGATGGGCCTCGTTCCTTAGAAGAACAATTTTTTTATGAAGCTGCATTTTCTATCAGAAGACTGCTAAGTGACTGAGGAGACCTAGACTCATCTTTTCTAACAAGTCTGCTAAGGTGTTTCTAAGAAATATCACAGTGGTCTAGACATTCAGATACTTTCAGAAGGGTGAACTAGTAAAGCATTATGCAGACATTTTTTTTGAGGGCAGACCATACATAATAAGTTTTCTATCTTTGGAAAAAATTCTAGCTGACTGAGCAGTATACATGCATGTGCATGCCCATGAACTCACACTATTTTCAGTATCAAGACCATCTTCAAGCAATTTCTCACTCTTATAACGCATTTATCTTATGTAAAACAGATGCATGTCTTTGGGGTAGGCTTTTGTCTTTTAGTCTTAGATTGTGAATAGCCCTTTTAATTAAAACGGGAAATACAAATTTCCTCATTTAGTTCCAAGCCTGAAGCCCACTAGCACAAGCAGCCATCTGCAGATTCAGCTGGAACCCTTTCAGCATCCCACAATAAGTCTGCTGGTTAAATTAAGGGTCTTTGGACAGTGTAGCTCCACTGAGCTGTGCCCTTGTACACCAGCTGGAGCAAAGCTGAAGTAGTAGTGCTGTATCCATCCTGAGTCCTGAAACTCCGTCTCCAATTGGAGTTAAACAGTTACATTATTACTATTTAAAAGCTGCATAGCTGATGATAATGCCACCCTTGCTGGCAACGCCTTTTAAAGTCTCTGCTCTATGCTGTGCCTAGTGGGATGAAGAACAATCAAATGAGGAAAGCAACAAACATTGCAAATGGAGATTATCAAACTGCACAAGAGGCAAACTGGGGGAGGACACCTAATTATCCCTAATGCAAAATTATTCAGTCCTAAGTTTCTCATTAAAATATATGTTTTTTAAAAGTCTTTCCTTTTCTTCACGCACCCAAATGAAGGCGGAAGCAGTCATTTCCTTTCCTGATGATGGAAGTGATACCAACTCTTATGTCAGTATTAAGTGAACTTCCTCCCATCCATTTCTGTCGAGTTACTGTCATCTGACTCAAATACGATTATTAAAAGCGGGCCGTTCGGTTCCAACAAACTAAAGGCTTGCAAGTTTATAGGTACAATTTCTTCAGGCCCCTCCTGCGGGTGACCAGATAGGGTGTCTATTGAACGGACTCAAAGAAACACAGTTTCACACCTGTCAGGACTAGATTAATATCCCTGCTAATTGCACTTTAAGAACGGCCAATTAGTTCTAGTTAGACGCTTTCATGGGTGAGGGGGAGAAGCAGCCTGTTATCACCATCAGGACACATTGTTCCCCTGAATAGATTTGTGTCCCAAACTGCGCGTGCCTCAGCGGTTTGACTGGAAGCCCTGCTGCACACCACTGCAATGACGCCTTTATCCCAGCCCCAAACCCGCTTTAATGATGATAGAGACAGCAGAGGTGACCATAAACATAAAACTAAAATAAACTAGTGCTTTGCTGAAATTACAAAGCTAGAAACCATTTTCAAGCCAGAAGCAGTTTGCTGAAATTTCTTGATAATCCAGACTTATTTTTTTGTCTAAGAAAAAATCTTGTTTTTGCTCTAAAGCGACAGTACTTTGTAATAAAACACTTGCTCCAGCAAGGAAAAGAATGTCCAGTGATGTGGCTGAATTTGCAAAAGGCCGATAAGTGAAGTTGTGGCCTTGAAGTGGCAGCCTGAAGAGTGACACTGCAGCGCCAACACCACCGGTGGGACACTTGAAAACGAATCAGGGACCAAGGGTTAGTCCAGACATTGGAACGTGACAGGAAGGCTAGTTAATAAACACCAGCTAACCCCCTCAATTACAGCAATAAATTGTTCAATTGGTTAAATGTCCACAGGTTCTGCCCCAAACACCTCTGTGAACTGTTTAATTAGCAAACTCTTGCATCACTGGACAATCAGATCCCGGTGAGCATGGGGGACGCTCGGCTCCTGCGGAGTGAAGGGCGCTGGTGCCCCACACAGCTCGACTCCGCAGGGCGTGCCTTTGAACCACGCAACCTGCCATGTTTTAACAGCTCTGGAGATTATTCATTCAGCGACACCTATTTTTTAAAACAATATTAATACCGTGAGGGCAAAATACAGCTTGGTTGCCATTTTTTCCACATCAGTTTTCTGTGTTTCGATAAGAAGCCCTACAAATTACAGCTTCTCACCTGCCGCAAGATTAGATAGCCGTGCACGCGAGACGGGTTACGCAGCACACGAGATACCGAGTACCTGGAAACTGCATGTGGTACAAAACAGACCTACAGATTAAAAGTCAGCAAGCCTATTTCTTGAAAATGTTTAACACACTGAATTTGGAATTGTCTCACCAAGAGTTAAGAACATTTGAAACATTGCAAAATGATTTATCATTAAGATTACTGCTCGCTAAGAAGAGTATTTAGAGAGTATTCATGAGGCATTTGACACAAAACATTAAAAAATCCTGATACAAAACCAAGTTTTTGGTAAAAGCTATTTTACAAAAAAAACCCCCAACAAACCAAAACACCCCCGCAAAAAACCCCAATCATTATTTCTCCTGAATAAAGCAACAAGTTTAAGTTGATCACTGAGGATCAATTCATAGTTAAAAGACTCATATAAGTTGCCTTCACTGGACTTTTAATCACTGTGATACATCACTGATAGTACATATTCTGTTACTAAATAAAAACCACACACTGATGCAGTGGAAAAAAATGCGTGGCTTTTAAAAATGTTTGTATTAATAAGATCCATTTACCAGGAATTTCATGTTTGAAAAAAACTAGCCAAAGGAGATAAGTACTATTTGTTATGTTTAGACAATGAGGAGAAATTGCATTTCCCTGATGAAGTTTTCTTAATGAACTAAACCCAAGGTAAATTTATCACAGTTGAGAGTAAAAAGACGTACAGTGTTTGCCTGTGGAAAGCTGTAAGTGATTGCTCCCTGTCTCTCTAGCAAAAGTATTTCTTTGGAAAATGGCTTTAGGCAGAAATGTTCATTTAGAACAAATTTTTTAATAACATTGAAGAAATCTATTATTCTGCACTTCTGCCTGAGAGGTTGAGCCTGGATCCTCAAAGGATATCCAAAGAACAGACAGGCAATTCTGTTTATTGGGGAAGGATGTGGTTGGACTATGCCCTATCCTCCGTTTTGCAAAAATACACAAGTCATTGAACTAAACTCAGGATGCTCCTGGCATTCGTCTCCTGGTTACTGTGTTCTCCCACTGAGCCACCCGGGGAGCCTCAGCACCTAACTCAAGCTCGAAGATTCTCCTCCAGGTACACACCGGACTGGTCCACATCCACGCTGGGAAACCTGTAGGTTCAGCGTTGTTACTGCTTCAGGTTTAAGGATACAAATGGTCTTATTTGATTTAACATGCACATCTTGCACAGCTAAGCAAAGCAAACTCTTTAAATTCGGGTTCACAGGAAGATTTCTGTTGACTTTAGTAGTCACTGAGTCGATCTTGTACAGAGCGATTTGAATGCAAATTTTAATCTTTCTGGTGCCAGACCCCGCAGAGAAAAAATACTGCAGAGAGACCCTTTACTGCTAACAAATGACGTCAGCTACCTCACGTTTGTGCGTAGTGCTTAATGTTAAAGAAAATAGTTCTGTTAAATTGGTGTGTACTAAAAGCTGTTCTGTTTAAAGTTGTGTACTGACTGTTGCTGAATTCAGGGGTTTAATGTCTGTGCCGCTGGAGTGGACAATGTAGAACTACTCTGGGTTTTGTTTTCTTCTTTTTCTCTTTTTTTTCCTTTTTTTTCCTTTTTTTTTTTTCTTCTTAGTTTTGTAGTACTAAGCGAATTAACATCTCTGAAGTCTCGGGGTCTCAGGACAGGCTTTCAGGCGACACCGATTAGCACAGCCTCGCTGAATTAAGCAGACTGAAACAATTCAGGCCATTGACAATCCACGGGGGCAGGGTGGGGAGAAACTGCAAATTAGGAAAAGAATAGAGGACACAATACCAGCACTGATGTCCTGGCACACAGGCTTTTATTCTGGAGATAGTTTACAAGCAGTTCGTAACCTTTGGACTCCAGACAGTCTGTAGAACCAACAAGAGGAGGTTCAAGATTTGGTCTGAACTTTCCATCCAGCCCCAGCAGTGTCAATATTTGGAGGATGCACAGGAACTCATAAAGTCTCCATAAAATGGATGTTAGTGAAACAAAACAAAATACCCCCGAAACTTGTATTCATAAAGTCCTTTTAGACTTTGTCACTTTAAGCCAAGAAGGTATTAAGGAGATAAAAATTTATAACTTTGCTGCGCTTAAAAAGAGGAGTTTCCCAGCAAAAAATCGAATGCATTTTTGTTTAACAAATCTGGAGTTCAAAAGCTGCTTCTCATTCCAGGTTCCCAACTTCTGATTTGCTTCAAAAATTTTGATTTATCAGTTTAAACTTTTTGTGGTTAATAGAATAACTCCTAGAAATGGTGCAAGTGTGATTTTTCTGCCAAAGAAAAAAGTGACTGCAGAATTCACGAATTAAAATCACTTATGTTCCAGGCCTTTCATTGATCCGTTTAAAATATGTTAATCTTTCTTTCATTCTGTATTATAAATCAATTCAGTTATCATATCAAACCATACTCTGTCAAGAGAAAATTATTTAAACAAAATAACAAATTAAGGTTTTGTTCTTTGATAGTAATTTTAAAAGACTAGATAAAAAAAATTGCAGGTATGTATTTTGTTTTGTGAATGAAAGATGCTTAAAATAATCATTATGTATGCCAGAGACTTTCATGTCATGCTAACTAGGAAGTGACATTTACTATTAACTTAGTTGACAGAGCTTTTGTGCAACCAAAGTCAAACGAAGTATACTGTTAATAAATAACACAAAACTAGAAGAAAAAGAGTTGTCTTTTAAGTCTCTCATCATTTTGTTTCTTGTCACGTGTTTAATGCTCTACATCACAGGGAATGTGATGCTCTACATGGAGGAATGTTTAATGCTCTACATCACAATTAGTTAAATATACTTACAGCAGTGCAAGGGTAACCTAAATGAAGAGGGAACTAAACACCCAACAATATTTTAACGAAAAATTTTTATCTGGTCAAAAATACCTTAAATGCATCAAATTGTAAACTTCTGTCCTTAACAGAGGCTTCTATTGTAAGCAATAGATGCTATACAGTTAAAAATCTATCACTTTATACAAAGCTAGCTTGTTTTGAGATGTGAATCACTTCATTCATCAAGGGAGGAAAAGTCCGTCTGAAAAAATAACCCCAATTTCTGATGTAATTAATGTATCTCCTACTAGTCGAGAACAAAAAAATGAAATACCAACTTACTCTGCCCATAACCGTGAAAAAGTGAAACACACTGGTTTTGCTCTAGATATGCTTTTAAAGCCTTCAGTGCTAAGTTCTGGATTTCTACCTGCAGAAATAATTGCTTATTCTTAAAAAACCCCTAGTTTTTTGTATTTCAAATGCATAGAGGGGAATTTGTATTTGCCATTAAAAAACAACAACAACAAAAAAACCCAAACAAACCCATACTATTACAACTCATCCAGAACAAGCATTTTTTAAACAGTTCAGATTTAAGATACTAACTCAACCCATTTTATAAGGCAAGATGATTAATTAAGATGGTCATACAATATTATCATTGAAGGAACTCTGCTTGGGTGAGAGGTCTCTCACATACACAAAATGTAGATTTATGCCTCTATGAAATTTCAGAAAACAAGATTGTTACCCCATATGCCTAATAACAAGCAATTTCCACCAAGTTTTCAAAGCCCCCAGCATACAAGATCCACAGTTTTGACTCACCTTATCTATTAAGTTTTGCCTTGTACAGAGAGCTCAAAGTTTCACCACTGTCTTGCCCCTTCATTCTCCATACAGAGTATCTCCACACCGTAACCTCCTGCGTAAAGCATGGTCTTGCCTATTTCTCTCCCCTTTCTCAAAGCCTTAGCACAAAGTTACGCCAGCTATCCTGAGAAGCTTTACACTGCATCAAGCACCTGTTCCAACCACACTCAGTTAAAAAATCAAAGTAACAGCTGAGTTGAGGTCAGCCGCCCTTCACACTTCAGAACATACTCAGAGACCCTACTACCCTCATCCCTCCTGTCTTGATTTGAGAACAGCAGCTCTAGTAACGTGATGCCTTCCTTCCCTTCCCTGTTTGAGCAGGCAGTGAAAGCCCTCCAGCTGTCTTCTACTCCTAAGAATAAAGCTTTAGGCTCCAACCTGAAGTAGGTTGTCTGCAGAAATAAGAACTCATCCCACACTGATAGCGTTTGTTTAAGGAACACAGGTTCAGCAGAGCCAGTTAACCATTAGCTAGCGCCCATACAGATCATATTACACTCACTGTGCATACTTGTTGAGGTATCCTTACATGAAGTTTAGTTGAAGACAAGCACTTTGGTCAATCAGTCTTCTCTGAGCATCACTACAGGGTAACACCAACACATGATGAACACTGAGCCAGCTCCAGGCACAAATTCCATGTTTGTAGAAAAGATGGTTGTCAAATACCACACTTAAACCACTCAAATTTTTATTGCCAATACCAAAAACTGCTCAGAAGGTATTCACAGGCACTAAAATCTCATACTAGATGTTTGCAGATTTAACAGACACCCCTAAAACTGGTCCATGCAAACCTTCCCCTACATTCATCCATAACCTGCTCAACTCTACAGGCTGAAAACAGCAGCTATCTTCTTAAAAAATAATGTAAAGTTACCACACTTCTTAAAATATTTTTTCCTAGAGTCTTGCAAGTTAATTATGCTGGTCAGAACACTACTTAGTGCTGCCATTATTTTGTATCAACCTAAATCTTGACGAAAACTTCAGCTGCAACAATACTGTATCATGTCACGAGAATCATTTTGTCAAGCCCAAAGGACAGGATTTATTATTATGGACTTTTGTTACAAAACCTTCTACCAGGCACAAGCAAGAGCGCTGTGCCAGGCATCACGATAACATGCAGAAAGAAACCTCACCAGCTCAAAGAGTTTGAAAGAAGGGAAGTAGCTTTACCTTCACTTCACAGGACAGAGTGTGTGTTGAGGCTTAGAAAGATTAAGCCCCTTCTCCTGCAACTTCAGACTTAGCATGGCAGCTATTAACATTATAGAACTTTTTATGCATGCCAGGGCTCACCAGCACGAGGCCTGAAGCACAAAGGAATGTCAGTCTCCAGTAATTTAGCCTGAAACACACACAGGAACAGAACACACATCTCTCCTATGTCCTACCCACGATTTTAACGACTCCAGCTTTACCCCCTTTTTACACCTATACACACACACCCCTTTTCTTGTGACAGTTGGTGCTACTCTGTTCCTGGTTTATATTAATTCAAGATCCAAATCTAGTGCGTAGCTTTTCAATCTTCGCAGCACAAATAAGATTAATTTTTAATTTTAAGGCCCTGATTCAGCAAAACATTCAACTACATGCTTAATTCTATCCCTATTCAGTAAAGTACTTAAGTATTTGCTTAATTCTCATTTACTCTGCTGAGACTTGAACATGTGCTTAAAGATAAGCCTCTTCTTAAGTACTTTGCTGAACTAGGGCCTAAACTGTGACCTAGGAGCCAGGAAGAAAAGAAAAAAATAGATCAATAATGTCCAGTGTTATATCCTCAAAATATTAGATTAGCTGACTGCAAAAGACGAAGAAAAAAAAAAAATCACTTTGATTCAAGTAGTACGTACAGCTAGTATGGCTGTTGCATTGGAAGAAACAAATTTTATAAAATCTTACTAAAATACTTATCTTCAAAAATTCCTTCTTGTTGCCCATTTAGATCTACAAATATGCCTTATAGCAATGTGTTGAACCTACCACTCAGTCTCAGTTCCATGACTGGAACCTTAAAGTTTTTCGAGCAAAGTGCCTGACGATTAGGAAAGAAAAGAAAATTTAGAGCAGAATCCAATTTAATAAGTACAGTTGCATAGAATTCAGTTTTGCTTTATCTTAAGAGAAAATAAATGGAGAAATTGGGAAGACGCCAGGGAAGGACTCCATAGTAAAAGCAACAAGAAGGAAAAAAGATAGACTCTGGTACTCCACTAGAAGAACTACCAGAGTTTAGTCACCATCAACAGAAACCACGTTTATTACACGTACACTGTGTAATACATTTTCTTGCTAAAAGGTCTCATCATGGGTGGATCCTTGGGCCAGTGTGGAGATAATACAAGATCGGGATCAAAGAAGCCCTTGGCAGGCAGGGGAAAATGTATCTAAACATCTAAGTTTAGGCTTTGATAGCAGAGAAGGCAAAATATTATTACAATTTTATTAACAAAAAAAAAAAAAAAGAGGAAAAATATATTTGCTAGTGGCTTATTTCTATATGTCTGTCCTATCCTTATCACCATGAATCATTCAATAAAGCATCTTCCTCCAGCTGCAAGATCCTAAACTGACTAAACATACCCTTTTTATTGCAGGCTCACCATTCAAATTAAAGCTACCTTGCTTATTATAAGGGTATTGGTATCAATTCAACTGACATGGCCAGAAGGTACTGGGAAGGTGTAAGTCAGGAAGAGCAGTTCCATCTGCAGATGGAACTTACATCCTATTTCTTCCAACAATCTATCATTTCCTAGCAAAAAGTCTGGTGGAGCCCAAGTACCTAAATCGGATACGTGCTTCTAAACTGTAGAAAGATGCTGTCACTAGGTTTGTGCCCATGCAAATGGAACTCGACGCTCCAGATGAGTTCCACGCTTGGAGAAACTGACCCATTGACATTTCGCCAGGAGAAGAGTCCCTCTCACAAATAAAGACCAAACACATGTCACTGACAGGTCTTCTGTTGGCAAGTCTTTCATGTCAGCTCCTGCTGCTGCTCTTCCTTCAGGAACTGCATTTCCTCTGCAGTTGGAGTCCCTGTTTTCATCTACCTTTTGATTTCTAGCTAACAGGAATGCTATTTAATCTTTACAATTCCGAACTTATACATATGCTTAGCTTCACGTACTGTGAATGGTTCCTCTGAAGCCTGAATTATGGCACATAAAGCTGAAACATATGCCTAAGCGCCTGCAGGATTGGGGCCTGAAAAATGGAGTATTTACTAGCTATTACCCTTTTGATGGATCCATCCCACTGTAACGATGGATAAAAGTGTTTATTAAAATCTTTGAAGATGAGAGGTACTCCGTAAGTACATGTGTGGGGTAGGGGAAGTAGAAAGACCTAGAGACACAGATTGCACTGGCTGCTCTGATGTTTGCCATAGAAACCACACATCATTATTAGTGGCTGCAGGATTAAGAGGCTTACGTGGTTGAGGTAGTTCCTCATGTTTTGGACAAGCATAGCCAGATAGCAGAGGGTGCAGTTTCTCGGCTCCCACCTCAGTTCAGTCTGCAAAAGGAAGATGCCCCACGTGGGCACACCACTCCTTGGAAGGCTCTGCTGCAGCAACAGCCACGCTCAGCATCAAAATGCACGGTCACCCCTGTCACCATGGCCTCCCTCTCCTACCCATGGCCAACAGCGAAGACAGAGGATGGTGAAGGGGTGAGAAATGTCTAATCTGTATTCCTCTCTGTCAGGAGGGCAGGGAAGGTCCCCCGGCGCTCCCCTTCGATCACGCGCAGGACCAGGTAACCGCTGTCCCCTCCTGAGCTGCCGGGGCTGTGGAGGTATAAAATATTTCCTAACAAAGAGAAACTGGATCGCTTGCCTGGGGGAGCCATAACGTTTATTCTGATGACAATGAAAGACTGCTTTGATCCCCACAGCAGCCACACATCTCTGATTGCAAGCGGCAAGCCCACTGCAACACACTTACAATGTATGTACCAGCCTCCTTCCTCCTGCCAGGCTGGATGTCAGGCTAATCAGTTTGATCTGACAGATTTTAATTAAATTAATTAAGATCTTTCTGAATGGACTCGATTAGTGTTCCACAGAGGAGTCCCCCATTAAAAGGAACACTGTCAGGAAAAGCACTAATGTTTTCTCCTCTCATAATGAGAAGTTTCTTGAGTTGTTACTGGATTTTTTACATCATTAATAAAAGCACTTTATAAACACATAGCATGTGATGGGTTTGGCACCCTGTTATATTAAATTAACAATAGTCTTCTACACACTAAGAGAAGATTTTCATGTCCTCCTTCAACCAATTTTGTTACTGCCAAATCCAGCATTTCAAATAAGATGACCTTATCTGATTTAAACAGAAATATGCAAAATTGAGACACAAAACAATCCCGATCACTTCCAATCAATCTTCACAGAGCAGCTTCTTGTACAAATATTGGAAACTCAGCATGTGCAGAAAGGAGATGTTGCTAACACTATGAGAGGCCACCTTGTTCCCTGCATTGACTTGTGCAAGAGCCAAGACCATTTTTGTTCCACCAGACTTGACTAAGATTGTATTGACATCATTTTCTAAGGGTTCTGCATGGACAAACCCCTCTTTTATCCGTACAGACGCAACAGCATGACCAAGGTAGAAGGCATCACCTTGCTCTCCACACCACATCTGTGATCTGCTTGCCTGGGATCTGCAAAAGCATTGGGGCTGGAAAGCCCCTGGTACTGGTAAATGACAAGTGGCCACAGTCACAATGTCCACGAGAGATGTCCCACCAGCCAAGTCAGGCACAGCCAAGCAGCAGGTCCTGCAGCTAGTAATGACCTCTGCTGTATCACAGGCAGTCAAAAGGACTTGTGCTGCAGAAGCCTATTAAAAAGTGACATGGAATCCCAAGTTCACAAATAGAAAAGCTCATTGTGCTCTACTTAGAGTAAAGGCATCCTTGACTAGATGATAACCATTAAAATGCGGTTAATTCCTACCACTAGTTTAAATTGAATGTACTTAAAAAAAGTGGGTAGAGAAGTCCACTTTCTGCCTGCTATACAAGGGAAAATTAAAAAAAATATTTAGAGGTAAGTTTATTTTTCTATCTCCCATTTTTCTCCACTTTGTATGTTTAGTTTAATAGCAAATGAAGCTTCCCAATAATTGCAAAGGATTTTGAATTCAACCTGAGAGGAAGTAGCAGTGATCTTGTTGTGACTAAAAGAAGCTCAGATACTGAAAAAAAACACTGCTTCATCCACCAACACTTCCTTTTTCTCTGAAGCCAGAGTGGTCATTCAAAAGACTTTATCTGGAAGGGTCAAATGATGGTGAGTCCTATGAATTTTTTTTCTGAGAAAGGCTGAACAGGGGAAGGGAACTCTGAGGTGGAAAGATAATTTGGAATGGAAGTCGAAATAAAGGAGAGATAAAAACAACACTATGAAAAGGACAGAAAATGGAGGCAAAAAGATTGAAGGCATAAGATAGAGAGAGATTAAGACACAAGGTACTCTGAGAGACAGACTGAATGAGACAAAGCAAGAGATAAGGCTGATGTCCTCCAAAGAAAGAAAAGATCCTGAAAAAGAGAAAATAGTGTTAACAGGAAATTGTCTAATAGAATAAGAAAGAGGGAAGAAGAAAAAGAAAAGACCATTTCAATTTTTAATCCATGACCCCTCTTTGTTTTTGGTTTTGGGTTTTTTTTCCATTTTTTCAACATCTGCTACGCTATACATGTCACCAGAAAATCTCGTGTTCTGATAAGTCAGCCCCCATTTACTACAGCGTTCCAACAAACGAATGCTATTCCATCTTATCTGCTGGTTAGTCTGACTCCAGCAGACCCAAATGCATTTTCTGGTGTTATTTTGGTTAGTCTCATGGCTTTCTGAAGTTCAAATTCATTTATTCTGAGCGTGAGCCAATAACTAAAGTCTTCTCATTGTACTGAGATTAGATTCACATGTCAATGTACAAATTACATTCTCAAAAACATACCTGGTTGCAGCATCTGTTGCTGTTTTATTCTCATGACCACACTCAGACAAGAAATAGAAATCGGCTAGAGTGTAATTTTTTCAAGCAATTTCAACAGAAACATCTATTTTGAGACATTTTGGGCTGTTTTATAAATGCTTCAAGGAAAAAAGGCAGATAAACAAAGACGCATACATTTGCCTTTGCCAGAAACAGGAAAAAAAAGGGTTTTCTTTAATAAATTATATAAAGAAAGATGGGTTGCAATAAAAAAGACACAACCAGGAAGGAAAAAGAATTCAGTGTGACTGACCTTCAAGTTCCCTCTGCTCTTTCATTAACTGTCCACTGAGGTGATCCCTGGCCAAATACGGGCAATTGAGAGCCTGTCATAGAATTACAAGATGAATTAGGGACTGCTGCCACAAATTTACAGCTACCAAGGCCTCTGCTGATTACTTTTTCCCAGACTTGAAAGTAATTTCACTGGAAACACTCTTAACGTGGCCCCAAGATCAGCATCACGACAAATGAGGAACAGGAATAACACTTTTCCCTTCCAATTATCGGGTGATTTTTTCTCCACTGTGGTTTGTACGCAAATAGACATAATTTAAGCCGGTGTGACATGAAAGTGCCAGCTCTAACATGGATTGTTTGCTTCCTGAAAAACTTCCCAGAGAAACCTGAGTTTTCAATTCCCTTGCGGAAAGGCGACTCCTGTATTTTTTTCTTTAACTTCTGACTTGCAGAGCTTATTAAATACCTGCAATCATCGGCCTGAACAATTACTGACTCACTGCACAATCAATTGGAAAGCTAATGCAGCTGAAACTGTGCACAGATAGCTCACTACAGGTGCGTAACTTCACATGCATGAGTAGTGTCACTGCACTTGGTGGCATAACTCATGTACATAACTATTTGCAAAACCAGGGCCTCAGATTGTAAACTCACTGAAGCAGAAACCAGATCTTATCTGCCTGTAAAGCACCTGGCAGTGCACCTATCTTCGCCACTACATAAATTAATTATCATTAGCATCTGAATTTTGTCAGCTCCAGCATTCTCTTCCAACATCCAACACTGAATTTCTTGCCAGAGGAGTGTTGGTGCACAGTAGATGATAATAATATGTATGTGAATACTTAACCATACTGGCATTTAATGTAGAGCTATTTCAAAAATTTCAATACAAGATGTACGTGTGTAAGGCATCTGCAAAGCTTCTAGTATCCGAGGCCTGGGTGGGGTAAGGGAAAACTTTAAAGGTAAAAAATATACTGAATTGAAATCTTGAAATGCTTTGACCTTTAAATGGAAACTTCCTCCCCTCCTGAAGTTTAAGATAAGTTCAGCAAACAAAATTTCACCCTAGGCTTGACACATAATCTGCTAAACTACTGAAGAAATAAACAAACACTTTTCCCTCTAAAAAAATTCAACATAATTTCAAAAGACACCATTTTTTTTAACTGCTGGTGATAGTTTCTACATACAAGCTTACCTACAATGTAAAGTCTTCAGATTTTAACAGGAAATACATACTTAGAAAGACAGAAACAGTTGTGAAATAGCACCTTGAAGATAAGGAACTCTGAACAAGATGACTTTTGGTCATCTGAAGAAAAGAATAGTCATCTTCCTTAATCATTTCAGACTGATTGCTTCAGCTTGGTAATCTCACATTTCAATAGGTTTTTACTGCTGAACCTACAGAAACAGGGAGGGGGACAGGAGGGGATGGGAGAGGACAGGACTGGAAGTGCCTGTCAGTTCACTCAACCCTTCCACTGGCAAAAAACCCCAAACAAACTAAAAACACCCTACACAAACCAATCCCAACTATGAACTAGTAAGTCAAAATGGAAAAAAAAAAACAAACCCACACTCCAAAGTCAATCTAGTGCTATGCAGTTATTTTTCTCCCTCGAAAAAAAATTGAAGGCAGCGTTTTTGTGTTTGATGGTTACCTGTTAAGTAAATCTTAATCAAGACAGCAGCTGGCTTTGGTGCATGTATGGGTATTCAGTGCCACTCCTTCTCCTCTGCTTTCTCTTTTGACTTTCTAGTCTTTACTAGTGGACTATTCAGCTCCTTCAACAGCACAAAATAGTCCACTGAACAGTGAAAGCTACTGCATGTTCATCAAACCAAAACTAAACTGAAATTGAGAAAAGCAAACAAAACCGATCAAAAATATGAAAGGATTAAACTCTTCACTCATTTGTTTAGGTAAGACATAAATCCAATCTTATAAATCCCATGCCAGCAAATACATTATAACTATCATCACAAAGACTCTGATTAACTTACATATTATACAAAAAATACTGTATCATTAAAATGAAAAACGAAAGTGCATTATTTTTTATTCTAGTCTGAGACCTGCTTGGATACACATGGACACAAGAACTCTTTACCTGCTACCTTATGACACCACTATTTAAAAGCTGTTTTTCTTTTATTGTCCCCAAAATTTTTCTTTTATTGTCCCAAAAATCACAAAAGCTCCACAAGTCAGTTTCTGGTAACACTAATTTCCTTGAATTCTTAGGTGGGTCCATAAAAAAATACCTTGAAGAAATTTTATCATTTTTGCAGGAGTGTGATGCCAAAGTCCTATCATGTAGAGCAGTACTTTAAGTCAAAGAAAGAAGCATGTTTTTCGTGTCGATGACAAAAAGGAAAGGAATACCAAGTTAAATTAGTCACAAAAAGAATTACAGAAATAACAGTGTATGATTAAAACACAAACAATGACAATGGAATCTAATCTATTCTGAATCTTTACCTCTTTCCCTGCTTGTGTTGTGTAATAGAAAACTGAATACACTCACGATATCTCACCCCAGAGAGAAGAGTTTCTCCTCACACAACATATACCACTTTGCATCTAATAACTATGTACATTTGAAAAAAAAGAAAAAAGGATTTAACTCGGAAGAGTGACAAAAAGTACAGCTGATAACTTGACTACAAAAGCACTTCCTTAAATTGTGCATCATCTTGAGGGCTTCACCCACCTCAAGAAGCCATCCTTGGTGGCAGCTACTTACACAGCCCTGGAAAACTCTAAGTGGAAACCTCACCTTGGATATAGGTCAGGACACCAAGTGTAGCGTGCTGGTCAGTGCCTCGGGCAGGCGTGAACAAGGGCCGGCTGGCCGCTTTCACGCCGAGACCTGCGCCCACAGTTCAGAGTCTTTATGAAGTGAGAAAGTAGAGCAGAAGCTCAGAGAGTACATCTTTTAAGCAGGATATTTAGGAGCCTCTGCAATCCTTTTACCAGACACACAAACGCAACCTCGGCTGCTTGCTGCTTTTTTTTTCTTTCCTCCTCTCTCTACTCTAAAAATACTAACCCTTTTTCTGAACTAGTTGGAAGGGACTTGCGAAGGGGTGGAGTAAGGGAAATCAGTGCACAAGTCACCTTTCAGCCACCTATGACATCAGCCTGCTGCCCTGATTCCTTCATTAATACCTTTGAGCTGAAAACAATGGGCCTACCATTAAGCACCACACAGTTCGAGATAAGAAAGCCCTAAGCAGATAATAATCGGTGCATTTAGCTGGATTTCAAACATTCAGCTGCTTAATCATTTCTTCCTCACTGCATGCTACCCAAACACACGGGGAATGCTTTGGACGCCTTGGGCTAAGGAAGAAGGAGCTGGGGTGTGGGGAAGAGGAGGGAGAGAACGGAGCCACAGGATGGGGATTGGGGGGGAGAGGGGGATTTCATTGGCAATCCTCTCCCTGGGAAATGAAAACATTTCTTAATTGCCATTAGGGAAATAGGTTAAATACAGGCTTGGTAAGCTGCTAAGGGCTGGCTAACAGATTAGAGGGGATGGCTGTTGAAGTATACTCATTTCCATTATATGACAGAGCAGGGAATTTTTATTTTCTTAATAGCCTTCAGAGACTGTTCCTGTCAGGCACCGGGTGTGAGACTGCTAGTTAGATTTTTAACTAGTCATCTTCCAGCTGATGAAATGAGGCCCAGTTCTCTGGCCCTGAAGTGACTGCTTTCCTGTTTCATCCAAGGAAACAGAAACTGCAGGACATGCTGACGGGGAAGGTATTGTAACACCTGCCAGCTTTGCTCACACAAAATAACAATGAGTAATTGCAGAATCAGAGAAACTAAAGGCATGATGCAGCATACCTGTCACACAGGAGGAGGGGTGAAAAACACCTCAGGATCCCCAAACACTGAACAGACTCACGAGCTGAGCTCGGGCTTAGCAGCAGTCCTGCCAGGGCTGAGCAGCTCCTCACCTCTGAAACCTTGGGGCCCACGTTGGGAAGAGTGTGGGCGACCGAAAAATCTCAGATGCCACAGCCTCACTGCTAAGATCCTCAAAGCCCTCTCCTTCCCCACGTTCTGCCAAGGCACCTCCTTCTGGCCTGTGCCCTTCCTCCTCCCTTGTAAGTTCCTCAAAAGCCCCATCTCTAGCTTATAATGAGGATGACAGAGTTTTCAGCAAACTGAGCGGGAGCAAACAGAAATCAAGTTTTCATGTAAATGGGCACAGCCTTTACTCATCCACAAAACTAAAAAGCAGCTACAGGCAGTACACACAACAAAGCTGAGACACCATCCTGTAATCCTTCGTCATGCAAAACTCCCTGGGGCATGAGTGGGAGTTTTATCTGAGTAAGGTCTGAGTTTTTTTAAGGAAAGTCTTTGTTCTGGGGCTCCCTGAAGCCAATATACTGACCTATTCAAACGACCATGGATTGGCAGGTGAAGTCGACAGGGGGTCATTTGAAGAACAGGTTTCTGGCAGCAATGCTGGTTTAAAGCAGTTGCTGCCACCTCCCTCTTTCTACCTGCTGACATATTTACCTTCCCCCACCCCAGTCTTCTCCAGTGATAAAGACACAAGGATTTGTACAGCTGTGAGCAAATCGGACCATGGAACTACTCTGGCTGTAAACTACCCTGTCTGGGAACTCTTCCACAAGTTAACTCGTGGGAGGCTTTAACTTACGCTTATAAACAATTCCGAGGCAGGGAACACTATGGCCATGACTTAATAAACAAGGAGCAGGGACACACAGGCTACAGACATGGCTGCAACCATTCTATGTCACTGCAGACTACTCACCCAGGAGGGCAGGGCCTATGTCACATGTGCCAGCACCACTCAGGCTCCTTTACAGGGCTGCATGCAAGTCACCTACTGGTAACAACACCTGGTCTATCTTTAACACCCCAGCCCTGCCCAGGTGTTGTCCAAAAGAGTGCTAGATGAGTCAGGCCAAAGCTGCTAGCAACCCTCCCCACCAGCGCAGTGTAGACATCCAGCACCTAAGGCTCCTGTGCCCAGTAGGCGCGATCAGTCTCCGAGCTGCTAGGCTAGTGATTGTTAAAGGTGTTTTGTCTCCTCAGGGAAAAAAGAACAGCCAAGAGTGAGCTCCATGATATATGATCTTTTGACGTATCCACTGTGTATCCGTCTGCATCATCAGACATCTCAACACACACTTTAAAGTCTGGTGCTAAGTGTCAGTTCCGTCTATCTGACCAAATGTAAACTTCTCTGTTGCTGATGTCTGAAAGAGATTGATAAACATGTTGTAACTGTGGGCTGGTTTTCTCCACGGACAGTCAAGGAAGATCTGAGAGAACTGACTCAAACTCTGGCATGTGAAGATGGGTGAAAAACACGCCACCCCTGCTTCCTGCCCAGAATCATGCTGGAGGCAAAGGCCAGCCATGAAATTTATTTTTGATGTTCTCTCTTCCGAGTCAATGGGCTTGCCACAAGATGAGACCCGAAGCACACTTACCTGGGTGTACAGACTGTGGAACAGCAACCACTTCGGTAACGAATGGTATTGAAGGGCATTTGCTCAGCTGTGCTGCTATCACAGATTAGCCAGCAAGGGCAGAAAGCCCATTCATTTACATAGCACTAGCCTGTGTGTTTCACTTCGCTGGTAACTCCACGGACCTCATTTGCATGGAGTGTATTTCCCAGGAACGCACTGGATTTGATCTGATGTCAATAAGAAATGTATAAGCTCAGCATCTCCCTTGGTTTTTGCTTCCCTTTATCAGCTCTCATTCAGAAACGTTTGACTATTTCCCATACATAGAAATTATCTGTGAATTGAAATTAAACCCTGAGATGGGTATTCTTCCCAGATGATCCAAGAATTGATAGGAATACATACAACAAGGCAACCAGGGAACAAAGGTTATAGTGTGCTTGTTCTAAAGAGCCTGGGACAGATCCTTTGCATCTACCAATCATTTCAGGTCAGAAGTTTTTGTGCATGGTTTTCCTGTGACCACCTATTTAGTCACAGCCAATCTAAACCAGTCACAGCAGTGCCCAAAAGACGATGGAATAAGGAAAGTACATTTTTGTGTGGTGGCTGGATGCAATATTCTTAGGAACTGAAAGCAGCCACTCTGGCTGGGTGTAAGATACACTGGTTTAGGTCCATGGAAATCAGTGGCAACTTGAGAATGTGCCTTTTGTATGAAATTCTATAATAACACTGAAATCTTTTTCTTAAAGAAGAATTATTAACAGTTTTCATTTATGCTCTGATAGACAGAGAACAGTGGGGAAGTAACAGAGGAGTCTACTGTTACCCCAGACTGACAAGACTTTTTTCCAGCATAGGTACAGCTCAAGATGTGCACCCTTTATTCACATTTGGACATGCAAGGTAAGACTTACATGCGAGTGTAAGCCTTTCCAAACACATGACCATGCTATGGTGCAACCCTTCTTAGCAAACAGCATACATTTATTTGTGTTCAAGACCATCTGAGTGCCTCTGAAAGGCACTGCAGGCTAAGCCAGCACAATCCTGCTTCTCAATGAAGAAAAAAGGTGCTGTCTTAAATGTCATAGAAAGTCAGCTAATGTGTTTTTTCCCTGTCATTAAGGAAAGGAGAGGTAATGTTTTGAAGTACCAGTACAGCAGAAACGTAGTGGATACACTGTGCTTAACATGAAGTACTTTCCTTTACAACCTAAGTAGCATACAGGTAATTTGTCTCTTTCTGCAAGTTATGACAAGTCAAATGCCTCTGAACCCTACCTTTGGTTTAAGGCACTCGAATTCTCATTCCATAAACCCTCTAGCATGCACATTCCTGTAATATAACAAATTTCTTTTCCCTGCTTATTGCATAGGCATTTATACTATGTGTAAATATAGAAATAATGTATCTATATTAATGAATAGTATGATGACATCAGAGGGTTATCCTTTGATGGCATAAAATTGATAGGGTCAGTGGAAGAAGTAGATTTGTGGTAAGCATGGGAACTATTGCTGCAAACAGGGCTCCTGATTCCTAAATATAAATAACTCCAGATTATTTTTTTCCAAGTTATTCTTTACAATTTTTTTTCCATCTCACGCATCTTAAGAGAACATGTCTATTACAATATCATATTCTCCAAGAAGGAAAATTAACCTCATCAGCAATTCTGGAATCCACCATGTGATTAATTGCATCTTAATCCACATTTGGCAAACCAAAAATGCTTTGAGGAATCCTGGACAAGTAGTTGGACAGAAGTCTACTTACAATTACATAAAAATGTTGTGCTGGGAAATAAGTTGCTTGTGAATTAACTGTTAAGGATAGACCATTTTTCATCAAAATGTTACTTGTATCCAGTCCTTTACACTAAAGGAAAATAAGGAACAAATGGTCTATATTCCACAATTGGTGAAAATCATCTCAACTACACTAGAGCAGCTCCACTGCAGCCCAGTACAGACACATTAGCAAGAAACTGTAACTAGATGAAGTCAAAGAGAAATAAATTTTAAAGATTAAATTTTATTTTAAATAAATAATGAAGTGAACAACCTGACACAAGCAGTTGTCTACATTACTTAATGCCTTTAAAACAAGATTCAACAGCATCCTGAAAATAAGCTTCAGCACATTAATTTAGGACATGACAACTGTTCAGGAATTACTGGGTGAATTTCTGTTACTGAGGTTCTGCTGAAGATAAAACTATGTGCTTGTAACAAATTTAGGTTTTAAATTCTATAAACATGGGGAATGTGACCCACCACTACTTATGATGTGACAAAAGAACTCCCTCAACTATTAATTAGAAAAGGAAAAATAGCTTTAAAGATTATTAATGGAGTTTTTCATTATTCAAGTATAATTTTTGTCTGCTGTCACTCTCCTATCCCCCTTTTTATTCAAAATACTAATACACAAGCCTGTTTTAAGATGAGACCAAATTAATGTGGGACTGACTTTGTGCATGAAAGGAAAACAAGCCTGAGTTCCTATAAACCTTTCAAAGTTTCATTCCACCTCCTTCCCAGTTTGCACAGAGGAGTCTATTTTACAACTTTATCCATGTAATGATCCTGCAGACTGCTTCTTCATGCCAGAATTTCTCTTTGAAGTTTGCTCTCCCATTAGTGTTTCAGTGTAGGTATTCAAACTGATGGCGCAAGCACAGCAGAACTCCAGAACTGTCCATGTTCCATCAAATACAGTTGTTTCATGTTGCTCGTGATTTACAGTCTTAATTAGTGCTCAAAAGAAGAAGAGCACATCTTGGTGGAGCATCCCCCTTCCACACACACACACACACACTCTTCCTCCCTTTTTTTTTTTTCCTTTTTTTTTCTCGTTACAAACCAGTGCTCTCAGGGTTTTGTTGGACATTGTGCAGGATGGCTTTGCCAAGTAGAATGGAACACACTTAATACTTTTCCTTTATAACCTTTGCAATAAATCAGCTACCACTCCACTTACACGAGAGCGGCCATTAGTGTCCTGTCCCCTCCCCCAGCACTTCCCGAATTTTAAACAAAGTAGGAATAAACTGAAGCTGAGCAGAGCCAGCGAGCCCAGTAAATCAGTTTAATGAGAACTGAATCAATCGTATGAAGTCCACTACTGAACAAATAAGGTGGACAGGAGAGGCTGAGCTTTCCGTGGAGGTACTGGGGATGGGGAAGCAGGAAAGCAGGGCTCACATGCTTCATCTTCAGCAGTGACGCATGTCTGTTGTGAACACTCTGTTCTTTAGAATCACATTTGCTGCAGCTTGCTGCTGAATTCCTTGTTTAGATTTGGCTGTTTCCTCTCCTGTTTGTGGTTTAGCTCCTCCATGTTTTCCCACAGAAGTGGAGTTTTCTGTTTACCCATTTTCACCACTTATCTCCTCTGAGATTCACTTTGACTCTCTGTTTATCCTTCTCAGGTCTTCCCTATTTCCACAGTTACTGTAAGTGAACACATCTACACACACACGCACACACACACACACACACACACTACTGTTCCATTACAAAGTCAGAAAGTGAATAATTATGTATTTTCAGGAATGCAGGGTATTAAAGAAACCACTAACTTTTGTGTATGACAGCATGTAGACTCTGGACATTCAGCTTTAAAAGGGCCTTGCCGAAAGTGTAAAAATCCACCCACCAAAAATTTTTTAAAAACTCAAAAAACCAAGCCAAAACCAACCAAACCAAAGAACAGTACTTCTAATGGTTTTTTTTCAAACCAGAGGGAGTAACTTGCACAAGTGGGGCCAAGTATGGATTTTCTCAGTCAAAGGGGACTAAGAAGCTTTTTACTTTGCATACATCAGTCCTCATCTTGGGGACTTTTTGTTCACTTGGTATCATGCACTCAGAAAAATGAGCTGTTAAAATGTATTAATGAGCAAAATCAGGAATTAGTATGTCCCCTTTGCACAGGTCTGTGCTACTGTCCTGCTCCAGCTACAAAAACTCATGGATGAAGAAGTGCATGGCCTAGCCATTCAGATCACCTCTGTCTTCCTCAGGACCGCCAAACCTCCTTCACCTGGGACTCGATAAGACAACCTTATCCCATCCCAGATATCCCAACCACAGCTATATCTCTTTTCTCCTTGAAACAATCAATCCTTTTCAAAATTAAGGGCAGAAATCACATTTTCTCTTCTGTCTTCTCACTTCCTACAGAATGAGCAAGCAGAGCCCATTTGTGAGATCGTGCTATCACGAGTCCCAGAGTTTGGACCAAGATAGAAACCTTTAGAGCTCATTTGTGAATGTGGTCCTGTTTCCAGAACATTCCTGTCTTTACCGTGAGTCTAAAAGAAGAGTGCAATTTGATTCATCACCCGGAAACACTTCAGAATGATACAGCCATCCTTTTAATCCCAGCAGGTCAGTCAGTGAAGTCCACTAGAGCATCCAGTGCTTCTTCTCTGCCAGTGCATCAATTTCTTAGATGCACCATTGCCCATGAAAAGTTTGAGTATCTATTCAATTTCCAGACTTGGCAATGGAAAACCTGTTACCACTGTCACCCCTGCACCATCTGCATGGCTTCTGGGAAAAGGCAACTAATTAACATTGCTAATTAGAGAGACAGACAGGGCCACTTTGCACCCTCTTGCCCTCTGCTTTCTCCTTTCCCAGTACAAAGGAGAGAAGAGGACACACCCGGAGCTGCCAATCTGACCTCGGAAATGGAGACCCTCTGCTACTGCAGGCACAGGAGAGACCATTCTGTACAGTTAAGGATAGCAGGTGCTCCTTAGGTGTTTATGAGCACAATATTTAAGGATGTGAAGATGGTATGTATCAGAGGAAGTGAGGAACAGAACGTATTTACTAGAGTAAACTTGGAAAACCTGCTTCTCTACCATCAGCTTGTACTTCATGCAAGACCAATGCTGTGAGCTCTTTGGAACCCAGCTGTGAATCTTACAATATAGGCTTTTTTAAAAGCCTTGTGCTTAAAAAAATTGTGATTTTGTGGGAATCTCAGCTGTCATGAAGGAAAGAAATTAAGTGTCTAGTCTCGGTGACAAAGAAAAGCCTGAAACTGAAATCTATTAGCACCAAGCCCAGAATTCAAAATACTATTTTCATAACCTGTGATTTTTAAGACAACTTCATGATCTGACTTACAGTTCTTGAAAGCTTGAGTTTGATGATATTACAAGTGATATTCTAAACTCCTCATATTCTCTGAACTGATTTAAGTTTTTTCTTGGCTTTTTTTGTAGGTGAAATATTTTGTCATAATACCCTAAGACATAATTATCTCCTTTCTCCAACCTCTAGACCAATGCTTTGCTCTCCACTGCAGTTAGCAACTCGCTTCTAGTGAAGCCTGTGGTTTTCTGACAAAGTAAGTGCACTGTGTCTGCTGTCAACAGTAAAAAAAAACCCGAACCCAAACGATAAAAAATTGAATGCAAAACAAATGACACAAGCAAATATGCAGTTTCAAGCTTCTGCTATGCAAAAACACTTTGAAGAACTCAAGATATAGAACATTAATTAGGACTATATTTGAATTTGTTTTTAGTCCCTGCTGTTCTCTCTGTCTCTTCTTCTGTCTGATGGGTATTTAAACTACCTAGGATGACCTATGGATTCAGATAATAAAAAGAACTCAGCAGCTAAGAAAAACAAACAAAAAAGGAAATTAAAAGCAAGTCCTTGGCACAACTAATTCACTCTTCATTCTAAAGGGTTACATATATCTCTAACCTTTGTAAAAACAGAGAAAAGGTACTGCATTTGGACTAGAACAGTAAGAGTCATAAACTATAGTTTCAAAGAGCTGGGAAAAGAGAAGGAGATTTCACTGGATGGTTGTTCTTTTCTTTCTGCTATTACCAAAACTTTGCAGGCATCAGGAAAACATGATTCCAAAAATTATTTATTGTAACAGAGCATTGTTCCGGTCATAGCCACCAGTGGGTCAGTCAGATCCAAAGCTCTCTGTAATGAGAGTCTCTCTGTTGATTTCATGGCTTTGGATCCCGACCAATGTTTGTGCACTTCTTTCAAGGAACAGTTTTTCCAAATAAGCTGGGATTTTTTTGGAATTATTCCAAGGGCTACGTGACACTTTCAAGAGTTTATATTCATCCAAGTGACTTTGAGGAGACAGTCCTCTGTTATTTTACATGGAAAAAGCTTGGCAGAGGACGGGAGGGAATGAAAAGCACTGTATGAATCCATCTAGGCATTTCTAGACCCTTCTTTGGAAGGTGTCCCTCAGATTTGATGTCACAGACAAGGCAGGCAGCAGCACACCATCCCTTCCCTTCCTGTCAGTCTTTCCCGAGGAGCAACCACAACCTGCTGAATGGTTACAGAGAAGGGATTAGTCTCACTGTGCTCCTGAGAGATTTTTAGGGCTGGGGACTCGGCTAGTGCTACATTTGCTTCACGTGTCCAGAGAGGGGCAGGTGGGAGTGTGCCTGCCACAGGGTGACTCCCAGGTGGGGTGAACCCAGCATCTTGCTGTCCTTTCTGCCTGCAGACCTGTGTAGGGAATGCCCACAACATTAGGGGCACTGGCTTAGTGTGGTGATCCCGAGCTACCACTGCAGCTCCCTGGGCACCATACTTCCCCAGAGCTGCAAGTCATGCATTCCTCCAGTTGGCTTCTGGTGCCAAATTTTTCAGAAGTGCTGAATGTCTTAGACTGGAGTGGTCCTACGGTTGATGGAGCTCGCGTGGTAGCTGAACAAGTCCTCAGCCAACACCAAGTCAGGGAGGGGAGGAAGAAAGGTGGTGTAACATCCCCCAATCTTTCGCTTTCCCTGCGTGCTGGGAGGTTCAGAACATCCGCTGTGGGGCACGTTTCAGCATTGAAAAACTGCATTTTCAGCAGTATCTCTCTCTTTACTGGAAAAAAAGGCCACCACATGCCTCACCATCCTCAGAAGAAATGTAAAGGGCAAAAGTAATTACATTTGCCTCCCCACAAAGCAATCTGGTAACTGCTGTAAAGCATGAAGAAGCAAAAATTAAACACACGTTCTCCCAGTCATGGAGTGTAATTAGAGATATGGCTGAAGAACAGAAGTCCCACTCACTAGCTGCAAACATAATTTTTTTAATGCTTGGAAACCCTTGTGATATGTTTAAAATAAATACCCAGCTACAAAAATACCATTAATATTAAAATTATGTGAAAATATTCTTGGCAGATCTCTGGGATCTACCCAACTAACACTAGTACCAGAGTGCTTACAGATATATAATTAACACAGCTTGAAACATTCAGTACAAATGTTGAGCAGCCTGAAAATTTCAGTTTTACAGCAGTACTTCTGCACAGATGGAGTAATACCATGATTTGTTACAGCAGCAGCCTGATAGAATAGCAGTGAAGGCACAACAACATCTTATTAATTAAAGTACTAACTTCTGCACTCCATTTTTCCTTCAGTGGACACAGAAAGGCATTCAGGCCTTTCAGTGCTGCAAGGGTATTCAGGTGGTCTTTATGCTCGGTATCCTGAGGTAGTTATGTATTTAGCCTCCATTGAAATCAAACTGTTTTGCTAGTATGCGAGGGACTATATTTTGACTCTTTAGCAGCTTTTTATAGTATTCACTTAACAAACTTTCTGCCAAAAAGCCAGGCCAAAAAGTCCCACTGCACGTGCAGCTAGCTAGATCTACCACATTTACATTAGCTACTCCAAGCAGAAAATAGTGTGTTCATAAAAAAACTAAAAGTGTCTTGATTCAACAAAAGCTGTTGCATAGACCTGCTCTTATTCACTTTGCGATTTTGACTGCCTCTTGCAAGCACTACTGTGAATACTCAAAAGCACTTTTTCAAATGAAAGAAAATCTGAGCATCTAGTGTCGGCAAGCCTTGTAAAGTCCATACAAGTTTACACTTGGCATCAGATTACACACATTTGACTTCTTGATTTACTGAGCACACTTGTGTTTTCCCTTCTTTTGTCAGAAATAAAATACAGCTATTCTTAAGAGAAGTCTTTGTTTTTAAAAAGACCTAATTTGTACTGTATGTTAGGAGAGTTCACTTTTCGCCCCACCCAGAGAGAAGCCTGATCCAAATACCAGGGGAAAAAAGAAAAACTCAGAAGAGGTTAATTTGGGTAATGGCAATGTCTGTTTGCAAGATGTAAAAAAAGAGAAAGACAGAGGACAGACACTGAAGTCCTTGGACAGGTTTGGGGTTTTTTTGCTGCATCACAAAAGCAATTCTGCTGAAATCTAACTCGGAACATCGCCTGAGTAAAAAAGAGAAACACAGTTCTTAAATTATTTTGTACTTTCCATGTAGAGGAACAGTCAGAACTGTATGGGGTTTTACGCCTTCTTAGTAGCCAGCTTATAAACAGTGCAGCTACCAGTCTTTCCATAGGAAAAACAGTGTTCTGTGGATGATAATAATATGACTAACTGCCTGAACTTCAGAGGCATAGAAAGCCTTCTACCTAAATAAGGTGTGGTGTCAGGCCATCTATTATCTAACAGACAACTGGCAATTAATAAACATTAAACGAGAGTCAGGAACTGGAGAACAATCTTACACAAGTGAAAAATTTGCACAAGTTTACTTTTCTATCTCTTATTTCTGTGATTCTTCAAGAAGAATATTACATTAAATCAGATGAAAGGGAGGGAGTTTTATTTGTACAATGCATGTTAACAAGCCATCAAGTGGAACATTGGTACATAAGTGTTTGAGAATCAGACTCATAAAGACAGCAGTAGCCACAACAAAGTGAATAACTAGGTGAGACCTGAAATTTTCAACATGTTTTTATGGATTCTTGCATGCAGGAAAAGGAAACTCATCCAAATGTAGAAATCAGGTCAAATAAAAAAAGTTGTGTGATTTCCAAGCTAATTCAGGCATTGCCCTATCATTGATCATCATGCAAGTGAAAAGCAAAATAAATCAAACACCATTTGTTCCTGCTAATAATTTGAGGGAAAACCATAATCCAACCGTTTTTTTTCCAAATGTAACAAAGCAGAACTGCCTCAGAACATGGCTTGATGCCCTCTGCACACAGCCAACCTAAAATCAACCCAAAAGAAACCGTTTATGAGCAAGTAAACAAACAAAACACTCGGTTATGAATCCTAGTATCTCTCTAAATTGCCTGACAAATGAGTATACTTTGCTCTGCTGCCATGGGCAATCCTACTCTATGTTTGCAGTACTGGAGCCCTACTTATATTCCCCATCATCTAAACACAATATATTCATCTAGATGGAAAAAAAAAAGAAGAAAATAATGCTTTGTACGTGCAATACATTGAACATATGCTTTTTCCTTTTGTCCTGAGTGTGCTAACCCCACAGCATTTCTCAGGTATTTCCTGCAGTACCTTGTCTAGAAATAATGATTCTCACACATAGCTTCTTCCATAAATCTATCACAGTTCAGTATAAAATTAACAGTGACAGAGAAATGTGTATCTTCTTATTTTTATGATCTTAATGTTGGAGGCTGTTGTTCAGAGCTACTGTGAGTGCACAAAACAAATTCAGGTTCCACATAACATCTTCCTGAAAATGTTACAATTGATAAGCTATAAATCAACTTTGTGTGATTTTTGTATGTGCTGTGAAATTGGTGATGGCTTAAAAATTTACATTAATTCATGATCTTACCTCAAAATCTCATGATTGAAAATAAAATCCATTATCTCAATACATGGCCAAGTTGTACTTTCCCCAATTTCAATTTTGCCATTTTTTCAGAGTCAGAACATAGGACCAAATTTGTAAGAGAGGATACAGACACAACCTGAATACATTATTTGCAGAAACTCACAGAAAAGAAAACTTAGATATTTTATTTTCAGCTGAGATGTAAAATATCCTCCTGGGAATTGCTATTAAGCTGTGATTTGGGACCCCTACATTCAATTTGAAGAGTTATTATTTAGACTTACAGGCTTCCACAATAAATAGTTGTCTTATGCTTTTTCAGAAATTCTCTTTGGGCTGTTAGAAATCTCTGATTGGGCAGTCACCCCTACACTGGGGAAAGCTGAAGCTTTGTTATCCATCACTTTTTCCTCATCTAGGAGATGCTAGAACTGCAGTACAGCATGGCATGCAAACAGCTTGTAGAAGCAGGGAGACCACATTTTAAATTATAAATATTAGGGTTCATTTAATGAGTTTCAAAGAATTTTTCCCATCTGTTTTATTAGATTTTAGAAAATAAACTGTGTGACATACTGATGAAATCCAAAATAGGAAGGTAGCTATATTGTTCATCTGAAGGACAAGCGTGTTTCTCTTTAGATTAGCAAAAGACAAATAAATTTATTGTATAAGTTTTTTTTGTATTGCTGAGCAATACGTGTTGTTTTGTATTTTAGCAACTGAGATGTGTACTTGAATTTTGAGATGCTGCTTGTCTGCTTTAATAACCACATTAATTGTAGTTTTATGCTGAGTTCTCTGGAACACAGAGATGTCACAACAGTAGAAGAGCACACATCCTAAAGGAGCTTTCCTCACAGGGAATTTTGATGGGACACATGGAGGAGTGCTCACAGAGCCTGTGAGCAAAAATCCCAAACTACTTAAAAATTTTATTTAAATATTTTCAAACAGAGATGCACTAACTGCACTTCTGAAGGGACGTCCTGAAAATGTGGATTCAACTGCTTAGAAGCCAGAGCTGCCTTGGTACACGTTCCTGTGTGGCTACTGCTCGGCCAACACCAGGCATCACTCCTAAATCACTGTAATCTAGCACTGAGAAGGTTTGCCATTTTGATCACAGCTTCTGCAAGGAAGCACCTTGGAAAGAGGAAGCTGTGTAAGTCCATGCACACCAGCTGAGGATCAGTGACTCTCTACCCTGCAGAAAACAACTCATGAGAAGCTCGCTGGTACCTATTTTGCACTTCCACCACTTGTGATACTGGAGTGCTGCACAAACTGAGGACCTGTGAAGTTTTTTTTATCCTCACTTGTATTTTGTCCCTTTTAATAATATTAATTTCACAATGTCTGTTGGCATATTTTTAAACTAAATAGAAAGGGTATTTTCAGTTTCTTCATCGTCAGGATGCGAAGATGAAAATGTCTATGTATGGGAGCCTCCCCGAAAGCTTGTATGAGTCAGGTGCAGGAAGAAATAGTCTGCATCTAAGCACTACAGGGGTCTGCAGGAGACACTGTTATAAAGTGTGCTATGTGTCTTGAGACTGTTCACCTATGGTTTCTGGTTAAAAGCTATAACCTTTAAAGTATTATTTCTATGCTAGGCGGGATGGTAACAGAGTAACTAGTATGTAAGACCCGAAACCAGAGAGCTTTGCAAGGTGTTTGTGGTTCAGATACTAAACTACAACTTGATTAACCTTCTTAGCAAAATTCAGATGACAAACGTAACTTTGGTGGAATTATTTTCTGAAAACAAAAACTTCTGTAGACTACTTGAAAGATATTAAATACTGTTACAGTGATTTAACGAGTGTTTGGTTTCACTGCGACATTGGAAAATCAAATAAGAGTTTCAGTTTGAGCTTGAGTAAATTCTGATCAAAGGCTCTCAGTATTTTCAGTTTTATTTTAAGGAAGTTTATAATTTTTGTATTTCTGAATATTGTTTAAATTAGTAATGCAAAGTGCCTCCATTGTACGAAGTCTGCATCATTTTCTTTGCCTAACACAGTGAGCGCACGTCAGCTGCCAGGCTTGTCCCTGTCCTGCACCTACCTGGGTTTGCCTGGCAGCTGAGGTCACCTGGGCTTTCTCAGCTTGTGCAGAGCAGCTTCACACATCAGCCTTTCAGGCTGCACCTCTACAGACAAAATATTTCGGTCTTTGTATCTCCCTCCAACCCATTGGCTAAGTACTGGCCATGGGGCCAGTTCATTTTGCCCTGGCATTTGACTCTTTTTGATGAGCTGGTGCCTACAAGGCCTCCACCTTCCCATCACTCCCCTGCTGCTGTACAGTGCACACCTGTGACTGTAGTTTTTGGAGGGCAGCTGCTTCTAGCCCAGCACAGCCAAGGCCCTTTGTGACCTATTTCACATTGCTGTGTGATGAGGACTGCGTAGCTTCACTGACCCTTTTGGTAGGCATGGACTCACCTGGAACCTCCAAGCTCCAATACAAAGAACAATAACTGAGGCAAGAGGAATACACTAATTAGTAAAACTGATTTCAGGAAAATTTTGTGGCAGTTGAGAAAGCCTCAGAAAAAAAAAAGAATAAATAACTTTTAGATAAAATTAATAATTGTACCAAATACCTCCATCATGGCAGTTAGGTGACAATGAGAAACAGGAAATCTCACTTACTTGCGTAAGTGAGAAGGGCTGGAGACCTTTAATAGGCTAACTATAATTTCCAGTATTTTGTATTGCTCACTCTGTGGAGCCAAAAAAAGACAAGACACCCTGTATAAACATGAAGCAGTGTTACAGGAAACTTGCATTTTTCTTAATTTCAGAGAGTTGCTTGCCACATTTGTTTACAGAATCACTCATTCTGTTTACAGGGACATTAACTGCATGAGTATCATTTTTCCTCTCTGTGATTTTTATACTCTGTGCACTCATTCTGAAAGTAAGTCAGTGGACCCTCTTTTATGCAGTTCAAGCCTCACATTGCAACATAGTCATTATGGTGCTTCCTACATGCATTAGTTTTTGAAAGAGCTGACCCCAAAATAAAACGATGCAAATCACATTAGTGCTCAAACGGAGTGCCACTGTGCCAGGAGAAACAGAAAGGCACGAGTCTGTCTCTGGCACTGCAACAGCAGCAGGGGCTGCTCAGCCAAGCTGCAAAGTCCTCTGCTGGGGCTGGGCAGGAGGAAGCAAGCCTAGGGCTGGCAGCTTGGAAGGGAGAAGAGGGGGGACCAGAGGATCTGGCATGATCACAGAGGAGAAACGAAAAGCAAAAGGCAGAACAAGAGAAAATGCATGCTGAAACTTGAAGGAAACCAAAGTGAAAGAAACAGGTGTGGACAAGTAGATAAATGATGAGGGGAAAAAACAATCAGTCATGATTCTTATTTTCAAAAATAAAAGAGTAGATGAGAAGGGAGGACCAAGCCCACCCTTTAGACGGAAAACAGGAAAAAGGAATGGTGAGAAGGAAGGTCAGTATGAAAAATGGAAAAGTAATGTGGGAAAAGGGAGAAAAATCTCAAGAAAAATGAGAAAATTGTGATGCTTACCCCTCCACCCCCCATCCCCCCCCCAAAAAAGCTTGTCCTTTGTCTTGTTTTTCTCTTGGGAGAAAAAAAAATGCAGACTGAAAGAAAGCAAAAGGATGATTACATTCTCACAGTAAGGAGATAAAGGAGGGGAGCAAATTGGATATGAACCGTATTCATCAGAGGATACGTAAGAGAGTAGCTGAATTCAAGAACACTGCAATGCAAAAAGAACATTTCTTCAAGAAGGAAAACTATCTGTCCAGCAGAATTCCTAAAATATTACTGCAAACCCACAACTTCATCCAAAACCCCAGTAAATAAAACTTTCGTCTGAAACTTTTCCCACCATTCCAAGACAGTTGGTATTTAATCTAAATAACCTCCTGCTGAGTGTTGATCGCAGCCTGTAGCTCTGCAATCCAGCCTCATCACAGCCCAGTGTAAATAGAGCTTTAATAAATAGTCAGCTGAAATCCACTCAAATTCCAACTTGCTTAGAGTATGATCTCTATTTCTGAACTCATAATGGCTGAACCAAAATCTGGAACTTTGCTATGTTTGTGGAATGCAGGATTTTTGTCTTGGGTCTCCAGCTGCTGTGAAGTCACTGCTGTTTTGTGTATCAGCAATTTTGACTGGAAAAAATAGAATGTGTTTTCAAATATGTGGTGAAGTCTGCAGCTATGGCCAGACTAGAGTATAACAAATGCCTTGATGGTAAATAGGCCACCAGCACTGCATCTCAGGTAGAGGCTAAATAGGGAGACCAGAACTATGTCTGTTTCAGCCCAGGTTCTTCCCACCTCTCTCCAAATGCTGCTTTTGCAACTGGTTTGCTTCTGTTCATTACTCATTTTAATGGCATAGGCACCTCACTGCCTGTCCTGTGCTCACCTTGAATCCCACTGAGCCACACCTCATCACAACAAATCCTCACTGAACAATGACGGATTTATTGACAAGAGCAGGGGTCTGAACACGAGAAAATTAGATTTGTCCAAATCCAAACTTCACAGGAACCAGGAGCCCAAAAAACTGCAGGCAAAATTTCTAATTACATGGGCATTTTTAAACTCCCTAGAGACCTACTGCCTCCCTGATAATTTTACCTTGAGGAAAAAAACCAGAAAGAGCCTGTTTGCAAGCAGATGAGGACGCCCCAGTCCTCACTTAAATGCAAAGCACTTGCTGCTGCAAGAGAGCTGTGACTGCAGTTGCTCCTTTGGCCAGATACCTCTTCCAAAATAGCCCCTTCCCACCTGCCAGGTCCAATCAGCAGCCCAGAGGAGGGTTTTTATAGAGTCCAGCTATCATTTCCTCCTGCTTTAGATCCACTGACCCAATGCTAACACCATTCCCCACTCCCAACATTACTGCACTGACTGACAGGGTCAGTCCTTGCTGGATGTCACTAAATCAACATCCCTGCAGGGTCTCTTTCCAAAGGGAGAATACGCCGTCCCGGGTGACCTTCAGAGTTCAGGAGTGGCTGACGCAGAAGCCCCACACCATCCATCACTCCGGCAGGAAGGGACATTTGCAGAGGATCAGAATGGCACGGGACTGCCATGAACTTCCTGCACCCTGCTTCCTTGCATACCGAGCCCCGCTGTTCCCAGTGGTTCATTTATCAGGAGAAGGGAATAGAAGGTGAAGTCAATGAAGCTGCATTGAGTGCAGCAGAGGTCAGGCCCAGGAGGGAACCCAAAGTGCGCATACACACATACACAAGAGACACAGAGAGAGGCAAGTATGTTTTCTATTAGCTGCCTGCTATAAATATTACCTTTCAGGTCAAATATTTTGTTTTGAAAATAGCCAAATTCCAAGGACTGCTTCCACTCATCAATCTAAAAGGAGGGGAAAGAAATGTCAATGCTTTCTTCATCCGAAAATTAGCTCAAAACAAACAAGGTCATGGCTGTTTCACGGCTAACAGTGATGAGTAACTTCTATCAGCTTGCGTTTTGTTCCTTACCTAGGTAAGAGAAAAGCCAGATTTCTGATGCATGGAGGAGCAATTCTCAGGACAATACCTAGAGAGGCAGTCCTTCATATGAGCTGTGATCTGAAGTGCCTATACAGTAGATCTAGAACTGACCAAACCGATTTCCAACATGAACATGTGATGCAGATAATGCCTTACCACACAAAGATATTAAACCATATAACTAAAAGTAATGGATTACAGGGTGGATTAATTTGCCAGGAGATATGACCCTGCTTTAATACCTCCTTTACAATTAATAATGGCCTTAATGGCCTTATTTAAATACAAACAAACAATAAACACTCCTTCAGCATACACTAGGTGTTGCTGAGGTATATTTGTGAAAACCCAGCTGCTTGGCTGACAAGTATCACCTGAGATCTGATAAACAGTCCTGTTTTCCTTAACACAGACCTCATCGAGGATAGGAGGAGTCTGGGGGACACAAATCAAGAGACTGCTTTCTGAAACCCCTCTGCCCATCCTGTTTCAGTATCTGTAGCAGCTCACAGCCCCAGCTGCACGCAGGCAGTCACGGGGAGCACACCTGCTGCCCAGATGCCAGTGCAAGAACCACACTGGTCACCTTTCCCACTGGCATCTTCTCTCTCGATTTGCTGAGCAAATGAGAGGGTGAGGCCTTTGTTTCTCTGCTCACAGCCACGCAGAGGGACGGAGTCTGGGCAACACGAACATCGCAAGTCGGCAGTTCTGACTCACACACCCCTGTTTGAAGGCTCTCCTGAGAGAGCGGAATTTTCACTCCTTTACACTGGGAGCTCAAGCATTGCGCTGAGTTTCATAAGGCAGCATCAAAACCCAAAGCAACTCACTCCCCTCTAACCACCAGCTTCACAAAGACAGCTTTTTTCATTCTGGCAGCTACAATTACACATGATGACTCCTCAGTGTATTTTTTATGGCCTGGTAAATACTCTGCATATGTTTTGAAAAATAAGAGGAGGTTGATAAGAATTGACAACATTCCAGCCCAGGAGCAGAGTACCCTACCTGGCATGTTAGCTCTGCCCCCTAGAATGGGAGGAGGGGACTCTAGGCACACCTCACCCATTGCTTTTCACTCTCATCTTCCCACGGCAAAAGTGTAACAGGCACCTTGGTGCTCTGGCTCCTTCCTCTAGTCCAAATATATTCATTTTCCTCGGCCACAGCCATGCTAATAGTTACACTGCATAGCCAGTTACTAACAATTTTTATACACCAGTGCAGCCAGCACAGCATTGGCAGAGTTGGAAATGTCAGCACTTTCTGGGATGGAGAGGTAGGAAGTGGGACAGCAGAAAAAGCTATTACCACCAGTTCACCCGTGCCACGCATTAGTTACTTGGTAGCTGAAACACCAGTACAACCTAACTGGAAGCCTGGGCTTTGACAGTGCTTTTCCAGTGCAAACTTTATGTCTTGTTTTGCTCTGCTCTGGCTCTTGCTGCAGCGGGGGCCAGGGAAGGAAAGTTCTCAGGGCAACCCTTCTGTCCCTGCACCCCAAGTCTCCGCGCTGAGGAAACATGCCAGTGCATGCACCGCAATAGTGACTATTCTGCTGTAATAACGTGTGGGACCCCTTTAACTTTCAATAATCAAGTAGAGCATGTCCTTAATTAACTGCAAAATCCCGCCTTCTGCTATCTTTATGGACAGCCTGAATTCTGAATGAAACTAACGCCCTCATCATACGCATCCCTGACTGCACAGTACCTATGCAGGAGCTGAGGATTTCTCCTCAAACCAGCCAACACCATTTCATGGCTGAAGTATGAGGATCAATGATCCATGTAACAGATTAATTACAGCAATGTGATGGGAAAGACATTTCTTACCTAGAAGAATACCGAACCCATTTTTTACAAAACTTAAAGGTACTTCAAAGACAGTGGTAGTGTGCAAAAAGTATAGTAGAAAGGCAGGTAAGATGCCCCACTTAGTTATTTCACCCTTTACCATTTTCCTACCACATCAATTGCCTACAATACAGCATTGGAAGATTTACCATGCTCACATATCCAAGGATAGAAGTCTAATTTGTAAATAATTATGACTCAAAGAGGGGCACTTCTCTTATGTCTTGTCTTACGCTGTCAGACCACGTATATCAAAACTAACTCCTTTACAGTGAGAAAATGCCAGGGCAAATGAGGACTGTGAAGGAGAAAGGCATGAAAGAGGGATCCTTATGTTCTGTGTAGGTCTTGCCCCAGGCACAGGAACAGGTATGAGGAGCAGTGGGGTGAAGGGCAAAGCTAATATTAAGAAGGGGTATACATTCAGCAAAGTATTAAGCTCTGTAGGTATGGAAACTGCTATGTGAGCTGGGAACCAGAGGGAGACACCAAGGCATCCACTGCCACCTGGGGTGCTGCTCTCTGGGCAGCAGCATTTGATGTCCATCGGCCTCTCCAGTGGGGCTATGTCTGCAATAAGCAGCTGCTATGCAATTGTTTACTGCTGTTATGGCTGCTCTGGTTTATGCACTGGAATGGGATTATCTGGGGGGTTTAGGTGATTGGGCTGGGATGAGGACTAGCTGGCTGAGACTCAAGCCAGCCAAAACAGAGATCACCCGAGAGGTGCAGAAGGCGGATGGGGGTGGAAAGGACAGGAAGGATAAGACCGTATCAGCCCTTCCACCCCACAGTACAGCCTTTTATACACAAATCAAGTTCGAAGCGCAAAGGTCTCGTTACAGACAAAGCTGACACTACACTAGAGCCACATCAAAGAGCCTTTTTTCTTTGCCTGCGCTTGGTAAAGAGCGTGTGACCTCTTTTTTCAGATGTGGATTTCTGACATTTACCATATTTTGGTCACCTCAAGAGCAGGCTACCATCACGGCTTTACTTGCTCGGGTCCTTAAGATTACACAGAAGCTGAAGTGAAATCCAACACAAGACAGCCTAAGTGTGGCTCTGTGATTACTCATGCACAGCAGTTAGCAGGTTGAATTTAATGCAGTGATAAGGGCTTAGCTGTAAGTGCTTTCAGTTTCCCCAAGACACGTCTGCTGACACTGCCACAGTGTAACTCCGTGGCCCCATACATCTGCATAAGTTTATTGATATGCAAGAAGCAACATTATCTAAATGCTAATCTTAGATTTGTAATCAATTCACTGGGAAGGCTTCTCTTCTTGAGATGACTTTTGCTACTTTTGCACTATGAATTCTTCCTGGTTTTGCTTGGATTTTGACACCATTGGCTTTATATTTCTTAGGAGAGATAAATTTTGTACTAAATATAACCAGACAGGAGGAGGACTGCTAGTCTGTGAATCTCTGAAGCAATAATACAACTGTTTTATAAGCTGTTAGGCACTGAATACTGCAATTCAGTACACCAAATTCGGTGGTTATGCTGTACATACCTATCATATACAAAAGCTATGCTGCATGATCATACAACTTTCACAGTTCCCTCCTAAGTGAGATAAGATTCAATAAGATAACTGCTTCCCACACAAAATTCATGCCCAGGAATGATGTATATATAAATACACAACGCTATATCGCAGTGCAAGACACACTGCTGTAAAACAAACTCAAAATATTCCCCAACATAAAATAATGTAGAAGGTATTACCTCTACCACCATAAAATGGTTTTTTTTTCTGTTTCCTACCATCATCATTTTAAAATGGAAAGCAGTGAAATATCTAGTTTTTCTGAGAGGAGTTTTCCAAAACACACCGGCTTACAAATTTCTAAAGAATTTAGTAAGCATGCTCATGGAAACAAAGATCTGTGCACAGTTTCCAGCTTTAATGGTTCAGCAGGGTACTGAGGTGGGAGAATCAGAAAGTGAGCTAAAAAGGGTAACTTTAGTGGGATGTTCTCAACTGAGAAACACATGGGAAATAAGCTGCAACCTGGGGTAACCAAAGAAGTAAGAAGCTTACTTTGATTCTAAGAAATACAGTTTTGCAAAACAGACATGTTGTTTATTTCTAATTTTAATTTGCTACCAGCTCTGAATGCACGTTAAGTATCCCTGCTATTGCCAAGTGCAGCACTATTACTAAGTTTACTTTTTCAAGTGATATTCTACTACGTTGCTTCCCTTTATTTTTTTCAAAACTCTGGAAAGTTTGCTTCAGTAAATTCAAGCCACACTGAGATACCAGGCACTCTGCATACTCAGATCCAGGAGAGTAACATAGAAAAGGAAGTGGAGGGAAGGAGGAGAATTTTCTCAAAACCAGTTAAGAAGGCAGGAGGTGAGGGTTTTTCTGCACGTTGTAAAACTTTTGTTTTGGGATGAATGAATAATGTTAAGCAGCGTGAAATAAAAAAGTCTCAAGTGTTCCCAAAGAAAGTCTGACTATTTTTAAAAATACATGTTTTATTTCAAAATGGATGCTTTGAGACACTACATTTTGAGAACGATTAAAGAAATTAAAAGCTTAAAAAAGTTTCAGCTGAAAACTCTCCAACTCTTAACCAGAAAAACAAACTGAATTCATAACCAACCAAGTTAATTGCTTTGCTTTCCACAACAGCATGTATTGGCAAACTTATTAGTCATGAAAACCTCTTTTACACAGCTCTAGCTGGAGAACACAGGGCTGTTTCCCCAAATTTAAGGGATGAAAGAGCTGCTGTGACTTTGGCCAGACCACAGTATGCTTCTCTGGTTGCCAAAGGCAGCCAGTACTCTGCAGAGCTCCAAATACACCTTGTTTTTTCCTAGCACACTTTGGAGACAGGACAGGCAAGAGATAAGAGAGAGGCATGAAAATTCCCCTCCAAGCAGAGGAAGGCTGGAGAGGGGGGAAGCATGTGGGGAATTTCCTTCATATGAGGTGAATTTCCTGGGAGCAGCATTGGCTGGGATGTCTGCACAAAAGCCATATTGACCAGCTACAGCAGAACATGGTATTGGCCTCACCGCCATGAAAGGGAACTGGAAATGTCACTGCATCAATCAAATCTGGATTGTGATGCACTTCAGACTTAATAACACACTTCACTGTGTGTTATTAAGTTACCTCATTTTCTTGCATGTTTCTCCAGTCATCTTCCCCAGCAGCCTTAACATACATAACTTCAAACTACTGGCCAGGCAGCCTCAATGGTCAGGGCTGCTTCTTGATCTCTCTCTGCCTTTAACACACAGTGCTTGGAATATTATTTTTTTAAAGCTCCATTTAAATAGGATTCGAGAGCTGAGGGCTGTTATCCTTCACCACCCAGCTTTTTCACCTGTTGTAATTCCTGACAGGGCTAAACCACTACATTAATTTTAGTATCTTTGTGAAAGAGTATGTCAAAAACATATCCAGTTTTTGTTTTCACACATTTCTTTCCCTCTTCAGGAGAAACCAGAATGCCAAGCAGCATGGTGCACCTTACAAAATCCTCAGTGTCTCTTACACTTCCTCCTTTTACCTACTAGGAGAATTGAAGGTGACTATTCTTACACCTACCACAACCATTTAAGTCATTCTTCGCTTTCTTCGGAAGTCTCCACACACACAAAAATTCCAAACTTGCATATGTTCCAATGTACATCGTAAAGCTTTCTTATTTCATTCTTTGGGGGAAGAAATAAGGGAAAATTTGTTGCCTTTTTCCAATTCCTCATCTTCATAACTGGCAGTGAGTAACTCCGAACTCCTGCATGGCTATTTTCTTCCATCATCAATTGGGGTGAAATTGACACAGTAATTCCTAGCACACAGTTGCTAGAAAAAAAAGCCCCAAATGTGTTTATTTTCATTATGTGGTGCTAAAAGGACGTGCAACTTCAGCTAAGGAGCTTTTATGTAAAGCATTGAACACTTATATTCTATTTCATCCAAGCACTAAGAAAAAGCTTAACATCAAGGGTACAAGTGATCCTACCCATTCAACCAGCATCCCTCATGGAAGTAAAGCTGAGGATACCAGAGGAATGTGTGCCAGTACTGAGAAGTGTGTGAACTGAATACATGCCTTTCCTACATCATCAGCACACTGCTATAAGAAATACCCTCTCACCATCTAACTCTCAGTCACAAATGTACCTGCACTTTTAGACTCAGTTGAACAAACCATGGCAAACACTTCAAAGCTGTGCATTTCCCATTTGAGGACAGGCGGAGTTATCAGAGCTGGCTGAGGAATTGCAAGCTCACACCAGCTCTCAGCGATGAAGAGAAAAATGGAGGGAAAACCCCCCAAAACAACCACCCTTCACGGATTTTCAGTATATAAAGTTGTTGCAAGAGGTGCCAAAAGAAATCGTTTCGAGCCAAATAGTTTGGCTTGCTGGCTCCGCTAATTACAGGCCAGGGCTGCTCCCGCTGGGCTGAAGAAGGCCAAGGCTCGCTGTCAGGCAGACGGATTAGCCCCTGTTGCCCATTAAGGGCACCGCTTGTGTGTAGGCAGGGACACGGAAGGAAACATAAGAAGGCGGCATGTGCATAACCAAACAGGCTACCTTGCTGAAAAGAAACCCCCTAAAGCCACATTCTGCTTCATTAGCACATGAAAATAAGGTAATTGAATACTTCATTCTCCCGTCCAGAGCCAAGATCCATCACTCAAGGAAATGGAGTTTTGATAAGGTGAGGTGTTTAAATGAGGCAGAAAGAGTCTTTGAGTGTGTGTTACTTTGTTTATCTGAGAGAAATCCCACTTAAATATAAGCAAAAAAATATAAAAATCACTTTACCCTGTGAATCACTGTAACATGACAAAGCCCCTCCGAGGATGGAATTCACACTAATTTTAACATTATTCTGAAGACAGAAGGCATTACACTTGTTGCTGCCTTTATTTTTGTATCAGAATCCACTTTTCTCTCTCGTTTAGTTTTTTTTTTCTTTCCTCCTCTCCTTGAACTCTCTGTCTCACTAGGTATTTTTGCTGGCTTTTAACATTTCATACATCAAGAGATGAAAACTTCAGCAACTGTTAGGGCAAGGTATTTTAATCAAACTTTTTTTGGTTTTTTTTAAGTTATACATGTAGCACATTCAGGTTTTGGTGTTTTGATTTATTCAACATTCCAGCTGATTACCAAAATATGAAAATAAATTTTATAAAATATTTATCATTACCAATTAAAGATTCAGCTCCTATTTTAGTTCTTTAGCCTTGTTTTAGGGGGAAAAAATAAAAGGAAGATAAATTCTGACATTTGAAAGGCAAAAGCATAAGCTGAATGTGTTTTATCATCTTTAGCAAGTTAAACAGCAACAAACTCATTTCCTCCCACTGGCTAATCACCTAAAGTATGAAGTAGAGTGACTGGCATTTCCTCCAGAATAAAATATTTACGTAAACACTGTAAATAGACCCCTTTCCTGAGCCAAAAATGTCTGCTATGGTATTAAGTTTTTTATAAGAAAGCAGCAACTAGAGACACACAGAGCTAGATAGACGGCACCCTTGTTCCTTGGGTTTAAGTGGTGTAGCTTCCCAGTCTGCTATGCTGATATATTATCTTGAAATACAAAAAAAAAATAACATGACAGTACAGATCAGCTCTCAGCACTGGTGTCAACAAGGATTTTAATAACATTTAAAAAATACACCTCCCCCAGCCTCTCTAACAGTGATGCCTAACCATGTGTCCTGGGGTGACGTTCCTCCGAATTTGTCTCAAACCGGGACACCATGTCTCAGGTTTTCGCCTTGCTCTCTCATGTGTCCAGACATGTGATGAAACAATGAAAAGGCTTTCCTGCTTAGAAATATAGGCAATAACCACAGTGCTGGGAAAGAGCTGCGTTTTCACCATACTTTAAAGGTAACTAAATTGCGTCGCTGCTAAGGCTGTGCTATGTTCCCCCTTATCCAGGCTGTCTGCTCCCACCACATCTTTGCTGCTGGTGGCAGAACTGGTCCACTGCTGTGAAAAGCCAGTTCGGGGAGATAACTGTGCAGGAAGCTTCTTGATTTTCTGTGGTTTAGTCTGCAGGCTGGGGGCTCTATGGTAGCTTGTACGGGATCGGCCGTGAGCCAGCTCTAGAGTGAGGGAGAAGGCAGAACTGCAAGGAAAGAGGGAGTTTAACCTGTTGTGGACCTACACCTTCTGGAACAATGCCACTTCTTCGGCCAAATGACTGAAGATGGACCAAAGATAAAACTGAAGGCCTGGGGCAGAGTCCAGAAGGTAAACATCTCACCACCCCTGCTCATAGTCAATATAATGGTGGGAAAATTAAAGGGGTTACATCTGAAGGCAAACATTCTCCAGGCTGAAGCTTCAGGAAGCAATCTTTAAGGTAACTAGGTCCTACCACCTTAAAGTCAAATCGCTACTTCACATAGGTCGACAACCCAAAGAAACACAGGGGTGACACAGCGAGCATATCGTACCACCAGCTGACAAGCAACCACACTGCTGCCTTCCGAAGACACAAAGGGCAAGCAAAGCAGGAGCTGGGCTGAAGGCTTTGCTGCCAGTGAACTACAATAGTCGAGCCTCGTGATCATAGCAGCACTTGCCGCTCTTGCACCACAGCTGCCATAGGCAACAGCAAGGCTGGTAACCCTTTTTTCGTGCTGGTGGCTGAATAGACCTCCTAAGCAAAATTAGCAGGCTGCGAATTAACACCCCCTTTAGTGCCTGCCAACAGAAAACAAAAATAAAACAAAACCATGTGGCCAAGGGTTGTGCAAAATGCTGTCACAGGCCTTCTTGCATATTTTCCCCACCCTTCGACTGGGAGAACACACTGTGAAAACTTTGCAACTAAAGCAAACATTTGCAAATTACACCCAGCTTGCGATTTTCTGTGGAATAAATCTGGGTAAAGCAAAATAAGGACTCGATCTCAATCTCTGTCTCAGAAATAATATCTTAAATTAAACTGTCCGAACAACCCTCTTTATCACGTAGTAAGGTACGGATAGATTTCTCAGGCCTGAGTCCAGAAAGCAAACCATGTGCCCCAGGAATTCATCCAGAGCAAACTGGAGCTGCAGAGCCCACCAAGAAAGAGAAAAATGTGTATCATCAAAGCACTAGTAACTTTCCACAACATGTTAAAAAATGATTGCAAGAGGTCTTACGCACACGGAGCACAGACAACAAACTAAGCTCGTGATGACCACAGTTACCCAACACCCCTGGCTTACTACTTCTTACCAAACATGCTCCCAAAATCACAGGCGGTTTCCTTCATGCCATATCTGCATTCAGATTTCTATGCAAAAGTCTAACGGTGTGGCTCCTGGCTTCCTTGAATCAATGGAAAATCCTTCTGAAATTCCCCGTTGCTAACAAAGTGCCAGCACTGAGGCAACATGATAAATAACATCAGGACTCTCACGTTAAACACCTTTGTTATACACCTAAGTTGGATATGTCACAGAAGCAAGTGAAAAATTGATGGCAAAAGACTCTCTACCTTAATACATTTTTTTAAAAAGCCAGTATTTCTGATTTTAGGCAATTCAGTTAAAGAAGATGAGAATTACTGCCAGGAGCAATAGCATACATTATTATGACACAAAAATGTACCAGCACATATCAACATAACCCGCATAAAAAGAAACCAAGCATAACTACTTATTCTGTATATCTAAAATTAAATCTAATTTTATTTTTTAACCATGCTCAGCAACAGAGGAAGATTTAACAGGTATTATTGTTTCTCTCAGGTGTAATCATCTTTTTAATTTGCCCGTGTGAGAAAAGCAAAGCCATTTAATGAGAAGGATGAAATTGATGATCAATTAAACATCTTCCAGGGCCTGGAGGATCCTCCTCCATTTGGGATAGATTTCCTTTAGCTTTAAGCAAGCTGAAGGGCAAGACACAGATGCGTGCTTGGCTTTTTGTTTTAGCTGGTATGTGTTTGTAAAGGCTTGAGGATGTTTCTCGGTTTACTTGTCAGCCTTTTTGGCATCGGTCATCCAGAGGTCTCTGCCCTAAAACACAATTGGTTTTTTTAAGTGCTTGTGACAATATCCCAGTGCGGTTCAATGCAAGACTGGACATTAGTTTTGGTATTTAAATGGCAGCACTTGCTGACAGTATTTTTTCTTCTAATCACTGCCACTTTTTTGAACTGCATATTGGTATGTAGTAACTGAAAGTAAGTCACCTCATCGAAATAGGCTCGTGACTGATTTTCTAGTGAAAACTTGCAAACAACAAACAGGACGACAGGTCAGAGTTGCCAAGACATGTGGCCCCTTTCCCTTTTTCTTACACCACCACCACCTAGGGGACCTTTGATCTGAGTGTCAGCGGTGAAAATACACAAACAGATACTCTCTTATTATATACTCACAGGTGTACATTCCTAAAACTGTTACATTCCATTACTTTCAGCTGTGCTTGAAAACAATACCTTCAGAAGTTGACCCCTTCTCTCCTCTGATCGCACTGGTATCCGAGAACAAAGCATCACAGCAAGCACGGTATTCCAAACACCGGCAGTGATCTCGCCAACAAATTCAAGCAGCACATGTAAGGACAGGGCCAGAGCGCTGGACGAAGTTGCTCTGTGTTACTTACACTGGGCACCACTTTACAGCTCGCACAGAAAGGGTGCTTCTCTCACTCAGTGGGAACACTTCTGGGCCAGGCCGATGGAGTTTTGACGCCGAGAAGGCTGGATTTAAGGCAGGCTGGACTCTGTTTTACCAGTGCAGCAAGATTTAAAAATCTTACTGAAATACATTCAGCCCCTGTGGATGTTCAGATCACTTCCCATAACAGCATGCAAAAAATCATCTGTTTGGGCTGGGGTTATTGAATGCAAAAGCACATCCCACCCTCATAATGTTCCTACTTTTTAAAAATCAGTCTCCAGTTTTGGCAGCTTAATACAGGAGGAAGTGCTCTTCTTCTGTTAAAAATATGACAGTATACTTCAGTAACTGGAATGGAGGAAAAAAGTGTGAGGGAATTTTTCCATTCTTTTCTCTGATTGTTCCCTACAGTGTTTATCAGCAGGCTGGTACCACATCTCCTTCTGTTAGAAAATTAAAAGTTGAGCTGCAAACATTAAAGCCACCATGAACCGTGCAATAACCTTCAGGCATTTTAAGAGCAGCAGAGGTTAGAAGGGCAGCTCCTGACTCTAAACAGCACCTATTGTTTCTTTTTCATCTTGAATAACAAAAGCAGAGCTGAAAGCTATTTACCTGGTTTTACCTCTGTCAGATCTCATTTCCCCCTTTATTTTCAGCAGATGATCTTATCAAATAGTGTCATTTCTAACAATTGCTTTGATCGGATTTATTTTATTTTTTTAAAAATTTCACTGTGATAGATTTATTTCATTCTCAGATAACTCAGCGTACAAAGTCACAGCAGAAAAGCACTTAGGAAACTTCAGGAGACTGTCAATGTGTATTTAAATTAAGAGTAACTATTTTTAAGCTTTAAAGTTAAAATGCTTTCATTTTGAAATCATGAGAGCCAACTTACAGTACAAGGCTCTGATCTTGCAAACACTCCCACACAAACAACTTTCTGTCTGAACCATCCCATGTGTTCCCCTCCCGCTGCAGATTCGTACAACTGGACACTTAACTTGCCCAAAACCAACTGCAGACCAAGGCTGGAAGGATTAAACTCCCAATGCACAAACTTTTCGGTGTTCTGCTATCCAATGTGGCATGTCCATTATTTTACTCAAATTACTTATAAACAAAAACCTTACATGAGTCGGCACCACGCAGAGTTTTTGTGAGTGGCCGGGAGGGGTCTGTAGTTAATACAGAATTATAGAATCGTTTAGGTTGGTATATAAAATCCTCAGAGATCTAGCCTTTAAAAAAATCGTCACTACAAGATAAAAGAAATACACAATATATGAGTTCTTCCACTGCTTTAAAATACTTGTAAAACTTCTGAAGGAAAAAACCCCAATTTTTGGGGGTATTTTGCTCTTTAGGAACAAAGCTCGTACAAAACCAATCATTTCTAGCATTACTGATATTCATTTAGAAAATTATTTTCTTTTTTTACTTTCTCTAAATCACAACACCCACCTCTTGCCTTTTATATACCCCTGTAATTTTATTAAAAATGTAGAGGGGGAAAAAACCCCTTGAAAATATGTAACAAATCTGAACTGAGAAATTATTTTATTTTAGCTATAGATTAAATACCAGTGAAGTATTTGCAACCCTAAAAACACCTTTAGACATGACAATCTATGATGCAAGTTTAGAGCATTTGATTCTTCATCACTAGCTGCAGTTTGTAATTACCATACAGAAATTTAGGAAAACCTCTAAAAGCTGTAAAATAACAGGACTTCCCTCTCATATGAAAGCATCTTATAAATTTATATTTTTAAGGAATTCTAGGATAAGTATCTAGAAGTTCATTTTCCTTACTGTAACATGCTACCTATGAAATCTAACAATGTTATATTAGCAGGACCAGGTTCTTAAGTTAGAATTCTATCAGATACTCAGCTGCTATGAACTGTCATAACTCCGCTGGAGCTTATGTCTCACTAGGACTAATTTCAGATCAGCAAAGTGTTTCTGACAATAAAATAGATACAAAACTAAAAGTGAAAACATGTCTTCTTATACAAGATGGAAGTATATTGAAGAGACACATTTTTGAAAATGGCTCACTCTTACAGCCTTTCAGTCCAGTTTAGATTTTCATTGGAATATTTTCACTTTCTCCATAGACAGCATCACCAATAGAAAATAAAATCAAGCCACGTTCTGAAATGTGCTTTACTTTTTTGGCATCAACTCTTGCCGTTTTCCAGCCCCATTTCCATCCAAAGTTTTTCCTAACTACAAACAAAAAGGAAATAGACATCTGAGTGCCTGTAAAAACTAAAATTATTGCATACATTATTGGTTTTCTATGTATCTTTATTGAGTCACTTGAAATGTTGTAATTACATATATTTCCTTCTTTCATAAAATGTTGGTGAAAGGTTTGGTTACTATGGTCCTTTATAGTTTTGGAAGAACTGGCAAGTGGAAAGAGGAAAGTAACTTTCCAGTCAGTTCAAAGGAAATGGAGTATGCTCATTTCCACTTCAGAATCTACTCTCCATCAGGCTCTACAGACATTTCTGTGTGACCTTCTGCAGTACAGCATCTGGGCACAACATTTTCATCTTATTACTTTCTTTTTCAGTGAAGATATTATTAGTTTATAAAGATCAGGAAAGAATGGACATGGGGTGAGAAGTTTGATAAAAAATGTATGATTAAGCACTTAATACCATTCTCCTTAGAGCATGCCTGTGTCCCTGTGTTTTAGGATTTATGGTTTCTCTGTTGTTTCAAATCTCACACACACTCACAAGTGTCCCAAATCTTTCTTCAAAACCATCAGTTTTGGGCAGGCATCTAAGAAACTTGATTACTTTTCTACATTACTTAACAAAGCAAGTTTTGTTAAAAATATTTATGCTGAAATTCTAAAAATGGCATTATACTTCAATGGAAAACAAGATTTAGCTCAAATATTTGAAAATTAGTGACTCTCTAATCAAACAGATTTTCCATGTCTAACAAGAATTAGTTTACTAACACTGCTTTCAAAAATATTTATTAGAGGCTTGTAAGAAAAAGAAAAAACATTTTTTTCTCCTCTTTACTGTCCAAGTATCATTGGAATCATCCCACCACACAAGACGTACAAACTCAGCGTTTTCAATTATTTCATATGGACGATGCAGTTTAGTAACTAAATGTATTATGACCCTTAGCAGACAAAATAAAATTATCCTGGGAAATAGATGTGGGGGGCAGTGTTTTAAAACTTCTTCACGTGACACAAATTTTCAATAAGAGGGTTACTAACGACAGTATTGGAAACCTTTAATTACAAATACACCATGATCAGGATGCTATTTGCAATACACTTGCATCTGGCAAGTTAGACAGGACTGGAGTTTTTTGGAATGTAATGACAGGTGTGATTGTGAGGAAGGCAGCTACCTTCACTGGCTTGAAGAGGACACTAGAACATATATAACTAATGAAGCATACACCATCACGCAAAAGAAAAGCCTCCAAAGGCTTGAAAGGAGGAGGAAAGTAAGGAAACATTATCCCATCATCCTTCCATGCTTCTGGAATGTGGGCAGATCATAGTAAAGTTTTAAGCAGCAGGAAGATTAAAGGAGAACTGTTAAAGCCAAAAAGGACACTCACATCATCTGGCCTAAGTCAGTCGTGCCTCTGCAGACTTCAGTGGAGATTCGCTGATTTACGCCAGTTGATGTTTTGGCCCGACGGCTTCACAGAAGATACTATCGATTAAATGTGTGTTCTATTCTGATTAAAAGCTTCTCTTGCCATCACAGCACATCTTGCCCCAGCTGGAAGCCACTCTGGCATTTTTCTTTTTGCCAGAAAGCACCCTATAGGCGAATTCCAAAATCATAATAATAATTTTAAAAAAAGAAGTCTGCATGAATTGTCAACTACTGTTTGTTATTATTTATCATCTTTTGGCACATACAGACATGCGAGGCACTTTACAGAAAATACTTTGAAGACAATTCCCTTCCCTGCAGAGCTTAAAAGACAAGGACTAGTCCATTCTGCAAACACAGGGCACTGCTTTAACAAAAAAATTATTCCAATTACTTCAGTGGCATTCCTCACAGTATTAAGACTGTGCTTATTATGCATGCTGGTAATTTCAGGTCTTAAGTGATGAACATGGCAAACAAGAGGATAAAAGACAATGATATTTTATCAAGAAATGTTTCAGATGCACTACGTCCATAAAGCTTTCTGAACCTGAACACTTTTTCTGTGCATCTAATGTGCCTAGTTTTCACAAAAAAAAACAAACCCCAAACAAACCCAAACGAACCAACCAAAAAAAAAAACCCACAACACAAAAAACCAACCCAAAAACCCCACCCATAAAAACCCAATCCTTTGAGGCTTGTAATTTTTCAAATACATGATATTTAGCGTGTGGTTTCTACTGTGATACAGTGTAAAAGATGCAATCCTTAGCATTGGGTTTAATAAAAAAGTGGAATTAGGAATGGTGGTAACAATTCTGGGAAAGTAACACCCATGTGGTTTCAAGCATGGATGCCCAGCCCTACATATAATACAACTGCAGACCCTGACAAGACTTCTGCCCAGCCTTCAAAGTAAAAAGAAAAGTGGAACATGGGGCCAACTATGGAACTGAAAAAGCTATCAGGTTTGAGGAGGGCTGCAGGGAAAAAAAAGAAAGTTAAGCATTAGCTTAACAATGACAATCACTTTTAACTTCACATCCTGAGTATTGGAAAGACGCTCTCGTAATTTCAGAGCATCCAAAAAGGAGCAGTGACCTATCAACTCAATTAAAAGCATTTCTAGGAATACTTGATGATGTGAAGGCACAGTATCTTTCCAAATATTACTTGAAACCAACAATTATTTAGCTTTAATGAATAGGGCAGATCCATACTGCCAAGGAGTGACCAAAATTAACATATTTGTTATACAGTGAATTTATACATAAAGGCACATTCCTTTCTTTGCCCCATTCTCCGGGCCACAGGTAACATTTCATTACTATCTCAGGTTGGGTCATTCACTTCGACAAAAGCTAACACTTTAATAACTTTTGGTGTGACTGTGATATGATTGGAGACACAAGGTTAAAAAAAAGATTTGTTAGACTTCTTCAGGCTTTCAGGAAAGTACTATTATTTATCTATTATTACTTCTAAGACATAGGTAGTATCTTGTTAACTTTCACTAGTCTCGAAGGAATGAATTTTGCAAACAAAGCCACAAGAAACAAAATCTGTGATGACAATTCGCATTCATGTATTCATTTTCAAAAACACAATCTTGACCATTAAGAAGAGCATTTCCAAAATTATCAGTTAAACACACAGCACTGTATTTCCATCACAGTCACACGATGTAAAACATGTTATTATTAGGTGCTTTAGCAAACTCTTAACAGCTGCTGAGAACATGAGCATTTCTACAGCTTTTGGCAAGATCTAGCAGGTTTGAAAATCAGGAAGATGAGATCCGGCAATGATATTTTTAGGATCAGATCTTTCAAAAAAAAAAAAGTCATAAACTAAGCAATCATACATGCAATGTGCAGTTAAACTGTCAATTGTACTACTCTGCCTCTTCTTCTGTAGTTACATGTTATGCTGTAATCTTTTAATTTGACGAGGGGAGAAGCTGGTATGATTACCAGAGGTACTCAAAGAACTTTCAAATTCCCATCGTGAAACAGCTGTTTACCAGTGTGCGTATTTCTGAAATTGTATTTGCTGCTCTTTAAAGGTTACTTATTTCACATTGAAATTCATGGAATGATCTTTTTCACTTCCATCCTAAATGCTTTACAAGAGTTACAGAGTGTTTTAATTTGTTATACTGGCTTACCTAATTTATGTAAAATTGTTTCCTCTTTTGAAGTGTTTGATAAAGATTCATTTGAAGGATGCAGTGTCCTACGTACATTTATTACTACAGAAAGACTTCAAAAAAATTACACTGCTAGCAGTAGAATCCACGAGAACAATTCAGGTTTAGAAATACTTTCAGATAATCTATTTGGCTCTTATTTGTCTGAAAGAAATCACATATTTAGAGGAGAGAGGTGTATTTTACAAATTCTTATACTCCATCTGGAACTAGCATATTTACCAATCAGTGCAAAAGAGAGTTCATCTGAACATGAGAGCTAGGGACTCCACTTAATTTGTCATCTGTGATTATCACTTGGAAGTCACTGAGTTTATTAAAGACAACTACTGTGTGATAAGGACAGTAGAGACACTTTTAACCATGTCATTTAAATTGCTTGAGCTGGCATTGTGCCCAAGTCCTTCAGATCTGTATGTCAACACACTTGTTGCTGGCAAGGACTCATTTAAGGGGGGAAGACAAGGAACTCCCTCTCCAAACTGAGTATGCTGTATAGATTTCTACAGTAATTCATGAGAATAAGCAGTATTACTCAGTCTTTGTATTTTTGATTCCTAGACAGGAGAACGACAAAACAATGACAAACAAGTGAAAGACTCTATTCTTACTAAGAAAAAAGAAAAAGGGAGAAAGCACTTTTTCAATTTTCATTTAAAATTACTTGAATTTGCATTTTACAAGCATATTTTACTTTTAACTGCGATGCTGTCAAACTAACAGAGACACCCCACTCAATCACTTGCTCTGCCAAATTTTATGATCCCATATCTCTCCCACCCTTGCCTCCTCCACAGGATCTCCTGCTTTCACTTCATTAAGCCTGTAGGAAGGAGAAAACCTCTGGTGACTGGACATAGTTTATCTTCAAAACTAGTAAGAGTAACTTTATTTCACTTTTGGCAAGAACTGTGACAAAAAATAACCACACCACATTTGGAAAAGATGCAATTAAGAAGATAAAAGGATAATTCCCCCCCCCCCGCCCCCAATTTATACCAGAATAAATATAACATCTTTGTTGGAAACAACCTACGTGTTAAGTTAGGCATATTGTTTCCACCGTAGAGAACAGAAACTTTTTCATTGTATTCATCATCATCTGTTTTCCTAAGCTATGTCCTGATTCAGAAAAGAAAGACTATCCCGTTTTCGGAAGGGAGGAATTCATTAGCTTAACAAGCGTCTCAGTGTGTAAAAGCAGCCGATCTCTTTGCTAAAAAATCCTGCACTTCCCAATACGCACACCGTGTCCAGCGACAACTCGACAGTCTCGTATTTATCACTTCCCAGCACGAGTGTGCTGGCTCTGCGGGCCTGAGCAAGCGCCCAGGTACTCACAGTACACGTGGGCAGGATGTAAATGCTGGGGAAGAGGCTCTCTTACCTTCCACAAGCTGTCCTTCGCCGTCTTCAGGTGAAGATCTGGAAACACAAATCCAAACCCCCTTAAAGTAAGGGCACAACCAGCAGTCAGCCACACTTCTCTGCCGCCCCCCACCCCCGCCCCACGCCCTCCAGACCGCTTTCCCACCGCTTGCACTGCAAACAGCAACTTTCCCGTGGCATTTATTTTTTACTGGTGAGCCATAAAATCGCCTGCTTGTCCAATTAATGCAAGCATCATTATTTTCATTTACCTTTCACCATGTCCAGTGAAGGAAAGAAGGTGGTGGGGGGAAACAGGAAAGCAAATGCGTAAAAGAAGCTTCAGAAACATGCGTTTCAACTCATTTACGAGCCCAGATAAAGGTTAATAGTTAAACTCCTTCCTCTCCCTCCCGATTATTGATGCCCTTCGAAATGAAATATTTTTTGTTCTCATTTAGCAGAGGCTAGACAAACTGTCAACATCTCCACTTTATTTATGGGTTGAGCAAGAGCAGTTCCTCAAACATCAACATTTTTTACGTTAATCCTGGAGAGAATCCACTTCTCTAAAACTACAAAACTTGCCAACTTCTGTAGTATTTATTTTTAACGAACGAGAGCAAGAGCCTTGAGCTATCCTCCGCTGAGGAGGGGAAGGGGGAAAGTGTAGCTCCACTCTCCCAACTTTAAAGCGCTCTCCCCCTCCTTCCCACACCACTCAGCCCCTGATCACTCTCCATCCCACCACCCCCTTCCACCCCCAAAATTCTCCCCTCCCGATCCCCCACCTGCTCCACGTCCAGTGGGATTTCAAGGGAGGAAACAAAATTTGCCAAGTGGTTCCTTTTGGGCGACTTCTTCAACCCGTCTGGAGATTTAAACCTGAAAAACAAACACCTCTATTGAATGCAAACTAAGCTTTGGGGGTTGCCGAGTTAATTCCTCGGCAGACAGCTACTCTCAGTGTCTGGTTACACAAACATACCTACAGACAGGTTGGAGGGGAGTCCCTTAGAAACCAAGGAGAGGCGGAGGGAGGAAATAAAATCAAAATAGGCAGAAAGGTTGGAGTGGGGGACTCGGGAGGGCAGCGGGGTAAGTAGGCTGGAGAGAGGGATGATAAGCAGCTGGAAACAGGTTTAATACTCGGCAGGAATAGGGAGACTCAAAGCAAGGGCCAATGCGGGCAGGGTCTGAGACCCCAGAGGTCTCGACTGGGGATGGGGGGAATGGAGGGGGTGTCCTTTTGGGTGGCGGTGATAACAAGTTTTTACAGACAGCCTAAATAAAACAAAGGAAGGCGCAAACCCGGCCGAGCGCGGAGGCGCGGGCGAGGAGCGGGCTGCTCCGGGGGCGGGCTGCTCCGCGCCCTCCTCGCCGGCACCTCCTGCCCCGGCCGTGCCCCGCAGGCCCTCGCCGCCACCCCGCTTGCCCTTACCTGCCGCCGGCCCCTCGCACCATCGCGCCGGGCACAAAGGGGCGGCAGGGCAGGGGCGCGCCCGCAGCCCCGGGAGGCGCGGCGGTAAGAGCAGCGGTGAGAGCGCTGACAGCCGCGGCGAGCAGGGAAATTAAAAAAAAAATAGTTAAAAGGAAAAAAAAAAAAAGAGGTGGAGACACGACCACCCTAATAAACCGCCGTGATCATGCCGGGGAGGCGAGTCCCTCCTCCCGGGAGCAGCGCTGCGGGGCGCGCTCCTTCCCTGCCCTACCCTGCCCGAAAGGGACGCGGCGGAGAGGAGAGGAGGGGAGGAGGGGGAGCCGCCCGCCCTGCCTTGCCCTGCCTTGCCCGGCCCGGCCCTGCCCTGCCCGGCCTCCAGGGACAGGCGCGAGTGCGGCTGCAGAGGGAGATGCCGGCGGTGTGGGATGCGGGGAGGGGAGGGGAGGCGGCGCGGGGCACCGCAGCCCTCAGAAATCATCCACACACACCCCCGCCTCCCGTCGCTCGCCCCCCGTGCGGCCGGGCTGCTTCCCGGCTGTCACATGGCTCCTGCCGCCACCCCCAGAAGGGTTTCGGGAGTCGCTTCACTTTCACTTTGGCCCCGCCAAGGGGCTCCCGGGGGCCGCGGCGCCTGACAGGAGCTCTCGCAGCGAGGGGCTCACCCGCTGCCCCGCGCCTTTCCCGGCTCCCGAGGGGGATGAGGGGCAGAGCTCTGCCCTCTCCGCATCCCTTGTCGGGGTGCGGGGCCGCCCTGGGGCCCGATGCAGCGGGGTGTTGTTAGGAGCGGCTCTGCTCCTGTCAACCTTCCTTTCGCGTTTTAAGTAGGAAAAAAGGGAGAATAATAAAAATACAGTCGGGTCCGTGGAAGCTCCGGGCTGGGGAATTGCATGCAGCGCGGCAGCAGAGGGATGTGGCAGGGGGACTGGTAGGAGTGGGGCATTTGAGAGCCACAGACAAGGGCACTTGCTGTGTTTTCTGGTGGGACTGATTCCATATGCGTCCTGCCCACCCCCACAACCTGCTTGATCCCTTATGTCAGTCTATCTAAAGGAGTTGGTGAAAATCCCACTGGAGAGACAGAGTCATGCCTTGCACCGGGAGGGTGTCCTTGAGCAATATTCAGCATCTGTCATGGTGACATGGAGGTGCCTCTGTGGGACCCTTTCCATGCTTCCCACTAAAACAGTCTGCACCCACACCTATGGGCACAGACTTCTTAACACCCCACTAACAGCAAGTCCGGTGTCCCACAATGAACACCAGGGATGTATCTGGTCCAGCAGCATTATTTTTGAGCTCAGAATAAACATTTCCAGGATGGGAGGCGTGCTCCGTGTAACTATGTCAGATGCTGTTGCATCCCTGCTTCATTTTGAAAGAGCCATTAAGAAGGAAAAGGGAGTTACAACTTCTGTCTTGCTACCCTCTTCTACTGTAGGCACCCTGCTGTTATGGACATGGCCCTCCTGTAGGAAGTATGTGATTTTCCATGAATATCCCTGGTCTTAATGTTGATGCCATTGAGGGGAGAGAGCCAGAAAAGAGCAGTAGCCTCCTCCAGAGGAGCTCTCCGTGTGCCTCCTGTGAAATGCCCATCACCTATGCTTGTGGGCAGGTGGTCATTAACCACTGAACGGGACTTGCAGCTCCCAACACTTCCTGAAAGACACAGCAGCGCTTACTGCACTAATTATGGCTACATGTGCCCTGTGCAGAGACAACCTTGTGCTGAGTGAGTCAACTGGCATTATGTCCTGCCTTTTGTGTAAGCTCTTTCACTCTGGCCTTCTCTCAACAGTCATCAAACATGGCACAACACATGTTCATAATTTTTAATGAGCTGGCCTGTAACCACCTTCACCCAAGCCCTTGTCACAAGCACAGCAGCAATCCCTTGGTTTTCTTGAGGCTTGGCTGATGCTGGTGCCAACAATCAGGCTGCACATGCTGTGAAGCACTAGCACATGCTCATGCTTGGTTCCTCTGCACCTCAGCCTGCTCTCCCCAAATGTCTGACATGTTTTACTCAGCATGAACAAGAAAAATATAATTACAGTGCGGTTTGGGGTTTTTATTTTCAGTGCACAACTAGATAAAAGATTACCACACAGAATATACATTCCAGTGACAACAAACAAAGTTCCAGCACCACACATTTTAGTATTCTGTCGTGAGGTTTCTGGTTCTGAACTACAGCCGTTAGCTTTGAGATTCACTGTTGAATGCAACAAAGACCACTGTGATGTTTGTATTTGTGTTTCTTCTTTTTTTTTGTGTTTATCATAAGGCAACAAGAAGCAGTAACAAATCAGACTGTGAACAAATGCTATCTCAAAAACCACCTAGTTCATGGCACGTTATTCTGAGTATTTGCTAACTTGAAAATTAAGTTGCCATTTGAGACTATTTCATATTCCATAATTTTCATTATCTTTCCTATTTTTTTCAATTACAAGGCAGAATTTGACCCCTTTTATCCATGTTTTTTTCTGCTACAAACCGCCATGAAGTCAAGAGCACTTGAGAACAAGCTACTGCTAGCTGGCAAAATATGGCAGAATCTGTCCCCAGTTACACAGTTCCAACATCTCACCCTGTCTCCATAGACAGCATTCTCACCACTCAGGAACAATGGCCTGAAGTTAAGAAAGAAAACATTTTACAATAAGTGAAATACAGGGAAACAATAGCCTAATTTACCAAGTAAGAATAGTGAGATATCATGCCTGAAAAGAGTCAAACGTAATCCAGATAAAACAGGAGAGAGTGAAGAGATGATCAGGCAGTCATCCAGGCCTATCTTCTGATGCTGCCCAAAGATTAAATCTGTCCTTACAAAGCAGAGCAAGGACCTGGAATAATGTTATCTTACCTTTCCTTCCCTTCCCTTCCCTTCCCCCATCTCACTATTACATTTTTATCAAGCTCTTTTACCTTTGGATGCTTGGAAAATAAAAGGAAAAGGGCAGAAAATACAGAAAGTGAGAGGAAGGTACTTTCTTTTTTAAATTTAAAAAGAGGCATGAATTTATTTAGATGCCGTCACATTTTGATCACAGGACATTTTAATTTAAATATGTGCAATTAAACAAAATCAGTTATACTGCCAAAAGGCTAGAATTAAAGGAGTATCAAGTTAAGTGTCCATCAAGTGTCCATGATGTTTTAAGCAAGTTGGATGACTTTTTCTTGGCTTTTTTCAACACCAAAAAAGTGGTCTCAAGCAAGTGAAACACGTTTTTAAAATCAACTGATTAAAAGGCTTTCCATCTTCAAAACTACAGGGAGGAGTGCTGCCCAGCAGAAAAAATACTTCAATAATCAATAGCAGAATAATCCGGGGCAACCAACCTGCATTTGCATGTCAGGGTACACAGAGAACGTCTTCCAGGGTGCTGAGGCGTGAAGGGAGGAATGAGCAAACTCAAAGCTATCCTTTTATGTAGCTTTCACGATATTCTAATTCACCAACGTTTGTAAGCAAAAAAACAGGAGGAAAGGATAAATTAAAATGTATACCTGACACACATCTTTGTTTACAAACACTTGAAAACTCTGTCTGTGATTTAAGTAGTTCTAAGGTTATTTATGCTAATGGTATGCATGAGTCTAAATGGCATCCTGTTCTGAAAAAAGAGCTGAAGGAAAAGTGCTTTGGGGCAGTCTACACCCTTTTTTGTCCTTCGGCCATGATGACAACTGAAATGGAGGAAATGTGACAAAAGTGTGGTGCTGTGTGAGGTGGGCTGGCTGGATTAAATACTGTGTGGAACGGTAGTCTGCCACGCTGGGAATTAGGAAGAGCTTTCTCTTCCTGAACTAGGCAGACTTCCTATAAGCTTGGGCAGGATATTGTGCTTTACTTTTTCTGCACAAGGTAAATAACATTTCTCTATAAAGCAGTCCACTGTGTCCCAGTGATTGCAAGCATGGTTGCTTTCAGGTTCATAACCTGCTTCAGCAATCCCACATTGAAAGTATTTGATTCAAGGAGTGGAGTGTGGTTAAGAAATTTCAATCAGCAGAGGAATTGGTATTGAAGTTCAGTCTCTACTGAGGGAGAAATCACTGCATTGGAATCCTGGAGATTTGCTGCTAATTTTCCTTTTAAGCTTCAAATATCTTGAATTTACCGATGGTATTTTCTTTCAGGGTACGAACCCCCTGCTCTTTTTTCCTCTTGTCTAGAAGAGATGGGTGTTTGGAAGGGCAAAGAAATATTGTTGCAGGTCTGTAAGGACAGTTGATGAGTATCAGTGGTTGCTCTCAGGTTTATTTAATTTGAGATTTTTTAAAATTTGTTGAATCACTGTATTTGTCCAGAGTACTTAGAAGACTGGATATGCACACACTGATAGTGTGCAAGCTGCCCAGATGTGGTAAATTAAAATTATTCTTACTAAATGTCAAAGAAAAAAAATAAGGGTGGAACTTTTCACTTTCTAGTTTTAAAGAATTTTTACATTTCATGCTTGCACTCTTTTCTAGTTCCACTAAAACCAAATTCAAGTCCCCAAATTGGTACACAAAGATTTCCTGTAGTGATTGCTTGAATTGTAAGAGAAAGTCAAACTTACTCTGCCACATGTGAAGACTCAGACAAATATTCATGATTATTATTTTGAATAGGGTGAAGAGGTAATGGTTTACACATTCCATATTATTATTTAGGCAGTGGGTTTAATATTTTCAAAAGTTTCCCAGTCCCAGCCTCAAAAATCTGGAGACTTAATATTTTTCTGCCACTAAAATGAGATATCCTAATTCACATAGATGCCATAATAACACGAAGAAAAGGGCAGAACTTTATTTGATTTGTCCTACTTAATATTTTAGTGTCATACTCAGTAGTTCTATTCTGTGAATTCTGTTCAAGACTTGCTGCTAGCAACCCGGACTAAAAGCTGTCCAGGAAAGAAAGCTGCCTCCAGGAGAGATTTAAAAATATGGTAATGGTCATACTAGCTCAATCCAAGGTGTACTCAGTCTCAAATTATGACTACTAGTGGCTACTTCTGGGGAAGATGCAAAAAATGCCAAAAATAACATTTCTAGATTAATCATGTTTCTTCCTAAACGTTCAGTTATTTAGGCTTAGAGATGAAGATTCATTTTGCTTCCAAATGTGATAATATAAAAATATAATTATTTTCATTTGAGAGTATAACTGTCTCTATCCATCTCTATTTTTTTCTTTTAATTCCATCAAGACCTTGCTTTTAATGGCATCTGATGACAGTGTTCCACAAGTTAACTCTCCCTTGTGCAGAAAATTCCTGAGATCTCTTTTCCATTTCCTCTTGTCTTGTTTATGTATTACTCATGCAAGTCATGAGGGCCAAGAAGTTCCTAATCTATCTTCTCTTATACGCATTTTATTTTACACATCTGTGTTATTCATCTTACCCTCTGATTATCCCATACTGCCCAAAGCAGCCAGTGGTCTTTTCAAACATCAGTGTTGTGTAGATCACAGACAATTCGTGGTGCATTTCCCTGAGCCATCATATTTTGCTCTTTTCTATTTGAGATCTTACTTCTGGCAGGGGCTTCCCGCTGATCTACACGATGACAAAACTTATGTAAATCTTTCTCCCACGCCTGCCTCCCCTTTCCATTGCTATCCAATATTTAATTAGCTTCCTTTACCGTCACTGCCCTTTGACCAGAGGTTTTCACTGTATTATCCACGGTGATGTCCAGATTTCCATCCTGAGTCACTAGAACAAATTGAGAAGCGAATCAGTGAATGTGTTGTTCAAAACTTATGCCTGTTGTTTAACATTTCCCAAGCTGCTACCCATTCTCGTGGCTGCCCTGGGCCTCTTTGAAATTCCTCTCAGTCTGTCAAGCTTTTGGCCAAAGTAACCACTTGCACCAGTTGAGACGGACACCACTTAGTTGAGTTGCACTTACTCTCCTCTTGCCTGCCAGATTGTGGGCAGGCTGGGGTTACTCAACTGAGTTCAGGAAAGAGAGTGAAGGAGAGCTGGATGCTTGGGCCATCTTTGTGTCAAAGGGACAAACTTTCATCTCCTGATTATGTTCTTCCTCATTAAAGGAAGGTCCCTCGTGCCTCCTCTGTGGAATGGGATTGTAGAAGCAGCACATTTGCAGTCTTTTGTGCTGTTTGTTTGAATCTGCTTATCAGCAGATAGACCATGGCTTTTGGAAACAATACTGTTTTTAGCAGGGGGCACACCAAAGCAGGATCTTGTTAAAAAATGGCCTTAAATATCAGAAATACTAGAAGCGATTAAACAACTCTTTTCCCCTTCTCTGTTTGGATATATCTACTACAGGCACAGGAGAGAGCCCCTTCCCTCTGGATTAGTGTTAAAGTGAGAGACATGGTTAAAAGGCTAATAAAAAATCAAGAAGTCATAAATACTAAGTGATTTTTAAGTAAATATGTGTGGGTTGGTTTTTTTTTCCTTCCAAAGGAATGCTCAGCTGTTAGTGTTATGTTTGACAGCTTGTAAAAAGGTGAGTTTTTGCTGAAGAGCAAGAACAGGTTGAAGAGAGACAAAGGCATGTTCTGAGATAAAGAAACCGAGAGGTATCTGCTCCACAGATTGAAGGTGTTGCATTACTCTGTGCAATGTCCAGAGAGGGAGAAATCTGCACAGCAAAATGGTCATAAAATACATTTTTGCAAAGAAGACAGGAAATGTTTCTGTCAAAAAACCCCAAAACCAAAAAAACCACTCCCCACAACCAAAAACAACCCCAAAAAAGCAAACCAAAAAAACCACCAGTCCCTCTGGTGCAGTTTTCCCATCTGGAGAAACAAAGCGAGACAGATCTCTCCCCGCTCTCAAACTACACATCTCAAAACCAGCCCAGTGCCTTGAGGCAGCAGTTTCAGAGCCAGAGCAGGGCACTGTGCCCTGGGCCCCTGCTCGCTGAGGCTGTGGGACACGCCACCAGCCTTGCACGTGCTGGGACAGCTATGGCATCTCAGCCAAGACAGGGCAATCGAGTAGCCCAGCTCTGAGCTTGCTATAAGATCATGGATCATTTAAGTATGTAACTCAGAGGTCACTGTGTTACCTCTGAGAAAAAACACTTGCTGTCTCATTCTTCCCTCAGGGTTTATTGCCAGCGTGATTATATTTTCAGGAGTGACAGGGAGGCCCTGAGCTATAAATCTAAGGGAGATAGAGAGTGAGCTGATTATCAGACACCTCCTTCACCACTCCAAAGTCAATAACCTCAGCATCTCACAAGGTTACTTTCTGGAGAAAAACAATCTCTCAGCCAGACTCTGTTTGCATCTGCTGACTTGTATTCAGTCTGTCTTCTCAACAGCTGGGAAATCAATAGCTTGCTCACCATCTCAGAGCCCCAACAACACAGTCTTTTTTGTACTAGTGAGGAGGAGGCTCAGGTGGCACTAGGATTAGGTGAATTTGGTTTGAAAAGTGATTTAGGAGGAAAGTAAGTGCTTGCTTGAAGGAAGGTCTCTGTTTCCCACTCCCAAAATCCAGCATGTATATCTCTTCCCCCTGGAAGCATGGGAGCCCTTATCTTTGAACCCCCACAAATAATTTTGTGGCTTTTTAATGACCAGGTAGCCACTAGATACTATGCAAAATGTTACATTTAGGACAATCCAAGGAAGACATCAGCAGCTTCCCGGAATCTCCTTTTCACCCCGGGGGGTAAGTTTATTTACGGAAAGTTAGTTTTGCTTTACCCCAATGGCAAGTGGTAAACTCAGCCGATAGTAACAAGTCATTTATTTAGCTTCTGAGAAGCTGCTTGCAGATGGGAATCGGTTTTTATAAACCGTGTATGGAGGGGCACATTTGAAGCAGCCCCGGCGAATGGCTCCCAGCTCTGCAGGGCCAGTGAGGAGCGTCAGGGCTCGGCTCGACTCGGTCACCTCCCGCCCCTCCCGCCTCCGGCACCGGGACGCCGAGGAGCGAGTTAACTCCTGGCAGCGAACGTAAACCCCGTGCCGAGAGATTTCATGTTTTATCATAAATTCTCGCGCTTTACAACACACTTTAAAGGGACTTTTTTTCCTTTCACATAAATCCCCGGGAAGAACAAGAAAAAAAAGAAAAAAAAAAAAAAGAAGATGCCCGCTCTCGTTCCCGACACCCGCCCGAGCTTATTTCCCGAGCATCAGGGTCGTCCCGCCGGTGGCTGATTCACCGAGCAGTTCCCTGTTTGCTGTGCGCGCTGCAGAGCGGTCAAAGCCCAAGGCCGTGCCGGTAATCCCGCCAGCGGCTGGTGCAAGGGGAAAGAAAAATAGCCTCAGAACCGGCTGGGCCGTGGCAAAACCGCGCCGGCGACCGCTCCGCTGGCTGCAGCGCCCGGCAAGGGCCCGACGGCCCGTGGGCATTGAGCCTGGCCCGGCGCGGGTGACAGGGGCAGCCGGGGCGGCGGCGCTGCCCAATCCCCCCCACCTGCGAGACGCGCCCCGGCACTGCCGCGGCGCAGAGGGAAGGGTCAATTAGCGCCGCGCTAATGACCCCTCAGCTTTCGCACACCCCTCCTTTCAGCAGTCCCCTCCGCGGCTCCAATCCGCGGGGGACACGACCGGCCCGGCCCGGCCCGGCCCACCTGCTGCTCGGCGCACCTGAGCGGCCCCGGCGGGGCGAGCTGCTCTGCCCGCCCGCCGCGGGGGCTTCGGCGCTGCAGCGTTCCCCCGGCCAGCGGGAAGCAAGCACGGGCGGGTCTCCACTACCCGCCCCTCGGCAGCACCGAGAAAAGTACGTTATTCCTAGCGTGTGCTCTTTTTCTTCTTTTTTTTTCACATCTTTTTCCCCCCCCTTCCCTCCCTTTTTTTTCCCTCCCCCTTTTTTCCCCCCTTAAGCACGACCGAAGTGCTCCGACGACGAGTGCGATTTAAATTTGAGCTCCGCCGTAGCTCTGGCACTATCAAACCACATTCATTTTCACATCCTTCCCAGAATTTTTGCCGTGGTTCCCTCGCTGCAGTTTGAGTAAGCAGCTTTACTGTGTAACTATCGGGAAACATAAATACACGGAAATAAATAATAGCGTGGCAATCGGAATGAATATCCCAGGGCAGAGCGGGCAAAAGAGAGCAGAAAGCAGAGATTATCTCCCAGAATGTGTATTGCGTTTTGGTTTTTGTTTATTTTGTTTTTTACCTCGCTCTGCTTGCGGTGAAAATTTAATTAAAATAAAGGTATTTTTTTCCCCCTTGTTTGATGTAACTTGCTCCCGTAACAGCAACGTCTCGAAGAAGACAAAGCAGACGGATTCGGACGCCGCTAATTAGAAAGCAACGAATGCCGGCATTTAATAAACATTTGCGTGGCCGATGGCGCAGAAGGAGCCATCGGAGGGGCGGCGGTTTCCGAGTGCCGCGGGACCAGCGCCGAAACGGCTCCGCGGGACGGGAATTAACGCGGTTCTCCCCGCCGGGCTGCGGAGCCGAGCGCGGAGTCGCGACGCGGGCAGGGAGCCCTGCCCACCTCTCTCCTCCAGCTCCCTGCCTGCGCACACTCTCCGCACGGCGCCGTGAGAGCCGGCGGGACATCCGCGCTGATTTATCCGCGGGGGGATCCAGCCCTCCCCTCCCCTGCCCCGGGTTTCTCGGGGGTTTGCGCTGCTGCCCGCCCGGCCGCGCACCCTTTCTCTCCCCCGCAAGGCTCCCGTCCTCGCCGCGGGTGGCCGGCGACAGCTCCGCGCACCCCCGCGGCTCCCCGCTCCGAGGCGCGGGGCGGCGAGGAATAGGCAGGGGCCGCGCAGCTGTTGACAGACAGAAAGCCTCGATCTCCCAACCCGTCCTCAATCCATCTTCGCGGGATGGCAGTGGACAGCCCCAACGGATTAAAGTAAAAGGCTTTGTCACTGCTGAAAAGAGGGAGAAGAAGTTGGGAGAGGAGGGGGGAAGAAAGAGAGGTCTGATGCTGCGGAGTACAGATAGAGCATGGGAAGGAAATCACCTGGAGATCAAGCCGTGAGGGGAGTTAAATATGCATCCGTCCATCCATCCAACCATTCCGCTGCCACCCCCCAGTGCTTCCCCCTTGTGCACCCACAGCAGCGTTGAGAAGTTGGGACCCACCTGGGGAAGGTGCAGCGCGGCCGCAGGTGTGCGGTGCAGAACGGCGTGGAGCGGTGTAGACCAGGGAGGAGAGCTAAGGGCAGCCGGAGTGGGGGTGAGGGTCTTGATCTGCCTGTACACCCCCGGCACCGGTGGCCTCCATGGATGGAGCGTAGGGGGCTCACCTCCGTGGGTCAGGACCAGGGTGGGTGCAGTTTCCCCCGGCAGCAGAACCCTGGGCGGTGTGAGGAGCTGGCAAGGGAAGGGTTGCCCCGCTTGAATTACACTGGTTTTGCTAGTCCAACAGAAGGGACTGCAGCAAGTGGGGAAACGAGAGCCAGCTGAGCCCTCCTGCCAGCCTTGTCGGGGCTGAACTTGAGGTCAGCGGAGCGCAAAACTCCTCCAGGGAAGGAGGAAACAAATGTTCATGGATCGGGTATCGACAAACTTGAACAAGTGGGAGGGAGAGGAGGAGAAGGGACAGTCAGAGCTGCCTTCATAAAACTGTAAACAGTGATGTTGGGACAGAGTTGAAAGGAAATTGTCTGGCAGCTGCTTGGAGTTTCCCTACGATGTGCTTGCCCTAGTGAGAGACTAGAGAGCCCTTTACGGGAAATGTGAAGTCCCCCCACCCCCGGGAGCTGCATCCTGTGGCAGAAGCTGGCCATCCCCTCGCAGGTTCCCCTCCGGGTTACAGTCAGCGTGGTGGGGAAAAGCTGGAGAGAAGAAATCTCGTCACTGCTGATTCAGGCCTTCGCACGGGGACACAATGCACTCCAGTGTCCCGGCCCTCGCAGCTCGTCCTCCTGCCAGGCGAAAGGTGACTGCCCCTTCCACAGGCCGCCCCTCTGTTCAGGTACTTATTAAATTGGCCCAGTCTGCTGGCAAGGAGAGAACTTCCCATTGATTTTTACAAACTGTGAAACCTTAAGCCTGTATCAGGTGATGAGAGAGAGCGGGAGATCAGGGGGTTTCAGCACTTGCAAATCTCTTCATTTCATCACTTTAAAAAGGAATTTTTATCTCCAACCATATTGAAGATAAATGATCTATTAATAACAATAAAAGAGAGTTTGAAGCAGAGAGACCCAGGTATTAAGTTTTTTTTAATGGACTTCTGGTTTAGGATTGATTTTCTGAACAATGCGTCAGCAATGGTTTTTCATAAGATACAATATTTGATTTTTCCACAAGATATGAAGAACAGATGCATCTAAGTAAACAGATACATGTAAGTACAGACTCTCACAGAAGGCAGTGCTCATTTTGTCCATGTGAGCTTCACGAATGATTTATTTTTGTAGCCCTTAAGCATAATAATAATAATAATAATAGAACATATGTGTCCATTTTATTGCCATATTTCCAAAGTTCATACAACTCAGCAAGCAACGAGCATTCTTGTTTCAAGCTGGGCCTTAGACCATATACTTTATTAAAAAGAGAATTCCACAAAACCCAGACCTGGTAAAACTCTGTACAAAGGGCCAGGGAGCTGCTTTATTACAATAGTTGCGCCTAACACGCACGAAGGTTCAGAACTGGCTCCATTCTTACTTATCTTACCAGCAGGCCTGTGACATCCCAAGCCAAAGCTGTATAATCATTCCATTATAAACCACACATTTCCCAGTTGTAAATGGCCATGGTAAAAAACGTATTTGTGGCTTAAGTTTGGTGTGGGGAGTCTCAGGCAGGATGTTTATTTCCACTCCGTAAGATTTTGAAATTAGGCAATTTGGTCAATTTTTTGGGTTTGGAAAGAGTAGAAGAGGGTACTATAAATTTATTTTCCAGGTTGTAGTACTTAGGAGGGCTCTGTTTTTTAAGAGCGATCTTCAATCATTTGAGAAAGGACTTGAACCTATGCATTAAAGGTTAAGGGGAATTTATGATGAAGTTCAGCAGAAATGGGAGAGAGCTCAAAGTCTTTCTTGACAGTTATACGTGGTATATAGGCTATGCATTGTAGGTAAAACGTAGCTGAAGTTCCAGAAGCCAGTTTGGGAATGTAAGGGCAGTGTGAGTGAAAGGTTATGATGAGATAAATACTTCAGTGTGATACATTTATACTGCATATGATGCTCCCAAGGATCCAGTTCTGTATCATCTTCTATAGATGGGAACTCTTCTCAATTTGTCAGAGAAACCTGGGATGCAGGATGTGGTAACAAACAACCAAGCAATGTAGTAAGCTATGGGAGGAAATTAATTTTGTTATCATTCATTATGTGATTAGCCAAAGCTGGCACTCTGTAGTCCAAGGACCTCCCTACATCTAACAGTCTTGTGTATCACTTTTAGAAATGGCTCTCAAAATGGGTTCAGAGCAAAGACTCACAGGTCCAAAGATTTTACAGCTGGAATGTAGTGATCCTGGAAATATTTCAGAATGTGCCTCTTTTTCCCACCTCTGATTTTATTTTTGCCATAGACACATAGGTATTAGACACACTGAGTGGCAGGATGCAGTGAAACCGTAGATACAAAAAAGCAAAAATACAGGTGCAGGAGGAGATGGGGACGAAAGAAAGGGTAGGAAGGAGAAAATTGCCAGGACACTACGCAGTAGACTGACTGACCGAATTAAGGATGCAACTAGTAAAACTTTAGGAAAGGTCTGCTGCCAAAGGCCAGTCAGTCAAAGAAAGAGTCCCTGGACTCATGTCTCCATCTCTATCTGTATTCCATGCTCAATTATCTACCTACCTGTGGGACTCTGCATTAAGTTTCTGAGCCCTAGGCTGGCAGCAGGCTGAAATTTCTCTCTTCCCTGTGTGCTGGGAAGAGCAACTTCTCTTTCCCTCACAGAATTAGGGTGAAAGCTGGAAGGGGGCATTGAGAAGGCAGAGGCAGCCATCCTTCTGCAACCTGGGGTGCATCTAATGCACACAATGCCCTGCAGTATTGGAGAGCACTGAACTCGTGCTGGATGAACTCTGTCAGCTCCAGAAACAGGCTACAATTTGTCAGCAGAATGGGTATCAGCATGCTCCACCAACATCCACAGTTGTCACTGCCACTTAACGGGGCTGCCTTAAGGCCCTGCACAGAATGACTGCATATTACATGTTCATGGAGACTGGACTACTGACACAAGCCATGTGTAATGCTGTTTCACTGCACATTACACGGGCACGGTCATGCTGCTCGTGAGTATCACTTAACACTGCACGTCATTCAGCATACCCACAAAGCGATGCTGTGAGACCTCTCCAGCATGTTCAAAGTATCCAACAGAAGGCACACTGAAGACTGCTCTTCAGCTAGGGCCCAGGGCCAGACCCCCTGAGCTCATGCTTGGCATTCACTACCATTATTCTGCTCAGAGCATGACCTCTTAGTGGTGACGCGCCTCCCAGGGTGACTCCTAGTTCTGCCTCCGTGGTGGTGCGTGGTGGTGGTAAGCCCCAGTGCTGAGGTGAATGGACCACAGGTTGAGGGAGAAAGGATGTGTGGACCTGATGGGGGTCATACCCATCTCTCTGTCAATGCCACCATACTGCAAGTATGTCTGAAAAAAGTTGCCTGGAAGGAGTGAAGAAGGCTGAAGGAAGAGTGTGAAAAAGGAGGCAGTTACAATTGATCATTTATCCTTTGGTTGACGTTCCCAAGAGCAAGACCAGTGACCACAGTTCTGTCAAAAACAGAAGACAGGCTTAGCTAGCAGGAATCAAACAAAAATTGGCAGTGTTAACACTTGATGATCAGTGTTGGACTTGATAATCTTACAGGTCTTTTTCAAACTAAATGATTCTGTGATTCTATGAAAATATGGCAGGTTCTGTATGCGATTTCTGTAAAGGCTCTTAACTACAGCAGTGACTGTGTTTATTCTTTGTCAGCTGGCCTGGTGCATGTTGTGGCCCCTCAAAGTCTCAGTTTTTGTGGTCCAGGGATCCCAGAACAAGCAGATTATGTTCCTGGCCCACCACTGCGATGCTGTGCCTGGCCCCTCAGCCATAATCACCTTGAGCAGCTGAGACACTGCCTCGGGGCATATCATCTGGCCCTACTGAATCCCCTTTTCTCTTTCACATGCTATTCCTGTCTCCCTGGCTTGTAAGAACTCCACGGTGTCACCTTTTAGCAGTGTGAGTGGAACAGCCCTTCTGCTCCCCTCCTGGTGTCACGCTTACAGATACTGAAACAAATGACAGGAGGAAAATCAGTGGCTGCATTTCAGTGTTATGTGAATTGCAATGTTGTGCCATTCTGTGGAATGAAATGTGCCGAGGGGGGGGAAAAAGGAAACACTATTTCATTTTCCATGTGCTTTAGTACTACTCAACATCTGCTAGTGATATTTAATTTAACTTCTGAAAGTGTGAGTTTAGGTACTATCAAATGGATGGTCCTGATCCTGGAAACCTCTTAAATGCATAGCCCTGACATACATTAATTGCTTTCATTTAAGTAAGAAGATTATTCCTTTATCATCAGGTAATTGATTTAAAAGTGTTTCACCGTATGTTTACGCTTGGTATGAATTGGTGTGACCAAGAATTTAATCATTTAATAGATTTAGTCATTTAATAAAATCTGATGTTCATTGCATTACACTAACACCTGATGACATTTGTGCAGTTCTTTCTTGGGCAGGAGCTGCACAACTTGGTTTGTATGCAAGAAGAACATTTCAGGGATTTTAGCCTCCATTTTTTCACCAAAGGCTTTGAAAGGAATTATCATGTGTGAAAGGTAGACCACTGAGCTGTGCATCCATACGCACGAGCAAATATTCACAATACACTCTGTTTTACTGACTATATCACTGTCTTTGTGGCATTGCCCATATACAGGTTTTCCGTGTTTTATGGACTTTTTTGTGAAGCCGCCTGTTCATCATCAGCCTGCCCTGGAGTTTTTTACTGTTATTGTTTACCTGGTAAATGCTGGTGAAGATAGCCTCTGAGAAAATAATAAACTTTTAGACCAGCTGTGGAGATGAAAAGCTGCCAAGTATCCAAAGTGCCTTTTGAAAACCAAATTCTAAAAAAAAGCTTTTTACATTTTCATCTTATTGAGGTGACCAGCAGGGTAATGCAATAAAATATACTGCATTTAGCCTTGTTGTTGTAAACCAACTTCTATTGATATGCAAGAATGTTTGAGAAGTCTTTCATTTGACTTTGCATGTATCTTGGGGTCATTTGCAGTAATAAGCAATCTTAGAGGTAGTCTTTAGCAATAGATTTTAAAAGTGACAAAGTAAAAATGCTCTATAAATACATTACCACTGGAAAAAAAATTACACTGACAAAAGAGTTTATTGCTTTTTCTAGTTTGAGTTCTCATTTATGGTTGATAACATTCATACCTTCAAAATTTCAGCATGGATTTCAGCTCCTTATACTTTTGCTTATTATAGTGTTATTTATTCTCTTAGTATGTATGTAAAGGTGACATAATTTTAAGTTTATAGCAGATGTGCTCATGACTATGAGTCTTTCTCTATGTGTTCTCCATTTATTTCTCCAGTGATACTTTAACTATTCATATATTTGTTAGGTCCCAAAGCAGCATATTTCATACTTGTTACCCTGGAGTTACCAAGCTCTTCAGTGCCTCAAGCAGCTGACAAAGTGCATTATAATATTGAGGGAAGCTGTAGGAACACAGCTTCAATTCAGCAAAGTGTAACTCTCTCCTACTTGGATGTAAAGATGCCTTCCCCTACCCCTTCTCCATCATTGCCGTCTTCCCTTAAAAATTATGATAAACAACACTTATTACTTTGTATAATTCTTATTTTTAAACCATAAGCCATCTTCTGTTCCCTCCCCCCCCGACCCCCACTCCCCCACCAAATACCACAAATATGTTACTCAGCCTTTGAGACAATAGCTGTAATTTGGCTATAATTAGAATCTGATCAGAGCAGGGAGAATGGATGAACACAAAAAAAATCATCAGATTCCAGAAATGTGATACCATAGGCCAGATCCTGCTTGCTTTGCTAATGAAAGCTGACTTTCATGAGTTAGACGAACATAATTTTAATCAAAAGAAAAAAAAAATCTAATAATATCAGCTGTTACAGAGCCTTAAAAGAAAAAAAACCTGAGGTCTTTGAGTAAAAAATCTTCAAAGGCGTATAAAGTATTTTGATTTAATCCTACTAACATCTGCCTGTTTTGAACCCAAAAACAGCCTAATGTTTATCTAATAGTCTTAGTACATTTTGTAATTAAACTAATTAAGGAAAACATCTTACAGCTTTTCCCTGGAAAAGACTTTGCCCCCCCCTTCTCACTCTCATAACAGAAACTGAAAATAATCTCTTTTGTTTGCAGGGCAGATAAAATGAATTCCCTCTCATACGCATATTCCCCAGCAAAACCCTTTTAATATTGGAGACTCAAGAAGCAATTGAGTCCTATCCAGAGGAGGCAGAAATTGCTCTCCCCTGAAACTTTTTTCTACAGAAGGAAAGTTTTTGATCTCAGGAGCTCTGCTTCCCCCCACTCTCAACTTCCAAAGTCCATAAAAATGCTTCTAAGCAAAATTAGCTTCCAAGTCCATAAAATTGCAATATATCATTTAAATCATGACTTTTATAGCATCCTTTTTTTAGTACTGGAAAGGGGAAACCCATGAAATGGTGTGAAGACATTCTAGGCTTTGAAGATGGTTAGAGATATGATGGCATTTTCAGCACACCTTCTCATTGCGATGAAATGAAAAGTGCTTAGTTGATTAGCAGGCTGATCCAACAGAGTGAACTACAATTAAAGTCAGTGGCAGTTTTGCCAGAGTAAGAATTGCATGAACAGCCATCCAGGGACTTCTTAACTACTTTCTCAGAACTGGAATGAAATCTCTATTTTTTTTTTTCTCCTCATGCTCCATCTACTTTTCTTCTTTCTTACAGCTACTCCTGCTTAGACTCGATGAGTTCTGCTACTAAATAATTTGTATCACTCTTATATATCTAAATAAAACACAATTTGCAAAGAGCATGGGCTTTTTGGTCTAAAGGTTGTATCTATTTTCATGTTTGAATAGTGCTGAGCCTTTTAAACTCTGTCTCTGCTTCATGAACAAGAAAGTCCAGAATTACTTTGTGTGAGAAATGTGGGATACTGAAATAGCACATTTTGTGTTAACACCTAGGCAATATCAGTATTAAATGTTACTGATATGAGTCGTGTATCTAGCTCTCCCTTACACGTGTCTGTGAACAACCAGGACAGTGTGAATTCTAAATACACTCATTTTCTGAGACATCTGCAGGTGGCACCTTAGATGGTGTCAGGGAACTCTGCAAGAGTCTGCTCCCACTGGACTCCGTGACAAAATTTCTGTTGCCTTCATGGGATAAATACGTATAACCTATTAAGTGTGGACCCATGCGTGTTCTTGAGAAGCAGGATCCCCTTGCTTACCTGGGAAGCCCAAAGCCTGCAACTCAGGAATTGTGTTATGCCTTTGTTCTCTGTAAGGTCTGCTCTACTGAGTGGTGAAGACATAGAGGGACCCAGTATTCACCCATTCTGACTTTGAAGGGATAGGTGTAAGACCCCTAACAAATATCAATGTCTATTCATTGAATAAACAGTTTGTTCCCCCCAGGAAACAAATAGGTATATTACATTAAGGGATGCAAAGGACAGTACTTTTTGTAAACAAGTGTGAAAAACGTCAATTGCTATTTCCAAGATTTTTTCAATAATAACCCCAGAGTTTAATGCTGTGTGCCCACACACAGTCTGTTCCCTTCCAAAAACATATGGTCATGATCATGATTTCCCATCAGAGTGTTTGACACGCAGTTGTTTTATACATTGTGCAAGTGAATGGAAATGACACCGTTAACTTTATTACACTTTACAATTTCAGTGACCAGACCAGGTGCAAGGGGTGCTGAGAATTGCTCCTGTCAACTTCAGCTGATCTCCTCAGTGTCAGGAGAAGTAAATGAGGTTCAAAATGCTTTTGTGTAAATATAGTACAAACCAACAAAAAGACCAACAAACCTCTCCCTCTAGCAACAATTTCAGGTATTGTTTTAGCCAGAGAATCCAGCTACAAGGAGGAATTGAATTTCCAGAGGCTGCCAAATGTCTGTGCTCAGCAGAGACATTTTAATTAGTTAAGAGTAGACTTCTCACTTTACCAAAGCAAAACAGGTATTCAAACCAACATTAAAAAAAGATGGGACATTGTGTCTATCCTATCACTGCTCTGGCAATTAGCAGTATTTTGGGCATGCATCTCTCATCTTCACTAGTGATACTATCTGTTGGTAGTGTTAGTGCTTTTTAAGTGGAGACTATGAACAGCAGATGTCAGCTAGACTGGGAACAATTCAGAGTCAAGGTGTGATTTTACTGATCAAGTTTGTTTGATAGTGGCATATAAAGGTTTTATGTTTCTGCTCGTATTCCTGGAGTCCTCTCTGCCTTCTTGGCTGTTAATTACATCTCCTGGTTTCTATTCTTCTTTTCTTCTCTCCTTGTGTTTCTAATGTTGTCAAACTGATTAGCCACTAAATTACATTGCATTCAGGTAACAAGATCTTTGTTATTGATTTGCTCTGAAGGCTTTCTTTGACAGACAGACTGGCAGAATCCTTCATCCAGGTTAGAGAATAATCTATTTGAAGGATTCTTCCAGATGTCACTACTATAGCAACAGCTTCTATAGTGTTAATGCTGATATTAAATAGGGTTCAGCCCTGCATTACCATCTAGCCATATGGCTCTGTTTTTTTAAACTTGAAAATGAGTTTGCTGCCTCTTCCATAGGGAGAGCCGCCTGTCCATACCTTCTCATTATTTCCACTACCGACTTCTTTATCACTTCCAAAACCAGATTGTAAACCTCTCAGAAAACAATTAAGAATGGACCCAAATTCTTTTTTTCATCTGTAGATCTGATGAGTGTTCCTTAGCAAATTATGGAAAACTGTGAGATTGTATAATTATCTTCTTGTTTGACTTGGTATTTCATACATTTTCTATTTGCTGTCAGTTGCTTTCTTTCCTAGGTAGGCTGAATTGTGTCCATTTAATTTCCTCACATCTCTTATTTACAGGAATCCCAACCCAACTTCCTTTGTCTTCTGATTTCCAGAAACTCCCTAAATTTCTAGGATATCTGATATTCCTGGAGCCCCAGGTCTCCTCCTCCTGCTGGTAGAAGTCTTCTGGGCAGATCATTTCCCCACCGGATGTGGCCATCTTTAGTCTTTTTTCCTCCTTTTGTTTGAAATATGAGGGATAAGATTTAGCCAGCTCGTGCGTGCTGTGACCCCATTTCATTTATTTCAAATAGACTCACGAAATGCACCACAGCATCAGGCCTGAAGACCACCAAGGCCTCCTCTCTAGTCAGAGCCCACTAGCCAGACCCCAGCTCATGAAGTGAAGAAACCCCACCGAACACGACGGGAGCAGCAGAGCTGGTTCAGATGCCCGCATGGAGGGCTGTGAGAGGAGCAGTGGCCAAAGAGCAGGGGAAGGTGGTGTGAGGGAGTGGGGCAAGGCATAAGCTGAGTGGGAGGACACTGTGTTAGGGTGGGCAGGCAGCCTGGTGTGGATGAGGAAATGCAATTTCTCAGCCAGGCTTCTGGGACATGGACACAAATCCAATGGCGGGAGTCACCCGAGATCATGCTGCAGGATGCATGGAAGGCTTTTTGTTCCCATAAAGCATTGCCCAATTTGTGAGGTACTTTATGGATAGAGTTAGAAAGGACAGGAAGGATGGTCTTGTAATTATGGGATTCAGTGGCAAATCAGGAAATCTGGGTTTAATAACCAACTGTGACACAGATTTCCTGTGTGACCTTCTCCAGATCACTTACTCATCCTGTGACTCAAGTTCCAGTTCGGATTATGGGGCAACAACACTTCTTTTCTCACACCTTTTATCTGTCTTGTCCTTTTGGGCAGCTCTTCCACGGGTAAGGAGTTTCCTCCAGCTGCACATAGCACCTTTCCCCAAAGTGGTCACTTTTAGTTTGGTTCTCTTCTTATAAATGAATGTACTTTGTTATTGCTCCAGTTCATACAAATTGTCATGGATCTGGCAAGAATAATCATAGAATGACAGAGTCACAGAATCGTAGAATGGTTTGGGTTGGAAGGGACCTTAAAGATCATCTAGTTCCAACCCTCTGCCATGGGCAGGGACACCTTCCACTAGACCAGATTACTCAGACCCCGATCCAACCTGTCCTTGAACACTTCCAGGAATGGGGCATCCACAGCTTCTCTGGGCTACCTCTTCCAGTATCTCACCATCTTCACAGCGAAAAATTTCTTCCTAATACTTAATCTTCACCTACTCTCTTCCAGTTTAAAGTCCTTCCCCCTTGTCCTGTCACTACATGCCCTTGTAAATAATCTCTCCCCATCCTTCTAGGCTTCTTTCAGGTACTGGAAGGCTGCAATCAGGACACCCCAAAGCCATCTTTTCTCTTTCCTTGAGTAGCTATTTTGATAATATGCTTCATGGCCATTTAGCTTTGAGGAGCCCCTTTTCATCTGAAATAACTGTATTTTACGCAGAAGAGAAATTCAAGTGCAGTAATAAGAGAGGTGATCCCACTGATCTATCACTAAGTAAAATCTGACGTGCAGATATAATGAAAACATGAGGCAGTTTAATAAAGAAAAATGTATTGTCCTGAGCTAATGGCTCAAAAATGTTTAGTGAAGGATTACACTGAAGTAAAAAACCACAAGAAAGACATTCAGATAGATTAAACATTGGGAATTCATTTGTATGTCCAGACAATCTATGGTCTGTAATGTACTTTTATGGTACGACAGGATGCAAAGGAATAATTTTTCAAAAGACTTATTATCCTTCTGGTAGGACTTCTGTAGCCTTCATCAAGCACTATGGATCTGACTTTGAAACTCCTATGTATCCCCAGAGTCCTTTGGTGCCATACCCACCGAGAGATGAACAGTGGACCAAGAGTCCAAGGCTGCCTGAGGGAAAATGGAAATGCTGGCTAGGCCCAGGGGGAGAACTGAGTATCAGTGAAAGATTTTGTGACACCAAACTGAATTGACTTGTGGGCGAATTCCTGCACAAAGCAGAGCAGTGGAACTGGCCAAGATGGGCCTGGGCTAGAGTGCTGAAAACGCATTGAATGCAGGCCCCATGGAGACACCAAACATTGTTTGTTTACTGAAAATCTTGGTTCATCCTCTTTAACCTGCCTACAGGCAATGCACTTTAACTCGCTGTATCCTTGGGACTTTTTAAGAGACCCCAGAGAAAGAGCCCTACTTAGCCTCAGCCCTTTTTATCCTCTGACAACAGGCAGGGAAGGGGAAGTCTCAGCCCACTCTGTGGTTCTTTCAGGCTCCCATGTGTCTTGAGCACATGGATGCCTCCATCAAGCAGGCAGCAATCTTGGTTTGTTTCATGTGCTCTGAAGACTGAGCATTACCCTTCACTGCAGGCTTTCACAAAATGTTCTCTCTGGATGCTTTGCTTCTTTTTTCCCTGCTCCTGACCAGCCTCATTTTGCCAAATATCCACATTGCAGGGATGTATAAATTGTTGTCTCACCTGAAGCTGAAGGTTATCTGCTCGGTGCCAACTTTGAGGACAACTCTTCCGTCCTAACCTTGATCTCGTTTATCTCTCTGTTTCTCTTTCAACTTCTGTCATATCCTTGAGATTTTTTTCCTCTTCCCTTCACCAAAGATTTCTTTTTTTAAAAAAATTTTTGGCTGGCAGTACACAGTGTTGGTTGAATTACAAGGAGGGCAGTGCTTTCACAGCACTGGACAGGGTCCAGTGAAGGGTAGCGGCCAATGGGACCAGCTCTGGAGAGTTGTGATCAGCTTTTATGGGTAAGAGAAGAGACCTGAGATGCAGAGCCTGTCAATGAGCCCTTTGTCTCGACCCTTCTTTTGCCTGAGATGGGGTGTGTCAGATCCCGGCTGGCATGACTCCAGATCCAGGAGGCCAGGCTGGGAACAGTCTGATGTTCCTCATTTGCTGATTATGGCTTAGAGCCATTCCTTCCCTGCACTGAACACTTCTTTGCACGTTAGCATTATGAACTATTAACTGGTAAACTATCTCTAACAAAGTTGCTGCCCACCACTTAGGCACATCTGTTGCGTCTTAGCCCACCTGAGTGTCCCAGTCAAAGCCTTTCCACAGCTGGGGCCAGCTTCTTCATGCTTTTGTTGTCTGACTTTGTGGTCTGGGATTAACTCTTGTCATGCCTTCACATTTTAAAAAAGCGATGTCTTTGCAGGAGTCACGATCTCTAATGCTTTCAGAATGTGCCCACCAACTTTTTATTTGAGGAGCACAGTGAGCAGTGAAGATGCTTCACATTACCAAATTACTGGGAGCTTTGTAAATAATTTTCTGTACAATTTTCTGCTCTGTTTTCTACTGCAGCTTCCCATTGTCTCTTTGCTTTTTAAAATTTGTAAGGTTTATTTTAAGAAAACAGCTCCCAGAGCATAAAAATCAACATAAAATCTTTTAAGAGCTAGTTTACATTGACCAGCTGCCACAGAAACAGAGAAATGTGTGGGATAGTGGTCGACAACGTGTACAGAGGAAAGTAGGCATTTTAGAGTTGTTAAATCCTATTGCTAAGCCCAGGGCTTAACAGGCTTCACATTTTTTTGCTCCAGGGTATCATGGTACAGTGAAAGCAAGCTGATGGGCTCCATTAGCATGAATGATAGCTTCCTTCTACACACAAGTCAATTTGCAGGTAAAGTTTTTTTTCACACTGTCAGGAGATAAAGAAAGCCTTTTTGAAAGTGTCCCAGAGCTGATCTTAGGGCAAGGGAGGGTCTCAGTTCAGTCAAAGCAAATGTTTGCTGACATTGTTCAGCTATTTTGGACACTGTTAACCATTGTTTTCAGCCTGACAAAATTAATAAGTGGATTCCCTGAATCTGAACATTAATCTCTGTCATCACCAGCTTCACTTCTTTAAACTTCAGGAGTGATTTTGTTAAATTCTTACTTGAATTTAGTTAATAAAAAGACTTGGGTCCTTCACAAACTTTTATTCACACAATAAATGCCGCATGCATTTCTAGAAACTAGTTTTTATAAAGATATGGGTGCTTTTATAATTTCTCCTTGCAGACTTATTCTTGCTTCTTTTAGCATTTGGTTCAGTTGGGTCTTTTGCCAATGAATGAAGAGGGACAAATGGGAGGACTTTCAAAAAAATAGATCGTAAAAGAAAGCAGTGTATGTGTTAGGCTATGGAAATCTAAAGAAGACATGGGTATTACATGATTCTAGCTATTACGCAATACTTGATGTCACTTTTTGCACTTTTAAAGAGAAATTTCACCTGCATGCTCTAATGCATGAGAAGAGTTAAAACACACATATATTACTGCCTAAAAAGGCCACATGTGAAAACTCTAAAGTGGCAACACTGCTGTAAATATTTATGCTGGAGTTAGGCACCTGCATATAGCGTGCCCACAATTCTTTAACAAGCTGTGATTAGATTAGGTACTATGGAAATAGCAAAAATATGAACAAGATAAATTGTTGCATGAGTGATCCAGAAAGTGAGTGGAAGCTCAGTGGTGAATTTTCAGCACTTCCCAAGACAGAGAAGAAAAAAAAGCTGGTCTGGTCAGAACAGACCATCAGTTTGTGGCTGATCTCTGCTTGTTTTCCCTCAAAAACTTTCAGGGTCCCAGTGGTAGCTCTGTGTTGTTCCTTTCATTGCAGCTCTGCATGGAGCAGTTGAGGGTATTGATTTAAACAAGGAGAGTTAACAGGGCTCGTGATACTATCACTCAGGCTGTCTGCATCCTTCTGTTTCCTGGGGCTTCACCCCCTAGGGCTTAATGTCATTAAAATTGCTGAAAATACTACAAATAACAAGCGTAGCAGCACTTTCCAAAGACTGATGAGATTGCCTGGCAGCTTGTACAGATCAGAGTGAAATTCTGGCCCCATGAAGTCAGTGTTAACATCCTGCTAACTTCAAGAAGGTAAGATTTTTAGTCTTCGTATGTATCTGTCTGTTAGAGCATGCCACTGCTGCCCCTTCATGCTCTTTCATTTTCCATTTCATTACTGAAAGGAAACCCAGCCCCAGTTCATAAGGTACCAGGAACTAGAAGTGTACAAGGAAATTGGCAGGAACCGACTTTTGGTTTATGGGCAGACGGTCTGCATTTGTAATGAAGCTTTTTATAAGAACCTCCATGGCTTTATAAAAGTTCTGTTCTCTCTCCAAGGACATCATGGCTCTCTCTCATTTATGGGCATGGTGCAGCATGCCTTATTCACCCAGTAATGTTTGCCATAGCCAGACATAACCTTTAATATTAATTTATTTAGGGGAGATAATTCAACAAACTCCACTGTGGCTTACTAAAGAAGGAGGATTCTGATGAACAATGCTTCTGAACAAAGTCTTTGCTTACATCTCTGACCTGCAAGTTGCTGGAGGCTAGGAGAGTGTTATGGTTGGGAAAGTGTACCAGGAAAACATTGCCGTATTTTTCCTTGTCTTGTACCCCTCCAAAGTTATCTGCTTTTGGCCCCTGTTCCCATGGGGTTTTTTTGCTATAGGTATGTGAAGCAGCCCATCCCTAACAGAAGCTAAACCAAACCAAAACATACTAAAAAAAACCCCAAAAAACACACACACACACACACACACACAAACATGAACAGAGGGAAGAGAGGTGAAGAGAAGACACTGGAGAGAAAAAAAAGCCAAAGTGACCATAAGTGGCAAAAATGATAAACAGAGATAAAGAGGAGAGACTGTGGGTTGGAAACAGGGAAACAGAACAGGGGACACTTGGCAGGACAACCCAGCTGCACTCACTCCTCCCTTGAGGCACCAAAGAAGCTGCCAGATGGCGACCAGGGGTGTTGTGCAAGGAGATGTGGCAGGGCCAGGCATTGGAAGCAGGTCCTACAGTCCCTGACTGCCAAATCTCCCAGGGACAGAATTAGCTCAGAGTGTGTGACGTCTCGCTGATGCTCCTTCCCCTCTTCTGGTGAGGAGAGCTCTTAGCACATCGTGTCTGGGTGGCATGGGTTGGTGAGGCAGTGGAGTGATGGCAAGAACTGATAAAAATGTCACCAAGGTGTGTGCAAAGCAGTCTCTCTGGACATCATGTTTTCTTGTAGGGCAGCATGTGAGAGGGCACCTGGCAAGCCAGTGGTAGATGGGAATGCTTTGAAAGGGCTGAGGCTGGCAGCAGCATAGACTGCTAAAGTACAAGACTCATAGCTCTAATCTGCTGCAGTCCTGCCTCTAAAGCAGTTTTGCATCACTCTGAGGCAGGGAACAGTTGTGCACCTCTGTTTGTAGTGCCTTTCATGGCACCACTACGTATCCCGGGAGAGCACATTTAGACCACTCTGTTTCCAAGTGTCCAAAATTCTCTATTTCTGAGCCATAGAGGGTCTAAGGAAAGATAAGACCAGATAGAGCTGATGCAGGGATAGGCTGGCTATCATGGCTGAAAGATGGACTCAAGGAGTGAGTTAGACCGTGGGCTACCTTTTCTGATCCGTACCATTTGGACTCTGAGACAGAGTATCTTGTGCAAGAAACTTATTCTCAGCACCAGCTTTCCGGGAAAAACATAAACACACTGTGCAGTAAGAAAGCTCACATACAAATTTTGAAGCTAAAAGTGGCATTCATGGTATTAGAGGTTTCTATAGCATAACTTTGACTGAGTAATTTGTGAAACTTACTTAGCATTTTTAAAAAAAAGCCATGTCCTTTATGAAAAGAAATGCTGGTTCACCTGTCCCTTCTGTCTGCCTGCCAAGGTTTAATTATCAGTTTTAGTGGGGCTTCTCTCTAGTCAAGAGTGGGGCAAGGATGAAGACAATCTTCCTTAGATGCAAACTGCTGCAGCTGCTTGGATTTCTCTTGCAACTGCATGTTGTGGGAGAGGACCCTGCACCCCTCAGGGTGTCTGTCATTACAGGTGAGGCAGTGGAAGGTTTGCACTGACAGGAGAAAAGGTCACTGAAAAGATGGACAGTTAATACAGGCAGAAATCCTCTTTTTAGAGTTTTTCTGAAGACATTTACAGGGGTTATAGATCATGAGCTGACAATCTAATGGCAAGCCCTGCTAGACTGAAAGCTGGGGATGGATCCATCTTCCTCCCTTCTCCGCTGCTCCTTCTGTTCTCTGTTGCATCCATCTCTCTGCTTCCTCAGGAACTGGGTACCTGGTTCCTTGCAGTGTGATAAGAGTTAGATGGCCTTAGATTCTCTGGCAGGTTTGTTGCTCCAGAAAGATCGCAGAGAACTAGCTAGGGAGGAACTGAACTACAGCCCCCCTTGAAGTAGGGACTTTGTTGCTCTCACCACTCCCCACACTGGGCTGATTGAGGAGTCTGACGTTGGCGTATCTGTTGCCATTATCTTTCCATGCAGCATTTTCGTTAAGGAAGCATGACTGAATACCTCACAGCCTGTGTTATGGGTCTCAGGAATTAGCAGAATGGCCTACTATATCTCTTTGTGGAATTTGTCTGTCCTCCATCTCTTGCACAGGCAATGTACTTGTACGCAGAGCTACAGGGGTGGCCAACTCTCCACCCACTTCTCTCTGTCAAGTGGAGACACCTCACAGGGGTGCACTGTCCATTCTCATGCCTAGCACAGGGATGATCTGAATTACCCAGTATCAGCAATCCTACTCATCCTGACCTTAAATCCAAGGCAAGTTAGATATAGCCTGGTAGGAAGACATGAGACCACTCACTTGGCTGTGGATGCTCATCTGCATCCTTCTTACCTGCACTGAGCCACACACATGTTATTTTTCTCAGGTTATTCAAATGAGATCATTATGGGAATATTCCTCTCCTCTACAAAATTTCTCAGCAATTTAAATTTCAGTTGAAAAGGAAGTTATTAAAATGTGAAGATAAGAACTGACCTAATTCTTACAGGAAAATTTAAACAAAAGCCTGAAACTTTGCCCAATCTGCAGAGTTGAGATTCAGTAACTAAACAGATGCTTGTGTGACAAACGTGTGTATGAGCCCTTGGACTAAGAAACAGAGCCATGTCAGAATTTAAATCTGTCAACTCCTATAAATGTGATTTAAATGGTAAAATCCAGTGTCTTCTTCAAGAAACTTTTGGAAGAAAGTGAGATGGTATAAAAATATTTGTTCAAGCCTCCTCAGACTTATCCTTTCTCTGAAGTATTTTCTTCTTTGAAATTTTTAAATATAACTTATGTTATTATTAAGGCTGATCTGCATGTACATTGAATGGAGAACGCACTCTAAATACTTCTTTATTAAAAAAGTACTAAAAATACTGGTTTAAGTTCTCTTCATCTTCTTCAGCCTCTCAGACAACTTTATGTGAGAAAATACCATTTACAGACTGCTGTGCCTTTGTGAAGATCTTTGTTTGGATCTTTGGCTTCAAATCAACAAAAAGAAAAAATGAAGAAAACAAATAAGCTCAGTCTGTCTGTCTGATTATCTAGGCACCTATCTGGATTCTATAATCTTGTTAGTACCTGAGTGTGCTCTACATAAAATCATCAGCAGCAGCGCAGCCTCTGCTGAATTCTCCCTCTTCAGACACAAAGCAGTTTTCATCTTCCCCTGACTTCACCAGTAAATTTCCCTCTTTTTCTCTCTCATATTTTGGAGAGTAAAGGCAGATTAATGGAATATGGGAAGGTGTTTGGTCCAAGTTATTTTTTCTGATGAGAACACATTTCTAAAAAGGGAGATGTTGCTGTGTTTTCTGAAAAGACAATCTCTGGACTCACTCAGCTGATGTCCTCTGGACATGCGCTGCGCTGTGGGATCCTGTAGCTGGGGCTTGCATTATCTCCTCTTCCCCCAGTGCTGCTCAGGCTCCACCTGTCTCCTGGCATCCACAGAACTCCAGCCAGGCAATGTCACACAACAAGACCTCAGTCAGAAAACAAGCAAGTCACCATCTCATCTCACATATACTTAAGATGTTTCAGAAGTTTAAATGAGTGATTTGGAGTAATATGGTATACCTGTAAATTTAGAGTTAAGTAACTTTCTCCCTCTTAAAAACCTCCAGAAACAATTTATATCTTATATTACTCACTTGGACTCTTTATTGAATAATAATGTTTCAGCTTACATGAAGCTTTAAGTCACTTTTCAGTATGTCTATAATCCAACTCTGAGGTAAACAGTTCTCTAGAAATATCTACGCTGGGAAAAAAAGCAAACCTCTTGTCTTTGTTCTGGTAAATCAGAGTGATTCATACCCCTTATGAGTGGTCTTGATATGTGTTCAAAGTAAGTTTCCAGTAACACACTTCAAAGTATTTCAGAAGGGAACATGGGAACATTAGGATTCTTCTGTTCCTTACAGGTATTATCTCAGCAAGAGAAACTAGTCCCTGTACAGAAGATTAGAAGTCCCCATTTCCTTTAATGAAGCCTTTTGCTATTATCCCTTTACCTCTGTGACAACAATTTTATCTTAGCTTGTTTAGCACGGGCTTCTATGATTCTCTTGTGGGTCACTTTCACCACCATCTGGTAATTATTTTGGCTGTGCTTAGGCACGGACAGAGGATATCTATGTAGCTCACATTTCTGCTCTCTTGCACACACTGCTGAGTGAAGCACAAACACAAATAACTTTCCAGATTTGATTTGACAGGTCCAATCCAAGAAAGAACACAATTGCCTGCAGGTTAAATGGCACAACACCTGCTGATATCTGACTTCCCAAACAGAGCCCCAAATCCTGGATGAGCACCTTGTGATGCCTGTTGAGTCCTTTAGGAGAATTTGGCATTTCAGAGTAGGTTTCACCTCCTGCAGATACCCTGCCCATAACTGCCTGGAGTTAGCCAAGCAAACAGCTCGTGCATTGCGGTTTCTGGTCCTCCAGTGTCTAATTTGGAGGTACCTGGCTTCCCTTGCTCTGGATCTGTCACTGTGCAAGGTCTAAACCACTGTGTGGTGACCCATGCACCTGGCCAAGAACGGCCCTTTTCTTTTGCAACTCTGCGGGAGCATTGAGCTGTCTCACTTCAGTGCTGTGGGTAGCTATGAGGGCCCTTGCCCCAGTCTTCCTAATATACTTCTCCACCAGTGAGCATGAAGTAGATCCTGAGACCAGGACCAAGAACCTAGAGCTCTTCCTTCCTGACTCTGCCATGTTACCTCCTATTTGGGAGGCCAACTTGGCTCACTTTGTGGGGTAGGCATGAAGTTCCCCAGCTTTCTGTGTCAGGACAACCTTGGCATTGCACACAGATCTGGAGATAAAAACCTCAAAACCTTGGGGCCAGTAAAACCTTCCAGGGTTTTGATGGCAGCTGAACAGGGGCTTCCCGTGTGGTCAGTGTGGATGTGCCTACGGGAGGGGAGAGAGCTGACATAGCAGCTCAGAGCCACTGCTGGGGAAGGTCTCACTCTGCCCCTCCACATGCCCACTGCTTCCCACCCCCACCTGTATGCTCCTTCGGCTTGTTTTGTGCCATGTGTCAGGGTCTCTGAGGATGTTGGCTCACAGCTTGGCTCAGAGCTGGGGAGATGGCAGGAATAGTGACTTCAGTCCTATCCCTGTCTCCTGATGCCCATTAAAGGCCTTTTTGAATCTGGTTCAAGAATCCCCCCCAAAAACCCCTAACCTATTGAAAATGGAATAGTGGTCCAACCCACATGGCACCCAAGGCATTTTATCTTGATTTATCCTCCCATCTAGCCCTTCTAGAGACTCCAGAGCCCTTCTGGTTGAGTCTTCACCAGTGCCTGGGTTTTGAGAGTCAAATTCCTGTTTGGTAGTGATCAACATTGTTCTGCACAGTATCATGAAGCTTCCCCATCGCAAGTGAGTCGTAATCGTCCGTGCTAGCTGAGATTTTGCCTTTTATTCCACTCTCAAGTTACATGGAAAAATAAATTTGTTAATAACATCGTAGTTCCTAGAACATAAGGGTGCGTCCCACAGCTGGTAACCTCTGCTGTGGAAAGAAGAGGAGCAGGACAGTGTGCAAGTCAGGACTGGAGAGACCTGGCAGGGCTGTGGGGAGTGGAAAACTTGCACGGCATCTCCAGGCGCACCACATATGTGGAGCAGCACTCCGAAAAAAGCAAGGTTGTTAATATGCTATATGGAGAGATAATTTAAAAGCCTCCCCATAAAGAGAAAAGCAGTATTCCCAGAGCAGTAAAAGGTATTCCCAGTTGTGCTAGTTCTTGTTTCTCCCACAACATGCCTGAAGCTCAAGCACTGGAGAGGAGATTACACATGCGTGTACCTTTTAGGGCTGCCCTGGTTCAGGGCCTCCCCCTCCACCACGCGTGTCTGAAGCCGTGATTAGCCACCTACTTATGGAGAGGTTAAAATCTGGCCTTTAACCTCTTTCCTTTCTAGTTAAGCTTCCTGTGAAATGGGTTTAACAAATATAAATGGCATGTTATTTAGAGTAATACTTTTAATGAGGTGACTAATAAGTGTAAACAGGTACTTAGCTGTTAGCATAGGTGTATCTGTTTAACCCAACTTATTTTTACCCAAGGAGTTTTTCACTTCTATGGTACTGCCAGGTTGTCGTGTCCTCACTATCAAAGATTCCCCTGTTAGTAAGAAGCCTGATGCTGTAAGGGGAATTGAGCATTTCAGGTCAGTGTGTCAGGACATGAGAGAATTAACGCTACCACAAGGCTCCTTCAACGAGCTCTTTTAACTGCAAGATATAGTTGTTTAAAGAGTTTGCACTTGAGAACTGGAACATAACAAGAAATTACAACAGGGATGAACTGTCTCATTCGCCTTTATGTTCTGGTACGTGTAATGTTACAGTGATTACAACACTGCAGTATTTTCACTTCCTTCTCTGAGGACTTCAGGCTTCCTGCTTTTTGGCTGCTGGTCCACAGACCACTAGAGATCCTCAGACTTCTTCTCCCAGGGTTCCTGGGAGATATGAGGCACAGAGCCTAAGAAAATGCTCTACATGTGCTCTGCAGGGGTGCACTCTGCCCGATCTCCATTCTCAGGAATAAAATTTAGGGATATGTAAAAGGATAAAATCCCCTGAATTAGAGGCTGCAGTTAAGAACTATGCTCATACTCTGAAGGTGAAACAATAAACACAATACCAGAAATCAGGCTATTATTGCTACATTTCTGTCCAAATGAAAGTAGCTCTGTGGTAATTGCATGACAAATCTGATGACTGATTCCAAGAAGAACAAGGGTTTCTTAGTACTCGCATTATTTAAGAATCAGGCTGGTAGAAACATTTGAAACTATTTCTTCGGCACATGACCTTGTCCAGAACAGAGTCACTGCCTCCCCTTTAACACCACCCAGCTGAGTTATTGGAAGTTCAGAAAAGCATCAAGCTCCACAGGAAACTGCACTGGAAGCACTGGCCCTGGCTGCCAGGGCTAAAATCTTTCAGCAGCTTTACTTGTTCCAAAGTGCAGAAGTGGTTCAGATGTCTACTCAGCTCCACCTACTCTTTTGGGAAGTTACAGGTGCGTTTTGGCATGGCTCAGCTTTGTTGTCAGTTACCTGCTCTGTGTCTGGAACATATGGTATTGATATGATACTCATATTGATATGAGCATCACAGCTCATATTGCCATGATGTAGGGAAGAATGGAAACGAAAGCCAGCGAAAGGTCATCTGGGAAAGAAACCAGACCTGAGTTCACTTTAGAAAGTCATTAGAAAGCAAATGAGGACACTAAATGGATGCAAGGGTGGGGAAAAAAAGCAGAAGGCTGATTGTGAAGAGCAGGCAGTGGAATTAGGACATTCTCCAGATGGACTTTACAAGGATTAGTCCCTAAGGCCATAGTTAGCTAGACTGGCCTTGGAGGTTAAGCTTTCTCAGTAAGCTACTAGTACTTTTCCCCTGAGGAAAAGCTATCAGTTCTTTTTTTAGATGACTGAAGTTATTTAAAGTTTTGGTGTTTGTGATACATCACCTTTTAATTAACTGATTATTTAAGAACAAGCCACAGTATAAGGTCAGTTGGAAACCCAAAGGCTATATTTGGTCAGACTGATGGGAAAAAAGGAGTATATTCCACTTGAAACTAAAGTTGGTAATCTCTTAATTCTACCCTTTCTTGGCGTGTGAACATCAAGAACAACAGGCAAGTGAGGACGTGAGGTTCAGTGCAGGGAGATGCCCCTTCTAGAGCGGGCATTTAAAACTCCAAAATGTTCTGTGTCCCAAAACGATTTCACAGTCATAGGATGACACTTGATGCTGTTGTCCCCAATTTATAGCTTCAAGCCAAACAGTTTAACAAAGGAAACAAAAGAAATGGTTTATTGGCATTATTAGAGGCTCCAGCTATTGATATGCAACGACACTGGTCACAGTGTAATTGAACCAATTCTCCTACAGCCAGCGAGGGGCCATTAGAACCTAGTTAAAATTGGGTTTTATTTTCTGTTCCCTCAAAATTTTAAGTTTTACAAAGTGGCCACTTGAATAAAGCCCTTTCTCCCCTGCCGTTTGAGAATATTTTAGGAAGAGAGTTTTGTTTAGCAAAGACCACCTAGTTCTCATTTCTTGAAAGGAAAATATTGTGTTGTAGAGTAACCCAACGTTTACAGTCATAGGAAACGGCATAGGAAAATGACCATAAATAAATACGTTTTTGACTTGAAGTTTGTGGTGTAGAAGTTATTTTAATGTCTGGGGAAAGATTGGGGAAGTATAGAAGATTATATTTTTTGCCTTTTTTTTTGCGCACTGTTGAAATTATTAATAAACATTTCAGGTATCTATAATTTGCACCAAAAGAAATAGACAAACATAACATACCTTGACATTCTACCTTCATTGTTTTATATAAAAAAAACGGTGCTCTCAAAAGTAATACCTTTTTTTCTTTTTTTTTCTTTTTCAATTCAGTAGAAGCTCGTAATTCAAAAGAAATTTGAGTTTCTGTACCATAAAGACATACCTTCATTTTTTCCCCCACAAAACAGGAGTGCTCTTTGACATCCCCGGTTTTGTGTCAGGCCAACTTTGATGTAGCTTGAAATAAAAATTCCCTTTCATTTCAACCTTTTCAAATTGAGAACACCAAAATATTTTGCTGCAAGGACACATTGGAATAATTACTTTAAAATCCTTATCTAAAAACCCCTGCTCATTTTGATTAACATGAAATTATTACTTTTTTAGCAAATAAATTACCCATGCAAGAAGCAAAATACTGTTCAGGTTTCTTTGTGCTCTCTTCTTGTTCCTCTTGTAAGTCAGTATTGCCATCCCCCTGAAAGCAAGGAGGCACACTTGGGAGTTACAAGGTTATAAAATAACCATTAAAAACAGCAATCTCAGGATATTTTCAGTGGTAAATCATGGCCTAAAGAAACTTCTTCAGATTTCTCTGAATAAGTAAAAACAAATAAATGAAAATGTGCAAGGTCCTATTTAGTACGCCTTGACAATCAAATAATAATTAGGAAAATAGTCAAATTGCTGCCCAGCTATGCTGTGTTATGTGCTCAGACTTGGGAGGACCTTCTGGCTCATGTTTTACTCCCCTTGCTTCAGACTATATTTTCTGTAGAGAGTCCTATCCCTGTGCTTCCCAGGCCCTGACTATGCTAATGAAGTCAAGAAAAACCCTGCAACAAATCCCATCCCTGCTGTTCTTTCCACTTCAGGCTTTCTTAGCATTTGCCTTCCAGGACTTGGGCATGGGAAACTCCCCTTTAAGAGAGCAGGGATGCTACTGCACGGCCTGGTGGGTGGCCAGGATTTCCCCTGGAGCCTTACAGCAAAAAAGGTGGAGACCTGTCCTGAGTATGAAGGGAGGACCAGCTGCTGACCTAAAGCCAGGTCACAGCAGCATAACTGCTGTGCCTCGAAATCTATCACCCTGAAATTCAAGTAAAATAAGGGACATCCCTCACCTGTTTCGAATTTTGGGGTTAATGTTTTCCACAAAAAAAATTATGGTCTTTTAGTACTTCTCTTTTCCAAAACCGAATGACTTCAAAAAGGCCTTTTTTGGCTCATCAGATATTTTTGGCAAATGAAATGTACAACTTGTTTAGCTAGTCAACAAATGCTCTCCATTTGCCAACAGGGATTTACTTTTGCCTCAAGTGATCAGTTTGTACTGTAATTTCTGGACACAGGAATAATAACATTGAACATATGTATTGTTAGACTATTGTCTCTAGAGGATTAATTAAACATATAATTCGGGTCTTTCTTTTCTTAAGTTCATAATACTCATGCAATTTTGTTAAATGAAGACCTGTTTACTGGAAATAAATGTTCATGTTGCTTTAGTCTGTAATATCCTGGACATCTATCAGAACCATAGTCCTTGTTTCAATACAGGGAATGTGCACAGACTTAAGTTTCTGGTTTAAACATCGAGAGAAAGGAAAGCACTTAGGTCTTCTAATGCACTTGTATGTGAGTGGTGCTGCTGTGAAGAAGGGGAGTTGGTGAGAATGTCATATGGGGAGAATTACAGCATAGGTTCAGGTAATATCTGTGGATGGATTCATCAAAGAAGAAATCTTCTCTTTATTAAACAAGGGTAAACTGCAAATACATGAGGTAATTGTACCAGTGCTTTGGAACGAGAAGTAAGATTTACCCAGCTAAATTTGCTGTTTGTTATCTTTTCCGTGCAGATCTGTCTACTTCTTTTGCACACCTGCACAGAGAAAAAAGGATGTCTTCAGGCCTAGGTACATGTGTTTTACCAGCTGCAGGCTGCTGAGCGGGCTGTGAGGAGAACGGAGCCATTCCAGACTTACCAATCCAAAATCTGTCCATGTCTGGACAAATGGTGAACTCAGACGTGGAAAGCAGGGGACAGTTGTAAGTGTTATACTACTTATAGCACTAAATTACACCAGAGGGGATGAAAAAGAAATGAGGGTGGTTGGAAAACAGAAATCAGTACAGTTGAGGAAGATTATTGGCAGCACCAAAGCCCAAAGTTCCTATCTGGTGAAGAAAAAAGGTGTGGGAACTGAAAATTAGAACAAAATTTGTATATTGCATTTCAGTCCTAAATGGTGACTGAAATAATGAAAGTCTGTGTTTCCCTTCCCCCCCTCCCTGCTTTTTTTGGCATCTTGAGAAAAGGGAAGCTTTGGGCAGAGCAGATGTTTGGGGAATTCCCCAGTGGAAGGCCTGCTTTGCCATGGAGACTTTTCCCTTTATTAGTAAGCCTCAGTAACTGGATGATCCAGACTAGTCCAGCCAGGAGGCCCCTTCACCCATCTTGTGGGACCAGGCCAAGCTTAAGTGCCTTGGGCAGAACTCTACCTTTTTCTTGTGCCCCTTCCTGCACTCGCACCCCATGTCTGCCTTCTTGCAACTTCTCCATCCTTCTCTCCCAGCTCTTACCCTGCTGAGCCCTGTGGCTCTCCCATTTTGCCATATTTTTAGAGACTTACTGAGTTGTGCAGCATTCACAGTGAAGGAAAGGGATTTGGTTACACCCAGATAACATCCCAGGACAGCATGGGGCCCAAAGCAAAAGCAACTTGCTACCCCAGAGTATCTGACCTGTCTGACCAATGTCTTCAATTCCAGAAAAAGCCTACAACAGTTTGCACTACCTGGTTTTCCCTCCCTCTGGTTTGCTTTCACCAGGAGCAGAATGTGCTCTCCAAGGGATCAACTTGAGATTCTGGAATGAAATCACATTTTCTGTTTGGCCCACAATAAAGAGCTTAATTGAATAAGAAATCAGAATTGGATGTCACCTATCCACCAAAGGAACTTCCTGTTAAAACATCTTGCCATTTCAAATGTTTTGCTGTGTTTTGAAGCTTTTTGATCTTGTGGTTCCTACCTAAAAAATACTTGGACAGAGACATTCTCAGAGCCGGCTAATTTCTGCAGCCAGACCCATGTTAACTCCTCGGTGTAGCCAGTGTGTTCTTAGGGCCATCACCTTTGAATCCCTCAACCAAGTTTTCTATAATTTCAAAAAGTCTTCTTATGTGAAGGAGCACAATATTTTTCATATCGTAAGTTAAAAAAAAATATTCTGTTAGTATAGTGCCAATAACTCCTGCAGAGGAACATGAAGCACAAGGTAAGGAAGATAAATGAAGGAGAACATATAAAGGAGGAGCTCTGAGAACATGAATAAAGTGAAATTTGAGTGGAAAAACTACCTGTGGCAAGTAACTTCACATACATGGAAAGTATTTGCTGATTTTTTTCTTGGAGATGTTTTGATTTAGACTAGTTGACAAAAAGGGATATAGGACAAAATATCTGTTTGAATGTATATGTAAAAAGACACTGAACAAAATGAAATAAGCATGGCCTGAACACCCTGAGTTGGATACCATATATGTTAGATAACATCAGAGAAGACAGAAGCCAGTGGTTGTCAGACACCCTGTTGTATCCTTTGCACCTAATACAGTCGCTGTGGCAGAGCTCTGTTTTGGCTGCAACTCAAAAAAATGTTTATCCTAAATAAATGTTTATCATAAAATTTAACTCAGCACTTTAGCAGGGCTGACTCAAAGGGGATGGGCATGACATCTTGAAATTCAGTATTTTAGTTCAGCAAAATGTTTGTAAAGATTTCTGCTTTCACTCTTGCAGCTCTTTCCAGGAGTACCTCTTTTGGCAGAGCGCTTCCGAGCAAGAGGCAGTCAGAAAAGAGGTGGCAGTGAGGTTAAGAACTCCCCGGGAGCTTGTGCCCCAACAGCAAATTCACATTTCTCTGCCTTGCTTCCTTGTGATGTAGGGAAGTTTTCGGCTGAAAACTGCAGAAGTTGCAGTCTAAACTGACAGAGATGCAGGTATCATGTCTGAACCCTGACAAGTTTCTCTCTTCCACACAGTCAGGAAAGAAAGTGGTCTTTTCAGTGAAATGAAACTTGGCCTGATCAGCAATATTTAGAACATGGAAGGAGAAAGTGTTGACATCAGCTGATATATTCTGAGTCTGGGGCCAGGGATTGTGTCACATCACGCGAGAAGGATAAAACCTTCTTGTCAGTGACAAACATCAAATGTTTCATGGTAAGATCTGCTGCCTAACAGTGAGATGATAATTATAAAAGAACATTTTTTTCACACGTAACCTGGAAGTGTAATATCTCCACAGAAGTGTTCAGGGCCAATTTCCAATCTCAGTTACATTAACATGTGTTTAGATTAACTTCATTCCAGCTTTTTGTAAGCTTCCTTTATGACTGTAACCAGGGAGAGCTTCTGGGAACCGTCCTGACCTTGGCTTTCATTCTCTCATGGCTGACTTGCACATTTTCTTTTTCACACTACAGAGGCAAACTTTTCTGAAACCAAGATGGTTGGCTGCCATGTTAACTGTGGATGCTCACTAATAGGTCATTGCTTGTGTATTTTAGAGTAATGGTTTCCACACCAAAAGGAAGCAGTCCTCATAGTCCAGTACATTGTCTATCAGAACACATATTTAAGGAGAGAAAAGGAAAAAAAGCAAGAAAGTCCCTGGATCAGACTGCAATAAGGTAGTGGATGCAAAGGCTACAGGTGGGTCCCGCAGGTAGGATCCATAACACATGGTAGGTTAGGTGAGAAGATTAGTTAAGTACCAATAACAAAGGTCTACAAAGTTATGCATTGGAAATATTTTTATTTTTCCTGTGGCATCTCTTCCATTTTCATCTGAATGCATGCTCATCAGACCATGATGTGAGAACGAGATCTGCAAACCCTGCTTAAGCACTCACTGAACAGGTTTAAGTCCCTCTAGGAAGAAGAGGGATTGCAGCATTGTGTCCCAATCCCTCTACACCTGTGCCCTAGCCGTGAGCCTATGATATTAAAAAGGTGGGAATGAACATAACAAATGGCTTCCTTCCCTCCTCCAGCATTTTGTGTAGGTGATGGGAGTGTGCCTGGGCACTGGTTGTGATACTTTGTACGTATGGGCTGCAAAGGACCTCTCTGAGCCACCGGGTACTTGGTGGGGGCAGCAGGCAAGTCAGACATCACATTTAGGAAAGCAAGGGAGCACATTGCAGGCAATGCACTGTACATGTCTTGTGCAATTAGCTGTGCCAAACTTGGAAGTCTGACAAGCCTAAATCTCTCCTGTGTACTCTAAGAAGTACTTACATGTCTTATGTGCTACTTTAGAAGACAGTGCTGCTGGAAAGTCATGGTACTTCTTCTGAGATGCAGTATGGCCATGTACGTGGGAGACTCTGGGAGACACAGTCTGATCAGGGAGAATAAAATGCTAAAAATACAGACCTTCTGTGGCACAGAAGTATTTTCAAACTGATACATTTTCAATTCTGCCACATAAAATCACCCCTGAGATGCTAGTTTTTCTTGGTTAAGGCAATCAAGACTTTCAGAGGGAGGGGCATGGTGGACCATCTGAAGGAAGCTTGCTCTGTTTTCGATGTTGGCTACTGATTTTCAATGCTCATTTTAAAGCTTTTTGATATAGTATGATTTTCAAAAATTTCACTGACTGTCTGAAGACTAGGCTTATCTATGTGAACAAACAGGCTTTGAAAGTTAGACTGGACACGCTCTTGAATACAGGAAAAGAAAGAAAGCCCCATGTCACAGAACATATGTACAGGGATGGGAGAGGGGAAAAACATGTGGTGGTTCTTTCCAGAGAAAATTGTCAGTAATATTGCATCCCGTGACACATTTATAGATACCAATTTCTTCCAGTAAAGCACGGTTACTAATAGGAAGTGGAAACTCCGAGTGTTATTTTTTAGTATCCTTATCCTCTCTACAAAGTTTAAATTCAAGAGCCAAGGAGAATGTCAATGTAATGATGTGCTTTGCGACAGCAGGTAATTTGACCTCCTTCCTTTGAAGTTGGCTCTTTTAAGATAGCTTCTTTGTCCTGCTCCTCTCAGAAAAAGTAATTCCTGTTCCCATTGTTGTCAGCACAAGCTTATCAGTGACTTAAATAAGATGACAGTTAGGATACCAGAGAGTAAATTCTTTGAAATCCGGAAACTATCCAGTTTACGAAATTTTGAAGCCATAATTCAGGTCCCTGGTTGAAGATGTAATTTAAACGTGGATTTTAGGAAGTCCATCTTTGAAAATATAGTTCTGTAAGCTAGAAAATTAAGAATGAGAAACCAGTAAATGGTCAAAGCTTTGGTTATCTCCCCCTCCATCTTTTTCACATATAGGCCCAGAAATATACTTTGCACTCTGAATGTACCAGCTGTGCTAAGTGGTTTGTGAGTTTGGCCAGAAGGTGAACTGCAAAGTAGGCTTAAATTTCAGATTTTGAGTAGTTTGAGAAATGTTAATAAAAGATTAGACATTGTTAATACAAGGGGTATTGGCTTGTTTCTAAGTGCATGCTTTCCTGTCCCTGCACCACATTGACTATGCTTCTTTTATTAATCCCCATTGAAAACTTCAGATTTGTAACCCTGGCATTGGGAGAGGTGCAGAGTGTGCTGTCCCACCTCTTTCTCCCCTGCTTTCTCCCCTGCCTGTATCATTGGAGGAGCTGCTGCCTGTTATTAGACAACAAATCCTGGAAGCTTGTCCTTCATTTGGTCACTTGGACAGACCTGGTGAGTTGAAAAGAAGTACTCATGGTCATCACCTCAGCAGGACTGTTTCCCAGCAAGTTTCCCTGTAAAACAACAGCAAGAATGCATGAGGGGAACCCTCACACATTAATAATTTCTTACCTGCCATCTTAGAGTAACCTGCTCTTCCTTTTATCTGCTTGTTCTACCCCAGTTTATGTCACTCTTGTGTTGTCCTACTGTCTTCTCATCTGCTGGACAGTTGTATCAAACAGATCTTTTCTGTCTTTCCTAAATTACACCCTTCAGTGCCTCCCTTCAGTCCACAGAAGGAATGAGATCTTTGCCACACTTCACCCTGCCCTTGCTTTGTATGCTGCATTTGTACAACTTTGTTCTTCTCTGGAAAGCAAAATCATCAGGGCCCGAACTGCTCATTTTCTTAGGCAGGGAAAGAGGAAATTCAGCAAATGTATTAGTACGGGCTGAGCACAATAATGCTCTTTGAATTTGCCTTAAGGCCAGTTGCATTAATATTGTGGTTCTTAATACTTCTATGGATATTGGAGCCTTCCAGAGAGCAGAATAACTAATGGGAAACAGGAATTCTATTAATTTGCTTTTTAGTATCCATACATTTGCAGATTTTATAGCTTTTGAACTTAGATGTGTTTTCTGGTACATAGGCTTTGACAAAAGACATATTCTGTCTCTTGAGACATATTTTTTTAAGGAGCAGCAAATGAAATTACTCCTTCAGAAGTACCATTCACTTTATTTCTTCTCCTGGAAGAAACAGTGAAAATGATTTCTTAATTTTCTGTGCAAAACCATGTCAGTAAGACTATTCGTGTGAGCAAGATGAGTGGTACTTAACCTCAATTTAGCAGGGGAAATGAAAGTGCAGTATATAAAAAACATGCTATCAGTGACTTTCTGTTCAGGCACTAATGCTATTTTTAGAAAGATCAAATGCATTAATTTTGCAACCTATGTCCTGCCACAAAACTGCACATATACGTAAACGCGGACAAAATCTTGCTTAAGTCTCTGAACAGCCATATTGCAACAGAGTGGGAAAGCTAAGAGTCAGACAGCATGTGAGCAGGCTGGAAAAATGAGGGCAAGGTACAGAAACCACCAGAAATGCAGAGAAGTTAAACACGCTGGCAAATTTTCACGGTATATTGCTCATACTGTAGTTATCCGGTTGTGAAGTTTGTTAAGAAATGGATGTAATGCTCCATCTAATTGCAAACAGCTGCCTATTAGGCAGCTTGGCCAAAAGTTTTTAATTCCACCCTATGATGATGAAGGAAATGGGCAACTGTGGTCTGTGCTGTGTGTGAAATTTCTGAACGCTTCTTTGCAAAGTCACAAAGTGTGGTGCAGAGCTGAGAAAAGTCTTTTGAATTGACTGCAGGCTTTAATGATGCAATCTCTTCCTAGTTTTACCAGAATGTGTTTGGAAAGCATGGACCTGCATAGGAGATCAAATTCCAGTTTTTGTCAACTTCACAAAGTTATTTCATATGAGGCTAGTGACTGCCAGTGGTGAAAGTGGTTTGAGCAAAAATTGGATCAGCTCAACTATTATGGAATTCCAAGCTGAACTGGGAGAAGGAAGCTTGGAGTGTAGGCAAAAGGAAAGCTCTTGGGAACACTTTAAATAGCTGACACGGAAAATATTGCAATCTGGTGCATTTTAGAAGTGGTTTCCTGTAAATGTAAAGTCTGTTATGAATTAAAAAAAAAAAGAGTTTTCGGGAAGCCTTCATTTTATTCAGTGTATTAAAGATATCCAAATTTTTGAGCCAGTGTAATTCTTGTCCACCACTCTGATTAGTTTTGGAAAACAGGTGTAGCCACTGTAATTTTTTACAGGCAGTATTTACACGTCTTAATTTGAAGGACAAACTGTTGAGCCCTAGGAACAATCAAGGATGCTGAAAAGGGGATGAAATACAAATTTTGCATGGCTATATTATCCCATACACATTTGTCTGTGGTATAATATTGGCTTTCCAGAGAAAATAACTACAACAGATATAATCTCTCTGGGCTTCATCAAAGCAATGAATCCTGCAGCATGGATCACAGCACAGAGATGGAGATACACATAAGGACCGTATGGGGGCTAGGGAGAGAAGGAGGCAACCATACCTGGTATTGCAAAGGAAATGGTAAGCCTGGATGGATGCAGACAAGGGCAGTTCCTGAGGGGCTTGGTGCTGAGGATTGATCTCGTGTCAGAAACTCTCTAGTGACTTGTTGGGGCATTTTTAGTGCCAAAGAGAACTGGGATGATGCAACAGTACTAGAATAATTGGGATGACCTTGAGGACTGGCATAATAGGAATAAAAATTTAATAATATTAAGTGCAAAGTCATCACTTTGTTATGGATTAATGCCAATAATTTCTCTACATACTGGAACTCATCATTTGGAAATGTATTAAGAGGAAGAATATGTAGTCACAGGTTACTGCGAGCTAGCAGCATGATGAGGCCTTAAAGAAGACACCTAGGAAGGAGAGGGAAGTATTGCCATCCTAATACAAAACCTAGCAAAATTATCTGGATTGTTATGTACTGTTCTGGTCAGCTGTGTTCAGGAAGGGGGAAATTCAAAGAGAAACAGATGCAAAGAGGGTGCAGAGAGGACTAGGAGAAAAGAACACTGTCTTCCAGGAGGAGGAGATTAGAAAAGTCTATCTCTCTTAGCCTAACAAAATGAAAGCTACAAAGGGATGTAATTGCTTTCCAGAAATAAATCAAAGAAGCAAAAAGTGGAAAGGGAAAAGAGCTATATATATCAAGTCCAGTGCTGGCACACGAACAAATGTGTATAAAGGGGATCTGAAATTGTGCAGGAAAAGAGAAGAAAAATCTTGACCATCAAGGCAGGGAGGGCATGGAACAGCCTTTGCGCGGGAGGAACAGCAAAAACAGTAACTTTCAGCTGAAGCTCCACTCCTTTATGGACACATTATATAAAGCTTCCAGTAAAGCCAGGAGATGATGAACCCAGTGACTCGGGAAGTTCATTCCAGCTCCTAATTAGCCTATCATTTTAGTTGCAAGATGTTGTAATCACTCAACCTAAATGCATCAAGTGAAGCATACACCAAAGGCAAGCCTATTCCATGTGCGTGGGAGCTCCGTGTTTGAGCTGAGTCTCACAAGAGCTCTTACACCAGAACCACTAGAGGCATTTTTCAGTGAGACACAATGCATCACTAGCCATTGCTGTACACTAACACGATGTCTACAGATCAAGGGAATTGCACATTCACGTAGCAAATTTAATTCATCATCCTTGTGTCACATGTGTCAGAGAAGGGAAGTTAAACTGGGGCTTTCTGATAGCAAAACACCTTGCAAGATGAAAATCTCTGTTGTAATTGCTTACAGACTTCTCCAGACTTCTCAAATTGCTGTCACCATCATTATTTAATGTCTCACTGCATCCCACTTCTCTTGAAAGTTGCTGTTGGTTCAGTCTTCTCTCCTTCCACAAGGCACAGCATGTTTCTTTAAGCAGATTGCAATGAGGAGTCCATTTCCTAGACTCATCAAGGATTGCAGCTGTACCTGTACTCAAGTTGTTTTGATAGGAATTATCATTATGCATCAAAGGAAGATCCTGACAAGCATCACCAGCTCGTAGGGATACTTAAGGATATCTTGGCTACACTTGGAGTTTAATATTCCATTCAAAGTGTATCATAACCCATGTGCAACTGAAAATTCAACTCTGCATTTCCACTGTTGTTGTGTAGCTGGTAGAAGACATTAGCTGATAGAGTCTTAGAAAATGATTAGAGGGATGGTGCACCTATGCCATGAGGGAAGGCTGACAGAACTATTGGGAGTGTTCAGCCTGGAGAAGGGAAGGCTTCAGGGTGACCTAATTGCAGCCTTCAAATACCTGAAGGGAGCCTACAAGAAAGTGGAGGGACTTTTTGCAAGGGCATGTAGTGATAGGACAAGAGAGAATGCCTTGAAACTGAAACAGGGCAGGTTTAGATCAGGTACCAGGAAGAACATTTTTACTGTGAGGATGGTGAGGCACTGGAATAGGGTTCCCAGAGAAGATGTGGATGCCTCATTCTGGGAAGTGTTCAAGGCTGCATTGGCTGGATGGTGCCTTGAGCAACCTGGTCTAGTGGAGGGTGTCCCAGCCCATGGCAGGGGTTTGTAACTAGGTGATCTTCTGGTTCCCTTCCAGCCCAAACCATTCCGTGGTTCTACGATTCTATAAAAATGAGCAGACAGAAGCACAGCTTTGTTAAGGTCTAGCCACACTGCGTGTAGACCTTTCTATTTCACTGCTTCCAGTATTTTGAAATCTCAGATGGGAAAGCAAGTTGTAATTTAACGAGAAGAAAGAAAACACTGAATATTATTATCCTCATTATCAAACTTAATACAGAATATTTCAGAGGTACAATTAACTAAACATCTTTCAGATCATAATGAATCAATAAAGTCATTAACAAACATAGCAAACATTTTTTGAACTTGAATCAGCAGGTATCTTTTCATGTCTCAGTGCCTGAGTAGCTGCACTGAGATCTGGGAAATACAGTTTCTACTGGAGCTTTATTGGTGTCTAAACCAATGTGAATTTCAGTCCCCTTGATGCTCTCCAATTATTACGTTTATTCAGCAGGTCTAATTTTAAGTCATTATCTAAAATAAAATAGAGTAAGAGAAAGGCAGCTAAACAGTGATTGGAAAAAAGCAGGAATCATGAAACATGAAAGAAACTGTAAAGAAGGAAAGATCAAAAAATATATATTTTTTATACAAGCCCCTTCCCAGATGAGCTCTGTGCTAAATGTTCTATCTCTTTATTTTGAGGAATCTTAACAATATAATGTCACCATGTCTTTAAAGCTGATGTTTATGGCCATTTTGTGGCTCTCCCTTTAGCTCAAAGACAGTTCTGAACCTTTCTCTTAAATACCCATTGCCTTCTCTCAAAATCCTTCTCAAAGCACCGAAATTCCAACAATTTCTGTTATATCCTTCTTCTGCTCCCCTCTCTTGTTATAATGCCTCCTGAATCCACTGCAACAACTGTGGTCTATTAGGTGAAGAGCTGTGAGTACTTTTATACATTCCTACTGCTCCTGATTTTTCTCTATTAGATGAAAATTACAGTATGGCCATTTAAGAAACTGCACCAGTTTTTCATCCCATTGTTTGGATGAGATAACTAACTCTTCCCATATTTATTTATTATAATTATTATCAGTAGTAGTAGTAGGATTAGTATCATTATTATTACTGCTGCTACTTTAGAAATATTTTATTATTATCATTGTCTGGAAAATCCTGTAAAAGAGATTATCTTTCTATATTTACCTTCTAGAGAGAGATCCTTTGCTCAGTTTGTCCTTTTCTTTTCCCTAAAGATGAGTATAGAGATTACTACTACTACTAAAATCTGAAATAACCATCCTTCCTGACTCATTGCTGGATTTTCTGCCTCCTCTGACTATGATACGTAGTTGTTGAAATATGTTTTTCTGGCAGTATGGTTTTTGAGCCTTCTGGTTTCATTAAAAATTTTGGTGTTTCAACAGTTTGTTGTCTGGAGAAGGAAGCATCTCTTCTGGTGTCAATTTAAGGTGGTCATCACAGTCTGAAACAAACATGTGAGACTTTGCTCATCAAGCCTCTGTGTGACACACACCAGAAGATCCCGGACCAGGAAGATTGCTTCTTGACTAAGCGTTAGATCATACTCTTGGTTTGTGACAAAGACACAATGAAGACACAAGGTGTTTGAAAGATGTGCTTCAAAAGACAGGACAGTGGTCAGGAAGCAGAGAGTTACTTGTTTTTCTATGTAGAAAGTTATTGCTTTCCTAATTAGAAGTCAAAGTAGAAAAATTTGATGCCTTTTTTCCCCCTACCTAGTTCTAAAATAGTTATGGGAATATTACAGCTTTGGCAAAATTCCTCAGTTGTGTTATCTATGTTGGTTTGTTTTTCAGGATTTTTAGACTCATCATTCCTTCTTTTCCTAGACTAAAAATGATGTCACTCATAATAAAGTCATAATGTCTTTTTGGTCATTTCTTCTCAGTGGGGAAGGCGTAGGAAATTTTTAAAGAGAAAACTCTTCTTCATTATACTGTTATTATGCATAGATATTACAGTAATGCTAATAATTCCCACTGAAAAAAGGGAACCATTTTTCAAGTCACTGTACAGTCTTTGGGAAATCTAAACCCAAGATCTTTCCAGTAAGTGAAACAACAAGGAAGGGGGCAGAAGAAAAGCCATCAATAACAAGAATGCTTCTGCCTATTTTACCTATATGCATTTTGCAATTACAAAATGGTGTTAATTTTCCTTAGTGGAAGAACTAATCAGATTTAAACACCTGAAGGAGAAGGTGGCAGAAACACTTCTGGGCATACACACAGATTGTCCATGTGAACCTGGTCTAAGCCACTGTGACCAGAAAAGATTTCTAGTTTTTTCCCTTAAAATATTTGAATCACGTCAAAAAGTGAGAGCATATATGCATAGGATTAAAAGTGTATAGGTTTGGATTTTTTCGGTCTCTTTTGTTCACATCACACTGTGGTAACATTCTTCCTCTCGTGTCAGCGCTTTTGGTTTTCACTCTTTGTGAAAGTTCCTCATTTTACAAATGAGTAGAGTCTATTTGCCTTGTAAAACAATGCCCACGATGAGACCATTTTTTTTCAGGCATGAAGCAATCTGTTTTCAATTTTGAGAATGAGGGATTTTTATTATCTGTTTAAAGAACACTCTCTGGTTGCTTACTTTTTTTCCTGATGCATCAATAACACTAATAAAAATGAGCAGATTAAGATTTGGCTTGCATTGGAGGAACAAAAAAAAACATCTCACATGGGTACTTGGTATTCAGAAATGCTGCTTTTTCTTTCCACTTTTGCAGAAAGTTTCTTTTCTTTCGTAACGTCTAATGAAACGCTACACCAAAAAAATAAATAACAGATTTTTTTTCCAGAAAATGCTCTTCACAGACATCAGGAGTAAACACTCTGTGTCTAATACCTTCATAGAGAACCTCAGACTTGATGATCTCAGAAGATCTACAAAAGATCTGAGAAAGGCTACGAGTGGCTATGTTTATCATATTAATCTTCATGATTTTCCTGCTATTTTGTGTTCCTCCTGTTTCTTTTAGGCACCTGCTCTTGCATTATGTGCTAGCTTTGTAAATGTACTGGGTTGGACTGGTAGCTGCTTCACATGTAGGCCATGTGTGGCAAAATGGGACCTCGACTGTCAACTGAAGCATCTATTTTCTCTCCACCCAACAATGTGAGTAAAAATAGAGATTGCTGAATGGAGTTTTTCCTCAACATAAGGCCTGTGGGCCTCTTAAAACATCTGTGAAATGAATTGTTCATGTGCAGACTAAATGTGTTGATTAAATTTCCAAAATTTTCTCTGGTCAATTAGAAAGCCACCTGTAGCGTATTTTTCCCTTAACCCACTGAGACACTATTGATATTCATAAACTACTGACTATTTGGAGCCAAATTCTGCTTTTATTTAAACAGCTCACAGTCATTTGAGCAGCTCTACTAAAGGTCACGCACGCATTGAAATTTCTTCCATTAAAGAGGAGTGATGGTCAGCCTCATCCAACCAAGAGCAGTTTCTTCTTGACAAATATATGGCTTTACGACAATTTTAAGATCCTCGCATGTATTGCAGATGACCAGGGAAAGTCCCTCTCTAGAACAAGGATGTTGGACAAGGTTTTGCTTTGTGACTTCCACCTGCCCAGGTGCTGGGTTCCTGATCTCCCTGGACTCAGTTTGCAGGTGGAACCACTCACTGACTTTACAGTAAAGGTCCAAAGCCTTTATTAGCTGCTGGTGCTAAAGGAAAGTCACCTGAGTAACAGCTGATGAGATTTTGTGAGGGTGAGAGATCAAAAGTCAATAACGAGATCCTAACCCTGTTTTTGACACTTCAATGCACTATTTAAAAATGTTGCTGAGCTTGGTGGTTTGTTGTGTTATTCCTCAGGACGGACATCAGGTAGGTCTGGACTTTGTTGCCTGACAGGGTGGCAAAAACGGCTGGTGTTTGGTAGCTCAGCTAGTCTGGAAACCAGGCACTAACATTTTGGAGGAAAAGTGAAGCTGTCATCCTTTCTGCCATGAGGGGCAGTTTGTGACAGCTGCAATGTATAGACTGCCATGCAATCTACTTCTGCTGGATCAGAAGCCACTGGACATCACCGGGTGGATGCTGGAGCTCTTTACTCTTTAGCAGCTCCCATTCCCACAGGTCAAATTCAGCCCATCATAGAGGGAAAGAGTAGCATTCCCACAGAAGTAATGAGAAATCTGAATCAGAGGCAACTGCTCTGCCCAACTTGAAGACTGCCAGTGTCTCAGCACACATAACTGGGAAAGGAATGGAATCAGATGGAATCAATTTCCACAATCCAGTGGGTGACATGAAGTGGAAAACATTCAAGGAGGGTAGAAAACAAATAAACAAACAAATAAACAAAAAGAATATCAAGAGAAACTCTTCTTGTTTCTTATTGCTCAACAGTTTACTATGGTTATTGTTCCATTTTGGCCACAGACTTGTGACCCCTCTCATTTTATTTAGTACTGCTTTCAATTCCCTTTTTAAAACAAAACAAAACAACTCAAAGTGTTGCTAAAGCTGTGTCAAACTTATTTATTGCTGTTTGCAAGTCTTGCATGGGCTGATGTTAGTATCAATACCAGAGACGGATGGGACACCTGCTTGCACACACACAGACCTGAGCCACCAGAGGTGTGCCTTGATGGGACATTGGAGTATTATATGAAAAGAAAGGTATGAGTTAAAGGAATAATTATATTTAACAATAGTCTGCCTGATAAGCAGGCTTCCATCCTGACACTAGCACTGCTTGAGGTTTAGAAGAGTGCTGCTAATGCAGGATGAATTAGTCTTTTCACAATCTAAATAGATAAACACAGTATATGTATACATATATTCCTATCTTAAAATGCATACACACAAATGCTTACATGTACAAATACATTTATATACATGCAATATATCCAGAAAATTGTGATCAGTGTGAATGTCAGGAAAAGCGCTGCCTGAATTAGCTTAAATGTGCGTACAACAAGGCCTTCTCCTCCATATTACTGTTTTGCCACCATTATCCTGAGAGCAGCCTAAGCATGAATGTGGCCCAGAGAAAGTACAAACACTTTTAGGGTGCCATGCCTGCTTTTGCAGAGGTGCTGTTTACTGCTTGCAGGCTATTTTAAGGATGCAGCCGTACTAACACAAGTACCTTTGCTCCATAATTTGCTCTCCCTTTAATGGGAACAAGCTGTCCGGTCTGCAGAAGACCCTCACCCTGGAATACTCAAGACTGGAGGGAAGCTGAGCCATCCCTTTCCTGGACTGGCTCCATGTCAGGCATTCTGTTTTGCCTGTAAAATGTGAGAAAAGCCCCAGTGGGGTAAATGGTACTTTTGCTGGCAAAGGAAAGAAGCAGCCTGCAGAGATGTAGCTTTGTTCAGAGCACAGATGCCTGTGGATAAAACCCTCCCAGTTCATGTTTCCTGGTCCCTGGGAGGTTTAACTGTAGCCAGGCATTCGTCCCTGTGTCCGAGCTTGCCCACATCGTGTGGCTAGGCGTGGGGAGGAGGGGCCTGTGTCTGCACCCCACGGAGCCCTGCGGATGCTGGCACATCCAGGGCTGTGTGGCTGCTCAGTGGAGTTTTTCTGGAAGAGAGTTCTGGAAGTGGGTGCCTCAAGCCATCTACATCTTGCCTTAAGTCCCAGAGCAGTTTGGTTTTTTTTCGGTTCCTGACTCAATGTGTCTCAGAAGACTTCTGGTAACAACTTGCTTTTGGCTGGTGATACCATGAGAAAATAACTCCCCTAGTGCTATTTTTTTCTGGCTCTCTCTTTCTGAGTCCTGGACAGAATTAGAAAAGCACAGTCACACCTCTTCTCTGTCAAACTGTGAATTTATTCCCAATTGTGTCACTTTTCCTCTTCTCTAGTGTATTGCAGACACCTTTGATCACTTTGTTCTCTTTTTGATCACTTCGTTCCCTGACTGGACTCTGTCCAGTGTCCACACAGGCAGAGCTCCAGCAAGACAGAGTTTGCTTTTACTTTAGACATCATCTGGCCAGCTGTGCACCCCTGCCAGCAGGAGCAGCCAGCAGCAACGCAGGGAAGGAGGTATCCCAGGTTCCAAAATGTATTGCTGAAGCTCTGCCAACAAATGTAAGGGTGAAATAATGGTAGTCAGAAGATTGTTTGCAGCTTTTGCTGGTGGCATCAGAGTCTGATCTCAATTACAATAAAGTAATCAGGCTAGATTGGGATCTGGATTAGACTGACCACATTTAAGTCCCTTTTTAAAGTTTGCTTCTGCCACGCTACTCCAATGAATCAAGTTGTCTTGCACATAAAGGCATATTACTGTCCTGCTTCCTTAGCATCTTTCTATTTGTTTGTTTATTCTTGGGCTTATGCATGAAATTTTCACCAGTAAAAATATAATAGGCTTTTAAAATAATTTAATTAAAAAGATACAATCGTCTGTGAAGACTCTTAAATTGAATTATACCCATTTTGCTATGGACAGAGCATCAGCATTGCAAAGTTTGTCTAGTACTGCCCTGTATAAGGGTTTGTTTAAGCAGTTACTTCTGATCGTGCCAGAAGTTTACAGCTCTGGATTAATTTTCTGACATTTTCAGCTGAGAACTTCCTAGGTGTATATTTCACTTAGATGCTTTTGCAGAAGTTAACAGCCTGGATCCAGCTGTTTTTAAGGATGACATTAAGGAAAAATACATTTGCAAAAAATTGATTTTATTTTTCTTTTGCCCCATTGCTTTTAAGAAGGGCTAGTGCTTCCATGCATTGCCACTAGGATTTGAAACTTGTCAGGGGAGAGTAATTTTTTAACTCTGGGGTGTGTTCTCTCTGTTTCCAGTGAAAAGGAGTTTGAATTTTGCATACGTGCCACAGCTGATTATTAGAGTTTTGTGAGGCATTTTTCTAAGAATTATGGTCATCTGTGACCTAATCTGCCCCACCACAATTCCTCCTAAGATTAAACTCTGTTAAAGATATCATACATCTGGGTTTTCTTGGACCTATCCTCCTTTTGTCACTCCGGAAACTTGGTCAATGCAGATTTTGAGGAATTCATATATTCATCATGTCCTGCCCAGATGGTCTGAGCATGTGTTGTACTCCGGAAGTCCTTGATTTACTTCACAAAGTAATTGTCCATAGTGTGAGGAACACGGTCATGATACTAGCTCAATAGGTGCTGGAAAATACAGAGGTATGCTGCTCTACATAGAGAATCTTGAGCAAAACGCAGAAGTCTGGGAGCACCTGACTTGCTTAGGCAGACTGAGTGAAGAGGTTTGTTTCTTACACCATCACTGTAATGTAAATTTTAAGCACAAATGTTTGATGCCACTTATGTCTGAATTATGAACATAAGGTACATTGGTGTTCAAAGTTACTACTCCTGGATTGTCCAGTTAATGGATGGTTCCTCACAGTAAGGAATCTTGTATCTGATGAATATTTAAGATAATCACAGTAATGATTTTAATTTAACGTGAATACAAATTAAAGCATTATCCACAAAAAATGAACAGTTGGTGACTGAAATGTGATTTCCTGCAAGTATGCCTGCTATTTGATGGTGGTAGCAAAGCCTTGAGCACAGAAAATATGTCAAATCCAAAAGTAAGTGGATGAAAGTATTATCTAAGGTCCCAAATCAGGAAGTTTCTGCCTAGCATGGCCTAAAAAAATAAACAAAACCCTAAAGCACGTAGTCAAAAGCCGTTTGATACCAATGCCCCTGGACAGCAACATTTAAAATTACTACTGCACATGTCATTTCCCCAAGATAAGGTTTGTGATCTCTGTGTGTACTAATGCGCCAGAAGTGGTTATTGTCTGGGAAAATTTGAGACCTGAATTATGCAGTGAGTTCATTGCCAAGACAGTAGATCTCATACATTTGAGCTGGGCTCACACATTTGTGGACTTATCTGTGGCTGCGATTTTCCATGTATTGTGTCCTAATACCACATATTCATTAAAAACTCAGGAAGTATTGGACTGGTGTGTAGTGTATTCCTTCACAGGTAGGAGGCTGCTCTGACCTTGCAGGTTAAGCAATGAAACTGGAAAAAAGTTTGCATCATGACTACATTTGGTCTGTCATTTAGGGGTATTTTAGAAAAGGGTTTTATTTTTGTTTGCGTGTTCGCAGTTTTTTGTGCAAAGGCTGTTTCACTTCCATGGACATGTTTCTCATTTCCAAGATAAATTGGGATCTAATCCTCCACATCCTGCGAAGACACAGGTAAAGTTGAACTGGTCATATTTGGCTCTTCCATCTCGCTGGTCATTGATAATTTTTCTTCCAAATCAAATCAAACCAAGCAATTCCAGAAGTTACCTTGCAGCAAAATTTTGGGAAGAACTCCTTTTTAAAACATTTTTAAATGACAGGATATGCATGTATCATATTTGAATTTAACGTTTGAATAGCATTTCATGCATGTATTTTTATCAGAATAATACAAAATTTCACAGTGTATCTGTACATTAAGTGTCAAATTTTCCTACAAGCTGCACGTTGACCTGGAAAAAAGGATGAGACATATCAGTTCATATTAAGCACTGGTAACACACATAAAACAAAAGGAATGGACTCTATCAGTCATGATCATGCTTTGGTGATATGTCCTCAATAATAATATGCAGAATTTCACAGTGTGTCAGAGAGCTGCTGCTAAGTCATGAATAAAATGGTGCATCATGAAAAAGGTAACAGCATAAATCCATACAGAAACAATAAAAATGCAAATTATTGGAAACATCTTTTTGAGATGAAAACCATACAGCTTTTAAAATATGTTTGTGGAGAAATTTTCCTTGCAATTTATAGAATATGAGAATAACTGGTTGACCCTACTGGCCTTTTCTGACAAACTTACATTGCACGAAAGTTTTCCGACCTGTTCTCACGTGAAGTGAATGGAAATGAAAGCAGACTTGGGCCCTGTTTCTATATGGTTCATATTAGAGATGGGCTCAAACCAAACCCACTAGATCAGAACATTCCCAGACTTTGAGGAAGTTTGGCTCTGATCGCAGTTTTAAAATTCAGTTCTGGCTCCTTTCAACAAGGAACTAAATCATCTGAGCACTGCTTTGGGAAATTTGGATCCAGATCAGTACTTTGCAGCTGCAGCTGCAGCTCTCATTGAAATCTAGAGCTTCTTGAGACCAGTCTAGGGGGGTCAGGAGAGCACAAAGCTCCCCCAACATCTCATCCTTGCAGACAGCCCAAGTGAGGGGAATAGTCTCACCTGGGCTCTGCCAAGAAGGAGATCTGGAAGTAAGAGGTGCATGGAGAGCACACATACAGTGTCGTGTATCAGCCCTCACAGGAAGGCCGTGTATCCCAAATTGGCCAACACTCAGGTCAGTTTTCCTGTAGTGTGTGGACTCAGTGTGAAATGGGCTGATCTTCTGCTGTTGAAGGGCTTGGTTCACAGAAAAGCAAGTCCATTCTAACAGTTTTATTTGACCAGTTTTCACTGTTCCAGTCCCTGATGTGTAATTGAGGGCTGGGATGGTGAGGGAGCTGATAGGTCAGATTGGCTAGCAAAATTGTTGGACGCTTACAAAATGGTTCATCCTGGAAAAGCTGGAGTTGTGAGTCCTGGAGATTTGCTGATGATGCCAGTGACAGGCAAAACAGACCTGAAGTTTGTGCTGCTGTTATACACGGTAAATCCATTTTTGTTACCTTTTTCCTTGAAGTCAGTCAAAATAGTCTAAAATGTTTATCCCAAGTTGCCTGTGTGACCACATCAAAGCCAATGAGATGCTGAGCCTCTGTAGCAAGGACAGCAGGTACTTCAAGGAAAGGAAAAAGTACATCTCCTAGTCCCATCCTCTCTGCCCCAGCATCATGGCTGAGCTGCAGCCATGTGGGGCAGGCCCTGCAGTGATGGAGTCACGAGGAAGAGCATAGTGATTTCCTCCAAACTCAGTATCTGTGCACACAGAGATGAGAGAGGAACTCTTGTTGACTTCAGCTGGAGAAATGGGCGTGTATCCTAGGTCCATTCACTGAATGGCTACTTTCCAGTTGTTCGCTAGACACATCTTTCACTCTTTCTGTGACATAAAGGGAGTAAAGTGGTTTTTATTCCTTTGTTGCCAGAGATCTGACTTGGCTGTCACAGTCCAAGCTGCTGTTCAGTTAATAAAGCAAGTGCATTTACACCTCCGTAGTTTGTCACAATGCTTTGCACGTCTTGTGTGATAAGAAATGCGTGCCTTGCAACATTTCCATGAACACGTGTTAGGCCATGAGGATTCCTGAAGACTGATTGTGGCACAGGAACAAGACAGAAGGTGCACTTGGGAATGGGAGCATTATGGTCTGTGTTTCCCCATCTTTCTCATAACCCATTATTTTTTTTACTTTAATCTGTTGCACTCATTCTGTGTCCATTTTAGCTGTCTAGAGTCAAGCTCTTCAGTACAGTGACTATCTTTCACCTTCCCTTTGTATGACATCTAGAGCAAAGGGGAGCCCATTTCCAGTTAATCTTTGGTGATGTTGTATTAAACATGCTTACTCTTAACACTGCTTTTAAAGATATCTTAACACCTTTCAGGTTTAAATATTGACTGGGTCAAAAGTCTCTTAAATAGGTAACTCACTGCAGTGCCATTTTTCAAAGAGAAAGATTTTGGCCATCTCCAGTTCTTGTTTCAGATGGTCTTTTATTCTTTATGTTAAACAACCACTTTAATTGAGCCTATAGAGCTCCAACAAAATTGCAATCCCTCAACATTTATGAGTTCAAATGAATCAGCAGTGAGTGAACCAGTATGGGAGAAATTGTCAGATTCTTTGAGGTGGTTGGAAGGAAACCTATTCCCCAAATAATAACAAGACACCTTATGCCATCACTCATCAAGCTCCCAACACCTAATCTGGTACAGAGCAAAGCTTTCAACAAGTTCTTCAAAGGGGTTATGGTTTGGTTGGCCACTAAGTATTTTTATATAATCTCTTGTGGAAGTGTAACATTTCCCTAAGCATGTGGAGGTGCTAACTTCTGTTACTGACTTGCAGAAAGCTGTTCATGACCTTGTTGAAGGTTGATGGAGCATAAAGTGGTCCTTGCTGAAGCTGGAGCTGCATCTGCAAAGAGGCAGTGAGTTGGAGATTTATTTTTCTACAGTTGTTAAATGGTCATTGAAGTAGAACATGTAATATTCCACTTTCTAAATGCGTTAAATCATTTCGAAGCCACTTTTCACTGTGCATTTTGACTTTCAAACAGGGTTGGTTACGTCTAAGAATCACGTAATACTTTTCTGGGACTCTAATTAGCTAGGCTGACCTCATGTCCTAAAAAACTTTGGCAAAATCTCCTTTTACTCCTTTTCTCAGTGGGACAAACTGCATTTACTGAGCTGTTATTTTGCCATGTTTAAAAAGGTGAAAGGCCTGATACCTTTTATACTTTTATGATTCTCTCATGAATGGAAATTAGATTAAGATGCAGCATGGAGGATTATCCTTACATTGTAGTCTATGGTAATTTTACAAGGGAAATCAAAGGTATATATTAGTCTGACCTCATTTTTGCCGGGTTGCTGTGAAGTAAGTGAAGTACTGGAAATGTGTATGTAAAAAGCTCACATAGTTAAGGCCAGAATCTGCCAAAATCCGCTTTTCACCCCTAGGCTACTAGTCCTACTGTCTGGAATTCCCTCCCTATTTATTGCCCTGGAATTCTGTTACTTTTACAGTACTTGAGATTTCTAGGTCTAATGCTGTTAAGAGTTTTACTAGGGAACAGCCTCCTGAGTAAGATCTGAGTTCAGGATTTGGCTGACACGATCCATGAGTGTCAAAGTTACTGCAACTGAGCACGATCTTTTATTTATGTCAACTCTGCCGTTATCTTTTCATCCCTTGTTGGTCTTACCTGGATAAGTATATGATTTTTTTCCCCCCTCTTGACTTATCTTCTCTTTATTTCTCCTTATATTTTTCATCATCTTTTACAGTTTTGAGTTTGTCTGGAAGAAAACAAAGCCCTAGAGTTACAAAGATTTACGGACATGAATAAGGCATAGACAATTCATTGGTCTGCTGGATCGTGTGTAATTGATAAAAATTAGCTCAGCAAGGGTGATTCAGCTGTGCAAAATTACGCATTTGCATAAGGTTTCACAGCCTTACTGCAGCATGTTGCATATGTAATTCAAAATTGGTATCAGTCTGACATAAGCACTCTCCTTGCCCTTGTATTTTTCTTTTTGTCTCAGGAGTCTTAAGCAGAAGTATATTTTTAACAGCTTCAACAAATCAAATAAAAATTTGGAAACAAAGGCAGTCTTAAAAAATCTGTCAGCAATGATTATCCTTTTTTTGTTGTAGGCACAGTTTCAGCTGAAAAGAGTTCTGCATTTAAAAAAGGGTTCTATTTTTAAGAAAGCTCATTGAAGGCCATGTAATTTTGCAAGTTAAATCTTCAGGCATAAAAATGCATTTCACTGAGTTATCCATCTAATGGAAGCTCAGCCAAGCAGAAACGTTTCCTATCAAGTAGAATTTGATGCAATCTTTTTCTTCACATTGTTGTACAGCTACTTTGGGTGGACAGCAGGAATTAGAACAGTTTTGTGCTTTGGAGTACGTGTTGTCCAAGCTGTCGATGCTGAGAATCATGGTACAAAAACGCTCCGAATCTCACAAAACACTGACCTGCTGGCCCTAAAACCACAAGGACCTAAAGCAAGTGTTCCCATGCAGAGATAGTCCCAAAGACCTGAAGGTGAGTCAATGTTTCTGATCTCTCCTGGATCAAAGGTAAATGCTCAGCACCTTGCAGGATCACAGAAATGTAACTTGTCATCTTGGAACCAGCCTGCTTAAATGAAACCGTGTTAAAAGAGTAAAGAAAATATGGTGAGCAGGGGCCAGAATAAACAATTAGAGATGGCTGAGAAGAAAATGGGGTTCATTTTCTTTAATTTGTTTGTCTGACTCTTTTTTGACTTGAAAACTTCTGCACTGGTATCAAAGCAAACTTAAAATATTTGTGCTGGCACTGTTACAGTTACATCACATTCATTTGGTTTTACCGTCAAGCTAAGAATCAAACTTGCAGCCACACAAACCTGTACGTGTTCTGAAAATTAAGGAATATTAATGAGGATGGATATGATTTTGTTAATTAAAAAAAATTTGTTGTTCTTGCATTTTCCTAGAATTTCCTGCTCTTGGGATTACAGCATTGAAATTTTGAAACTTGAGAGAGGGAGGAGACCAAATGCGTGGAATAGCCATGAGACTGGATGCCATTGCATTCCCAGGAGATGAGAGAAACAATGATTTTTAAATTTCTCGTCCTGTATGGGACATACTAGATATGTTCTGTTGTGTTCCCCAGATTGTGGCAAAATTCACAGATCCCAGGCTGTTTGCTAGTTTCATTTTCTCTCTGATCTTAAAAGAAATTCTGTCTCAGGTCCAAGAAAACAAGGAAAGTGTCCAAGGAAGCAAGTCTGTTCAGAAGAATATATTCCATAAAGAAATTCTTCATGAGCTGTACTTATCGTATAGAAGACTGAAGGATTCCGTCCCTTACACTTGCCTGATTCTGTTTGGTTCAGTCAGTGTTTAGACAGCATGATTTTAATGTTTACTCTTGGTAGTACCAGGAGGAATCCCAAAATCACTGGCTTCTGTGATATCCTGCACCCTTGAACAAGAAGGACATTGAGGAAGGGTGATGAAAATACCGAACTTTTTCTTTCCCTTCTTACTAGCCTCCTGCACTGCAGTTTTTTGAAAATCCCTGCTTGGTCCAGGACTTGCTAAAAGAGATTTCATCTTAGAGATGAATCCATAAGAAGACATGGAGCCCACTAGCTCCATTCCTGCATCCTGTAGCCTCCCAAAGTTGGGCAATCTGCCTGATACCGTCACTGCCCTGGGGTGGGAATGGCGTTGTCAGCAGGCAAAGGAGAATGCTACTCCTCTATCCCAGCAGCACCATCACCCCTCTGCAGTAGGAGACAGATTCATGGTGGATGCACAGACATGCAGTGTACAGGACTAATATTGCAGATACCTCAGTATCACAGTGGTGTCCCTGTGTTGCAATCTGGTATTGCGTATTTTGAAGTCATGGTACTGGAATACCACCAGATAGATGATCGTATTTTACACAGATATGTAATTTCACATGTGACAACAGGTTATGTCGTGGTCAGAGATGAAAGAATCAGTCTTTCTCCTCTCTACAGGGTGAAATCCCACAGTGAGGCATTTTAATTTTTGGAGATATCCCAGCAACATGGCGACGAGTTTTGGCAGGCTATAATGGTCCCTTGTGATGGGTGAGAGCCAGTCCCCAGAACTGCCACCCTGCAGCATGTCTCTGCTCCAAGTCCACCTCTTCCATCTGTCTGGAAATCACTGAGCAGAGGACTGATGAGCACAGTGAACTCAGCTAATAATCACTTCCCTCCCGTCCCTTCCTGTGGGCAGAGGCTGGGCTCTGCTCCAGCTATTTGACTTGTCTGGGAATACATCAGCCTGGATGCGGGACAGAGTACCTCCTGACTGGGAATCCTGGGCTGATGTGGATCAGGCAGAGAGCCTTGCTGCCTCTCCCCACCTCTGCCTGCTGTTGGGGCCACCTGCCCTCTCCTCAGAAACCAGCAGGCACCAGCCAGGGCAGAGCTCTCGGGAACTCGATGTGGTCCCTTGTGTGGCTCAGGTGGATGGCAATACCAATGGGTAAGATGGGGACATGAGGAAGGCAGAGAGGTGACAGACTTTGCTGTGGATTAAGCAGTGGGCCAGTGGTACAGCTGGAAAGAGCCTGCAGGTTGCCTAGGCTGGCTCCAGCCCAGAGGGAAAGGCAGCCTCTATCCCTTGTCAGTTCTCACACCTGCACTGCATCTCCTGGACCACCTTCACCCATGATTCAGCTCCATTTGTTGCCACATTCATCATCTTTGTGCATGCAAAAACAAACAGGCAAGTGACTGCCATGGAAAAAACCCCAGTTTTTCAAATGAGAGAGACGTGGAAGTTTTGAGACTGCAGGAAACTCATCTGTTATCTTGTCAAATGTCCTCATTTCAGCTGTGGGTGCAGGGTTAGCTTAACCCTAGGGCATTCAGAGCCTCTGTGCAACTGCTGATAGATATGCTTTTAAGGACACCATCAGAAATGTATCACTAAATGGCACCAGCTATCTGGAAAATTTTTAGGGGTGCCATCTGAGAGACAATTTCTTCTGAGTTTTCTGGACCTGATTCTGATCTCATGCTAATGTGACAGGGGTGTGCTGGTTTAACTTCAGCACAGACACCCTAGGCATCTTTTTTTTCCTCAGGATGTTTCTCAGATTGTCTGGTTGGAGAAGCATACTTACATTTGCTCTTTTTGATCATACTTCAAAACCCACCCCCCTTAATCTTCATGGTTTGTATGTTATATCCTTGCATCTGCCAAACGAAAGCCCTGCTGCTGTTTTACGTGCACATAACTCTGCTTATTTTCAGAGCTGTTCCTGACTTACATGTGGAACTCCTGACTGTGAACATTTTCTCTGCCACTTTTTTCAGACTGTGTATTCTAGATCTCTCCACATTATGGCCCATGAGTCACACAATGAATGTCTAACAGGACATTTGTGTTATGTCTACAGCAGAAAAAAGACCTCAGTGGTTTCACATGAGAAAGTTGAATCCTAAATGTGGGTGGAAAAAAAAGTAAAGAAAAGGGATAAAAAGATACCACCAGATAAATATAATGCATGTATTCTTTTCCTATAAAAGATTTACTTATGCAAATAAACCACATTTTCAAAGACACTTCTTGGGGTTTTTTCGTACTTTAAATGGATCACCTTGAACAAAAGCCATATTATGAAGGAAAAAGAAAACAGAAAACAAGTCTGACCTTGAGCAAATTCGGTGTGGCAGTGATTCATCCTAGTATCATCTTAGTCAGATAGTCAGCCTCAGCTAATCATAAACCCATGATAGTGTATATATGTGTGAGTGTATTTATATAAATGTACATATTTATTTATGGCCACTCAAATTGGAACTAGAGATGAACTCAGCATCTCTCACACATAGCACAAATTAGTCTGTAAGACCCTGTTCAGGGGAGATATTTAAAATGCATCAGTAACTCTAAGGTGCTGCATAAGTCTAACAGCACTCATTTGCTTTTCTGAACCGAGTTGCAAGAACTTATTCACCCATAGTGAAATCTGTTGAAAGAGCAGCTCAGTGCTGCTGACGCTGCCTTATTCAAGAGCTGCACCTCTGTCTGCATCTAGTGAAGCTCAAGGGTTTCTTTAAACAACTGAAACAGAAATGCTGTATTCAATATGGAAACATAAACAAAGTTTGGTGTCTGTATCTAGGGAAGTTGTCAGTATAAGGTGATTGTAAGCTACAGCCAATGGTAGGTAGATTCCCTTATTCAGAAGGGGGTTATGGAACATTTGTCCATTAAGGCTGTTTGTGAGAAATCCCACTTTCTACATGACAAAAGTGAACCAGGCCCTTCTGCTCCTCTGGTCAAACCAGTGAAAATGAGAACTGCTCATGGGACCCAGTGGGGCTTCTCCATCCAACATGCACATCTTCAGTGAGGAAAAAAGCAAGGATTTATGAAAGCCCAAAGGAGAGAGGGAAGTAAAATCATTTATCCCTGTGTGAAATTAGAAATGAGCAAAATATATTTGTGCTGGGTGTGTTTCACATGTCAGTTTATGGGCTCTAAGCAATCTAAATAATTACTGGGTTGCAAACATGATGGCCCTAGCTGTCCACATTTTATCTTACCTTTTTGTTTTTCAAAGAGGTTCAAAACCAGACAGAACATACTATTCCTTCACACTCTGTAATGTTTATGTTTGGAAATGAGATTAGAAGTCTTCAAATGAAAGAGAGTTTTATTTCAGGGAGACAAAATTGCTTATTAAGCCTGCCCTTAAATCCAGCTGCCTGACCAAACCCCAAGTGTTGCAAAGTGCAAACATTTCTGTGAGCTAGAGTTTTCTGCTACTTTCACTGCTGCAATCAGCAAGCCATTGTTAGGCAATAGGTGTAAGTGTATGAGTATATGGGTGGCTGAGTTTGTAAAGAATGAATAATACCCTTTATACAAATCTTCTTCTAAGTTTCAGCACTAAATAGAACACATTCTCTCAATCTCTTTGTTCTTTGGTCAAACTTTGTCTTTGACTCACACTACTTTCCAGAAATGTTCCTATTTTTTTGAGAGTCCCAAAACTTTCTATCAAAATGAGTACATTTTTTTTAGAAAATTCCATTTAGAAAGAAGGAAGTAGAAGAGAACAAAGGCGGACAGCCTGTGACAATGACTCATTATGTTCCTTATAAATTATAGCTGTGAAGTTAATGCAAATTGTTTCTCACAGTTTCAAAACCCACTGTAAGACAATAACTTAGGGCTACAGAAAGAGGAGTACCTAGAGAAATAATGGCTTTTAAAATTTTTTGTAAATATAGAGAAGTGTGCAATAAGCAGTAGAGTTATTTGGAAAGCACTTGAAGATGCACTAGTAGATTAATTTCATGTTGTAGCACGCAAAACTAAAACAGAATCAAACTCAAACTTGTGGCTCTTGTGGTATTTATTAAGCCTGAAATGTCTGTAATTTGTTTGGCAAGCTACCATTAGATGGGGCAATACTAATCGGGAAAAGGTCTGAAACGTTCAAGAAAAGTGGCAGATGTTCAACCTCTAGAGCTCAATCTACTGACTAGCCAAAATACCTTCTTTCTCCGTGTCAGAGGTGAACTTGGTGGCATGCTTGGGCTGCAGGAGAGCAGAGCACTGCAGCACGCACTGAAAGCTTAGCACACCACCCTGTTGGAGGGGAATAGAAAGGCTCATGGGCTCTTGGTCTCCATGTTGGCTCAGCTTTCAGGTGCTTCGTTATTATTTCTGTCAGGAATGGGAGAGTCCCCAGAGCCAAGTGTGCACACTTGTTTTGCTGTGAAGCTTGCATATTTGCTCTGCTTCCTGAACTAGGTTGGTAACAGAGTTACTGACAAGTGTGGCATGAGCCTCCAGATGTGTTTGTAGTTGCTGGAAGTTCTATGTTCTTACTCAAGAAGATGAAGCCTTACAGCCATATCTTCACAATTACCTTCCCCTACACACTGTGCTGGTACAGCATCTCATGGAGCTCTTGAAACCAAACCAAAGACCTCCACAGCTAAAGGCACAAACCATTATAGTCCTGTCCAGAGGACTACAGTCTGAAATGAACCAGTGCCCTCTGTAGAGTAAACACCATTAAGGGATATCCCAAGTTTAGTGACTAGCTGATGGTGGCCTTACTTGATCTGCTCTGCAGCCAGTTGTGGCTGTCGCTCACAGGAGAAGGATCCATTAAAATTTGTAGACAAAGAGATTTAGCCCAGAGTCCTTTGGTGTTCGAGTCTGCTACTCCTAAACACGTCTCTTAATTGCGCAATGCAGCCACATCATTGCTATACTGGAAATCACTTTGTTTACAAAATCATTTTTTATGTCTCAGTTCTCGTTGAGATTCAGAAAACAGATTTGGAAACTTTCCTGATGTACCTTTAAGAAATGTCTTAACTACCAACATGAGCTAGCTGAGTCACCACCAAAGTCACCATGTCCCTGGGCATACACTACAGCTATAAGTCACAGAAGAAGCATTTTGGAGGCATTGTGTTGGTGCATGTACAGATATGTGCATACAGCCCTTATTGTAGTTTCAAATAATGTGCTCAAAGGACGTGTAAGGACGAACTCACTCAAATCTGGCTTTCACAAATTCTTCAGTAGTGTGACTGAATTCCAGCTCATTCTCTCCTTAGAGGGATAGATCTGGCAGTGTACCATAAGGGATATTTTCCTGTCATTTTAAGAAAGCAAGGTCCTTTAACTTTATCTTTCCATGAAATTACAAAGAGTTTCCTTGAAGCCATACCTTATCACACATCCTGGCCCGCACAGAAGCACTCACTCCTGATCATTACCCATTAAAAGGTCTTTTGAGGAAATGGTTTGAACCTTTGATCCCAAGAAAACTGTTTGATAGTACATATTTTATATCCTATGTGTATTTCTTTAGTGTAGCATTATTAATAGTTCTGCTTTTTCCCTCAATTTCTTTAGCTGCTCATCTTTTAGATAACAACTCCCCAAGAAATGACACTTTTTCTTATTAAGAGCAAGCATAACAACTCTCCTGTGTTTTCAGAGATACAGCTCCATTGACAGTAGACTGGATTAAAGGATTAAATATTAAATATTATTTGAATATTATCACTACAGGTATCAATGGGAACATCATGTCTTTACTAGCTCCCCAGGCTTTGGGCCAGATTGTCACCCCACCTATTTCATCTCCTAGCCCTCTGTCATACCCCACACCCTGTACCCATGTGAGCTTGCCTGGGGGTTAGGTAGACAGAGTCAGACCCCAGTTTTACCTTGCCATCCTGGATGGTGAAATAATGCTGACATAAATTCGATAATGCCCAGTGGGAAGCAAGAAATCAAGCCCTCAGCATGTCGATAGATATGTGAGCTTAGGAAGGAAAGAGGAAGGCAGTTTTCAGGAGGAAAATAAAAAGGCAGAAGGCTGGAGGGGAACAGCATGGTGAAATATAGACAGAGCATGTGATAAAGCATCTCCTTTTAAGGACAATACTGAGCTACCATCCTTTTCTATACACTCCAGCCTTGCCACGAGACAAGATGGCTTCAACCAAGAAAGCCCTGAGTTTACATCTGGGTGGTAGTGAAGAGATACTGGCACAGGAAGTGTGGATGACTGACTTCATCTGCACCATTTCCTTCTTTTGTTAGCGTTTTGGTTGGTTGTCATTCCACACAGTTCCTGACCATCCCTTTGTACTTGACAATAAGTGGAAGAGAAGTCAGAATACAAGCTATTATGAACGGTTGCATTAATGTTCCCTGCTGATGTAATATTCCCTCCTACAGTGTTTTGACAGTAATTCAGTAATTGTTTTCTGAGTGGGTTACTCTTTCTTCTGAGAAAACAAATACAAATGTAGATACCTCTTATATTGTACTGCCTACCCTCAAAATGCATCACTGAAACTAATTTCTCTGATGACCTAACTGAAGCTGGCTATTAGCTTTCAGCTGGCAGGCAGGGCTAGCTCAGCATCAGTCTGAAGTTTCAACCCTCTTCCTGCCATTTGAGGAGTCCACAGGGCAACTGTGTAATTGGCTCATACTCTTTTCTTGCTTTTGCTGAGCTTTTTCTACTAAACCAAATGCATTGCCAGACAAATATTAATTGTTTTTCCTGCACTATACTCTATTGCTTTGTCTTGCTGCAATTAGATAGCTCTGCACTGGGTTCACTTCTGGCCTAGCCTCCATACTCTCTCAGGAATGCCATGTTTTTAATGCTGCTAGTAATCAGAGTAAGATGAGATGAGGGAGTTTCTGAGGTTGGCTTTGAGGATTCTTTTAAAAAAATTTTAATGACACTATCAGCAGCAGCTTCAGTTCCTAACAAGTGCGTTATCATGTCCAGACTCCCATCTGCCATGATCTCATGGTCAGTAAACCGTGCCAAGCGCAAGGGAAAGAGGCACAGCTCTGGTTACGATATGGGAGAGTGTGTGACAATATCTCTTGGCACAGAATTGCAGAGTGTGCTCCATAACTATTGCTTTACCTCTTTAATATGCCCTGGCTATGATGACATATGTATGTGCAGTATAACATGATCTCAAATGGTTGTAAAATTTGTTGAGTGAATAACTGAAAAACAAGGGAACACCTGGATCCTTCTGTAGTGTCTGATCCTGCACACCATGTGTCTGAGCCTCAGTGGAAGTAATTTACCCCCTCTGAGCTTCACTCCAAGAAACATCTTTTCATACCTTTATTCCACCTGCTGTGTAAGAGCTATAGGGCAATATTTGACAAAATAAGGGAACCAAGGGGTGTGTTTTCCACTTACAGCTCCCCTCAGGCCTACACTTCTCTCCTCTCTCTGGAAGCATGACCAATTATAAGAAATATATTAATGTACCTTTTTTATATGTAGAAACCAGAGCAGTAATGAGACAGAACAGGAATAATTTTTAAAAATAAATTTATTTCATAAAAATACCCAGACTGTTCAAAGACATGCTATAACTCTGCTTACTGACTTGAACTTCTGTTCATCTGCTTTATTTGTTTGATTTCACACACGATGATAAGAGACAAAAATCAATGTCTTCTCTAGGAGCTTTGTGTAATTAATGGAGTATAATCTGAAGATGAATCTAGATCTCAACACCTTCAGAGAGGTGTAAGCAGTATTTAAAAGGAATGCAGAGTCCTCTTCTTTCTTTTCACTTGGGAATGAAACAAATAGGAAAATGTACTTGGGGGTCCTCCCCTCAGCCTCCCAACACAAGAAAATGAATAAAGAAATAACAGTGGAGGTGAGGAGCAGAGGGAAAACAGGATCTGTGAATGGTAAGGCGGGTATGGCACAACACAGTATATGGAAGAATGATGAGTGTTTGTGTTTTAAATGTTCCCCAGTGCAATAACAGCTCTCCTGTAGTACAAGCAGCACCCTGAAGACCGGTCCCACCTTTCTATTTCATCATATACCTGCCAGGTGGTGACAACACTAGACTTAAGAATGGGCAGTGTGCATGCATTTGGCTTGTGCATTGTTTATTTTTTTACCTCACTAGAAATATAAGCTCTAATATATGTTTCCACATCTCTTAGTTGCCAAGATCAGAGCTGCAATTCAGCAAAATGTTTAGCAGACTAGAGTGCAGCAGAGCACATGCTTAAATTACTGTAGAAATGAGATCAAATTTCTACTTCCATCTCTATTATTTGGCTTTGTTTTTTTCTCTCTTAGGTGATCCAATTTATTAATTTTCTCTTCCAAATTTATATAGTCTTTGAATGCCTACTTTTATGCACTTGGAGGCACATTAAAGAAAGAGCTGCTTTGTTTAGGGCTGCTGATTTGAAATAACTTATAAGAAAACTAGGAACTGAACTCCATTTTTTGTAAGTGATTTTTTTTTCTGAAATGTATAATGTCAGAAGATCTGAAACAAGATTCGACATGACTTTATGCATAGTTTTGTTTGAGTTTTGCATCATTTTCTCTTAATATTTTCTGAAACAAGTTTTCTGGTAGTTTTTTTTGTTTTGAGGAAATAATTAATTTCAAAGTTTGTCTGCATTTAATGTTAATTTTTAAGGGGATAAGAAAATTCAATGACGAGCTAAAAATCACCAAATTGAAAACAAAACAGCCCATTCTGAGTTGAATGAAAGTTTCAGTCAGTAGTAAACACTTCTGTTGTCTTGTTATTGTTGTCTTGTAAAAAAATGTAGCTTCAGACTAAACCAAAACAAATGAAAAATTATGTTTTTCTTGAAATAACTGAAAACTGAACTTTTGAAAGCTGTAATTGAAACCACACAAGTAAATTGGAAAGGGAAAGATAATCTACCCACCACCAATCCAATAGTCGTGGTCAGCCATTGGATGAAAATGAGTGGGATTTATCTAATTTAATTCACCAGCTAAGGTTCTGCTGTATAAACCTGAACCAGTTCCTCAAAGTTTCTATCATAGCCAATGGCATGAGATAAACAGTTTTTTGGAACATGCATTACATCAGCTCTCTCCAGTACCTTTTTAGGATGGCATGGATCAGAATTTCCTATTTCTTTCCTTTGGCAGTAAAAAGGGACCAGTGACAACACTTAAATTTTTACAACTCATGCAAAGTCAAATGGGGCAACTTGCACCAATGATGTCTTTCCAAGGAAACAGAGATCAGGCCCAATGCAGCTGAATTACATGAAATGGAATGTTTTTGCTATTCATCAGGCACCTGTCTTCTTGCATGGATGATCAGGAAATCCAGATCCCAAGACAACAAGCTCCCTCATCACTCAGGAATACAGAAGAAAAAGTCCCCTTTGCAAGATCAGAGCCAGTTCTACCAGACATTTTAATGCTAAGTCAGATCAGTCAAGTAATAATTAACTTTAATTGGCACACCCACATCTGCAACATCTATCCAGCGCAGTTGAATGATTTAAAAATCATGGGCATTCTTATCTTTAAATGAAGAGAGCAAAGAAAATAAACTTTAAGCAATATTTCTAATATTATCATTGCTATTTTAGTATGACTAAGACTAGACAGAGGAGTCCTGGCAGGAGGTGGTATTGCATTTTAATGTCTGGTCCTTGCAGTCTTAGTAAGTATGAGCACTGCTTATCTCTAAAATGACTCTTACTCTGTGTTATCAAACCAATTGTCAAGGGCTGATGCAGCTCTGGACTTTGGGGAGCCACTAAGTTCTTACCTGGCTCTCAAGCATGTGGTCAGCAACTTGTCTCCCCATGCTCAAGTGGAGCAGCCTGCGCTGCATTTTCACTTGTCTTCTGCTCTTCCCTGTGCTTCAAAAAGGATGATGTATCTGTTTACAAGGAATTCATATCTGAGCTGGACTTTAACTGCACTGCTCAGCGACATAAGCTCAAGAAGCCGTTTTGAACATTGCATTTAAAGCCAAACTCAAGCAGGAGATAGGCAGACACCGAATGAGTATCTTTTAAGATGAAGAATAATTTCAGTACAGTTATGAGTGGTGTGACTTGCCTTCATAAAGATCTTCAGTGGCAGCAATTTTCCTCTGGGTGCAAAAGAATGGGACGTAAAGTACAGCGATAAAATCGAGGAGAAAAATACGTACTGGTTGAAGGAAGGAAGGGGAAAAAAAAGCAAAGCAACTAAATAAATCAACTGAATAGAGAAAAGAAAAAAAGAAAATGTAAAAATAAATCCTAGTGACTGAAATGGTCATGTTGCTGTATGTCGTGTGGTACAGGGCAGAAAAATCAAAAAGCCCACCAAACAGTACTTAGAAGAGAGCAAGTGGTATATGTGCTGAGTGGACTGGGAAGGATTCACTGGTTAATGGCATAGATAATCTGCTTTAATGGGGACAGATGAGCTGTGGCTGGTTTTTTGGAATGCTTTCTTTAGCAGCGCAGGTTCCAAAATTTTTCCTATTAGTGTTGCAATGTGCTTTGCAGGAAATATCTGAATGCCATTAAGATGTGACTATCATACTGCATCATTTTATTTTAGACAGAATACACTTAGCAGTGCGAAATTATTTAAGCAAATAAAATAAATTATTTTGTAGGAATATATATCAATATAATTTCAAAGCTTTTAAAATGCAGAAAATTGTTATTATTCTAATTTCTTTTCCCTGTGAAAGAACCTCTCACATTTTATTTTCTCAGCCTTCTCCTTTCTCTTCATCTCTCTCTCTGATTCTAACATCTTCTGGATATCTCTAAGGCTTCCACAAAAGGAAGCAGAAATGTGAGAAGTAAGTGGGTAAGACTGAAGAAGAAAGAGCTGTGGTTAGAAAAAAAAGCTTGGAGGAATCAGGGAAAGTGGACTGTGTTGATGAAGATATAGATGAATGAGTAGCTGCTCTGTATTGATTCAGGTTGGAGCAGAAAGGGTCTGATGTGGTGTTATTATTCACACTCACAGGCTCTTGGACTGTGTATGATGAGAAGACATAAAGGGAGTGTCTGTCAGTGCCAGAGAAGAAATCCGATCCAAAACCTTCTCATTCATTGCCACTTTTAAAATGATTTTGTCTTTTCCAGTGTTCATTAGAAATAACTTGCACACAAACTGTGAAAAAAACCAGAAAAAAAGTTTTCTTTCTCTCAAGGATAGAAATTAATCTTTTCATGACAATCTTTGAGATGCAAGATGAATGACAACACATTTTGGCAAGAGCTGACAGGGCAGACACAGCAAACAAGTACTTTCCACTGTGGAAAACCAAAAACATTCAACTTTTGTGATCAGGGGTTTGCACAACGAACTGAAAAGGAGAACTCAGTAGTACAAAAAGAGACAAAAACATCCTTCATGCTACTGGAGCAACAAATGGTATATTTTATCTACCTCTTTCAAAGCAGAAGAATGGTATCAGAAATATTTACTTCTTACATGAAAATTTATGGTGTTTCTTTCAAATTCAGGGAACCAATCTGTGTTTCCCAGCACAAGGAAATCAGTTTTGTCTGCTCTTGAACATAGGCCAGTCTGTGCATTTTCTTTAGAAAGCAAATGTACAGGAAAACACTGATCTAAATAATATCCTTTATGTCTGTTGGCATAACACAAAACGCTTTCTGTACCAGACTTCTTTGTTTGAAGTTAACTAGCAATATAAAACTTTCAAAAGTTGGCTGTGCAGATCTTCCTTTAGACTTCTGGGGACATGTTTTCAAATTGACATGTTTTAGCCTGTGCTTTGCTTAGATTTGTACATTCTTGGTATGTGTGTACATCCTTGTGCTATACAGGGACATACAGTGCTTGATTATGAATGCTCATCAGGAGACCTGCTTAAGACACGTATTCTAGAGGCAGCAGAGACCAGGGCTTGAGTATTTGCCCAGATGTCAGGTGCTGCTGAATTTTAATCCTGGGTCTGGCATGGATTTGCTGTGTAGCCTGTGGCAAATCACATAATCTCCCTGCATCAGAGTCCCCACCTGTGAAGTGGGGATAATAACACTTATAATTTCCTACCTCACAGGCTGTTTTGAGGATTAATGGATGTCTGAGAAGTGCTTTGTATACTGGAAGTCCTGGCTTATGGGGAGGTATTTTGACTGTGTCTGAGTGAAAATTTGGATCATTGTTTTGGACTTTTCAGGAAGAATGACAGAAAAATTTATAGAAAGTAGCAGCACCATCCTAACAACTCTTTTGGCACAAAAAACATTGCTGTGTTTAGGTCTTCTCATGCATGAAGTTGTTGTACACCAGTTCTACTGTTGGCATCAGCAAGTGGCCTCACTTGAGGAAGCATTTGGAGGATTAATACTTTGCTTGCAAATTCTCATACCAAATCCATAGAGTCTGAATAAGAACTTAAGAAACTGGTGAATCATCTGGTTTAGTTTTCTGCATACTAAATTCTTCCTTTCTTGCTGCAGTTACCGTCTATTACGTGTCGGTATAACCTAGGCCTGTGACAACCACTGAGAAAGGACACAAACTTTGAGAAGATACAGTCCTGACACACTGGCAGGGTTAGGAGAGGAAAAGGGAGCAAGAGTGGCAGAAGATGCCCCAGTCAGAGAGGAATGCAAAAGGGAAACAGAGTCCATTTTTTAACAGCATTCCATTGCCATGGTGTGAGAAGGCAGGATTGTGCATGGGGAGACCCCAAGGACTCTGAGCTGCCTTTGGCTCAGGTAGGGATGAAACGCATTCAGCTGCCGTGGCTACCCAAGCAGCAGTGCTGTGGAAGGTGCTCCCCGTGCCTCAGCATGCCTGCTCTCACCCCCAGAGTAACGCTGCCTCCCCCGTGAGCCACTGAGGAGAAAAACAACTGTGGAAAATGGGGGGGTATGTTCAAACCCAGCTGAGCTTGCTAATGTGGGGGTAGTTTGCTGATACCTGGAAAGATGCGGTTGAAGGCGGGGGTGGCAAACGTGAACCCCTTCCACTGGTGTTTCTGCTCAAGTTCCCGTATTGCAGAATTAGGACTTCAGCCTGAGTAGGAGTGGTAGAATCCAGTCCCTTTCATGGAAAAAGAGAGACCATGATTCTCCATTACCTACAACCTTGCATAGTCACTATCAACCCTGCAGAGTAGGAGTACAATACTATCGGTCTGATTGGTACCTCCACTTTTAACTTACGTTGCACAGTCTAAAATGACTGTGAAGGAAGATGTAAAAGGTTGGAATTATTGATGGTAAATCATAAAGTGCCCATGTCATTTTATTCTTATTGTAGCTGTGGACTGAAATATCAAACAAAACCCCCTTAGCACACCAAGTCTGGTCTCATGAAGGCTCACATTACTGCACATTTCCTAAAGCTGCCTGTGACTGATTGCTGTCGAGCAAAGACAGAAATATGTGTCCTATTACTTTGAAGAGCACTTTTCACTAAGAAAAAGGAGGGTTTGGCAGTATAGTGGCTAACAAGGTTTTAAACAACCGTTGACTAGAAATGGCCAGGGAAAAATATGTTAGCTGGCAGTGACCAAACCTCAGAAGACTTTTGAGTTCACAGTAATGAATCAAAACCTTTATGGAAATGTCTAAGTGTTTCTAGATCCATTCATTTAAAAACATTGACATCTTCTTTTCTCATGTGATACTTAAAAATAGAGTAATCACTATGTGTTATGTAATGCATATTTCTATTTCCTAAGCCAAACAAGACTGGTAAGATATCCCTCCAAAAAGAAGCTGGCTGGCACAGCAATTGTGGGTTAAGCTGTTTTGTGATGTTTCCAGATCAGATCTCTCCATGGTCATTGAGTTCTGAATTAAAAATATTTATTCTGGCATGATTACTTTTCCTACAATGTTGATTAATTTTTCAATAATAAGCCTATTTTTCTTTCCACACCCCCCGGCCCAAACCTGGGAGATATTTTCCAATAAAAAATAAATTCAGTTACGATATTTGTCAAAGTCTTCATGTTTCCTCCAGGCTTGAAGAATAAATGCCTATTTTAGACAAACAATGTTCATGAGGGTGGAATATGTTTATCAAAGTCTGTGGTCAGTGAATATTTCCTTTTCAACAAGTTGCATCAACAATACCTCTGGGCACAGATGGGCTCTCGAGAAACTGAAAGGTAGCTAAAAGACAGGAGAAATAAAATCCTACTCATTCCACCACTACACATCACATTTCATGGTGTTTCATGATACGTCATACAGGTTTTCTCTAGCCCTTTTAGCACATATTTCAAAAAATGAGAAATCATTGCTGAGATTCTCTTAGGGTTTTCAAGTGAAAAAATAATACTGCTGTTATATAGGTCTCAGGGGAGTGTGCCACATAACCAACCCAGGGAACACTAACCTATCAGGAAATTTGTGAAGAAATAGGAGAACTTGATGAGCTCAAGATTGTGGAAGCCATGAGAGAGAAGCCCATGGTCAGAGAAGTCTTTCCCTCACTGTCTCTTCCTTGAAGGAGAGGATATGAGTCAGCAGACAGATGGACAACTTGAGCCAACTCTCGGTCCTCAGAGTGCAAGAACCTCTGGAAATCAAGGACACAACTGCTGAGAAGGTCTTTTCTCACTACTTCCCCCCACCACAACCTTACAGACATTCACTCCCACTTTTACAAGACAGTTTTTCAGCTGAACTTGAGCTTTTGCTTAGAGGAAGAAAAGTCTTAAAAAGAAAAATCAAGAAAAACCCTATCAGAAGCAGATCAGCATCAAACAAATTTAAATCTCCAAATGATTTGCCACTTCAAACATCTGGTGCTTGGCAACATTTGGATGACCTGCTGAGAGAACAAGTAGAGAGATGTGTTCTTATTTGAAAACCAGCCCTGAAATCAGGAGGCAGCTCCCAAAGCACAAAACCTTCTTTTTTTCCTCCCTTGCCTTCTGCCTTCTTGTTTGTCTCTCTTTCTTTCTCAGGAAAGGCAGATAGTGGTGACTTGGATCTGGAAGCAAATGCCCTGTTAAGACTCATGGACAGTAACATATCTCCAGAGTTTTGCCTTTGCCTCAGCTGTAACTCCCAGCCAGACAATGTTTCATTCCTGCTGTCCTGTCTTGCTTGACCTTCTCCTTGCTTCAAGAGCAGTAAATCAGGTTTGAAGACAGTAAAGAAAAATAAGGCTCAGTACAGAAGGTGAAGGCACTGAAAGGTGGGTGCTGCAACCCTTCTGCTCCAGACCTCTGATCTGTGGCATGGAAACACAGACGACCAAGCCCCTGTTTTGTCTGTGTAGACCACTGAGTACAACTCCACAGTCATTCTGTTCCCACATGCTCCACTCAGCCCGTTTCCTCCAGCTCCTTTCCCTTGTTGTATCCCTCACTGCAGGGCATTTCAGCAACCTGCCTGAGAGGCTTTGTAAGCGGTTGTGTCAGCATGACTGAGGGGGTGGCAAGCTTCTGTGGGAGGGGGGAAATAAAGTGTGAGGGACAGCAGGACACTCACTAGTGGGTTTTGCAGCCAGAAAATATAGATGAAGGACCACAGACCAGGGCACTTCAGCATCCCAGGGCACCTCAGCAGGATGATGCAAAGATCCTGTGTGCTGAGCAGAAAGCCACCGAGAGCTGGTCAACAGGCAGCAGTAGTGATGATGAGATTCTGGAGGAGCCTGCACTGCAGAGCAGCAGGTTTTCTAGGGAAGTGCCCCGTCTACCTGCAGCCTAGCTGGGATCCTGTGAAATAGCCAGACAAGGCACAGTCTTCAAAACACAGCCTTGAGGAGAAAATTATTGCAGCTCTGGCACCCACCCTTTATGTGCTTTAGTGTGTAAGGCAAGAGGGTGAGGCATAGCCCGGCAAGAGGAAGGTGGAGCTCCTGTGCTGTCCTTGGCCTTGAAGAAGGATGAAGGCTGCAGGTGTGTATGTCCGTCTGGCTATCAGGCCATTGTTGGAGCAGAGGCAGGGATGTGTCCTCAGTCCTGGTGAAGGTGCACAGCCACATAAGGCAGCTTGTGCAGCTCATTTTTGGAAAGAAAATGTTTGGGGAGCAGCCTGCAACCTCCAACCGGTATGGTTCCATCTGTGGTGTCTCATGTTCCAGTCCTTTCACAAGCTGCATTCAACTAGGCTGATTTTGCTGTCTATACTTCACACCCAACATGAGGCTAGAGTGTAGCTCCTTAAATTCCTTTTGACGTGTTTCCTTTCCATTCACACAAGAAACGAAAAGTTGCAGGAGAGTTCGGCAGGGCCAAAAACCAGGTTTTACAGAAAGTTTCAGGACAGCTATTTTCCTCATATACAGTGTTTGGCTCATTGTTTTGCTGTGGTTATTAGTGGTATCAATCCAGTGACTTCAATGGACGGAGTCCTGGGATGAATCTGGCCCATTGAATTAATCTTAATGAGGCACAGAGGAAACTACCATCTTAAGGGGGAGCCATTAGTCTCGTTATGAAAGAGTTAACACCCTTTGGAGGATTTCAGGAACACACCCTTTCATTGTCTGTTTGTTTTCTACTCCATAAAGCTTCCTTGAATTGTTATTCCCTTTCTCTCCCTGTTTTGTGTTGCCCACTGCAGCCCAGCTACAACGAGAAAGCTCAAGGTTTGGGTTGTGGTGGTAGTATTCCAAATCTTCTCACTTCCCTCTTAAAAGCTGACACTTCTGGTGGCAATTGATTTTCTTAAGCTGCTGTCTGACACGAGAGAAATGAATGTTAGTGAGAAAACAAGGGGGAGTTATTTTCCTTTACTCTCAGAACTACCTGAATAGCTGCAGGAAGGTACAAAAGCAATGGGGTGCATTTGGCTTCTCCCCTTCTAATAGGGATCTGACCAAGAATGCATAAAAGCTGTCAAGGGAAACTCCCTTCACTTTGTATCCCTTACCAGCTACCATCATACATCCAACTGCAGCCTGCACTCGGTCAGAGGGGAAAGAGGGAGGAAGATGTATCTAAAGAGACTCTCAAGACCCTGGGAGCACATTATAGAGCAGTCTGTGAGCTGCCAGAGCTGTACCTGTCCTCAGGTTGCAGGGCACCCCATGCAGTTGCAGAGCAAGGCTAGGACGACTTGGCACGAGCAGACCTAGTTGCTTTGCAGGTGGAATTGCACTGTGGGTCTACAGCAAATTAACACCAATATGAATGTGGAGAGCTGCTGCAAAGAATAACCAAGCAATAACTGTGGGAAGACTGGACACAGCTGAGAGACTCAGAGAAGAACCTATGTTTACATGGAGCCTCAAGAAATGCGTCTTCCTTCTTCCTTCCAACATGTACGACAAAGCATTTGTTCATTCTTATTATCCCAGGCAGGCTTTGAAGCAGAGAAGTGCCTGAGGACTTTGTTCCAGGGAGGAGTGTTTAGATGCAATCTGAAAGAGCTGTGGAGAGCAGCCCAGGCTCTATCACTGAGGTGGAATTTGTCCAGAGCCCCTTTTGAGCTGGCTACACCCTATTACGCTACAGTGACTCCCAGGTACCTATCTACCCCTCTGCGGTGTGGCTCCTGATACTATTATTAGTAATAGCATCCGAGCAGCTTCAGTGTGAAAAGCTCCAGTTAGAGGTGGGGGCCTTGATGATGTGAGTCACTAGACAAACACTTATTAAAAAGACAGGCCCTGCTTTCAATCTGGTTTAGTCTATGCTAATTCTAGACCTCTCAGAGACACCACCTATTCCCTGTGATAGCCCTACCAGCTGGTTTAGCTGGCTTTGCTCTTCTTCTGGCCCAGATATTTGAGTACACTTAGACACCTAACTGCCCTTGACATCAGATAGGTTCCTAAATAATTTTAAAATCTTCCCGTTTGTTCCTGTTAGCTTGCAAAAATATGTTACTCTGAATCTGAAATCAAAAAAAGCCACCCAAAAAATCTCCATCTGGCAAAACCCAGCAGTCTGTTGCAGTGATAGCAAATCAGCTGACGGCAAGAGTTTGTTACCTTTTCTTCTTCATCACTGCAGGATTTTTTAAAACTCTGTAAGCAGAGTAATGAAGCACTTTCCTTCAGAGATCTTATATTTGATAAGAAGATGCAATTAATTGGCACATGAGATCCAAACATCTAGTAAAAGCAGAAAGTTTGTTTCTGGAGTTTTACATGCTATAGATAGACATGTACATAGACATGAAGTTGTAAAAGCTCAGACAACACACTTTTGCTGCTGCTAAAGACACCTCTCTGCAAAAGCAGGGGCTGCAGCATCTCTCCAATCACAGAAGGCTGAGAATGCTCTGACTGTTCAGCCTGGAGAAGAAAAGGTTCAGTTGGATCTTATCAATGCATACAAATACCTGAAGGGGTGCGCATAGAAGAAGGGGCCAGGCTCTTTTCCATGGTGCTCAGAGACAGGACTAGAGGAAACAGGCACAGACTGAAACACAGAAAGCTCTGTCTGAACATTAGAAAACACTTTGTTACTGTGAGAGTGACTGAGCACTGGGACAGGTTGCCCAGAGATGTGGAGTCACTGTCCTTGGAGATATTCAAAAGCTATCTGGACATGGTTGTGGACAACCTACCCCTTGGTAGCTGGACCAAATGACCTCCAGAGATCCCTTCCAAACTCAACCATTCTGGGATTCTTTGAAAAAAACTGTAGCCACTATTTGATTTTGGAGCATTTGGAAAATCTCAAACACCTATTGGATAAGAAAGTGGGAAAACAGAGTCTGTTTCACATGCTTACAGGAACGTTGTAATGCACATTTCTTAATGAGACACACGAAGTCTCTGACTGCCACAAGGACCTTTGAATCCAGTGGCTACTTAGGCTAGTGGTACTTGTCCAGAAGGATACTATCTATGCTGATCTGCTCTCGTATGAAGCACATGAAGAATCAAGAACCCTGGAATCACTTCATTTCTGCTTCCCAGTGGAAACAATTTCTCTTGGCACACACATTACGTCAGTTTTGCAGCACAGCTCTTTTGCAGCTAGTGGTTGAATGGGTGTCACTCTCAGTGGCAGGAGCCAAACAAGCTATGGTTCTGCATCTGTGTTTATAATTTTTGGAAGAGCCATATGTGGAATGTATGTGAAAATGATGTAATCTAGCATGGTAAATCTACTTCTCTGGAAAAAAAAAAGGAATAAAAGGAAATAAAAAATAGTTTCTGGATGTTGACATATGTCCTACCAATGACATTAAAAGAGACTAGGATCTTTTAATCAAAGCTAATTGCCTTTCTCTTTATTCCACTACTGATGTGTCCATTATGTAACTATTGGAGGTCTGCACACACACAAATTCCAAATCCCATGACAATTAAAAAAGACAGCTTTAAAGTCACCTTTTCCAAGGCATAAAGAATCACATGTCAAGTAGAGGACTGTCAGCCTGTTCATTAAGTAATCATAACTGTTTCTTGCTACAGTAGGGTATACCTGTATCCTCTTCACAGGCTATTATGTGCCTACCATCCACTGATTCCTGTGATGCAAATGTGCTTTGCACGTATGCACACACTTGAGCATAATGAAAGTGACTCCCAGATTTTTATGAGCATCTTGAGAGCCTGGCGGTGATGGACCATGCAGTCTAACAATGGCACTTGCTTCCATCACAGTCCTTGTGCTGCATCTTTGCTTGGAAGATACATGCAAGCCAGTGGTTTTTTTGTGTGTGTGGTTTTGGTTTTTTTTTTAATTTAAACTGAGTGGAATAAATTTAAGAAAACCAATGTTAGTTTAATGTTAAAGAAAATAAAAATTTGAAAAGTTACATTTCATGAGGCAGCCTTGTTTTGGCTTTGTTTTACACTAAAAGTCTATCCTAGTCCCATCTTGTTCATGGTGTTTGTTTTTTAAAGAATTACGTGAAAAGGTAGGATACAATATGATGTTCTGGAGACCAGAGGCTTTAAATTTCCTCTTTTTAGAAGTTAAAATGTGCCTCCACTCTGAAATAGGATTAGTTATTACAGGTTCAGTGCAGAGGAGGATTTGCGTCAGTCAGTTCTCTACGAGCTTGTGCATCAACACATGAAGTGCACCAACCTCACCGAGAGCTGTGCAGTCTCAAAATGATCCCATGCCCTTTTCACAGCTCCCTTTGGCAGCTCTCCAGGAAAAGACAAAGTAATTTAATGTTGTCCTTCCCCTGCCTCAGAGTAGTACAAGTAACTGTGCTGCCAACACCGTCTTGCTTGGTGGGATTAAAAAAGGTGTTCAAATGGCACAGGTGTGCCACAGTGCTGGCTGTGTGACCACAGAGGTTAGACCCAAATTGTCCTACCTACCTCCTTAAGATAATTGAATGGTCATAGCCCAGAGATTCGTGTTTAACAGTCCTGAATATTTATAGAGAAGAGGTAGAGAAAGAGGAGACTGATCTTGTTCAGGCACAGAATGATGATGTAATTTCAGTATCTGATCAGAAGAAGCAATGTTCCAGATACAGGAACAATCCAGAAGATGAAGCATAGAACCCCTTTGTACCTGAAACATTTGAAAGCTCCTTAGATTGGGTGCAATTGCCCTCTGGAATTGTCCCTACTAGAAATGTTGGGAGCCAACATGCCTGATCTGGACTAAATGCTTAGCTTTTACACAGCTGGAGTCAGCTGAAGCTACTCTTTTCCAAATGTATATTTTTCATAACAGATGTTTCACACAGTGGGTAAAGTATAAGGGCAATACTTTCACATCCATCCTGTTTCAGGCTATAGTAAGATAGATTTCATTAAATCAGCCAAGCCTTCACACATCACTTTTGGGCATTATACATTCCTGTTTGCCACAGGTTGATTTCTTCTCTCTCCTCTTCATGGCACCCAGCTCTGCATTATTTACGTAAGCCACTGAAGTTGACAACAGGGGTGCTTGGGCTAGAGGGAAGGGAGGAGATTCACCTCACCAAAATTTTAATGGCTGCAAGGAGGTGGGGTACTAGTTACACTGGTAAGAAAAGCAAAATTTTCAGTGGAGGTTCAAACCCACCTTACACTGAATTGACCAAATAGGGTTATGTACAGTGTAAGGAGTTACATTTCAGCTTGAGACCCTTTGTGAGACAGAGGGAGATGAATCGTTGGATGGTGTGGGTTGGAAGAGACCTTAAAATTCATGTAGTTCCAACTCCCCTACCATGGGCCAGAACACCTCCCACTAGACTAGGCTGCCCAAAGCCCCATCCAACCTGGCCTTGAACACTTCCAGGGATGGGCCATCCGCAACTTCTCTGGGCAAACTGTTCCAGTGCCTCAACACCCTCACAGTAAAGAATTTCTCCCTAATATCTATGTTTCTTCCTATACATATCTTCTTTCAGTTTGAAGGCATACCCTCTTGTCCTATCACTTCATGCCCTTGTAAAAAGTCCCTCTCCAGCTTTCTTCTAGGCTCCCTTCAGGTACTGGAAGGTGCTGTGAGGTCTCCTTGCAGCCTTTTCTCCAGGCTGAACAACCCTAAGTCTCTCAGCCTGTCTTCATAGGAGAGGTGCTCCAGCCCTCTGGTCATCTTTGTGACCCTCATTTGAACTTATTCCATCAGGTCCACATTGCTATTTTGTTTGACAGTTTTAGGGCATAATTAACCTGTCAATTTTGGATGGTTGCCTTCCAATGAGGTGAGAGGGAGACAGGTGTACAGTGATACTTGCCTTGTGTACTTTCCCAGCTAATACTGGTTTACTTCAGGTCTTCCTTGTGAGGTCCTTCAGTCTCAGAGAGGGAGAGACCCTGTGAGGTTGGTTTTTCAGGCAGGTTCATTTGAGCATGATATACTACATTAATTGTCTGCTCTTCAGTTACAGCTGATTTATCACATCATAAGTGAGAGTAGAATTAGAGCCTTTTAGTTTTTAATTCACAAAAGGACAAAGAGTCTTCCTAACGGGGAAGATAAGCATGGCTGCAGTGCTGATATGCAATCCTACTTTGAAATTCTGAAACAACTTCAGTTTCTAATAAAGGAAGACTGTCAATCTTTGCACGTATGTTCTTGCGGCAGGTATCCAGCAGGAAGACAATACATCAAAACATCATTTTTCCAACATGCTTTGACTTCTTCTAGACCTTCTTCAAGTTTAGAACATTTTGTACTCAGAGTGAGTTTTTTAATTGTAGGATGCGCAAAGCTCTTCCTGGAAAACGTCATGGAGAAATAAGGGTTTGAGCACTATATAACATACACACACAAGTCTGACTCAGCTGGGATCACTGTATCAGCTGGACATGTACCCCACAGATGGCTGACGTGCTTAGAAAGTTCATCAGGTCTCCTGTGTATCAGGTGATCCGCAGAGGGTGTGCGTGCTGCAGATCTGAGGGGGATCCCTCTGAGGACCACCAGGCTCCTTGTGAATTGATGTGTCCATGAGCAGGGGACATTCGTCTGAGACTTCCAGGCAACAAGAGGGCAGCAGGGGTTGCTTGGCTGCTGTGGCACTACTGCAGAAGAGGCAAAATTTCTTCTTCCTTTCAGACAAAACTTCCAGGTGGGCCCAACCTCTGCACAGGACACTCCAGCTTTGCTCAGCCTGCAAGGAGAAAGCCTGGGCTGCTCTGTCCCGTTATCTGCTACCTGCCCTGGCGCAGTGTGTATGTGAGACTGTGCGGTGCTGGCACCTGCCTAGTGACTTCCAGATGTGTCCTGCCCTCCTTGAATGGGAGTGATGCTGGTGTTGTATGTCCAGCAATACCTGTGGTACCTGATGGGATGTGGTGTGTGCAAAAATCCCGATCGATAAATAAAACCTGCTTTTCTCATTCAGTTGCCCATAATTGTAAACATCTGTAATGCTGGATGTTTTTGGTGTTTGAAGGCTTTACTGAGAAAACATGGCTTTGAAAATCAAAATAGAGAACAGAGCTACACCATCAAGTTAGATCATTTTATGGCTCTTGACAGCATGGTGCAATTTTTAAATTTTCATTTTAATTTATTATATTTTTTGCAATCAGAAAGGATATAAGCATACTGAAAATATTACACAATGCATTTACCAAGAGTGTTAGTACTTTAGGGAGGACAATCCTTTTCTCTTTGTTTAGACAAGAGTTGGGATATGATGTCTTCTGCTATGAGAAAGAGTTACCTAACAATAACTGACCTTAAGGTTAAATGCCAAGGCCGACAACACATCCCATCTGCTGCTTCTCTTTTAAGGTAAAAGATGTGCACTCTGTTCATGAAATTCAGAAGGATGTAGATGAACCTTCCTCTGTATCACAGGGTGTTTTTTGGTGCTCTGCATTTCAAATTCTGGTCTGTCCATTGAGCGGTGACAGTTGGGAGAGCAATAAAGTCTATCCTGAAATCTACATTTCATCTGTCAACATGTTGGCATGTTCAGGAGGACTCTGCCTTTTTTGCCTAAAGGACTGGAAGAAAGGTTTGAGTGATTCATATGCCGTAAGCCACATCCCTGGGTACCACCCAGAGACCACAGTCCCCACTTCTGCACAGCCTCTGCTCCCTGTGGCTAACCCCAACCCATTGCTTGGAAGGGGCTGAGCCCAGTGGAGGTATCGGGTCTGGGTCCACATAGCAAAGCTTACAAAAGTCAGCTGCTCTCTCGAGTCTGCCACAGGAATGCCACCTATGTACATCACTGCCCCCTCCTAGGCTAACAAAGTATTTAGCAGCTGAGGAAAATGAGAAATAGCTTTCTTGTCCACAGAGAGTTTTTGAAATTTCAACATTTTTTCCTTGCCTAACGCATGACAAAAAAGATGTCCTCTTGGATGGAAACTCAGGAGACTAATCAGGAAAATATGCATCAAGGCAAAACATTTCATCAAGCAAGATAGACAATTCATTAAAATTAAGTTAAAAAGATTGCTTCAAATTTTTCTACTTTAAACTTTATTCTTTAGTGCAAAATTCTACATTGAGAGCAATTTCTAAGTGAAAAACTAATGCCTCTTTGTACATATTAAAATGGAAGGCTCTTGTAAACTTTGAAAGGTCTACTTCTTCAGCAGGCAAATTCTTCTATACGAAGAACTTTAAAATAAATATTTTTCTGATTAAAAAATTATCCAAAACCATTTAAAGGGAAATTGCCTGCTCAGTGCTATCTGTACAAAGTAAGTGTATGAAATCTTGCAAGTATTTGTGAACAACCTTGGTAGGACTTAAAGAGTTGCTTAGATGGATACATGAAAAAAAAGTCCAACAACCTGGTGTTGTGGTGAGCTGAAAATCTGTGAGGCAAGTGTAAAAGAGCCTCATGGCATATATTTGGAAGTGAGTTATTCTAAATCCACAATATCAGCAAAATATCTTAGACTGGTAAAAGGAGATAGAAATATCTCATGGAAGGACGTCAAAATGTTTTTGCTGAATTCTAAAATTTCAACTCTTCAGTGCTTTTGTGCTTTTATGCAATCTTTATTTAAAAAACAGTCTAGTCTCAGTTGGAAGAAGTGCTGGGTACACCCCAGTGCCACAGTAACCATAATTAATCAGGCCTTGTCCAAGGGCAAAATACATCATCCCACTACCAGAATTGAAATCACAGACTTGCAGCTTTGGTTTGCTACAGTTTTCACAGTTTGCTGCCTGAAGTATTACACAGCACCGTTCTATATAAATTTCAAAAAATGAACTTTGAAACAAGACAAAATGTCAGCAGTCTTAGAAAACATAATGGAAAATATTACTGAGGGCTTGTGAAATACCTACGCTTGACAGGTGAGAGTAACAGCGATGATACAGTGGAATTTGAGGGATGAACCTTCATCGACCAAGATGAGGTCTTACGTGATTCTCTCAAGCTCATCTGCCGTGCTAAACCTTGCAGAGAACATATCCTGCTCCCAGATCTGCCATCTGCCAGTGTTTCTCCACCTGGAAGATAAAGCTTGACTTTCTTTGTAAAGTAATTTGAGTGATGCTTAGAGAATCATCCCAGCCTAAAACAGCTATGACTTCGAGAGTTATATCTGCTAGCCTAGACTTCACTTCAGACAATGTTTTCTGTTTCATTTTGTTTCTCTTAATGCAGTGGAAAAGACAAGACCAGAAATGCCAGGAGTATGACATCGGACAACGAGACACCAGTGAGGTGCATGGAGTCCCTTGAAAAATACCGTATTTAAAGTCCAGATAAATATATTTGGAACAGATTGGTGTACACCTTCTGACTCAGTCTCTGAAATATTTGCTACCATATGTGCACAGGCTATGTGTTGCTCTTACAGAGCTAAAACATACAGAGTGGTAATTATCAGAGTCAATTTAATTAAGTGTGCGAAAATTAGCAGCTATCATTTTAGTCTCTATACTTTCTCCAATATGCAGTGCTTACTAATTTGCATATGCCAAAGTTAAGGCCTAGTAGGTGGAAGCAGCCAGCATTTCGTAGTTCTCTCTTTGTTTTAATAAGCCTGTCCTGTGAGGTGGCGCATACACAGCCCCCGAGTCCCTGATGCACTCTGACTGGCGAAGACATGGCAACACTGGCAGACATTGGCAGCAGCCTCTTGGTTGCCACAGGGCAACTAATTGCACAGGCCCTGGCAAATGATTTGACTTCTGCTGGCTACCAACAAGCCCTGAGGGAAAGACTGCCGGATTATTTTGGCAGAAGTGCCATTAAACATGCAAGGGCCCCAGGCAGAGGATAAGGCATGAGCCTCTTCTTCCTCCCTCAGAAGCAGGGGCCACCTTGTGAGCTGCCCACCAGCCTCCAGTTCCCCCTGCCGTGGGGAGCAGGGCTGGTGGCCCAGGGTGTGGTGGCCTGCCTGGGCGCTCAGGTGGAGCCCTGTGGCCTCTGAGCACTGGGAAGAGCCTGCCCCATGACGTGAACTGTGATTTGGGTAATCAGCCGTAATTATAGTTAATGATAGCAGTGTCTGGGCACCCCTGCCAGAGTCAGGACCCCATTGTGCTTGGCATTGTGCAAACACTTAGCAGGTAAATTAGACACTGCAGTCAAAGCACCTTAAAATGCTTGGCGATCTGACAGCAGCACCTTAAAGGAGTGTGGAGATAAATCTACCTGGCCTGCTCCAGCAGTCTGAAGCGAACTCCGAGAGATGGAGGTGCGTGGGCAGCTGTTCAGCTGTGAATGGTCCTGCAGAGCTGGTGAATTTTTTCTGGTGAAGACTCAATACGTTGGGCAACCTTTCGTCAGTGTGAAACTATTTGTGGGTTGAGGTTGACTCCCATGAATAGTGTCAAGAGTAGAGGACTGGGGTCACAGAGCTAGTGGGGGAAGATTTCCCTGGTTAGCCAAGTTACAGGAAGAAATATAATCTGTGGGAGATGGTGGTGTGGGCTGGGGGATCTGATCTTCCAACCTCTCCTTCTCTTCACCTGCGACCTCTCAGTTAATCCAGGAGACAGGGGATGAGGACCAGGCTTTTATTCTTGTTTACCTTGTCCTCTTTGTGTAAATAATTAAGCATTAATTGGAGAAGGGTTGAGTGTCCTGCATGTCACACCTTCCAGGAGAATGTTTTAACTAGCATGCCAGGAGTCATTCTTCACACTCTTCCTCCATGACTATCCGGATGGGATAGCTCCAAAAGGAGGAGATAGAGCAGCCTCTTCCACAAAATACCTACAAGACACGTCCTGGGTTAAAGTTCTCATATGCAAATCTCTGCCTTGAACCAGTGGAGACTTTAGACTTGCACTAACACATTCCACCTCTCAAGTCACTGTTAGCCAGGAGGTTATAAATACACAGAGGTGTGTGTCTCCTGTAGGAGCTGTTCTGTTTGTGTCAGAGTACTTACACAGTCATGTAGCAGAGGAGTGAAACAGCTTCAGAGCCATGACAATGAAGCCAGCCTGCTGGGAAATGGAGAATGGCCTTCAGTGTAGCTCTAGTGAGGGCCAAGTTAGAGTGCAAAGTAAAAAAAGTGACTGCAGTATCCTATCTCAGGATATCCTCATAGACTGCTTGATTAATTACTGCTGAGAGAGAGAGATGGACATTAAAACCTACCTCTCAGTTTTTGCCTCTCGGTATTTTTAAGGGAGAAGGATACCAAAACATCCATCTGTAAAATGTTTATGAGTCTGAACATAAGGAAATATTTTTTAATTTGAGGGTGACTGACCACTGGCACAGGTTTCCTAAAGAGGCTGCTGAATTTCCATCCTTGTAGATATTCAAAAGCTGCCTGGACATGGTCTTGGGCAACTGGCTCTTGATGGCCCTGCTTGAGCAGGGGTGGGGTGAACCAGATGATCTCCAGAGGTTCTTTCTAACCTCAACCATTCCAGAATTCTGTGATCTGCTTCTTCAGTTCCACTGAATCCTTCAAAATTTCCCAAAGTGGAATGTATAATTTTCAATCAAATGCAACATTTCCTGTTGAACCAAATGACATTTTACAGGTTTTCATTCCAGCAAGACCAATTAGATTATTCTAATTCCATTTTTTATTCAAACTGCCATGTTTCTACCCCAAATTTTTTCAGTTCAGAAGCTCAACTGATAGAACTTGTTATTTGCACAGTTCTAAGGCTACAAGCTTAAGTGGCACAAACACCTCTACCGCTCTAATGAAGTGGGATTTTCAAAAGGACTTTTTGAAGCTCTGACTACAGACCAGATGCCTATTCAGTGTGGTATGTTGACTGGTAGCCTTACCTTGATCATTAAAACAACAGTCCAGGCGTGCAGGACGCTTTTGAGAGCAAGCCATGCAGCAGGACCCTGCCCTCAGGAGTTTTCAGAATTATGCAGTCATTATAGCAGAGAGGACAGTAAACTATGGACAGGGTGTGTGTGTGTGTGTATGTGTGTGTGTGTGTTCATATAAATGCCAAAGATTTTTGCAACAGGACAAAATGAGAGAAAATGTTCCTGCCGCAGGAACATCTTGGTTGCTTACATTTTTCTTTTCTGTTACACAGTGCAAACTTTTCTTTTCAGGGGCTCACGTGAGCTTGTCTGGGAACAGTGCGAAGGGAAAAAAGGAGACAAAGAGCACAGCATGGGACCAGGCAAGTATTCCTGCCACAGGGCAAGGACAGATGCCAGGTTATCTGTGAGTGGGGAGGGCCAAACTGCTGAAAAGTAAGGTACAGAACAGGGGACAGGAAGCTTTGGCAGGAAGAAGGCATGGTAGTTTTTCAGAGATTGTTTAATAGTTGTGGTAATTAAAAGAAAAATTGATATTCCATGTTTTTTTACAGAATGGTAGTTGAGTACTACTTTACAGCCAAATTCGCAGCACACTGCACTCTACTACAAGAATTGACTTTAGTGGGTTTTGGATCAGGCCTTTGGAACACAGGCCTGAAGCAGAGTCTGTCAGACCATTAAAAATGAAAAAAAAAAAAAAAGGACCATGAATCAATCCTCCCCATATCTGCTCCAGATTCTGAATCAAAACCATCCCTCGGTTCATCTGATTGCCAGAGAAAAGGGAAAAAAGAAGAAGAAAAAAAGCCCGTCTGTGTCTGTGGAAAGATTTCTCGTCTGCAATACCTCAGACTTCCTGGGAATTACCTGGAGTGTACCTTGAAGAAGTGCAACTCTTTGCTAAGATTTACAGTAAGTGCAGCTTATGTCTGCCAGCCTCCAGCACTATGCCCATGCTGTGCCCAGAGCTGGGATTGCAGCACGTGAGATGTACTGAAACCAGCTTTCATCTAGCACTGACAAGAGCCAGGAAGACACGGTGGTTTAAGCTCTCGCTCCTTCCTTCCAAAACACATATGGATCTCCTTCCACAGCCTGCGCAGCTGGAGATTCCCTGCCACACTCTGGAAGCTGGCTAGAACGTGGCCATGCTGCTGTCACATCTTCGATTACTGAATCAACTACAATGCCTTGGCAGTGCTATGGAAGAAGCCTATTTACCTAAGACAGAATCTTGGCCTGCCGCTGCGTATCCACCATTACTGCTCCACATCTTGGTGGAGTCACTCCTGGGTTACATAAATATAATTGAAATCAGAATCAGACCTGCTGATCCTCATTATTTTGTTGTTTTTCATACCAAGATGGCTGTCTCCAATCATCTACACAGTACACAGGACCTGAACTACCAGGTCTCCCTGGTTTTATTTGTTATGGATGGTATTTACTGCTGTGTAGAAGCCTGTCACAGGTCTGTGCATGTCTAACTGATGCACATACATGATGCAGGTCCTGGCACAGTTTCATCCACAGTAAATCAAGACTCATTCTAGTTTTGTTGATTGTAACTGATCGGAGACCCTTTGCAGTCTTGCTTAATGTCCCTATACCTGTTGTAACTGAAGCTTTATTACCACATCACACAAAACACGGTCACAGTCCCAGTCAAGAAAACAACACACAGCTTACAAAGAAAAATGTGAAACTACAATCTAGAAAAGCAGGGTGTGTCAAATGCAGGTCACTATCTTTCTGTCACTCATCTCTTTCTGTTTTACATTTCATATTTATGCATTTCCTTAGGTTGTCCTTTGCCCTCCACATTCATCTTGTCTGAAGACTGATAGAGGATGAATGAATAGCAGGTCCCAGAGCAAGTGTGGGTGGATTTTAAAGGGGCAAAGGACGGCAGTTGAGTGTGACAGAAATGGCAACGCTTCTTTCTCTGCTTGGCAGCAAGCAAGGCTGAGACATTTAGAAAGTTGCGATGATGAAAGTGTTTGGAATGGTGTTTTTCTAAGCCATTGTGTTCAACTGCAACAAATTATAGAGAAATATAATGAACTAACTAAATAAACAGCGTCGGCAAGGTAGATGTTGGATGAGATGCTATGATGTTGGATAAATAATAGGAGATGAAAACTTAATTATAGGCCAGATTGTTTCCTTCCACTGAAAGAAGCTCTTGAGTTCCCCCTGCAGAATTTTCACAGGTTTCTTCTGCTGTTTGGGTGGGATTGTAGGATTTATGACAACCTGTTGATATGCTCAGGAACTGTCAGATACCTGCTTACTTATTGAAAAATTTTCCCCGTCCTCTCATTTCTCCAGTCCCTTCAGATTTGTGACTGTGTGATTTCAACAGAGACATTTTGCTGAGGCATTTACCTGTAAGTTGTCTTCCTGAACTCCTTTTCTTTTCTGGGTTATCATGCTGTGGACTGTGGAAGAGTTAGAGCTGCTCGTTGGTTTTTAACTGAGTTCCTTATGGTACCATGAACAGATGGGATGGATGAAAGCCCTCTTCCACCCATAGACTTGCTCTATAATATTTATCCTTCCTTTCGCTACTGATCCCTCAACCTCAAGAGCTCTGGGCCAGCCTAGGGTAACCCTGGCTGCCTCATTGAGGTTGGTCAATAGCATTAGATGTGAGCAGAAACACATGATGCATGTATGTGGTCTTCTAAGCGAGAAGACACATGATTTTATTGACAACAGACTTCACAGTAACAAAACAAATTCCTGTGCAGAAGGAGCTGACATGGCCATTTAATTTTGGCAGCACAATCCTTTGCTTTCACAATTTTGTTAAGCAGAGTACAGGGATTTGTCAAAGGATTCTGAAACAAGTGTCTGATTGCCTCCTCAAGTTTGTATGAAGAGTCATTTTGAGAGGTAGTTTCAAACTTGCTTGGTCAGCTCATTCCCCATAAAATTTACCCACCCCGTCATCTACGCCCACGCCTACATGGTGTTCCATCCCCATTAAGATGAATCAAAACAAATCAGAAGAAAATTACACATAATGAGTGGGAAGACTCACTTTCTCCTCTTCAGCTTAAACTGCTTGCAATCATCTTGCACAAAGAGGTAATACTTCTGATATGCATTCTAAGGATGAGCAAAAGGGGAAAAATATGACTCTACACAGCAAATGTTGTATGCACAGAGCTCCCAGACTCCTGTGCCTATGGGACCAGATGGAACGAAGCAAAGTCCTGTGCAAGCAGCACTCTGAAACGAACATGTTGAATGGATGTTTCTTTCCAGAGCAATTGTATAATAGTTCATAGATATCTGAATACTTAAAACAGGTGGTTGCAAAATTAAAACTAATTTTAAAATGATGGCTGAAATGCAACTACCAGAAAACTCTATTTCTCCACCTCTGTACTTTGCAGACATTCTTCACTCTTGAGTGATTTCTGCCAGCTTTTATCTTTTCCTCCCATCACCTTCATTTGGGCCACATAACTGCAAATGATTGGTATGAAAGATCTCCTGACTTCTACAGCATTGGAATAACTCCACCCAATCTAGGCATAACTTTAAAATCCAGGTCCCAAACTCATCACAGTTATACAATAAACTGACTGAAATGAAATTTAGGCTATGCCTAAAATACAAAATATCTAAGTAATTGTAACTGAAGGCAGAATGGGAAAATAAATACTGAATACTTTGTAGAACTCAAAGGTGAGGTACATTTCTAGGCATTTTGTTGGCATAGACAAGTGAAAAATTATGAGAGAATATTTGTGATGTGAAGGGAGAAACCTGAGGGATATTTAGTGATGCTCTTATATGGCAATATGATACAACTGAACTGACATAGAAGAAAAAGCGTTTCACAGAAGAAGATTAAGTCAAGGGTAATATTCAGCTAAGCAATGGTGTATTTTGAAAACAAGGACGAAAAATTTGAACTTGCCATAAAATCTGCACAGAGTCTTCCCATGGAGTCTTTGCTCGTGGCAATAACTCTTCAACTTGAAATAACATGGGTTTGACTTTCAGAGCAGAAAGTTTTTTGCAGCACTGAGGCCTAAAAACCCCCAACTTTGTAATATAAATTGACCATGACTACTCTTGTGGATCAAAGAGATGCAGAAAACACAACAGCATTCTTCTGACTGCGTCAATTTTTGATAAAGAATTAAATTTTAGACCTGCACATCAAAAAGAAACAAAAGCTATTTAATTATTTTTTTTAAAAAACATCAAGTTACAGCCTGAGAAAGGGATTGCCTCATCACACTGGATAGTTAATCAGAAAAGCATCCTAGCAAACCATTTGCTATTTGACTATTTTGTCTATGGTTGTACTCAGTTTACTATCCCAAAGAACAGAAGAGTTTCCACCTCTGATATTCTACATATGTCTACTTTACAGAGACAGCCTACTCTGAAAATTTGCTCTTTTAGTTGCTTTATGGGTGACTGTTGTGATAAAACCTTGGCCAGCTTCTCTCCCTCGCACATCTGTGATAATTGCCTCATCCTCTCCTGGTCCTGCCAGCCTTATGGCCCATTCAGTGCTTGATTATTTCTGCCCATGGATGCAGCAGAGAGGGAGATAGGAATGCTTAGATCTTTTGCACATATGACCTAAATGCTTCCCTTCTCCCTCCGCTATTCCTGAGTGCTGTAGATTTGTATAATGTCCTTCAGATGTCAAGGCCCTTTGGGCAATTGGCAGCAAGTCAGAGATGGTGAACCTGTGAAGAAGAAAAGAGCTAAATCCCTTCCTCTTTCACAGTTTGCAAACACCTCTCTCTTTCTCTCTGTCTCTGATCTTGAGTCCTGAGGTTTTCTTTGCTGTGGTTTGAACTACAGCTTAAAATGTTTCAATTGTCATCTTGCATTGTGATGCATCACATGGTGCCCCAGCCACAAAAAGGCCTAGTAATTTGGTTTCATCCTGTCACTGATTTTGATGTGTCTGGTGCAGCTGGATGTGGTCATGTCACGGGTTCCAACATTATCTTTAACAGGAAAACAAATGTCAAGAGAGAAATACTATTGTTTCACAATTAATTTTAAACAAATCAGACTTTGGAGAACAGTAAGATTCCCAGGTCTGTATGCCTGTACAAGGAAGTTTAAGATAAAGTTTACACTTAACGTGTACAATCATTCCTAGGGGAAAAGAGATGCAACCCTGAGACTTCACATGAAAGAACAAAGGGTCTGATAATGCAGTTCTCAGGTAAAACCTCTCTTTAAAATTGCTTTGTGTACTGCAAGGTAGACTATATCTTCCACCACCCATTTTCCAGAGCAGATATTTACTATTTGCTGTGATTGGTAACAAGACACTTTGCACTCTCAAGCTGATTTGACAGGAGTTGATGATGGCCTGCCCTAATTTGGGATATTTTTCTTCTTGAATAAATAGGAAGGAAAGGGAAACAGCAAAGCAGACCTACTGCCACGTGAGATATGTTAGGGTTGGGGGAGATTTTTAGCTCCAGCAATGAAAGAGGTTAACAGGTTTACTTGCCTTGGTTAGAAGAAACAAAATGGACACTCTTGCCGTGAATCCTCCCTTTAGTCTCTTCCCGGAACTTTCATTGCTTCTGCAGCCCTCCCACTCTCACAGAGAAAGGACCACTTCCAGGTGTACTGCTAGAGGAACAATGGTGAATTCTCTTGTTCAAAAGAGAAAAAAGTTATTTTCTAAGAAAGATGAGGAAGAAAGGACATTGTAGCTCTCACTTTTTAAAAAAAGGAAATGGACAATGGGAAATCTATAGATAACAACTAGTCTAAATACATCAAAACTCTCCAATCCTTTAACAGACAGAACTGGTTTTCAGTTCTCCGATATTATGCCTTGATTTGTATAATACAGGATCACGCAGAGGATCTGGCTTCATCCTTTGGAAGCAGATGTTGCTTGTCTTCATACTTCTAATAACCATGTTGTCCAAAGGCTCATTTGGGAAGAAGCAGTAAAGTGGCACACATCCCACGAGTGGTTTTACTTCGATGTTTACATATTATTTACATAAAATGGGATAGAACTGTCATTTGGATTTTGTTTAATCTCAGTGAAAAGTAATTTCTGTGGATTTGCTGTTCTGGCAAATGAGAAAACCATATGAGGAAATTCATATGCCAAGGAGGTTTCATTAGAATCCAGTCAGTGGATATGTCCTGTCCTGTACTCCCCCATCCAGGGGATCTCAGCTTCTCAAAACACAGTGTCACTAATAATAATGAACTTTTCTAAAAGGCTTGCATGTTTCTTGGCTAGAGGTAGCCAGTGTCAATATTTTCCAAGACCAGATAAATGAGAAAATATTGCCTTGGATTCCTGTTTTAGTTAGTGCATTGTGAAACAACTTTTTTTTTCTTCATCTGGAAGAACCTTAATCATGTATTGGAGCCAAAATAAACTTGCTTGGGAAAATCAGATTTGGACTGCTACTCAAAAGTAGGCAATTTGGGCCTATCCCTACTGCTATCCTATTTTCAACGAGAAGCATGAAATTTCCACATTTCTAAGTAAGAGCTGAATGAAAAGAATCATAAAATAATTTCCTATGTATTTATTAGGATGTTTGCATGGATTCAATTCAGCAATGTTGATCTTCTATTGTATTGAATCAGTGGGAAGCACTTACATTCTGGGGCTGGAATTTACACAGACATGTAGAGTACTCATTTAGTAGAATTTATTAAATCAGTGCAAGGACCTTTTGTCCCTTTGAAAGCCACTTTGTAGAGGTGAAGATTTTGATTATTTGCATTTTTGTTTCTACTAACTTATTGTAGGTTGATATGGCCTCTTAGCCTCCAGTAAAGAGGCCCATGTAAGTTCTGTAGAGAGAGACATCAGTTTCTGAAAGATTTTTAAATCAGTATGACACATCCACTGAGACAACTGACTGCAGGGACTGATATCTGCCAGAAGTATCCTAGTCAGGATAATCTTAAAACCAAATTGCTATGTTTGTACACAATGAAGATCATGCTGAAAGTATTTGTCTTCTTCTCCTATCAGACAAGAGAAACAATTCCAAGTGATTTATTTGACCATTCACAATAACACCAGCCCTGATTCAAACATATCAAGTATTCAGGCTAGGGTGTTTTTTTCATTCTATATTTTAAAACATATGCAATGAGAGAGCATTGAATGAGCACTTCTGAATCATTACCATCAGTGTTCGATTTTAGTAATTCTGAGAGTAGATGAGAAACAAAATCCATCAGGTTGCAATGTCATGATGAAAACTTTCAATCTGCTTGCTAAATAATCTTATTACCTCCTAAAATTAGAAAGAAAAGTAAACTCAAAGCCATTGGCCTCCGCCTTTTATAATCATGTTAGATGGTTTGGAACTGATTTGCTGAGAAGCAGTGGTGAAAAGAATGGAAGAATGTGATTCTTCCCTGTGAGGGAGGCACAGCAGAAAAGTGAGATTGGGTAGACTAGAAGATATCATATTTCTCAGCCTCACCTTATTTTGAGACAAAGGTGGCAAGAGGACAAAACTAAGCTTTTTCCAGACTATTTTTAGAATTCATATTGCTAATTCAACTGGGTTAAAAAAGAGGCGAATGGTTATATACAGTTTTATTGGCAGTAAAACTTATGTCTGAAGCCAATTTTCCCCGTTATTTTACAGACTACAAATACTTCCACATTCTTATTACTAAAGATGTAAAAGCATTGATAGGAACATTTGAAAGCTATTAGGGTCATTTACAGAATTAATGTGGCTGCGCTTTGAACCCTATTAAAATGTATTAGATCCTATCAACCGAATTGGAGTGAAGGGCAGAAAAAAATGGCAAAACAGGAAGGGTTGTCGTCGAGAAAGTGACAGAGCTGGCAAGAACAGGAAAACCGGGATGACTGAAAAGGCAGGGAGACCTCTTTTGCCTCTCTTTTTTGGCATTTTGCAGCTTCTCTCAGACTGGCACTTTAGAGCTGATTATGACTATGAAATCCTTTCTCAGCCCCAAGGTAACTGTTCTCAGCTTTTCTTCACGTCAATGCATTGCTCACAAATGCTTCAAGATAGTCTAATGTCCTGCAGATGTAAAAGCCTCCTTCAGAAACAGGTGACTAATAGTGGGAAAATGAACAAGTTTTTGAGGGCACAGTTGGGGTTTTGTGTCGTTTGGGTTCTGCTGCGCAAAACAAAGTCTAAAGTCTAAAAATAATGTAATTCAGGAACTGGAACAAAGACCTTTCACTCCTTCTTCAACTTGGATATCAAACAATAGAGACTCATCCCCGAGTTCATTTTTTCACTGGCACCCAGGTCCACAGCGTGTAATACAGTGCAGTCCGAGGCTGCCTGGCCACTGTGTACGTACAGCAGAGGGGTTCCAGTCCTGTAGGTGGGAATGCCACATGTTCCATCAAGCTTGAATTAACATAGTTTGGGTTTATTGTGTCATGGGTGTTGCCAGTGTGTCTGATGCATCTGCAGGTGGACGTGTCACAGCACAAGTTCACGCAGTATGACGAGGCGATGCAATAAGCTATTACAAGGATTATGCAATGTTCTCAGAACCAAAGAGAATAAATCTAGTATTGAAAAACACTGCAGGATGTCTTGTTTGATTGTTGCTAGACTTTTTAATTTACTCTCTCTATTGAGATTTTTCCACTTACAGATGAAAATGCTCATTACAGCAACGTAGTCCTGAAACAATCAGAACGCAAAGTGTTGGGTTTTTTCCCGTAATGAAATCCCTGAGTCCCCTTCCAGCAAAGGAAGACCTGTTTGTCAGAAGCAATTCACACACCCCTCTTTTAAATCCATGGCCTGTTTTTACTTGTGCTGTTCAGGGTTCTTCAGTCTTTATTTAACAAGGTTACGTAAGGAGAGGTGGGGGAGGAGGTAGTTTATTGTACTGGCAAGGGAACAACAGGCTATTTATGTGTCATATGTTTAGCAACAGGGCAGTTTGGGTAACCTGACTTCACTTGTCTTACGTTAATGAACACATCTGATTTAGGGTTCCAGCTGAGGGGTTGTAAGGGTTTGTCGTTCTTCAAGTGGTTCCAATGGCTGCTTCTTTCAGACATCCAAACCGTCTCTCATGAAATTTTGGTGGTGATAGAATTCCTTGGCACCACTATGACCATTTGCTTCTTTTTATTTTTCAAAGGTGTAGCCACAAAGCTGTCATTGTCAACAACATGCTGCAAAAATAGCAAAGGCATCCTTCCCTAATGGAAACAGAGTGCAAGGAGTGGGACAAAACCAAGCAGAGGCAAATTATGAATGATTATCAAGCAAATTTCTTAATAATGATTTCTATTGTGCTGTAGATTATACTCTGAAGGGCAGGGTCAGAATTTTCTGTTTTGCAAGCACCAAAATTCAACTGGACAAAACATTTTAGTTTCTGTATGGCAGAGAATAATTGGCAGGAACATGACTGGAATGGCCAGCTACTGAAAGTCTTATTCTAATTTCTAGGGTTCCATTAGATATCAATTTTTTTCAGATTAAAAATCCAGAAGACAATTAAAAAGTCAGTCATCTGTGGATCCAAATGGGAAGTGTACTAGGGAGTGAACCAAGAGCTCGCCAGAGTTAGCAAGTCCACACTCGCTGTGGGGGGGACAATTTTACTCTGCCTGAAGAGTGCCTTTTTGTGGTTTAGCTCAGCCATGTGTCCCTAGGGGTACTATTATAAAATAGCAATGGTGGAATGCTGTGTGTGGAATAGTTATTGCAGAATAATTATTTCAGGCTGTTTTTCTTTGTAGACAAGCCTTACTACTACATTTTGACAATAAGATGCACCTAAACCGATCTCTTTTACTTGAAGCCTAAGGAGTTTTTAGATTTGCATATGCAGAGTAAGGATCTAATGAGAAGTTAGTGTTGTAAATACTTACCAAAGCATACTGCCATGTCAGAAAAAAAGAGGAGCTATACATCGATGCAGATGAATTTATTTTACATAGCATGCATCAGCATTACTTACTTCCAGCCCTAAGTTTAGACTCTGAACTGAGGTACCAGAGGCAGTGGGGCATACACCCACCCTGACTCTCTCTATAGCACAGCTACTCAATAAACTTTTTCTGAGCTTGTCTGGCTAATTTTACAATTATTTAATAACATACAACAAAGCCCTGATCAGCAGGAATCTGTTTGCTGACCCCATGTCTCCAGCTGTCTGAGAGATGAGGATTTCTCCTGAGAGCTCCAGCATGAATATAGTGTGTGTCATGTTTGGAGGGTCTTGGGGAGGCCTGGATGAGTTTCACAGCCTGGTCCTGGGAGCTGGGTGACCCTCTGGCATCACCTCTCCATTGAAGCAACTCACGTTGCTAGAGGGAGTATATGGCGGAGGTGTAAAGTTGGGCAAGGCTTAAGCAGAGCTCTGTGTCTGCTGGGTACCTCCATGAGGTGTCTAAGGTAGGGCGGGGTAGGTCTAGGGCTCACATACCAGAGGCATTAGACTATGCACTGCACTGAGGGATCTCTTTGATATTAATGACTGAATACTTTTTTTTTTTGGTAATGTATGTTAAAGAAATTGTTCTGACATACCTTGTTTTAGTAAGTATTCGACGATGACAGGTAAGTGTCTTATCTGAAGTGGAAGGGGTGCTTTATGGGAGTAACTTGATACTGTTTTGGTCAAAATTAACTTCCCCCCTGCCCCCCCAAATTGGAGAAATGCTTCCATTTAAATATTGCATCTCCTAACCAGCCCCATAGGAAAGCAGAAATCTTTATTTAAGGGAGGATTTACGCAATCCCTGCTTCTGTAAACCATTTAAAAAAATAAATAAAATGTTTGTGAAAGCTAGGGAACTAAAAGCTTCAATGTATTTTTGCAATATTTTCAAAAATTCTGGTTTTAATCAGTTTTCAAGTGGACAACACTATCAAATAGCAAGGGGTCATTTTTGTAACATTTCATGCAATAAGTTTCTTATTCTCTTCATGATTCCGTCCCACTTACACTAGAATTTTTTTGTCTGTATAGCCAGCAAGAGGAAGGGAGATATTTTTTTAATGTATCTTCTCCAGGAAATTGGGGAGACTTAGAGACTGAAACTGGAAAACATCAATGGGTGGGACCAGGAAAATCAACTGAATGCTGTATTATGCCACGACACTTTCATCCTGCCCTTCCGTCAAATAGGGCAGGATGAGAGGCAATGAGTCGGCATAATGTCTGAGGTCAAAAGTTGAAAGCTGCCCATTCCTAGAATTTCTGATACTTAAACTTATTGGCTCCTGTTTCAAGTGTTTTAGGAAAATGACTATAGGCTGTGAAGGTGTTTATTTCCCTTATTTCTGGAAGTAAAACACTTTCATTTCAGCATTTTGGCTTCCGAACATATGATGGAGAGGGATTTTTGGCCTAAACTGACACCTGCTCCCCTCACAGTAAGAGAGATCCCAGAAGATTGTTGTCTGGGGAGGCTTTGAGAGGAGCAGGGTGGAGGGAAAGAAGCTATTAGCAGCACAAACAGCAAAGCCTGTCTTGGCAGCTGCTTTGGCTGCCAGGTCCAACAACTATGGGGTCTTCTTGCCAGATTTCTATTGCATGACAGAAAGGGCAACTGCCAGAGTCAAAGAGAAACACCTGCCAGAGCGGCCCTGAGGTTTGTTCTCTGTGTTGAAATGTTGTTATCGCTGGTGGGATTTACTCCATGGTATGGTGAATGAGATTTAGCTACCCACAATTGTCTCCTGGGTGGTATGACTGTGCTATGGACTTTGGTTGGGCTTGAGATTAGTTTCTGAATTCAAAACAAATGTTCTTTCTCTGACCAGAGTGTATATTTAATCACTGTAAGAAAGGTTTGTCCTAAATGCCAAGATCAAGTATGTTTCAGTGAGGCAGTGGTGAGAACATCCCATTACATCTGTCCCACTTTAAACATACTTGAGGGCAGGTCAGATATTATTTTAATTTGCAAAGTTGTTTGCTCTGTTTACTAAAGAGCAAATCTGTCCTTTAATGACTGGAAGCTGAACACTAATGTAAGCAGAACCGGAATGTCAGATGATGTTGAAAGCTGATTATATAGCTTGTACTTTTAGTTTCATAATTAAAATTTTACAGGCTGAAAATACCTATTCACCCTATCTACTGTAAATGCAATAAGTGAATGTAGGTGGACTGGATCTTTATTAACCACTGAATGATGGGTTGCATTTGCACTTGTACCTGAGCCAAACCTTAGCTCCTTTACACTGAGGACTGACAGAGGTTGTGATTGCTCTCTGTTATTATAGCTGGAGGTAAATACAGGTGAAGGAGTAGTTTTTAAGATTAAAATGAAGAGGAAGATGTCAAACAATTCAATATAAAAATCAGAACAGATAGATTCTGGATGGAGTACACCAGGGGAGTGAGATTTTGAACCAAGTTTCCAAATGGAGGTGTAGGTGCAAAACTGCATCTCATTTTAAACCTGGACCTTAATACTCTCACAGATAGGATATCATATTGGCTTCTGATGACAGTGGGGTACTGTACACAGAGTGCCAGGCAGCTCTGGTGACACGGCTCTGTTCTTTGGTTTCTGTGTATTATCTCTTACATATAGAGGCACTAGCATCTCTCTGGGTGTATTTAGTTAGTACAAGCAGCTCTTTAATCTCTTTCTCTGAGAAATTATCATGGTTTAGGAATGCTATTCCCCAGTTTAGTGTTCCTACTGAAACACTCCAGCCCAGGCATTGCTAACTCATTCCTCTCCTCTCCCTCTGTGTCGGGATGGAGAGGAGAACTGGAGGCACAAAAAGGTAAAGATCACAGGTTGAAATAAGAACAATTTACTAGAAACTGTGATGAAGTAAGAAAATTGAGCAGTAACAACAACAATACAAAGGACAGCATGTACAAGATGAACAATACACCCCCTTCCATCCCCACAACACATGGCACGAGTACAATAACCCCAGGGTCCTGGCTGTGCCCCTCTTGGTTGCAACAAAAATTAACCCTGTCCTGGCTGAAACCAGGACAGAAATGTATACTGAGTTTTACGGACATGACACAGAAGGACAAATTAGAAAGGGATCCTTTTGGGAAATTTCAACAAATTTTTTTCTAAAATGAAGTCCTGTTTTCTTAAGCTTGTTAGAGCCAGGGGTATTTTTTAAGTCTCTTGGGCATTCAGTGTGCCAGTGAATGAAGTGTGCTACAGAAAGAGCCAGAGCCAGCTGTTTAGCATGCAAATGATTTTTATCTGACAAATAGTATTGTTTGTCTGCTTGTATACAAGTTTCACCTATAACCTAACAGGCCAGTGAAAAAAAGAATTCAGTAATGTAAATTCGTAATTTCCCAATTATTTACATGATATAAACTCCACCCACACAGTGATTCCACTTCTTCCTTTCTCCTTTTTTTGGCCTGCATAATAGCGTTAGGTTTGTTTCACTTGTGCTTGGCACAGAGCACCCTGCAAAATGCCTTTGCCAGAGCTGTCATGGGCCTGGGGCCAGCCAGAGCCTGTGAGTGACATCCCAGCTCTGCTCCAGCTGCTGCCAACCATCCACAATGTCCACGCCAGACTGCCAGCCCAGGGCTGGCAGTTGTAGACTGCAGGGATGGTTCAGCCATGCTCTCTCCACACACGTGCCCCTCCACTACACCAGAGCCTGGGAGCAGATGTTTGCAGCAAAATCCAAACACAGCAGGAGCCACAAGCTGGGCCAGCAAGTGCAGCAATTTGTCTTCCCCAGCGCTTCTTCCCTTTCCTTCAACAAATAGCAATAATAAGACCAGCCTATCTAGTCTATACAATATGGATTTCAGTGGTTTCCAATATCAGTGGTGCACCAATCTCTTTAGCAAACCACAGGTTGTGATATCTAGCACTGGTATATATATCTGTGAGGGAAATTCTTCCAAGCAATGTCTCCTGAAATATCCATGCACCAGGGAGAGAATGGACAAAATAGATTCAAACAGGTAAACCAGATGGGTTTTGTCAACTTTCCTCTAAGACACAAAGGGAATCTTAAGGGACTATGCCTGGAAAAAGGGCTACATCCTAATCCCAGTAAGTCATTAAGTGTAGGGGATGGACAGCTGAGGTCATAGTAGAAAAAGCATCAATGACTGATCTGACAAAGCAGGAGGATTCTTTCTTCTCCCTCTCCTTGGATGTTTTTCTTCCTGTGACCTTGCCTTCAGACTATTCAGATTTATTTGAGCACAGTTTTCTACCAGTTGCCCCACCTCTAAAACAACACCCAGACTTGCTGCCAGTGCCTCTTTGCACGCTCCATACTGCAGTGCCCAGTTAATGAGTGGGTACGTGACCTTCTTTCTTTTCAGCGCTAGAGCTGTTTCACAAACCCTGAGCAATACAGCTCCCTGCCAGGTGGCATGTCATTTTTGGAGAAAGTATTCCTGCGAACAGCAAGGCAGAACAGGTACAGTGCTCTTCACCTTGCCTTGTGGTCTATTCCAAGCAGGAAAGCTGGCACCAGCGAGTGTTTCCAGAGAATTGTACCACGCTGGCTCCTGTCCTCCAGCCAAGTGCCAGCTCATCCATGCTGCAAGTGCCACAGATTTGCCTGCTGCTTGAGTAATCCACTGCCACCTCTGCACCTCTGGACAGGAATCTTGTCTGCGGTCTCTTGTATAATGCTGTGTAGGAGATTTCCCAGACACATGGGTAGTGTCCTGGGCTGAGGCCAGTCTGGGCACACTTGTCACTGAGAGCCCACCTGAGGAGACACAACTGGGAGATGAGGGCTGCAACTGTGGCCATCCTCCCCTTGCAAAGGCAGTAGGTGAACTGGAAGCGATAATGAATCAGAGCAAGCAAAAAATTTAGGATTTCTCCCTCTTCCGTCCCCCTGTTTCCAACATTACATATCATCATTTATTTTTAAGTAGTAGGCTAATCAGTCCCCCTTTACATTCAACAGGCACTTCACCCTGTAGGAAATACTCAGGCTTGGTGTAAGTGAAACTATGTGATTGCTAATAAGCAGCTCCACCAGTGCTTGCCTGAAGGTACCAGAGTAGTCAGTGTTACTAATAAAGTTAATTACTCCCACTACAAGAGAAATTAGTCAGGGGGAAAAATCAACGTGTATGAACAAGATGATTAGCTGCTGGTTTCACTTTTGCAAATACATTTAATCTACTGTAGTACTTTTATGCTGGTTAACCAGAGTCACAAGGTATCAACATGCTCCCGCCTTATGAGAGAGCAGAGAAAAAATTACAAAACAGTCACTTCCGCTTTGGGATCTGTCTGACAAACTGTGAATGTACCCAAAGCCCTCTGCACTTTTTTGTCTTTTAATAATTAGCACCATTTCTCTCCTGGCCATCAAACTGTGGTCTGGAGTTAAAGTATCTCACAATCAAAAGTATCTGTATTGTGGAGTTTTTCCAAGAAAAAACCTTCTCATTCACCACCAGGACATCCCATTTCACTTTGTGGTGTCTCTAATCTCTATGCATGTGAAATAGCAAGAATCCCCACCTCTCCATCAGGCATGAGTTTTCACTCACTTCTGTGACTGTAACTGATTAATCTTCTAGGAACAATGCAACAGCTGGATTCAGATTTACTCAGCTCTATTTTCTGACCGGGAAGTGAATGAGATAACACAGAAGGAGCCATCACAAAAGCGTTTGATTTCTAGATGCTCTTTTAGAGATCTCAAGGCTTTTAAAATTTTATTTTATTTTTAAAAAAAATTTTAAGTACAGAAAATAGAGAGAATGTGTTCTGCGAACAGTAACATCCTCCTTCCCTGGGGGTTATATAACTGAAAAACATCAAAGACTGCTCTGAGACATTGTGTTCCACACAGGATCTGCATATGTTATAAGAAGTACCAATTATTTCCAGTTTTTGTGGTATTTTTTGTAATATGGATACTGTCCAACCCAATTCAAAGAGGGCATCACGCAAGCATTGGATGATGAAGCTTCCATTCATACTTATCATTAAGGATAGGAGAAGGGAGGGAAAATGATTAGTGGCTTCCCATTTCATTCAGTCGTTGATTTACCTTTCCAGATGGTTGTTTTTTGTTTTTCATTTGGCTTTCAGCATTTCTGTGTGACATTTCCTGCAGCTACCTTGTTCACCTCACCATCAGAAGGGAAAATTGACACAGAGTGGCCAAGTAACCAGGAACAGAAATCTGACATGAAAGTCCTCAAACCTGCTTGCTCAGAGAAACACTTGCCTGTAGGCAGTTCAGAAAGAGCTCAGGAACCTTCAGATGTTGGAAAGAGAATATGTTCTGCATGTGGATAATTCGCAGAAAGAGACACCACTTAATGTATTTTTAAATTATCTCTTGAGGCTGAATTGTGAACTGGTGGTACGATGAACCACTACACAACCTATGATTAAATTTCTGAAGTGTTCAGGAATTATTATTGCTAGTGCACTAATTACTATTTCCATGGAATATTTTAAAAAGTCTATTTTTTATACATAAATCTATTAGTCAAGTGAAAGTGAGGATACTTTTTTGAGAGGAACTTCAATCCTTAGAAAAAGTAGACTGACTTTGCATTTACAGTGAGACTGATTTCCTCTATTTGCAGACTAATATGAAGTAATGTGCTTTGAAGTGGCTGTATCTATCTGCCTCTCCTTTGCATGGCCACTGCTTTCAATGTATTCTGGTAGGAATGAGAATCTGCTTCGACTAATTTTATTTATTTCTGTGTGCCTTCATGTTGATTTTTTTTTGCCTCGTTTAGTTTTTGTTCTTCTCCTTTCTCTTTCACACATTTTTCTGTCTTTCACAGCATCCCATCTTCTCACTCTCAGTACATTTCTCCTTTTTATTGAGCATTCAAATAGATGGCAATGAAATAACAGACTGCCACCAGCCATAACTAACAGCCCTTCCCATAGAATCGCAGATTAATTGAATAATGCAGTATGGAAATCATCTCTGGAGAGCACCTGATCTGCTCCACTCCCGTTTGGGAGAGGGCCAGCTTTGACATTCGGTCAGGTTGTTGAGGGTCCTGTCCTGCTGAGTATATCAAAGGAGATGCAACCACTCTGGACAGTCTGTTCCAGTCTTTGAATCCTGCATTGCAAAAAGATTTTTGATCAGATCAGACTAAATACTTGAATGCACTAATGAGCTTGTAGCTAGAACAATGGGAGTGTCATTTATGATGTGTATCAAATCCTATTGTATGAAACAGAAAAACAGTTTCATTTATGCACTGTGAGCTTGGTGGGTTGAATTCTTACCTAAAGGAAGTGCTTTGATGGTTGGGTTAGGCTAGTTTTGCAAGAATTACTCCAGCCATTCTATCTTTGGAGCTCCATTTTTTTTCCTCCCATCCCAGCAAACCACGGAAGAGGATCAAGATGAGCTCAGACACCAGGAAGTTTTTCCGGATTTTTGTCATTCCTTAATCACTCATAGAACCGATAGAGCCAGAGCCCAGGATTGCAGAAGGATTCTTGAGCAGTAGAAACCTTGATGTTAAACAGGAATCAGCCGCGACACACCTTGATGATAGGGTGGAGATAATTTGTTTTGTTATTAATATTTGACATTCAGGTTCATCATGCAGCGAAGACAACCACACAGCCTGGAAAAGAGGCTGCAGGCAGCACAGAATCTTACTCACGCATTGCACAAGGGTCACATTTGCATCCAGATCCTCGTCTGGTGGTTAAAAGGTGCATTACACAACCCAGTAACAGAGTGAGTGTGCTGCTGGATGACACCCAACCTGTCTCTTCCCGAGTTCCGTCATGATCTCTCCTCCCCGGCTCTGCACAAATGGACCAGGGATGTTGTGGTGCCTCCCACCGCAAGGAGGTGGTTTGTCGGTGGACGAGCCCAGCCCCAGCCCTGCTGACCTTCCCACCACCCTGCCTGTGGTTAGGACTCTTGTGGCACAGTGGCCTTGCGGGGAGATCCTGGTGGTGCAGCGTGAGCTGGGCAAGGGCAGCTCCACCCAGTGCAGGAGCACGGAGTCATTAGTAGTGCCCAGCCCGCTTGTCAACAGCCCCTGGCCGCTGAACACAGCCTGAGTCACCGGCACCTGAATGAAAGTAGCTTTGTTGTTGTTTTGTCCTTTCTGGCCTCTGAAGAGTGCACCTGGCCAGGAGGGCAGGAGGCTGTGTCAGGCTAGACTGGCTCCCGCGCTGGAGCCTGGCCCCATGAGCAAAGGCTTTCCTTCAGGCCAGGAGCTCACTGTCCATTCAGGTAACGATGACACCTCACGTGCACTGTGCTGTGAACCACTGGACACTGGAAATCAGAAGCCCTTTTGCCTTCCTCCCAGTGTGACTTCCTTTGGCTTCACTGTGAGTCCTTAGGTGGTTTTTCCAGCAGATTCAGAAAGTGCTGGAGTCAAACTGCCAGAGGCTGAAATAACAGCACAGATGCCATGTCTGCAGAAGCATGTTCCTAGGCATGATGGCAAGCTGGCACAGAGCAGACTGCATCCACGCTGACAGACTCCCTCAGCCTCCAAAATGGGGCAGGACTTAGCAGTGGTTGGAAAGAATGTGTTTGATTTTTTATTTTGTTGTCACATCTCAGTGAGGTTGTGGAAGGCAGGGTTCACCGGATCCATAGTCCCATTTTGTCCCTCGTGGTACTGGTATTAAGGGGTATTAAAGAAGATTTTCACAGTTTTTTTTTTGTTTTTGTCCCAGCACTTTGAATTTTAAAAAGTAAGAGGAATGCCTCTTAGCCCTTCCACAGGAAAGCGCCTGCCCCATTCCTCATTTCATGTCCTGCTTCATACTATAAACAAAGATCATTACAAGTTGCACCTTGCTTATCCTCTTTATTTTTCCCTATCAGCTTAGGCCATAATTGCCATTCCTTTCCCCTAATTACTCCACCCTGGCTTAAGGTGCAAAGAATGGCCTTTGTTTGGCAAATAAAGGGTAGGCAGGGCTTTGAAGGAACACATTGCTGTTATGGAGATTCACCCAACATTATGTGGTTGGCTCTTCTAGTTTCTGTTAAAGCCAACGCTTCAGTCATTTCCAGCAGGGATGTCAGAAGAGAAGTCCTGTCCTACAGACAGAATATCTGACCCTCTACTGTATAAAGGGGGGAAAAAGCTACATAAAAATTTCATTTTCAAGCTTCATTTTCAATAATTTCAATATTTCATTTTCTATCAATCCCAAATAAAAGCGAGTACATGCAATATAAAGGTAGCCATTATGTCATCTTTTAAAAAGTTTTAGATATATCAGATGCATATTTTAATGCTCTCTGGACTTGGTTAAAATTGTTTTTCCTAGCTTTGGCATTTTAAAATTTGAGGATACATGAATAATTGTCTATAATTTTACATAAACCAACGTGCCCAGTGACTGAAAATATAGCTTTAGCTCTTGTTATTTGCATCTAATAGGAATAATTATGAAGACACTGAATAACCATTTATATATAGTGCTTTAAGTTCAAGAAGTTCATGAAGGTGCTGGTTTGCTATACTGAACATTTTACATAGCTGAACTTCAGGACACTCTTCTAGTTTGACATTTAAAAATTGCACCATTGCACACCTGAGGTCTAAATTCTTTCAAATCTTCTATGGAACTCTAGCATCTTAAAGGAGACCACTTGAAAGTGGCACTGAGTCAAGAGTTTGGAACAGGAAGAAGTAGCTATGCTCAGGAACCAGGTCAGTCTGGCTATCTTCAAACAAATAATCAGATCTCTTGGAAGGGACTGTAAGTGCAATAGTGCTACATCTGTACCAACACCAAGCTATTGGGAGATAGCTGGTCAGACGTGAAAAGAAGGGAAAATCCATCTAGATTAGGGGTTCTCAATTTAGTATGTATCAAAGTATGCAGTGACAGAAACTACTAGCACTTCTGGTGGTGGTAATACGGTGTATGTGGGACTAATTTGGATGTCTTTTTGTGTCATGGTGTGTTTCATGCTTCAGGGTCCAGCTTGTCTTCCTAGGCTGGGACGGTAACTGTGGTAGGAGTACCTGAAAACACTGGGACATGAGCTGCCAGATGAAAGCTCAATGATAAGGTCTTGACATGACAAGGACTTGAGAATGGAAGGAAACAGTGGCTCCTGGAAGAGTGTGGAGAAGAAGGAGAAAGCAGAAACACACAAAATGTTTTCTGCAAGAGATAACTTAAGATTGCAAACTTCATCTGCAAGAGATGACAGTGATTGTTCTGTGCCTAAGAAGCCTGAGAAATCTTCCACTCATGCCCTATGTCTTCATGTGCAAAGTAAGGCTTGAAAACATGAAATTAAAAATAGAAATTTCAAGCATGTGGCTCCATTAAAACAGGGTCTAGTCACCCCACGAAAACAGGATTAAGAAATCTTGATAAGACTTGAATTTATGGCAGGATCACTTTTGGCCCCTTCTGTCTGATACAGGCATTGAATTATTGCTATTCTGCTACTAAAGGACACTTGAGTTATGTGAAAAAATCTTCCAGTTATTGAATAATTAACTGAGTGAATTCAGCTATGCTGCTACTTAAATTATACTAAGACATACCCAGGCAAACAGTATTTTCTTTATATATGTGTATATATATATGTATGTATATAATTTTCAGATAAACTTTTGTGTGTAGAGTACTATTTGTAGACTCACTCTTATTTGTAGGAGGTGTTTGATGGGAAAGAACTCAACACATATGTATATATATGTACATATATATATATACAAATACATAAGAGAAAGAGACAGAAAATGGGAATTTTGCTCTGTTTTGGGTCTGAAACCAAAGGTAAGACATCCTGGTTGCCCTTGTCCTACCCAGTGCCAGCAGGCAGCTCGGAGCACTGCTGTTGCCCCGACGTATCCTTCATCCATTGCCCATGCCAGACATCCACACATGTGAACCATACAGCAGCCCTACACATTACTGCAGATGCTTACCTCAGCTCCACAGCCAACATCTGCAGGAGCAAGCCCACAGAAAGAGGTTGTAAGGTCCTCATTATCAATGAACACAACACAAATGGTGAAAGTAACCTTTTATTTGCATGTGATATGGAGACATACATACTGCAAACACATGCCACACATCATAAAAGGACAGGATACTTGGGGGATCACAGCAGAGAAACATTAGCATCTGCTTCTAATAACCAGCGTAAATAGTACATGCTCTGAGTTTCTCATGGTCTTTCTGAACAGAATTCCAGAAGAGCTGCACACATGGCACAGCCAGGCTCATTAACACCACCGGCCATCCGCACACTGCACCAAGGGGAACCCAGCCCTGCCTGACCATGCAGGGCAGAGCTGGTGGGTACAGCTTTGCACCCCACTTCGGCTGGCTCACTGCTGTCCTGCCCATCACTGCTGCAGGGGCATGGTGTGCCAGTGGCCAGGCTCACTCAGGCTTTTGAAAAAGACATTTCAATAGAGGTGGAAGGTTGTTCATGGAGCTTGCTGGCTCCAGGTGTCCCACTGCTGGGATGGGCCCCGTGAGCCACTGCTGCTAGCAGCATGCAACAAAGCACAACCTGGCACAGAAATGCCAGATTCCTGGAATTACTATGCTAAGCACAACATGAAAATGCTCAGAGCATTGCTGTCCAGGCAACACTCACAAACTAAATCTTCTGTAGATTAGGACAAGTTCTGGAGAAATGAGAAAGAATGCAGCCAGCTAAGTAAAGACAGGTGTGCGGCTCTGCTGCCTGGCGTGTAAGAACAGAAACGATTGTGGGATGAGATGAAAGCCTTGCTGTGAGCACAGGTTGGCTCGTGGAGGCATGGTTGTGACTGCAAGTACGCAGTGCCGTACAGCAAAACACAGACCAAACATCCCCAGCGCAAACACCAAGGGTAGTTATGGAACTAGCTGGAAATTCATGTATCTACACCAGTTGCCTTGCCGTTACCTCTGGCTTCTAGCTCAGCCCTTCCGTCATAAGGCAATTATTTTAACTCTCTTAAACATCTCAACTATCTAAACAGTCTAGGTTTATTTTAGTAATTTGATTGATTTATCAGTAAAAAAAATCCCAACAAACCTGAAACTTTAGTCCTGTACATCTTATGACCGAAATGATCACATCTAGGATTAGTATATTTGCCACAATAATGCAATCCATTTTCAGAATATCAAGATTTCCTCTGAGCTACATCTGTTAGCGATATGGCAAGTTTTTCTTGTCCCTGTCACATCGAAGAATCTTGTAAGGAAGGAAGGAAGAATGCTATATGCTATGTGTTATGCTGGGCCATGATTTTCTCCTAGCAGCAATATTTACAGCATGTCCTGGACTGGACTGCCCACCAGCGATGTTCACAACTGGTGGCCCACCAACTATTAAGTGCTCTGAACCTCTTTGACATGCAGCCTGTTTTTAATGGGTGGGATAGCTTTTACTGATGTGTTTACTTCATGAAACATTCAATTAGCCAGATTCATCATCAGCATATTTGCTCATCCTGCCTTTGTGTTGGGTGCTTCATCAAGCTTTTCCTCATGCGCACAGTTTGCCATCTGCTTGTAGGTTGTTCAGAGACTGTGTGAAGATTCTCTCTCTCTGAGAAAATGTGTGCTGGTCCATTGAAGTATTTGCTAGTGATGCAATGGCAGCTGTTATCATCACGTCATATGTGTGCGGGTGGTTGCAATACATGGTATATAGGTTGTCAAAATTTGCCAGGAAGATGTGTTTTTGATTGTGGTATTGTGTGCATGTGTGGTACTGCTGGAGCAGCACGCATAGGACTTGGAATATTACATGAGTACTATGCGTGAGTGCTATATAAACCACATACCAGAGTGGTTACATGCTGTATTGGGTGACAGTAACACCATATTCACACAGCTTTTTCACATATCTCTTTATCAGCTGCCCATTTTTGAGTATTCCTTGGGGCCCCGGTTGTTTCCATGTGTGTGCTGGGCAGTGGACTTCACTGAAAGCACTATCACACTTGGAAACCAACTTTTCCTTGCCAGCACTTTTCTGACTCTGGGTGCCAGCAGTTCAGGCTCTGTGGGACAATGGTTCATTTCCAGTGTCTGTCAGGATGTTTATGCTGTTTATGTGTAGGCCTTTGTCACCTGGTATTAATTGGATTGTGCCCTCTCTGCCTTTGAAGGCACAGAAGGCTTCAAACTCCTTTTTTATTACACATGGTGCTGTGGCCTGTAATACTAATCAACTACATTTGGAAACACCATGTTGTAAATATGGGATATGCAGCACCCCACTGCATCTTTGGAGATCAAATGCTCTCACGGTGGCTGAGGACTTGCCTGCAGCTAATGACCTTCTTTAGCTCAGAAACCTGTCTGCTGCACTTTTGCACCAAGATGCCAATAGCTAAACCTGAGGAAGCCTGTAGTCACCACAAATTTAATTTGGTTTCCTTCCCTCCTGGTTATGCAGAAGTGTTGATTGCTCTGATGGCCTGGATTGTTGCTTTGCAAGCAGATAACTGTTTGTCATGGCACGTACTGTTTATGCTGTATACTCTGCTTTATTTCTTCTCATCTGGAAAAGCAAATATTTACCTCCAGTGGGTATTGAAAATCAGGTTTAGAATCCTGCTTCCACTTAACCAGGCCAGACACTGTAGTGCATGGTCCTATTAGTAACAATCTCTTTGGCAAAGGTACCTGATACAGTAAGAAGCGTTCTGACAGCACTAATGCATAGATAGTGCTCTATCTCTACTCTGGTGTTTTGCCAGGTAATGACTGAGCTGATAAGGAATTCTGCACATTGTTGCAGTGCCTGGCCTCCTCTCATCCGGCCTGATAGATAAGTTGAACATCACATACTGAAGCATGACCAGCAACATGTCCTTTGATTGCTCACTGAGTTTGCTCCACATGTTTGTCCTTCCTCTCTTTGGGGTCGAGCAGCCCCAAGTCACAGCAACCCATGAATGGCATGCCGGTGGGCACTGGCATTTGGAGTGACGTCACTGCTGCCTGTTGGGGCACAGAAGCTTGGGACTGATTAAGTTTTAACTTTTGAGTCTGGAGCTATATGTGTGGGCTCACAGCTGGGGACTACAAAGTGCTATATGGAATTGGCAAAGAGAAGAAACACACAGATTGCCTGCTGTCAGGACATCTGTGTCTTTTTATTTTGGGTACATTTAGCACTTATAGTGTTTCACATCTGTCACATATGCAATATGGCACTGACAGTGGTTACCGTTATATTTACATTTTGCCTTGATCACATTTGTTGTTGTTGTTTACCCTGTCTGCAAAGCCACCTCCTTGGCCGCACACATTTCATTTGTTAGCATCAGGGGTGCCTGGCACTGAATGTTACCAGCAGTGTGCTTGGTGACACACACATGGCATTAACAACATGGCATTCAGCTTGTGTATCAACCCCACATCGTTTGCATTCTCTTCACAAATGCCACCTCCCCTGTTCTGTCTGGACCTATATCATCTTGTCCTGCACAGCACTTGCACAGCACAGGATAATTGAAAGACAAGCCTGCAAGAGACCTCAAGTGGTCTGAAGTGGCTTAATTTGCCCCCTGCTCAAAGTACACCCACAACATAAGCTAGTCTGGACAGACATTTGTCTAATCTAGTCTTTAAAAAGTCTAAGCTATTCTTAAAACCTCTCAGTTGCACCAAATCCAAAATCCCCCTCAGCAATAATTTTCATTCTGCTCATGTTAATGTTTTGTGTAAACTTTGGTTGGAAATGCAACTTGTCCTTTGAGATGTCCATGTGATTTCAGATTCTGCTGCTGCTAAGTCTGACAGAAATATAATGATCCAGCTCTCGCCCTCTTTCCCAAAATGATTCCTCACTTATTTGCTAACATCCCTGTCATTTTAGCTCCAATCTGGAGTTTGGAGTCACAAAGTTTCACTGATATAGACATGTTCAACTTGTGGTTATTTATGTCTTTGCTTCAAAACATGGCCAGGATTGCTCTTCTGCTTGCAAATTCACAGCCTTTATCCCTCCCTTTATACATCTCATGCATTCATGTTTGTCCTTTCACTGGTCATGGCACATCCCTGATTCTGGCTGCTTTGCATACAGATTGGGAACAAAATATTGCATCTTTATACCACATTGCAGCTACTGCTGCTCTCCTGGTAGGCTTTTATCTTCACTTTGGCTGTCTTTGATTGCAAGTGGTATGGAGCTTCCTGACGGAATCACCAGGAGAGCCATTGGATCACCTCTTAATTGCCAATGCTAAGGCTGGATGGACTTGATGGCAAAGATGAAAAGTTGCAGTGTTTGTTCTGAGGAAAGAAATGAATCTCAAATGGGAGTGGAAATTTGCCATTTTGCTAGTTGTTAGGAAAATGAGGGGAACAAGAGGATGAGATTCCTGGAGCCAAATCCGTCCGGAATATATCACATCACAAGCTTTTCTTGAGACAGAATTACTTCATTATTATTTTTTAATTAAACCATTCTTAAAAATAATCCTTACTTTTAAATCACAAGTCAAAAATGCAAATGTGAACCCTGGGAACTTAGAAGTCTCAGGCTACACAAATTTCTCTCATCTCTTCTATGGAAACAACAAAAGATGAATACACAAGGAATCTCTGTTAAGGATAAGTTTTAATGATCATCTGCAACTTATTATTCCATAATACATGCCATTAATAAACTGAATTACCCCCAAAAGTCTGTCCTGCAAGAAGTGCTATATTTCCTGCATCTGCTGCATCTGTTTTATCACATCTCTGCATCCTTCTTAAAGCATTGTGCAACATGTTAAAAAGGATTCCAGCACAAAGCAATCACAACACAGGTATATAATATCTGAATCTTTTGTCTTCTTCCTTTGTGGCTTTTTATTTCACTTTTTACTGTTTCTGTATGTGAGGAATAACTTCCAACTGCAAAAAGTTCAGTCTACCTGCTTTCCTCTCTCTGACTGAAAATCTTTGTCTGAAATTTGGGTTTAAAACATTAAAGCTCACCCTAGTTAATGGTAGAGTCACCAATAGATTCAAGCTGTCACATGGATTACTTTGTTCTGAGAGTTCTACTTCAAGGCCACGGAAGTTAATAGGATACTTTTCATTGCCTGCAGTGAAAACTATCCTGGGCCTATATTCATGCATAATTAGTGAGTGGGAGATGAAAGGACCGCGTTACCTTCCAATCCCACATTTTTAGTGGACTGTTTTCCCTACCCATGTGGCCGCAAGATTCTCATTCCAGTCTGCCCTTATCTTGATTTGGGCGAAAAATGCTTCTCATAATGGTTTCATTATGCTAAGGTATGTACCTCTTCACAGAATCAAATTAACCTCTGTCCTGTTCAGATATACTGTTATCATCATTACTATTAAATTAGTTGTTCTGAAGCAACTGCAGACAAGACATCAAGCCAGTCCCCCCCCGGCCGCATTCCACAGAGCGAGCTGCAGCACAGAGTTCCAGTGAATGTATTGGGAAATGCACTGCTGCACACTGGGAAGCCCAGGCTGCCTCTCCTCCCTGTATCCTTGCAGCTGTCCTTCAAGCCGGTAAGCTGCTTTCTCGGTGAAGCGCTAGAGAGGAGGTCTGGAGGCTTTATGATTACGTGTGAGAGAATCCAGAGGTCTCAGTTTCCTCCTGTGTCCCTGGCTGTGAGCTGACTCCTCTGTTCCTCGTGTATGAAATGGCTGTAAGGTCTTTGCCTCCTCCCCTTCTCCATTTCCCCACTCTGCTGCTGTCTAACAGGCACTGTAACTTCACCTTCAATGCACACATAGCTTTCAGTATCACTTAAAGTTCCCAATTGTTCTTTATTACATTGGTAATTTTATGATCTACTTAACGACAAATATTTGTATGATTTTCCTCTATGAAATTATTGTGTATTTTCTGTCACTTTATTACATAATCATGAATAATTTGATATAGATAATGTTTGATTCATTTAGAAAAAGTCTATCCCTTGTCATTAATGTTATTATAGTGCCACAACTTGTACTTTTAATCTTAGGCAAGTCTTACTGTGGGCTTTGTTGGACTGAGAGCAACAGAACTCCCACTCTTTGTGTTTTCAGGCTTTTTCTTAGGCAACTGGCATTCTCACCAGCAAAAAAAAATCTGGGCAGAGACTGAACTTTTATTGTAGAAGCACGATGAAAAGAAATATGCTTTATAAGTGCAAAAAGCCACGACAGAATCCTGGATGTGCAAAAATTAAGTAAGGCTAAGAAATAAGTCACAATGTATTTATGACAAATACGTATGTATACGTGTCTATGTAAAGCCAATCTCTTTTTCAAGGACAGGTAATGATTTCATGATGTGGACAGTCTACTTCATTACAATAAGACATATGGTTTCATAAATTCCATACTTACTGTGGGGTATTTGTTCAAACTTTAATGCCACACACTGTTCTAAACTTATTGTGAAGAAAAATACCAGCTGATGATGAGAAGCAGAGCTAGGAGTACTAGATCACACCAAACTTTGCCAGGATACAGATAGGCGAAGCCATCAAACAATTACCAGAACTTTCCAGCAGACACTGCAGTGTGGAAGCTTCTTGGCTGCTCTTCAGCTCTGGTGGCTCAGTACCATTTTAGCATGGTGGATCAGCCATTTGGTATTAAACCTCTATGTCTTTGCTTATTAGCAAAATGAAGAAATATAATTAAAATCTAGGCACACAAAATATGTGGAATGAAATCTTGTACCTGCTGTGATGAATGTGAATTTTGCTTGTGCCTTCAAAAGGCCAGGATTTTACCCAGAATGTTTAGGTGTCCTTATTTTGAAATAAAAGACACATTTTTAAACTTAATTTATAAAGATGCCTACCATAAAACTTGCTTATATGTATAGTAGTGTTGCTCATCAGCTTTTCAAGATGTAAACCTTTATAATGATTCCTTTTCTATTCACAGAGGAACAATATAGTAGATGACTGCGTTTTTGAGCTAAAGAGAAGTGGATTTGAGTTTCAAGTATGCTCTTAGGTCTTAATTTGAATTCTTGCTCATTGTTGGCATTTGTGTGAGGTCTGTGCTGGCATCAGTGTGATAATATAAAATACCCACATTGGCTCTAACCACAGCAGAGCTGCTTATACCTATATACATATATTCTCAAACACACTGTTTTAATCCACAGTGGAGCTCACCTGAGGCGTGTCAGTTCACTGTCCTGTAGTTCTGTTGTGTCACTTTTGAGCTAGACATGTCTAGCTTTAGAGGATTTTAATTAAGTAGCCAAGACATGGTTAAACCTCAGTGCATTGGTTTACAACAAATGTCAGTTTTTAAAAGTTAGCATCTATTTCTGCTTGGGGAAATGCAGTAAAAACAATGCGAATTTTTAACTGTACTCCAAATACCTGGTTTCCACTGAACTATAGTTTTAGCAGAGAACCATTGCTGACACTCTGGCTTGGAAAGATGCAGTATAGAGGCTTCAAGAGGCAGCCACAAGCTGAAAAAATGTATGCAAGGGCTTGGCTCTGTATAAGAGCTCATGATATCAGCCTCCAATACTGACGACATTTAGTATAATATTTATTTAGTGAACATGTTAAATGAGTCACAAGTTTTTTAGCTAGACTTCCCTAGAACTTTCATTTTGCAAACAATTGACTGTGACCCTGGAAACACTGATTCATGTGTGTGGCAGCGATTGAGAGCACCCACAGTATGAAAAATGAAGCACGTGTGTACCCCTGCATGGGGTCAGGGCAACAGAGGTGGGTGATACTGATTTCAGGCTTTTGACCCTAAACAAAACATTCCTTGTTTTTAACACCTTACTTCTCTTTCTTAATCTGTAAAGCAGTCTTTGGCTGGTGACAGCTGTGAGAATTCTGAAGTCCATAATGTACCATGGGGACCTATTCTGATTTCTGTTGCCTTGTAATACACTTAGAGCAGCACATGGAAAGTGAATAGTGAGAATTTTCTGTTGGTGAAAAGAAACAGAGTCATCCAGAGGAAGGAGACCCAAGAGAGCCAACCTCAGAGTCAGAGGAGAGGTCTCATTTTGTTCCAGCAGTTTCTTCACGATTCTGTGAGCAATTTCCCCCTCTCAGTTGCAGTTTTACCAGCTTTACATTGCTCCCCTGCAGACCTAGCTGGTCCCACAGCCTGTTTTCCATTCCCAGCATTTGGGAAGTCCTGTGACAAAGCTACAAAACTCTCCTATCTGAAAGGGATTCAGATATTGTGGAGTGCCCAGATATGTTCCTCTGTGGTTCCAATTTGGTTTTCATCCTATAAGCATGACTTAACAGAGTTAGTTATGTTAGGTGTATTTGAGGTAAAGTAGTCAACCCTTTTAGCTGGTAGAGGGAAGGGAGAGACTTCACTGAGGTTTTTAATTTACTAGAAATTTGTATTAGAAAGTGAAAACCAGACCCCACATTGATGAAACTATTTAAAAGAGAAAAAGTATGCAGCACAAAATTCAGACTGTCTGCCTCCTACTCACAGATACACTCACATTTGGAGCAGATAGAGGAATAACGCTTTAGGACTTGCTGGGATTCCCTTTATGGAAAGAAAAATATTCTCAGAATAATAGACAAAGTAGCTGGGCAGAGCTATAAGGCTTCCTACTGAAATTGTTGGAGAAGGGTTTCCCCAGATCCGTGGATGAAACCTGGAAGATAATAATTGCTCACGAAACTCCTGTGCCTGTTTTCTGGGACAATAGCTTATACATTTCTTTACCCGTAAAATGCCCTTGCTCCAACTCTGACCTGTTCCTCACATTGCAAACTCTTTGTGTGAACAGCCTTGAGAGCCCCCCTGTTTGCTGGGCTGTTGAGGGAGGCTTGGACAGGGTTCCTTAAGCTGCCTTTCCAGATTACATTTCCTTACTGTAGACGGAGCCCTCCATGGTTGAAGGTGAGAATATGATTTACCCTAAAATCCCTGTATCAGCCATGCCTCCATGGAGTCTAAGATTAAGTGACAAATAATATGCATGCCTCTCCAGTCCAGTCAACAGAGAAAAGTCATCACAAAGTCAACTCTTCCACCTGGAGGATGAATAATTCCATCCAGCACTCTCACTTAGATATCTGCTTAGATATCTGCTTCTTGTCAGGAATCACCTATCCAACTTCAGACATCTCTACCTGTCTAAATCTGTGGTGATTATCCAGACTGCCTTTATAATCCCACACTAAGATCAATATCTAAAATAATTGTGCTGTATTTGGGCCTCTAGAGTCTCCTCTCTTTTCCCATTGACTATTAAATGACTAGTGTTAGAGACTCACTTTGAGATATTTTAACTGAGTTAAGATAAACAACACCCCTTCAGTAAACTATCTGAGTACAGCCCTGTCTTATTTCTGTGAACTGTGTTACACACCTCTAGAATTAAGTAGACTCTACTTTAGGAATGCCTCATTAGTTTCTTGCATTTAAGTGCTGAATTGGTCCATTTTACTCAACATGAAAAAAAGTCAGTGATCTGAGAACAAAACTGCATGTCTAGAAAAGACAAATTCCTCTGTGTAATGGAACAGTAGGTAGAGTATTGCACTTCAGTCAGCAACCATATCTTCATTCCCTGACACAAAAGCACCAGCAAAGCAGAGAATAGTGCAAGTTTGAATAATGTGTCCAAAATCAGTGACAGCACTGAAGTGTGATCCTGGGCAGACGTTTCTCATCAGTCTTGCTTGTGACCAGTCAGAATAGGAAATCACTCCTGTAACTCAGCAGCATAGATTTACATTTGCAAATGAAATGGTAGGAGAATTGAAAGCTTTGAAAGTTCTGCAAGAGCCCAAATACCACCAGGGTTCTTAACATATCTGAGAGGGAGGATCACCTTCAGCCTTGAACACACTAAGTATAGACAAGAGGTACATAAGCAGTCAAAGATAACACCACTTCATATCAAGAGCTGCTATCCAGCCCTACAAAGGAATTTGAACAACTGCTAACGATTTCTAAAATCTGCACTTGATTACTGCAGGACTTCAGATACCCCCTCCAAGTATTTATGATCTTTCACTACAAATCAGTGGTTTGAAAACACCTAAAAATAATGCTGTAAAAACTCTTCCAAGCATCTTAGTAATAGAATTATTACTAGATTTGTTTCTGTTTTACAGATACATTCTTTGGCTTCAGCTATGTGTTTCAACACACTCTCCTTACATCAAGGGCTCTTCAGGGCTTTTTCTATATGTGCTGAAAGACACTTCTTTACCTGAGGCTACTCTGCTAACTTCTTGGACCATAAAGTATCTCAGGATAATTTAACCACGTGAGGCACACTCAGAAGATTTGGCAGATTGTCTCAGGCATTTGGAGTTAACCAATAATAACATCCCTGCTCCTAATCCTCCAGATTTCTTCTAAGTTCTGCTTCTATTTGTTCTTAGTGAAAAGCATAGCATTATCTTATTACAGCAATTTGATTTTCATTATCTAAGTAGGGTGCTGTGTCAGCAAAAAGCAGCACTTTGGAAAGGATGGAAAAGACTGCGAGTCATGGACGAATGAGTGATTGGTGGAGAAAAAAACAAGATAGAAGAGAGTATGTTGAGTGATTGAGTGAGCTTGGGAAAATAAGGTGAGGCCTGTGGTAATCAGTTCAGAAATATGGTTCTTTGTTTATGTGATTAAGTAGGGGAAGCCTGCACATATAACCTGTGCTTAGATGGCATAAGTTCAGCCAGAAGTGTGCTGTACAACAGTTTGTATATAAGAAGCTGGAGTACTGAGATGACTGCAAGGTCCTGCTTAAATCATTCGACAAGAAAAGCTACCTGGTAAGAAATCGCCTGCCACCAAGTTCTATTTCAAAATCTGCTTTTGAGATGCAATTCCTTTACCACAAGAAGAGGCCTGTAAGGTAGGGAAAATCAATCTTCAACTTAGGAACCTTTAGTTATGCTGCATCCCTTTGGAGATACAAGGTTTCAAGAGATGATATATGAATTGGTATGGGCATGGAGTACAGCATGCTCTTGTTGGTATCTAATTAGCTCCAGTTTAACCAAGTTTCTGGGCTGAGTGTCTTTAACATTTAAAATCTATTGTATATATTTTCCTGTGTACAATCCAATGTTCACTGAAGGCAATGGGGCCATGTCTACTGCAGTAAACAAGATAAATCAAGGACTATTCCCTGGCTCTGATGTCAAGTTCTGATAGTACAGCATATATCCATATTTCTCAGCTCTCTTCTTCTTCCAGAAGGACAGAGCAACCAGAACCAAATTGCCATTGGGAATGACAACCCATGGGTCTGATCCCTGAATGCTGCCTGGACAGTGTCAGGGAGAGCTGGGACCAGACTTTGAGGCATGCTAAAAGTATGTGGGATAGTCTTGTGCCAGTAAACTTCCCTGGTTTATTAATACAAGCACAGTCTGAGAGTCTTTTGATTGGCATCAGTAGACTACAAGTGGGTGAAAATGAGCCATCTCCTCTGATGGATTTATAATCCTTTGAGATTCCCAGAGCATATTGCTTTCGGGTAAGAGACCTCCATCTTAAAAGAGAAAAAGGAATTTGAAAGCTGCTTTGGGCATGTTGCCAGCTGCACAGCAACATCTGGTTGGCATTCAGAGGCTTCAGGGGCAGCTAATCCTACTCTGAGTAGGATTAACATCCCTGTTTAAAACGTACTCTTGGTATGTCTGGTGGAGCCAGGATTTTGGCTGTCCAGAGCAGAGGGAAAGAGTGCAAGAAGGAGGGCCTGTGTGACCATCACAAAGTGTTTGCACCCCCACTTTGTTCTCTGTGGCTTCAGTGCTTCACCTGATGAAACAAAGCATCATAGCTTTAGCAGCCCTGCCAAATGCTTGTTAGATACTGTAGAGGTGACTGCCTATCTCCTCTTTACATTCTACAAGTGAGAGCACTTACCAGCAAGGGGTGGAGCTATTTACAGAAATACTGCTCTGCTTTCTGTAGCATAGGTGAGAAAGATTATATTCAGCACAGATGCATGGAAATCCCAGGTACATTGCCTGTGAAACTGTTTTCATGAAGGAAATAACAAGATTTATTGGGACCAAAATTGTAGCAGTACTCATGGACGAGCTCCTACACAAAATTTTATCCTGTTTTCTATAGTTAGGTGTAAAGGAGTTGAATTTCCTTGACTCAAAGTACCTCTGCTGATAGTGACTGACTGATTTCTTAAAGACTGACTCTACTGATAAACTCAGCTGTTGGAAATTACGAGACAACACAGAAGTTTGATGCTGCCTTGCAAATTCTGGAAAACCTTATGTTTTAAGTAGGTTCTCTTTGAAACTGGTGTGCTGTGGACTTGTAAGAAACGTAGCAGACCATAACCCATGTTGTCCAGAGGACTAGGAGAATTGTTCCCTGCAGCTCCAGAGCAAGGCTCAGTATGAACACACGCAGAATTGCACACACATTTTATGGCTTGCCCCAGACATCTTTGTGAGAAACACATACAATTAAGGGCTTACTAATTAACCGTGTGTTCTGAACATGGGAAGCACTGGTATGTGTAAGCAGTTTCTTCTACACCCTTCCCTTTAAGATTGTATAGAAGACAAATTACTGTTATACTCCTGCACGTTACTGTAAGAGTCTGCCACATAACTGCTGGTGAAAATTAGTTTGGCTCTGCTGAGGAGGCAGTTCAAATTATAGCTCAGAAGAGTGTTTGGCCTGGTGTACTCATATTTATAGATACCACCAAGGCCTATCATATCCAGGTGAAGTATTTGCATACTTATATGCAGTATTTACATATTAAAGTATTGTATTTACATGTTCTTTATTTTGCATGTTGAGACTTCTGACAAATAAAGGAAACACTTCAAACTGTGTCTTTATTTTTGTTTCCTATGTCTCAGATTTTCCAGAAAAATAAGTTGCTACATCCCCCTCTTTCATCCCCAAAAAAGAGCAGGAAAACGAGTGGCTTTCCTGCAGCAGCTGTTGCACCTGCTGTTTACAGTGAAGTTGGACCACAGCAATGCTTCTTTTCTGGTCCACAACATTTCCTCTAGTAGTCAAAGTCAACACATCAAAGTGAAAGCTCTGAAGGAGGAAAACAATGTGAGCTATTGTTCCAAGAAAACAAAATAAATCATCTGTAGGAAAGGAGTAAAAATTCCTAACTGGATTTTTAAAACATAAATATTGGGAAGAAGACTACAAAGCAAAATGTAACGTGTAGTTGTGATGATGCTAGACATGCTACATTTCTAGAACTTCAGTGTACTCTCACTTGATATATTCTAACAATAGAAGCAATGCATTCAATGCATGCCATGATTCTTTGGCGATACACATCACAGCTCTAGATAAAAGCCAGTGTGGGACCCTCTCATTTGCTTCTATTTCCAGTTTTGAAAAGTCCCGAATTAAGAAATTCTTCAGTCTGATGAGGTTTGGACCTATTCTTGTATTCATAGCGTTTCTTCTTTTGTTCTTCTTCCTTGCTGTTGTTATTCTTATGATGGAAATACCTTGAGGTTCCCACTGAGGGCCCCATTGTGCTAGACAATTATGCTGCACAAAGAGGTTGTGATGTAAATAGAGAAACCAGTGTGTGGTAGAGGAAACAGAGTAGAGGATCAGCTTGCGTGTACTCTACGGAAAGGTCAGAGACAGAGGTAGTCAAAACCCTGTTTTGTGTTGCCTGGCTTGTAGTTTGTTTTTAGTAATGGAGGAAGTCAAATATGCTACATCATTTTACCTGGATAAGAAGGATTAGATTTTTTCAAAAACATAAAATACAACTTGCTCTGCTGTAAGGAGGAGGTGAGGAAATGTGTACTTGATTGCCAACCAGGATTTCTCAAGAAACTAAATGAAATCTGGAGGATTGCCTGCCATCATGAAATCATATTATCCAGAGGCACTTAGGTTACCTCCCCTCTCAGCATAAGCATATTAGTTTTGACCTTGTGACCTAGATACGGGTAATAAAATCAGCTTTCTTGAGCAGCATCGCTGCAGCCATGTAGCTGTGGAACGGTGCACCTTATTTCCTGTGATCCCAATTCGGGGTTCTGCTTAGAAAACTGAAGGCACAGAAATCAAAGGCTAGTTCCTGTTTTCTGGATGCTGTTTTGGGAGCCCTACCATCAGAAAAAAGGAAACAGAGCAGAAAAGTCTCTCTAAAAGTAGACCTTCTATGTCAGTTTACTTGAAAGAGTCTGGAGTAGCAGATGCAGAACTGTGTATCCAGCTGAAATAAAAGCAAGCACAGTTGTTTCACAAGAAACGGAAATCCAGAACTGACTCAGTTTCTTCCTATTGTAATGAAAGTCCAGAGGAAATTAATGAAACCTATTACAAATTTAATGAAGTAAATGAAACAATCCCATTGCCTTGGTTTAATGACTTCCACACAAAACCCTCAAAGGGTTGGTACATTCTGCCTACTGGGTTCACAGCACTGGGCCAGGTCCTCATAATAGTAACAGGCTGAAAAGCTGTGTCTCATGTTCTGATGTTAACGCACCAAACTGAAACAGTTGCAAAATAAATACTGAAAATAAAGGACTTTGGACTGGTTGAAAGGTAAAAGCACAGTTTGTAGAGCTCAGTGTAGAGATAACTGCACTGAACTTTGATGGCCATTGAGAAGTAGGGGATCAGAGGGCTCAACCCATTGCATTCCATCTGCAGCCTTCACATGGATAAAACCGTGGTGAAAACCAACAACTCTTAAACATTAAGTATATACAATCCTATAGTGCACTAGCTTGATAAAAAACTCCATTAAAGAGGCTCCTATTTCTGTTCCTCTGCTGTATCTGATCACTTTGTGACTTAGGAACATCTTTCTCAGACTATGTCTTGCTCTCAACAAAGCTACAAATTGTGCTGTACTTTCCCCCATTAATGTGAAGAATCATTACCAAGTGTTTTAGAACTACTTACACTGCTAGATCTTGCCATTAAAAAACCCCTTTATTAAAAAAAATACAGAATTTCTTTCATAATGCAAGATGTGTTTGTGTAATTAGAGAACAATCTGATGCACCTGATGGCATAAAACTATCACTAAATGCTATCTGACCCTCATGTGGTTAGGTATATTTTACCATGTAAGAAATGCAAAAGGTTTTGAGGGTCCACACACAGTCTTTTCGTGTATGTGTACAGTGTTAGCACAGACAGGGTTGGGTGCTGGCTGTGGCTAAGAAGCATACCTATTAAAGCTGAAATACAGAAATAATTTCTAAGGCACACAGTCACAGACGAATGCACAACTCCCTTTGATTTTCACCGAGGCTTAGGTACTGCTCTACACTTTCTTCAAGTTTCCCTCTCCCTTCCATCCAAACTAAGAGGTAAAGATTATTGACCTTGTCCTGCTTTCATAGACCAGACAAAACCACCAGGAAATAGCTTATTTCAGCACTTGAAAAAAATAATCTTTGCTGGTGAATGTCTTAAAAAAACCCTGAAGACAGATGAATTCTGATGAATCCGGCTGAAGTGCTTTAAGGTATTACTGCCCTGCTGTCGTCTGCCACTCTTGCAGCAGACTGTGTATTCAGTCAGCAAAAGGCTATGGGGACCAACGTCCTGGCTGGTCCATCACACAGATGAGCCCATTAACTGAGGAAATTTTTGTGGCAAAATGGGTTTACCTCTTTTTGCTATGCGGGCCCACTGCCAGGCAGCAATGCCACCAGACAGGCAGCCACAAACAGCTGGGGTGCCAACATAGCCTGTTGTGGTGTGGGTCAGTCAAAATTGTTCCTTCCTTCCTCCCTTCCTTCCTTCTTCCCCTTTTCTGTTTCTTCCTTACCTTCCTTTATCTCTCTCTTTCTCCCTTCTGCTCTTACATTTCTGCGTCTCTCACCTTGCTGTCTGTATTTCTTCACTGCAATACAAGAGTTAGGTCTCTATAGGAAATCCACCTCCAACCTCCCACCAGTACCCTCCCAGACAATTAAAATTTTGTCCCCCTCCCCCACAATCTCGTTTGTTTTGTTATTGTCAGCTGGTCTCTTGGATTAGGGTTTGCAGCTCTCTCTGGGCTCAGGAAAGCTTGGTAGCTTGGCAGGATTTCTTGCCAGATCACTGATCCTAATGTGAGTGCCAGAATCCTGCAGTTTGCATAATGCTAATTTGCTTTTCAGCCCAAGTTGCCAACTCACATGCTGCTTAGCACATCAAGTAGCAGACGGAATGCCATGTGCTCTACCCCGAGCGAGGAGGAGGAGAGTAATTGGATAGATACCCACTACCTGAAATTGAAACTAATCTAACCAACTCTGGGTATAAACCTTAATGCACTGTTGAGCTTCTGGTAAGAGGTCATTAGACTGAAACTATTTCAAGCCAATTAGTGCCTTATTCTCAAAGCTCTGATTTGGAGTTTTCACTGGCATAATAAGGTTACAAATGCTGCTGCAATTATGGCAATATTCATTCACTTAGACCTAGATCCCGCCACCCTTACTCATTGTAAGGGTAGTAGGACTGGACCTTAATGCCTGTGCTAATGAAATGCTGGACATGTCAGGGTGGGGCGATACTGAGAGATATCACCACACCTAAGGGATGTTGCCAGTCACTGGGCTAAATGCCAACTACTTTCAGTCGGCTGGGTGTGGGGCTATCTCACTGCATTACAACACTCTCAAGTGTCTTACTGCAATACCAGTTCTTTCAAAGCAAAAGAAAGCCAGACCGCCTGGAAAAAAACCCTTAACCATCACCTTTGTTTTCATTCTGAGCTGCATACACACCGATGCTAATATAGCTGCAGCATGAGTCCAAAGAGGTGGGACCCTTCTAAACAGGTTGTCCAGGCTCTCTCTCCAATAAACTTCGGGAAATGAGTAGCTCTGAAGAAAGATTGATCCTTCCTGCATGAGACACCTCTCTGAGGCAGGGTGATTTGGACTGCGTTCTGAAGGTACTGGAATCTGTCAGCTGAAGGGCAAGAGGCTCTGTATTGGATCCTTTCAGTCAGCTGAAGTTTGTGGAATTGTACCTCATGCTTAGTGACAGAACCTGGGCCTGGTTTGCTTTCTGACTGATGGCTTGGTCACAGACAGGGACTGTGGGTCACAACTCTTGTGCAACACTCCCAGCCCCTCAGGACAGGGAGCACGTCTGTGAGACACTCTTCTTGTCAGTTCTTGAGCAGCAATGAATAACTAGGGCGCTGTGAGGAGCGACTTTGATTGTGTCTGCTTGGTCAGCAGGAAAGCAGGTGCCCCGGTCCAACAGGCTGTGCAGACACGCTGCTGGGAGCACAGCTCACCCACGGGCACTCGGTGAGCAGCTTGCTGCTGACAGTGTCCCAACGCCCAGCAAGTGGCATGTGGGAAGGGCTTCAGAGGAGTGCTGAGTGCACAGTCTCTAATCTAGGAGGTGTGGAGATTACAGGGGAATTGGGTAAGGAATTTACAATGAAGGCTATGGAAGAAACTGGCCGAGTAAGACACAAGCAAGAATTAATGGCCAAATAATATTGCTTAAATTTCTTGATCTGCCATGCTTGGATTTGGTTTGTTTGGAAAGTGTAGAGGTGAAATTCTCCCAAATTTGTCTTTCTGTTTTGTCCTGTGTGATGCCTTGCGTTGTGCTCCTCTCCATTTTAATAAAACTCCAAATGTGTGGAAGGATGGGGACTGGAGGGATTTATTATCCTTCCATCAAAGCAGTGGCTGTGTGTTGAGAAACAGCAAAACATTGCTTGTTAAAGCACTCTCTCTGCAGAAAGGCCTTATCACTTGGGTTTGGAGGGCCACATGAAGATTAAATATTGTACCGTATAACAGACTAATGAAAGGGGAGTATTCTTAGGACTCTGGAGGCCTGAGAAAAACGTTAAAATCCAGCCCTTTTCTACCGTGTTAGCGATGTGCACTTGCTGTGTCATGGGGCAGGGCTGCTGAGCCCAAAGCAAAGGTGCAAGTTGCTCCCACTGTTGAGGACCTCACTAGAGGAACACTGTCTTGGGGAAGCATCCTATCAAAGAAATCACTGCCATTTTTGTCTGTTTAAGGAGTGTGGTAGATGCATGTGAAAAATATATTAGATTTTCAGCATGATATAATATTAAATAAGTCCAGAAGATGGGGCCCCAAAATTGCTGGCTTTCAAGTAGTTGGCTTCAGTGGGATGTCTGGATTTATTAGGCCTCCTCAGGTAAGGCAATAATGCACATGCTTAAGGGATTACATGATAGGGGAGTTAGATGACATTAAAAAAACCTGCCCAGCAGCTGGGTCCCAGGGTTGAAAAGCCTTGCAGAAAGTGTTTTGGTGTGGGAAAATAGGGGCTCACTGATAAACTTTTAGAAATCTCTGTGGTTAGTTCTGTTCCTGGTGAGTGTGAGGTTAAGAGGAAAAGAAATCCATTATGAACAGAAAATGATTTCTCAGGAATTTCTCTCAAAACAGTCACAGTAAAGATGCATTTCCTTTCTTTAAGCATGCATACATTTCTTCTCTTTAGACTCTCTGATTGTTCAGCTGAAGAGGGTGGTAATTGCCCACCCCAGTGATTCAGCATTCTGGGAATTTCCCAAAAGTGGTTTCAAGTAAGCTATGGTTTTTGCCAGCCTTTTCCAGCTTTAAAATTGTCCTTCTCCCTAAAATGGACAAAAGTCTTTGCTTTCCCGATTGAAAGATAGGAAGGACATTTGACTAATACTAATTATAAACTGTGACTCTATGTAAATATGATTTTATCAGAGAGCTACTGCTCTTTATCAGAGAGCACTGCTACTTTTATTCCCTGTAGAAAATATTGCTTTCCTACCACGTTTTACATATTTGTGGCACATATATGGGGTACAGTACTAGGTTACAAGGTATTGTATTGTAGCTTTACAGCCAGGAAAACTAATCAGTTTAGCAGAGCCAGAATATAAACACAGGAAAAAAAGTAGCTCAAGAGTGGGAATAAATGAAAAGGAGAGGGCCATTGCAGTCAGAAATGTCTGTGCGTGAATTGTGACTGACTGAGTCAGTCAGGCAAAGCACTACAGTGTTGACCATTCTCTGTTGGCATCGTAAATACCTTCTTTCCTTCTACTTTCTTTGTGGCGTCCCCAAGCTACCTACTACTCTAGTAATTTAATAGTGATTATTTTCCTTTTCTGTTTAGCTATTAAAACTTTCCCTCTTCCATGCTGTGTGTGCATGTTAAAACTCAAGCTAGGTAGCGGAAGATAAAAGAGTAAGTAAATAATTTTTCTTTTTTCCCCTCCATTTTCAGGCTTGCTCAGTCTCGTGTGTATACATGTGTAGGCATGTGTGTATGGCTAGCCTCTGGTACAAATTAAACTAGCCACACAGAAGGACACAAAAGGCACTTAGCCAGGGTGAAGGATGTGTCCCCATTGTTTCCTCGGAGTGTTGGATTCAACATCCTTTGACTCATAATATGTAATTAAAAAAAAAAATCCTAGCAACTCGAAATTAAAACTATTGTTGCTAGAAACTGAATGCGCAAGGAACAAGAGAATGGGTGTCTAATCTGTTACAATTACTTTTCAGGATATTATAAACTTTGCTCCTACTGAACCCAACAGGAAAATTCCCAGTGACATCAGGGATGTACAAATGAGTTCATAGCCCTTCCTCAGGGTAGGTTCCCGTACCAATTGGTAGGTGTGAATAAGCAGAGAAATCCCGTTGGAATGAAAAAAAATTACTTTTCAAAGATTATCATCAGCATGAGCAATCTCAGTAAAGTTCTAATGACTGTTGTTAACAAACTGAGTTTTATTAAGTTTCCTGTAAAACAATGTGCTTTGGGGGGGGAGAGAAGGGGGGAGAAGCAGGGGGGTAATTGTCATTCCCGTGAATCAGCTCCTCTGGGAATTTCCAAAAGGTGCGGTTAGCTCAGAAGACTGTGGTGTTTGCCACATTTTTCCTTCCTAAGGCTAATCTTTGTAATTCAAATTAATTTGCAACCATTTAGTTTTGAATCTAGAGTTAATATGCTTGATTAAGCCCTACTATTAATAAATCCACCAAAGGCACAGACAATGGCAACAATTATAGAAAAAGACTAGGTATTAAGTGGAATCAATTTATTACAAATTCTGAGACTTGTCAGACAGTTCAACACTCCAAATTTATCCAGCAAGGAAATGAGGCTATCCAGATCATGAGGAGAAGGTGAAGACAGCATATCTGCAATGTGAGGGTGTCACCAGGCATCAGGGACAACACAGAAAAGTGACTGACCAATTGAGTCCCCACAGTGAGCACCACTCAGGAAAACTTAAGGAACTAGTTGCATGAAAGATATGCAAAGAGCAAACCGAAATACTCAGAAATTGCAGCGACTTGTCCACCTCCCAAGCAGAAAAGATTCATTCAGAAAATGGCAGTATTATTCTTTCTATTGTGAAGGTCTGACTTTTAAGAAAGAAATTATCCTCAGAAGTGTAGCAAGAGCAATGTTTTAACTATTACCCATATATATTTGACTAAGAAGCTACTATTGTTTGTGTCCAAGAAACATGGCCAATTCTTCCCAGCTGTATTATTGTATTATACTAATTTTCCATTACAGAGGTGACTGTTGCTCCAAGCCAGAGTATGTAAAATAGCCAAGATTTGACTCTCCAGGCTTTGCCATGCACAATGCTAAGCACCTCATGCATGGTGCTGACGTCTGTCCATACTTATAGACTTCCCTGGGAGTTGAAGGCACTCAATACTGCCTGGGAGGAAGAGATCTGTGTGTGGCAGAAAATGTTAGCGTATTAGGAAAGTAAATGGAGATGATTTCATGATGAGACTACTGCTTCTCATGCTGACCATCGCTGTTTCATTGTTTCCTTGTGTTCCCTCATCAGTCAGCATCTATCTTGTGCCCCATGGTGAGTGCAGACTGGAAGCTCTCTGGGGCAAGCACGGGGCTTGGCGTGGTGGTCGTGTGGAGCAATAGCCAGGTGCCCCAGTCACAGCAACCATGAGCTTCTGCAGTCACGCAATGGCTGCTTCCTTCCTTCATGTGATTGCTCAGCCTGTTTACATCTGTCAAGCCTTTTATAAAAGCTGTGCTGCTAGCAAGGGCTGTTTTGGGGCTGTTGGTTTTATTTTTTTTTAATTGTTTTGAAGGCTCTTTTTAGTTAAAAAGTGTTTGCCACCACAGTTAAGACATGGACTGGATTAAAGTTCAAAACCAGCTCACGTCAGCAAGTGGATGGAAATTGTTACCATCTGACAGCTGGTGGCCTGGAAGAAAAATGTAAAAGTCACTGCATGAAGGATTGGTTCAGGGCAGTGCCACGAGAAGTGACATGGCTTTGTTTTATATCCTGAGAGTACAGCTCTCTGTTCTGCCTGAGTTCTGCTCGAAGGAGTGGGCATAGAGATTGGTGAAACTCGCTGAACCTCTCTGACTGCAAGTGCCAGGTCCTACTACCTTTTAAACTTGTGCAGGAGAAGCTGTGCTTTGTGCCACTGATGATATTTGGTGAGACTGTAGGGTGGCAGGCCTGGTTCGGGTCACCAGGTTCAACACTTCTTTGCTGCCTTTCAGCCCCCTAAGTCTTTCTCCCAGCTTGTCTCATCAACTCCAATCAGAAAAAAATGAACTAATGCAGAAAAAAATCTTTTATTTTCACCTCTGCCCGCTTTAATAATGGACCAGGTATATTATTTGATATAAGAACACCCTAACTGCCAGAATGTCTCGTACAAACCAGTATGCATTTAAATACCTGTTAGGCTATTAGAGAGTGTGTAGTACAAAGACAGACCAGGCAAAGGCTGCAGAATTAACTGACCCACCAGAGAACAAATGATAGCATTAGGAATGGCACAGGCATTGCAGATTGCACATTGCAGGTGCATGTCTTCTGGCTCCAGCAGTGCCAGCTAAAGAAATGACTGCCCTGAACCTCTCATGTGCCAGTGGGCCATGCTGCCATCCAGAGGGACTCCAATAGGCTGGAGAAAGGCTGACAGGAACCTCATGAAGTTCAACAAGAGGAAGTGTGAAGTCCTACACCTGAGAAGGAATAATCCACATTATTTTAATGCCCCGCTACATGATGGAGGCTGGCCAGCTGGAAAGCAGCTTTACAGAGCAGGACCTGGAGGTCCTGGTGGACACCAAACTGACATGAGCCAGGAATCTCACATTATGGAAAAGGTGGTGAACTCTGTCCTGGGCTGTATTAGAAGTGTTTCTAACAGATCAAGGGAGGTGATCCTCCCCCTCCATTCAGCACTGCTGAGGCTGTGGCCAGAGTACTGTCTCCAGTTCTGGCACCCTCAGCACAAGAGAGAGATGGGCATACCAGAGGGAGGCCAGCAAAGAGCCCCCACGATGATTAAGGGAGCAAGAAATGGCAGAGGCACAAACAGCATAATTTTGCTGCTGCTGAAGACTTCTCTAAGCAAAAGTGGGGACTAGAGCAGCACTCCTGTAAGGAAAGGCTGAGAGAGCTATGACTTCAGGCTGGAGAAGAGGAGGCTCAGGCAGATCTTATCAATGTATATAAATACCTGAAGCGAGGGTGCAAAGAGGACAGAGCCAGGCTCACTGTGCTGACAGGACACCGGCAACAGGCACAAACCGAAACACAGAAGGTTCTGTCTGAACATCAGGAAACACCTTTTTATTGTTGGGGTAGCTGAGTACTGGCCCAAGTGGTCCAGAGGGTCTGTGGAGTACCCCTCTTTGGCAATATTCAAAAACCACCCATACGTTTGGACCTCGGCAACCTTGTTCTAAGTAACCCATCTTGATCAAGGGGTTGGACCAAATCAACTCTAGATATGTCTTCCAACCCCAGCCGTGCTGTGATTCTCTGTTTCCATGAACCCACAGCTGGAAGCTCTGCAGCACCTTTCCCCCTGCCAGCAAACATTGCTGCCTTCCCAAAGCCAGCTACAGATGTGAAGACCTCCCTATGAATATCAACAATACTGATCTGCATTATCTTAAATAACAATTTTTTGTTGATCCAGACTATTTTCATTGAACCTTTTAAAGGTGTGCATGTAAGAGCTTTTGAAGAGGTTGTCAGGAAAAGGGGTGAGGGAGGGATGGTGGTGGCCAGCAGCCAGGGCTAGGCTGGGTCCAGTTACCTCTTACCTCTGTGACCAGTGCAGTTGCATTAGAAAGGCGGAAAAGGGCTCAGTGCCCTCACCTCTGAGCTGCTGTGTTAATCAAGTTCTAGGAAATGGAAACCAGAAGAACAAGACAGCCAACAAAATACTGCAAAACTCAAGAACTTTCTGAACAAGCTAAAGAAAATAAACTTCAAGACAGTAAACTGTAGTGACAGCATTTACTCCTAAATTAAAAAATTTGGGAATAGAACAGGTCAAATAAATCACTTTCTATAGCTTCCTTACTGCAAAGGATGTGTTGAAATTTTCAAGAGTGAAGGTACAGGCAGGCTGCTTATGTAATCAGGCAGATTACATGAAGTTAGAAAGCACATACACCTATTTCAGGAGGAAATATGTTTTCTTAGAGGAGAAGAGATGTACATCATAACTGAGAGAGACACTTCATACTGGATGAATTCCAAAATAAAATTTGGGTGGAATCAAGATAACCTTTTAATGATGGTGGAATCAATACCTTTTAATGATGGAATAAGAAATACCATAGACTACTGGATCTGGTAACTGGTGTATAGGAATTCTGGTAACTGATGGATGGGTCTTCTGTTTTATTTGTTCTGCCTTCAAGTATTAACAGGGTACAAGTTTGAATAAGTCATGTTTGCATTGAGAAAAGTAATACCTGCCTTTTGTGTCTGATCCACTCTTACAGAGGTTTTTATCCAGCATTATTTACATACTTATTTATTTTATATATATTTATATATTTTAAAAGGCAGATTTAGGAATCCTGATCCTAAAGCAGCCATAGCTTGTTGTGAGGCATTTTTAATGACAACCACAAAAAAAAAGCTGGCACCTCTGCCTTTGGATTATAACAAAAAATTCATAATAATTGCATGTTATCTTACCTTGTATTACCTTACAATCCGCAAAACTTAATATATGTTTTCCAGATTTGTGTCAGTGTCAATCAGTGATGCTAGATAGGAAAAGCAGGATTGTCATCCAAAAAAAGGGAAAAAAAAAAAAAAGAAGGCAAGACAGGACTTGTAACAGAAACCAAAAACACAAAGCACATTATTTCTTCTCTGTGTATGATTTACTATGTACTCACTAAAGGTCATTGCTACCTGTAGGCTGCCTGCTGTTTTCATTCCATTTTCTAATGGGGAAAAAAAATATTGGAAAAGTCAATCTTGAACTAAATCTTTATAATAATTTGTGTCTCAAGAAAGGCTGGAAAATGGGCTGAAAAACTGTGAGGGTTTTTTCTCTTGGCCCTTTCCCTCTGCTATTCCTTCTTGGTACATAAAGCAGGAGTCAGCACCTTTGAACACTCATAAATACACCAGGAATGACATTTAAATATATTTAAATGTGACCTGCTATGTGTGTTTCTAGTCTATAGCTGTAGAGAACACAGAATGCAGAAATTCGTTGCTTTGTCTGGTTATTCTTGCATGCACTATGGTAGAGCCCAGGGGTAGCTATGCCTTGGCAGTGGGTGCAGTGGTGCTTCTGAGTATGTACAGTTACAACTTCACAAAAGATGAAGATAAAATAATAGAGTGTCTCTAATGTTATTAATTGCAGTGAATGCCACAGGAGGATCCCCCGTGCAGAGTTCATTTTCTTTTGTTGTTAAACGAGTCTCAATGCTAGTTACTGTTAAACTGTGGGAATCGACACGGGCTGCTGGCAGAACAGCCAGCCTGCACTTTCTGCACGGCAGTGTTGTTGCCCCTTTTTATAAGCCTGTGACCTCACCTATTTTTGCTGTGTTCTGCCGTTTGAAAACCTCAAAAGATGTAGCTCACTATTAATGAGCTTCTGATTATAAGGCTGTAGAAGTGAAAACAAGGATGCTGCTATTGTTGTCACAGAGGTGATAAATGTTAACCACAGTCCAAATTAATATTTCAATTCTTCTTCAGAAGAAATGTGCCTTACGCTTTCAAGGAAAGCATCATCTTTTCTAAGTATTTCTATTATTCCTGGTCAGGCCAGAAATTCTTCAACAGGGAACACCGTGTTCACTTCACAAAGCCAAAAGACCAGTCATTTCAAGGGGCATCTTCTAACGCCCTTGACTATACAGTGGAGAAAAGAGATACCCTTCAGCAAAGCCAGAATTCCTCTTCCTAAGTGTCTGTATTTACTAGTCACTTCCACTGTCAGTGCACGCAGAGGAAGGGAAGTGTACAGCAGGTCTGAAATGTTCTTTTTGAAAGCAGTTAAGGACTGACTAAATAGGAATTTATCCACTGTATTGTGCCATTTATCCTCTCTGATGTTCCTAAAATTTATTTAACCTTGAAGTTTCATTGCAAATGCTGAAACCTGTTATTTGAGCTCTACACTTGAGCATGACTTCATGTGTTAGTAGGCAGATCTTCTGCCTCCTTTTTCTCTGTGCTGAACAGAGACCTTGTACCGTAGGTTTATTTTTGCTACTCTTTTGCTGTGCTTCTCTGAATCCTGTCCAATTAGCCTGCACTTACTTGCTATGAAGCTGCCCACTGTATGATCTAGATACTGCTAAATGTTGGACTTCATTGTTAGTTTTGCCCTTGCAACCAGTTACAGGAGAGACTCAAAAATGTGGTGAGATAAAAATACAGGTAGAATTAGAGCACTTTCCACTTCCCACTTGCTTTGTAATTGTCTACACAAGAAAAATCAGAATGTTTCAATTTAATTTCCATGCCAAGTCAAGGTCATTAGTATTGCTGTTCTGCACAGAATAGGAGTCCATTAATCCCTAAATTGATCAGTCCCTGAGTTCACCACTGCCGTCTTGAGCCAGTAAGGGATGAAAATTATCTGGGATAGTCTCAACATCTGATTCTACACTGATAGTGAAGCCCAAATCACAGACTTCAGAGTTTACAGGCAACGGGGTGAGGACAAAAACATTTTTGTCAGTGTAAAGATTGTCTGGATGTATTTTGGAACTTAGACAAGAGGAAAGAGAAGCCTATTCTTTACTGCAGCATCAATGACTTGCTGCTGGTAGTAACTGGGACAGCAAGTTGGCTGATGTTTCTCACTATTTGGAGATAGAGAGGGATTTTTTCCTTATCAGAGGGGCAAGGGGTATGAGGTTTTTTGTTTTCCTAGGAATAGGCTGTTTGCTAGGATTGTCTGGAGATTGCTCTTTCTCTGCAGGCCTCTGCCTGAGGCATGCAGCATTTCAGAAAGTGTTTCAAGAAATTTTGCTGAGTACAGACTTACATCTGTCATAGAGATACACAGTAATTCTACTAGAGAGACTGAAGAGAGGATTTCATTAGTCCTCTGGGCTCTATGGGAAAATAAATGTGCAGTATAGTGTAACCTTACACACGCTACACTGCCTTATTCTTTAAAGAAGGTCTCCTGACTTGACACAGGACTGTGTGGTAAAAGTGAGAAATTATTAGAAGGTAAGTATGTTCAGGGAGGGTACTGAAAATGTGTGGGACTTCTAGTCTTTTGTTTAGCATCTTTTCATAGACAAAAAGAGCTGTACGTTTTAGCCTTTGGACCTAGCTTAATTAGTTTTTTGCTAATTCAAAATGTTGGATTTCCAATAGGGAGAGACTGATTCTGTCAGCCACTATTTGTTACAACCAGCACAGAACTGACAGAATTGTGTGCCTACTGTATAAAACCCAACTCATGGCTTTAGCATTAGACAACTAACCAAATGAGGGCAGAGGGCTATCATTACTATGCTTCCAAGGTGTAATAATGTCTGAGTTTCATTCACGGATTTACGATTGCCTTGATCATCTCCTTTAACAGAAAGATCTGCAGCAGGAGGAAATACAATCCAAAACACACTGTGAGTAGCTGTTTGTGGTTATGTCACATCATCATCTCCAACTCAAAAAGTCGCTCAGAGGATCTGAAAGAAACCTAATTTTAAAACACACAGACCCTTGACCACACAACTGAAGCAGCTCATTCGCACACAATATGAGATCAACTCTACCCTGGCTCACCAGTGTGTCTGTCCTCTCCTGCTGCCCATGGCATTCCCATCCCAGCAGAGAGGACAATACCTGACACAGAGATTTATTGGTAATGTAGAGAAGATGATCTGGTTGGGGCCAGGTTTCAGCTACAGTGCAGCCTGTCTCTGTCTCTAGAGTGCTTGCCAAGTTATAATGATTATACCCCTATTCTGCCAAGCTGTGAAACCACAGCCTTTGTATGCTCAAAAAAATCAAGTGCGGGAGGAATACGTAAATACATATTTGTGCCTTGATGTTGCTTTTGCTCCTGCCTTCTCAGGAAGTGAAATGAGTACCCAAGGGTGGATCCAGTGACCTATCCAGAACAGACAGTGCAACTCAGGAGTGTGAGCATTTTACCAGAAGTACCAATCATTGCATGATTTCTCCTCTTGACCATATACAGTTGACCACATATGCTCTGTCTGCTGTGAGGAAATATCTTGTTTTCCTTTCTATCCTGCAGCAACTCCAGCACATAGGAATGATAAGAGAGTTATAACTTTGGTGCTGCTGTAACACTCCCCCCTAGAACAGGTGTATATTGTACACAAAGAAAAAAGGCTGTATCTGCAACAGTCAGATATTTCCAGAGACTGGTAGAGTGAGAGGGGCAAATACTTGCAGGATATGCTGGTGGCTCCATCCAGGTGGTGCAGAGGAGGTGGCATGACTCTGGCATCCTGAGTCTTTTGCATCCTACCAAGGGCCATAAGAACATCCTTGCCTTCTCCCTTGCTGTGGCCCCAGGCCCACAGTCCCACTGTTAGTGGCCCACATCAATCCCACCTTCCCCTCGTGAGCTGTTCAGCACCTCCTTGTGCCCTGGCAGCTGTTCTGGTGATAATGCTACTGCACAGGGGCTTCCCAGCTCACTGCTCCCGGAGAATCATCTGTGGCTCAGCCTCAGTCAGTTATTTTGGTTTATTTTTCCTTCAGTCAAATACTTCTACCATGAGCATTAGTGTGACACTAACAACATTTCTATTTCCATTCAGTTCTGTGTTGTTGTGAACTGCATTTCTCTGGTAGGTATTTGTTTTTGCAATCACAGTGATGAAATACATTTACTGGTTGTAGCAGTTACAGGAATTCTAAATAAATATCTGTCTTGGTTTAATTTCAGTAAATCGGGGCATTTCACTAGCATTATAATAATAGGGATTTGGGGAATACTCTGTGTCCATGAAATAATTATTGAAGCAATTTATTATTGCATCATCATAAACACCCCTTCAATTTGGGCTGTTCCCAGAAGATAAGGGACTAGTTTTTTTAGACTAGAGGATTGTAATTTTAATTTTTAAATTTTTTTCCAGATTTTGCTCTGGGCTTTATATCTGTTTTGGTTTTGCAACTTTGATGTGTGAAAATATGTAACTGCAGTTTTCCACTTGATGTAAATGGTACTATTGATAGTAGTTAGCCGTCCTAATCCCCTCGTTAGCTCCCATCTTCAAAAGGTACCAATGCTGTTGGTGTGATTAATTATCATCTTATCACTCCCTAGAAAAACATACAGACTTTGTATACAGTGTGAATGACTCTGGCTTTGGTAATGTTGTTACCCTCGTTTCCCATTTGAATTCAATTTTTGTGCATTTCCAGACAGTAGGCTGATGCTGTCCAGAATTATACCTTGTTAACCCTTATCAGCTGAATGGAAATGAATAAACATAAATGAGAGGTTAATTTAGGAGGATATGAAAGAAACTGTAAACTGGTGAAAATAGATAATATTTGCTCAATGTTTTCTCTTTAAAATACACTGCCCTCTGTATTTGTGCTTCTGGCTGCAGTAGTATGAAGGATTTTGTTTTTATTCCATCATTTGGTGCAGTCTTTTCTTTATTTTTCATATTATAAAAGAATATATTTGCATTATTTTGAAATAATTTCAAATTAAAGTGGTAATGTAGGAAAGTTATGCAGCTGTGAAATGCTGTTTGGCAGTGCTGACCATTTTCATAGACTGAGGCATTTCATTGATTTCATACATCTGAAATCCAGAGATTAGTTACTGAGAAATTATTTCGCCACTGCTCCCACTTTGATGGAAGAGATCTATTGTTTTTGGGGCATGCCTGAACACATGGGATGTTGTTTCTGGAAGAGCTCGATCGATCAAATGAGATGATATGAAAGGCAGAGTGTGTAAACTACAGCTGTGGAGAAACAGATTGCAGCTAATGGATCCAGATTTTGCCAGGAGTCATCTGGCTAACTTGACTTTGCGTTGAGCTGCTGCAAACAACAATAACAACAAACTCCTTTACACGTACTCTTGATTTGGAGTGTTTCGTAAATCTGCCTATGGAAATTTCTCAAAAGCAAACCCTTCTCCAAAGCAGCTAAATTAATTATGTAATTTTTTTCAGGACTACTGTGATTCATAACTGTACAGAACATGGGCTTTATTATGTTCCTTTTATGTTTGGGTATCTACCAGTGAAATCTATAACGACTGTTCTGTGAGAAAAGTCCTCAGGATCCTGCCTAAGAAGTTGCATGTGTTAGGTTTGCGAATGGTGTATATTAATAGGAAAATTCAATTTGTTTTTCTCTTCATCCTCCAATAACATGTGAAGGAAACAACATGGTCTAAACCTAAGTACAGTATTCACGCAGGCCAACAACCCGCTATTGCGCCACACGCAGAATTCCCACTGAGGTCAATGGAAGTGCCCTGAGCAGCGTCTCCCTTGGACTGAGCCTGGTTTGGTGTGCGTGTAGATGTGCGCGCACGTCTGCGTGTGTGTGTCTGTGTGTCTGTGTGTCTGTGTGTCTGTGTGTGTTGAGTAATAATTTTCCACAGCAGAAAAAAAATAAAAATTGAAACTTTGTTGTCATGCTATCTTACAAGGAAGCTAGCTTCACCCACACAGAGTTGAAAGCACATACCACTCTGTTACAGCACATAAACACTGTTATCACGCTAGTTGCAGAAAGAGCACTGTCACTGGGACATTTTATAGGCATGGGCTTTTATACTATTCAGCAAGCTATTGAAAATTAAAATGTAATTAGTGTAGCAAAACAATAGTTTGCATCTTTTAATTACTGCTCCATTTTTTTGACAGAATGTTTTAATTATTGTTTTTTCTTCTGTTCTGTTTTTATTGATTTGGTGCCAGTTCAATTGTGTTACCAAGACCTCCCAGTACTCAATGAATTTACCTCAGGGGATTCTGCCTTCTTCATTGTTTTAAAATAAAACAGATCTCCAACTACCTACAAAACAAAATTAGAAGTGGAGGAGGGAAAAAAAAAAGGCAGAAAGAACAGGAGAATGAAAGACGAGCAGGAAGGGAAGGAGGGAGGGCAGGAGGGTAGAAGTAAGGACAGGACAGAAGGAAGGAGAAGGAGAAAAGAAAGAAGGAAGGAAGGAAGGAAGGAAGGAAGGAAGGAAGGAAGGAAGGAAGGGAAAGAGAGAGAAAGAAAGAAAAAGAAAAAGAAAGAAAGAAAGAAAAAGAAAGAAAGAAAGAAAAGAAAGAAAGAAAGAAAGAAAAAAAGAAAGAAAGAAAGAAAGAAAGAAAGAAAGAAAGAAAGAAAGAAAGAAAGAAAGAAAGAAAGAGAAGAAAGGAAGAAAAAGAAAAAAGAGCAAGAGGAAGGAAATGAGAAAAAAGTGAAAGAGAGGAAAAGAGAGAAGGAAGGAAAGGAGAAAAAGAGGAAAAAAATCTTCTCGTATTGCATGCCTGATGTTTATTTGGGCTAGTATAAAACTGTTATTTAGTTATAGTATCAGATTTATTTTCAATTACTTTATTTAAAATTGTTGTTCTGGGATTTTTTAAAAGTAGTAGGAAAACTCAACTCTCAAAGAAATTATATTGATCAAAAATGTTAAAAACACAGTAGAAAACACCAAGATACCCCCTGCTTTGATAATTTTTCAATATAGTCCCTCTGGGAAGAAAATACGTGTCCTGAGATGCTAGGTTATGGTTGTACTGTCATTCTCTGTGGGTGTGCATGCACTCAATTTATTGCAGCCTTTCAGCTGTCAGAAAAGTGCAAAGTAAGTGGGAAATGACACAGAACACTGATTTAGAACACTTTCATCTCTATATGGTCTGTTTTCCTTAGTGATCAAGAGAGAGGAAAGTAGTGGTTAGGCACTATCTGTACTACAAAGCAAACCCTGCGGAGGCTCTACAGCACATGGTCTTTTGAGTGACTGGATACCTCTAACTGGAAACAAACAAACACACAAAGAACTGCATTTATTTGAGAGACTTTAATAGCTCCTTTGCAGCCATTTTGTACATAACAGGAAGCAAACCATTCCAATTTCCAGTGTGCTTTATCCCGAAGTATTTTCACCCAAGGGTTCGTTGCCACATATTTTGTATTACTTTTGACTTATTAAATATTTGTAAAATCTAAGAAGGCTTACTTACTACTTGCATATTTCAGCCCTTATGAGGCAAGACATTATTTATTTACTATGCTGTTATTTGATTACTTAATAAACTGCTCACAGAGGCAAACAACAAGAAACCCAAACCCAAGAAGACCAACATTGCATTTTCAATAGCAAGATCCCTTGGGAGCCAGGCTCTGGGATTTTCATAGCAGAAAAATGTGGTCATACCACTCAGAGGCATTGGCAGTGTCTGGAAGGGACTAGGAGGTGGTAGACATAAGTCCAAACAAGGAGGAACTAGTGGAGAACCTGATAAAGTCAGGAGGGTTAACGCTCTATCTCTCCTGGAAATTCACAGTTTTGAGTTCCCTTCATTTGATAAAATGAAGGAAACCCTGGTTGTCTTTCCTCAGGCAGGATGGCCTTCAGTTGCCTCTCTCAAAGTAAGCAAATAAGATCCGCTTTGCAACTTGGGCTCTTTCAGATAAAGGAAGACATGAGTCTCGCTCTTTGCTGCTACTCCTCATCACTGTCATCCACTCCAGGGTGCAGGGTTTAGTACTGGATATGCCTTTGATTACAACAGTGTGAAATATTACCTTCAGTCAGTTTGAAAAGCACTTTTCTTCCAGAATTCAGCCTTCAAACATACAAATATGGGCAGCAAGTACCACATAAACCTTTAAAATTGAGCAGCAGATAGGACCTACTGCTTTGATTCTTTTTTAATCTTGAATTGGTGCAGAATTTGCATTAATTTCCCTCTTCAGCATTATTAGTTGTTAGGGTTTTTTGCTTTGTTTCTTCTTGCTGGAAAGGTGAAATTGCCATATTAGAGGGATGAACCAGACCTGTTGATGCCATGGTCATATTACAATAGGCAGTCACCAACTCATGGCATTAGCCCTGGTGATGCTGTGGCCATGTCACAGCAGGTGGAATGTTGGCAGCTGGTGACACATCCAGCCCGTGGTGTGAGCTGGGGGAGCCCTGGGCCGGGAAGCAGAGGTTGTCCCTTGGCAAGAGAGGGGTGTGCTACCACTGACACCCACAGCCCTGGAGATGCACACAACTATAACCTTTTCCTCTGCTTCCTTTGCTGCTCAGCTGGAAAGTGCAGCAACTTTCTGGAAGGACATTGAACTAAGGAGAAGGAAACACACTGCTGATTTTCTAGGTGTTTGTTCTCTTAGAGATTGTAATCAAAATTTATTAATATCCTTTGTTCAACCCTGAAGATATATTTACACTTCTTTGCTATGCATTAAATATTGACTTTTAAATATAGAGCCTGCTTCTGCACGTTCATCCGGAGTGAATATTTTTCTGACGAACTCTGTACACCTCACTCTAGACATTTGTAATACAGAGGTCTACATCTGAGGCCATGCTCTCTTTATAGTCAGTGGAAAGAAATACTCACAGGAGATGATTCATCTGACCTATTTTAGATATCTACGTGAGGACAAGATTAACCTTGCCCCAGAAGTATCTGTTTGCTCTTCATTGTCTGTGGAGAACTTGCTGCACTGCAAGCATCTGAAGTTGGATGCAGTGAATCCTTCTCTTCATGCAAAGACCAATTATCCTGAGAAATCCCATGCTACTATCTGCCTTTGCTTCCCACCAACACTGCAAGCTTATAGCCACTGTGAACCTCAAAAGTTGTACATTAACATCCTGGCTTTCTGTTCATGCTGGCACTCATCTTCCCTGAAGACTTGCGCTATGGATATGGATCTCCATGTAGGAGAGCTTTTGCAAAGCAGGAAGATGGAGCAAATCCTCTGCTGCTGGCATAGCTTTAAAGCCCAGTCATATGTGTGCATACAACGTTTGGATCTATGTGTTACCCTTCCACTGGCCCTGAGGCCATACTCATGAGGCTGTCCCCTTCTCACTTAAATTCTCAGTTTCAGGGATTGTCACCTTAGCATTAGCATGCTGCTTATGCCACCCTTCTATGCAGAGCACTTGCATTTTGTACCCCTTGCCTCACTCCACGGGGACCATGCACTCCCTCAGGATCAAGAGCAGATATTGTTGTCATGAGGTATTTCTGAAGAGTATGAAGCTCGTACACACACAGTCCCTGCACAAGATAGTTTATGCACTGAGATGTCAGAGAAGGTGGAGTAAAAGAAATTAAAACATGCCAGTGTTTCAATATTAACTTTCAAGTGTGAGGAGGGTAAAACTGGAGGGTGAGAGGAAAACATAAGAAGGAAATATGATTGGAAATAATCCATTAGTTGTAATTTTTTCATATGAGACCTACACATGCTCAGCAGAGTAGAAGCAAGTGTTTGCCAATATTAAGCCTCACAATACTATGTTTGTTTTCACACCATTAGCATCACAGCCTAAGTGGCTCCCTCCAATAAAGTGTGGTGTTTCTGGCTGGAGGTTTGCTCAGACAGCGCAGATCAGCTCTGATGTTTATTTACATGCATGCTGTTGCGAAATTGTTACACTGTGAGCAGAGGTGCTGGAGAAACTGTGGAACATTAATTTGCCAAATGTTATTGTCATAAGTAGGCCCCAACTCTGTGGGCTCCTCAAGATGGGCAGACCCCTGTGCTGGTGCAAAACATGATGCTGGCTGGAAGTCTTACACAAGTGACACAGCAAGGATGAGCTTACAGTTCTGATTGTGATTTCACAAATGTTTGTTTGTTGTTCTCTGTCCCAGAGAGCTGTGTTTAGCAATCCATGGAACTGCACACCAGGACTTCAACAAGATGGTGTGATAGTGGCTGGGATTTTTTTGAGAAACAGAAACCATGGTGTAGGATACTCCTCCTTTGCCAGAAGCTTCAGCATAATTGTCTTTCTGCTTAAAAATGTTAGTCTGGCAGCATCCCTTGCCTTGCCAGCAGCAGGTAAGGCTCTACTTGCTTAGGAAGGACAGACACTGTATTGTGTTTCTTCCTCTGTCCTGCACAGTGTTCCCGGGGTAGGTTGTGTCAGCAGCGTCTCAAGACAGTAAAACTTGTAGTAAATACCTCCTGGAGATGGAGGGAAAGAGCTGCAGCTCTGGAATTATTATTTTAGGCTATCTGCTGACTCAGAAAGGCATATCTACATCTGCACTATAGCCTGTTCACATCTCCAAAGTGTTTTATTGAGCAGTAAAAGGTAGAAAAGTACTCAAACACAAGCCTGAACCTGATGTAATTGGATGGTTCCAAAGCTTGAGCCTGAACAAGAGGGCTGCTTAAATCTGCTTAAATTCAGAAGCAGATCCCCCTTTACATAAAATCAATCATGTCTTTGCTATAGTACATTAAAATTTACATGTTTTCATGTATGTATATTTGAAGATTCCTGCATCTTTCCCCTTATCTCCACCTATTCCTATGCCTCTGGTCCTTCATACTTTTTACAGAGTGAATGCCTGCTGTTTGGTAAATACTGGAATAAACTAAAATGGTATTTGTATGATGCTGTTCTTGCCATGTGTGTTTTTTCCTTCTCCAAGTTTTCGAAGGCCAGACCAGGATTAAAAGACTTAGTTTCACATTCCTAAAAGCAGTGCAAAACTTTCCACCCAAATTAGCTGGCAACTCCTCTTTGGATATCATGAACACACAAACATGTTTTAAAAGATGAATCATCTCTGGACAGCTCAGGTGAGGAGTAGCAACTTGGTAGCAGCACAGATAGCTCTCAAGCCCATTTAATTTACTGGAAGCACAAAAGACAAATTCTCACCAGGCAGAGCTGCCTACTTTTGGACAAACAAGCAACCTATTTTCAATTCTCCTTGTATTTGCTATTTGGACTCTGTCATGACGTTCAAATAGATATCAAATACTCGGGTTCAATAGGAAGGACACAAAAAGCAATTACATGCAAGTACCATCAATCTTCTCTTAAAACTGAACAGAGATGTGGAACAAAATCTGCAGTTCTGGGCTGTGCAGTCAAGTAAAATATGAACACTTTATTACAGTGCTATTAGTAAGTTAACAAGAGTCCTGGATGTGCAAGTGGCATTTCCTCTCCTCACTACCAAGCTATCTCATGGCTCTTCCACAGAGGTCTTACTCTGAGGACTGTATTACTGTCCCTTGTTTTCATGACTCCCACTGCTGTAGACTCTGAGAAACCTACCCATGAGGAACTGAGACCCACAAGACTCGAGTCAAGACGCTACTTGAGGTGTGATCCAGACCCTCAGGCACCCAACATAAGGCAGGGATGCCTTACAGTGAGTTTGAAACCCACCTGCACACCAAGCAGGGAGCACCTGACAGCTGCCCCTTAGGAAACACTTGGGCACAGGATGGATCTGTAACTCTATCCTGACAACATCCTGCAGAAGACAGGCCCCAAGCTGACACAGAAACTTGGGAAATTTGCTTTAAAACATAAGCCCTGAGCTCCTGAGTTTCCTAAAAGTGTGGACTGTCTTCAGGGCAGATGGATGGGCTGGGCTGCAATAAGGAGTTGTTCCCAATGGCTGGAGAGCCTTACAGCACCTCCGTGCCACTGGGTGCTCAAGGGGTCCCAGGAGGGTGGAGCCTGCTCTGGAGCTCAGCCTTATTTCTTTGTATTTGCATGTGGCACTCATTTAAATCTTTGATTGAAACAATCAGCTTGTCCAGGGCCGAGCTGTGATCCTGTGCCTCCACAAACAGTCCCGGTACATCAAAGGGATGGATGACATGAGTCAATTGCTCGTGGGTCCAAAATCTTACAGAGCTGATTGCTCCTTCCCCCTCCGCCCCCCCCCCCCCCCCCCCCCCCCCGCCCTTCTCTCACATGGAGAAGGCAGAAACTCAGGCATGAACCCATCTGCAGGAGGCAGGAAGGGGAGGTCTGGTGTTACTGCCTGGTGAGACAGCAGCCATCTCCCACCAGTGACAGTCCAGCCTGAGTACTTCACTCCCTCTCCCAAAAGGTGCACAGAGAGCCTCTGTGCCACCCAAGCCTAGAGGGACAGGAAGGCCACAGACCCATTTCCCCCAAGGCTCTCTATGATGCTCCCTAAAGGGCCTTTGGCTCTCTGACAGCTGAAATGCCAGTGCCCCAGGGTGTGTTTCACCATCCCAATTGCTTGTGGAGTGCCCAAACCTGAGCCTCATCCCATGCAGGTGCACCTCTGCTTCTCCATCAAGTTGGCCAGAGCACATACTCTACATTTTTGCTGTTTTATGCTGACTTTCTCTGTCTGCAAGAGCATGGATAATGCCAGGTCTGGTGCAAGACCCACTGATAAAAAATTGAGCCATTAAAACATGTGACCACATTTAGGCTGGAGCCCTAAGGCAGTACTTGCTGTACAGCTGAACTGCAGCCTCGACCTAGCCTTGTCAGCCCAAACTGCCTCCACATTTGGCCGAGAGACACATGCATTTCTGGAAAGCTGTTGTCATCCTAAAGGATATCCGAGAATGGTGTCCCAAATCATCTCCTGAAAGTGCTGCTATTGATGAAGAAGCCTCAGGTGATTAGCTCAGCCTGAGACAACCAGCTCGCAGACAGCTGAAGCCAGCTGAAGCAGGGTCCCCTGGAATGCTAAGCAAATGTGTCACACTGCCGGGAGTTCTTTATACCGGGCTTGATGGATTTATTCTCCCTTGTTACCAGATTCTTGGACAAGCACTGAAGACAATATCCAAACCAAATACATCAGCATGCACTGCTAATTTCTGATATGGAATATGAGGGGTCTTTGTTCACTTTAAGTGATCAATTTGGACTCACTTTAGTCTTCCATTACTGGTGGGATTTGTAAAGATTGTTTCCAAAGCACGTAATGAGGAAAACAGACTTTGTCATTATCCTTTTTGGGAGCAGTTGGTATAAAGTATTCTGTTCATGAGCAAATTAAGTGGCCACAGTTCCACTGTGTTCTGAACATCTTCTGCATTCAGTATCACAAATGAAATGTATGAGTACAGGTTGTACTTCCCATCTCCAATACAAAAGTTAGGGTGGTTTTTCTTCCTTCTGGTGAGCACACAACAGAAATTGATTGTAATTAAGGAGAGAGTAATTGGCAGCAGCCGCAAGTCTTCCTTGGATCCATTTTCAATAGCTTGAAGCTTGTCAAAATCTGTTTTCAACTTACAGGATGATCTGAGAGCTTCAAATACCTCCTTTGCCATGTGTCCTGTGGGTTTCAATATTTGCTTTTTTTTCTTATTATTTGAATGCAGTAGGGTGCCAGTATCAAGACAGCTTGTCTCCTTTTGCTGAGTTGTGGGGCAGGAATTTGAGTGGGTGAGGTCTGAGGAGACATTGTTTAGCCTTACAGTTTTTAAACTCGGTCTTCCTTAGATCTTTATTTTTCCCTTCATGTGTTTCCATTCACACCTGAAGCATTCATTATACTGGCAAGCTGGGAAGATCCCTCTTTTCTTCAAGGCAACCACACATTTCTGAAGTAAATTATAGGTGTGGAGATTATAGAAATTTGTCGTCTAGGCACACACCCTGGCTCCTTTCCTTTTCCAAAGCATGTAATAATAAAATGTTTTTCCTTTTTTCCTCCATAGCTAATGTATGCCTAATGTGAGAACAGTTGTTTTCTTGTTTTGATGGAACATTAAAGCAGGCTGTGGAACAAGGGAGGAAGTCTAAGAAGTGGCATTTTACTTTTAAACACAGCTTTAAAAATAAGTGGCAAATCAGTGATCATGCTGCATTGGTGTAATCTCCTTTGTGTTTTTTTGTTGGGCTGTCAGCTTAGACAGAGATTAAGCATAGGATAAAAGTCCAGAAGTCCCTTTTGAATTTTGGCTTAAATACCAATGTTCAAGGTCACCTCTCCTTTCCCACCCTGTGATGTTTTCAACCCAGGTTCTGAGTTTACCCTAAGAAAGGACAAATTAGCCATTGCCATGTTATTTTGACCCAAAGCAATAGCAAAAATAGCTGAGTAAACTGCTTTTATGATGCATGAAACGCATTCTACCACTCAAACACGTGGAAGGATTCTAGTAGATCTGAAGGATGAAAACATTATGCCTTGTTGGGAAATATTAACGTTCATGGCTATCATTCTCTTATACTTCCCAGACTTTAGTGTTTCATGCATAACAGAAATGGAAAAGATCCAACCCACTAATTTAAGTACGTTGCAAAGCACAGAAGATGAAGAACCTATTGAAGATGTTTCCACAGGAGTAGATGAGCTGTAGGACTGCCAGATAATGAGAAACTGGAGTGTCGTGGCTGAAGTACTTAGATTTTGAGAAAATATTCTGTTTGCAACCAAGTCTTGCTCAAAGTCACTTACAAGCAACAGCAGAAAGAATTGGTCTGGCAGATCTCTCACTCCTTTCTGTCAGATCTGACCTTGGCAGATAATATTGCATAAAGGATGAGGGCCAGAGCAATGAGAGAGGCAAACAAAGCAGGAGACTAAGGAGAAATCTTGCCACAGAAAGTTTCAGAGGAAAAGTTTTATTTAGTTTTACTTTTCATAAAAGCATGAAAATAAAAAAAATGAGGGAAAGGGAAATTGAAAAGAGAAAGCAAGCATCAGTCAGACACAGGAAAACACAATTCTCTTTTATAATTTTTTTTTTAGATCAGATTTACTGAGCAAATGAAAGCCTTTAGGTGCAGCTTTATTTGGGGAAACGTGCTGTCTCTAGGAGTGAAAAAACCCCATGTTTCTCAAAGAAAAAAATTAAAGATAATTGCATGTTTTGTTGGAGGAATATGGTAGAAAACAGTGAATGAACAGAGATTTTTTTAAAAGGGGCAGGTAAAGCAGGCAGAGACAAAATAAGTCTGTAACCAGGACATTTGTGAAGAGAAGCTGTGCTATGCCTTGAGCCTGGTGCTGAAAATCATGCATGTATGCCATATCCTTTGTACCTACGTTTCTGGAAACAGTGATACCTGGGAACATGCAAACTTTGAACAGCCTTCAGCAAGAGCTTTGCTGGCAAATTAGTCCCAAGCCTTTCTTACAACAAAATTAAATGGGATATTTGAAGGCTAGAGGTAAAAGGGCATACAGCATATGGCGCACGTCAGCTCTTAACTTCAGAAAATAATTATTTCAAATCCTTTATTCCAGAAAATGGACCCTTCGTATCCTTCCTAGCATCTGTGATGACCTAGATGCATTTGCTAATTGCTATGTAATGGACTAAATGTGTTTATTAGGTTAAGTTAGTTTAACAGGGGGGAAATAAAGGTTATTAAAGTTTGTTGTAGCCAGGAATGAAAATTGCTGGGTTTTTTCCCCCGCTGCTCTCTCTACGGTGAAAAATTCCAGAGAACACATCTCAGTTCCCTCCAGCCTGAGCCATCTACAGATGCATGTTTTCTTTCTCTAACCAGCTGTAGCTAATTGCATCAGTGCCGCCTCTACTGCTGCACATGAAAAAGAAACCTGTAATTTATTGCAACAGACCATACTATTCCTGCTGTACATCTTGCTCATTCTGTCATTCCAGGGAACGGATTTCTCATGGTTAATTGGCAGTTCAGAAGTGGAAAACAACCTTGCTTGGAAGAAAGCTTTCAAAACCTCCTCCATATGTTCTATCCAGATATTGATAAAAGAACAAACAGAAAACATATTGTTTATCTGTAGGACCATGATTTCCCCATCAGCCAAAGAAATACTGAGTCAAATCCATGCCTCATGTATCTTTGCTGTAGCCAACACGAGTACAGCGCTCATGATAATGGCCCATTCATTTTATTACTGCTTGAATGGTAACATGGTGCCTTGAAAAACATGCACAGGTGAGGTGGTGCAAATTACTGTCAAAATCAGTGGAGCTGTGCCAGTTTATACCAGCAACAGATCTGCTCCAGTCTCTGCCTCAGGGAATTTATGAATCATAATGTAACTCTAAGTAGATCTAGTGGCTGTAAAATTCAATCCTGTTTTTAATAGCAGCGAGGCAGGAGAAGGCGAAAGGTGAGCCCTAACCTACTTTTGAAAGGGTCATGTCAAGGGCATGGAAAAAGGCCTTTTAATTGTTCTTACAACTCTGGGGAATGAGACTGTAATGAAAGGCAGTAAAATCTTAATCACGACTGCATTGCTCGAGTTAGGAATTAAATATAGGAGTGAGGAATTAAATATAATTTTGCCTAAACCTGTGGTTTAACAATATGAAGGCTTCAAGGACTACACTGGTGCAAAGATCTCCCTTCCCCTACCTCCGTTATCAGCACCATCAAAAGCTAGGTACTAATGTTCATGTAACTAGGTGTGGGGCTATGTTGTGAGCTGGACTGAGGAACTGCTCCAGGTTAAAAAAAAAAAAGACAGAAAAAAATAAACTAGTTAATAAGCTCACAGTATGCGCACTTAATAGCAGAGGTTAGCGTTTGCAAAATGACTTGCATTGTAGAAGAGTGGAGCACTTAGTAATCCCCAGCTATTACTGTGTAGTGTTGCTATTTATTACTGAGGTTCAACCTCTTGTTTGCATCTCGGTGCACATCAAAGAGCCTCCCTGCCCAGGCTGTGCAGCCGGGAGCCTGGCTCACAGCTCTGCCTCCTTCGCTCACGGAGCCGCCTTCCCAGTGGCCCAGCCACAACTGCTCACTCCAGCTTGGCAGGTGCAGGGGCTGAAGCCTCAAGTGTTAATTGCTCTATTACATTAATGTGAAACTAAAAGGATGGAGTGGAAAATCGCAGGCATTGTCTTTTCATTTACCCTAATTGACCAAACAACAGTAAAAGAGTGGCCTGAAGAAAGCCTCATATAATGCATTGGCACTAGTTAGGAATTTTAAGAGGGATTTTTAAAATTCTTTGCATCCCCTCAGTAATGTAGCTTCAAAACTGCCACTGAGAGGGTTTGTACCATTCAGGTAGTTAGCAGCAAAAGGCAGAGATTGCAGCTGGACAGCTCAACTTGGGCAGCAGATCTGCAGATGACCATGAGGAAGATTCAGCACTGTTGATGGCCACAGCTGTGCCTAACTGTTCTCTCTTCATATGCTGTGTCTGCATCAAAGAGCAGAGGGAAAACAGACTTCCTAAGGGATGGAGCAAAGTCTGTGGCTTGCCTTGTGTCAGTGGAGCTTAGAGAATTACACTTCTCTGTGAGCCATCCAAGGACTGCCCTTCAGACCAGAGATAGGTTCTTCCTTTGGACATGGGTCACCAGAGAATAGTTTTGCATTTAAATAAAGAATCCTGAAAAATGTGGTATTTGGCTTCATTACTGATTGTCTTCCACTGTATATGTATTCTTTTCCCCCTATTAACTTAGGATTAAACCATCTAAGTTTACTGAGGCAATACCCCATTAGCTTAAACAGAAAGGGTTGGTTTTTTTCCTTGTGTTTCTTTCAAATAGAGACTGAGGGCTGTTGCTTTGGTTTCTGCTGCAAGCAGTAGCTGGGCACTGCACTGCATCACTTCACCGTGACCTATTACTCTGCCCACTCTCTAGCCACACAGCTTGGTACAGGAAAAGTGGAGAGAAAGAGACTTTACTTTCTGTCATGGTAAACATTTCAGCTGTGTGGGCCTAGAGGAAAAATAAGATGTGTGCAAAGCTGTCTCATGGAGTAAAGGGAAGATAGCACCAGAGACTCGGAGCTGGGAACGACATTTACAGACAGGATGTGCTTTTGAGTTTGCAGCCCTCAGTTTCAAGGTGGCCTTCGACACACAAAATTAATCCCATCTAAAGTGATTACATCTCAGCATAGACAGCCACTAATGTGACTCATTAAGCAGAGTAACAAAGCAAAAAAACCCCAAAGGACTATATACTGGTAGAAACTAAGTTAGATGTTCCAATTACGTATTTTGTGATGTTGTTAATGTGTTTTATGCCCTGGTACCTATCCATGCTTACTGGGTTTGTGTGGCAAGGTTTAGGCAATGGAGGGACTACAGGGCTGGCTTCTGTGGAACCTGCTGGAAGCTTCCCCTGTTGTCTGATAAATCCAACACCAACCGTTTCCAGAAATGGACCCACTGCTGGCCAAGGCTGATCCCATCAGCAACGGTGGGTTAACAGATTTAAGAAAGGGCAGAAACGCCTGCACAACTGCAGCCAGAGAGAGGAGTCAGAATATGTGAGAGAAACAGTCTTGTAGATACCAAGGTCTGTGAATAAGAAGGGGGAGGAGGTACTCCAGGTGCCAGAGCAGTTTCCCATGTAGCCTCTGGTGTAGACCATGGTAAAGCAGGATGCCCCTCTGCAGCCCACGGGAGTTCTCTCTGGAGCAGAGATCCACCCACAGCCCCTGGAGAACCCCATGCCTGAGGGATACTGTGACCCCATGGGAAGCTTGTGCTGGAAAAGGCTCCAGGCAGGACCTGTGAACACATGGAGAGAGGAGCCCACACTGGAGCAGATTTGCCAGCAGGACTTGTGACCCCATTTTGGTTTTATTTCTCATTACCCTACTCTGATTTGATTGGTAATAAATTAAATTAATTTTCCTCAAGTTGAGCCTGTTTTGCCCATGACAGTAACTGGTGACTGATCTTTGCCTGCCCTTGTCTCTCCTCATGAGCCCTTAGTTACAGTCTCTCTCCCCTGCACAGCTGAGGAGGGCAGTGATAAAGCAGCTTGGGTGGCACCTGGCATCCAGCCGTGGCCAACCCACCACACCACATCTTGTGTGTGCCACAATTAAATAAGCACTTTTGCCAGGCAACTTTTGCTCTCCTAAGAAAATGTGAAGAGGATAACACAAGGACTGTGTTTACCGACTATAGCATGGCAGAATGTCTACTTAGTGCATGCTAGGCTTTTCGAATAACCCCTAGGGACAGGCTGCAGTTACAGCTCTTTCTTTGCAGTAACACACTTCACAGCTTGTTGTTTAACTGGTTTCTTTCTTCTAAGGAAGTTTGTAACTGGGGAGGTTGAATTCGAAGCTGCAGGTTTCACCAAACCAGAATGGGTTACAGTAGATTCTCGGGTTATGTGAGCAAAAAAGCGAATATTAACTGGTGCCAAGTCACCAAACTACCAAACATTCTTGACTATTTTCAGGGTGCAATTGCATGAATTTCTTTAGCATTCTGTTCAGCACAGAAGTTCCCACACTTTTCTCCTATCTTACCTGTTTGTCCCTGTCCCCATGCTGCTCTTGGCTGTCTTCCTGTTGTCATCTGGCAATGAAAGTGCTGATGCAATGTTCTGAGGGCCAGTGCTGTAGAAGGAATCCTAGCAATGTGTTCTCATGAGTTTGTTCAGTCCAAACTGGAAATACCTCTCGATATAAAGAGCCTGAATAAGCCAAAATTCCAGTGGAGGTCCATGTTCTTACTTATAGCATCAAGATGGATGACAGAGAAGCATGACCAATGGCACATTTCGGGATGCTGAATTTGTTTTTACACAGCCACAAAATTAATGCTTTTCATTTGACCTCATCCTGGCATTCAGCCAATAAATGTGACTGGGAAGTACACCGGTTTCTAAGACAGCCGCTCTCTCAACTGTACATTTCAGAAGACTCTTAATTTTGCTGTGTGGATGCAACACTGAATATGTGGGGAACATAGAAGGCAGAAGAAAGCTTGTAGGATAAAGCAAGGTCCTGGACCAGTGTGGGCATGGACACCTTCTCGTGTGGGGCTGCATATGCCTATATATGCCTGGTTTAAGGAGTGACTTAAACTGAGCATGTATGACAGTGAGAAGAGAGAAGCTGAGTGGTTCAGCTGCTGGAAGGAGAGGCAGGTTTGTGTTGAATCCCATGCTTTGAGCAATTCAGTGCTGTTTATCTTCAGGCATGGCATCAACCTATGCAAGCTACAGTACTATCTTAAATCTGGGTGCACATGCAGCCTCAGACCCCATCACTTCCTCTTCACAGGGATGAGCTGGAACAAACACAAGTGTGTCATGACTTGTGTAAGGGTCCTCCTTACTCTGCAGTATGTTCACACCAAGGAAGAACTTGTGTATCTTTTATCCTTTAAGGAATTCTTTTTGCAACTTGTAAACTAACTGATGTTCTGTAAAGACAGCAAAAATAATGCAGAAAGGTGGCTAAAAGGTTGGTGTAACCCAGGGTAAATATGGTGATGATTATGCATGGAATATAAATAACCTACATAAAGGGTACCAATACATGAAATGCATATTTCTCTTTAAGGAGAGATGAAGAAAATATTTACTACCTTATTAAATCAAAAGAAATATGTAATTAAAAAACAATCACTAGCTTCAGAGCTGCAATAAGTCTTTTTATTAGGTATTAATAATTTTACTAGGTACTGGATTGCTAGAGGGCTGGGATCATATGAGTTGGTAATAAACCATCTTGATACATCATGTTCTTTCAGTCTTGCCAATGTGACATTTGCTGTGCAGGCACTAGGAATGTTATACATCTGAAGTAAAGCAAGTGAAAATACCCTATCGATCCTGAAACACTCTAACCAGCCCGAGCAAATTAATACTGAGGGCACTGACTTAAGAAGAAAAAAGCATTTTGATGTGTATTCATATGACAAAAATGTAGCACACAGTAAAACTGACTCCCGGTCAAAAGCTGGAGAGGTGTGCCTAAAGCCTTCTAAATGCAAGAGGGGAGCCTGTTTTCTCTCTGGGTCACTTTCTGGGACAATACCTATCAGTGATATCAGTGTCATGTGGGACACAAAAACTGTTAAGATTTTATACTAAGCTCTATTTCTGACCAATAAGTCAGTCACAAGCCAAAACCAGTCTGATGCTTGATCCAAGCATGTTCCGTGTAGTTCATTACTGCTCATGATTCCTGGGAAGAAAAATGACCATTGAGAACTGGTCCCACCCCTCCCATCTCCCCATTTTCTCCAACTATGAAAACAGATCTGGACATGCGGCCCTTCCCCATTCTGGAAAAAACAGCTCTTGATTTTCAGTGAGATTATGGCCCGTGTATCCAAATCTGTTAGCAAGATGACATCAATGAATTTGAAATGTTGTTCTTATGTTAATGCTTCTCTAATTAGCAATGTTTGAAGTAGCTCTGCTAAACTAAGAACATATCCTAACCTCAAGCCAAAACTCAATCCAACCCTTCTTTTGAAAAAATTAAATTACCATTATTTTCTTTGTCAACATCATCTTCCAGAGCACAGCCCACAACTCCCAAGAAAGAAGACAAATCGTCTATAAGCAACTTCTGCTTCAACATAAAATAATCACATGTAAATTAGGCCCTCAAAATACTTCTGCAAGCATTTTAACCTACGACTCAAAGGTTTCAAGGACATTTTCAGCTTCTACAACTGTCTTACCAATATCCCAATGCAATAAAAAATACTAAAAAGCAAATGAGTTCAACAACAACTCCTCTACCTCCAAATCAATTTTTGTCTGTGGGAGGACTGTAACAAAAACAGCAGCAGTGACTTAAAAGAACCAAAAAACTGCAGTTCAGACTTTCCATTACAGCAGCAGTCGTGGAGGTGAGAATGTCTAGAAACGATCTCTCTTGGGCTTGCTCATACAGACATGTTTACTTTCAAGGTGATGTATTTCAAAATCTGTTCTGTTAATGCATATTTCCAGAAGTATACTCATAATCTGTTTAAGGTTAGCAATGAAAGCTCACTCAGAAAGGCAGAGATGCAGAATAGACATAGTAGCTGAGTTTTTACTGTAGTGCATCAAGCAGAAACCTACACATATGCAAAATTACAAAGCTAAGCAAATCTGCCTGGCAGAAGGGTAAGAGAGTGACAATCTGCCTGCTGTGCTCTCACGGAAAGCTGCCTTTTGATGGCAGTAGCTAAGGGTTATATGAATTATAGACAGGTTGATGTACACTTTTTCTCTTCTTTGCTGTGGCATGCTAAACACTCTTCCAGTAGTTCAACTTTAATAGAAGTGATGTGTGTTTTAGAACCATGTTGTCATGTAGACTTCATTTGCTTTCTTGCATATTTTAAGAACTGTGTGTTTATTCTCTTTGCATCTATTGTTTTTACAGAGAGTATCTTGTGTTTTACTCTTTTTTTCTTCAGAAATTTGACACAGATGTGGCAATATTGATTAGAGATAAAAATAAAGCAGTGAAGTGTGTTCAAGAGAAAGTCACCCACCATCCATTTATGTGAGATTTGCATTTTGGGAAGATTTTTATCTTAAAACATGGATTGCCAGTAGTCATGAATCAGCTAGATTCCCTGTCATTGTGCAAAGGGCACCAGTTCCCTGAGAGCCTACCTTATTATTAATAATCCTTTTTTGACCTAGATGGGGTTTTGATGCTATTCTAAGTGAAAATACAAATCATGTATATATAGAGATGAACATCTTAAGCAATTAGTCACTTAGCCAGGTTACAAAGCCATGTGTGAATGCATATGAAGATGTGCTCTGCAAGTAACCAAACCTAATTGTCTAATTGTATGGCAATCATTGTGGCAAACCATACACAATTGTTCAAGCCACTACATATGTTTTTTTCTGTAAAAAGAAATACAAAAGAAAATATATTTTATGACAGTGCCTTTCACAATATTATGTTATGCTGCATAAGCACTCATTTGATGGTTAAGTGATAACTTAAATCTCTTCTCATCTTTGGTTGGTTTTAGCCATTATTCATTTTAACATTAAGACTCACAGCATATTACCAATGTAAAAAAACCCTAAACAGTTAGGCCAGAGGAAAGGTTAATTTCCAAAATAATAAGAAGTCATTTTCTTTTACTTTCATAATTCTGGAGTTCATTACAATCCTTTCTCACAGAACTGCAGTAGGTCTTCACTAGAGCCCAGATTTGAAAAACAAATGTCTCAAAATTTGTCTGTTAGGGAACAGGCAGATGAGTTATTCTACCACAGTCTGTGACCCTACTGATTATACATGTGCCTTAGCTGCATTATTCAGAGAGAAAAAAGACCTTAAGATTTGCCTGCAAAGGGAAAATACGGGGACTCTGAAAAAAGTACCTTCACTCTCAGATGAGCACTCTTCATCTGATCTAATTTAGCTACTTACTACAGGATGAGAGGAGCTGCATTGTGAGCCTGCCTGTCCCCTGACTGATAAGGACTCCTGGAAAAGCAGTTCACATGTAGAAGTCCATACCGCAGACATCTGCAGATGGTCAGACAAAGCTCCTTCTGAATTAATGATTCACAAGCATTATGGTGAGATTTTTGAGTCTGAAGTCACATGCAATTGGATCACCTTGTCTGGGGTGCAAGAAAAGGTACAGCTGGGGCTTTTGTGTTCTCTGCTGTGTAACCCAGGGATTAAGGAAAGAAACTGAAGACATTCTGCTGTTTTATCACTCTTATGTCCTCTTTTCAGCATTAGTATGACAGTCTTGGTACAGCTTAGTTCCTTACTGAGGCAACTACATGACAAAAATTATTTACTGATAATTACATGAAACTGCAAATATTATTGGAACGTTTATATTTCTGATACTAAATGTGTGCAACTAATTTGACTCGTCACTGTGAAGATGTGGAGACAGTTATTCAAGCGATACCTGTCTTCTTCACATTCTAATAAGGATACTTATGACTAAACCCATGTAGCAATAAAATTTACTGGTATATTCAGTCACACCACAAGCTATCACTTAGTCTCAAACAAACTGTAGAATTTGACATAATAATTCCTGATGTGGAGGGAATGAATTCTTACTTGTTTGCAAGAAATCACTACTTTTTCTACTTATTATTTGGCTATTATTTATCATACCACATGTTAGAAAGAACAAGAGAAAAGTTATGTAGTTCTTTTCCTGTGTGTTGACAAGTGACAAGTTTCAGAGGTTCTCCCCAGTCATGGTTCACATTTATGCATCCACAGAATTTCTTTCCTGAGGATCAGAGACATGTCCATGATAAACAGGAACAAATAAACAAACTGAGTCACATGTAATTGGAAACAAGGGTTATGATCCTCAATTAAAACTGATTAAAGTTTGCAAACCCTAATTCCATATCCTTACCCTGCTTTCTTGCAGGGCATTTTTTTTTCTTCCAAGTTGGCACATCAATTTTATAATTTTAAGAACTACTGCTGTTAAGGAGAGTGAAATGTTTAAATAATATGTATAAGTCCCTTACTCCTGGGTGATGATTGGAACCCATTTCAGGGTGAACACCTGTCTGCCCATGGGAACTAGTGAATAGATTCTATATTTTGCTCTGCTTGTGCATGTGGCTTTTGTTTTACCGGTTTAACAGTCTTGATGTCAACCCCCCTGAGTTTCCTCACTTTTACCTTTCTGATTCTCACCCCCATCCTGCTGGGGCTGGAGGGGTGGTGGTGAGCAAGCAGCTGTGCAGTGTTTAGCTGCCTCCCAGAGTCCAATCACAACAGATAGACATGGCTATGGGCAAATCAAACTTGAGGTTATAGCAAGATGTTGCTAGCCAAGAGAGGATGCGATGAAGACAAAAGAGTGTCTCTGAAATATCATTAAATAGATTCCAGCGGTGTTTTGATGGAGACCCTTCCTCAGTACTGGCTTGTCAGAAACTCATTAGAAACTTACCAGAAAATTAACTCATGCTACCTGAGACCAAGGACTTGCTTACAAGCATGCACTTGCTGCTGGAAGTGGGAACACCCTTAGAGTAGTTTTTCCTTTTCTAATGTGTAGTGGGCAAGGACAATTATGACAAGCAGTAACTAAAGTAACTGAGGCCAGGAAAGATGCCAGTAAACATTAGCTGACTAGGGGACAGCAATTCTGCTACATGACTACTTTGAGGTTTAAGGATTTGGTTTTGTTCTTTGTTGAAATTAAATCAGGAATGTTCTGTCCATTGTGTGTACTGGTGGGATGAATGCGTCACTGTAATAGCTGGGTGGTGAAGGGACAAGGCAGGCATGTGGCAGACCCAGGTGCAGCTTCCTGCTCTACCTGATTCTACCCTGATTTTCCATTCTGCATCAGGGATTTGAACATGCTTCTCTCACATACTCACACAGCACCATAGTCAACCAGCTCTGGAGTATTTCCTTTGAATCTTCTCTCTCTTACTATAAAACTGGATAGCTCAGTGCAAATGTTTTGGGAGCTGTGAGGAAGCTTTTGAATAAGACTTTGTGCCTGTACAGCCTACAATATAAATGGCGTTCGCATGATTATTGCAATTCGGGAAAATGATAAGGGTGGCAAAGGCATCCTGTTATCCCCAGGGAAGAGGAGGTATTAGGGCAAGCCAGGAGTAGCCAGGAGTAGTGATGGATCTTATCCCAGCAGCAGCACAGCCATGTAAGCAGAACTATAAGTCACCACTCCACCGAACTCATAAGAACTGGCAGGCTGATAAGGGAACTCTCTAATCTCTGATATCTCACAGAATGACATTTCTGCCCACCAGATAACACATAACTCCTTGGTGGGATTTTCTATCTCATATTTGAGCCTAAGTGTCTAAATAAGCCCAGGTGTCAGGTAGGTGTCTAAATGGTAGAGGGAACTTTCCACAGCCTATAAAATCATTTTAATCATTTCAAACTATTCAAGATCCTCCAAAACTGGAATTTTTCCAGCAGAGCTTGAGAACACAGAGCATCCAGCCAGCATGGGGGATTGTGGTCATCTTTTTCTCTGACTTGAATGGCATTTCTTCATGCTCGTGAAACTATGTGTGTGTTTATACCTATTGTCCTGTACAATTGTATCTACATTTAAGTACACTTATTTATCAGCACTAGTGGTTATTTATTTGCCATTTATTTGCTGTCACTGAGGTGGCTGCAGTGTGGTGTATTGGTCTCTAGGGCCTTAGGTGAATTAACATCTGAGGATTTTATCTGAGTTTCTGTATGTTGGCGGTAAATGTCACGAGAAATAAAGTCACAAGATTACACTTCCTTTATGTTACTGTAGTTTGAAATGTGTTGTGACTGTGGCCAAATGTCTGCAACTTTCTGTAACACTGAACCACACCTGATGAAGGTGACAATCACACTATAGTGTTAGAAAGTTAACGGGAAATTAGGATGATCAGCATGACTCATGCTGTCAGGGAAAACAGTTCTGCACATTTATTTGGTTCTGTTATTTGGTGCACCAGCTTCTCAAAAGACATTACAAGATAGTATACAACTGGAGGGATGACTAAGTGCATTCTGCATGCTGCTGCTGAGTGCTCTTTAGCTACCAGTGATGGCAGTCATTATTGGGCAAGCACAGTACTTTTCCAAATTTGGCTATAAATCCACAGTGGCAAGCTGACAGAAGGGCTCTTCCCCTTTGATAAAACAGCAGGAAATACAGCACAGAAACTGCCTTTCCTTCTCTTAGCTCCCATTAGGACTAACCCCTCTTAGAACTTCTTGTCTGTATTTTTGTTTCTGACCCTCTAAATCAGGCAAGAAACTTCACACCTGGGTGGCCATCTCATAAACTGCAGACACTTGCTTCATGTTTTTCCACTGGAAATCATCTGATCCCAGTATTCTTTTACTTCTGTCCAGGGATATGGCCTGCATACTTGCTACCTTCTTGTACAGATGGAAGGCAAAATTAATAGCATGTGTTTTTCTCAAGGCAAGAAAGCAAGCAAGAAAAGGAGGAAACCCTAATCTTGCTTAATTTGCAGCTGGATTCCATTCTTTATTTTAAAGTCTGGATCCCGCGGTCTTCAGAGAAGTTACAATGATGTATGTCACTGATGTAGGACAATTCAGACCACTATAATAATTACTATTTCTTCTAACTTGCTGGAACTTTCCACATTTTATTTAGATTTTTTCCTGCCTTTACTTTGCAGCAAGCTCTATAGCTTGCTAAACCTAGGTGTCTGTGCAAATGTATAATGGATTTGGGAAGAGGTTATGGAAGCCTCACCCTAAATTTTGTAGCTATTAGCCCAGTTTCTTTTGGAACATATTATAGAGGAGCAAAATAGGGTGATCCAGAGTAAAAGTGGTGTTTGCAGCAGATTTTGTCATCTCCACCTCTAACATATTTTAGTTCCTTGGAAATGTATAATTAAAATTAGTTTCAAATAAGCCTTCTGAACTTCTGGGGGGGAAAAAAAAGTGGTCTTTTTATTATTTTTTGTTTCCCTGAACTGTGATAGAACTTTATAAAATCAGGCTGGAATATCTATTCTTGACCCATTAAAATAGTGTCTCTTCCAAAAAAAAAAAAAATAGAAGGCACCGGCCACATTCTAACCTCCCAATGCAAGTGGTATGTTTGCACAGGGCAGATTGCATATACCATACTGACTTCGTTCCCTCTCTGAAGTACCTGAAGGTTTACTCCAAACTGGTTCAGTAGGATCTGTGTGAGTTGAGTTCCACTTGGACTCAGTGAACTGCAGAGACTAGTCAGAGTTACAATCTGTCTGAAGAACCGGCAGCCAGGTCGGATGATCTTTCCCACTGAAAGTTTCCCCAGCTCAGCTTTGGGATTCATGCAGCACTGACAGTTCAGAACACACTGTAAAGCCTTGCTGCCTGCAACAAGCACACTCACCCTCACTTCTGAATGTGCCATTCTGTGCAAGGAATTGCCATGCCAAGTGTAACCAGTGAGTTGGTGTCGGTCAGGTGTGCACCCTCACAGCACGCAGTGCAGAAGGTTTGGGTTGGAAGGCACCGACAAAGATCCGTCTAATCCAACCCTCATTTCCACACTGACTAAATAGACTTCTAATACATAGTTCTGATTTCTCTGTTGCAACTGTGATACAAAGCATACTAATCATCTCACACATAGAGCCAGTGGAGGAAAAAGGTTTTCCATGGAAAGCAGTAACTGGATATCTTAATAGACTTGGGTTTTAGAAGCTATTCAACCATAAAACTAACACTATATAGCTTCACAGACTTTTTAGCAAGAAATCAGCTTCACTAGCTAAAACAAGCCACTAAAGACCCTTTGTTCACTCTTTACAAACTTGCAAGTGTACATGTGATTAACAGAATATCTTTGGAGCAAACATGGCTGACTTTTATGATAAGAACTCATATAGGCGACATGTCCTGCTTTGTGAACCAGGCTGATTAACACTCAGTAGCAAGTAGACAAGCAGAGAAAATACAATAACACAACATTAATGATTCAGTATGAAAAAACTCAATGGTTGCCTAAGATATGTGACCTGAATGGTCAACAGCAAAGGGGTGTCTGGAGTAGTTCATAAAACCATGCCGCAGTGTTTGTCATTTTACTGCTTCCAGAATTGATTTCTAGGATTGGATAATAAAGTACTGCCAAACAACTGTTTTCTCCTTTATCATGTAGAAATAGATCTTACTGGTCTATGCAGCACAGGGGACCGCATCTGTAGAGACCGCTTGTACAAGGAAATACTGATGTCTCCCACATAAAAGATAGCTTGGCCTTGGGGCAGTCACCTTAGAAGTTTAATTCTGCAATCCTTTTGAGTGACCAGCTCTGCAATGGATAAAGCCTCTGTACAGATCATATATACAAATTCAAGTAGAAATGTTTGATGTGGGAGGTTGAAAGTGATAATGACATTTCTCCCTTTTCAGTTTGAAAAAGCCATCAGTTTTGCTTGTTGAAGTGAATAGGTAGCTCAGTTTTGGACAGCATACAAAATATTTGGCCGCTAAGATTTCTTTTATCCGCACCAACCTAGAACAGATTTTGCTCTGAAGAATAAAAGAATAAATCCACCTTCATTTAGAAACATCAGAGTACTGGTGCAGTCCAAATCCAGCATGTAAGAGAGCCAGTAAGCATGTTGGCAGATCTCACTCCTATTTTGCTGTTAGTATTCATTCAATGCCAACACTATTTTACAGAAGGTGTTGAAATGGTTACCTACCTTCTCAAAGAACACACTGATTTTAAAAAGTAGGCATGTGATGGTTATGTTCATATCAGTCTTAAAATATTGACATAGGGTTACTCGGAGAGAAAGGTGTGCAGGAGCAAAATCCTGAAAAGGAGACTTACAATATTCCTTCCCCGTGGTAGAGAAATCTAAACTGAGATGAGCCTGCCCTTGTAAAACAAAGAGAAAAAAAGAAAAAAAGCCCTCTTGTTGGCAGAAGCTCTGGATAGAGATGACTTCAGACAGCGTATGGCTCCAGCTCCTGTGCTGCAGAGGCAAGCCACCACTGTCCTGTGGAAAACATGGTACAATGAATGAGGATTCAGACAGAAAACTCATTTCTCCTTTTCCTTTGTACCAGGCCAGGACCTCGGCGAATTAAATGCATGATACACAATGAAAGAAGGTTGCTCTGGCTGGTGCATAAAAATAAGGAGCTTTATGACTGCCTTTTATTTTTGGACTGAAAATTTTGTAATACAGTGTTTTTTCTAAGATCAGCATATTAACTTCAGAAGAAACAATAGCAAGAAGAGGAACAATAAATCAGTTTGAACATTCACCAACCCAGGCTACAAAAAGAATAAAAAAACCTTAATCAGTGACAATTACCTATTAAAACACATTCTCTATATTCTGTTCTCTTAAAAACCTTGCAAGAAAGCCCAAAAAATTGCGTGATGTGCTGGCATGTCTGTTTCTGTAAATGCTGTTTTGTTTTCTCAACCCCAACTTTGCCAATGGGAAATGACAATTCCCCAAGGGAAAGTTAGCGTGCGCTGGGACGTGCCAGAAGATGGGTGAATAAAACCCCTGCGCTTGTCCACTACGTATGTGTGTAAGTCATTGCTTTTCTGGAGCTCCAGACAGTTTGCACAACCTCCTCTTCGGTGGTTTTGTTTTCTTAATAAAAACTTACTTGGAACAAGCACAACATTTTAACTGGGGACTGGATCACATTAGAAACAGAACGCAGAGAAGGGAGGGTAGCAGTCAACCTTGCCCTCTGAGCATCTCCTTTCCTGCCTGCCTCCCTTCCCTTCATCATGGATACTTCAGCTACCTACAAATTATTGTAAAACCTGAAAGTCACTCTTTTATGTTATCTTTTCAGATAGTATATTATTAATTATCTTGGTGGGAGGCAACATCCTTATGCCCAGAGATAATTGTTAAAATTTTCAAATTGCTCTTTGGTCCACATTTTGGGGCAAGCTTTTCCAATGACAAGTGCACAGTGATTTATAACAAAGCTCTCAATCCAGTCAAACCAAATAAAAATTGAGCAATTACATGAAAAATTCTGTGCACATCTTCTTGTCATTTTCCTCTTTTTTCTCACTCTCAGAAGTGATGGTTGTTAAATGCTTATACAGTATCCACCAGTTTTGTCCTATCTAACCCCTAGATAAACAAGGTAGTGTCCATGGATGAAGGTCAGTACCTGTAATGCTGCCTGGAAATACCTCTCCACAGCAGCAAATATTGTGTAACATGGAAAGTGTGATCCTCATTCATGCTAGAGAGTGTTGTGACTAGAGACCTATAGTAGTTCTGAAAAAGAAATGCTGGCTGCTTTAAAAAGGGTAAATCCTGTTTATGCCAATAGGCTGTGCTGAGACAGGTCTTTCTTAGTGCCTTAGTCCAAGCTTGTGGAATCACCTCTTGCAGAATTTTGGCTCCCAAGGTGTTCGTACCTCTGCTCTTAGTGCAAGCAATCTTCTTTGACCCAGCTGTTAATACTAAAATCACACCAAAGAAGATACAAGTATATATTTTAAACTCCCACCATTTTCCCCTTGGAGGGGAAAGGACTTAACATGACAGATACTAGTCATCTTGCTTATGGAACTATTAGAAGGTGGTCTGATATCATAGTGATGGGTATTACATAAAAATAGAATACAAAGTCTGAACATTTTCAAAACATATTCAGACTTTTTTGACCTACATTTTGTCTTACATATTATTTTTGATCTACTGATAGAGGCAGGATTATCAACACCATGATATTTGAACAACTCTGAGGAATGGGGAAGTGGGGAGAATCCTGTTGCAACCTGTTAACAGGAGCACTTTATTCCCGACTGACAGATGGAGAACCAGAAAGATGGAGAGGTTATCCGGCCCTCACAAATTCAAAAAGTACATCTGTGACAGGCTTGGGAGAAAGCTCAGTGCTTGATTTCTTGCTGGGTGGGAAACATAACAGCTTAACCATAGCCTTCAAAACATCCATTCTTGCTCTCTTGTTAAATCTCTGTATTCCTCTTTCCATCACTCAGCATGTTCTCATTTAACTGACTGTACCATTTCTTTCTCTGCTTCCAAGCACCCTCCCAAATATCATAACAGCTGTTCTTCACTAAAGCCCATTTCACATAAGTTTTTCCCTTACTAAGCTGTTCTTCTTTACATGAAAGGAGGAGCAGACCACCAAAGGGTGTTCACACCTATCACAGTCCCTGCAAGGCTCTGTTCTAATCAACCGCTGTGGTCCAGATTTTCCAAAAGTTTATATTATTCTTAGTGAATCACTTCATAGTGTTTTATCCCTTCATTTTCTGCTGTTGCCACTCAGAAAATTGCTAGTAGAAACTAGTAGAGCCCTGCCACTCAGTATCAGCACTCTCTTGAATTGCTCATTGAATCAAAGTAGTAGTTTGAAAACTCTTACAGATTTGATCTGCATCACACGGAAGTCAAAAGTCAATGGAACTTTAATTAGCGGTTTTCCTAAAGAGCTGCACAGGAAAGAGAAAAGATTAAAGATGAAGGAGATTCCCAGTAAATACAACTATTCTTAAACATCATCTGGTGGGGAAGATGCTCCAAGCCTCCATGAGAAAAGCTTCATCAGGTCAGAAATACAGATGCAGAACTGAGCTGATGCAGAAGAACCAACTATGAGGTTCATCTGTTTCTCATGTGAGCTGTTTCCATACAGGGAATAATCCATAGGAAACACCTAACAGCCTGTTAGCTGCCTCAAGTAAGTTCATGATCTTGACTGCTTTTTGTTTGAGGATTTTGCATCTAATTTGAACAGAAGTGATGAATTTGTGGAACCCATAACTTGCGTTGACTTTGTCTTTTTTTTTTTTTTTCTTTGTTAAAGCTTTTCAAGAAGATTTGCTTGGGTGGATGGATATAAAAGTGCACTACTCAATATTGATATTTGAAATTTTATCTGGCTTAACTGGAACTAGCTATATAAATCACAGGGATTCCTTTCTGTTCCCACACTGTTTTAGTACTACTGTTATAAACAAAACATAACAAAACAAAAAAAAACAAAACAAAAATCTTTATAATCAGGACTAAGAAAATCTCTGTTATTTAACTAAATGAGAAAAGGTTTTATTTGTAGGGGGAAAATGAACTTAATTTTTTCACTTCTTTTTTATCTTGACATTTTTTCACCACATAGATTAGAAATTAGAAAAAAAAACTGGTTTTGAAAGAAATATTGACTGAGTAAATACCTAATTCATAGCTCTGATTTTTTGGCTACTTTAGTGCAGGGAATTACCTTGATTATGTCTTAAAATACCTAGCAGCCTACCTTCTCTCTGAGATGATGAATCTGTAATTTCCACTGATTGATACCCCAGGGTATAAACTCACCACTGACTTGCTGTGAAGACACATAGAAATAAAATTTGACCACTCAAATGTTGGAAGGGAAGACAAGACATGACATAAAAGTACTGGTGGAGGGAGTGGATTTTCCCACAGTTATACAGGACACACTGCTAGTTTTATTGTGAATCCAAATCCCAGAGCCATATTGTTGTATGGGGCTCCTGGTCTGTGTTTTTAATCAGTTTACATTTCTATCTTTCATTGGTGCAGTGGAAGGCCAGAAAGTGTGGAGGGAGTGCACCTTAATGGCTCAGAAATCAGAAAACAAATAAAAGAGCATACGGTTTTCTTAAAGCCATTCCCTAGATTTCCCTGACTCATGCTTTTTTAACATTTGGGAGTGACTGTAATGTCAGCTCATCAAACTCTTTTGCTCCTGACAATGTGTAAGTCAGATTTTCAGGAGACTGTAATGAAATGAACTACATCCAAAAAATCCAGACAGTTGTGCAACTCCAAACCAGTGACCTGTTTGAATCTGTCTTATCTTAAATATATCATGGAATGTTGACTCTCTGAGGTATTCTCCATCCTTTAATAATTTCATTGACAGTCATTCCTCTGCCCATTTATGAGCACAAGAAAAAATAGGAATTAGTGAATCACTGGCACATGATTTTTACATGGGAAAAAAACAAGTTGTTGCCCAGTGCATTCTTTTTTTCCCATAAAGAAAAAAACATTGGGAAATGTGAACATGTGGGTGCTGCCCACAAAAATGCAGTGTATTATCCCTCATTCTCCACTGTGTTCTTTCTGAACACTTGAGAAGGTAATAAAAAGCCCTACCACTTAAATTTTGCAGTGTATCGCATTATACATTTTAGTAATAAAATCTAAGTACACTTAAATATACATACATCTCTTTAACTAATACATTTTATTGTTGCACTTAGCTTTGCAGCTGTTAACTGCTATAAGCAGGAGCTTTTCATGTTGTTGCTGGCATCTGAGGTTTTTTTCCATCAAATGCTACTTCTCTAAGCCACTTTATTTACATCAAAGGCAGGTGAATTATTTAAGGATTAGAATGAAACATCCCTTAGTAGCTATTGTTAATTTACCTCAGATTAGTGCTTTGGCACTACTTAACATAGCTGCTGTAATATAACTTGACAGTGAATGCTAGCCAGTAATATACCATTGACTTGCAAACCTACAGTGGTCAAAACCAAATTCTCCATGCAATTGAAAAGCCTCACATGATATCTTGTTCTTTCCCTGAAGAGAGGAGAAGTGGAAGGAAAATAGACAATTTTTGGTGGAATAGAATCACAAGTCAGTGATTCATTAAATCCTGTTCTATCTCAGGCTCATAAATGGAGAAATGATTCTCTGTGAAATGGTATCTTCCTAAGTTTCCTTTTCAAGTGATAATTCAAGTCAATATTAAGTCCAACAAGTTCCCCTCTGTCAAAATTTCCAAGGAACAGTTCTTTCCAGTGTGAAAAATGACAGTATATACAACTGAAACAGAACTCTATTTTTTGAGTGGCAGAATCACGAGTTGGGCATCTTCTGTATTTCTCAATCTCAGCCTGCATTATCATGTAGTTTTTATGTTTGTCCTTTAAAAGCACTGAAAAAAAAAAGTGACATTTTGGCAGCATGCTGTAGAACTTCAGATTTTTTCAGGAAATCTTTTGCCTAGAATATTTTGACTACTCCATTTGCAAATAGTGGCCATGACACAATTAAACCAGCCTCACAAAAAGATGCTGACATCTAAATCCGTGCTGGTAGCAGGGTCACAATTTGCACACCACTGTAGCTCAAGCCAGTTGTGTGGTCATTTTAGATTGCTTTGCAGTGAAATTCGTCCCATGACTTTAACCAGTACAAAAACTCCACGTCACCCAAATCCCATTGCATTTTTAATGAGTTATGCACGGCGTACAGGCAGCCTAAGCCTCTGCTGAGGGCTCTCTGAAGTGTTTATTGTGGATATTATTAGAGCTGCCTCCTGCGTCAGAGGAGTGCAAGGTGGTGTTTTTGAGGCACTTGTTGCAACCCTGTTGGAAGCCTGAGCTCGTAAGTGTAAAACGTGCTAGCTGGCTTTGTAGCATGATTGACCAGGTAAGGCTGTGCAAAACCCACCAGCTGCAGTTTGCATAGGCTTTGGAAAATGGGCCTGGCGTGCTCACTGTGGGACACCCCCTCCACTGTTTGTGCTTTGGGTTTCAGTGTCGTGTGAACATGAGAACTCAAAGTGAAACTGGCCATCGCCATGCACGCGGCATCGACAGAGTGTTGCGAGCAACGACTCTGTTGCTGCCAGTACAAACCAAAGTGTCTCCAATCCCAACCATTCCCAGAATGGGTCTACAGGATCCATTCCCATTCTTTGCCAAGAGGAGGCTTTGGCCAGGGGCAGGGCTGTAAGTCACAGTGTCCCACTGCACCATACATTCACACACAACCCCATGTGTTTTGCAGCACTCTTGCCTGTACGTGCCTGACTTGTTTTAAAATGCGGAAGGGAAGAGAATGGATAGATTGGGTAAAAAAAAGAAGTTTGCTAGGGTCTTTTTCCTGAGCCATTACAAATATCAAGGATTTCTTATTCAGAGATAAACCCAAGGTGGATTTACCAGCTCTGTGGTCTGAAGAATTTTTGTAATTCAGCTAAATAGAGATACTTTTCATTTTGTGGAAGACTCTGTTTTGGTTCATATCAAAGAGCCTGAATGCTTTAAACTAAATTTAAGATAATCTGCAACTTTAACAAGTTTAAAAAGCAATGAGATGCCTTTACACTTAAACTAGTATTGAATTAGGAGTTTCCACTAAAGATATAAATATGTGTATAAGATAGACACAGGCACTGAAGAAGGTAGTTCTCTTCATAGAACTCCAGTGAATATTAAATGAATAAGAGAAAAACTAATTCAAATGAAGTTAAACTTACTACATTTGGTTTAAAATGTTCCAAATTTTCTAGCAAAACAGCAGAGCAATTATTCTGTTTTGCAGTTTTGTAAGAAATGAGAACTGCTAACAAATGAAAGCAAATGAATTTAAAAAAACCCCAAATATTTGTTATATAAATCCACACAATTCTGATGTTTTCACACAGTAATCATTTGTTACTCTAAACAGAGATTCCAAGTTTACAGATGATACAGATGATTATTAAAATTCCTCTACTGCTCCTTTGGATTTTCCTTACTCAAGTCCTTCAACAATTGTCATCACTGCTTTTTTTTCTGTCTTGCCCATTAAAAAAAAGGCAGAGAATGAAAAGAAAATTTCACTAGTAGAGAAGAAAAACAACTTTTGCCCTACTGTTAAATCAGGGTATTCTATAACTGCAAAGCAAGTCAACTTAAAACTAAATAGCTAGAGTAACTATTTCTATTTGAGAGGACCACAACCCACAGTTGTAAGAAACAGATACTGAATTTCTAGTAAATAGATGTGCACAGTTACTGCAAATTTTGGTTCTGTAGAGATCAGATGTGGAGTTTAGCTCTTTGAGTATTCCCTGTTTTTGTAGATGTGAATATTCAGGGGTTGTCTTTCAAATCAAGACAGAATTATTCATCCTGCTGAATCATTTAAACCAGCTAAAGAAACCTGACCCATTAACCCTCACCTGCAAGATACAACAAACATTGCCTTCTCAAAATTCTGCCTTCTCAAACACTTTTCACAAGTTACCTCATTTACTGCTATGTGCTCAATGGAAACTAGTCCAAATTCTTTTGATGCCCTGCACCTTATCTAAAGAAATGACATTACCTGCTTGCATTTCACTCAGTGTTAGTGACTAAGCAAATATCTCTGCTTCTTTAGCTGATCACATAACTTTGGGGTCCTGTAAGCAACTCTTGCTGTATTTGTTCTTTTCAGATTGCTCTCAATTAGAGCTTTCACAGGGCACTCACATCTCAGGTGTGATGTCAGGTAGAATGAGTGCACTGTTGATCACAAGAGGCATGCAGACTTCACCCTGGAAACAGAGTGAGAGGAACCTTGTGGACACACACACATGTACACATTTGTGCGCTCACATGCAGAAGTGTAAGGGAACACACTGATTGCATTCCTTGGGAGCTCTCACTTTTTTTCAAATTGCCAGGAAATCAAGGAGGGAAACAGCCTGTAATTTTCAACCAACCAGGCAAAAAGCAAGAGGAAGATGTTTAAGGGGTAGGAAATTTGGTGCAAGATTAAGTCAGGCTCACAAGACAGTCCAAGAATTAGGGGAGTCATGGGGAAGCCTTGCTTTGACATTAATAAGTAAATCTGGTGCAGAATGATCAGTGAGTTTGCCATAGAATCATGGAATCATAAAGGTAGAAATTTAAGGTCAAGTCCAACCACCACCACTGTTGGTGGATATCGATGTGATAATACAACTCGAATCCCAGCCTATGATGCTATACAAAGGAAGACAAGCTGGTAGTTTGGAGGCAAAAATTTTACATGTCTGTGATTTTATGACTACAACCATTTTATGTTATGGGATACCACCTTCTCAGCCCACGTTAATGAGAGGATTAAAACCCAGTGAATTTGCAGGTGATATAACCCTGTCCATCTCCTGACCTTTCTGCCTGATTGCACAGGCTAACTGGTTTTGAGCATGCAGAGAGAATCTTTGCCATGTGATTGCTACTCAGACACTGTCTCTGTAATTTAGATTATGAAAGGCTTGTGGTGACTTTCAGGTTTTGTCATCAATAGCATGTTTTTGGCGTGGGTGGTGTAGATGTGCCAAGCCCAGTACATCATGATGAGAGTGTGAACTATTTCAGGTACTCTGCTATAGCAACTTTGTCGTGCTTAATTAATCCACAGGTTAATCCAGTAGGAAGGATAATCTAGAGTGTATCTGTAATGCAGTGTCCCAAGTCCATCAAAATTGATAAGTTATCAGGTGCAGAAGTCTCCCACATGGAAGCCTGACCTTGTGGGGAAAAGAAGGAGGTAAGCTACCCCTAGAACTCCTGCCAGAAGGGGCACGCTCCTCTCAGAGCCTCACCAAAGAGTTAGTGCATGTAATGCCCTGCTTGTACTGGTTATGTGATGGCAGGATTTTAAAACCCTCCTGAACTTTATCTCCAGGAAATGGTCACCCATGGGCCTAACAGTGACTGGCATAGGTCCCCTGCAGACTTACAAAAGACACTTCTCCATCCTACCCTTCCTGTCATCACCCTGCCTCTACTAGGCTGTCCAGGCTGTTCCACGTGGTGGTCTTTGGGAGTTTGGATGAGAGTGCTGAGAGGGTCTTGCTTTGCATACATCACTGAAATCTTGGCTGGCTTTCCTACTCTCTTATCTTCTTCCCCTAATTTCCAGATCTTACTTTAATTTGTAGTGATAGAATGTGTTTTAATGGTTGGCCAGTCAGGACCAGTCAGATCAGATGGGAGAACTGTACATCATTATATAAAGTAGAGGGTAGAAATTCAATGCCATAATAAACCTGAGCTTGAAAATCACCTTGTTTCCTCTGGAGAGGTAATGTATCACAGGACAGAACTGCAAAGCCCTGCTTCAGTCTTTGAATGTCCATCAGCTGTCAACTGTGGTGTATCAAAGAGTGTATGACTCAGTTTCCTGCAAGTACAAACTTAATGATGGTACACAGTGCAGCCCAGAGAAATGGGAGGTGGTGAAATGCTCCACAATTGACCCTAATGGGCAGTGTTCAGGATGTTGGTCAACGCTCTTCAAACAAAAACAAGCTCCAGTTTGTTCTCAAAAATGAGGGATGCAGCACAGAAAACTGGGTCTGTGCCACAGAAAGTCCAGTGATAGCAGTGACTAAGAATTTTATACTGTGTTGAGTAATACCGCTCTGCAAGCCGATGCAGGAGAAGGAACAATTTAGCACAGTGTATACTCAGATTTATAGAAAATCAGCTTCATGGAAACTGCCACCAGAGCGGTACTGACGGGTTTGCATTGTGTGAGCACTGAAGAAAAGCAAAACAATGCTGGGAAACAGATTGATTTTGTTCTGAGCTACTCTGCATAGATGAAACTTTTATTAAGGCACTTTGTCTTGCTCTGGCAGTAGCTTGAAAATTACCTCCTAAAATTCTGATGACTTACGACCTGCTCCTTTTCCCATTGCAAGTGTTTTTTAAGTCAGTATACAGTTAAATGGTACAACAAAGCTTTTGGGTCTTAGAAGGTTCAGGAAGAGACTGCCCACGTGCAAACTGAAGACAGGGCTGTTATGCTCTTTCTTTCCAGTGCAGCTGCATGCAAGGAGTGGGGAAATGTGTAATCACTACCAGTTTCTTGGCAGTTACTCTTGTAAGTTAAAAAGATAATTGCCGAGTTGGGCCATGCGTTCCTTGTAGCTCGTGTATACAGCTCTCATCAAATGCATGGAGATTTGCCTGGAAGGAGCGAGGGCAGGGCAGGATCACCCTTACACTTTCTCAGAAGCAGACAAGGGAGACGAAATCATGCTTTTACCTTTGCATACTGAAAATCTCCCTTCTTCCCCAGCTGACAGCTGTGCTGTGTTTTCAGATGCAGCTGTGCTAGAAGATTGAGTTTACACCTATGGGCTTTTTCTGAAAAGCAGAGGACCGGTGAGGAATCGGTTCTGCAAAAGTCCAGTTAAGAAGACATTACATACCAAGATCATAGAGACTTGAAAGAAGGTTTGGGGGTTTTTTAGGCCATTCTGGTCATTTCAATAATGGAATGTGCTTTTAAACATAAAGTAGGTAATGTCTTTTATTACACAAACTGGGGAAAACCAGACAAGCTTCAAGGCAGACCAGTTCTTCCTTAGATACAAACAAGCACATTCATAAAATCTGGTTTATCATATGGCTGGCTGCGTTTAGGTCTCCTTTGTTTCATTTTTTCCACTAGCACTTTCTGTGCATCTGAGTGCCTGCAGTGATGCCAATTTTATGATCTTTTTACACACACGAACTAACACATTCTCAATTCCACATTTTAAAGGAAATGACTTCAGGACTCACCTCAGAAAAATAAAATTGCAAGGCGGAAAAACAACTATTGATTTCTAGTTCATCCATTAAGAAAAAAAAGAGCACGGCATTGCAAATGCTGTCCTTTTATCACATGGACATGTATACTTTACAATACACACTGTGGCTTCTAAGTTATTAGCAACATCTACTGTGAAGTAGCATCTTTAAAATTCAGAAACGTAGTGTGTTTGGAAAATAATTCCAGATAACTTACATATATTTTGTAAAATATTTAAATACAATATATGTACAAATATGAAAGTATATAGGAAAACACTGATTCTACCTACATTGTTGTAAAATTAATTACTGCTCAGTATTTTCAGATGATGGCATACTGTCTTACAGATTTCCAACAGCACTGTTGTTATTCACTTCAACCATGATAATATCATGTGGCTCCAGTTAATATGAGAGCCTGTAATTAAAAATTACAATGGTAAATGCTATAACTACACAGTAAGAGACTTGTCCTGAAAATCCTAAACAGCTGGTGGGAGTGGATTTAATACAATTTACGCTAATAATTGTTGAAGAGCTTGCATGCATAGGCTGGAGCTGTGGTCAAACCTCACTTTCAGGTCTGGAGCTTAACCGTCTGTATCTGCTGCGTGACAGCAAACAATCTGTATTTCTTTCTGCACTTTACATCTTATCACACTCTAAGACCATGCATGTAGCAGATGTTATTTCCAGTGCTTAAACCCATTTTTGGACTTACATGGCATGCAGACTGAAAATGCCCATGGTTGCATTTTGTTGTGCCATTTTTGACAGACAACATAAGGTTTACTGTAAGTTCTGCCAGTGCAATCTGGCAGGAGGGTCCTAATGAATTTTTGTGTGAATCTGTGACTGAAAAATTGCCATCTGACAGCTGAATTTTTTACTGACCTCTGGCTCGTATCAATTTCAAATGCACACTTGTAGAAACATGTCCTCAACATACTTCTGAAAATGTGTGAAAATAACTGATGAAATACTAATTTTCTTTTCACTTTGGCTGCTATTCACAGCAGTCTGCAGGATCTTAAATCTGTAAATGTGTGGAAAAACAGAAGGCTTTTGAATTAAGAAAAAACTTCTTGCACTGGCTGAGTACAGCAAACAATCTTATTTAGTTTACTTTAACATGTACTTATTTTTGCTAGTTCATTTTCTGTAACCTATAGATCTCCCTGGTCTGATACCTCATATATTCACATGACTACCATTGCCAGTAAAACTGAGAGACCAGAAATGAGCAGTAGGGTGAAGGGAAAGAGGGGAGAGCTGACAGATATTATTTATGTGAATTAAATTGTTTGTGCACTGTATCTGCATCCAGATATATACCATCAACTATGCTAGTCAGACTATGTCCTGACATGGGTTAACCCTTTATCATCTAAAGGTCTGGAGACACCTCGGCTTTCATCATGTTAAAAGGGCCCTGGATGAATGAAACTTTATTTTGAATCAAAGTAATTTTTCAGAGTTAGCATCTTGCAATTTATGGTCTCGGAAGGAAACAGATCAGCAAGCAAGCAGAGCTTGGCCCAGTGCAAATTGCACTGCTTCTTCAGTTCGCATGTCTAGAAGGGACCAGCTCACAGCATGAAAGAATAGCTCAGTCCCAGTTCCCATCAAACCCTTGACCTCTCTGTGAGACTGCCAACATGGATACCAGTTATGGAAGTAATTTAGTGCACAAACAAGTATTTACCAGGAATTAAACTGAGACCACCAAACACATTTCACAGTGGAGACCAAACAGTCATTAGGCTGAGGCAATTTTAGGTCACTACCAACTTGGGCCTGATTCAAGAAAGCAACCTCAGATAAAAGTCTCTACATCCCATCATCCAAGTCCCTGAGGCATTCAGTCCCCAAGTTCCTTTTCTGCTATAAACATAATTCCTGCATGAGATAAGAAGTTTCACTGTACATTCAGTAATCCAGGAAAAGATTAGAAACAGAAAGGGAAAAAAAAAAAAGGCATTTGAAACATTTTGCAGAGGCAGAGAAAGTGCCGTGTTCGTGTGAAGAAGTGGGAAGAAGCTCCAGCACTCCTCTCTAACGCAAGAGTAGTTAATTGTTCCATGGGGGGGAGCAGGGATCTCTCCTCCAAGAGCTCATTGCTGACATAAGGCACTGTGTTACTCCACTATGCTCCCTTAATAACATTCCGACATTAACTTAATATTGATCTTTAAGTATTTGTTCATCTTTAAATAATTCACTTCTGCTTTGCTTCTGTCTTAATTTTTTTTGTTCCTTCTGTTAATCCAAAAAGAGGGTGGGTGAACTGCCTCCTCACAGAGAGTTGAACCTCCATGATAATGAGCAGGTACTTTTAGGAGAACATTTTGTGGCACACACATGCAGCTGTTAGGAGGAGCACAGCAACGAAGAATACAAGCTTGTCTGTAAGCAGCACATACTACATTGCTAGTGGAAAAGTAATGAGTTTATTTGCTATATATTTGCATAGCATGTTTCAGCTTTCACAGGAAGCTGGTTTCTTTTCCTCACCTTTTTGCACTCACAAATGAAAACTCTTCTTCCCCTCCCCACCCTGAATATTTGCTTTGTAGACAAGGAGACAGTGAGCATGCAACATTACAAAACTCCCTGCAAGAATGGGACACAGAGCACAGTGGTGCACTCAGGTACACTGCTCAGTACCAGCATGTAGCCCATCCCATGGATGTAATCAAACATGTCAGCAGTCAGGTGTATTAAGAAGATTACTTACCTATTTTAAGCCAGTAGAGAGCACATGCCAGCATATCATTCCAGCTGTCCTCTCTTTGCTGCTGGAGAAAGTAGCACTGGTGCTACTGTGCAATTGATAGAAAATCCACTCTTAGTCAAATCTACCTACCTACCTACTTTACCACTGAGGCCTGAATTGCCGGGAACTATCCCCCATGGCATGGCTCATTCCTTTATATACAGTTATTACTGGTAATAAGCTGGCTCATCTCTAGATGAGAATTTAAAACAAGAGAAGTTTCCTAAGAAGAGCAGCTGGTTTGACCCAAGTCTAAAGGAGTAAGTACAATAAAGAGGTTTAATTATTATGTGTGATAATAGTCAAATCCAGCTCTCTAGTAGTGGTTTTTCATTCAGTAAAAGTTAATGTTTATAAAGGAAATGTGTACATTACGTGATTCAGAGAGGTGAGACAGAAGTTTGACCCTGAACCCAAATATGGTCATTATAAAATAGAAAGAACTAAGGCTTTGGATTTTAGTATTCTTTAATGTGAGTTTCAAAATACAGAGTACATTGAGTTGTGCTCATTATGAGATATAAGTTGGAAGCCTGATTATTATGTAAATCCAAAACTGGAGTTGGAATCTCAAGTTCAAATTCAGGCCCATTTTTGCTGTTGCACTGAGATAATAAGGAGAATTTGATTAGGTCATATTTTGTGTTATTTAATCCAGAAGAAGGTGCTCAGTGACTAATGACTGTAAGTGACTTGCTAGCTCACAGTAAGAGGTTTTTATTCAGCTCCTCTTCTGGCATCAGACATAGTATTTCACCAACCAGAGAAATGTCCAACATGTAAGACTAATGAGGAAACAAGCCATACATGAAGATGGTTGTTGCTCACAGAAGTGGGGAGAAGTAGTTGGCTGTCCCTCAGTAGAATGAGGTCAGACAGGGAAAAAAAAAAAAAAGAGACTAAGTGGACTTGCAGACAACAGCAATACAATCTCGGTATTAAATGTTGTGATGTTGCAACAGAAGATGATCATGGTGATATGACATGTTCTTTCTGAAAGAAAGCAAGCCCTGGAGTGCTCATGTTCTGCCAGAGCTATTCTGTTCACAGTAGTTACCTCTTAACTTTTTTTTCAGAATAAAGTCATAAAATAGACCATCTTGCATAAAACAATTTAGAAATTCTCTTCCTTCCTAGAAAATGCCTCTTGCCATTCTTGTAACTTGAATAAGTCACTGAAAGCATTTTTTTAAACAGCACTTCCTTCCATTTGCTTGCTCATTTGTGGTTGAAGTATATTTATTCACTTTGTAGCTCTCTTCCTGCCAAGGAGCAAACATGCAACACAGGCCTCTAAATTAAACGACAGAGCTACAAAAGGCAATTTCTGTTATCCCCCTGTAAATATGGAGGGGGGCCCAGATTCCCAAGTTTTTTCATCACTAGGCTCCTCCTTTTAGATGACCTCAATGGACAGCAAGGCACCTGCACCAGAGTGAGTTCCCTAAACCTCTAGTATCTTTCCTCCACTACTAAATATGGACTCACACTAAAATAAATAAGAATAGTAAGAAATTCAGAATCTTGATTAAGTGAGTTACTAGATATTTCATTGCTGTCAGTATTTTCAGTGTAAAATAGAGGGACAAGCAATCAGGAAGACTGATCATGATCTCCATGTATAGCCACAAGGCCAGGGATTTAGATTTTCAGGGACAAGGAATTATCTCTGTGGCAACCAAATATTCTTCACACAAAAGAGCTTGAAACTTTCAGTTGGCAAAAAAATTTTAATGGAAAATTTCCTACTTGCCGGAACTTACCTTTTTTGATGTGGAATTGCAAAAGTTACAACCGCTCCGTCTTCTGAGATTAGCATCCCAGATTTTGGAGTAGCAAAAGGTTTCACAAACGCCCTAGGGGCATGAACTGCCTGTGGCAGTGGGAGTATTTTCCATTACTTGCCTTGCCTTTCCCTAAGGATTTTCAGTGGAAGTGATGAAGGTGATGCATCCAAATGTTTCTCTCCTCCTATGACTGTTAGATGTAGGCTGCAGCAAGTGAAGCTAAACCCTACAAACATGCACAACAGGTTCTGCCTCTGGGGAATGGCCAGTGCCAAGTGATGGCTTGGCCTGAACACACCTGTGGTGACAGAGTTCATCTGGAAGAGCGTTCAGGTGCCCCACACCTCCCTGGATGTAACACCTTCTGCCCTTTCTATCTGGCGGCATCACTCTCTGATGAACAAAGAGCAGACATAGCTCTGTGGCAGGCAGACCCAAAATTACACAGGAAAGACCATGACAAGGCATTTCCACCTTGTGCTTCTGAGGAAATCTTGTTTGCAATGGTCAGTTTTGCCGTGTACGCAACACTCACCCTTCATGGGGTGATGAAGTGCAAGACCCAGCATCTGGTCAGATGCCATCATTGAAAGACCATTGCAAGATGATCAAAAAACACCAGTTAAAAATTACAAGGCCTTCTCTTCTGCAATGCAGGCAGCAATCTATTTGGTTTAGGTTGTGTTTCACTGCCTTTCCCATTGGCAGGTTTTCTTGTCCTTCCAACATTGCCTGCTACACCAACAGGCAGAGTCACCTTGGGCTTGGAAGAGGTGGTTAGCATGGGAGGAACACTGGCCCGAGGAGAGACAAGAACAACGTCTGTGTCCTTTGATAAACGCCCAGGATGAAAAGGGAAGGCTGTGCTTTGTGTGCTTGCCCAGGCACACTGCCAAGGGTATGCAGGTCAGCTCTGATTAAGAGAAAGTTAAATGGATCGGTAGGCCTGGTCCCAGAAGCGTGACCCAGCCAGAGCCACTTTTGAAAGAATGAGAATATGCATTGAAATGTGGGTGGGAATTTGTTGCTGAGGTGTGGTAATAGTGCCACGTTGATGAGGAGCCCATGTGGAATGCTGTCCTTGCCCAGGAAGGAACAGTCTGTACTCTGATTACAACAATAACAGAAAGACCAGCATTCAGCATATAGCTGAGGTTTCGGAAGTGGCAACCCCATCACATGCACCCAAACAGACACAAATCCCAAAACCCAACCCCTTCCACAACACAGAACTTGGCACAGAGTGACAGGAATGCCCATACCAGTTAGAATGGTAACAGCGCCATACGTGTTTTTGCCTTTCATCTTTTTCTCCTTTTCTAACTACTCCTTCCAGCATGGGTAATGCCAGTTCTCTGCATACTCCACTTCTCTTTCCCTCTCAAGATCATTACAGTAACTCAGTTTTTGCTCCTTTATGATCTCCTCACCAAGCTGAGCTATTTTAATGAACCAGAACAGGTTCAGTCCCTCATAATTACACACCACTTCCCCCCACTCTGTGTGGTAGCCAAGCCTCTGTGCTGTGTTGCTCCTTATCACAGCGAGATTAAAAATAGTTTTATAACAATATGTAAAGTGCTGCTTAATCCTGTTCTTCCCACATTAAAAGCAGATGTTCAGACAGACTGAATCAGATTGAGCAAATTTATTAATTTAGATGTACAAAAGCTTCACAAGTTCTGACTTAAGTCCGAGTTTAAGTAGGACAAGCAGTATTTTCAGATTTAAGAAAATATTGTTTCAGTGTAAACTGAACCTTCTTTTTTGGGTTTAGAGTGACCTTGATGTTCAGCTCTAATATCAGTGAAATCAGTGGAAAATTGAAAGGATAAAGATTTCAGACCCATTTTAGGGCATCTCTTCCAATCTGAAGAGTACACCTGTAAAGAAGCACAAATCATCATAGTAACAGGAGTAACTATAAATATCTCTAAAAAAATTAATAAATTAAGGTTTTAAAAGTGTTAAAAGTCAGAGGAAGAAAAAAAAGTTTCAACCATTCACAAGGTTTTTAGATAACCTTTGTTTCCCCCCCTTTCACTGCTGCTCCCTGAACTCTAAATCAAGAGACTCTTAAAGTCAGGAAGCCAGACAGACTTCCAAAATATGTGGTGATGCTCAGGGGCCTGTGAACCGGAAATAGACATTTACTGTCTTCTTTCCCAACCCAATTGGCTCCAAATATCTGTAGCTGATGTTCTGGGATTTTGGGTTGCAGCCAGAAGACCTAACCTGAGAGATTGGGAGCTCACGAATCATGGAGGTCATGAATCGTTTCATGTCCACCCACTTCTCTTGCAGGGAGCGTTTACAACACTGGCACTTTCACAACAGGACAGAGAGAAAAAAAAAAAGAGGATGTTTTTAATCCATTAGACTGCTGCTGCTGATTCAGTAGTAATAAACATGAGTCTGTTTCCTTGATTGTTCTGTAGACAGCAAACATTTGTGTAATGCGTCAGTTAAGTTTGTCCGTTGTAGGGATCTCTCATGGACGTGTGTCTGCATCCATAACCGAACACGAAAATGTGCCTTTGTGTGCATTTTGTGTGCCTGCATGAGCGAGAAAGAGAGCAAGAACTTAATTGACCCTTAGTCATCCTCTGAGCTTTATTTTTGAGGGCGATCAAAGTACCAGCATTCGAGAAGATGATTTCTCTCTGCTAGGCTAAAGATACTAAGGCCAGAGGACAGCGCGCTTCCCAACAGCCTACTAGGGATGAACACTGTAAAAGTCTGGGATGTTTGCAGACAGTGAGAGGGGAGTCGGTCGCTGCTGCTTTTGCTGTGCCTCTTGCTGTGTTACAGACATCTTGACTGGCCTCGCTGATTTAATGATGAGTGTTTGTTGGCCTGCAAAACACAAACACATTGTAAGACTGTTTGTACACTAGCTAAACTTTTGCAGATAGTTTACATGCTAGAATGAAGTCTTTGCACACATTGATCTGTATTCACAATGTGTATCTTCCTCTCTCAATGAAGACTTTCTCTTGCTTTTCTTTCACCTTAATGTTGCGAAACACATCAATGTTGCCTAACTTTTGATCATATGAGTAGCACAAGGTCATTTACATGACAGCTAGGCTACTTTACAGTTTGCTGTAAAACTGCAACTGTGTTCAGAAACAAAATAGAGAGGATAATTGTACAGAAAGGTCAACATTTCATTCTTGGGAGTCCTTATGTTTTAGTATTAGCCTCATATTGTTTTGGGAAGAACTAAATAAGACCAACACTAAATTCTTTATTTGAAATAAGAAATTTCAGATTAAAGGTAAATACCCTACATTTTCCATTTTTCTTGCCCTCTCCCAAAAATCCCATCACTCATTTTTTGCAGCTTAGTCATGGCCTGAAACATTTATCATTTACACAACAGTATCTTATAGACTCACAGGAGAGGAGACACTTACGGACTTTGCTGAATTTTGACTAAAATTTGTCAATGTTATTTTTATAGATATATATCCAGACAATACAAAGGAGAAGCAAAGTTCAAACTGAAATACATGTGATAGCCAATGTTGTATCATTGCAGTGTATCAATATGAAATTGGGAGTGACCAGATACAAAAAGAAAGACAAGGGAAAAACAGCTGCTAATTTTTCTTGCTACTTTGGTAGAAAAGTTTTTTTTTACCTCTTCTATTATTTAATAAAACCTGATCCACACTTAGAGTGATGATCTGTTTCAGTTTCAGGCAAGACCACGGCTCCAGAACTAAGGAGTTAGATTACTTCTACCTGAAGGCTTTTTATGTTAGATCTGACTGTGTCTTTTTTCAATCCATTGCCACTCTGTTTTGCTTCAGTTCTTTGAGGCAGTTGAAGTAGGAATGTAGCTCTGAATCCAGATTCACAGATTTAATACCACTCTACCTGTATTTTGACATTTTCTGAAGTTACCACACCCACTTAAAAAAACAAAACAAAACACAAAGAGTGAAATTTTAACCCTGCTGAAGTTGATGGTTAAACCCTCACAGACTTTGGTGGACCCTGAACTTCATTTAAAATATTTATGTCCTGGCAATCAACCAAAAACCTCTTCCCAGTAGCTTGAGAAACCATGTCCCCCTCTGTCTCAGTTTGTCTTTCCGTCGATGTTTTGCCCAGTAACACATCTCACCCAGACATAGCGTGCGACTTCTGTTAATGTTATGCTTCTCACTCCTGTCAGTCATCCACTAGTGACTGCAGTTTCCATTGCCTCCTCCCACAAACAATTTCTGCCTTCCTTCCCCCTATGGCATTTCCTGTGCCAGAAAAGGACACATTAGACCCAGTCTCCTCTTCCAAATCTCTCCACAGGAGTCCTCTTCTTTGGTCTGCTGTCTCCTGAAATTAATTTTACACCCTCATTTAGAATACTGCTCATAAATTTTAATTACTGAAACATCTTCATGAATAAACAAAAAAAATTAGTTAAAAATGCAGTAAGGAAGTTTCAGGTTAGACGCTAGGGAAAAACAGTAATCTGGAAAATGCTGACATACCTCATAAATATTTGGGAGGCATTTTCTACTTCCAGATGTCATTGACTGTGCTGAGAGAGCTCTGGGTTAAGCTTTATATTTCAAGATGAGCCTCAGTCACACAAAAAATAAGGGGGGAGGCACATGCAAAGTCTGAAGAGGGGACAACATTGTCCCATCTGTGCAAACTCACAGAGCCCCACAGGAGGGAATGTGCTGTGTGCCCTGAAGGTGTACAGGAGTGTCATGCCGTGTCATGCTGCCATTATGTCCCCAGGAGCATGGGGGTCTTCCAGGAGCATGGTCAAATTCTGTACATACACATTTCTTCAAAATCCTACTGACCTTAAGGCAACACTTATGGTATATTTCCTATTTAGGATTGGCACAGAAGGTTTGCATGTGTTTCATGGAAGGTGTACGAATTTGGGAGACCAGGCACCAGCTGAGACAGGAATTTCCACACAGCCCTGCAATCCTGTGACTTTTTGTAACTTACGCATTGTCTGTCTCCAGCCAGCTGGACAACAGTCCTGGCTCCTTGGCACTTATGGCACATTTTTCCAGTAAGCTCTAATAAAATGCTTCCTATCGTCCCATTTCATTGGAATGAGGAGGGTTCCCACAGAAAGCGCGCAAACTTGGCAAAACACAGTAGATCCAATGTTATCCCAGCACGGCAAACACGAAATAAATATTTCTTATCATGCAATAATCAAAGGGCTCTTTGGCTGACTCTGACACTCCTTTTAGGTACTGTGGGATGATATGTTAGGTGCCAGACTGCCACATTTATCCTTAGTTCTCCTCTGAACTGAAAATAAGGATAAAAACTTCAGTGACACTGTCCTTTAGACACGGCTTCACAATATGCTACATGTCTAGACTGCTGTAAAATCAGGAGGATTTTGTTTGAATGACTTGTTTATAAGATTCCCATAATAAATAGCCTGAGTCTTTATAGTTGTATTAAAACCACATTGGAGCAAATTCTATGCCTCATTACGCCACTGCAAGTCTACCATCAGCTATCAGGAGTTTCTGCTTGAGACCAGAATTTGTTTTGCCATGTTTGTAGCCACTGCACTGATGAGAAGTATGACACCATTATGCTGTATGCATTCAAGCATTAAGGGGTGTAAAGCTAGAGGCTTTTAAACTGAGAGAATTAAATCAGCTTTTGACTTTATGTTGTCCCATACTTCATCTGGAATAGAGGTGATACACAGGACATGGGGACTATTAAAAGAGTTAGCAACCAGTGCCTGGACCAAAGGAGAACTAAAGGAAGCGTCATTCTCCAAAACTGATGTGATTGAGATTGATTCAGCCTAAGGAGAAGCAGGCCTTGCAGAAGACCTGTGTCATCCTGAGGAAGATGGATGATTTATCAGAGAAAACATGGTCCTTGGATGGGACAGTAGATGGAGGTCCCAGTTACAAAAGTCACAGGCCGAAAAGATACAAACCAAGAGTCGGTGGCTGGGTGTGAAAGAGCTGAGAGATTGTTCATCCTCACTGTCCCAGCCTGGCTTAAGCAGACAGACAACTTCTAGTTTAATATTTATTTCCATGTGGGGGAATTTTCCCTGAAACTGTATTCATAGCTGTAGGGTCTCTATGGCCCTATGTATTCATGCCGGGCCCTGGGCATGAGAGAGCTCATGAGAGAGCTCTGAGAGAGCTTCCTCTTTTGTACAAGGGGATGGTGAGAGGAATTTAGAGGAATTTAAATCACTACCTTTCACAGGTTGAGGCCAAAATCTCAACATTTTTCTTTTCCTGTACCAAGTTCCTTTGGAATAGCTGACTCCAATACCTGAGGCTGTCATGGGCTGACAAGTTTCTGCACCATGAGGTTCATCTCCAGGGCTCCAGAGGGGGTGCTGGGGAGCTGATGGAGGTATTGCCTTCAAACAGTAAAGTTTTGTGCCAGTTATCACCCAAGCAGCTGTGGCTGTGGGTTTTCAGCAGCTGCTGTCACCCCAGCTTTGCCCTCAGCTGCAGAAAACAGCTGCAGAAACTGCAGAGAACGAAAAATAAACAAGGCTGAGGAAGACAACTAGTTTGAGTTTGAGAAGCTGCTTCAGATAGGGGCTTTTCCTGAGCTTTGAAAACACAGCTTGCTGAGATTGACAAGGATGCACTCTGGGTTGAGGAAAGAAAGCTCTGTTGGTGGCAAAAGACTGTGTTCCAGATGCAAAATGACGAGCCATCACTGCAGGTCAGGAGGACACAGGCCACCTTCCAGGAAATCTGCAGGCAGCACAGCACCATACTGCAAAGGCAAAGCAGAAGAGGCAGTACAGTAGTAGAAAAACTCTCTTATCTCTTCAAAATCATGAAGCTGTCACCATCCTGCCTCCTGCTAACCAGGTCAGGTTGGGTGGGTTGCCTGTGGAGACCTCAGGATAAAATCATACCAAGGGAGGTCTCCGTTCAGCAGAAACACTTGCAGGAACAGCAGCCATGAGGGCACTGTCTTGAACATGGAAACACAGAATGGTGCAGGCACTTGGTAGGAGCCCAGTGCTGCCTGTGAGCCTGTCCCAGACCCAAACTCAACACCTTGGGTGTGTGTCCAGGTGGTGCAGTGACTGTGCTGCTGCCCCCAGGGAACACTGGCACATCTGCCAATATGCCAAATTGAGCATGAGAGTGCATATTAAGCCTACCTACATGGCTTCAGTCAGGATTCTCTCTGAGTGAGGGGCTGGTAACTAACCTTTAAGTGTTCACATGGAGCAGGTTTCCTAAATGGTCCTCTCCTAGCCAGTCACTGAAGTTGGGGGTTGATAGAAAAAGCTGCCACTGCTCCAGTGCTGTTTGCCATCACCCAGCTCAGGCATTTCAGGGGAGGCCAGGTGTTTGTGGGTGAGCCACCTTCACTTTTACTGCTTAACTTTGCCTTAAAGAAGCTAGAGGTTGTTCTAGCTGGTACATCAAGCTGAATGGAGGGCCCATCTGGGTGGCAGGGAGGAGTGTGCTCACTCACAGGACCAGTGTCCTGCTCCACTCCAGTGACCACGCTCCCATAGAGGCACCCATCTTTGGCTTTGCATGTGAGAGTATGAGTCAGAAAGCTGATATGAGCTGGAGAATTTTAAAAAGTCTGCCCTTGCAGGTGCACCACTGTAATCTCTGTACAACCAGAGAGTGCCAAACAGCACAGCATTTAGCACAGACTTCTATCTGGAGCCACGTAGGATGCCTCAAATATTTTAATAATGAGATCTACAGCAAGTATTTTTCCAAATGAAGCATGCTGTAATGTTTCAGTGAGGATATCAAGAACATGGGAAGGGGTGAAATTTTATACTGAAAGAGAAGATTGTCTAATGATAGTAAAGGCCTGGGAGCAGATGACAGCCTTGAGGGTATCTGGTATATAACAGTGACACCCAATGTTTTTGTATCCACATATGGATACTCCAGGGCATTTTCACTCTGCCAGATTTTGCACATCTAATTTATACACCAACATGACAATTCTATTTCCCCAAACTCTCTTTACCATTAACAGAGACACAGACAGGTTCTAGAACAACTTATAGCATGAGTTTGCCTTGGATATATCTGGATCTCTCTGTGGTACCTCCAAACTCTAGATGAAGCCTGTTGCCTCATAAATTAGGGATTTGAGTCAATGTCTAAATTTACATGATGTAAATAAGCACCTCTAGCCCATTTCAAGCCCATTTCATAGATTTCACTGTAGTTACTTTGTATTTACATCACTGTTTGTGAGATCTGAATTTGACATAGTTCTCATCTTCACTCTGGCACCTCTCTGTCTTCATCAGTAGGTGCTGGTGGATTTGGGTTTTGTTTTACTGCCAGTGCACTCATTTGCTAGTTTTCGGTTTGAATGGATGTGAGCGTTGGCTTCTCTGAGATATCTGAGAAGCTTCTCCATCAGTGGGGGCAGCCTCAGCAGACTGCACTTTGCTTTCGCTTCCCATCCCTGTGCCTCAGCGCAGCACCAAGAAGCCAATTATATCAATTTATCACATCACATTTACTGAGGCAACTGCACAGCAGTTACACTAATCCTGAAGTCCCCTCAGAGGCATAAATATGTTTAAAGCACATTCATGCTGTGCTACGTGGCTATATTTACATAGTCTGTTTAATTCTCCCAGTCTACCCACAGGAGCAATAGACGCATTAGGGGTAGGAGAGACATTTAAGCACAGCTGAAGTGAGATGTGGCTTCACATGCACACACATCTCTGCTACAAGCTCAACCAAGCCAATGGACTTAGATCAAAACCACATTCACCCCATGGTGGTTATGCCCAACGAAAGGCCAAGGCCACGCTGCAGGTGAGGAAAGTTTGGCTCTGTACATGGTGAAGCTGGAAGCCTCACGGGTGTACTCTGTCACAGGAATGTTCTTCTGACAGACAGCTGGCCTATGTGAAGGCAAGGCTGTATTGCTTCTTGTCATTCGCTATCAGAAGGCAAACATGAAGCTCTGCTGGCTGGGAGCGGGTGCCTGGGGACCCAGGGTCCCGAGCACGGGGGCTGCCCAGGAGCAGCACACACTGAGGCTCTGAGGTCGACCAGCAACCACCAAGTCATGGCCTGAATCCTCAGCTTTCAGAGGAGGAAAGATGAGTACTGCCATGCTGCTGATGCCCATTTACTCTCCAGCTGTTGGAGAGTACCTATAAAATCATAGGATCTAGGTAAGTGAGTGCCCCTGGGTTTTCTGCAGCTCCACATTGGCATCTCCCTAGGCATTACTCATGCATAATACATGGAGATGTTTTAAAGTTCTGCACTCTTTCTGCCCTCCTCCCTCATGACATATTGATGTCAAATCTCCCTAAAATTAATAGATTCAGAGAGCAACGGCCTGTCTGGAGCAGATTAAAACAGTGAAAAGCAAGCAATAACTGGTGGTGGATATTCAACTGGCCTCAGAGACATGCCTGGGTACTTCCAACTCCTTCTCCATGAGAACCAATACTGCAAGTGTCAGCTGATACTGCTACTAGTCTCAAGCACTGATCACAGAACAATCAGGAGTTGTTAATAATGACACCTATTTCAAATAAAGTAAAGATTTTGAAGACAGACTGAGGTGAATTCTGTGAATATATTAGAATGTGGACCAATGTTCCTCTTAATGGAGCTGACTTAAACTTAGGAAAATGGGATGACTCCAAATTTCCTCAAAGAATTTGCTGGTTAAATACAGATGTCAGAACTTATAGGGTTGGTTGTCTGGTGCACTTTTGCAATAAGATGTGAATTCGTCCTGGAAAAAAACATCCTGTTTTTCTTAAAATAATTCTTAGTCTGTAATGCTGTGTATGCCAAGTAATCAGCAAGTTTTATGGTAAGCTTGAAAACTCATAGTAGTGCAGGAAGTCTGCTCTTTTGTGGACAGTGCCATTATTATCACACTGCAAATCATTACACTGCAGACACTTGCAAAAATCAGCAAGAAATTATGAGTAAGACGCTGAATGAAATCTGGGAGGCTTGGCATTTCCTCTCAGTTCAGCCACAGGCTTTCTGTGTGACCTAAAAAATATTATTTATCTTTTTATTGCCACAGTTTTCCCTCAGTAAAATGGAGATAACAAGTTTTCCTTTCTTTCCAACTGTTTTTTGTCTTTCTTTTCTACTTACATTGGAAATTTCTTTAAACTGGGACTACCTCTAACTGCATAATCATCACAAGCAAGGGAGCTCTAGCAACCACAGTAGACACAGCAAAACGAAGAAGCTAATAAGAAGAGGGTGAATAAAACAGGATGACTGTAAACAAAGAAGAATACAAAACTGTCCTGGGTTAAAAAAAAAAAAAGTGTGAGAGAGAAAAAGAGAGGTAAGGGAACTAAAAGGGAAGCATTATTTAGACAAATTGAAGAAACAAAAGACAAAAATAATGGAAAGAAATAAAAAATAATCAACAGGGCAGACCTCCAAAATTAGAAAAACAGAGTGAAGAGGAAGCATCAAGGCGAGTAGCACAAAGACCCAAAGCAGTGAAGACTAGAAAGAAGGGAAGGCAGAAATACTGCGTTAAAATATTTTTAGTATGGTCTTAGATTGTGCTAAAATCCTAGTAATGAGGGACAAAGTTCAGTAGAGATTGACCTTTTTCTTTGAGTCCCCTCTTGCATACCCTGAATACCTAGAATATCAGTGATTCAGTACTAGTTTGGGTGTCTGGGAATATAGGGTTGAGCTCTTATGGCACACTTGGGAAAAACACACAAAATCATGCCCAGAGTAGTCAGATGAAGGAGTGTTGGGATGTCATCACTGCCTGGGGAAAGAACAATTTCTTGTTGATCCTTGGAAATCAAAAGCGCTTTCCAGGAAGCAAAAACCTGTCCATTGAAGAGGAGCACAATCATGCATGAATGGTTAGCAAATATAATTCACTTTCAGACATGTAGTCTTGGGTCATGGAGGAGTGCATTCACCCTGTTTTCTCTGTGACTCAAAATATGATGGTCTTGTTGCAACATAACAGAAACTCTTGTATGCAACCTTTCCCAGGAGGTTTCAAACAAGTTAGACCTATTCCTCTGATAACAAAATCCAATCCAGATGTAAAGGCCAGGTATTTCTAAAACTCAAATAATGTTGCTCTTGTGATTTTGCTCTTGGAGCCTGGGCCTCTCTCTCTTGAGGAAACCATATAGCAGGAGTTTGTATATGAAAGAGTGAGTGGGATGGAGTAAGACCAAGATTGCTTAACATCAAGGAGGCGTCAAGAACAGCTAAGGAAGTCTCCCATGCCATGTTCCTGTCTCTTATTTTACATCAGAAGCTTTGTATCCCAAATTGCTAGGGTTTGGAGCTATGTGTTACATAGGTGTCCTTTCCTAGAAAAGTTAGAAGAACTTTCTGAGAAGGAAGCAGTTACACTGGAGTACTTTTAAAGACCACAAAATAGAAATGCCAGTAACAGCTAAATCAGTTTTCAACCTCATTTATACTATAGTGACAATTAGGACAAATTGATGTAACTGAGGTTTCAGCCATTCTGTTCTGCTTAAACAATTTCTCAGTGATGTAAGCAGACTGTTTTTAAGTCAATCTAATAACACCTCTACCAGTTCCTAGGCATAAACTAGTCCTTGGTGACGACAGAAGTGAATCTCCTTCTCACTTATGCTACTGAGAAGCACTGCTGCAGTAAAGAGCTGCTCACTCCTGAGTCAATGGAGTCACTCCTCGGTACTGGAGGAATAATCCACAAAGATGAAGTTGCAGTTGAAGGCCAAGATGTTTCACTAAAGGCTCTGGAGAGGTGTGGTATTCCACTGAAATGCTGGGAAATGGCCATACAGTAAAGGCTTCTGCTCCACTGAAAGGGCTAGATCCAGCATGGGTGTCTGAGGAACAGCTCTGCCTCGCTTCCATACAGCAGATTTTTAGAGTTGGTGCCGAGCTGTCTCTTCTTAAATGCAGCTTGCCCTTGAGAGGTATTTTACTTGTTTTTCCTCTCAGTTTATTATGCTTCATATTTTGGGAGTGCATCACTGACATCCAGCAAAGTATTGCCTAGCATTGCCTGAACCTCAGATTGTCGTCTCAGGTCCACATGCTTGAGCAGGCAGAAACAGTCTTCTAAGAGATAATGCTTAGACTCTAAACCATCAGACAATAATCTGATGAGTTGTGCAAATAAAAGATATTAACATATGGATAGATAACGTGTATACACACTCTCATTATTGCCGACTGGCTGTTTTTGTTTCAGGCTGCAACCCAAACTGTACAGGGAGAAATGGTGCTTTAAGGGCAATAAACAGTTTGGCAAACCACTCGACATCAGCTTTCAGACCGATAAACTTTCAAATTACTGGTCTTCTCTACATGCTATGGAAAGGGAGAAATGACTGATGATGTGGTTATATGCCTCCTGAAGACTGGGGAACGTGCTCAGATTCGGCCACAGATCATTTTGCATGAGACAGGTGCTCATAAATCACCCATAGACCAGAGAGGGACAACATTTATGAAAAACATAAAGTTAGGTGAACATTGAGCTCTCAGCGAGCTCACTTGCAGACCTGCAGGACCATAGAGCAATGGATGCTCTTATAAATTACATATTTAGCAGTAAGGAAGTCAACCAGGTCACACAGAAGAAAGGTCCCACTCAGGTTTCTGAAGGTATGTTAAAGTCTTAGAGAAAGATGCTTGAGGCAAATCACTATATCCGTGGGAGAGAGTATTGAAATGTACAGACACAGGTACAGATTAACATTTGGCAGAGAAGCAGAAAAGCCTCAGGAAGATGCCAGAAAATTTCATCAGGATAAACTTGAATAAGAACTAAAAAGGCCAAGAGCACCAGATGGCATTTCCAGAAGTACTCCCTGTCACAGGCAAAGATAACTTTCATTGCCTTGCACATGGACGAGGAGACAAAACTATACTACAGTCTTCTGGAAAGAGAAGACAACTCTCGCATGCCCTTTTGATAAGAAAGAAAGTAAATCCATGATATGTGGGCGAAGTGTGAATTTCTGCAGCCTTCTGTTTGAGTTTCACAATTAAAATGAGCATTTCCAGAGTCCCAACTTTGAAGAAATACTACTCAAAGCTTGCCTTTAATGACTACTTGTCACAAATACATAGAGCAGCTATATACCAAGTTCAAAAGCTCTCCCATATCCTAAAGGACAAGTGCGCTGCCACAATACTTAAATTACATTGCAGTAAGCTATCTGGGTTCAGCAGGGCTGGAGCAAACCTGAGCTGATTACACATAGCCACCTGGTTCTCCACTCCATCCCACGTTACTGATACAAGGTCTTTCACTGTCTAGGCAAAATTCTGCCTCCCATTATCCTAAACAATGACAGCTGGTTGTATATGGAGCCCTCAAGATGACACAGCACAAAGTGTCATCCTGTTACAACTCTGGGACGCATGATGTTATCAACAGTCCTAAAACATGACTTAAAGCAGAAGCACTAACAGTCAGGGGACGGAGTACTCACTTGCAAGATTTTAGAGCAACTCTTTAGTCTGATCCAGTGTGATGATACTGATAAAATCATAGTGGCAGTGCCATGGACTTGGATGCTGGGACATGGTCATGCCATTAAACTGCTGGAAAGTGTTCTGGCACAATTTTAGCCCCATTTACTAGCATGGTTCGGGAGGCAGCATGGGTCACAGCCCAAGTGCCTCAGACCCTACTCCAAGGGATGGGACCATGCAACAGAGTCTTCCTGGCCAAGAAGGTGCCACTGATCTTGAGAGAGCCCCAGCTCTGCTCCACTCCCGGGTACTGATGTAGCAGTTCGGTCTTTCTTGAGGCCTCTACATCTCCTGTGTCTTGGGTGCAAAGTCTTCGCTCTTGAAGACAAAGAAAAGGGCTTAAAGGCTTTTGATTCATCTTAATAAGGTACAGACTTATTGAAAAAAAGCCTTTTAAAGTTTTGAGAGAGAGAAAACATTGTTTCCTGCCCTCTTTAGCCTCAAGTCCTTATACGATGAAAGTCACATTTATGCTGTATTAGATATGGGAGCAACACACAGATAAGAGATCTGTGCCTCTTCCGAGACAAAAATGTGCTGGCTTCAGTACTGTACACTTTAGCTCTTATGGTAGATCAAAAGCAACTTAAAGTAGGGCCAATGGCTTTCCAAGAGCACAGACCAAACCTCCAGACTCTTCTTATTAGTCCAGCATTTCTAAGCCACTTCAGACCAAAGAGGAACCAAGACCATCTTGTCCCTCCTGCTTGCTTGTGGAGAAGCAGCTTTCTACCAAGCCTAATGGGAGGCAAAGTTTCACAGCTATGCAGTGAAACTGTACTCAGATTTCAAGGATTTGCTTATTGCTTCATGTGCTGAAGTACGTGAAAGGATCAGATGTTCTGGGTGAACCAGGTTCCTGTTTTGAAAGAAAGAGGAAAGCACACAGCAAGACACAGATAACTTATCTGTGTTTGTAACAAATTTTCTTTTTTTCTTTTATACTATATGAGCAATAAAAAACTATTTACAAGGCATACAAACTTCAGTTTATAGCTAGAAAGATGTTTCACTCTGTCTGTGTTGTCTCTGCAAGTGTCAAAACAGACTTGTATTTCATACCAATAAAACATGAATTTTATGCCAAGAACAGCGAGAAACAAAACAAAATGAAGCTATTTCCTCAGAAAAGAAAAAAGATTCTACTCTTACAAATCTGTCTCTGATGCTGTAGTTGGACTAGTGGGAGCAAACACCATGGGAACCCGTAGAGCAGCATGCCTGTGCAGTTCCATTCCAGTAGGCTCCCTCCCCCATAGTCTCCAAACTATACTGGGAGGGTGCTTCTTTCCCCTGATTAGTTCCTGACTTCTCAAGTGTTCCAGTCCATTGCAGAGGGCAAAGGGTTGCAAATTTAGCTCAGAGTGTGAAATCCAGAGTTATTACTAGAGCTGGTTAATTTTTTTTCAATGGAATGTTTTTTTTCCATCAGAAAATGCCATTTTGTCTAACCAAAACCGCTCTCTGAGGCATGTTGATTTTCACAACCTTTTGTTTTGGGGAAAAAATTGGGAAGAAGTATTATGAGAAGGTCAAAATATTCCATTTCAACATTTTTGGAAGAGAAGCTAAGGGGGAGGAGGTGTTTTTTCTAAGCTACTTTTATTTTCAAACTGTAATTTGCCGTCTATCACAGAAATAAAAGTATTGCAATACAATGAATTTTTTTTCAGTCATGGCAATTCTTTTTTCTTCTGATTCAGAGATAAGTAATTGTCAATGTCCTAGGAGTCCCTTGGAAATGGAAATTTCTTGTGTTTTCACAGCCTTAAATATGGCTACATTATATTCACGAATATTTTGGAGATCCATTTCATCTACCAATCTTTGCAACAAGTGCTTAGATAGTTATATGATCCTAGTGATTTCTCGGTTAAATGAAAACCAACATTCATACCAACAACACTTGGCTTGAAAAAATGTTCACAGTTAGTGAACAATGAAGACATAAAACAGGCAAATGTGACAGCTGATTGCGATTTGTCATAGCATTCTTGTACAGATTTTAACCGCTTAGACAGATTTCACGCTTGTTAACTCTGAAATGAAGATACGGAGTAGATCTTAACATTTTGAGAATTGGTTTTAAATGTGGCCCTGCTTCAGCAAGAAAATCCAGCTTAAGTTCATCTCAGTTCAATTAGAATGTGCTTAATTAAAGCAGGTATAATTTTTCTTAGGTGATAATTAGATATTTTGTCTTGTTTGTATTTCCTTAGTGTGCTCATTTTATTTTAATCATTTAAGGTACTAATTCTGGGAAATCACATGCACAGCACATAAGGATTAAACACTCAGTTTGTTACCTGTGTGTAGCTCTGAAATGACACCTTACAGATATCTCCTTACATTTATGCTTTTCTAGCTATACTCCATATCTTGGCAAGTTAAATAATCCAGAATTCTGTGCTACCTTACACCACATTTGTACATACAAAAGGGTGTTGTAAAACTAAGGCATCAAAACATTAGAGCATATTTTGCCTCTGAAACAGACTAGCACTATTTGTTTAATCCTGTTAAATGTCTAAAAATATTTTTCTCTTTAGTAAGAGTGGGGTGACTCAGAGAAATCTAGAAAATTGACCTTGGTAGAGATGTATCACCAGCACCTTGTGGGCAGAAGAGACACATCCAGCCCTCCAGGAGAGGAGGTGCTGACATCATGGGCAATATCTTGCCCAGTGCAAGTCAACGAATTCCAGGCCTGCCAATTTAGTCCTGCAAAATCATGGGAGTGGCTTAAAAACTTCAGGGTCTTAAAAAATTATGATTGTCAGGTCCTTTTTTTATTGCCTTTGGATCTTTGGGTGTTTTGGTTTCACGTCCTGAGGACATGTTTGCAGCCTTAGAGCCCAAAATCCTGACTCTTAAGGACAGGTTGAGATTTCCAGTTACTCACCTGATGCCAACAGATGGGATTTTGATGTGGGAGGAAAGAACATTGGAAAACATCAAAGATACCCACTTCAGCTCAATTGAAGCAGGACAAGGTCCTAAATACATCTACGTTATTTGGCCTCTCATTTTAATGTGTGTGCAATAAATAATAAGAAAACAGATAAAATTCAACATGTGTGTATTGATGGGTGAACTGGAATGGAATGTCCATGTGTACATAAAAATCCAGTGCAATTTATAGAGAGTTTATGTGTGTGTGTGTGCTTTTTGGAAGTATTCACAGGATAAAACAATCAAGTATCATAGTTACAGAAAACTCACTTCTTCACAGCATGAGCTGTGTTATATTTTTTAAAGGGCATAATGTGAGGTTCTGTCTTCATCACAGATTTACAGAGACAATAACAACTACAGGAAAAACGTTTTACTTGGAGCTTAAACACTTACTCCCTGGCTCTTTCAGGTTGCTTTCAGCATCTTGTTGCTCATGCTGTTGTTACACCCATATATTCCCTCCTTCTGTGGCAGGGCATTGGCACAAATTCCCCATTTATATTTCCATTTTGTGCCTACCTCAGAAAATCACTTCTTCACCCCTCCTTAGTTTAGCTAGAATTTGAATGTGGACATTGTGCAGAGGTGCAAGTGTAATCCTAGCAAACAGAAAGGGGTCCATATTAACTGCAGTTGCTTTGTCTGACAATTTCCTGGACTCTGGTGTTAGTTCTTGGTTGACCTCATGCAATTTTTTTCTTTCTTTGCTTGTTTTTGATTTAGAAGTATGGGCTAAAGTGACCATTTCCCTCCCCTTTTTATATGGCCTATTGCCGTTTGGATTCCCTAGAAAATAGATCAAATTCTGGCCTCTTTTAGAAACTATCTCTCTTTTAAAAATAATATTGTCTCTTCTGTCTCAACCATCCAATGCATGGCCATCAAATGCACAGTCCAAGTGGGCTGCCTCAGTAAAATGGAGAAGATGGTGGCGTCAATTGCTTGAGACGTTCTACCTTAGTTACAAGGAATGTGTGTTTTGCTTTGTGGTTTTTTTTCTTCTCTGAACAGAGCAGGGGTTAAAATAAAAACCATTTTAAAAAGGAATCAGAATCATCTCAGAGGCTGTGCAGACGTGCCTTTGATCAGATGCGGACAGGCTGCTCTGCAGGGCTCGGAGGCGGCTGGAGCTCAGCCAGCTGAGCACAACAGCATCTTCTGAGGGGCGGCACAGACAAGCTCAGGCTCTCCACCCAGGCTGGCTCAGCACACATGTGGAATGGCACTAGCCAGGGGCACCAGGCTGCAGAGACATGCTCAGAATCTTCTGCCATTCAGGTTTCTTTTCCAGTCTACATTTTGCCCCAAGCATCTTCTCAGAGATTTTCTCAGGACATGCTCAGGGTGCTTCTCTGACTGCATCCTTGGTACTTGTACCTCTCTGAAACTCTTCTCAGTAGCTCTGGCAAGCACTGGCACACACAGCTGCATCCATTTGTGCCTCTGCTTCATTCCCTAGTGATGTCTCTGAGCTGCAATGAGAGCAGGGCTTGCAGGCAGTGCTCTTCCCTTCCTTTTCTTTTCAAATGCAGCTAGAAAGTTGTGGTCAATGACTTTATGTCCATGTGGAGGCCGATGATGAGTGTTGTCCCATTGGGCTATGTTTTGGTACCAGTGCTCTTTAATATCTTTCTCAATGACATAGACAGTGGGATCAAGTGCACCTTCAGCAGATGACACGAAGCTGAGTTGTGCAGTTGAGACAACAGAAGGAATGGCATCCAGGGGGACTTGGACAACTGTGACAATTGGGCCCACAAGAACCTCATGAGGTTCAACAAGTCCAAGTGCAAGGTGCTGCACCTGGGTCAGGGCAATCCCAGATGTGAGTACAGACTGGGAGAAGAACTCATGGAGAGCAGCACTGTGGAGAAGGACTTGTGTGTTCTTGTGGATGAGAGGCTGGACACGACCTGTTAATGTGCACTATCAACCCATAAAGTCATCTTTGTCTTGGGCTGCATCAGAAGAAGTGAGGCCAGCGGCTTGAGGGAAGTGTCATCCCCTCTACTCTGCTCTTCTGAGACCCCACCTGGAGTGCTGCACCCAGCCCTGGGGTTCCCAGTATAAGAAAGACATGGAACTGCTGGAGCGGGCCTAGAGGAAGATGATGAGAAGGCTGGGGTACCTTTCCTTATGAAGACAGGCTGCGAGAGTTAGGTTTGCTCAGCCTGGAGAACAGAAGGCTCTGGGGAGACCTTGGAGCACCTTCTGATATCTGAAGGGGGCTTATAAGAAAGATGGGGACAGACTTTTTACATGGGCAGATAGTGACAGCACAAGAGGCAATGGTGTTAAACTAAAACAAAAGGAGAGATTTAGAGTAGATGATAGAAAGAAATTCTTCCTTGTGAGGGTGGTGAGGCACTGGCACAGGTTGCCCAGAGCATCTTGGGATGCCCCATCCCTGGAAGTGCTCCCAGCCAGGTTGGACAGGGATTTGAACAAGCTGGTCTAGTGGAAGGTGTCCCTGCCCATGGGGGGGGGGTTTGGAACTAAATGATCTGTAAGGTCCCTTCCAACCCAAACCATTCCATGGTTCTACGGTTACCCTCTCCCTCAAGAGGCCCCAATGGAAAAGTCACTTCTACACGCCAACTTAACGAGGTCTGATCAGCTGGCCATAGCAATAATAACTGGCACAGCCATAAAGCACCTTTTATTCCCCAAGTGCTTCCCCAAGCTGCTGCCAGCTCATCACCTCGATCTTCTTTTACAAGATGCTCCTGACCTTAGTCCTGGGTCCTCTTCCTATGTTAACAGTGGTCTGTGTGAGATGAGCTGGCTTTTGGGGAGCACCTATAGGGGGATACAGGTGGAGGACCACTGAAATGAAGCCAGGACTCTATCAGCAGCCTAATGATAGGATCAATGGCGCTAGGTGAGACTGAGGACAATAAGTAGAGGGAATATTGTGTTTAATCGGAACATTAGGAGTAAAAAAATTGTCCTATTTGTCTAAATGGGATTTATCCCACTGAAAAACACAACATACCTTTCTTAGACTGCTTGTTTTCTTTGCAAGTGCTATAGGCCCATGGTGCAATTTAGTGCACAAATTCATGACCTTTAGAGAAGGTATCACTTTCAGTCTTCTTCACTGAAGTCTCCCTTCCCCGCTCACTCTCTCATACCAGTCTTCTGCAAACAATGTGGCATGCAGCAGGAATCTTCTGTTTGACAGAGAGTTTTCCACAATTACATAAGTTCAGCCTGAGAGCTGATGTGGAGGTAGCTGAAAATGTGAGAGTGAGATTTACAGTAATATAATTAGATCACTTACAGTAAGAGGGAATGCTCTTTCCCGCGTTAGGACGAATGCCATAGGAGCCTCCCACTACTCCTCCTCTGAGTCATCTTTCCAGAGGCACTTCTGAGAGCCAGCCACCCTCAGGTGTTAAGCAGTATTTGTTTGTGCTGTGGGTGAAAAAATGTGTACACGCACACACAACCCGAACTTGATTAAGCAAACAAGGGCAAAGAAACCAGAGGGTTGTGGTTTCTTTGAATGTCTGTCTGTCTGCCTGGTGACAGAGCCAATGCTTGCAGTCTCAGCCACAATACCTTGACTCATCATGCAGTCTAGAAGCAGTGCTCAGCCCCGGGAGGGCAGAGCTGAAGTGCACACGCGCACGGGAGAGCAGCGGGGAGAGCACTGCCATCCTTATCAGCCCTTCTCCTGTCTCCTTTGCCATGCTCGTCCCTGCTGTGGTAAACCAGGGGTGCAGGATTTATCGCAGTGGCATAACCCACCACCTTAACTTTTGCCAGGTTAAACAACTTTGAAAACACTGCTTTGGCCTAAGGATTGAAACACATGGCTCGGAGCAACCTGAAGTTCCCTTCCAGGCTTTGCCTGGGCAAGTTGTTTATCTTTGGTGTACCAGCAACAGAGTAGTGTCTCTTGGTACATAGTAAATGATGGCTTGTATGCAAAATAAACCTTCTCTACCTCCCAGGCATGTTGTGAGAATGGATGGATGTTTTTGAGGAGTTTTGTAAGCTGTCCATGAAAAGGGTTACAAGTGTGTAGTATGTAATTATTGCCCTTATCTTACACAATCATCCAGGTATTGAAGGAGCTCTGTCTTCATACACACAAGGCAGGAAGGGCATACTACAACACCAGACCTGCAGGAAGAAGTAGGAGAAGAGGTTTCCACTCCACAACAGCTCCAGGCAAGACTCAGTTCTTCTTCCAAGTGGAGCTAGGTATGGGACTGATGGGACTTTTTTATTCTACATCACCTATGTGAATTATAGGTACTGGGCAATCTACAAAAGCCTGGAAGCAGGGACCAGAAACCGAGACGGCTTTGTTCCATCTGACTGCTACAGGCTCTGGGGTACAAAGCCTCTGTTTCTGCCCTGCTTTAGTTCTGTTAGCTTCTATTGGCAGCGTGGCACAGCTTTAATTTGACCAGTGGAAAGATCCCCTAGCCTTACTGAAGGGATTTAGCACTGATGATGCAAGTCATCTGAAATTGCAGGTAAGATCCATGGAAATGGCCCATGCTATTCACCTCTGAGTCATAAAGAGAGAAAGACATTTTTTTAAGCAACACATGCCTGGCTTGAGCACAGCTGCATCTAGAGAAAAAGACAACTTTTGAGGCAAGTGCTGTTCTGACATAACAGACTGACCTGAGTCATTACTTGGCTCAACCAAGCCTTCTGTTTTCAATTAGAAGATGAAGTTAGAGAATTACCTATAAGCAGTAGTGAGGACAGTCAGGGCAACTACAAACTATGACAACTGCCCTGTGCATAAAATTCTGAGTAATCCTGGCATGGGTGGCCAAGGGAGGTTGTAGCAGACCTCTGGCTCCAAAGAGTGCTAACAGCTTCACAGCACCGAGACATACATGAGGAAGTGTCTAAACTCTAGATTTTTTCAGTTTACATTTACAAGGTAAGAGAAAAAAAGTAATATTCTCTTTATTTTACAGGTAAAAGAGCCTAAGTTCACAAGTGACTTTCTGGAGGTCATCCAAGAGCTTGTGGAAGAGGCAAGACCTGATCAGTGTCTTTTTCCTCTCCTTGGGATACCTGTCCTTGGCTTTGAATATAAATGTGCTGATTCCAAAGATCTAAGAGGCCCAGCAAAAGAAGTGAACCTGTGGACTATAAACTCAAAAGGAGAATTGGGAGGGAAGTATGTTCTCTGTGTGTGTGTGTAGGGGAGATCAGAAAGTGCCTATAGTAAAAATGAGGATGTGAACTCCTATAGCTCAAAATAAGGAAATAACACTGATGCTTTCTCTGGGAGTGGTAAAGTGGTTTTTGCAGAGCTCATGTGTCAGCTTCTGTGTAAGTGAACTTCATCCCCTTCCTTCCTTCCCAGGTAAATTCCTACTGCACTTGACAAAATGTGTAGTCCAAAGAAAGAGGGGAAAATCCCTGTAACTGGCAAAATCTTAAGCAGTCACAGAATGATTACGTGAAAAAGCCCTTATACAGCCCCTGTGGGACAACCATGTTAACAGTAAGCTTTTCTGTGGTTTTTATGGTTGGTCTTTCAGTGGATACACACAGCTCCATCCAAAAAGGCTAGATCTTTTATTATTCTTTAGACTTAGGAATCTCCCTAGGGGCTAAATCATCATCCCACCTTTATGATGGAGGCACATTTTCCTCATGACTTCTGGTCTAGAGCCTTGCTGCATGGTTGAGAGCAACGCTCCTTGCAATGAGAGTGTAATTCTGCCGTCCCATTTCGGAGGCTCCTGAGATCTTGCCCTGCCTATTCACAGGGAGCCATGTCAATTTACAGATTAAAAATCCCGAAATATTTCCTCTGAACATCTGAAAAGCAGTCTGAAACCACTCCTCCTGATGCTAATGGCAACAAGAATCTTGATTTCAGTAGGAAAGGATTCATTTTAAGCAGGGCAGAATGAAATTACGTGCACTTTGAATGGTTAGACTTGGCAAGTAGCCAATAATCTCATGCATGTAATTTCACCATTATTTTAAGAATAGACTAAACTGTTGTCCTTAATAAGGCAGAGCAGCTTGCCAAGGAAGGGCATATTCAAATACAGACAGAGTTAAACTAATGATTTTGCTCTTCACTGTTAAAACAGCTCAATATTAATGGAATACTCTTAGACTCATTTTATTTTATTGTATTTTATTTAATTTCTTTTGATTTATGTTCCTATTTTATTTTCCTTTTTTTCTGATTTTACTCTATTTCTACTCTACATGTTACCAGGGCACAGAAGGGGAAGAAAGAGCAAGAGTCTCTGAAATCATGAGTCAATGAAATCATTGCAATCAGGCAGCAGATTTTCCTTCCCTTCAGTCTTGGATCATACCTCGAGCAAGGTTGTGTGTTGGTAACCAGTACTTCGAAAAGTTTTCATTTAATCTCAGACACAAAAAAATCCCTGTGTCACCTTGTCAAAAATGTAGAAAAACCCAGGCAATTCATATTGCTTAAGCACTGGGACATGTCATTAGGAAAAGCTATACCAATCACAATGAGAGTCCGCATGCCAAAAGTTGGCTTTTCACTCAAGTCAGTGGTCTTGGCGGTAAAATCCAGGCCCAAGATGAGTGATATTTTCAGGGAACTCAAAAACAAGTGTGAGGACCTCCTGTTTTTCACCACAGATGGGACCTGAGGGACAGACTCTATTATTTGCTGGGAAGTAGCATAGAAAGTAGGCTGCATTTGTCTCCTTGATCCCAGCAGGTTAACAGTGACTTGTAGAGAAGGCCCAGTAGTTCTCAGAAGTCTATCCTGCTTTAGGTGAGATGGGTTTGTTTTCTGAACTCTGGCAAAGAGCAGCTGATTTTGTAGAAGGGGAGTATGCAGAGTGAAACCACTACAAACACTGATCCTACCAGAAATAACCAGCCCTCCCTTCCCCCTGGTTAGAAATGGAGAGTACAAAAATTCCAGTGATTCATTCTCTTATCTACCAGAATGGGGAGAAAAACCCGACCTAAATAAAAGTGAAATGTTTTACTCAGACACATGGCTTTGCACAAAATTCTGTTAACCTCTTATTTTGTGGAAGTTTGTACAAGACAATGAAGTCTGAAACTTCAAATTCAGTTCCTTCCTAAGAATTCCTCTGAAGCACATGTGCGGGCAGGCTCTCCCTGACCAACTTGGTGTCATGAGTTTCCCAATGATCTTCTCTATAGATAAGAAGAAAAGTTCAATGGCTTATCCTGTCTGCATTTTCTTCTTGAGAAGAGACCTGTCTGGCAGAGTAACAGGTCTTCCCCCTTACACCCTCAGTGGTCTGGCAGCAAGTAGACAAGTTCCTCTTGTACTGAGAGTCCCAACCTCTTCTTTGTACCATCACGGTTATGAATAGAGACAGAAAGAAAAGTGCCAATATTCAACAGATTCCTTTATATAGTTTTAAAAATTGATACATATCGATTGCACAAGAGGAAGGGATAACCTGGTCTGGTTTTCTTGGTCTTTTCCTGTTATAATATATTAATTATAATATTAAAGTCCTGATCTTTCTAAGCTGATTACAGTCATTCATTCCTTGCCCTTTCAATAGCTCGGTTCCTTCATTCATCAATCTGAAATCAAATGGAATTGTTTTGTGCGAGGAAAAAAAGGTCAAGCGTTCAAAGTGAATCCTGTCAACTTGTGTGAGTGTGTGTGAAACAGATAATCACAAACTACTGATGCCAACCCTGCCACTCATGGGATTTTATTTCAGATTATTTGTGTACTGTCTTCTAAGTATTTCTCATCTTCGCTTTTTGAGTGGGTTTTTTGATGCTGAGAGGTCTGATTACACTGTAATTCATTAAGGAAAAGAAAGGACTACAAACATATGATTTCATAATGCATCAGAGGGTTTGTGGCTATTATGCCAGAACTACAAAGCAAATGCTGTGCACTAGTTGGATGTGAATGCAGATGAAAACGGATTTAAACATATGTATGCAATGGGTAGACACTATTGTCGAACCGTCTGAAGCTTCCTTAATGAGCCAGGATTTATGAGTCAAGAGAAAGCACAATGCAGACAGGCAAACTGAGAGCTGCAGCAGCTGACCCAGTGACCACATTTCAGACATAAAAAGTCAGAGTGATCAAGATGGCCAGTGAAGTTCCCAAGCAAACAGATGCTGTGGTAAAAGTACCTTAAATTCAGTGTTTGGTCTAGACATGAGTGAGAAGTGAGGAGGAGTGGGAACTAGATTTAGCAATTTTAAGGCACAACACACGGTCATACCAGGTCAAACAGGTTCAGTAGTCCATTTTGCTCTTCTCATTGTGCATATTAAGACCTTTTTAATACTTCTGATCAGCTGTCTTGTTCTCCTTACTTCATCAGCTGTCAACTAGCTTGTGAAATGATGACCTGGTACATGGGAAAGGTGAATTTGTGGCTGTCAGTCACACAAAGTGCTCTTATCTCCTTCAAAGATGTGTAGTATTTGTACACCCAGGGCTCAAAGTTTCATATCCACCTGTAATGACAACTTCATCATAGGCAATTTTTCAGATTTTATTGTATTTCATAATTCAGAACAAAAACAAACAAAAAGAAAATTCTTATATATATAGATGTGTTATTCACATCAGTCTTCGCATGCTAAATAAAGGTTTCATGTAATTGACAGCTCAGCTTATACATTGACATCTGTAGGGGAAGAAATCCATGGAGTTATTTGGTAGTCATTGCTTGACTGTTAGGTGGCCACTTGCTAAAACTCAGTCAGCATCGGAATTAATTGGCACACCCACTGGCAGCCTCAGCAAAGAAGTCCAGGAGCAATAATAAAATATCCTCTAACTTCCCAGGAAGGTTCCTCCAGGCTTGACTGACTTACATACATGGACTGCTCTGCCTGAGCACATCTGTAGTACTGTTGTTTTTCTCTCTCTTGAACATAGCTTAGAGAGTTTGGAGTTAACCTTTGAAAGCTCTGGTTTTGCTCATTTTTAGGTGTATGCTGCCCTGCAGGCTCTAAAGCTCTGATACAAGTCCCCAGACTCTTCACTGAGATTAAAGAGGGTCAACTCTGCATGCTTAACCAACAGCATTACTCCTTTAAATGACTCATTAATTAGGTCTGTATCAAGAGACAGGAGTCTGCCCATTAAAATTTATTCCAGGAGATTTTGTATTAATTACTCTTGAAGTGCTTTTCACTCTCCATGGAACTGATTTGATACTTCTAGGTCTGCTTAGCTAAATAAGTGAGGCAATGCTGAGCTCGAGGCCCTGACGGCTGCCGCGTTTCTGGTGGAGGGGAAAGATCAGTTCCCTGTAAGTCAAAGCCAAGCTTAGTCAGCGCTGCTGCCGTTCGACCCTTCTCCATCCAGCTCATCTGGGCAGGGAGCCAGCTCTCAGGCTGAACTAGGTAAAGACTAACCCTGCAAAGAAAAACAGTGAATTTCCAGCCAGCCAGCTTGGCTCCAGAGCCAGGCTCGTGGTAGGGGAGGGAGTAGGAACACACACACCTGAGATAGAAGACTTGTAGATCCTCATTGGGACCAACTTCCCTCTGGATCTGGGCTTTCAGGCACATGAAGGTTCTGGGAGGGGAAGATATCATTACATGGGGTTTCGAAGATCTTCATTTTAGAGCAGAGAGTGTAACCTCTGAGGTTCTGCCCTTCATTCTCCAGAGCCCCACTCTTGTTTCTGCTCTACATTTCAAATAGAAAAGTAGCATGCAGCCGGTCAGGATCAGCACAAAAGAAAATGTTTCTCTGGTTGCAAAGCTGCTCATGTGTTTGTTCCTTTTGCTTTCAGAAGTCCCCATCTCCAGCTGTGATGTGCTTTCTGCTATGAATCTGACAATTCTCAGCAGTCTTTGTGAAGAAGTGGCACAAAGGCTTAATTTGTACAAAACGTATGCATTTTGACCTAAGAGATGCCTGCAAGTTGGATGGGCTGGCCATGGAGAAACATAAGGAAACTTTCTCTATTTACATCCTCCATGAAAATCCAGGACACAAGAGCAGTCCCTCTGCCACAGGCCTGTTTTTTCTCAATGCCCTTCATGACACAGACCACTTTAAAGAGGGCTGGAAGGCACTCTTTGTCAAATTTCTAGTAACACATCATGGATCAAGTTTAATTTTTTTTTTCTGAACCAGAGTTACCAACACTAATTGAAACCTGACAATGTTGCCGAGGCCAAATTTCATGAGAACAACAAAGTCACTTAAATAAAAATAAAATGATTCATTCCCCACTCAGTGCACTGTCAGTTACTGGTACTCCCCACGCTTAATGCCTGAGGTAGCTAATGGCATTAACACATGAAAGAAATCATCAACATGCTTTTGACTCCCATTGGAATCCTTTATTAAAATAGTCCTGACACTTTTTTTCTCTGTTTGTAGAGCTGGTATGCCAGCAGCCACACAACCAGTGCTCTGACCAACGGAGTGGTAATTCCCAGAAACACAGAATTTGTTTAGACTGCTCCAGACAGCCACCTTGACCGGGTAACCTTTTCTGGGCTTTGCAATGCCAAACTGGTATCTGTTCTGACAAGGCAGGGGCACACTGCAGCAAGGAGCACGGCCCTCCCAAAGCTGCATTTGGCAGGCAAGAGGAAAGAAAAATGCCTCCTGTTTATGACCATCTTGTGCAGCTGCTCTGAAGACTTTTCCATTATTTTTCTCCTCACCCAGGGTACACACACTGTCATATCTTCCATGCTCAGTGGCTGAGGAATCATCAGGGAAACTCACTGGTGCTGGAGGGGCTCTCAGAGATGAAAAACAACCCACCAACCATTAGAATAAAACATGCACAGAAAAGGGAGAAAATACAGAGACTGGTGGTAGTACTGTCTTCCATGAAGTAAAAGTGGTGGTGACCTATTGTCAAAAAACAGTTCCAACAACAGAGTGTCCTCCTACCTGAAAGAAAAGAAAGGACAAGTTGTGAGCTTTAGCCTTCCCCTACACTGTCTTTTTGCCACGTTGCTTACTTTCCCTTCCTACCCTCCTCCTCCCACCCTGCACCAGTCCTTTTCAACCCCCAAAAATATATGTGTATTCTTGTGTGGAACAAGCAGGTCTTGCTGCAAGAAGCACTTTACCCCAGTTATCCGAGTTGTGGATTCACCTCCAGACAATAGGCAAGTGGTCTTTATCAAGCCCCTGATCAGAAGTGTTGAGAAGGAAAGCGAGCTTTAACCAGTACAGGGTTTACTTTGGAAAGATGGAGATGTTCAGATAAAAGGTTGTGGTCTTAAACAACAAAAGCATTCATCCTTATCCTGTAATATGCAGTAATTCTGTGATAAAATTATCGTCTAAATTATAGCACACATTTGTAAATGCTGTCACATTGAACAAGTGTTTACCTACTAGCATGTTGCCTCCCTACCTCTTGGATTACTCCATTGCATTTTATTACTTTCAGAACTGTAGTTCCTGAGGCCCATTTATAGTGTTGGCCAGGTATTTGAAATGAAACCAAGACAATCTATTACCAGAAAAGCAAAAACCATTAATCCAAAGGCTACTAAGAGAGTGATAAGAGACAACTAAGTCAGTGGAAGTGTGTCGAAATCCAGGACATAAATAGTCCAACTCTCCGATGATCTGCTATTTTCAGACAGCTTCAAACTCCAAATCATTGCAAAATCTTACAATGGTGAATCTTCCCCATAGCTCCTCTGTTGAACTGAAATCCCTAAGGATTTGTGGGAGAGATATATTTCAAAATTGCATTTTTTGGGAGGTCTTGGGTGGATAACAAGTCGCATTTCCTGCAAAGCAAAAGTTCAAAAAATTTTAATTTGCAACCACAGAAGCATTTTTTTAGTGTCTTGAAGCTAATTTGCAGAGATTTGTACAGTACAGAAAATACTAGACACTCGTAGCATAGGCACTATATTAAAACTGTACTATTATAATAGTAATATTCACTTTATATTTTCATGCATCTAGACTAACACAACACTTCACCTTAAAAAAAACCAAATTAATGCCACCATCATTCTCTTCCTGTCATTCAACAGCAGTGAACTGGGCACATTAAGAAAAGTATACTCTGAGTTGCCTCCCCTCAAACAATCCCTCTTCCTCTGTTTCCCTTCTGCCTCTTGTTTTCAGTGGCCTCTCTGTGGTTGTGCTGTGCTGCCCGTGTCTTCCAGAGGCAGCTCGGAGTAGCCCCACAAGAAGAAGTGGTTCCTTCTATGGGGAAAGAATACTTGACTTTCCAGTGGCTCGAATAACTTGTTTTAATTTTAGCAATTCACACTAAACTTCAGCATACGGATCCGTCCTGTGGCCATGACTCCAGCACTCCAGCTTTTGGACACAAGAAAGTATAATTTTGCTGTCTGTCTGTGGTTTATGCTTTCTGTATAGCGGTGAGAAACATTTTGCCTACACAAAAGCCTGGTCTGGCTGGACTTCCAGCATTATTTAGAAGGGGATGTGTCAGGAACACAGGGCAGTACCTAAGTTCAGCACTGCTCTGGTTTTTAAACTCAGCTTCTTTAACACTAATACCCAGCTTCACCAATCCTTGAGTTTTAGCCATGCTGTGCCCTCATGAGAGTGGCTGCCCATGGGCAAATGGCAGAGCCTGAGACACACGTTGTTCACCCTTCTACAGACCATTTATTTTGCATTGCTTTGTGTTTGACCTGGTTTTGAATGCGTGAGACCTCTTTTTACCAGGTTGCATAGACAGTGCCTAGGTACTCTTAATTAGCTCATGAAGTAATTAGACACTCATTTGTGATATTAAGCAACCACAGCCTGCAATACTATTTGTGCATGTGAGCCTGGCTGGGGTAGGTTTGTCTCAGCACACATTTATTGCTGCAGTTGCCATGGCTAGCAGCAAGCAGAGAAGACTTTTCCTTCAGTCATTGAGATAAAGCAAGTGGTTCGACCCAGGGCTCCACCTGAAGAAAATTAAAATGTCCATCTACCTCAGAGATAAATCTCTTATCTGCACATCCTTGGTGAGGAGGTGGGATCTACAGACCCAGACCAGAGTTTGAGCTCACAGCTACCTCAGCTTTGACCCACATCACCCCAGGTGCACTCTGTACACTACACACCAAGACCAGCAAGAACCACTCTCCTGCCATGGCCTCTCTTCCCTGTGGCTCCAGCTAGCTCCCAGCTCTGTTTTTGTGCTTTCCCTTATTCACCCACATGTCTTCTACATGAGAAAGTTGTGCCCTTGCTCGGGTTGCTTCCGCAGGGCAGCACTGAGCCGTACGTGGCCCCATTCTGCACATGCCACTCCCAGCCCAGGGACACCTAATGTACAAAGTCAAAGTGTGGTTTTGGTTTTGGACATGCAAAGCACAGCTGCTCGGGTCTAGCCAAAACCACCTTTGCCTCTGCCTGCTTTAGCCTCCACTTTCATCTTGGCGTTCAAAAGCGTGTCCCCTCTGGGATTTATTTAGAGCCGTGCTGTTGGACTAAAAAAGGCACAAAAGACCTCTCACTTTCTTACTGGAGTATTAGCAGAATAACAACTGTAAGCAGTCCAAAATGTTCTTCTTGTCCTTTTCTTCTCTCCTGTCATAAGTGTTACTTTTGGTGGTGGTTGTTGTTTATTAACCCCGCAAGCCTCAATTACAAAGTCATGAGGAAAAAACTCAACAGTTGTGAAATTTCCAGAGCTGGCATTGTGTCCTTCTTGCCCACAGCACGTAGTGTTGTTGCTTAACAATCAACCTAAATACTCCTTGTCCCTTTGCTGCTGAATACATTACGCCCATCTGACGCCTTGTCTCCTAGACCGGCTGGGAAGTTTAATTAACTCTATACTTAGGCAAATCATTGCAAAAATTCAGGAAGGATGAGCTTAGGTGGACGTGGTGCTACCTCTGAGATTACTGCTGATCTGCAGAGGGCAACATCTGCTGGGTGACACTCGGGGTCTCCTCTTCCATGGCTAAGTAGGTGCTTAGGCCTGATGGATGGCAGCTCTTTGGGAACCTGAATTCTGGTGATTTATGAAAACAGCAAAATTTCAGAAACCTGGCTGTGAATGTCCACCTTTCTCCTCCAAATGTGAGTGGTCCCATAGTGGGCTCTGCTGGTAGTACTGGCAGTGCCAGAAATGGAGCCTCTAAAACAGGAATTCCAAACCCCAAAAAACTGCTGCATATATATATATATATAAATAGATGTATATTCCTCCTTCCTTTGTCACTTTCCTATTTGCTAAAAAGAAAGAAAAAAATTATGCAACTTATTTTTTGTTTAGCAATGCACTTAATCCCCATAAAAGAAACAAATGATTCATTACAGCTCAATGCTTTACCTCCTGGACGAATGGTCTTCAAATTAGGAATGGGTAATTGCTAAAAGGCTAAATAACTGAGTATTTTTGAGAATAAACAGCCTTCTGAGAGACATGAAATATTGCTTTCCAGATTTTCCATCACCAGATCTTGGAAAAAACGTGCGAACTCTTGCAAAGCTGCTGACACGGTGCCATTATGATCAGGGTCTGAGTAGATATAAGTGGAAAATCTGTCCTTGCTCACAGGAAACAAATGCAGATTCCTCATATGGGATATGAGTTGGATGGAAATAGTCTTTCACCCTCTGATTAAAATGAAAAAAACAAACAAAAAAAAAAAAAAAAACCAACAAAAAAAACCCCCAAAAAACCCAAAAAGAACTTCACAAGACAGTGTTTAGAAAGACGAGTGAAGAGGAACTTTGGCTAACAATGTAAAAGAAAATTAATCCAAAGCTGTCTGAGATCAACTTTGCTTTCACAACTCCCAGATTACAAATTTTGTTTACAGAATTCTGAACAAAAGGTTTTTCTGTAATCTGTCTTCTTAGAAGTATAAATAGGCAAATGATAAGGATCTGAAAAGGAAAGGTAGGATCTTTCATAGTAGATATTTATTAAATTTTATTTATGATCACACATAATAACCTTTTTTCTGTTTTCCTTCATTGTTACTTTAGGGAAGGAAATGCAGTACTGAAAACAACTAGTTTTTGCTTCAAGATTTCAATGGTTAAAATAAATCTGAGGTATCTAATAAAAAGGAAATATAAAAATTTATTTGTTTTCCAAAGCATTGAACTGGGACATTACAATTGTTCTTAAGAGCATTGTTTTCTCAAGCACTGAATCTCAATATTTCATTTTTACTCGAAAATTTTCACTGAGACAAAGACAAGGGGTTTTTTCCAGGAATAAAACTAGTTTATGAGAAGAAAAAATAACCTTCATCCTTAATGTTTTCCTTTTGTGCCCAAAAAGGCTGCAGAGTGCTAGATTTCATTATACATTTTTGGTGCTTTTTAAAAAACATTATACTATATGATTACATCATTAGCTCAATTTCAATTTATGCTGAAATTTATACTCAAATTACTCTACTTAAAAAATGTGGTGTTGCAGTGACTTACATCTAGAGTCAGTGTAATGAATCAGTCCAGACATGTATAATTTAGCATTCTTTCCTGGATTTTCTAAGTTTGTTTAAAAATATCTCCTTTTGTCTTGCAAGCTCTGTACTTCATAAACCTGCTTGGCCCTGTAATAATGAGGAACAGGGATGTCAGCAGCTACGATATTTCAATTTATCTTTGTTTATTACTTAAGAATTAGTTTCCCTTGTATTTAGTGTTACTTCTTTGAGTGTCACCACCACCTGCTTAACAACTTTGGACCTTCCCTGTTCATCTTACACCTTGCATATATTTAGATGCTACCATGTACCTTGACAGTTAAAATTCTTCCTGGAAAGAAAATCCCTGTTTTATGTTAACCAAAATTTAGTGCAAAAACTCTTGGTTCCCTCTCCTATTATGCTCTGCTGATCTGGCTGCAAATGGATGTTTACTCTTGGAAAAGGACAATACAAAACTAAAACAAATGCACAAGAATTAGACTTATTTTTCTCTCTCACACTTCTCAGAGAATATTTGGATTTGAGGTATCACTCCAAAAGGAAGAAGATGCATAAAAGTACCAAATTCATTACTTTTATTTCAAAATGTGGCTTTAATACCTCACAGGGGTTTAATTTGGGTGCCTTCCATTTCCCAGATTTTTAAATCTTTGATCCATGGTTCTCTTTTGGAGGTCCTTGGACAATTGAAATATCAATCAGTTTAATTGGCCAGCCAAGAATCTGTGCTTCCATGGGGAGATTTGGTGGTGACTACACTGCTGAAGCTTGAAAACCACTGATCAATAGCCTAGGACAGAGATGATGGGCAGCTGCCATCACCTTCCAGCTGTTGAGGCTGCTCTCGGGAAGTCACATCCTTGGAGGATGCCGTGCTGGGCTTTCCTAGGAGGTCCGGCACTCGCTTCGGTGGGTGACACAAACCCACGTGCATGGTGAAATCCTCCAGGAAGGGAGATGGAGTTTCCATTTTGAGCCTGTCTCACCACTTGTCTGGATGCCAGGTAATTCTTACCTGGAAGCTCGGGAGCGTCTGGCACCACACTCGCTCCTGCTGGTTTTCCAGGAAGGTGATGAGAGGAAACTCCCCGCAGCATTCCCAAGGGCAGGTGTGAGTCATGGCATCCTACAGCTGGGGTCAGAGCCTTACAGACCATCTGTCTGTCTGGCTACAAGCAGGCTATAACCCAGACTGTACAACCCAGCCTGTGGCAGCCATCCTGTCACCCCGGGGGGTATGGATGGGAAGATCCTTTGCAATAAAGGTCTGTGCAGAGATGAGAGCTGGCCCAAGGGGGTGAGAGGGTAAGTGCAGGAACAAGGTTCGCTCATCTGAGAAAGAAACAGAAAGCAGCCGCTGGAGCTTGCCTCTCATGTTGCATTTGAACATACAGATCTTCTGAAAAACATCCTCAGAGAAATGTAAATGGGCTTGAAATGTAAAGCCTTTTAACTGATAGCCTTTAAACTGTTCTTCAAGCATTTTAGCATGAACCGAAAACTCTCAGGTTTTTTTAGTTTGAAAAACTTGCCTGAACTTTTGCTCTGTACAAATAGTGTCTGAGGCTGAAGTGCCAAAAGTTTTGAGGAAAAAAAATTGTTAAACTGTTCACAACTTCACATACCCTGTGCTGAATCATTGTTTTGAATTGCAGGCAGTTACTGTGGGCTGAGACATGGGTATGACTGGTTTTCGCAGCAAAGTATTCATGTATGAACAAAAAATATATTATGCTTTCAACTTCTGTTTGAATTTTGTTGTGATAGTTCAAAAATCATGTAAAGTTGTCTCCACAATGTTTTGGTTGGAGCAGTTAAAACTTTTGGTGGTAGCAAAGCTGTGAACATACTCAAAATACATGTTCCCATGAAAAGTCACACTGACTGCAAAAAGAAAGAGAATGGATTTTTCTCTGGAGTACATATTTGTTTGTCATTGACTAAAAAAGGGCATGAATCTTCTCAGAGAGCTTTTGCTGCTTTTAAAATGCAGCAATGACAGAATATCCAATGCAATGTTTTACCAAAATTTCCAAACTCTTTCCCTGGAATATACAGTGATTATCTGCTCAGGATAAATACAGTATCACCAAGTTAGGGTTTACAAAGAGAGCTAAGGAAAACACACTTTACCCCTCCCTACCAACATCCTTTCTTATCATTATAACCTAAATTTTGATAAGAATCTTTTTTCTGTCAATTTGAAGAGCGTGTTCTGCAGCACTCATTTTTCATTAAACACTTTCTCCATAAAGGGCAGTCTGTACATGAAAAGGCAAAGACACTTGTGGAGAGTGATTCCTGGGCTATGGACTCCAACTGTGGCTCAAGAAGGTGCTTTCATCACGTGGGATGCTCCTCTCTTTTTCTGTGGAGAGTCCTCAGCTGTTTCACTGTGGACACCCCAAGTGTAATTGGTAGCTGGAAGTCACTGTGGGCAGAAAGAGACCTTGTCATCATTCACACAACAACATTTGCACTGCTTACACTAAAGACAAAAGAAACTAACAGGATTATTTCATATGCCAGCAGCAATCACAGGCTATAGAGTTACCTCCAGTTATTCCTGCATCTCATAACCTGTGGCTGAATTAGAACACATCTTTTTTTGAGAGAGCTGTAATCTTGATTTATTAGTTTGATTTTATTTCTTTGCTTTATTCCCTTGTGGTTTGAATTAGTTCCAGCTATGTATTTTTGTTTGAAATGGAATTCCTAAATTCCCAAGTGAAGGCAATCAGGCAGCAAGATGTACTCTCGGGCATATCTTGCACTACTTGTCGTGGGCACAGACACTCTGTGAATTCTTGGCTCTATCTATAATTGTTCCAGTATGCCCTGAAATTGAAGTGGAAAAGGCTGACATGGCTGTGGGGAAACACAGTGCATGGAACACTCTGTTGTGACTCAAATACATGAGCTTCACTTTAAATTGTCTCTGGCTGCAAACAGTCACAGCTGTCGGGTGTGCCCATGCTGTGGGGTCTCACAACAGGACAGATCCCCACAGCTTACCTGTAGGCTCTTGGCATAGCATGGACCAAGAAGAAACCTTTCACTTTGTGCCTAAGGGATGAACGCTGGTGCCTGCACTGCACTACCCTGGGCTCCCTAGCTCTGAAATTAGCTCCCACTGGAAACCTGGCTTCTGCAGGATAGGGTGTCTATCAGTAGGGAGGGCATGTTTATTTTGAGTGTTCAGCTGATCTTTGCTGTTGATAGACTCCTGCCACGGAGGAAAGGAGCATGGTGATGCTACTTCCTATGGGTGATTTTATACAAGATTTGGCTTTCAAATTTCTAGGTGTCTAGCTTTCCATTACAGCTGTAAACCATCCAAGGCTACTTTAGCATCCTGATCCACTCATCTTTATCCCCTTTCCAGCCAGGAGTGCTGATGGGGGCACACTGTAGTAATGCAGGTACCCTGCTGTTATGCTGTTTTCTCTTTATATGCTAGTCTCAGAGAAAGAATAATTTTGACATATATTGCATTCTTTGCTAGAGTCATATTTCTTATGATCTGATGTGTACTATTTTACTGATATGTCTGTCTTTGGCTGTGAGAGAAGTAAGCCGAATAAGGCCAAGAAAGTGGTAAATAGCATACAATACAGAAATATTGAGAAATGCTGAGTGGGTGGGGAAAGGAAATGACTTCACAGACTGAAGGTACGAAAAGAGGAAATTACTTCATTCCCCACGTTGTCGTGCAATGTCTCAGCATCCAATCACAGGGAATGAGGCAAATAAACAGGAAAGGAGAAGACGAAGTAGGTCATTCCCCAGGGCAGTGGGAAAGGAGCACTGTAAGTAACTGCCCAGAGTGGCTTCAGGAGATGTTCTGAATAGTCAAAGCAAGGAAGGATGCTTGCAGCCTACCTGAGGTCACTTGTAACAGCTGCCCAATGTTCCTAGCAAGCTGCCTAGGGGACTGGAAAAGCATGGAGACTTCTCGCTGCTAGTTTAGTCTTAATAATGGGATTTTGGTTTAGATTTTGAGACTTTATTTCATTGTTATGAAAGTATATGCTTCAAATAAACTCATTATACCATACATAAATCTTCTGCTAAAGATTATTCTGCATAAGCTAACAACATCTCCTTCCTATGAACACAATAATCTTTAAAACTAGAACTATGAGCAGTCTCTTGCATGCCCAGTACAGCTGAAGTAGTCCCAGCAGGTCAGTCCTTACCAGGAAATTAGGCATGACCTGCTCTGCTGTCTACCTGAAAGGCCACGAGCACAGCAAGAACCTGTCTCCGAAGCAGGACAGCTCCATCAACTGTGGTCTCTGGCTGCACTAACTTTCAGGATGTGCCTGGGAATTGTTCGGCCTGAGACACCACCACAGAGCACAGGCCATTCAAACAATTTAAGAGAGGTTCAATTTTCAGTGCTTGGAAACATTTCCAATTTTATTTGCTCACATAGGTAGAACTGAAGTGTTCCTGCACTGAGCTGCATGATGTGGTTTAGGGGTCTAAAACCCAGGGTCTGTGTGTGTGTAATCTCCTCCAATACCCAACATAATCTAGGGAAGTTTCTTTGGCAGACAGTAGTACAGTGGATTAGAGCCTGAACCACAAGTGTCTCCAGGGAATAGGTAGCACATTTTCAAGGCTCTCTTCTGACCTAGCCTAGCTAGTGGCAAAGATCTTGAAGGCTGATAGAGGGGCCGTGGTGCTGCCTCTGGCTGCTCTGCTCACCCCCTCGGTGACTTCTGCCTGAACCAGCCATCAGGAAGCAGCATTCTCTGACTTTGATTCTGTGCCAGCTTCTGCAGCCTCAATCCCACCCTGGCAGTGCAGCATTTCTCACTCTGTTGCGGCCTTACTTGTAAAGCATGGAGGTTTATAATTTTTTTAATCTTTTAAAAATATTTTTTTATTGTTACATTCTGAGTCTTCCTTCATTTCCTCTGGGGAATTTCAAAACACCTGGTACAGCTGAATAACTTGGCTCCAAGATGCTCTGTTTTGAACTGATTTCTGTGATTAGGATGATAAAAGTTGTGGTATCAGGCAGTGTTTCACTAAGGTCCAGAGACCTATATGAAAGGATAATTCTTTGGGGGCTTCTTGGTGCATGTGATCTATAATGCTGACGACTGTGGATCAGACCTCTCCTCCACTGCTTTGTATGGCTCCACAGACAGTCCAGGTTTACGACTGGTTTGTATCACCAAGAGGATGCAAAGCATCCCAAGCATACCAGTGCCTGTGGCCTGTTGATTATATCATATTTCTCCATACCTGGGGGAGATCATTGTTCTTCAGACCGGAACGCTTTTTGTGATCTTGAGTCCTTTTTGATTGCATACATAGGAGCCAGTACAGGAAAAGCATCTTTAAGCCAAGTTATCCCACTCATCCAGCTGTTAAAAAATCCCCAGAGGAAATGAGGGGAAACCCAGACTTTAGGAAAGCCTGAACCTTTGTATTAGAGATGTATTAATAATTGATTTACTGTCCTCTTTTGGCCAGTTCTGTGTTAACTTTCATTTGTTTTTTGGCCTTAGGGCTATAGTGCTCCTAGACCTAACCAGTCTGGCTTATGTGGGTCAGGTCTGCATAAGCCTCTGATCTTTGGACAAGGGGCCTTATCCTGACTGACCCATTCTACTTTTTGATATTCATGGATCTCTGATCAACACCTTCTCAGAAGAAAACTATTTGGAAGGAACACGAAGCAACTTGCTCTGGTATTTTTGGAGATCAGCTTTAAAATGTATGATAAGATTACATCAAATAAGCGATGAGGAAAAGAATGAATGTCCTTCCTCAAATCAACTGAATGAATATTTTGCTGTAATCACCTGGCACTCTCTCCTTGTGTCCACAGGGTAAGTAACAAAAATCCTGTTTAAACCTCTCCATTGTTCAAGGAGGCTGTTTTACAAGGAAAACCAAGAACATTCTGAATCATATTAAACTCTTGACAATTGCTTTCTGGCTGCACATTAGTTAAATATGCTTTCGGATCTTATATTTGAGTGGTCATGCTTTTGACTGCATTTGCTTGATCTCATTCCTGTAAGATCCATAACGAGGAGGAAAGCTGTAATGACTGGCTCCAGCTAAGCAATATTTTACTGGAAAAGTCTGAACCTTTGCTACTTGAGACTTAGGTCCTGGTGCTGCCTGAAGTACATGGCAATGGAGGGAGGGCATGACAGCACCACAGCACAGAGGCAAGACTGGCAAGAACTAGACCAGTGATAAGGCCTTTCTTACTAAAATGCTCTTTTTGCTGACTAAGTCACACATTTTCAAGGAAATACTCTAGGTAAGATCTGTAAGGCCCTGTTCCCCTCCTTGGTGGCAGCTGGGGAATAAGACCTCTCCAATATCCTTCCTTTTTCCCAGCTCACAACCCTGAATACATCCCAGAGTTTCCTTGCTGAGATATGGAAGATAAGTCTCTCCGACTATCCTACTCAAAACAAAAACACATTTGGAAAAAGGATTTAGGATGTGCCAGTCCAATACAGAACACTTTGGGAACAACAGCTCAGGCCATGAGGCAATTCTCTGGTACAAATTTGTAAAAATATAGATATAAAGCTCCTGTGAGAGAAATGATGACCTGACCAGGAAAATGAAAGAGATCTTAACCCAGCTGGGAAGAAAGATTCAGTTTGTTTGATGTTTTGGTGTCATCCTGACAACCACCAACAAGGCAATAATTAAGTCGTTAGTGCTGTGGCTCTTTGGCATTAGTTTACCCTGCAGCAACATACTGCCCCCAGTGTGCTTGTTATGTTGATTTTACTGTGTCCTGGTGCAACCAATTGTTATGTATGTTTGGAGTGTTTACCTCAAACCACTGGAAAAAACTGAGTAGTTTACCATAATAAAGGGGTAGCGATGATTTCACTAGAGTCTGTGTTTTAACAGTTGTCAAACATAATTATTAAGGGAAAACAATTGCTGATGCTGATCTCTCTGGACTTCTGCTCGACCCTGGTTCACAAACATATGGAAAAAGTAAGACATTTCTAAAAAAAATAATAAAATAGTAAATTTTACAAATATCACTTGCTGGGGAAAAAAAATCACCCTTGCTTGTCCAGCTGAACCAAACCCGGGCTCAACCACACAGCAGTAGCTGGCCTCTGTTTTTGTCCAGGGGATGTTCACATGTTCCACCAGAGCCCCCGTGGACAGAGTTTCCCACCGGCTGCCTGCCCCAGGCTCCCCTCCGACTGCAGCAACTCTCCCTGTGGAGCAAGCACTGGGGGAGTTGGGTGGAATTCAGGCCATATGAATGTAGCCCCGAGGCAATCAATGAAAGGCTGTGTTACTTGGATGTCCACATCCAGAAGAGTTAATTGCGAGCAGTTTCATTGAAGCAGGCAGGGTGTTTTACTGTGGAAAGGTACCCTGGGATATGTACTGAACTCTGGCCACAGAAGGGTTGTGCTCCCCTAACTGAGAGCAGATTTGCTGCTCTGCTTGGAAAAAATCAACAGCAGAAGCAATAAACAAATGGAGCTATTATCTTTAAAATAAAGGAAGGATTTCCAGTTGGCTGGTTTTCCCTTATAAAACTATTTATGGTGCACATTTTTGTATATGGATAAGAACATTAACATGCAAATAAATCAGTTCTCCGAAGAATGGTGGAAAAAACTTTGCTGATCATGTAATCATAGGTATTTTTTCTCTTTTAAGTGGAAAAGACAACAAAAACAGGGGATGGAAAGTGGTGGGGAAGGTGAACAGTCTAAAGAAATTAAGTGATTATATACATTTCAATTCTGTCTTAATATATAACTCTCTGGAAATATGAAATCTGCGTATCATGATCTCTTTTAGAGTATCTGGTACTAAGACTCTTAATACTATTTTCAGCTGTGAGAGCCCAGATCTGGTTCTGGACTTGCCTGAGGCAGTAAAACTGCCATGGCTTGAGGTTTTACTTTGCCTTTGCTGTAGCCCTCCAAATCTGTACTGGTAAGTGTTGCCATCACTTTTGGGGGGTACCTGATCCAGACACTACTTGCAGGAAGCTGAAGGCCATCTCATCCTTGGGGTCACTCTGCCATCGATTAGAAATCAGCCGAAAACAAGTGGAAGCTAATTATACTCTCATTTTCAAATTAGCTCTTCAAATTCCTGCTTTATTCCAGCAAATAGGTTTCAGTAAAATAACAGGGAAGAGAGTGAAACCGTTTTCCAGCGAGAAGATGGATGGGCTGACTAAGGTCATGGTGCCTTTGTCACCTGGAGCTCTCCCCAGTGTATCTGAATGTGTTTGGTCACACATTCCTCAACAGCTCTCTGTCCTTCTCACCCTGCTTGGAGCTTCTAATTTTGTTTCTTTGTTTTAAGGGAGTTAATTTCAGCCTTTCTTCTTAGCTGTACTAACAGTTGCTTCTGTGGCATCCTGAAGTGTCTTAGAATCTTGAAGCTTTAGGAAAGAAAAAACAGGCCTATTTTAGCTCCTATTTTACATCAGCCTTAGGCTAGCCACTTTTGTGTTAGATGTAACTTTACCCACTGCTGCTTTTTGACTGATCTGTATTTTGCATTTCTGGCTTGGCTGTGCTCATTAGCCCTGTAAGTGGTTAGGAATATTAGCATACAGATAAAAACTTCGTTTAACCTACCATGAAATCCCTTCAGTGTTTGCTAGAGAAAATGAATCCAAGCTCTTCTTTCCATGTCTCACTGACTGGGCATGTATGTGGTTCTTCTGTCATTCTCACTTCTTGGTTCCTGCAAATGTCATTTGTCCTGCAAATGACATTTAGGTTGAATTCCCGAGCTCTGGAATGCATAAATTTTGTTTGCACATATATCTGGATGTGCTCTGGACATGCATCTGTTTTGTCATATCCTTTACAGAATCACAGAACAGCTGAGTTTGGAAGGGACCTCTAGACATGGTCTAGTCTAACCTTCCTGCTCAGAGGAGCATCAAGAAAAGCATCTTGATCAGGGCCACGTCTGTCAGTATTTAAGCATCTCCAAAGGTGGAGGCTCTAAAACATCTCTAGATAACTTGTGCCAGCATTTGACCTCCCCCACAGTAAAAAAAAAGCTTTTCCTTACGTTAAATCTAATGTCCTGTATTTTAATTTGTGCTTGTTGTCTCTTGTTCTGTCGCTGCATATGACAAAGCAGAGCCTGGTTTCCCGGTTTTTACTCCCACCAATCAGGTATTCACACACATTGATGAGATTCCCCTGAGCCTTCCCATCTCCGGGCTGAACAGTCCCAGCTGTCTCAGCCTCTCCTCCTAGGTCAGGTTTTACAGTCCCTTATTCATCCTTGCGGCCCATCACCACACTTGCTTCAATTCTTTCTTGAAATAGGGAGGCTAGGATTGGATCCAGCACTTCATATATATCCTTAATTTCAGATTATCTTAACACTTTATTTGAACAGTTGGATACCGTTCCAAAGGCATATATAATTACTGCACATGGATTCTTAAATATTGGCAAAGATTCATTAGCAGACAATGTTGCCAGTTGATGAACTAAACATTAAACAAGAAACCTTTTGGATGGGTATTTCGAAGCTGTCATATAAATTGCAGGCTGCTTTATTGCCTTCTATACATTATGCATGTATAGAAGCCACGATGCCATTGTAGAAAATACAAGTGGTTTTACATCAAAGATCCAAGCACAATGCAAGTGTTTGTTCCAAGTCCCGGGTGGCAAATAACTTTTAAGGTGAAGGTTTAAACCTACACACCACATTTCCATGTGAGTCTGTTCAACTTCAGTCCCTCTTTAAATGAGACCAGTAGCAAAGTTCTCTTCCATATACTGTGAGGTTTGTCAAAAAAGGATTGGAAAAACCAAGGTCTGCCCTATGAGGACAATAACTGTTAGGACAGTGATGAAGAAGATAACATGGCAGATGAGTGAAAGGAAAAGAGCAATCATGGAGTTAATTTAATCTCAGAGGAGAAGGAGCTCCGATGTCCTCTCCTATAGACTTAGATAGGTAAAGCTAAAAGAAAGATTCCTACCAGAATACTGTCCCACCAGATACAGGGATAATGAATTACCAGTTCCCCTAGCTGATATGATAGCATTTATAATGAAGTACACCTCTTACAGAGTAGAGACCTCTTCCTACAACAGACCCAAGATTCAGCAGCTCAGCCCACAGTCTCTTAAATGAGCTTCCCACATCCAAGCATTTGCCTGGGGTTGATTTGTTTGTAAACAAGGAAATAAGCAATACTTCATGCTCCCTTCCCAGGCCCCATGAGTTCTGGTACATAACCTTTCACTGCTGTCACCCAAATATTTGTGTGACTGAATTTTATTGCCTGAAACATTTGTGGCATTGCAGTGCTTTAGCATGAAAATGTAATGCATGTCAGATATTTTCCTCTTATTCTGTGGATAAGATTTTCCTACATATTCTGTGGATCCTTACTGGCAACTGCTCTCTCTTCAACTTTTTAGGGAAAGGAGATTTTACAGTCTTCTGTTTGTTCTGTTTGTTCTGTTTGTTCATTGTCCAAATGTGCTTGAAGAACACCATCACTTTGACTAAGTGCCAAACGTGATAATGAATCTTTGGCCTTCAGAGATTGCACACTTTGGGGATTCTGTAGCAACAAGTCCCTCTGAGCCCCTCATCCTCTGGCAGACTAATGATAAAAGTTTCACAGGTACACAGACATCACATACTGATGTTGACACTTGCTAGTGACTAAAGAATAAATGACACGCAGTGCAGTTGCCTTGATATCCTGTATTCTGACCAGATTTAGCTCATCTTCCTGCCTAATTTCCTTTGTCTTGTTTGTAGTTCTTTTTCTCCTTAATTGCTGCCCTAGCCTGTCTTTATAAATTGCATTCCCGCATGTTTACTCGTCAGGGGCACACAGTCACCATGTGACAGGACGTGTGTGCTCAAAACTGACAACGTGTGTGGATCAAAGCCAGCAAGGCAAAGAAAAAGCTTCATAAACAATGCTGTAAATAACATCTGGGCTGTCCAAATATGGAAGAACATGGTAGCTTTCCCTCTTTGTTGTTATTTTGTTTTGTCGTGGATATCTCCCTATAGACACAAACAAGTCCTAAGTCAGTAATTATGGTACAGATTATTTTAAGCTAATTCTCATCACCAAATGCACATAACAACATACTGCAGACGGAAAAACCAGACAAGGTGAAGTGAAACTTCAGGAAATGAATGAACCAGTGTTGGAGAACAAAGCCAGAAAAAAAAAAAACCAAGCCAATTAAGAAACACGTGGAAAATGATTAAAAGAATCTCAGTTTAAACATCCTCACTTCATCCCACTACAGAAGATATTGACACACAATTTTTTCAATTTATCTGAATATCAGAAATTGGAATACAAACAAAGGAAAAATGTCCAAGCCCACAAAAGAGTGGAGTTCGGACAAAATCAGTTCTGAGTCACAAAACACTCCTACTTTTGTTATGTTTTCTAAGTCAGAGTTGGACTGGATGCTGCTTAGCTGGGAATCCTGGCTGCGGGTGTTGAACCAAAGCTGCTGTTGTTGCTTTGGTCAACTGGCTAAAGCGATAGATGAGAAATTCATTCGCCCACAGCCCCCAGGTTGTCAGACACTGTCTTTTTTCTGGAAGCAGTGGAGAGAAATGTGACGTGTATATTAAGCCCATCCAGTGGGCAATGGGCATGTGGTAATACTATAAATTGGGAATGCCCATTCCTTCATTAATTCCATTTATAGTTTTAGCTTTTTCTGTTGGTGACTTTTCTTTTCTTTGTACAGAGTCCAGCTCTATAGATCCTGCTCTTCGTTGGATACTCATAAAGGCAATGTTTAAGCCAAATAACTTTATAAATGAATAAATGAGTTTGAATGTCTGGATCTATGAATTCAAGAAGGCTTTAGTCTCCATTAAGATTTCTGTGCGCCAAAACAAGCTAGATTATACTGAAATATGCTCTGATTTTCAGTATTGTCTCTTCAGAGAGGTAAATGAGTGCCTCTTGGATTGTGTCAGCTACAACCTAGGGTGGCAATAAAAAAAACTAGAGGGTTTTCCCATACCTTTCATGAATCTTCGTGCTCTTTTATGAATGGGAAACATAATTAAAACTCTTTGTGTCTGAATATAAGATCTCATACATATTCAGAACAACCTACTCTTTTAGGTCTTGATTAAGTATACCATTATGCCTTCACAGAGATTTAAACAAAATTATTGCTGGGTTCAAATAGAGCTGACAAAATTTCAGAGTTTCCAAGACAGTGCAAGTCACTCATGACTTTGGTCCATTGCATAGATACAGAAGGAAATTCCAGCTGTCACACATTTCCGCCTACAGCTGGCACTACTTTTTGTATCAAAACTTCTTCACTGCAGGCTGGCAACAAGCTGTGCACAAGAGCCCCACTGAGGCTGCTACAAGCTCTGCATAACCCTGGGGATCTGATGCCCATCCTAGCTTCAGCATAGAACAGGGATTTATAGCTACTCAAACTGATAATGAAAAGGTTAACATTAGTGTTTTCTGTCATAATCTAATCCAAATCTCAGTGAACTGCAACAGAGGATGGTTTCATACTAGGTCTCAATGAATGAATACCCTCATCTTCTGTGAATCCAATAAATTATTATGAGTCCAGCAAAGATAATCTGTGCTTCTAGGAATTTCTGATTTTTAAGCAGTTAATACATGTGTTTGTAAATAATTCTCCAACCATTAAAAACAGCTTGCCTCTTTTTTTCTGCAGGCTATCGACACATTTGCAGGATGCCAATATGTACACAAATATGGACCTTAAACCACATGGTCAATCTAGTCTAGACTTCTTGAGCAGCATTTCTAACTTTGTCAAGACAAAAGTATGTGCCATTTAGACCAAATTCATGCTAATAAAAAGTAAGACACATGTACTATCCCCTTAAATCTGCAGGAAAACACTGTTCAAGATTTATTTCTACCATAGTACAGATGCTGACCCTTGTAAAGAACAGTTATATTAAAACCAGGCATAACGGAGTAAGCGGGACATTTTAGAAGTGCACAAGGACAACCCGCTGTGCTCTTCACAGATAGTTAAAGATGTTAGAAGACTGTGTAAGATGGCTATTTGCCTGTTCACAAGATCAGATGGATGCAGATCAACACTTTCTGGAGCATTTGATGCTACTAGATGCTGACTAGGATGACAAATACGTGTATCATGTATCATTTACTTAGAAGCATCTGGATGGAGCAGGTATTTATTACCAAAATGACTCCATAATGTGGATTGTTCTGTCATACCACCTACATAGAGAAACACTGAATTTATACACCAAAGCCTGCAGCGCTTCCTGAAGTTTTCCCATTCTGTTGTGAACATCTTGCTTTCTTTCCCATTCTGGACAGAATAAAACAGCTCTCAATTAAACAATTCACACCAGACTTCAAAGTGAAGCAGAGTCAAGGAGAAATGCCACACAGCACCTTTTGAGAAATGCAGATGAGAACTTGAATGCTAAGGAGGAGATAATATTCCTGTCATTTGAAGCCTCATGGTAGCTTCCCAGCCATGAGCTGTACCAGGTCCTCCTGGCACAGAAACATCCTGGCAGAGCACTGAGAGAGATCTGTGAGCAGCCAAAGCTGCGAGATTTTTCTCCAGTCTCATAACAACTTCCAGTGCTCCTTGTGGTGCTGCTGGACTGTTCTGTGGCCCCAAAAAGACCATCTCTGCCAAGGGCCTGAGCTTGGGCCACCACAGGTACCAGAGAAAGAGGTATAGCACTCAGGAGGCAGCTTCAGGGCTGTCTGTCAAAGCCTGCACAAAGAAGTCATTTTTGGGGAGAGATTTTGGCATTACAGCTCTCCAGCATGACTCCAGCAGGTGCAGAGGACTTAGAAGATGCATATAGGACTGACATGGGGACATAACTCAGTCTTGGGATTTAGCATTCAGACACTGCATTTGCACTTTTTTTACTGAATCTATTTTATCTGTTTTATGGTGTACAAAGAGGATCTGTCAAAAAGGAGAGGAGTTTCAAAGGAGCATTGCAAAGGAGATGGCTGTGTTTGGGAACCACAAGATGCAAAGAGCTCATCCCCAGGCTTTCTTCATGTCAGTGACACAATTTTAATAAGGGGAACTTGTCTTCCTCCCCCAGCTTCTAACTGATAATGGAGGAGCTATGATACTTCACAGGGCAGGAACAGTGATCAAACTCACCTTAAACATTAACTTAAAAGTAATTATTATTGGCTTCACATAAAGAAAAAGGCTACAATCAGAGTAGTTTTGTTTATTTTTAAACTGAGAAACAGTAAATTTCCGGTGTTGATAGAAAAGTGCTGATGAATAAAAATGATAAAATCTTTTTTTGCAAGACTTTTATTTTATTTGTTACTGGCAGCCTGATGTTGGTACATATCTTAATCAAGGCATTATTCTGTGCATTTTCTTTCATCCTTGAGCCCAAATGACATGTCCCTGGAAATAAACAATGCAGATGAAACAGGACAGCAACATTCCATATTACACCTAGAATATCTGTCTTGTTTGGTGACTCCATGGGTGTTTCTCTACATGAGAAGAGATGTCTTTCACTGAAGATTCAAATAAGAAAAACCATAAAGGAGTGTGTGTGAAAAACTACAAACGAGCGTGTGTATGAGAGATATTTATTCTTCAGTAACAAACCAGAAAACTTTACAAAATATTTTGTCCCCAAAAGAGACTTATAAAATTATGTGCCCGCTAATCTTGCTGTCTGTTTCAGTTTCCTCTTTGGGGGAAAGCCAATGGGAAGCTTGTGGCAGGATAGTTATCCCCCTGAAATACTGATTTCCTTAAAACTGTTGATTTAGCTTATGAGCCTAACTATTAGACAAAAATGTCATCTGTGTGCAGACCAAAATGCCTGCAAAGTTCTTTAGATTTGTTCTAGTATTTGGTATCAGTGTTTTGAAGATACATTAATTTGCCTACACTAGAAGGGGAGAATTTCATTGGTGTTAAATAGATTAGTTCCCATTTTCTCTAAGGAAATGACCAGAAAACTTACAGTTTTGTCCCAGATGCAGGGTACTTCAGGCATCTGTTTTTCAGCTTTCTTACACAGCATGTGCAGACAATCTCCACAAGAAAAAGTGAGGAGAATATAGGTCTTCTAAAGTAGCCATTTTGCTGATAATCTCCAAATAATTTTTTCTACATAATTTATCCAGTGATACAGCATGAATAAAGCAGGTAGCTTGGGTGAGAGTTATTTAGAGTGAGTCTTAGGTAAGTGAGAGAAGACTTTTATGTTCAGAAGTGTATGCCCCCCTTGCATTGCAGTCACAAAATCCAGTCTTGGCAGTGTGGGAATTCCTGGCCCCTGATTTTGGTTGTTTTTTTCTTTTTCCTGAACACCTACACAAAGATATTTATTAAAATAAGGAGAAGAGTTTTTCTTAAAAACCGCATGTGCACTCACTCTTTTTCTGTCTCTGCACTGTAGGTTTGCTGCTGTAGACTCTTTCCCCATCCTCAGCCTGCCTGGTTTCCTGCTACGTGTTTAAAGAAACAGAATATATATCCTCCTAAAATTAATATCAAGCCATTGCTTCAGAAGAAAGAACGTCACCACTTGAGTTAGCATGAAATACTTCCTTTTCCATCAAGAGGCCTGACTGAGACAGACACGTCTGACTTGGGATTCAGTGTTATCCAAGCAGATGTAGTTTTGACTTTAGGATGCTAAAAATAAGCTGGTGATAACCGGATAACTGCGTATTTTGAAACAATTATTTCCTTGGATACAGAGAGACACGGTGTGTGCTCTCCTAACATCTGCACTTTTTCTTATTTATGAGCACATGAAAACAGGAAAATAGTATGAAAGACCTGAAGCGGAATTTTTGTTGTATCACAATTCTGCCGATGAACTTCCACCAGAAAGAAAATGACAGTTTTAATTGTGTTTCTTAGGCAAGTAATATACAATTCATTATTGTGTCATGCATCCTATGATTGTGAGATACTCTTTATTGCTCATTGTTATATCAGGCAACATTTCTCTCCTGCATACATCTGGTTTTATGTAGTTCCTAGCAATGGAACAAAAACATAACACATGCTTTGTGGCATCTCTTCACAGCTGAGTTTCCTTTGCTTGCTTTTTAGAGGGTACTTAGCATTTGCTTGGAACTTGATAGTTTTGAAGCAAGTCCTTATTTACAAGTGATGACATTAAAGATGAATAACACAAAGAGAATCAGTTCAGCAATATAATTTTGAAGTCAATCAAGAAACTCTTAGTAATTAATAGATACTTCATTTTAATCTCTTGCAACAGATGCATGTGCTTCTTTTGGCAGTTAACTGCTTTCAGGCACTAATTTGACACCATATGGGTGTCAGATTTCTGATCTCAACAACTGCTTAATTAATTGATGTTTTTATCTTTGAATGGGTTGTGTCTGCTCAGATCAAAAACCTAAGCATGCTATAAAATTGTAAATAGAGAGAGCTTTCCTTAGAGACTAATGCAGTATAACACTCAAAATTGGGATATATTTATGATTGATTTCACTTGGATATCATGTTGTTATAAGTGTGAGAAAGAGAGAGGAGCCAGAAACCAAAGGACAGTGCTGGAAAGCATGTAAGTAATGCTAACCCTAAAATCATGAATCACTCTCCCTAATAAAAACAACTAAACAAAAGCAAAATCCAGAGATGATCCTGAAAGTGGTAGAAACAGATAAACAGAAACTTCAGGTTTTAGGTTTTTCTCTAGTTCATTCCAACAAATGGAGCTTAACCTGGCATTTGGGGAAACTTACAGTGTAAGGAAGGTGAATAGGCATAACAGAGGAGATAGGCACCATTTATTCACTATTTCTTAACACATGAGGGTACAGTATCTGAAATTTTGAGGCATAGTATTTAAAATATAAGGAAGCAAGTAATTATTTTACTCAAAGCATAATTAATTCACTGTCACAGGATGCCATGGAAGCCAAGAGATATAAATGGATACAAAATGGTAATAAAGAATTTTATAAAGAATAGGTCCATTGAAGAACATCAAAAACAATAGCCCAGATGCAGCCTCTGGCTCAAAAATTCTCTGAACTCTTGATTGTTTGCCTTTCCCAAAGAAGGGTCATTCTCTCTTCTTTGCTTAGCCAACCTCAGCTGGCTAGTGTCCAAGCAAGGCTACTGAGCTGCATGGATTTGACTGGCCCCATCATGGTCTTTCCATTTTAAAAAGGACATAATAAAAAAGCAAAGTTTTGCAAAAATTCTGTATATCTCACCTCTGTCCGTTGTGTCCTACTATAATCACAAAGGGACAAAGAAAAATCTAAGGGTCTGGAGTGGGGAGGGCTGTCATTCTTTCATTTTACACAAACTCTGCATGTCCACAACAAAGAAACATGAATTCCATCAGGAGAACCAGAAGAACTATGCCTTGGACCCTGATCAGGAATTATTACAACTGTTTTGGAAAATGTTACATTCTTCCTTAAAAAAAAAGTTAATTGTAACTGAAAAAATAAAAATATAATGTTGTTTCTTGTAGCCGTACCAGAAAGGCAATTCCCTGTTTCTGTGAGGAACATTGGGATTTCTTCTGAGTCAAACATGTTTCTTATACCACAGTCTGAGGACAATAAAATTTAACTTGCACTTTCAAGTATGGTTCTAGTTCGAGTTTGAAGAGGGTTTTCTGGATTCAGAGTCTGAATTCTTGACTGAACTCTATCAAAAACTTCAAGCCAATCCTCAGTATCACCTTCCTTCCCATTCCTGCCCAGGAATGTCCACCTCCGCTCACCTGCTGTGTTTCCATCTCATGAACCTGCACGTTGCACTGCAGCCACGGCTGGCTAATAGCAAAAAACACCTGAGTGTTTTTTGCTGAGTTTAGCAGCCATATCCTGCTGACTATAAACTCAGTCTTGCCCTTTGCCAACAGCTCCCCCCCACAGAGGAAAGTGATCACTGAAAGCATCCTACACCATTTGGCTACTGTAATTTCTCCACCGGTTGGAATTCATGAGCTTCCAGAGGTATCCCTTTGCCAGTGGATCCCTTGCCTGAAGTAGGTAAAGCCCTGTAGTGCTAATGTTTGACGCTGCTGGAAGGACTCACAATACTCTCAGTGTATCCTGAAGGTCAGGTCAGGAGTGACAGAGCCACAGCAGAACAGCATGGAGATAATCAGCTCACATCCTAGGACAGAGAAAGGAATGGTGTCACCCTGCACATGCAGTTTTCAGCTTGTCTTTTCCTGGAGATATGGTGTAGAAACATGGAAAATAACTTTTTTAACGGAAATGAATAAGTCAAATGTAACTTTCCTTATAAAGTGTTGCCAGAAGTTTGTGTGGGCCAAAGGGGTCTGTTAGGTCAACTATCCAGGCTCCTTAGTATGACCTCCTTTATGACTGACCACATTAGAAAATATTGCCTAAACTTTATGCTCAAACAATCAGGGGACCTTTACCACACAAGGAGTAGTACGAAAAATTAAAATGAAAATTTATTTGTGTTTGTGAGAAAAAGAAAAAGGAACATCCAAATGAAATGCCAATTACTGTCACATACTCATTTACTCCAAATTATGCATGACTGACATTTGGTGAAGTCTGAACGCTTCAGGTTTGTGGTTTCATCTGTATTAGCTATCAGTAAAGAAAAAAAAAAAGCAGAAGTATTTTCTTAAAGTAAGACTTTCTTACTGACACTTTTCAGTGAGAACCATACTCTGGCTGACAGAAGTCATGATTCACAGTTATTGGAAAGCACTAGAAATGCACTTGTATCTTCCTCTACTCTTTCTCCTGGAAGAATGCTTCTTTCATGGTTCGTACCAAGTTAAATGGCAGTAACTGGTCAGGTGCAGACCGTCGGCGGTTGTCATGCAAGCTGTAACTGGAAATCTAAAAATGCACCACCAAAACCTAATAATGAAACTGTGGGCTCAGACAACTGATGAAGCAGAAAGGGTGGGTGTGAGTTTCTAGCACAGGCTGCCTGCTGACATCAATCCATTTCCGGCTCACCTTACTCACATGACAAGCACTACTGAGAACAGCTAAACCAATTGTGTAAGCAAAAGAGCTTTTGGATCTTCTGCTTCTCAGCAGAGATCTCCTGAACTGAAAGAAGCTGGCTGATGATTTCGTGTGCAAAGGTGCTTTCTGCCACGCCTTACAGCATCTTACTCCTGTTTTCAGAAGTCTGTTTCTTCCCCTTTGTGTAGCTTTCCCATTTCTCACTTTCTCTTTTCCCCCTCTGTCTGCTGAGTATGAGTGGAACAGTGATTTCTGGCCCCCAAACTAATCAATGTGCTAAAAAGAGGTGCTTATTTGCAGAGTAAGAAACTAAATATCATACAAATACTTTAAGGTGAAAAACAGGATTTAGAACAGCGAGAGTAGACATATATTGCAATGACTGCACAGGAAACATTAGTACACAGATCCAGCGCACACAGATGACTGATTGCATTTGGCCTTTTGCTTGAACTTGTTCCAGACATACAGCTACACACATTCTGCTCAGTATCTCCGTATGGAATCTTAAAAAGGTGCTGCATAAATTGCAAAATTGGTGTCCAGTCTGATGCAATCTCTTCTAATCATTTTCCCACAGCCATACATTGCAGTTTGTGTTTCCTGAGTCCCATGATCACGTCTCTCCTTCCCTTCCCCTTTTATCTTCATCTTGCTCCCCCTCACTTCCTTTTCCCATCTAACTCTTCTGCACCATTACCCTGTCCCACTCTTCTCCCAGACGCACATTCATCAGCGGGTGTAAACCAGCGCTGGTACATCGATGCCAATGGGGGCGATGTCAGCTAAAACCCTGGCTGACAACACTTGTTTGAAATGCAGAAATTCGGTCTTGCACCCCTGCCTCCTGTTGTGAACGCTTTGCCTGTGTGCTGGAAGTCTGTGCTTGGCACAGCCGCTCCTTGCCACTTCATCCTGTTAAAGTGTGAACCATTCCCAGGGCAATCTCTCGTGGCAAGTAAGGTGCTGTGGCAAGAAGGACCTGACATCCCCACAAGAATAACTTTGCGTTGCTGTAACGCTGCTACTAAGGAACAACGATGACTCAGGCTGCTGTTCTGCAGTGGCAGGGTGGCTGTATCAGGGACTTCAAACTCTCACCGCTGCTCAGTACGCTGCCCAAGCTCTCAAGACTGCTGCTAGTCTTCCCATGATTTTCCAAGTCCCGAGCAGCCCAAACGCATGCGCATCAAACGCTGATTGCAGGCTGGCAGTCTTGTCGTGTTAAGAAAACCATGGCTTAGGTCCAAGCTACAGTGTTTTTCTTTCCGTGGGATGATCAAAGGGCTCTAAACAAAGGCACGGAGAAGGTCTCCCAAACAAGTTTCTGCAGTGATTGCACTGAGGTTGCAGACAATGGGCAAAGTACAGTGAAGTCAGTGAAAGTGAGAAAGGACTGGCAGGGAACACGACCATTTCAGCTGACTGAGAAGCCACTGAGCTAATGCAAAGGTGATTTAGTTACGTGTAACTAGCCCCCTCTGATTTCTGATTAACTCAGTGACACGCCTCATCCAGAGTTCGGCCTAGCCTGTTTCATTTTGATCTTTTTATCTCTTTTACCTTATGACACTATTGTTCCAGTCTGCAGTCCCGGAGAGACACCTCTCGCTCCACCCCCCTCCCCGCAGCCATTGTAAGAAGAGTGGTGGATCCAAGGGTGTTGGAAAAGCCTGCGGCATTGTTTTGCTGTCATGCAAACCGGGCTGCATTATCATTATTATCATAGACTGACATCTTTCATTGCCTTTTCTGTTTTCCAAGACAAAAGAGCCAGCTGAGACTGGAACAAAGGAGAATACAGGGAAAAGGAGAGAATATGTCAAGCAAGAATAGTTTGGAAAGGGCCAAAAGTGGAAAAGGAAGTCTAATTCTAGCCTCATCCAGGGGAAAAAAAGTTTTTTTGAGAAATGTAAACAAATCAGGAAATCCTGGCACTTACTCCAGTTCCGATTTGGCGAAACACACCAGCCCTTTCCCTATGTATGAGCTGCTGTTTGTGAATGAAATCCAGATTAGGTTATTCATTGAGCCCTGCCAGTCTCACAGTTTCCAGGTTTCCTTTTGCTTATGGCATAGCTTAAATCTTAAAATAATAATAATAAAAAAACATATGCATGTTATTAACTCTCCATATTCAAATGGAAATACAATGCTATCATAAATCTCTATTTTTTTTTCTAATGTAAATTCCTCTCTTCAGCATGAAGCTGCAGGAAAGCCATTGTATCTGCACAATCTAAACTTGAAAGGGAATTTTTGTTAAACTAGTTATGATAGGGGAAACATGTTTTTCACTGAGTTGAAAGATTAAAGTTGGCCATAAAAAGGGGTGGAGGGGCTGGAGAAGGATTATTGGTTGCTCAACTAGTGATTAGATACAGGACTTCAAGGACAAATTAAGGAGCACAAAAAGAAAGATTTCTAAAGATAAGTGAAACCAGTTCCAATAATATCAAATAAAAGATGCCTTGTTTATCATGGTTTTTAATCTTCCCCTGTTCTATTCTACCTCTATTAGTCTAATTAGACAAAGAGAGTGTAAACCCCAGAAGAGACAACCAATCTTTTGTAGACCTTGAAGTCTGCCCAGCATATCTGTCTCCCAACTTGCCCTTCTTTTGCCTGTCTCCCAGCGTGGGTAATTTCCCTCTCTCTTGTGATTCCAGCTTAAACGGCTTCTTTGTAACATTTTTTTCTCCTCTTGATTTCGTTTCTGATTCCTTACAGAAATAGGTCTCTGGTTGCCAAAATTCCCTTTTTCCTGATTCAGAACAGTTTCTGGCTCATTAACGCTGTCTGTTTGGCGGGGGGGGGGGGGGGGAACAGGAAGAAGAAAGGGGATTGAATGTGGTTGTTCTTATGTCAGGCAGGGTTTATCTGTGCTGCAGTAGGGGACTTTTGAAGGCTAAGCTGAAGGATACATCAGAAGCCATAAAAATAAAGGTCCTAAATGGCGAAACCAGTGTACCTTGCCCACGGAGACATGAGAAAAATAGTTTCATGAATGCCAGGTGGTAGCAATGATGAGCTCTCATTTGTCAGCACGATGAATTGCAAGGAATCAGGGAAAAAACCCCCATCTACACTGACTGATTTGGGACTTATGGGTGGCTTTGCCTGAGGACTGAGGAAACCAGGAGCAATTTCAACCCTGCTCTGAGGTGGGCGTGCATGGAAAGATGCAATTGAGATGTTGCTTCTGTGGCTTGCATGCTCTCAGTCAATTCCTTGTGAAATCCAAATGTCGGAAGAGCTGCTTGAATGGCTGAAGAGCTGGAGCAGTTCTTGTGTCCAGCAAGAGCCTTGCTTGCATATCTATTTCTCTCATGAATGAGAGAGAAAACACAGGGAAGGTAGTACTTGCACAATCACCTTTTCTCCACGAAAATGATTGCATCTTCCAGCAGATAATCGCTGGCTGTGAGCCATCCTGAGCTAAAATCAGTGAAAGCACAGTGTCTTCATTTTACTGTGGTATTACCATAGCATCCTGAGCATTTTTTGCTTGTGGAAGCTGGACTTTACTGGGATTTATATGGTGGTAAAACTAAAGTGACAGTGTCTGATTTTGGTTTCTTTTTTTTTCAGGTAGATGTATTTTTTTAGAGGTAAGAGCTAGAGCTCCATTTAAAAGTGACATGGCCTAAAATAAAATTCTTCAAAGTATCTCAAATTTTACTTTTCTGAAAGTTTTTTTCAAACACTTATATTTTCTTAGCACAAATATTTCTGTTGCCAAAAACTGGAAAATGTTGCTTCCCATTCAAATTTCCCTAAATTAAAAACAAACAAACAAAAAGCCATAAAGTGGTTGGTGTTTTATGTTCCCTGTTGGTTTAAACCTGTTTCATCTCTTCATTTAAAGACTGACTATGGTTCAGAGCTCAGCCATGGGGACTGCCAGTTGGATAAAGGTGAGCTTATTTAGGGTTATCATTTTGGGGACCATTTCTTGCAGGATTACTACTGCATTTCAGTAGAGGTAGGTTCCCAACTTCTTTCACATCAGCAGAGGGCTTTCCATCCCCTGCAGAGGCAGTAGCTGCCAGTCAACTGCCCAGCACGACGCTGTAAATGCATTTCTACATCCAACACACACATTTGTAGAACCTGTAAAAATGGATAAAAAAATGCACTTTTTTTTTTTGTTTATCTTTACTGCTGTCAGGGCTATAAAAACTAACTTTTTTCATGCCAGGGCATGGTTAATCATGAATAAGAAAATCTGGAAAGAAATTATGTTGCAGACCCATCTCTGAATGCTTTCTGTCGGTCAGGGAAAAAAAATTTAAAAAAAAATCCAGCACATGTGTCTGAACACTCAGAGGAGAGCTTGCAAAAGCTGTAGATGGTACATCTCTGTTACCCTGTCAAGGGAAAACTGCAGCAGCAGTGCTATTAATGTCAGGCTGTTTCTGTAGCCTGCATAGTGCTGTATTCTCCAGCACAGAAAAGAAGGGAAACAGGTGCTCCATCTCCTCAGCATCTGGTTTGGATGACCACAATACTCCAAACACCTGCACTTTGCACTCCCGCCAAGCCTTGCCTGCTATTGTATTAAGCAGGACTGTCTGCCTGTAGCAATAAAAGACATTGTTTATCAGTTGTACCAGAGGAACATGGGTCGTGAGGAGGGGGCAGAACAAACAAACCTGGGGGAAAAAAATCCTAATAGGAGAGAAAATCTGTTCTGTAGCTCGAATGCTTTTGACTGTTAAAGGTTGGGGGGGGGGGGGGGGAGTTGGTTTTGTTTTTTTGTAGAGACTGGAAAAGGGAGATCAGCTTTTTGGCAGGTTTTCCTGTCTGAACAGATAGTTGGCACTTGTGTTAAGAGGGTGATACCCTTTTAGTATCAGGTATCAGGTTTTAGAGCTTGAAGAGGAACTGCAGTTTCACATTTTAATACAGAATTGTTTTTACAGACTGTGCTGGGTTTTATCTCTGTAGCTCTGACTATAAACATGATGATTCACATCATACTAAGAATGGATTTAGGGCTATTTAGGATTTAAACTGAAACTTTGCCCAGAACCTTAGATACTGAAGTTTATTCTATTTTAGGTTTCTTCTTCAGGGCTGGCAAAGCCATCTCCTTGGATGTGAAACAACCAAGACATTCAGAAAACCAAGTCAGGGCAGCACATTTCAGAGGTTGCTGCAGCGTGAGCCGTCCCGGTGAAGTCACTGGTATCGCTTACGTCCTTAAAACCGCGCACAGATTTTAGGACCTTTTTAAGATGACAAATTACTTGTTTCCAAAGAAAAGAATTGCTGCTGATGGCCAGCCTAGATTCTGTTCCGGATACCTGTAATGGTCTTACTTCCTGCCCTTGAGAAAGGTGCTTAATTTAGGGGTATTTTCCTTTTCCCTCCGTGCAAAGCCGGGATGGCAGCTACCTCCTAATGTGGGCTTTTCAGTGGGAGGCGCACGGAGCTGCTCGGGGAGAAGCCCTCCTGGAAGAGGCAGTGCCCCGCGGCCGTGCGGCGGGAGGGGCCGGGCGGCCAGCGCAGCCCCGGGGCAGTGGCCGGAGCCCGGCGCGGGCCGGTCCCTTGGCCGTGAGCGCCAACTAGCGACGGCCGGCGGAACGGCAGCGCCGCGGCCGTGCGGCTGCGGGGGGGGGGGCACGTGGGCTGGGGAAAAAGCTTAAAAACCGTGCCTTGGCCCCTTGGACACTGGCCTGGAAATGTCTGCGGCATTGGACTTATGTGCCAGCTGTGCGGTCGCAGCCCTGAAAGCCAACCGCGTCCTGCGCTGCATCCAAAGCAGTGTGGCCAGCTGGGCGAGGGAGGGAATTCTGCCCCTCTACTCCACGCTGGTGAGACCCAGAGTGCTGCGTCCTGCTCTAGGAACCCAGCATAAGAAGGACATGGACCTGCTGGAGCAGGTCCAGAGGAGAGACACGAAGATGATCAGAGGGCTGGAGCACCTCTCCTCTAAAGACGGGCTGAGAGAGCTGGGCTTGTTCAGCCTGAAGAAGCGAAGACTCCAGGAAGACCTTAGAGCACCTTCCAGTACTTAAAGAGGACTTAACAGAAAGATAGGGTCAGACTTTTTTAGCAGGCTCTGAAGAGATAGGACAAGGTATAGTGGTTAAACTGAAAGGGAGTAGATAGACTAGATGTTAGGAAGATTTTTTTTACAATGAGGATGGTTAAATACATGAACAGGTTGCCCAGAGAGGTGGTGGATGCACTATCCATGGGAACATTCAAGTCCAGATTGGACAGGTCTCTGAGAAACCTGGCCAAGTTGAAGATATCCCTGCTCACTTCAAGAATGTTTGATTAGATCACCTTAAAATAATCCTCCCAGCCCAAACTATTCTATGATTCTATGAAGATTAATACCTTTTCTCTCATCTTTTTGAAAAATATTTCAGGATTGGAGAGAAGTTGACACTTGAGAAGTATGGCTTTGCCAAGAAAAATGTCTCCTCTGACTGGCATTAGGAGTGCTTTGCTGACAGAAAATTCCTTTGTGGAGTTTTGGACATGACGATATAAACAGGTAAAGAAAATCTGACAGTGCTTATGCAAAAAATAGAGCGCTTAAGTACTCAGCTCAAGAACATAAAGGGACACCTGCAGGACAACATATGGAGCACTGGATTTTGTTAAATAACAGCTCTTTTTCTTTTTCTCTGCAATGATCCATCTAACTTCCCAATTTACTACATCTCACACATAAATGCCAGTGTTTAAGACCCACAGCTATGGTGGAATCATGGTGTGGGACATAAAGTTGAAACAGACTGAAACATAGAGTGGGAAAATGGGAATAGATGGGAACTGTCGTTATACTAGTCAAAAGGTTGATATATAGCACGTGCACGCATCCACTGCTGTGCTCCATGGATATGGTTAAAGAGAGAAACTCCTGCTCAGAGAACTTTGTTGTTGCTACCCTAGTGAAATTACATGAGAAAGAAAGTTCTTGCAGTTTCTCTGAACTTTTTTTTTCTGTCTAAGCAGATGCATCTTCTCAGATTCACTCTGTTTTTACAGCAACCACTATGACTAATTGCATATTTGGATAAAGAATGGGGAATCTTATTTCCAGCACATGAAGCATGGTGATTAGCCATCACTGAATTCAGTTCCAAGCCTGAATAAGTTATGCTATTGTTGGCCCCTATGTAAAAATGATGAAATTGAAGGTTAAGAATACATATATCCATATATTGTACATGGAGAGGAAGATATAAAAAGATACATATTTAACTGGTAGGAGCTCATATTTTAAGATCGGCAGTTTGCAGACCACTTATGATAATAAAACTGTGACTGGAGGCTTCTAAATCTGTGGCATGATTTTTCAAATTGGTTAAATGATGCAGCTGCTCTCAAAAAAGTAGTTAAACAAACTTTTGATCCCTAGGGATTGAGCCATACTGACTATTGCTTGTGCATCCAGGAAAATCCAGTTCTTAGCAATGACCACTTATTCCTGGTAATGATTAAATAGGTTCCACAAGATCATTTGAAAAGTGGTTTGTTTAAATATCATTTATTTGAAGGCCATTAAGTCTCTCGAGTTCAAGGGTAGCAAGGGAGATAATGTCATGGCAATGATATCACATCTCTGTTTTATGACACCAACTGAGCCATAAATCTTACTTTGTACATGATTTAGGTGTGGGGAAAAGCTATTTTATTAATCCATCTTATCCTTCACCTCCTATCAAGGCAGTTCATATTAAGAAGGGAGGCTGGGAGGATAAGGAAGTTAGGATGTTTGCCATAAGCTGTCTCTGTCAGGTACAGTCACTGCACTGTGAGATCTTTTCTGCAGAGTGAGCTTTCTTGTCACAGTGCCATCATGCCACACACCCTTGATTCTCCTTCTCCTAAGAAACCAATTCGTGTATTTGCTTAAAATCAATCACCTGCTCTCTGATGATTTTGGATGCTGTTTCAAGGTTCACTCCAGGGATGCTGTCCACAAGTTGTTTATCTAGAAAAAGCAGAACGTGTGGAAGCCTGGCTCTGCGGAAGTGGGTGGCAGAGCTCCAGTTGTATGAATTGAGGCCAGGATCTTTTTCCCGTCATGTTCCCATAAAGTGAATTAAAAAAATAATGTGAAAGTACAGAGTAAAGCTCTTCATGATCATAAATTTGCACCATATCCTGCCATTCATACGCAGGCATCAAAGCCTTTGAAATCACTGAGTCAATGGGAGACTTGTCTGACAAAGAATTACAGGATTACATCCTCAAATTGTTGAAGTTTCATGTGCGTAACTGAACGGAATTTCCTTTGAAATTCAGAAAAAGCCCCTTGTAAGGTTAAAAAGTGAATCTGATTTTCATATTTTTCTGAGCCTGTAGTTCTTGCATTGGGTCTCATTTTCGGAAACACAGGCTTGGAAGTGGCCCAAAACTTTTTCAGCACCTCATCATTATTAACTCAGCATTTCTGTGTGAATGTAATTTTTCCAGACCTCACTGACTAGACAGGCAGACAAAGCTAAATCAGTTGGGGCATGCTTGCCACATCTACTACAGCAAAGGAAGAAAAGTGGAGGAGCTTTAAAATTGGGCATCAGTACACAAAGTAGCTAAAATGAATGCACTCGCACTACCAGGGCAGTATCATAGAAACAATTAAAATGATGCCTGATAAGATAACTATAGGAAGCAGCACTGAAAGTAAGACATTTAAAAGCAATGGGATTTATTATGAAACAGCATTTGGATTTCCTAGGAACCGTGTGGACTGAGACAGATGCTGTGTATGAGAATGATACTTACCTAAATAGATGGTTTACCATGGGTTTCCGTAGCTTGCCAGAATTTTGCTGTGTTTACAGTTCCTCTGTGGTGGCCATATCATTTCTGACCAGAGCATCACATGCAGTCAACTTTAATCCACAAAAGTTGGAAAAGAAATCTTCACCACCAGCTACCCATTTCTGCCACACAGACTCAAACAGGCAGAAATCAGCATCAGTTTCTTTTTCACCTTAATGTCTTGCCCAGATCTTGAGCACATAGAGGTCTGACAACTTAGGCAACTCAATATTTCAGGGATTGTGGCCTGAAACTCTCTCTGTTCCCACCAGTTTGCTGCAGCTGCCAGGCCTTACATGCTGCCCTGGGAATGAAGTGTATGGAACTGAGAGAGGAGTGGGACCAGCAGTTGGTGAAAAACCTGACAGCTCCCTTTTAACACTTACATTTCTTTTTTCAACTCTTCATATCCAGATTTCCATTTGCTTAAAATTGACTTTATCTGAGAATAAAGCAATGCCTCTGAGCGTGTCCTCTGAGCTTGTTATAATCCAGCTTTGGCAAGGATGTGCTTTCTCTCAGGGAAACAGCCACTGGCCCAGCCTAGTCCCTGTACCTGATGGGTAGCCCCAGGCTTGCCCACAAGTAGGTGTGAACACACACTGTCTGGATTCAGCCAGTGAACTTTGTTGAGGGACTACTGTTTAACACTTCCAGGCATGTTTTTTTATACCACAGGCTCATCACCAGCTGCCAGAAGAGAGCTGCCATCCTGTCGCAAACCACCATTCATGCCCTGGGCTGTCCCCTGCCTTCTGTTGGCTTGAGCATTTGGGGGGAACCTCATGCAGGGAGCCAGAACATGTTGTAGTTGATCTGGCCCTCTCTGTTGAACTGACCCACTGGCTTTTAAAATTCAGTTTTTCTGGACAACTCAGCTCTCTGCTCTGGTCCCATGAGAGCCTCCAGGGAGCAGAGACTATTGGGTGGGAATGAATGACTTGGGCATACATACAACCAATGGTAACTAAATTTGTTAGCTGTCTCAAAGTCTCAAAGGATGGGGAGGAGAGACTGAAGAAAAGAAAGACTATTTCCAAGAAATCCACTTCCAGGAAATCAATGTTCATGAGTTCATCTCTCATGAAGCATTAGAGAATTTATGTGGAAGACAGCAATGGTGAACAGGTGCTTCTCTTGTGTGTGAAGTTTCAAGCAAAGCTCTCACCTTGTTAGACATCAGAACCCAACCACAAGACACAATTCCTCGCAGACCAGGCTGCATTGGCTCTGCTGCTCACAAACGTACTCCTTTCTTTTTACCCTTTGATAAGATCTGGTGGTTCACTGCTGTCTAACCTCTACACAGCGGATGAGTGAAAAGGAACCAGGTGATCAGAGAATTTTCTGTTCTTGCGTAATGAAGCACAGTAACTCCTGCAGAGGTGTCAGGACTGGTAAGCCTACTGGTCAGGCTGCCACCCCTGCAGTTTAGGAAAGGTCCTGATAGCACCTCCTGACTTTGTTTTCGCCTATTTCTAACCTGTCTGTATCAGATTTGCTGTACTAGTTCCCCTGCTTCATTTTGAAAGCAAAATGAGATCTTTATGAGAGGAAAATCAGGAAAGAAAGAAACGGTCAATATTATGCAGGGTTGCCCTGGGGCCTGGTATTTGGTCAGATCTAACAAAAATTACTATTTTTTCATCAGCTATTGTGGGAGACAATTCCACAAGGAACTGTGCATCCTACTGTAAAGAGATTTTCCTGCATATTTCTTCTGTTTTTTTGATATACATATCTGCACTACATAAAGTTCTCAATTATTAGAAATGGTCTTCTTTTTAAAAATACACTTAACACATCCTATCTAAATCTTCTCTCAAAAATTAATCCCTTCAGGCCCCACATCCTTTTTCCTGTAGTTTAATCCAATTACAGTTATGTGGTGAGCAGAGAAGGGAATTATTTCAATGACATGTCTGTGCCCTATGGCCAGAGTTTGATTTGGTCCTTTCTTGTGACTGTTCTTGAAAAATCATGTTTAACCTTTTGTCCATAAGAGCGGGCCAGAAATGGTAGGATACATGGTAATTTTTGGGAAGATGTAGTGACTACTTTCTGAGTTTTTGATCATCCAAGATTAAATTTTTAAAAAGACTTGGTGTAAGGTTTTCTTCCTGTCGTCTGCTCCTTTCCATCTCATGCCTTTTTACAGAGAACTGAAAAAGAAGAAGAGCTAGAAAGGGTAGAAAACCTGTTGAACTACTTGTCCTTTTCTACTCAGTTCAGAGACCAGAGTCTTCTTTTCCCCCACAGATGTAATTACTAACCCAAATAAATGTTAGCACTACAGCCTCTTTAAAACTAAATTATTATTCTCTGTGCTCATAGAGAAAACCTTTCACAAGCTCAGACTGTTTTCCACCCTAATTACTAGAATCCTCTCCTCTTGGGCCTTCTGGACATTCATCTTTGCCTGTTTCGAATTACCCAAAATGCATCGACAGGACACACCAAAAAATAAATCGGTAACTGAAAAGCTAATTCGTAAGTATGCAAAGCTTTCTTAATGCTACCTGGAAATGACTGGTTCTTCTTCAAATTGGCAAGAGAGGTGACAGATGTGTTGTCAGGTTGCTAGAAAGCAGATGGAGAAGTAGGCAAAACTTCTGGCCTGCCTCATGAAGCAGGCTCAACCTGATGCTGCCTTGAGACCTTCTTTAGTTAGTGGGAGATTTGTACCAATTCAATTAAGCCTCAACTGTGCAGTTAAAATACAAATAAGCTATTCACTGAGCATGCTGAGTTAAATACATGGATTTGGATTATGTGTCTACTAAAACACCTGTGGAGATTGCCAATTCCCATTATGCTTTCCAGAATCTGGCTCTCCGTCCAGGGAATGGACTTAGTTCAGCCCTGCCTTCGTTTTGGTATTTGAGTTGTCAGCCGTGGTCATCTCTGACAGTAAAAGCTACCAGAGAATTTTGTGCAAAACAGATATCAGCCAAGATTCCCAGCCAGAGGCTTATTCACTTTATAAGTATTTCTATTCCCCTTCTTTCTGGTTATTTCTCCTGACCTTTCATTCCAATTATTGACAGAAGGGGGGGGAAAAAAGAAAAAACCCAAACCACAAAATCAAAACACCTACTGTCCCCAGGAGAAATGCAGCAGACCACATAAGCACTGCCTGAGTCACTACATTATCCACCAGTACCTTCCAGCAAAAGCAGGGGATAGGGAAAAGCGCTGGCCAGACAAGAGAGCTCTGGGCCAGCCACCTTCTGTACCCTTTGCCCAGGGCTGTTTGTGCCTCTGCCCAGCCGCCCACAAGGACACAGCAGCCAGGCTCCACCCCCACACACCCGCTGGCCTGTCTGGTTGCCTACACGCTCTGAGAAAGCTTCTCCTCTTTCTTCTCCCCAGACTTCAGGGCCAGGAGGCTGGGCACAGGCAGGGCACGGGCACGGGCTCTCTTTTGTCACCTCCGAGCGGTGGCGGTGGCCCTCACGGGTACTGCACACACCTTGGCGTGAGAGGAGTTGTGACTCATCCTTTCCCACCTCATCAGTCCGGGAGATGAGACGCAGGTCAGTAATGTGACATAGCTTCCCAGCCCAGAGGCAAAGCCTATTAATACTGCCTGGGATAAAACACAAGCGTTCTCCCAAGTAGCGCAGGCTGGGAGCGATGAACTGGCAGCTTTGTAGCCTGTCTCCATGGGTCAGGACATTTATGAGTGATGCTTTGCAGTCCTCCAGGATTCACAAAAATACTCTGAAAGGGGGAAATTGCCTTCAGTTTCCAGGATCCTCACAGAAGAGCTCCATGGAGGACAGGCATTTGCAAGAGAAACTGTTCTTCCACACTGCAATGTGCCAACTGCATCAACAGCATTTAGTCCAGCACTAGCTCAAGCCAGCCTTCAAATCAGGACTGGCTTCTTAGCCAACAGACCTGGAAAAAAGGCATTAGGCAATGCATCTTTGAATAGAAAACCCTCTTCAAAAAACAGTATCCCCAAGCCCTCCCTATAGCCCATGCTGTTGGACCTGCTGCCCTGACTAGCTCCAGCTCCTAGCCCATTGAAGGACTGGGTGTGTAAAGAAATTCACTTTTCAGGTGTCCTGAGGCAGCTCTAGGAACATCTCAGACACACTGAAGAACAAAGTCAGTAGTCATTTAAATCATTACCAGGACACCCTGAGCACCATTTGTTGCAAATAAAAGAATCTGTGGCAAAAAGGGTGCAACTGCCAGGGTGTTCCCTGTGCTGAGGCTCTCCCACTCTTAAGACAACTTCCCAAGACATCTCTCAGGATGTCTCTATAGAGGCATTTCTCAGAAACCAAAAGAGCATAGAAGTGTGACTCCTTCTCTTGCCAACACAGCAGCCTGAGTAGGTTAGAGGTCCTGGGAAAGGACAGTCCAGATGAAGGTATTAGTAAGAGGCATCTGAGGAGTGTTTTGGCTGTAATTTTAAGATGTGGAAGAAGTGGGGAGAAAGGTGAGGCCAGGAAGAGAGCACAAAATAGGTCCAGACCAACTGCCTACAAAGGTCACAGCACTTCTGGAGGATATTTCTCAGTCTTTTTAGATTCTCCCCACCCTCTGATCACCAGATGTGTGCCCCAGCATGCTAGTCCTGGGAGTTTTAGGAGGAACTGAGACCAGCCTCACCATGCTGGCAGCAGGAGGCCAGCTGGCTTATGGTTCACCTCTCCGAGATGAGACTCACGCCTAATTCAGCCCTAGCAAGGCCTTTTCAGAAACATCAGCATCACTTTTGCCTCTTCAATACCTTCCAGCCTTGGCAAGGCCAATACCAATGCTATGACTACCCAGGTGCAAGCAGTGCAAGCCAGGAGCCAGGGCAGCACTCTGCCCCACTCCCTGGAAGATGTTCTCCTGGCCAGCTCTCTGTCTCTCTGCAGCACAGACTGGTTCAGAGCCTGCTTTTCCCAAAGCAGAGGAATCTGTCTGAACCCAGACAGCTGAGCTGGTCTGGCTGGTGGAGGACACAGGAGGCAGAAAGGGGAACCTCTACCTAGGAGTGTTTGGCAGGTCCTGGGGGAAAAGGATGAGTACAAAGGTCCTGTGCTGTCTGGCAAGGAGTGACGGTGTCAGGTTAGGGTGCTCTGGCATGTGTTTGTGACAAATGTCCCCAGGAGCTGGACAGTCGGCCTGGAGCACGCAAGTGTGGGCAAAAGTTGTCTGACCCCTCTCCATACCATTCTTGCTGCTGCTCTGGGAGCGAGTTGGAGAGAAGGCAACCGGAAAGTCAGAACACCAAATGTCCCGAAGTCCCTGCCTCGTGGGGAGTATTTTGCATCTAATGGAAAAGCACACCCTTTTATGCTGTTTGTTTGCTGTCTGCCTGCTTGCATATGGTGGCTGCATACAGTGCTTTTGCACATTCACAAGACCAGGCTGAGGGGTCCAGCTTCTGCTGGGCGTGAGCAGGGGGTGGAGGAGTGTGCTTGACCAGCCCGTGCTAGTGGAGCTGCACCAATGCACAGGCACCCCGCAAGAGTCATCCTCATCTCCATCCTCTTGTGGCCAGTGGCTCATCAAACATGGAAAGCCTGGTACTGGTGCAGAAGGGTGTCAGGATGTCTTTGCAAACCAGGGTCCAGGAGGGGAGTGGGCTTTCTGGCTGTATGGGTCCCACTGAATGGTAGTGGGGGTGAGGAGAGCCCTGCCCACACGCGTGGATTGCCTTTGCAGTGAGACTGGGGGTGCAAGAAGTAAAGTGGGCTGTCAGGGTGATTGTGGTTTCTGGGGTGCTGACAGTGACCCTGTAACAGGAGAACAGGGACAAAGTCTGTATGGATGAAAATAGCCAGTGGTGGACATGAACTCAATAAGATCTTGGCCATGAATTCACAACAAATAAATCTCCTTCCACTCAGGAGAGAAGCTCTTTTGGTTAAGGCCAGAGGATGAAAATCTATCCATAGTTAAGGCCAAGTAAATATGCACTGACTTTCTGTTTTTTAAAAAGATGTTTCAAAAATCATGTTTGAAAGTACCCAAGAACTTGTGCCAAGAAATTTTTATGGAGAAAAAATTGCTTAATTCATTCTTTTAAATTCTAATAAGAAATGTGCCATAAGTTTAGTTTATGAATACAACTGATGAACACTAACACAATGTTATGTGAACTTTGGCCTACGTCTGTTGGAGAGCTGAAACTTAGCTCCTCACGCTAGGGATGAGTGGATGGGTAAAACATTTAGGAATATCCCTTCTTCTTACTTCACACCATTACAGAACTTCTGCCTGGATTACCAGTTTATAGACTACTCTAATTGCTCTGATGACTAGCATTTGAGTAAGGATTTGCCTGTTAGGGGAGAGAGCAGAGGCTGATCTGCTGACTCATCTCATGAGGTCCCTTTTCCAGGCAAGTATTTCTCTCATTCTCCAGTGACTAATTGCCCACTGACATTAAGTTCTGGAAATAGTAGATCCAAGTGTAACAGCACTATTTCATTTTCATGTGGATGTACTGAAGTTCAGAAAACCACTGTGCATCCACCAGAGCTCCCATCTCCCCCTCTTGGTGACAGCTGAGCCCAGCCTGGCCTTTGACCAGATATCGAGCAAATGGTTTCCAGCATTCTGGATAAAAAAAGTAAGGCCAAAGTCACAAAATAACTGGCCAGTGATGCTTCGTGTTGACCTTACTCTGATTTGAGCCCTTATAAGGCCTTTTGAGCAGCGGTCCAAGCATTTTGACGGCAACAGCGGATTCCTGTGAGAGCCCTGAGCAAACCCACACTGGGAGGCAGAGGAGGCTGGCCCCACATGCCCCCTTCACAGCCACTGCAGTGGCAGCACAAGAGAGGCCAGGCTGGCTCAGCACGGGTTGGCAGTGCCAGCCCCAGAGTGCCTTGGAGCAGCGTCAGACAGCCGTGCTCGGGGAGCCAGCCGGCGCACGCTCCTCGGGGAAAGGCCCGTGTTGTAGGCAGGCAGGTCCTCTGGGGAGGGAAGGGCGTCTGGATGCTGAGCCGCCCTGAGAACAACGTGGGTGCGTGACACCCACACCTTGGCATCCCAGGGCCAGACATACAGCCTTTAATCATCCCCTGACCTGCGTCTCACCTTATGGCATGCATTTACCTGAGGAAACTTTGGGTTGATCTGGTAGGACATACTATACCTGGCTAAACAACGGCTGTCAAAATAAATGCAACTTCTTCTGAAGAATTTGGTGAAATCAGGGGTGAAATTGGTTGCCAAGCTGTCAAACAAAGAGTAAACACTAGCTTATTTGTATGTAGCTGGGTCAAAGATTTGTTAGTTTAGCCCCCTAGGCTATGTTCCTAACTGTTCTTTCAAAGCTGGATGAGCAAATGTCTGAAGGCAAGAAGAACAGTGTGGAGAGTTACACCATTTTAAATGACATGAAATTGTATTCTTTGACTTACGTAGCCCTACTTTAGTGGTGCCTATGACATTTACTTGCTATACTGATGGAGGGTTGTTCAACAACTGCAAGACCGATTTTAAAAAATTGGGCATGTCCAGGGTACATAAAGTGGCCTTACGAGGGAGAATCAATGAAGGGAAAAACTGTCTCCTATACAGAAGAGGAAAGAGTTTCTGCTAAGTAGTCTTTGGTTAAAGTGTAGAAGTTGCATCTAGCACTTAGAATCCTTCTTACTATGCATTGTCAGTCTGAAAAGCCTAGGGTGCTTATAAAAATGTTATCCCTCTTCATCAGGAAAAGAATCTGCTGTTTCCATTAAAAGACTGAATTGTGAGAGCTTTGAAAAATCTTTCCACAGGTGAATGAAATAAATCACAGAGGAGGCAGGCTGCTGATTTGGATTTGATTACTTTTATGCGCACATACTCTGGTGGTGGTTATCCAGGAAGCCAAACAAGACAGGAGAGACTGTTGAATAACACAGCTCATTCAAATTTATATGAATAACCTTCTTTGAACTCTATGTATTGTAATGAGATAAATTTGTGAAGCAGATTTTAATACTGGCAGATTAAAAGAACCCCAACTTTGAAATGTGCTGGGTGTTAGAATTATCTGGTCACCAGTGAGGATGAAGGATTCTACCCAAAAACTGTTTTTCATGTAAAGGGAAATAGGAGGTGCCTTTACAACATGAAGGTATATCTAAAAATCAAATACACATCAAAGGCTGTTGCTGGCACCTTCTAAAGCCACCCATTTGTTCATTCCCATGCAGCTGAGATTTGTTAAAAGTATTGCCTCAGAATAAAATAAACCCCTCTTTCCGCAGATTTAGTCCTTAAAGATGCACTAGGTTAACTTGTCTGAACCATTGACAAAAACTGCTTAGATCAAATGAATTTATTTAACAGGGTGTTTCACAGAAGAGAGGAGCTAATTACCCGATAGGACATATGGAACTTTGCAGCGTGAACAGGCTTTTAGAATGCTTTTCTTTCAAACTTGGTGAGGAGTGTCTGACACACCACAATCAGCTTATTCATTTGGAAGGTTTACATCTCATACCAGATAACTGCTGAAAGCCTGCAAGTGTTTTCTAACCTAAGGTCGTGCTGGCTATTTTCCTGCAAATGATCTGATTAAGTAAGACATATTGGCTGCTGACACAGCCATCCTCCATTTCATTGGAACTCCGTGCAGGGAGAAGACCTCAGTATCTGGGACCTCTTCATCACTAAGAACATAATTTGCCTTTGCCATTACTCTCACTTATTTCTCTCATGACCAGTGACAGGACCTGAGGAAACGTCATGAAGCTGAGTCAGGGGAGGTTTAGGTTGGATGTTGGATACCAGTAAAAAGTTTTTCACCCAGAGCGTGGTTGAGCACTGGAACAGGCTCCCCAGGGAAGTGGTCACAGCACCAACATAATGATTTGATGTGTCTCCAAAAAAGAATTTTGCAGAAGCGTCCTTGAAAAATACTAGGCTTTACTATCAATAGGCACACATGTCCATGTGGGTCCACGTGGCTGCAGCCTCTCTCTTTTACTTAAACCAGTGCAGCTTCCATATTGTCAAGCCCAAGCTGCAGCCATTTACGGAGGTGGTTGAAGATCACCCTCCCTAAGTTTACACACCTGCACACATAATTCCTCTGACTTTAGACATGCACCTGCAAATGAGAGGAACTGAACCCCAGATGTGCCCATTTCTCTTCACTGCTTCTACAACTCAGACATAGATGCCTACATGGTGGACCTCTAACTTTGGACCAGAAGTCCCACCCAGTATAGCAATGCAGCTGATTCCTACATGGCTCTGTTCTGAGCTAGCCAGACATACACCTGAACATCATGAGGCTGTGCTATCATGGCAGCAAGCCCAGGCTAATAAACCACATTGCTGGAAGAGTATGTGGCAATAATAAAGTGGCTACCTGACTTCTGGAACAGAGTGAGCTAGGTAGGGTGCTGTCTGCTCTAATTATAAACAGGGAAAAGGCAGCTGTCTGCACTTGTTTGTGTACCTTTTCTGCATTGTTTAGTCTTTATAAAAACTTGTGATTGGCACTGGATCTGTTATGGATGCAAGATTTTGATTTAAGCATCTGAACCAAGTGCCTTCTCCAGTGTGCTCATTAGGTAAATTCTACTGTATCATCTTAGTGCAGAGCAAGTCAAGAAGCTTATGCCTTGCCAACTAAAATGTTATTCAGCCTACGACTTAATAACCCTTAAAAGTCTTGCCAGCTCTGCTATGATGTGTGAAAAATTCACCTGAAGCACATACTCATGCCAAAAGAACTCTAATGTAGATATAATTATATCAACAAAAAAATATCCTTCAGCAAGTGTAGTTTGTTTACGTCAATAAAAATTATAGTTGCTTATAGGTATATTTAATATGCATCCTTGTGTACACACTCTTTTGTATATCATACATACATCAGCTGCTGTGGTATAGGTAGACATACAGCAGACTGTCATTAGTGAACACCAAGATTCTGCTGAAGGAAGATTCCTGGGTATGCTTTTTGCGACATTTGAAATGTGTGCGTTGTGTCTATGGAAAAATTGTACACTTTTCCTATTTTTTCTTAACACAATGTAGGTATAGTGTTTCGAGGGCAGGTTTCTAACTTGTTGGGGACTTTTTATATAAACTAATTTATATAAACTAATTCAGTTAAATTTTCTGAAGGGATCAAAGTTATTCATAGCTTTTCTTGTAAACGTAGAGTGAAAACAAAGTATGGTTTGAGACTCAACATAAAACAATGTAAGTATTTGAGTTTATTGGTTTGTCCTAGACTAATTAGGGCCTGATCCAAAGTCCATTTGAGGACAGTGGGATACTTTCCACTGGCATTAGTAGATTTTGGATCAGGCTTGGACGGCTATAGAAAAAAAAAGAATGTTGTCACAATTCAGCCAAAGAAATGAAAGCATCTGTCGCTTATCATGATTTGAAACTAATTGCATGGAAAATTAGATTTATGCCCCTTAGAGATCTGTTATTGCTTGAATCTGGATTCAAGCATATTCTTATAGTTTAAAATACTTCATTTTCACTTTGTTTGCTCATTTCAAGAAATTATCTCCATCCCTTCCTGTAAAAAGAACAGCTTCATCCTATAAGACCCAAAACTAGAACTGATATTCAAGGTTTTCCAGAGAAAAAATTCAGTTCCAGCTTTATTATTGTGATAATTGCAAGCCTGGTTTTGCGTGTGAAGAGAGAGAAGGGAGAGAGCTGAATAAACAATGGACAGGGGTGGGCTTTTGCTGCTCTTGTGTGCAGTGGCACAGCACTGGCCCTTCTGGCGCCCGTGTCAGAGCCCCTGTCCCCTCTTGCTGTGCCGTGGGCAGGGACCCCCCTGGTCTGGGGACCCACTGGTGCTCCCCACTGTCTGGAAGCCCCCACATCGAGGGTCTCTCGCTGCTGCCTGCAGCCCTGACATGCTGGGAGCACAGGGGAAGGTATATCCTCCTGATGTCTCACACTCCAGCACCCTGGCTTTGCTCATACTGACACTGTTTAAACTACTTGCTAAGTAAATAAAATACATTTTGGACCCAGCTTGGAGGTGATTTTCGAAGACAATAAAGGGATGGCATGTGCCTTTCTTAGGCAGCCTTAAGAAATTGTTTATAAAAAGCAAGAAAATGAAAACTGGGGAGTCCTTTTAATTTTGTTTTCTTGCTCAAGAAACAAAGCTCTATTTGGTTGTTTGGAATAGATTTTCAACTTGGGCCAAGCAGATTTGCCAACTAGTCTATTCATTACCCTAAAAAATTACTCCACTTAAGCAATCAACAAGACTCATCCTGCCATTTCCATGTGCTTACTATCAAAGAAGGTGAGTTGAAAAACCCTGTGTGTGAGATGCATGTGGGGAATCCAGGGTGTCCTTCTAACAAACCATGTTGCAACAGGCTTTTTGGTACCCAGCCACATTCCAGTGTTTCCCTTATGAAAGGGAGACATGCAGCAGCACATCCTTCTGCACACTAACCCAGAAGCTACAGCGAGCTGTTCATCAGGGTCCTAAACAAGGGATGGGTGAAATTGTTTTGTCTAATTTCCAACCCACTTGAATGTCATGGGTTTTAAAGTTCACCAGTCTTGAATGGTTATTTGGTTTGCATTCCTCTGAGGTGAGGCTGCAAGGGTGGGGTGAAGCGCAGAGAGGTCCTGGATGAAAAATGGGGCAGAGAAGACAAACAAAAACAGAGAGACAATGAAAACAGGAGCAGAGAAGAGGAAGGAAAACAGTTTAAAAAACGAAGCATAGCCCATAGGTATCCTCTGTACGGCATCTTATTGTATGGGGCTGATATGTGCTTCAAAGTCAAATGCAGTTGTATTTTTGTTTATAAGACCTGGGGCCTTAGGCGCAATTAGGGGGTGAGAGAGAGAAAGAAAAGAGGTAAAAGAGACTTAGAATAGAAACAGGGAATAATGGGCTTTCCCCACCTCAACAGATTAGGTTTTTTTAATGTATGTAAACAAACTAGAGATGGGGTAAGGGAAAACTAAAACATGAAACCAGGGAGAGCAGTAATTAATGGATTTGGGAGTTTGGTTCTTGGGATAGGGCTTAATTAGGAAGAGATTAGTTACACAGACGGGCAAGGAAGGGAGAGGAATCAGAGGAGAAACTCCAAAGGCAAGGGAAAGAATGGGAGGGAAGAAGGAGGTAAAAATAGTGAGAGCACTGGCTGAAAGTGGATTGCCTGGACTGGCAATGAATTTGCAATGAGATGGACTAGCAATGAATTGACCGCCAGTCAATTACAGTGTCCCCATTTCTCCTGCAAATTCTACTGCCATGTAATAATTGCTACCAGTTTGGGGGCATCATAAGGACTCTTCCATGGATACTTTTTTCCTCTAGATCTTCTTCCTCATCTTCTGCACAAGGAATGAAAGTCTATGCTTAACTAGATGAACAAACAAGGTCAGTCTGTACTTGCAGAAATGGTTTCAAATTCTAGGAAAGGAAAGCTCTAACTCAGTCTCCTGAGCAAGTCCCAAGAACTAGCTCCCAGTGGCTCTTGTTTTCCCACCACCCTGACTGTGATTCTCCAGAAAAAAAAAAAACCCTTGGAGAGCAGCAAAATGCCTTTCTCCTGTTCCCGGGGGACTCCAGAGGGCAGGGCCAGGGACACAGCAGAGCTGTCCTATTGTTGTCTTCCCCTTTGACTTTCCTGCTCTGGAAGACCCGCGCAACCTGTGAGCGACCCTGCCAGGTCACCCTTGGCCCCTCCTGCAGCCCAGGAGTCACGGGAGGATCCTCACTCTCCTGCCTCCTTTCCCTGAGCTGCCCCAGGGCCAGCATAGCTCTGCACCACCCTTCTTGCCAGCCTGTGTTTACAGAGTACATTGAGTTCCCAGGAATTAGAGAGGGGTCTGTAGGTGTTGTGTGTGCTCTGGGACACAGGCATCGTGCTAAATCACTTTTCAGTAGAAGGAATACCATTAGCAGCTGCATGGGTGGTGTGAGGCAATGAAACATTGAAAGAGCATACACCTTTTTGGCAGGACCCGAGCAGAGCTCTTGCACCACCGACAGCACTTGGCTGTGCTGAGAAGGGCGTATCGGGCACCTCTCTGCAGCCTCACCTGCAGCGTGCACTTTTCCTCGGCATGGGACTGCCCCGACCGACACGGAGCCGTCAGCACCTTTCCACACTCTGCAGGAGCGGCTGCTCAGACGTGCTGCAGTTACCAGCTAGTCTGTAACTTCCTGGTGGGATGCTAATGACAACTGACAGCACAGTGGGTGCAGTAACAGAACAAATGTTAATGGGATAATATCCTGCTTTCATTATCTCCACCTGCCTTCTATATTCACTTACCTTCGGAGATAATCCCTAGCATTTAATTTAATGAGCTTTTGTGCATGCATGGTAGCTTTCCATTGTATTTTTAAAGCAGAAAATCTCGCTTATCAGGCAGGATTTTTCAGTCTCTTGCAGCTGCAATTAAAATGTTTGCAGAAAAAAAAATAACCATGTGGTAAGTTTCTGATGATATTGTTGTGGTCTGCATTGTTTTCTGGATTAAAAAAACCCACCACTCTCACTTCACGTCATAAAACCTGACAGACAAGAACATCTATGCACAATGTCTTCCATAAATTCTCCAGAGCAGAGGTTTGAAAGCACTTCATTGCTTTTTTATTTAGCTTTTTGAATGGAAGTTTTTAGATTACCTTTAGATTACCTTTCTAGTAAGTACTAGAAACATTTTAAGAGGCACAAAAAAATGTCACTAGGGAAACTCTCTCTTATCTTTGTCCTGTTTATCAATGGATATTTGCCTAATATATCTGTTGGGCTCTTGGCACTTTCCATTTCTGACATTTCCATGCCTTCAAAAAAGACCTTTTTTTTTTAATCATTAACTTTCAACAAGACATCAGAGAGCCTGGCAAATGTCTGTCACTAAAAATGAAACTGAATATTGTACAGATTGAAGGTTTGATAGGTAAGTTCATTAATTAGCAGTAAGGCAGATGGACTCAAGAGTCTGTCTCTGTTACTGTTATGGCAGTGTGGAACCCAGCATTGCTGTGGCATGTGAAGTATTAACACCCAACGTGAGACTGTGCCTGCCACAAACCCCTTGCAGCTGAATGTATCATTTAAAGAACGAGGAGAAGGCAAAAATTCTAGTCACAGGTGGAAAGCTGAGCATTCCAAGGATGCAATCAGTGTAATTCTGCATCAACACAAAAACCAGGACAAGTCCTCTAAATTCCCAGTCAGTGCATTTGGCTTAAGGCCATGTCTCTTTTTTTCCCCACCAATTAATATTGCTTTAATGATGTGGGGGTATGGCAGCAAGAATTCTACCAAACACTTTGATGTTCTAAAAGCAGACCTGGGCAACCATAAATGTTATATGACGATGTTTTCTGAAATCCACGATACCTCCTGGAGTTATTTTTTGACCACAGGCGTTGCCTCAGAAAACCCAGAGAGAGGAAAGTGCTCGCTGCTCCTCAAAGGAGCAGATGTCACTTACTGCTGCCCTCTTTGCCTGCTTCCTATTTCTCACAGCAATTGCCGAGGATTGCTCCTGACCTATCAGGATGTGTCTGTGGCAGTGTTCCAGGCAAGTAAACAACACTGGACAGTTTGGGAATATCAGACTGGGAAGGGTTTAGAAGCACCATCATGGGCTGTCTCCTTCATTGTGTTAGCGACTGAACCACCCAGTGCTTGTTTCCTCCAAATAGCAGTCTTATAATTGTTTCCTCTTGTCTAGTTCATTTTTAGAACTGTTTAATTTTGCCTATTGTTGACCCTCCTAGTTTAGTCTGTTAAGCTTTACATACACATGGAAAAAAATAACAGCACCTAACTTCCTGCCTTCCACTAGCCTCAAGAGTAACTCTCAGGGTAGCAAACATGAGGAACCAGGAAAGATATATTTTAAGCTGTGACATGACCACTGTGGCAATTTAGAAGGTTAGATGGGCAGGATTTAAGGTACGAAAGGGCAGATCACGTGTGTTGTTGACTTTTGTCACACATTCTGTGGGGCAATGCGTCTGGGCTCAGTAGCTGCAGTTGGAGATGCTGCCAAAGGCTGGCTTGCTGCAGCATTATACTACAGATTTATCAATTTGCTCTGGTTTTATTTCACACTTCCTTTTTCCACCAGACAAAAATATCCAGGCTCTTGGTGAAATTCTTGGAAGATGCTGCCTATTTCAAAATGTTATAATACTTAATATTTTATCCAAGCTCTCTGAAAATTTCCTTTAATATGTATTCTTATCTCTAGTGTAGTCATTTCTGAAGATTTTCTTTTGATTTCCCAATAATCTTCATGCTAGTCTGTTCTAAAGTCTTAACAGTGAAGTGGCTTAATGTTGCTTTTGCATAGCTGGCCTGTACTGGAAAGAAGAGTTCATTGTTTTTCCTGCAGCTAATGGAGTGGCTCCTTCGCACTGAAGTCAGTAATACCTGTTTGGACTCCTACAGGATTCTGGTTACTGCAGATCTGAGATTTCCTCTTGCAAGAGCTCTGTGGCCAGCTGCATCCATACCTGGACTCATCCATCCACGAGTGCCCTTCTAGGTGACCTCCTGGTGACCTTCAGCACTTGATGGCATGTGCTGTCCACGGCAGAATGAGAATGTACTGAAGCAGCTGGCTCGCACCAGTGCTGAGTGTCTATTACTTAAGAAGAACCTTGTTAAGGCCAAGGCACCAGAAGGAGTTTCAGCCTTGCAATAACCCACACCACAGGCTGGAATGCCTGGCTGTGGAGGGGAATTTCTGGGTGAGGTACCTAGCAGGCTGAACTGAGAGAGGTGAGCACCCAAGAATTCCTGTCTGACTGTTCTACTCAGCATGACAGGACTTTCAAAACAAACTACAATGAGCACTGAAAAAAAGAGGCGTCAGGAATATTTTTCTCTTGCTTGTATTTGGCAGTCTTGTGAAACGGCTTTAGAGCTTCAAATGCTTTTCTGTGCACAGGGAAGAAATGTTATGCCCTGTATTTCCTTAAGCTTGGATGAAGAAGAAAGTACCCGTGCTCACATTGTGCTTGATGCCATAGTCCCTTCATCCAGGAAGCAGGAAGTCTGGCTTGTATCTTCAGTCTCAGAGAGTTTGACTCCAAAATTCCCACATCCCAGAAGAACCCTGTAACCACCAGATCGGTTCTTCTGGAACAGATAAACCTCCACCCTTCCTGCTGGAGATGAGTCAGGGTGAGCAATGACAGGTCAAGCAAAAGGTCCAAAAGGAGAGTAAATAAGCAAACACCTGATGCTGTGCTCTCCTGAGGAGGACATGCACAGGTGAGAGGGGGTGTTCCCATTTGCCAAAGAGCCTTGTGTACAGGGTCCCACAGCAGAGAGACCCAGCAGCAGTGATTCACTGAGAACCTTCTCTATCCAGAGAACGGATTCCAAAGCAGAAGCATTTCAGTTGCAAACACTGTAGTGGGTTTTGTTTTCTTTTCCCAAGTAAAATCTGTTTTCAGTTAGCTTCACATAAAAATCCTAGAAGAAGCTGTAAATTTTAGGGGTTTATTATACTCAAATGAGCAAGCATATAATATATAGACAGAAAGAGCAGATGAAATGTGATACATTAATATACTTAGCCCTTTTGTTGACAAAGCAATTTTATCATCAAGAAGGACTCTCATGACTTGTAACCTTAATGACTTTCCTTCTGTATACAGTAGGGTGACAAGAAATACACACAAACCCCTGACTTTGGTTTTCTATGCATATTTCTCTTTTTATCAGTTCATGTCTTTTTGCTTTCCCAAAACCAGAAAGTGAAGCCTCCAGGTCTTTTCAACCCTATTTTCCTCATTCCAATTTAATTACTAATTTCGTTTTTAAAATGCATTGCAAAAAAGGGCCATGAATGTATAAAAATAATCAAGGTCAAATTGAGGTGCAGTCTGTGAGCAAAGGCACAGATGGAAAAGAGGGATACATCTCTCATCTGACACACCCAGTGCTGGAAGCATGGTTCAGGGGCAGTGGGAAGGAGGCTTAGCACTGTTAGCTGGCAAGAGGAACAGAGAAAATATTGTGTCACTGCTTTGATTAGGAAATGCAGCAAGTTTCATTCATGGCTATATTGGCTACCTAGCACACTTTTGGTTTGCTGCAGCTACAAGCTCCACAGTATTTTCAAAACTCAGTTCCAAAAATATTCCTGTAGAAGAAAAAAGGACACTTTCATGTGTTCCATTGGTATTGATGCCAAGCTCTGATTCAACATTAATGCAAGCACATTTCTGAGAAATGGAGCCTTGTTTATTTCTATTTCAGGATGCTGCATTAATTTATCATAAAATACGAATCATATGACACCAACATTTATTTGAAGTGCAAGACCAAATCTAGTAGTTCCCAAGTGCATTGAGCTATCTTCTCTTTTTTCTGTTTTTATCTCACAAAATACTTCTAAATACTACTGTATACTTCCTCCACAATTTAGACTTGAATGAAACATAGTACTCAAGATTAATTCTGAGTCAACTCTGACATATTTTGGTGTTATTAAACAACATGCTAGCAACCATAGTAGAGCATCTAAACAATGAAATAAAAATCTGGAAGCTTTGAAGTATTTTAAAACCTAATTCACGAGGCCTCATATTAAAATAGGGACATATGGTTTCTCTGCTCACCAAGAATGCTTTTACCTTCATTGTAACTACATAGCTCTTAAGAAATCAGGACCTCTTGAGCTCTTCATAAAGGTAGTTTATAATAGGTAGATACTTCATGTGTTTGAAAAATTGCAAGCACTAACTGAACTGCAACTCGTTAGCACTACTGAAACTCCAGTACCTTATCTATTAACCTGAACAATGTGAGTAATGTATCAAGTACAACAGAGTGACAGTGTTTGCTGACATTCCCATTTGTAGAAAGCAAGAGGAAACCTAATCCTAAAAAGATCCTGACAACACTGGTTGCCACACTTCTTAATTTTCAAGGAAGGGAGAGCTAGCAGGTGTTAAATTGCACATGCCTGCGTGCTGCTCCTTAGAGAGTAATGCATGGGAGAAAATCCATTTATCGAGACTCAAGTTGCAGGTTAGCGTGCCCTAAGAATAAATACATGACATCTTGTCTCTGCTCTCTGTGCCAGTTGGTACAGCTACAATACTGTTTATCCATCTGCACGCAGCTCAGCATGTTATATAGCCCATGCCATGATATCATAGCTGGTGCTGTGTCACTTGAATGCTGTTCAGTGCATTAAATGACACAATGAAATGAAGCAGAAAGACTGATGTGACATTTCTCAATAGGAAGTGTTTATCTCTGTTCCATCAGTGGTTTAATTGACTTGCAAACCACTCAGGACTCTACAAACATTTAGTGAAGAGATCTTTAGCAGACAGTAACACTTTACACTAAAGTGTCTTTAAGTACACTTATTCATAGTACAAATGGTCAATAAATAACATATTTTAGATACACATGCTGGGAATATTAACAATGACATTTACCTTTGAGTTCCTCTATCTATGTAATTGAAGGAAATTTATGCTTAGCATGCTAAAAATACTTACGGTGTTATACAGTGAAATCTCTGCTTGTCCATCTTACTTTCCCATACTTTATTCCAGTCTGTGCTTTAGACTCTTACAGCTCAATCACCAGAAGTTTGCAAGTAGTTGTTATTAATGCATTAAGTAGCATCCATCATATATGCATAAAATGTTTGTTTTCTTGTCCTCTTCCCAAGAGGAGAGGCACGCAGTGCATTCTTTGGATTTGGCACAGAATCCGGGACTTTTTTACCTTCTTTTTTTTTTCTTTTTAATATACTGTGGAATCTAAGACTATCACACAGACTGGGGCCCAGACAAAAGGCCTAAAAGGATGCTGAGCACATGTATTCCACATGTCTCCATTTACCACAAGCCATATAATTCCCGGCATACCACAGAAAAAAGATTTGTGAAGATTCTTGCAGGACCGTGTAGTGCCACGAGAAGAGAGCAAGAGAAATCAAGATCACTGGCAATGCCCTGTTTATGTTTGCTGTTTGGTTTGCTCACAGGGCTACAGGAATTGATTTATTTGTGCCTCTGTAGAGAAGCCCTCACTGCCTTCCAGACACCTATGGGCCTCACCAATTTGGCACAAGGGAAAACGTGTTCCTGATCCCAAATCTGGTGGTTACTTTATGCACCCAAGAGAGCAGACAGGAGCCCCAGCATATCCTATGTGATATCCTTGTTCTTACTGTAGGAAGTTTATTGCTGCAGAAGGGAGCAGGAAGAAATTATCTTCAAAAACAAAACAAATTTGGAGTCAAGTTTAATGTCAAGAGAAAAAAAATATCTTTGGTCTCTGCTAGCGGCCAGCAGAAAAGCGAAGCCTTTCCTTAATGTGACAAAATTCATCTCATGAACTGAGATCACATTTATTTTAGTGCTGATCAGAAGGTCCAGACATGAAAATAACAAAACTTGATGACTTAAATATTAATGTCCATGCTTGGAGATCATCATCATCATATCTTGCTATTTAATCCCGTTCATGAATTTATCTTAGAAGTAATTTTGTATTCTTTCTCCATCAACTCTGGCAGCTATTTCAGAACCCTTTGTTTCAATGGTTGAAATATATGTTCTAATTTCTGTTCTAAATATAATTATGTAAGGCAAGCAAGTCCAAGAAATGGGCCCCAAGGTGCCAGGCCCGTGGAAGGGAAGTTGATGGAATTCATGGTATTCTTTAGACAGGAGTTCATTCATGAATCTGATCATTTGTCTTTCTCAAAGATCATCATCCTTATTACACTTAGTTTCATTAGAGCAGAGGAAGGCTTTTGCTGCCCATGGTCTTCACATGGCATGGGAATCTCTTGGTTTGCACACGTAATGGTTTGTAGAAGCTGAAAAAGAGAAGTTTTTCACTACCTTTAGATAATTTATATGCTGTAGTGTCCTGTGCCATTTGATGTTTCTTCAGCTTCAAAAGCCTGTGTACATCACGTTGCTGTACCCCAGCAAAAGGACATAAATAAGCAAAGCCAGGTCATCATCCACTGAGATTAGATGGAAACTCTTCTCTGGAAAGAGATGACAGAAAAGTGGCAGCTGTGATGCCATGTAGGATAAGCAGGACTTATAACAATATTTCTAGATTGCGGTCTAAATCAACCTATCAAAGCCAAGAGAGTTATTCACTATGGCTACAAAGCCATTAAATACTTTCTACCATTCACTCACACAATTTCTGTCGTGACTTCATTTCAAATCAATCACTCTTTACTATAATTTTACCTGTCAAATAAATGGGCCATTCTGGTAGTAATAGTGTAAAAGAAAGGGGGAAGAGATGTAAAGATTAGGACTTCCTCCAGTGAGATATAAGTTTAATTTATTGACCTGACATCCTACCACTTATCTTAATGGAGACAACAATGTCTTGGTCATCATTTTTAGAAGATAAACACAGGGTCTGGGGAAAAGAAATGCACGAATATTTCTATAAGTATGTCTATTCACTGGAGTTATGGAATAATCCATAATTTTAAGAAATTACAATTTGATAAAGTATTTTTTCTGGGTCTAAAATATTACTTTTCAGTAGATGTTCTTGTAAATGGCATATAATTCCACCAGATTTACGAGAGGGGCATTTGTCTAATGCCATTTGGCAATGGTATAGTCAGATGTCTATGCATTTGTTAAGGGCAAGGAATACTTGTTCACTGTGTGAAAATTGACAATTTCCTTTCAGAAGTCTCCCAGTGAAACTTTCAGGAAGGACACACCATGTCTGTAATTCTTGAGCTCAGATCCACCTTAGGTATTAGGAGCTTCAAAAGTAAATTCAAGAACAAGCAATGCAAATGAACCACTGATTAATAGGTACCATGATGTTTGAGAAGGCAACACGTATGCGTACACTATAATTTACAAATATATTTATATATGTGTTCAGAGCACGACCTCAATGCTTGGTCCTGAAATAGGCTGCAGGTACTCGGGGCTGAGGAAGACATTTGTTATCTTCAGTAGAGTGGATATAAGGATGCTCCTAAATTGTAATGTAGCTTCAGCAATCAGAGTTTATTTTGATTCTTCTGTCTGTACAAGCTGAGATGTCTTTTTGAAACCATGAACAGCATTGTGGCAAAGCGCACGGAAGTTTTTAGAAATTATCTGTCAGTCCTAGGAACATTTTCAAGCTATTTTACTACAAATACATCCCTTTTAAATGGGCCCTACTGTCTATTTTTACTTAATTATAACTGAATTTCCTTGGAGAGTCTGGTCAAATATTTCAGCAGGCACTGGGGAACAGTTAATGACAAAGTCTGTTAAATTCTGTGCACTGCTCATCGTATTTCTATTAGGTTAAGAATCTTCACTTGGTTTGCTTGCTTACTTGCTTTTTTTCAAATGTGAAGTGTGTATTGTAGCAAAACAAGTCAGCAATGCAAGGAAGAGAAGAGGTTGCTGTTACTCCTCAATGCCATCAGTGTTGTGGTGTGACAGTGCACAGGGTACTTCCTCTGCTACATGTACTGTCGAGAGAAGGGACTCAGGTGCTCACCAACGCATCTCTCTGCAGACAGCTGTTTAATTTGCACGGGATTGGTGTCTGTGAGCAGCAAAGCCTGTCTCCCCCTCTCCTGCCAGGTACCAGGCTGGTGCCCCACCTGAGCAGGTGCCGAGGAGGCCCTGCTAGTGACAAACACTCCCAGCATCGAAAGACCCACTGCTGGCACATCTGTGAGAAACACGTGGGAAAAGGAACCGCAGGTGGCTCTGCAGCCCCAGGCAGATCTCTTGCAGCAAGGACGGTTTCTTCATTTCAGAAGAAAATTTAATCAAGACTTTATACCCTAAAAGGACATAAGAAATTAGTTTTCTACCCAAAGTTCCAGTTCCAGGTTAGTGAAGTTTTTTAGTACCTGATCCACCATATAATATAGCATGTTACAGAAGCAGTCTCATTCCTTCAAATACACAAACCACTCTGAAATAATTTGCACTGCAAACTTAAACAGTTACTTTTTTATTGCTTAAAACACCCTTTTCAACTTTCATTGTCACCAAGGCAAAACAGCTTCAATCAAAAAAATCCCTTTAAAACAAACAAACGAATGAAGGGTCACGAATACTCGAAAATAACAATGGAGGTCTATTTTGGTAATCCTCTTGGCAGAGTAATATGGAAGCTTCTCTCAAATGAACTGCTTCCAAGTTTCAAGGGTACAGATCATAAATAGATTTTTCAGGAAATTCACAAAGTTTGGTCATGATAAGGAGAGAGTAGATAATTAAGAGCAATTTCTGAACTTACCTATGTGACTAAAAAATGGAGAGAGTGGATTTGTTCTCAAAACAGGGCACCAGCCATGTTTCTTTTTCTTAACCCTTTATGGTGGTTTTTTTTCCAAATTAAATCTCCATCCTTTTCTTAGTGGAGACTTTATCTCCAGAGCCAGAGATAGCCTTTGAGCCAGGCAATGAGAGGACACAGTACAATAAAGGACACAGAGGTCTTTGTGATGACAACAGGAAAAGCTCAAGGAAGAAAAGAGAGTGGCGCTGAAGGATGTGTGCCAGAGAAGGACTGGGGAAGGAAGGGATGCCGGGGCCGGAGAGGGAAGAAGGTGAAGGAGTCCTGGAAGTCGGTGTTGTTTCAAGAGATAGCACAGATAGGCAGAGAGCAGACTAGAGAGCGCGGCCGCTGACCTTTCCCGAGCTTCATGTTACAGCAGCCGTGGGCTGCAAGCACCGACAGAGCTGGTCCGTCCTCAGCCCCTCGCTGCATCGCGGGAACTCCCTGCAGGACAACACTCGCCCTCTGCAGCCTGTTCTAAACCCCGTGAGCCTCCCGGTTTTCATGCAGGCTGCGTTCACTCAGCGTAGACCTGGGAAAAAATTTCACACTATAGCATAAGAGGAGGAAAGGACGTTTTGATTTCTTTACCAAAACATACCAGTTTAGCTTTAATCATTGTCAAAGAAATAAAAATGGATGTCTGAAGCAGTTCCAACTTCCCCTTTCTTATCAAGGTGCAAACAAACATAGAAATTATTCACAGAAATACAGAATAATTTATAATTGACAGAAATTATTTGGAAATACTTTTGCTTTCTTCTCAAGACATTTTTTTCTGCTGAAGAAAACAAATACACAGATTTTTTTTTTCTTTTTTGTAAAAACACAGAAAAATAGACTTTGTTCAATTCCTTCTCTATTTTAAATTTTATCTGAGCAAGAAAGGCTAACTTTCTTCCGGCCATCTCTCCCTATATAGGCATATTAACCTGGGAAAAGAATGCCAATGTGATTGGCATTGTAAAGATTTTTTCATTAGTAGTAAAAAGAAAATGGCAGATTCAAACTTGTAATTTTATTAATAAAGAAAAAACTTACATTAACCAGGTCACTTTCTCCTAAAGGATCCTAAAGCATTTCAGGAATAAACTCTAAAGGATAAAGGATGTGCTGTTGACAGTCAATCATTCTTCTGTTGAAAGTCAGCACCTTGTTGGCAGCAGTACTACCCAGTTATTTAAGACAGGAAGTGAAATATATTTAATTTAATTGCAGGAATAATGTATGTGGCTAGAGCAGTACTTTGATATGGCATTTGGTCACGTCACGCATTTAATAGCTGTGTTATTGTGACAACTGCTATGCCATTCTCCACAGCAGGTGGACCACAAGTGGTCAACTTCATTTCTTCTTAATGAAACAGTATGGCACTTCCCTTAACATCAGCTGGGACACTGATTCAGTGCTGACTCAGAGGGGATATGCTAACATGCTACATTAAAAACTTTGCTCTCCACACAGTGGTTACTTGGACATTTTCTCCTCTAAGCAGAATCTTTGCTTCACTTATTAGTTTTGAGAACTGAAATGTACGTAGGGTGTGAAAGCCTCCTTCAGAGAACTGGAGTTACCAGTCATTCTTAGTTTGCTCTTCTGATCTAGGTAGGCTGCAAAACAAAACCTGCATATAGCAACAGTGCATGTTCTGTGACATTTCAGAATAATTTTTATTGAACTCTGGATATATCCTTGAAACAACTTTCACTCTGTTTTCCAGAAATATTTCAGAGAGCTTGCTTTCTTTAAAAGTGGGATAGCAGGAAGTTAAATCCTGCAGCTCGATTTGTTCAAACTTGTTCAAACTTCAACTGATCATCTCAGTAAATACGCACACAAGCACCACAGAGAGTATCACATCAAGAAGGTGCAGTACAGCTTCTTTTCTCAATAGAAAGCCTGTTGTGCTTGTTGTTTAGAAGCTTTTTGTGTCTTTTGGGTGTCTTCTTGTCCTGGAACTGTTTTCCAGGTATGTGAAGAAGTATGGCCTCTAAGTTACTTCCCCCAGCCCATTTTGTGAGAGTAAGACAAGTTAATTGTGCTTGACGATATGGATGACCCTTTCAAGTCATGTAAAATGATACTGCTCTGCTTATCACAGGTAGATAACCATTAATATTATGTGTACTGTCTATGGGAAGAGAAAGGGTCTTGTTTGTTTTGAATGTTTTCAAAGGTAGGAAACAAAGGGTCCTGTGGGGACACCAGCACACAGCAGACAGTGCAGCTATACAAATCAAAGTTAAAAGACAGGAACCTGCAATAAAAAATAGGCGAAAGACAAAAATCTGGCTGTTTCTTTATAAGACTAACACATTTCACTGAGGTGGATAGCAGTGAAGAAGTAAAATACCATATTTAACTCATGCAGAACTCGTAACTGGAGCACACTCCTGGTCAGTCATTGTTTTTACTGAATAAATTCCCCAGTTCTTACTCATTTTTAACTGGGCTCACGTGTGTTAATAAAATACCTTTTAAAAATGGGCATCTCTCAGAGTATGGGTCAGAAAATACTTTGTCATTTTGTTAATATCAGACCCAAAAAAAAGGGGGTCTAGAGCCTGAAACCTTTGCATTATTGTATCATTAATCATTACAGCTTAGGACCACAGGTCACAGTCCTTAAATTTAACTATAAACAAATTGCCTCAGTACAAGGGTCTTTCTTTGCAAACATGGGCACCAGTCGGCTTATATTCGATAGAAGGGCAAAACAGGATGAGGAAGGATCTAGTCAGCTGGGTAAATGATGGGTGCACTTATGAGCTGAATTTTGCCTTAGTGAAATATTTAGTACTCACAGAACAGAATTTTCCACTTGATTCAGCCTTCTGAGACCAGTGGACTTTGGAGCTAGCCTTTAAACTGATTGTTTAAAAAAACTCTACACTGCAACACCCTAAAAAGCCTGAAAGTAAAATGCGCCTATTTCTTTGTAATACACAACATGTATTGCAGTCTGAGGAATCACATTTTTAAACCAGTGGAAAATGTCTCATTAGCTTGAGCTGGCTTTGGATCAAGCTCCTGAAGGTTTTCAAAAGACATTGCCAGCATCTGCGGACTTCAGAGAGCCTCGCTTTTGGAAGCAGAATGTACTAGTTTCTAGCACTATTTTAAAATTGTATACCATGCGCTGCATCGTTTGTGGTAAAATAATATGATAAGAAAGATCAAGTATATATTTCATGTGACAGATTTTGTATTATCTGCAAAACAAGAATGTAAAGTATAGAATTGCCGGGCAGGCAAAGAGCTGATTGAGGAAAGGGATCTCTCAACAGAGCTCAGTGGAAACACCGCATTTCGGAGAATAATGAAGATCCCAGATCTTCAGTGCCTCAGTCTTTTGGAATAATTAGGGGTTCACTTACTAAGGGTCAGATCATCTCGTTGACCTCTAAACTTTCTGATCTTTAAGAAGCTCCTCAAAAGAGGCAAAAATCAAACAAGAAGGTACTATCTGCCTTTTAAAGTGAGTTTTCAGGAAAGCAAAAATATATGATTTCTCTGAAGTTAATTAAAACATTCTAAATATTTCTGGGTTTGAAACCTTTCAAAAATGTAACTATTGCCACAGCTAAGTGAAAACTTAATTTATTTGTTGTACGTTACAGAGAAGAAATGCATTTTTTTAAATGACTCCAAATGAAAACTACCATTGCTAGTTATAAAGTAAAACTTTTTTAGGACAATTTTTTTTTACATTTTGATATTCAGTTTTTATTGTGGAAAAGCTGATAATTTGAAGTTACTTGGAAAAGCAGAAATTTGGGGGAAAGCAATCAAATTATAGGGGTTGTTTTTTTGAAAATCCTGCTGAAATATCACAGTATTAGTAGATTTGAAATAGTAGGCACATATAAATATATGTTTAATAAAATATGCCATGTAATGAAAGTGGATTAGGATGGTGAAGTGGGAACAAATGGGTGAATCAAAAGATTCAGTACGACTTTTATTTTGCAAATACAGACATTGAAATGCTCTGAATCCTTTTGATTTCAAAAAAAGACCTATAATTCCTTTTTACCAGTAAGAGAAAACCTCAACATCATGGTGATTGAAACACTTTTGTAGCACATCTGTGAAAAAAGACAAAAAATTTTGTGGTTGAAAATGAATGTTTTGTTAATGCTATAAATGCATACAGAAAATTATGTACTAGTTAATGAATGGTATGTGTTCCCTTTATTTACATAAGGTTGCAAGAAAAAACTATCACAAGGGATTTACAGGGCGATAGAATTCAATATTGATACCACTGTGTTGTATCTGTGTGTTAACTTACTATAATGGCTACACAATTTTAGTTCATTTGTAGCATGAGACACTAAAGATTTTAATTACAAAGATAATAACACCATTGCATGCTTATATTTTTTCCTGTGTTTTACAGAACAAATGGATCTTCTGACTTTCATCTGACCCCTCATACTGCCATGAAACGTCTTTAAAATATTGCATGAAAACTTCTTTTCAAAGCAAATCTTACCATTATTCTAATTGCTGTAACAATGTGCTTACCTTCCTCTGCTGTTAAAACACAACATTAAACCAGCAACTTCAGACATATTAGCAATTTCTTTGCTACTCAAAGAAAATCTCTCACAGAAACCCCTTGACCTTGCTACTGCCCTTGATTTTATGTAGAGGGCACTAAGATTTCAAATATGCTCATGTACCCAGTCTCTTTGAAATCACGATACTTGTTGGGTACTTAAATACTTTCAAGTATTTAAGCTTTACACAGCAGTGATAGGCTGTAGTGTGAAATTCTTAGGCAAACAGCAGCGCTCTTCCAAATTCAATTCAAAAGTAATAGGAACAATTGATCGCTTCATATTCTGGAGTAAAACGCCTCCTTGTAGTAGTTTTCATGTAAGGTTTCATTTTATCTGCATGAAAATCCTCAGGTATTTTGCTGAATCCTTTAGGAAAGGCTCTGTTGACCTACAGGGAAAATAATTTGCAAGAAAACAGTGCAAGCATAAGTTTTAGAGCTCCCATAAAACATCATGCATGGGACAAGTGAGGCCATGTTACATAGAAGAACGGACTCTGTCCATAGAATTATCAGTTAGGTTAGTGGTTAATGTGTAATCTTCAATCTACAAACCCTGAAAAACGAACTCCCTGCACTCTGTATCACCTCGAAAAATGTGTGGGTATAGTCACTTTCCATGATCTCATAACTTAATTACTGATTTTGTTAACTTCATGCTATTAAGCAGAACCAAAGTTCTCCTTCCATCTACTTTTCTGCCACAGAGAAAATTTTCATGCTAAAAAGCTTTCAAATTCTCCTGATACATGCAGCTTTATCATAGCATTTTTTACCTAGATAGAGCATTAAAACTATTCTAGGTTTTCTTAAATTATATGATCCAGAACTGTAACACATAATTATATGAACACCTAGAAGAAGTATTTTAATTAGCTTATTCAAGGATCTAATACACCATTTCATATAAGAAATGGTATTTGCCATTCTAATGAAATTGATCAAGCAAGGTGCCACTAACTTCAAAATTTGAATATTTTTTGTTAGCATCTTTTTAAAAGCTAATCTGTATTAGGGCAGCCAAGCTTTTATGTCAAGCCTGATTTAAATGCAGATTTTTTTTACTGCATTCTCTTCTCACAAGCCATGAGATAGATACACAGTGCAAAGTTATGCAAATACCTTTGTAACTATTTTGTTTGTTGCTGCTTCACACTAGGGCTAGAAGTCCCACAAAAGTACTTCTTGTGCTAGGCAAGAATGGATTTGGCTTTGTTATTTTCCTTTAGCATCATCCATACTCAGAGGAAACGTACTCAAATAGAAATGAGATTCAGGGGGACATTGTGTTCCCTAAAATCCCTAAATAAAGACCTTTTCCCTAAATTATGACCCTGTTCCCTAAATAAATATTCAGCCTTCGGAAGTGACTGAACTTTTATTGAACCCCAAAGTTTTGGCTTATCTCTTAGGCAATGGCTGGGCTGGTTCTTATTTATATCCCTATTTAAAACAAGCTGGTTAATTCTTGGGTTTGCTTTCAAATTTAGTCACACATGGAATGTCTTAATTGTTTGTTAAAGGAACAGCAGGTTGTGGTCAGGGTCAAATGCCCTTGTGCTCAACAGATTTTAACTTTGCATAGTACTTATTCTTGAGACTGTGATAAGCAAACCTAGAGGCAGATCAGGCTTTATGTGAGGGAAGTGCTGAGTGTGCAGGTATGCAAGGGCAGGGGAAAGGAGGAGACCTGAGTTCGTGGGACTGGGCATTTTTTACCGTACCAGACAGCATAGTATGTACTGGCAAATGAGCTTTCAGAGCATGCTTTTGGACAGCATTGGAATCCGCAAGATTTGTAGCAAAACAGTGCAAGATGTCTTCACTGCAGAGTTAAGTTGGATGTTAGCAGAAAGGTTTAGGTATATGGGCTGGAAATTTGGTTATGTGTTAGTTACTCATCACCTGCTTTGTAGGTGAAGCTGGACAACAGACCCACTGATGGTTGTCCAGTGGTGTCATTCCAGAATTCCCTGTTTCCCTAGACCAGGTGGGGTCCTCCCTGAGTCACTGCAGAAAGATCTTCAAGCAGTTCAATCAACACAGCATAAGGTAACATAAGATTTCTGCTGCTCACATATGGTGAAGACGTCCTTCCACGTACTTGAGGAAAGCCGAGGACCTGGTGGAGGGACAAAACCATGAGGTTCCACAGAAGACCTGCCTATAACCATGAGCCCAACAATTTGACTAGTGTAGCCATGAGCCATGAGCTTGTTGAGTGGTTTCTAAGGCAAACTCCCAGGGAGCTGGGGAATTAAAGCTCTCCTCATTTTCTTGCTGTCATTCCAAACCTGATCTTGCCCATTCAGGGACAGATTATGAGAGGGACTGGAGGGGTTGAATGGCAATGGGGAAGACATGGATAAATCTCTTTTTTTTATGTGACTTGTGAAGTGTCAGGCTCAGGTGTAGTGCTCTATCTGGTCACTTAGTGCCTCTCCCCACTGGTGAGCAAATCCTCCTTAAAAGGAGAAGTTAAGAGGAGTAAATCGGGGGGAGTTGATCTCCCCTGGCTATGGTGGGCTGTAGGAAGTGGATGGCTCAGCAGGCAAGCCACCTGCTCCAGCCTGGTGGTTGGCACAATGTCTATTTTGCATATCAGACAGCTCCCAGGGAATAAAAAAGGGTTAACTCAGACAACCATGATTTCAGCTCTGTGATCTGCAAAGAAAAAAAGGAAGGCTGCCCTGTGTTTCCAGCCAAGGGACTTTTTCTGTTTGACTTCCCTTGGAGAACACTACTTGCCAACTTTTCCACTCCCTGGAACAAGGGGTCTGGCTGCATTTATTTTCAGTGCCCTCCAGGAAATGAGGCTGTTAGGTTTATTATCCTGAAACTAGAAGACAAATTCAGTTTCTTTAGTAGGTGTAGGGGCATGGGTACTAAATTTACTGTGCTTTTTCAGAAAGTTTGAGTCTTGGAGCAAGTCTGTCTGATGCCCCAATGTGTCTTAAGCTGAAACCCTCCAGATCAGAGCTGCCAGTATGAGCAAAGATCTTATGTAGGCAGCCACCTTCAGTTAGCTCTGGTAAAAGAGAAATCCTAAGTGCTGTGTAGAAATGTCTCTTTCTTCATGTGAGTGGTATCAGGAAAAGGGCAGTGAGTGCACAAGTGATTAAGAAAGCTGGTTTACAGCAACTTGCCAGTCTCCCACAAGACAAAAAGAAAATCCAGGTAGCATTACACAAGAGAAAGGTACATGTCTTTCTCTGATCTCTTTAGTGCTTACAAGATCTAGATAACATGCTTATCATGAAGCAAATGGAGATATTTTGCAAGTTTTACTTGGTGTGGTAACAACTGTTACCCTTTATACCTTTGTAAATACCCTGAAGTTCGCAAGAGTAAGTGCATAAATAAAGTGAACAAACACAGCCTAACTCCAAATACCTCTTGGCTTTTCACATACATCTCTAATTAAATGATGAGGATGAATTTTTGTGAGGTTGTAATAAAATAAAATTATTTAAATAAATAACTGACAAAATAGTCATATGGCCAGAAAAAATTACCATGACATTTTTAATTACTAAAGCAAGTTTTGGTATGAGGGAATGAATAATATTAAAAGATTTAATTAGTGAATTCAGAGAGGGATTATTTACAGCACTAACATCAACAACATAACATCTAACATAATTAGAGATCAAAGAAAGTCTACCAGGCAAGCAAGACCCTTCTTGCAGAAGATGTGGTGTCCTAGTCTTTAATTCTTACTTTTCTCTCATTTAGGTTTCTTTCCAAAGTACTTTTATTTCCTCTAGAATATTTAACTGTGGATAATTAAATAATTTTTGTGAAGGATCAAATAACCTGCAGCGGTTGTCTGTTGGTTCTACAGAAGCTAAAGATCAGAAATGTCTGAAGAATATTGACCTCACAATCCCACTACATATGAGAGGAACGGGACGAAGGGGAGCTAAATAACGTCACTGTTACTTAGCACAAATGCTCGTTTAAATTTTTTTTCTAAAGATCCATAAAGGGTTCTTCTGACCTGGGTAATTTCAGCAGTGCTTTGGAATTGTTGGTCTATGAAATTACAGGGCAGAGGCCTTGTTTTACCTTGGCCCTGTCCTGTGAATTTTGATGACTCTCAGGCATGTGCAGAGTTTAGAACAGAAGACCTGCCAAGAGGCAAAAATAAATTAGATCAATTAGATGCAGTGAATTAGAGGGGATTTTTTTCTACCCAAATATGTCATACTTATTTCTGCAATTTCTCTGATTTGCTCCATGTTTTCTGGCTGTACTCAGGAACCTGTTCCAGGCACTGAAAAATATCTCCTCTGTCTAGACTGAATGCAAAGGGAGAACATGTAATAAAAATATTCAGAAGAGGAATTTATTTCCAAGAAATTTGTCTCAATTTCTCCTTCTCCACATTTTGTATCAGAATTTGAAACCACAGGGATAGAAAACCTAAAAAAAAGAAAAAAATTGCAAAAATTTAATTGCAATTTCCAGATGAAGAAAAATGTTTAACTTGTTCTAATATCTATTGGATCTTTGAAATTCCTGCACAATTCTCCAAGAGAAGGAAATAACAAAATTCATGAAAGACGTTCATTTTCAGTAATGTAGTAACTTGACAAACTTCAAATTCTTCTACAAAAGTGACTATTTACTGAGTAAACCACATAGGGCTCCTGTACCAGCCCCACACTACATTAGAATGTATCTCTTGAAAAGTTTTGGTTGTAGGGTTTAAAATTAGTTATTAAAAGCTTTTCTTATCAACAAATCACATATTGGGACAGGAGAATAACATGCCCTCATTTTTCTCCAGCTTTCTGTGAGCTCCAAAGGGCTCTGTCCTTGGTCAGCTTCCCTCCTCCCACTGGAAAGGGCACCTCATCTCTGGGGAAGGTCATCTATAAACACAAGCCCAACTGCTCACACTGATGAGTCAAATCCACCCGTCTGCTCCCTTCTGTCCAAACTCAAAGCCCAGCCTGCTTCTTTCTGAATGTCTTGCCATTGGCTCAAGCTCAGTATGGCTCACCAGAGCTCTTAATCTGTCTTCTAAGCTCTCCTTGCTACTGCTTTTTCCAGTCACTGTGGTTAACATCACTGGCTGTTCTGTTGCTTGGGCCTTGAGCTTGTCCAGTACCTTCAGTCTAGGACTCTCAAGGCTCTCTGTAAATTTTGATGCACAAAACTTCAAAGCTTTGACCTTCCTCATACTTCCACACAGCTAAAATTACCAGTCCAGCTTTCATCCTTTCACCACAAGATGCTTCTCCCTGATTTTGACAGAGCCCATTTCCTGCTTGTTCGTCCATGCCCACAGATGTAAGCAGGCTTCCCCTCTCCTCTCGTGTTCCCATCCACTCCCCTGACATCAAGCACAACATAATTGTCCTCCATGCAGATTGCAGCCACGTTGCCATCTTGGACAACCCATGGCACCAGCTGTCATCATGCACTTGGGAAACTTTCACATCAGCAATGTCCTCTTTCTGCATTGCTTTGCCAGTCAAGGTGAAGCTCTAAAACAAGGTGAAGCTGTAAAAACATACATAACTTTACCATTATACACCTTCAACCTTTCCCCAGGAGCTTTCCTTTTCCACAGGCTGCAAAACACCAGATTGTGGGCATGCTACAAGTGTTACAGGCACAATGACCTGTAACATCATATGATTTTCCTCCAGATCTCTGAATGTAAACTACCTGTTGTTTTGTGTTCCTCACTCTGATTGAAAGCAGTAGATCATAAATGCATGGAGCATCTCTACCACCTGGCCACGTGTGGAAAATGGCACAGGGAAGCCTTGGTCCACATCTGAATTACATAGAGTCTTCAGTACTAGAAATACAGAGGTTTAATATTCAGGATCATTGGAATGTGTTATTCAGTTTCAGGACTAGGTTTGACTCACATTTCTTTAGAGAAGAGGCTAAAGTTATCCCTAAATGTTAAAAAAATGAATTATAATTATTTAGCATCTACTGAAATCCAATGCCTTTCTTAAAAGGCACTTCTGGAATTTAATTTTTTTCATTCTTCTTCTTATTTTTGCCTTCATTATGGAATTGTAGTGGCAATATTTTAAATTAATTGTTATAGGGGGGGCTAGAGCACCCACTGTGTGTGATAACCTTGCGTAGTGTCCAATTTAATTTGAATTTCAGATTCGGTGGTCACTTAATTGCATATGGTTTCTTTCTTTCTCTTTCCCAAATATTGAGAGATTCTTCTCAAAGGCATTTGCAAGTCTCTCTTGGAAGCACATTTCTAGTGCTCTGACTCCAAAGTTTATTCTTTCTGCAGGGATCTATAGTTTCTATATTTTTATAACCCAAACCAAATGTTTTCTGAGTCATAACAGAAAGTTTTATTTCTAAGCCATTTTAACACATGCATTCAAAATGTATTAAACATGGGTAGATGATGACTGCAGAGGAAGATATTTCTAGATGTGGAGTCTTTTAAAAGGAGCTAAAACTGTTTTCCTTTCCAAGAAAAATATATCAGATTCCCTATGTTTAGTGTATTTCAAATTGTGTCAACATGTCATAATCTGTTAACAGGAAGTTGCCTACTGGTTTGCTCACTGCCAAGATTAGGGGTGACATTCCTACGCTCTTGAAATCAATGACAAAACTTCCTTTGACTTCAGTAGGCAGAACATTTCATCCAAAGCAAGAAAATTTTTACCCTTACATTTTCAGAACAGAAAAGAATGAAAAGCCTTCTTCCAATTCATACTTATCTCAATTTTCAGATAGTGCCATGTAAGAATTATTTATACTGTCATCCTTTTCTATATGAAGATTATCTTAGTTGCTTTTGATGCTGAAGGCAGGAGTTAGCATATAAAGTATTTTTGCGTACAATAACAACAACAACAACAAAAGATACTTTGGAAAGGCAAAAGCAAACACTGAAAATTAACACTTCTATTTCAATTTTACTAATATGGATTTGCTACCTTTCCACACAAAAGAATGAATATAATTTCTTTAGATAGAAAATTATATTTATAAAGATAGCTCTTTTTTCAGAGTGATGTTTGGTGGGAGGAGGTGGAGGAAGGGCTGATTCAAGATTCAGTGAAATAGGTGCAGGACAAAAGTAGACATGAAAACTTCTATTGACTTTGTCACACCCTTCTCCCCTCTTAAATACTGTGTAGCAAGAAAAGTTCAACTCCTTCTAACTTTTCTTCTGCAAGAGCCTTCTTAAGAAGAATTTGGCAAAATACTTGAGCCATGAGTCCCAGTTGAATTGTATAAGATTAGGATTAATTTCCAGAAATGCTGAAGTAAGTATAATCTAGGTGTCAGGAACACAGTGATTTGGTGCATAAGTAGGCACCAGACCTACAAACCTTGCAAACACTGAAGGTGTCTGTGAAAACTTATTAAATGACCCAAGCACACCACATGCAGTGAGACCTGAGTATTGACTATCTATCCAGGGACAGAAGGGCACAGTTTTTACTATGTGATCTCTGGTTTTTGGCAAATCCTTCTTTTAATGGCAAATTATATGTTAAAATTTAATAACAATAAAAAAGAATCAATTAAAAAATTTGGTCATCAGTCTTGTCTACGATTAGAATTTTGCTCATTCTTTGCCTCATGTCCCTGCACAAGGAAAAGGTGAACCTAAAACACCTTAACTTTCATCTGTCTGAAAAAGTTCCTTCGAAGAAAAGTTACTTTGGATTGGATGTAGTTATACTATGATCTGTGTGTTCATCCTCCTGCATCAGTTTAGATATGTTGGTTTAGATTGCCCACCTGATGAAATACCTTTTAATACTACTTTGTAATTGCAAAGCCATACTAACGCTTCGTGGGCATCACTACATCACCAAACTGGCTTCACAGCACCAGCAGTGTAAGTGCATGCAAGCACACCAATGTACAAGCCCAGGGCAAGCTAGAGGATGATTCTGCAGCGTGACACTGATTTCAATGCCCCCGTCCGGTCCCATGGCGTACCCAGAAATTTTCCACAATGAAATATTGTTTTGCTTGATTGCACATTCAAATATTGACCAGACCTGTGTCATGTAGAAGTTTCTGTGACTGAGATAATAAAACCATGTTTTATTATGCAAGCCACTTCATAATTCAGCTCGAAAACAAGCAATCCTTTAATTATCTATAAACAACACACAATGATCATAATTAATGTGTAGAGTAGATGAACACAATTTAGGAATCAAAGAATCACTGAAAATCAACAGGACTTAGCCTCTTGAGTCAGTGCTTCCAAAATAGAAATCCATCAGGGCAGACAATCTGAGAGCCACATTCCTCTGAAAATGGAGTTATTTGTATACCTCGGCACACGCTCATCATAGCACAAGACTGAGGTTCTGCTGACACCTGTTGATAAACGTCTGAACAGCAGAACTGATGTCACACGATTAAGTACATGAAATAAAAAACATATATAAGAAAACAGGAGTAAAGGTACAGACGTGTCTTCATTCTATAATAGAACAGTTTCCAGTTATTGGTAAGTCATAATGTGAGTGAGGTTGGGGAAAGGGCGACAAGGAAAGGTAAAAACAAAATTTGCTGCTAGATTTTTTTGTCAGATCTTCCCTGACCAAGATGATGAATTCACTTCCTACTGAGTCAATATACTACTTGCAGTGAGTCATTGTGGAGATGCTGACTAAGCTGAAAGAGATTTGCTAATGACTGGATGATCAGCAGAATTGTAATTGATATCAGCAGAGACCAGTATCTGTTTTGCAAATGATCAGAATCATGCTAACATGGGAGTGTGATAAGATGACAAAGACTACTGAGAGTTTTTCAAACTTTCTGTTTTAAATATACGAAGATAAATTTTTGCTTACTCAGCAATTTATCCTCAAAACACAGCAAATATCAAAGCTGAACTCTGCTGGTGTTGGTTAGGCCTAAGAAAAGGTAACATTTTAGTAGAAATTTACTTTCTGCTACAACACTAGACAATTAGGAGGCTTCAAGTTTTCAGGCACAGCACAGTCCCAATGTGAATCACTTTTAATTTTGTGTTAGGCAAACACACTGAAAAAGAGAGAAGATTGCTACACCTTTCATTATGAGGATTTCTGTTAGCAGACTGCACACTTCACTCTCTTTCATTTGTACAGGGGGTGCATGGTGTCAGATAAGAAAGACATGCTTTGGGCAGCGTTTTAGACACTATGTAAACCTGTATTAACTGCTTTTCTGATAAGAAAAGATCTGACAGTGTAGATTTGCTCCTTCTGCTGTTGCTCACTTCCTTCTCCCCCCACTGCCCCCAAAAAACAAGGGAGAAATTTACAGTACAGAGAAAATTCACTTTCTGTCCCTAGTGCTCACCTTTGAAAGAAAATTACGGCTTATAAAATTACAGGTCCAAAGAACTTATCTTGGACAACTTTGTACTTTGGTTTTTTTGTATATTCCCACCTTCTCTGCGTCCAGGATGAATTGAAAGGCATTGTGATGGACAATTGCTGTGCTTACTGGGATGCTAGTCATTCCATTCAGGAGTTACCTGCCCTGCTCTGAGAGGGCTGCTGGAGCCTGAGGAACTACGGGCGCTGCCGTGTGGAGCTGCGGAGCGCCCGTGTGGTCAGGCCGCCCCCTCCCGCCAGCTCAGGGAGCTCCAGCTGTGTGGAGGAAGCGCAGCTGCCCAAAACTTTCACTACACCTCACTCTGGCTGCTTTTACAGCATGAAGCTGATCTTCGGAGACGTTGTGGTAATGCCCAGGATTTTGGGATGTTCGGCTGCTCAGTCAGAGGTACTCTCAAGCCTTGCTCGAGCTGCTAAACATTTAGACATTCTGGACAAACATAAATGCATTCATCCCGGACAACACCTTCGGGCTGGAAATGACATTTTCCTGAGGCAAACTGCAGCTCTGAATAAGATGCACGGCCTCTGCTGTCTACGAAACGAATTTGCAGTCGGATGCCCAAAACTCCCAGACGAACTGTGCACATACAGCTCGTTTGTGTTGCACACTGGCAAGCAGAATGCTTGACAGAGGTATTGAGCTAACAATTCTCCCCATGATGCAAATTTGAGTGCATATACAATTCCGTCTGGGAAGCTTTAGACAGAAACAGCCTTGGCTTGCCAGTATCTACCTAAGCAAGTTGCTCAGACAATTAGCAAGCTTTTATCAGCATCAGGCATGTCAAGGCATTGCTATTAACCTCCTTGGTGGTGGCATGTTCTTAAGCTCCAGAAGAAAAGGTGCAGTCGTAGTCAGCAGTGGTCCTGCTGCCTTGCAAAGGGAGAAGATTAACAAAGAAACAAGGTAAGAAGGAAAAATGACCAAAAGAGAAGGGATGAGAGAAAAGAAGCCGCATAGGTGTTATTTAGGATGTAAGCAAAGATGATGAACACGTCACTAAGTAACAGTGACCATTATGGGCCTGGCATATTTCATATGTACACAACCCTCAGCCTCCACACAGGATGTCCAGTTAGAGATGGTAACTCTTTCCATTGAGAGAAGGCAATCGAGACACAGTTCTGAGCTCATAACTATAAAGGCTTGATGCCATTTCTAAAATGTTTTAGGTAGTTGTCTGTGGATGCTAAAAAGTTAAAAGCAGAGAAATTCTTCAGCTTTTTCTCAATATTCTGTGAGAACATTGCTTTCACATGCAGACTACATGAAAACAGCAAAGACGGTTTTGTAAACTATCTGTGCACCCGGGTTCTATTTTTGCAGAATTGTTACGGTACACATTGAAATAATATTTTGAAGTAGGTGTTGTGAGCTTTGGCCAATAGGACAAGAGGTGGCTGTTCAAAGAACCAATAGCTTCATGTCATCTTTGCGAACCAAGTTACAAAAGCGGTCTTTAATTAATAAATGGGGCTCTCGCTCACTGTTCTCCCCAGACCTGGAATTTGAGTCGTGTCGTTTCTTGCTGTTCTCGGTACAACAGCGACAGTTGTCATTCCAGGTGGTTATTTTATTAACAACCATGAGCACTCTTTGGGCTGACCAGACCTTTAAAGACCACACACAAACCTCTGTGTCTCCAGCTGGTGCCATTAACCACACATACACACGAGTTTACTCTGGAAGAAGAGCTGCAGTGAAGTCCTCCCCAGGCTGACAGGACAGCTTGGCAAAAGCTGTGGGAAGCAGCTTCATTCAGAAGAAAAGCAGTTCGGCCCTGTTGCCAAAGCACCTCCTGTCCCCTTCAAGTTTCCATTGTGCAGGAGAAGTACACCTGGTCTCTCCCTGGAGGAAAAATGTTTGCAAGTTTTCTGACCTAGGAAATCCTATTGTAAAATAAACATCCCATGGATGACCCTGAAGTCATCCACTTGGAACACCTTTACTGGGTGCCCTTTCATGCAGACTGACTGTGGAGGCCAGAGCTGGGGCTGGCATGGGACTACACACCCTGACACTGGGGGTGAGGGGCACAAGCACCAGCCAGCCAGGCTGAAGTTCTGGAGTGGCCATCTTCACTGGGACCAGGTGGCCAACTTGTCCTTTGCTTTTAGGGCAAAGGGAAGTCTCTGGAAACTTGTAGAGGCATGTTTGATGGAAACGCACTAAGGGTTTGAGTGGCCTAAGCCAGGTTTAGCCTGGAGAAGAGAAGGCTCAGGGGTGACCTTATCAGTCTTTGCAACACCCTGAAAGAAGGTTCTATGCAGAGGAGGGTCAGTCTCTTCTCCCAGGCAACCAGAGACAGAATGAGTGGACATAGTCTTACACTGTGCTAGGGGAGGTTTAGCTTGGACATCAGGAGGAATTTCTTCACAGAAGGGGGTGATTAGACATTGGAATCGTGGTGGAGTCACCATCCCTGGAAGTGTTTAAGGAAAGACTGGATGTGGCACTTAGTACCACGGTTTAGTTGACAAAGTGGTGTTCTGTCACAGGTTGATGATCTCAGAGGTCTTTTCCAATCTAATCGATTCTGTGATTCTGTGACCTGGCTTCGAGCTGCCTGAGTCACAGAATCAGAATGAAAGAATCAACCCCACCCAGGAAGCAGCTGTTTTCGGGTCAACGTGGAGTGGAGCTCTGCGAGCCAGACCGGAGCCTCTTCCCTCACCGTGTGCCAAGGCTGGGGAGCCGAGCGGAAAAAGAATAAAAACCTGTGATTTTATTTTTTTGCAAACGTTTACTGTAAGTCGGACGAACCCCGGGCGGCGCCAAGTACACAATTCCGCTGGAGGAGGGTGACCAGGAGGAGGAGCAGAGACCAAGGGCGGCGGGGCGGCAAGGCCGGCCCCTCAGCCGCCGCTCCCTCAGCCGCCGCCATGGCGCCCCGCCCCGCTGCCGTCCAGCCGGCGGGAGCCCGCAGGGGGCGCTGCGCGGCGGCGCTGCGCTGGCGGCGCGGTGCCGGCAGAGGGCGGCCGTATGGCGGCGGCGCTCCGCCTGTGCCGCGCTGCGCGCCTGCTGCCGGCTGCTGCCGCCACGGTCCGAAACACGGCCCCAGCCCCGCGGCTGCCTCCGCGCCTCGCCTCCTCCTCCTCCTCCTCCTCCTCCTCCTCCTCCTCTTTCTCCTCCGCCTGCTCCTCGTCCTCCTCCTCCGCTTCCCACCGCTCTCCGCCGCAGCCCGCCATGCAGGCCTTCCAGTACCCCGAGGTGTACCGCGACGAGACCGCTGTGAGTAGGGCGCTGACTGGGACAGCCGCCGGCGTGCGGCGGCCGCCGGGCCCGGGCGCGGGGCACCCGGCTCGCAATCCCCCGCGGGGCCGCCTCGGGGCGGGGGCTGCTGCCTCGGCTCTCGGGGCTTTGTTCGGCGGCGGAACGCCCGGCGTGCTCCGTGCAGAGGGTCTCGGGTTTGTCACGCCCGCGGGCCGCGGCGGCTGCCGGGCGCTTGTTAGGGCGGGATCCGGGCCCTTGCGCCGGTGCCTCCGGGCACGTCCCGCGTGTGCGGGGCCGGCGGGGCCGGGAGCCGGTCCGGGGCGGGCGGCGGGACCGGGGGTGCAGGAGCAGCGGCCGCACCCCGGAGCTTTCGTACCGCTGCTTGTGTCAGGGAAACTCAGGCCTCCGCCCGGGCTGCAGCAGCGTCCGCAGAGGAACAAATAGTCTATTTGTATAGGATGGCACATCTGTAACATAGTCCCATATCCCTGTGTTCCCACCGTACCTGGATGCACATGGGATTACGGTGTAAGTTTGGTTAAAATGGGCTCGATTTTCTTTCCCTTCCTCAAAGCACTGTGCATTGAGCACCGGCCCGGGAAGTATTTACATTGCCTTTAAACCAAAATGTTTGACGGTATGAGCCAAAGCTGGAAAAAATCCCGGAGTATTTACTTTCGTAGTTGACTGAAAGGCTGAACTGTGCAAGCCCTAGCAGCAGGTATCTAATCTTTTTTGTGTTCTGGAGGAAGGAAGCAGGTAAATTCAACCACGTGGGTTAATCTTTTGTGGCTTGTTTGTTTTGTTTATTTGTTGTTTTGGGGATGGGCTTTTGATTTTTAAAAAAAATTGTTATTTTTATATATACACGCACATTGTGCACATATTTATGGGCAACAGTAGTGGGGAGGGCTAAACCAGAGACCGTTTGTGTAACCAGGAACCATATTTTGGGTACACCCAGTAATGCGGTTTTATAATTTGGCTTGAAAACCTTAGGGGTCTTGGTTTGGTTGGTGGGGTTTCGTTTTTGCCTATTAATCTATTTCGTGGAAGGAATTTATGTGCATTTCACCATTTTTCTGGTTCTCTGTGCTTTTTTTCTGAGGACTACTTTGCTGCTGTGGTGCCATCACCAAAGAATGGTAATACTAGTAACTCACCTGGGAGCAATGTGTTGGTTCTCTCTTTCTTTGCACCTTAGCACTGTATGGTTTTATGAAATTCCAAATGCTGTTCATCGTGCTGACTGTCATTCCTTGATGGATAGAGTTTGCTTTTGTGCATGTCTTTTTTAAAATTATTGTCTTCTGTAAATTCAGGTGTCAGATTACCATGGATGTAAAATCAGCGATCCATACTGCTGGCTTGAAGATCCCGATAGTGAACAGACAAAGGTAACCTTTCTTTGCGTGGGAATGGCTGTTTTCACATGGTTCTCTTCTGTAGGCTAGGTGCATTGGTACTCTGCTTTTGAAGAACCTGCCAATATTTTTTTTGAAAACTTACATAGTGAATGAAGGTGTGCATCATCTGATATCCCATTACACCAGCAATGCCATTATTTTCTCCCTGTGTTTTAATGGGGGAAAGGTTGGATGGGGCTTTGAGCAACCTGGTGTACTAGCAAATGTCGCATCCCATGGCAGGGGTGTTGAACTAAATGATCTTCAAGGTCCTTTCCTACCCAAACCATTCTATGGCTCTCTGAAAGTCTGGAACACTTGGTATAACTTAGATCGCAGAATTTGCAAAATGAAACCCTTGTTTATCTTGCACCCATTTTTCTTGGCCAGTTTGAATGTTCAAGGTGGTGGTGTTATACTGAAGAGAAACACTTAAATTTTAGCGTGCTTTGTCCACTGTCTTAAGTACATCTAAAATCTAAAATTGCCATAATAAAATAGTTAGGAAGGGGTAGAAGGAAAACTTCTTTGGCTTGCTTTCTTCAAAAACTGACAAAGTGTGTGGGTGCATTTTTTAAAACTCATTTTAAAAGGCAAAACCAAAAACATTTTCCTCCTGAAGTTAGGTTTTGTTGGTGTCTATTACTACGGATTGCAGGTGTTGCAGTGTTTTCAGCCTGCAGTCTGGTATAGCGAGAATGTGCTACTGGAACCGGTCTTTCACTGAGAGAGAATCATGTTAAATACTGTCTGTGAGCCAGTTCCTCTGATCTTCATGGCATAGGGAGTTGCAGGGATGATGGCCAGAAAGTGGTAGGTGACAGTGTGGAGGAGGTTTCCTCTGCAGTGGCTACTAACTTAGTGATAATTGTAGTTCCAGATCTGAAACACTGGCATCTACCCAGCATGCATGATTGTATCAGGAAGTTGATGAAGGGCAGGATCTCCTTTCAAAAATATCCAACAGTGTGACTTTCCATCAGTGAGATTCCTTCTAGGTTATTCTGCGTGTGTGCTTACCTTATACATTTTCATGAGCCTGAGGCTGGTCAAATAGAGTAACTGGCAAGAGCAAGATAAAATGTGTACAGTTAGGAACTGATTCCCTACTTACAAATCTGTCAGCGTATATAAATACTCATGTGGATTAAAAAGCTTGATTTGGGATCAGGTTTTAGTGAAAAACTCTGCCATGGACATTAATATTGAAAATGAGATATTTAGAAAGTTGGAAGAATTTTGATTTTTTAATTCTGGTATCTTTAAGCAACAGTAAACACAGGATAATTTTGTGCCAAATTGAGAGGGATGTGTGTGTGGTTATGTCTTTCTTTTCGAGATGCCCTACAGACACTTATTAAAGTGTTTTTTGGGATCCTGTGAAGGATTAGGGATTGAGAGAATGCAAAGACCTGGTTTCTTGTGTCCCTGTATTCAATACTGTAGCCACATACTGTGAGCAGGTTGGGTGAGGACAGTGAATCACATTCTCCAGAGCTTGTAGTTTATACAGGAGGCAGAATAAGGAATAGGGAATTACAACATCCTCACAAAAATGCAGCAGCCCAGACACAAGTTGTCATATTGGTGGAATGAAGGTCTTGTTATATCTTACTTGCCTACACTGGAAAAACCACACACCTTGGCAGAATTTTGCATTGCAGTAGTAGTATGACAAAAGGAGTGGAAAGAGTTCCTGTGTTAGTAAGTATGCAAATATATAATTTTATTCTAAAGTTTCAGGAGTTACTGGACAAAGGGAATTAAAGTATTTTGCTGGTTTACCTCTTTCGTAGAAGAGGTCAGGAAAAAATGCTGTCAAATAGATACACAGATATGTTGGAATTCTGCTTTTCTAGGTGTAGCAGGAATAGACATGTCAAACATTGGTGCTCTCACAGAAAATAAATGAGTAGGCTTCACTTGGTTTCTGTATTGAGTCAGCAGAACATAAAGTTTGCTATTCCCTGAAGCATGGAGAAAGAAGCAAAGGTGTGTGAGATTGGTTTTAACTCTGAAATGTCCATGGTGGTTTCACCTGATATCCACTATAGAGCTAAAGGGACTGGGGTGAAGGAAGTTACCCACAACAGCTATGAGTATAAAAAAATCATATTTATTTTCTGTGACTAGTCCAAATGATTATGTGGACTCTTGATAGCTAGCAGTTTACGAACAGTGAACATAGAAGGGTGGAACTTTTTTTTGTAATTGACTTTATCAGGTATTTTTGCAGTGAGAGTAGAGTGCAGATGGTGCTGTACCTGATCAGTATAATTTGCAGGTTTCCATTAAGTTAAATGGTTGTGTGGTTTTTCTCTGCCTTCTCTCCCCTTCTCGCACTGACATGAATGCTTCTGTCCCTCCCTTGCATGGGTATAACCATCACAAGGTGATGTTCTGGGAGCGAACACTTTTGTGGATTAGTTTTCTACTGACATATGTGCTTAATCTAGGTCACCCCAAGGCCACATGATAGTTGGATCTAAGATGGTCCAAGAATGGGATGTTTCCTTTTCTAGCCACCCACAGTCTACTTTTAATTAGGTGAAAGTCAAATTTAGAAATTTTTCAGCCGGGTCACAACAATGATCTTACGTATGCAGTGCATGTATCTGCCACAAAAAAGGTTATTGAAATCTGCAGGTCGCTAAGCAGGTCCAATGCACAGTCTCAGAGCTGATGAAGCCAATCATTAAGTCACATCCTCAATCTCTTGTGGAAAAGCTGTTGTTCAAGAAGTATGCATTTCCATATTCACAGTCTATGTGCTTTACTGTATCACTTTTTTTCCCAGTGTTTGCTTGGTTGGAGCAGTCAGGGGCAGCTATAAGCAAACAAACTCCTGTCTCCAGATACGTAAATAAAAATGAACCCCTGGTCAGATGGGGAAGTTCCTATCTCACTTTGGGGAAAGGACGTGCAGAATGTGAGTTCATGCTCTGCTGCAGTTTGGCCATTGACTTATAAAACAAATTAAGGAAACATCCCCAGCATAGTTGAAGTGTGCTACGCAGGTGAAACACTTCTGGTAATGACATAAGCCACAAACTGCAAAACCACACTTTCACGGTTGTCTTGGCTTTGGCTTTGTTGAACTTTCAGCTTCTTGGTTTGTTTTAACACTTTGTGGGAAATAAGCTCTTTTTTAGACTACAGCAAAGTCTTTTGCTGCTATGTCAGTCATATACAGTACCTTAACTCACTGACAGTGTAGGCGGTAATGCTGAGCTTGTTCCAGACATGAGGGATGGACAAGTGATGAAAAAGCAGGGATCGTGTGGGGTTGAGTTGTACTGTTCTGAACATGTGTATATTTGAATTAGGACTAGAACTGAAACTCTCAAATCTACAGTTAAATGGATTTGTAGTTGTAATAGACCAGTGTTTTGTTTGTGTTTTGATCAATTTTTCGATTGTACTTTGAATATTTCTTTGTCAAACACTAAAAAAGTAAATGCTTAGGGGCAAGTCACCAGAAGTTTGATTAATTTTGTTTTGTATTTTGTGATACTTAGGAAAGGTATGTGCTCTCTTGTAAGAGTTGCACTGAACTACGCTTGACTGACTATATATATATATATATATATATATATATATATATATATATATATATGAACTGTAAATACTGTTCAGACTAATAATAAAGACTGGTAATGTTGAAACAGTTTCTGTTCTGAGACTTTTTCTTGGAAAGTACACTGTCAGTTATCTTGACAGAGTGGCTTAGTAGAATGTGCAAAGCTGATAGGTTGTAAAGAAGCGTGGTTAAAAAGAATTTGTGGTGTGTGTTTCTTAGATTAAATTTAGTTAAACAATTTGTTTAAAATAACAGTTGGCTTATGTAAGTAATGGTCAGACACTTCAGCCTCAAGTAGACCACCTCCACTCTTAGTACAATGCTTTAGAAATTGTTCTGCTTTTCAAATTACCTTATTTTCCGAAGTAGCCATAAGGAGTTGCCTTACTTGGACCCTTCTTCTGTCCTTTCTTATGTTAGCAAAGTCTGTCCTGGTTCAAGGCTTATGAGACATTGTCAGATGCAGGTATCTACAGGTACAATAAAAATCTTTCTCTCTAGGTTCATGAAGGTGTACAGTTACTGTTAGCCCTGTAGCCTGGGTGGTGTCTGTTTATCTCAGCATGGTAGATGAAGTTGTTTACTGTGAGAGTTTCTGCTGACATATGTTCCTGTACTTTACCTGGAGCAATATTTCAATTATGTATTACTTTTTAAATGTGAGTGCAACCTCATGCCCAAAAGTGTGGAAACAGAAAGTTTCCAGACTGGACTGTATTCTTCTTCGTAAAACTCTTTGAAAAATCTGTAATTCCTTCCTCCTTTTTCATACAGCAGTGGCATTCCTTTTACAATTAATCTTGGAACCTTTAGTGCATACTAATTGGAAATGAGAAAAATCTATTAAGTTCCTGTAAAAGCAAAATTACTAGTGATACAGTTATGAGTGTAGTAATTAGTATGTAAGCATGCTCTTGTGCAACAAATGCTTGTAAGGAAAAGTCTGTGTTTCTTCTTTGAATATTGCTAATGAAAGCAGATGTAGTAAGATGTGTCTGTGCCGTTAAAAGTGAGTAACAAACAGTTCCAGTATACCCTTGCAGCAATGTTATCATTTTGGTCCTGTTATTGACGGATGAAACAAAGATATGTGCCAGTTTCTGTTCATTACATGCAACTAGAAAGTGCTTTTGCCCGTTCAGTACACTGGATGGTCTTACACATGCTTTTATAAGCCATTGTTTTCCTGTAAATGTCACAGCACTGAGACAAGTTAGTTTATTTGTGTGGGATCCACTGTCCAGATTTTTGTGTATGTGGTCTTTGAAGTTCATGTGTTTCCATTTAGAGAAAACCAATTCAGATACACATAATTCTTGGGGAGATTTGATTAAGTTCTTTTACCATCTGATGGGGGGACAGTTACAGAAGTAGAACGTGGCGGCTGCTTGACTTGCCACTGGGATGTGCTGTGCACATATTAATTCTTCACCTGAAGAATTAATATGTGGCTAAACACTGATAGCAGCTGGTAAGTGTGTGCCAGGTACTCTATCTGTACAGCAGCTGGCTTTTCTGAAGGTCTGTGAAGCACAAGTTGTGCAACGTGGATTGTAGCCCTGCTGTTCCTGTGGGTCATGCCCTGCAATGAAGTGTAACTCAGATGTTAAAATGCATTGATCTGATTGCTGTGTGACAGATTCAGGACAGGTAGAAACAACAGGCTCTTTCAAACCCTCTTCTGGGAAAGAGCCTTGTGTAAGCAAGAGATGAGTGGACGGGATTTCGTGCTGGAGGTGAGTGGCCGGAGTCCAAGGGTGACACTGCAGCTGTCACTGTGACATTTGGTGTGAGTTACTGCCACACACGATGTCCTGTCCTACCTGCTTCATGTTAAAGACCGAAAAGCCTGCCTGCCTGCTTGTTAGCAGCTGTGATTCACCCTAAGATGCTTAGGTATTAATTTTATGTTAATGTACCGTGCTATAAATAGGGATGATGAAACACCAACAGAGCACCAGGTTTTCCATGCATGCAATGAACAGCTGGAGTAGTAATGGTTTTGATCACTGTCTTTAAGTGTTTGTGACAGGGAGCTGGAGTGTTTTAAAGAAACCAGACTTCCCAAAGTTTTCAGAGATTAGGTATTTTTTTCCTAAGAACTGATCTGTGAACAGTACTTCGGGCTTCTCATGAAATATTGGCTGGGACTAATTGTGTGTGTTATGTTAATAATATGAACAGATGATGCACATGACATTTTGTGCCATCTTAAAACCTTTCCTAGCTCCTGAAATAATAGTGCAGTCTGTGGGCAATATTTGTCATTTAGGCAAATATGGGGAGAGATTTTTAAAAGCATGGTGTTCTTTTTGGGGTTGTTACTTCGGATTTTGGGGTTTTTTGTTTGTTTGTTTAGGGTTTCTTTGGTTGTTGGGGTTTTGTTTTGGGTTTTTGGGGTTTTTTTAAGGGGAAAGGCAGGAATGTCTTGTCTTTTGGCTGGTTACCCCAGTGTATACCCTGGAGAGCCATTATTCAATATATAAGTTGAGTCTTATTAAAGAATTGTGGCATAATGCAAATAAGCATGTAGGGTGCTTCGTGTGTGACACTGCATAATCTATGTGGGGGGAAAGATGACTGTGATGCATTGCTTCTGAAAATGTTTTCTGTAAAAAATATGCATTTCTGCTTGAGTTCAGATTTTTTTGATTGTTTTGTTTCAGGCGTTTGTGGAGGCTCAGAACAAGCTCACAGTACCCTTTCTTGAGCAGTGTCCTGTCAGAGGACTGTTCAAGGAACGAATGACTGAGCTCTATGATTATCCCAAGTACAGCTGCCACTTCAAGAAAGGAAAAAGGTATGTGAGGAATGTCTTTGTAGGTTGTGATGAATGTGAAGCAAGTCAGAGGCAACTGCTAATTAGGAAAACAAATTATAAATTATATTTGTATTTATTTCTTTATAGTTGGGAAGTAGGAAAACTAAGCCAATGTTAACATGTGTGGTTGCATGATGGAGAGCACAAGGTGCTTGACTCTCTCCAGTTTCCAGTCATATTATCTCTTTCTTTTGTTGTCTGTCTTTTTATAAGAAGAATAATAATTTGTGAGCTTATCAGAACTCAGACAATTTTGTAGAATAATTGTTGTAAAAGTAAAGCTTTGAGGAGTTCCTTTCACAAAAGCTTGGTCACTGTTAGTATAGTTAAAGGCACATCATCTGAAAACAGCATAACCCCATCATGTGCATTTTGTTCCACATATTTGCTAGAACACTGCTCTTGTGTTGGTCATTCTTTGAGCAGCTGGTGGGCTTTTTTTTTGTCTAGTCATAGCCAGTGAAAAGCAGTAGGAATTCCCTTGTGAAAAACTGTTCCTGTAGCTGCAGGGGATAAGGGAAAAATCATTCGGAGGACCTAAAGCAACTGATGCAAAAAGATCTGTCTTTGTAGAAACAAAGAAATCCTATTATATTCCAGTGCCTAGCCTACTTACATCCCTGTTTTAATCTGTGGCTGGGTCAAGATGTGGTGTTTCTGTGTCTTACTCAAGGTCTGGAGACTGCAGCTGCTACTGAATTTTATGTGATCTCTTTTAGAAACACTAGCAAGCTTCTAGAGAAAGGAAGTAAAGGGGTGAAACTGCTTATTAACTTAATAACATCTAGAGATTGTTTAAGAAATTGAAAAAGGGGTAGTGCAAGCAATGAGCCACTCTCAGTCACAGGAAACACAGATATTCTTTTTCAGTATTTTCAATTTGTTTGATCCATGTTGAGTGGGCACCCAGATATGCCAGGTGTGTGTTCACCATCATCCACAGAGGATGAGAAAGAGCAGAGGATATCTTGTTGCCTTAAGATTGCTACACAGATATTGAGAGAGATTTGTTGTAGTGATCTGTGGTGTGAGGAAGGCACAGATGCTTGTTACTAAGGGAGGGAAATTCTGTACTGTGTGGGGTTTTGTGAAGCTATATGGCGGGGAGTGAACCCGAGCTGTTTGTGGATTTAATGTGGATTGAAATTGTCGTGGATGTGGCACAGCATGTCAGTGTATAGAGGTGTGAGGTTTAAGCCCAGAAGCAGTGGAGCTGTTTAGGACAATACTGCATCTGGGGAAGGATGCCTTATTGAGTGAGTCAGGCAAAGCTTGTTGGTTTGTATGTGATGCTCCTGCAGGTGTAGCAGGTGACCAGGTCTGGTCAGTGACTGCTCTGGATTCTCTGACCCATTCTCCTTCCGCAGTGCAAACATGTCTGGGTGTCAGTACCTTCAGTGCTGTTAAGGCTTAATGTTGCAGAAATGCTCATGGCAGTGATAAATACAGTCTCTGCTAAGAGATACAAGTTCTAAATTTGATGCAGCTGACTGTCCTCCAGGAAGAACATTTGTGCCAAGAGCTTAATGTGCTTGTAATTTATGACACTTTACTTTGATTTTAATAGATGTCTTTTTAGTCTTTCTGAGTGATACTCTTTCTTGGTATGTGCTGGTCTTAAATCAGAGCAGTTCAAAAATAATACGGAAAAGCCCTATATTGTGGTGTTTGAGGCGATCAAGAAGTCTCTACCAAGTTAAGTAACACTAAGTAAGGTGTGGAGGAAGGAACTATTCTATTTGAAGAATTTTCTAAACTTCCCATGACACTTAAAAATTCTTAAATTTAACTACTCCAGTTTTCGGATGAAGAACAGCTGCTAAAGGACAGTGTGTGAAGAGTTGTTCTGTAGAGTCTGCAGAAAGGGAGGATGCCCAGGGAGGTGCTGTGTTTGTCTCATTGTTTGACCTTTGCTTCCCAGCTTGTTGCCCAGCATTGCAGAGGTGAAATTGGCAAGAAAATGCATGGTCAAATGGACAATTAGTTTTCTTTTTCTTCTATTTCTTTTAATCTTTCAGTTTTGCAGTTGCTGAACATTTTTGTTATTACTTTAACGTATTACTAGCTGATATTGTTAACCAGGCCTTTGTGAGTGTATTTTCCCCTTCTGCCTTTACCATGTCTGTACCCAAGTTTGTACCCAAGTACTGGTCAGTCTTAGGGAAATATGAACTGATTTTGAGATTTGAACGTTGCTTCGTCAATTCCCCTGTTCCCCAACCTGAAGCTGCTGTCTGGTTTGTTAAGTCACATGTTTGTGTGGTAAAGTTCTATGAAGGAAGAAAAGTATAGTACCTCTGACTTGCATAGAATATGGGTGTTAATTTCTTTCATCTCTGTAGTGTCTTCGGATGGGAAGAGTATCACTCGCTAAAGACAACTCTGTAATTGTCTGTTCCTACAACTTTTTTAAACACGCATCTTTAGAGACATTGGTAAATACAGATGAAACAGTTTTTGTTCTGTTTCATTTGAACATAAGTCTGTCACCCAGTGTGGATTGAAAGCAGCTATATGAATGACAAAGCTGAGAACATAAGGGATGGGAACCCGTGCCAGTACTTGTAACAGAGAAATGCTGCAGCTGCCAGAGATCTTTAACATAGACAGTTATGTGGAGTTTATAGTATACTTAGAATTCTTTGAAATGCACTGTGGCAAATGCAGCTTTTATTTTTAAAGGATATTTTGGATGCATCCTAGCCATGATTCCTACTCTGCTGTGAAACTTCACAGCACAGGTTTCCCTAACCTATTCATCTGTCTTTTATTCATTTAATGACAATCTCATACAAGTTTTTTGTGCTTGCCTAACTGAGAATCAGAGTTCTTCCTACTTAATTTTTCCCTCTTGTGTTCTTTTAGGTATTTTCACTTCTACAATACGGGGCTCCAGAATCAGCGAGTTTTATATGTACAAGACTCCTTGGATGCTGATGCCAAAGTTTTTCTTGATCCAAATAAGCTTTCTGATGATGGCACTGTGGCCTTACGAGGTTAGTGGGACAGCAGTTACTGCTGAGTTAAGTCTCAGTCTTCAGCAGAAGTTGAAAATTTAATCAAAGTAATCACAATAGCTGTGTGTGGATGTGTATGGTGTTTCAGAAGAGCACTTCTAAATCTACATTGTACCCGCAATTAACTTGGTTCCGTTTCCCAATGATTTTTTTTCACAACTCTGTAACAGATTTCCAATTAAATATGAGCAGCTCTTGAGGCTGTCCATAGCAAGGACAAAACGTTTATGTATTTATATTGATTAGTTTTCTCAAAGTTGTATTTTGCATCTTTAACACAAGCCAGCAAGTTAAAGTAGGAGACTGTGAAGGAACATAGCATTAACTTTTATGATCACAAAATTGTTGGTGTTCACTAGGACTGTAACTTCTCTTTCGCACTCTCTAGTTGCTGACTTGTAGAAGCAGACTCTGGGACCTAAAAGTCCTCTAAGTCTGTTCAAGGACAGTTAATAAAAACAGAGGACAGAATTAGTGAATATTTCTGTAAGAGTGACCTAGTTGAAAAGAATCAATATGGCTTTTTTTATTGAGAAGTCCTGCCTTAATCTGTGGATATTGGATTCATATAATCTCTGTGTATTTCTAGAAGTCTTATGGCATAGTCTCCTTCCAAATGCACTTAGAAAACCAATGGCTGTGTAACAAGAGGGAAAACTCCTGGTATTGATAAATAATTGATTTAAGGGCAAGGAAAGGAAGAACTGATGGGCTGTAAAGTGGAAGTCACCAGAAAAGCCTTGTCAGGGACTGTGCTAGGACTTGCAGTGTTCAGTATGCTGCTATATACTAGAAAAAGGAGTGAGCAGTGAGGTAGCAGAGCTTGGTGACAATACAAAGTTACTCCAGGCTGAAGAATGACTGAAGAGCTGCAGGAAGACCTTAATAATAATAAGTGGGCAATAAATTAACTGGTAAAAGTCTCTGTGCAGATAAATTAAGTGATGCACAGGGGACAAACAATCCTAACCTCAATTATGGAGGAATGGATGGAGCAAGCTCTTGAGCTCACCATGACCTCTTGGGAACAATGCTTGGAGTGTAATACATAATTCCATGAAAATGTCAACTTGGTTCTTGGTAGAAGCAAAACAAGCACATCAAATATCAATTTATTCATCAGGAAGAAACTTCTCCCCAGAAGTGTTCAAGAAACAACTCAGTGTGGCACTCAACGCTGTGATTTAGTTGACAAGGTGATGGTTGGTCAAAGGTTGAACTCTATGATCTTGGAGCTCTTTTCCAACTTTTATGATTCTATGAAATAAAGAACAAAACAGGAGACATCATTAGATTAGCAACCCAGGAGTTTATACTGTGCCATTGAATACTAAATCAAGTCTCAGTCTCCTCAGCTCAAAAGGGGCTCTGAAATACAGTTTGGAGGAGGGTAGTAGGAACAATCAAAGGAAAAAACTGAGTGTGCCTGGATTAATCACCTTGGAAAAGGGACAATTTAGCAAAGATATTAGAGGTCTGCAGAATCATTTGGGGCACGCAGTAGGATGGAGAGAAGGATTAAGGGCTGATTAGTCATTTTTTCTATTACAAGAATGAGGGAATATCAAATGAAAGCAGTGGGAGTCAGGTCCAAAGCAAACAGAAGAAGGTGATTGTTCATGCTGCAAGAAGTAGATCTGTAGAACCCCTTACCAATGGATGGTGGTGGTGCAAAAAGGCAAGCTGGACATAATCAAGGAGAAGGGAAGCATTGAGGAGTATTAGCCAACTACTGCGTGGAAAAGAGGTCTGCTAAACTAAAAATGGTTGGAGATGATAAGAATATTTGAGGGAAATATTACATGTGCTTGCATTGTTCTTGCATTTATTCCTGAATTTTGTTCTTGTTGTGCTTGCACTGTGCGGTATCAACACAGGCTGAGGAATGAAGAGATTGAGAGCATCCTTGCTAACAAGGACTTGGGGGTGCTGGTGGAGGAGAGGCTGGACATGAGCCAGCAGTGTGTGCTTGCAGCCCAGAAAGCCAATTTAGTCCTGGGCTGCATCCAAAGCAGCGTGGCCAGCAGGGCGAGGGAGGGGATTCTGCCCCTCTCCTGGGCTCATGTGAGACTCTCCCTGGAGTACTGCACCCAAATCTGGACCCCCATTGTAGGAAGGACATGGCCCTTTGGAGGGAGTCCAAAGGAGGGCCATGAAGATTAGAGGGCTGGAGCGCCTCTTCTGTGACGAAGGGCTGAGAGAGTTGAGATTATTCAGCCTGGAAAAGTGAAAGCTGTGGGATGACCCTATAGTAGCTTTCCTGTACCTAAAGGGGACCTACAAGAAAGCTGGAGAGGGACTTTTTACAAGGGCATGAAGTGATAGGACAAGGGAGAATGGCTTTAAACTGAAAGAGAATAGGTTTAGATTAGCTATTACAAAAAAATTCTTTACTGTGAAGGTGGTGAAGTTCTGGAACAGGTTGCCTAGAGAAGTTGTGGATGCCCCATCACTGGAAGTGTTCAAGGCCAGGCTGGACGGAGCTTTGAGCACCCTTTGTCTAGCAGAAGGTGTTCCTGTCTACAGCAGGGGGGTAGGAACTAAATGATCTCTAAGATCCATTTCAACCCAAACCATTCCACGATTATGTGGTTGTTCTTACTTGTGTAGGCACCACATTGTGGTTACTCCTGAGGACTGCTAGGTGGAATTGTATTCTGAAGCAGAATGGCCACTCTTATGTTCTTATGAGGGAGAATGTATTGGTGTGGCACAGTGGTGCCTCTCAAAACTATCATGTCTATGAAATGCAACATTTTCTTAGGTTGTTTTTTGGTAGATACTTTCAGGTCTGTACAGGCCTGTGATAATTCAGTCTCTTCACCTGACTTGTTTTGCAAGCATGAATTTGATCCTTATCAGCTATGATGGAAGCTCTTTATTCCTCACAGTTTGAATAAAGTGAAATATGTATCACAGCTCTTAACTGACAATACTGGTAATTAACCATTTGCATGCTAGTGGCAAATTTTCCCAGTTACTTCAGTTTTCAGGGTTTTAAACGGTCTAGTTTTCAGTGACTCCATCTTTTAAGTGGTGTTTACACTATTTCAGGATACATAGCGTGCATCTCTGTTTGCTTCTTTGGTACTGTTTCTCTCTTAAAATTTCACTCAGGTTCTCTACCTGTGTGCATTTTCATTTTCCAGCTCTTCCTGCCAAACTCAGGGAAGTAGAGAAATATGATTCAAACCGTAATTCAGATGTTGGGTATAAGTTATGCCACTGAACATGGATACCTACTAAGTATCCGTGCCTAAACTTGGATCTGTGAACTGAGAAGTACACAGAGACTGGAAAAGTGCTGTGAATCCCATGTGATAGCAGATGTAGTTGCTTGCGCTGTGTTTTAGAAAATACACCTTCTCTCAATGTTTGATGAACAGTTCCTTTAACTAGCATCCCAATTTAATCTCTCTTCATTTTGTTTGTTTCCAATTTCCTAGGTTATGCATTCAGTGAAGATGGTGAATACTTTGCATATGGCCTGAGTTCTAGTGGCTCTGATTGGGTTACTATCAAGTTTATGAAAGTAGAAGGTCCTGAGGATCTCCCAGATACACTGGAGAGAGTTAAATTCAGTTGCATGGCATGGACCCATGATGGAAAAGGCATGTTCTATAACTGCTACCCGAAACAAGATGGGAAAAGTGATGGTAGGTATGACTGTACTAATTGCATGCCATGTGGAAGCAAAATCACTTTTGCAGTAAATTGGTGCAACAAATAATTAGCTCTACAAATTTATACTGAAATAAGTAGCTGTATTGGTTATACAATTAGAGATCAAATTATGTCTTGTATGGCCAAAGCCTATGCTCAGTTAGTGTGAGTGTCACTTCTTGTCTTCCTGCCCCTCTTTTTCTCATAAAACTTTGCTGCTCCTTTTCTATTTCTTTGGGATGATTTACTCAGGTTCCGTGTTGATGGGGTTGTTGGCTACAATTTGATGTCTGGTGACAGCTTACTTAGATCTTTCCCCTTACCCATTTGTCTGGACATAGATGAATTGCTCTGAGAGACTGACCTGATGAATAGCAATGTGGGGCATAAGGTTTTTGTTGTTCATCTAGATTAATTCATTTGTGGTTCACAGCAAAGCAAAACAAAATGTTTATGCTAGCAAAATTCAAGGAGCACCACACAAAGTGTAATAAATTGCAGAGGAGTGTCAGTGGGGAAGGAATTTAGCAGCTTTTATGATAAGGCAGAGCTACTGAAAAGTTTCTTCTGGAGATGTGCTCTTCGTTAAACTGGAGAGAGCCTGAATTTTGCCTCTGTATTTGCTTTTGAAACCTATAATTTTGGCAGACTTGCAAGATAGATAACCAACCTTGTTTTGTTGAGGGTTTTTTTTACCTCCTGTTTCTATTTCAAAAGCTAAAGTGTTGGAAAATGTTGCAAGAATGAAATTTTTTAAAAAATAAATCAAGTAGCACCTTATGCAGTGCTTTAAAATACATCACTTTTATATTTTTGGCAAATGGAAGTATGAAGGTTTCTAGGAATGTTAATTAGCAATAAATCTCCCCTTAGTTGATCTGGGTGAAATGGAAATGAAAATGTCATTAGAAGGTGGCAGGGTTTCTTGTTTTTCATCGCTTTGCTTGCTTGTATTTCTAGAAAGCAAAGCTTGAAATGATAAATCTTCAGATTTGAATAAGGTATTATCAACAGTAAAAGGAAAGGGATACTGTTTGAACAGGTTTCCAGCGTGAAGTTTTATCTTGTTTTGTAGGAGGGTGTTTGTTTGGAGCGGAATGGTTGTAGTGTGGAACCATTCCTAGTTCTCTCTTCTGAATTCCTCTTTTATATACAGAGGGATAGAGAAGTTTCTAAGGATTTCATATGATTGTTCTATTTCTTTGAGAACGTACTGGTTTAAATATCTGCATTTCACTAGGCACTGAGACCTCCACTAATCTGCATCAAAAGCTGCATTATCACGTATTAGGAACTAACCAGTCAGAAGATATCCTATGTGCTGAATTTCCTGATGAACCAAAATGGATGGGTGGAGCTGAGGTATAGTAAATGTCCTGCGCCTTATCATTATCATGTTCTGTTTTTCAGATTCTATCAACTGATAGTGGATATTAATTTGAAAACATTTTGTTAAAAGAACACTTTTTATTAGTGTTGTAGAGTTGACAATTGAACTAAGAATCATTGAGGAAGAATTCCTGAAAATAAGACTGCCTAGTTTGCTTTAAATCACTCCTCCAACCTGCAATGACACAATCATATACTCTTTTTCTTCACTGAGGTCATTCTGCCTGATAGACATTCCAAGACAGAGAAGATCGTTTGAGAGACAATGTGTCACTGTTCTTGTTTCTTCTTGGTCAGTGTTTAACCCCAGCTTCTGCTTCCTGCGCAAAAAGCTTATTCTAATAGTCAGCATGTCTGGATATTCCCTGCTATGTATTTATTGGGTTATATTTATTTTTGCAATGTCTTCCCTGAAAAATAAATATATCTGTTCTGCTTATATGAGGAATGGAGATAGACAAGTCAAAATCTGTTAATACGGTGTGTACAATTGAAGAATTCTAAGTTTCTCTACAAGTTTTATCAGCACACATATGGTACACACTGTGTTATTGGAAACGGAAGCAGTGACTGCTCCTGGAATTGATTTCTTAAGCTTATTTTGTTGAACTGCTACTATATAGTGCAAAGTCTCAGGAAACCTTTTGTAATTAATCTGTGTTTTGTTTTCCATATTAGATTTAGCGATGTGCAATTGAGTGCACTGTTTCGAAGTGCTGCTGGAATGTTGTGATGATCATTCCATTTATCAGGGAACTGATATTTTTCCTGTGGATGAATACTTGTAATGCTCTGTACTCTCCTGCCTACTGTGTTTGATCAGCACATTTTGTTTCTGTATTGGTCTCTTTTAATATGAGACTTTTGAGGAATATGAAGTGTTTTTAGTCTGGTTTGGGGTATTCAGTTCTTAGAAATACTTTTCTCTGCGAGTACCTCTTTTGAAAAATGTGGTCATCAGTTTGTGACACTTTTCAATACTTTAACCCGTGAAAATGTTAGGGGTGTCTTTTCTGTAGGCTGCCAGAAAACAAAGGTTCTTTCAAAGAATTTGAACAGTAGGATTTGAAATGAGACAGTGAGCAAGAATGTTAGGGATTCCCAGCAAGGTGATGACCGTGAGCTTTCTCTAACAAATCAGACTTATCTGTAGGTTCTGCAAATAACCACAACCTTTTTTACACAATCTCTTGTATTCATTAAACATATCTTTAACAACTGACCTGAGTATCAATGGAAGCTTGCAAATGGGACTTGAGAATTTTTTAACTGTTCAGAAACTAGTCAGTTCTGGGTTTAACTGGCAATAAAATGGAATTTGGGCATCATTATCCTTATTTTTCCTCTAGTTCCGTAAATAAATGGGCTTTCTGTTGGTGACAGATGTCTTGTAATGATGTTTCCCCTGACTCACATGAGTGACGCCTATTATTATTATTATTATTATTATTCCTTTCCAGTATCATGAGCTAAACTACACATGTTGTTGTGAAGGCAAATTCATTTTCCGTGGGGAAGGACTGTTGCAGTCTGATTTATTAGACTTTTGCTGCAGAACAGGAAGGTAAAGGAATGTGGCACAGCTACGAGTTCTTGAAACCCCTGGAGCTGGAAGAGCCTCGTAACTTCTGTGGAACTGGGGAGGGCAGTGCATAGAGAAACACCTCCCTATTGTCGGCTCTTGTTTAATAAAGTTCTGTCATAGGATGGTGTGGCTGTTTATGGTGGTTTTCTTGACCTCTAGGAGCCATAAACTTCCAGAGATGTTGGTATTTAAGAAGAAATGCTATTTTAAGGAGGAGTGGAAAAGCAGAGATCTGCCTCTGTAAATAATCATTGACTTTTCTAAGTGAGAATGGTTTAAAACAGCTCATATTCTGGGGTTGTGCTGTGAGCTCCATCTGTAAAACGTGGCTGTGTTGTACTGATACTAGTGAAAAAATGGTTTTAATAGTCAGGAGAAAAATATTCTGCAATTAAAAAAAAAACCAACAAAAACCAAACCAAAACAGTGCAATTGCAAAATGTGGTTTCATCCTTGTGCAATGGGTCAAAAATCTTCTTTTCAGGCCATTCCAATGAGTTTTCTGGTCAGTTTTTCTAAGCGTTTGAGAAAGTGGAAGACCACAAAGTAATGGGGGAAAAATTAAAATATCATTAGTCAAAATCAAATTTTATGGCTTTTTGGTGCTGTCCTGAATATGCTTCCTTGGTGCTAAGATGCTGCTATAGATTTTAAAATACTACTTTGCACAGCTCAGCATGTTACAAAATGTATGCTTTCATGCATTACTGTCAGATAAAAAAATGTTTTTATTTCACCAGCTTTGCTAGTCCCACTAGGTAGTGGCGTTATGTTTTACACAAGCTTCAGTGAAGACAGTTGGATTATGGTCTTGCAGCCAAGGTCAAGGAAGAGAAATACTTTGGTTGCAAGTGAAAAGCACCTGACAAGGAGATCCTTCAGAGACTGCAAAATTAATAATGTTGCCATGATGCTTCAGAAAAAACAATCTCAGGTGCACTGTAGGGAGTCAGTGGTGTGTATTCTCAATGGAGATAGGAAACTAGGTCACTCATAAGGACAAAAGAGGGTTGTATAAAATTTTGTCAGCATAATATATTTACAAGATAATATGCAAGAAAATAGCTTCAGGTTTTTTTTCCTCATTATACATTCAACACCAGCCCCAAGTATGCTTGATTTAAAATCTGTGGTGCTGAAAAATGATGTTGGCAGAGAAATATGGATGCATTTCCAGCTCTTTACTTGAATGGATTGTTTGTGAGGAAGAAATCTGTTAATTGTTAGTCGGATATGTAAGTTTTGAAAAAGAGACTATGAAACCTTTTCGTTAGTCTAGAAAAAGCAAATGCATTTCTGGTACAGATGTACAATGGTGGGAGAGTTGTGAAGAGCAGGGATAGAGTTTAATTGAGTAACACCCCAGCAGAGGGCAGTCTGGTATGAAGATTTTTAAAACCTTGGCAGTGTCATAGGTACTCTGGGAAAACAGGAGCTTCCCATGCTTCTCTGTTTAAGTGGCATGTTCTTGCTTAATCTCCAGACTGACTGAGCGTATCTCTCTTTCACAGACAGACTGTTATTCTTAAAGTTAAACAATAAGTTATCTAACAGTCTTTCACAGTTGGTAGTGTGAGAAGTCCCTATGGTACCAGCAGGAAAGTAAACAGAACAGAAAGGAGTGGGTGAAGGGAACCCTCTGATCCCAATTCTGCCAGCAGTAAAATAAATACAATTTTTCATGTTTTCTATCAAACATGGTGCACTGTCTCTGAGTTGACAATTACTTTTTTTAAAATTTTTGATTTTATATTTAGAGCTGTCAGTTAACATCAGTGGTTCTAAACCAGGGAGGTGATCTTGCAAATGAAATTCAGAGCACAGAGGAGTAAGCTGTGCCAGATGTGTGCTGGCTGTAGTGTTTTCACTGCAGCAACATCGAAACATCCGCAGGGGAAGAGTGGGCAGCTTGAAGGGGAAGGGCTGAAAATGATGTCGGTTTGCTCAAGTGAGACACACTGCTGGGTAAAACAGGGTTGTGGGAATATTTCTAAAGCCTTACACTGGCTTAGTCAAGGCTGAATCTGGAATAGAAGCCTAGTATGAGAATCTTCCTACAGCCCTGGCAGTAGGCCTGGAGAGTTTTGCTATTAAGAAAGAGGCAGGTAATCGTGGCTGCACGTGGGACTATGGTATATGATAATCTCTTACATAGCTAGGTTCCAGATGCTTTGGTGCTTTCATTGCTCAAAAACAAGCTGAAAGCCACAGTAAAAATTGTGTGTGATGTTTGTCACTCCAGAAGGCTCCTGATTTTATTCTGTGCTGGACTTAGGAAAGAGAATGCATGTAAATGTGTGTACATATTGCTGTGTTCCTCTTCTGAACCAGGCTGCCTGGTGTCCTGTTGGAATTGAAATGGTCATAAGCATGATGATCTAGGGTCAAAATCCCAGTTCTCTGGCTTTGGTAGTGCTCCTTTAACCCCAAACTTAGCAGACGCTCAGCAGGATATGGTCAGAGTAGAAGTGTTCTTTATACCTGTACGTTATATCTAAAATCCAAGAATAAAAACCCAGCTGGAATAAGAAATTTGAATTAATGCCCAGAGCAAGTTTTCTAACCTGGGGAGTGGGTTGATAGAATACATCAGAATGTTGTTTGCATATAACCATGTCCATGTCCTGCATAAAGTGTGTCAGGCCTGTGCCTCAGAATGTAGGAAGGGGATTCTGTTGGACCTCATCCTGAAATTACGCATTCCTGTGATCACCCATCATTAAGGCTTCTGAAATCTAGTTGATTCTGAAACCAGTAGTCTGCAAATAGAAAACAAAACAAAGCCTTTACAGCCTGAGAGTAACAGCTTCAGGTGGCTTGGTTTGTGCAGACAGTCCCAAGAGGTTGCTTTGTGAGAGGGAGTTCTTTCCCCAATCCTCACCGTCTCAAAAGAGTGCAAGAACATAAAATGTGATAGGAGCTATTTGCAAGCTTCAGTGACTTTCTGGCACCACTGCAAAGATAATACCAGAACATAGCTTTATGTTCTCTTCATTAAAAAAACAACAAACCAGTACCACAACCCCCATAAAAAAACCCACAAAAACTCACAACCCTTTACAATCATTTAATGAAAAAACTGTTTCCTATTCTAGGAAAGAAAATAGCTTTGATTTTTCTATTAAAAACTGAGACTTTGTCATCATGCAGGCAGGTCTTTGTGGCTCAGATGCACGTGCACATCTGTGATATTAGAACACTTGACGCTGTTCAGACAGTGTAATTACTCTTTACTTGCCAAATGTTTCAGCAAATTTTACAGTAATTTTTTTTCTCTGTAGAAGCCGTGTGCTTTTTGGATTTTTGTGCTTAATATTTTCCTTTGGTCATCTGATAGAAAGCTTTAAAATACCCATAAATAACAAAAGAGGTAATTTCTGCAGCAAGTGAAAGGTTTCTTGCCTGTAAATTCTTTTTAGTCGAGTTATATCCGGGGCCAGTGGTGTTATGCATGAGTCTTTGTGCAGCATATATTTAAAGTTAGGGAAGTAACTGCTGTTATGAGTGTGTTTTATTGTGGTGACTGGGTACAGTCCTAAATAAGTATTTAAAAAAAAAAATCTAGTCACTCTGGGTGGTTTTAAGCTGTTACATCCATAGCATATAGTGAAAATTGTAGCTGTGTTAAAATGCAGCTTATTCGTGCAATGAGTTTTTAGTTCCTAGTTGTTAATGCATTGCATGGCTGCATCTTTATTGCCACACATCTTTCTTTTTGTGGATTATTTGATCTTTCTTGGCTGGATACATGGAGTTCAGTTAGTAATTTGACCTTTTAGCTCTGTTGGAAAGCTTTGATTCTGTCTGTGATTTTTGTGAACTTTGATTTTGATTTTTTTTTTTTTTTGTACATGATTCATTTGCTGTGCTTCATTGGAAATGCATTAGCTAGCAATGACAGTGCTGTCTCATATGCAGAGGGCACCAGTGCATGAAGAGCGGTAGTTTGTGAAATAACTGCAGATGCAGATCAGGTTGTAGATTATCATAGTGTTAATGCCTGCAGTTAAGAAGAGGGTTTATCTTTTTCTCAACACAGGCATAGGATCTAATAACTGAATTTTATTTATTTTATTTTAGGACCTTTTTACACAGAAACAAATTACGCAGTTATTAGGTTTTTTCCACCTTGATAATAAAAAAGGGCAAAGGTAGTAATTTATTTTAATTTTAATTTATTATCTATAAAGGAATGATGCGTGTGTATAGTTGCCTTAATATAATACGATGCACTCTAAGGGCCCCTATTTGTGAACTAAATGTAGAGAGCTCTTCCTTATCCTGAATCTGGCAGTGGTGACTGTCCACGTAGTGTTCACAGAACTTGCATTAATATTCACTGTTGGGATGCACATGACTTGAAAGTAGAGCACTCTCATATCGCTCATATTGACGTTTTAGTCGAGTGATACATAGAGCCAGGAAGTCTAAAAACCCGACAGCTTTCTCCTGTTCATTCTTTTTTTGTTGTTGCTTGTTTAATTATGCATGAATTTTTGGTCTGAAATGTGCTGCTGCTGTTAGACAAAATATTTAACTTTGCTTTTGCTGTGGATCCTCATAACCCTGTGGGGTTCCTTATATGGCTTGTATAATGAATTAGTTGTATTTTGTAACAAAAGAAAATATTTGAGTGGTTAGAAGATTGTTTTTACTAATTAGGCTTTAAATAATTTTTCTTATTTTGGTGCTCGTTGCCATATTGAAGTGACAGGTAAATCACTTCGTCTCTTAATGTTTGTCTAAGCAGTGGTTACTTTTCATCAAAATGGAGAGAACAGGTAACATTGAACCAAAATTACTACGTAAAAGACCAACCCACAAAAAAACCCCTACTATAAACCAGAACTCTTCTATAAAGGGGGATTTAAAGATTTTGATGCTTGAAAGACTAAATAAAATAGTACTTGGGAGTACAGCTATCTTAGTGATACTGTTGTGTATGTTGGTGTGGTGTAATGATGGTCACAACAAATATTTAAGAAATAATAGATCTAACAAACTCAAAATTGCCAACTCACTGAATGACAGTAGTAGTGAAGCTAAAAGCTACATACCAACATCAGCTCCTTGAAATAATCCTTCCTTTACTAGTGCTGAGTTAGGGATTAGTGCTGTGTTATGCCGGTAAAATCATTGTTATGCTGAAGGTTTTTAAAAGCTCCAATTGAAAGGCTACAGGATTTCTTCTGTCCTGTTTTGACAGATACTAAATATTGTTTTAAGAGGTAACCTGCTTACCTTTTACCAGTGGGTGTTGTTTGAAATTATAGTAATTATTTTAATGAGAGAAATGTGCACTGACTGGCATTCCAGATCTCTTTCCGAAATTATTGAGGTATGTTTCCTTTTCATCTTAAATGTGGGAAACCAGGTCTGACGTTGCAGCTGTCCCCCTTATGCTGAACCATAAATGCATTCTGGGATTTGAGTGAGGTACTAGTGTAACATTGCAGTTCATAAATTTGTGAGCCAAGAGCAAGGATTGCAGCTCAGCTCATGAAGATGATGTAGCAGAATAAGAATAATCCAAATGATAATTGGTAAATCCTATTTCCTTTTGCCATCCTGACACCCGGGCTCTTGTCTGTTTACAGTGTGGGGTCAGTGGCATTTGGGCTGTGAGTGCACATTCCTCAGTGCTGCAATCTGAGCTGCCTTGAGCAGTCTCTGCCCCCATTATTCATGTTTCCAGCTGTTGGGTACTGTGTGTTAGCTTGGCCATTTGTGCAACTGAACAGTGAACTGATTGAGATACTAATCTGGCAGAGGGACTTCCTTTATTCTTCTTTTTTCATTGTGGATTGTTTGGGGTTTTTTCCTTTTTCTTTCTCATTCCCCTCCTGAATTCTTTGTTTTGTTTGTTTGGGTGGTTTTTTCCTCTGGATTCTTTTTTCTTTTCTGTTTTTTGGGTGTTTTAAAATTTGTTTTGCTTAACATGCCATTTTTTCAGTTAGAACAGTTCCCCAAACTGGTTTACTTCACAAATGGTGGATGCTTGTTACTGGCATGACATGGGGAATGAACTTGCATGGACACAAGCAACTATAGCAGTAGGAAGAGCTAGAGGTGGAGACTGCATGAGATGATACTGCTGCCAAGATTGCTCATCGAACTGTAACTTTGCAATGTGGCTGTGTAAATCTGCGGTATAATACTGAACATTTTAGCTTGCTGCAGTCAACTGTCTTGTCCTGTTTCTGTCAAATTCCTTTGGGTTATAGACCTCACTGGTATAAGAATAGCTTTAGTGATAGAGACAGATGTAATTGGTATCCCACCAGCAAGATGCTTTGGGAATTCTTCAAATTAAACATAAACTGCTATCAACTCTTAACTAGTCCAGCTGGGAATATGGAAGGAAAAATTAGATGTACTCAGATTCGCTGTCATCAGAGGTTCTGAATTGCCCTTGCAAAAACATCAGAAATTCGCAAATCTCTGTTCTTTCTTGAGTAAAGTCATCAGTCTTCTCTGTTTTACTCACAGAATCAAAGAATAAATTTATGTGGGTTCTGACCATGACTAAAAGAATTTTGTGTGTCATACTCTTGAGTTTAACTGAAATTTGTATTTTTATATAAAACTTAAAATTATTTTGTATAGTTTTTTCAGTTGGTGAGAAAGTGAAGGAAACTTGGTACTTTCACAAGTACAAACAGAGGTTTAAGCAGCATATTGCAGTCATTTTCTTAATTAAAATTGACACCTGCAATTATTGCCTATCTAAAACCACTGAAGATGCATCTTTCAAGAAAGATCACCTAATCTTGGTTTCCATTTCTGGATATACCTGTTTTGAGAAAGGAGGAGGCAAAATATTTCAATTTTGCAGGCTGTGCTGTTAAAGATATCTTTGCCGTTTCATATAATGGGGTGTTTTTTGGCTTCAGTAGGAATCTTAGGTGTTCTTTTCTATTTGTCTTGTGAGCTTTTGTCTGTATGGACTTTTTTCATGGTATAATTAACTCTTAACAAAATGCCTGTAAAAATACAATTCGGAAACACTCATTTGGGGATTGTTTTTGTTTTGAGGAGTGTGTGGTTGTTGGGGTTTTTTTGTTAACTTTCATACACTGAGATTTGTTTCTGTTCTACTAGGTCCCATTCTTGTGTCTTCAAAATTGTGGATCTGTTGAAATGGCAGTATAATTAGAACCTAATTCTTCTGAAATTTATTTTGCGTAACTCATTCTACAGATATTTTGCATAACTAATGTTGCAAATATAAACTGAAATATATCTAAGAAGTTATTACAATATACGTGTAAGAATTGTTTTGAAGATGTGTATAGTGCCAAGTGGAAAATTTCCAGAACCCAGATTCATATTTTGTGACTGGGGGCTTAAATTTCCTTTAAATATGGTCATATAAGAATGTGGAGAGAAAATGGCCTTCTCTATCAGCTCTGTTAATAAAACATCAAGATATGGTAATTTTGGAATATGCTCAAAACAGCTCAGTCAGGAGAGGGAGACTTTAAGTTGATGACTTCTTATTACTTCCTGCCTTTCCTTGTTGGACTTGCAAAAGCTTTGTCAAGAAATGGGGTATGTTTGCAAAGCCTGAGTAGCAAGAAGGATGAATTGATGACTTTCTGTGCTAGCAGACACCATTTCAGAAATTCTGTGTGTATATGCATGCATGTGCAAAAGCGAACCAAGAAGCTTCATGAGATAATTGATAATGTGGTTGTAGCTTGTAATGTTTATTTAACAGCAGCACTAGATTTTTCTGCGTGTGTGAACTCACTTTTTGAAGTCAGACTTCTTTTTTTCAGAGAGTGAATTGTCTTTGATTTTTTTGTAACTTCTTACAGGTGTCAGATGATGGTCGATATGTCTTGCTGTCTATCAGAGAAGGCTGTGATCCAGTGAACAGACTGTGGTATTGTGATCTACAGAAAGAGTCTCAGGGTATATCAGGTATGTGTTCCTTTGTAAGTTTTGCTTCCTTTTAAGATAAAATAAAATTTGAAATACTTTGTTTGAATGAATATATATGTATATTTAAATATGTCTATTGCTTAGCTACCTTAATGGAGAAATTAAGGATAAAATAATAAATTATGGATAAAATAAGAACTGCTAGCATTTCATTTTCTATTATGTATCAGTAGATGAAAATCTCCATTCTTAGTTCTGTAGTTTATTTAAAAGGTTACAAGGAAAAATTGGCATAGTATAAGCAGCCGTACCAGTGTATGTTCCATTTCATTCTACACCAGTGATACTTTTCCATGTTTAAACTTTTTTTTCATATTTAAAAAATTTCATATATATCCATTCAAGTGCTGATAGCATTTTTTTTCAAAAAGTAACTGGCTTATGGATAACATTTGTTTTCTATGTCTAGTGCTAGGAAATACACAAAAGTCCTCCAGTGTTATTTGGTAGCACCATTGTTGTTACAGTAGAAGTGTCAACTCATATTTCAAATGCGCTTTCATTAAATGCTCCTGCCTTGCCTTCTAGTTGGAGTAGCCTTTGGTTTTGTGTGTTGGGCTTTGTAGCCACAATGGTATGAGCTGAAAGTATGGCACTTTACTCCATATGGCTGTTGTTGAAGGTTGGCATAGTTAGCTGGTTTACTGATTGGTGCTTTTGCATTTCCAGAGTACTGGATTACTGAAAGGTATTCCTCAGTATGTGTTTTGTATAGAACACAACTTATATTTTTTGAATCCTGCAGCTTCTCTCTTGAGAAACTTTGGAAACAGAATAAATACTGCAGCAGTTCTTTGTTGAATATTGGATCTGAAGAAACTTGTTCTCTTGTTTATTAACAGAATATTTCAGGGTAAAGAGAGTACAATACTACTGACTTGTCTACAACCAAACTTAAGCCAAGGCTGCCAGCAACTTCCACATGCACATCCAATTCTTCCTTGTTTGTACATACCGGGTCAGGCAGGGCACCTTTATTTCTTGGGCTTCATGATCTCCTTGGGAAGTTATCATCAAGGCACTGTAGAATTCTGGATTGCTTGAGCCCTGCTGCATTGTCCTTCCACACAGAAGACATCACAGTGGCTAGAATTCCCACCATAAGGAGAATGGCCTGTCAACATAAGTCTTCTTCCAGTTGTCTGAAGAAGGCATCATCTACTTCTTCCTGATTAGGAAGTCTATAGCATATACTACTACATACAGTAGACTACTACTACTACATACAGTAGACTACTACTACTACATGCTCTATAGCATATACCACTACAGTAGTACCCATGGTGGTCTGCCTGTTAATCTTAACCTATGAGCTATTGACAATCTCCTGAACTGTCCCAAGGCAGAACTCCACAAATTCCAGCTGTCCTTTCACATAAAAGACAACTCACCTCCTCACCTTGCCAACCTGTCCTTACTAAACAGCCTTTATCCATCCATTGTAGCATGGCAGTCCTGTGAGCTATCCCACTATGTCTCCATGATCCCAGTGAGGTCATAGTCCAGAAGCTGCACCCAGACTCCTCACTCCTGTTTGTTCTCATGTTGTGTGCATCAGTGTAGAGGCAGTTCAAGCAGGCACCCAGGCATGCTGATTCCTCTGTACAGGCTTGAGAGCTTTCTCCATGAGGCTGTTCTGTAGGCACTTCCTTCTTCACATGCCTATGCTTGGAGAGATTCCACTTCAGCTCTGTTTTGTTGGTTGCTGTGTCTCTTTCATTCTTATCACTCAGGCCCTTGGCTTGCCTACCCCATCCACATCTTCCTTACTTGTTGAGAAATCTCTTCCTCCTGTTTTTGTGGTTTAAAGCTCTGTTTACTGGGTTGTCTAACCTGCAAGGATACTTTTGCCTTGCTTCATCAGGTGGACAGCAGTGCAGCAATAATACAGAATGGGGTAACCTAGAATTGCTGCTGAATCATTCGTTTTTCTCTTGGATGTGTATGGGTGAATGTGTCCTGTTCCTTAATTGCAGCCTGCTTTCTGCAGAAATAAGAGATGCTTAATCCCACATTGCTTTTTGAGGTATTGGCTCCCAAATGCATCAGTGGTAATGGAATAAGGCAGGAGTCCCGGTGGTCCAACTCTCACAAGAATGTGTGGGAGGTCATTTGGCCAGGCAGAGGTGAGAACATAAGCTTGTGGCATAAATTTAATCTTGTTATACCCTGAAAATTCACTCAAATGAGCACCGTTATGGATACCTGAGATGTGGAGAAGGCTTCAGAAGAAATTTTTATCATCCTAGACTTAAGCCACTTTCAGTCAGAGTTCTCTCCCCTGTGGATTATCAGAGGTATGAAAGTCAATGAACATTTGTCTTCCAACTTTGATATTCATAACATCTCTCTCCTGTGTGAATTTTTGGGTGACACTCCGTTTATGCTGAATCGTAATATAAATTGAGTTAGAATGTCAAATGACTTTATACAAACTCATACACCACTAGGTTCCACTATTTCCAGAGTTCAGAGACTTATATATCTTTGTTGCATACAACACTCTGTTTATGTGTTGTACTCTCTTAAGAGGACTTTTAAGATTCACCCTCCCTGTGCATCTGTTTACTTGGATCATTATGGTGTTCAGCAGGGCTTTGTCATTGTGGTTGTGGTGACCTGAGATGATGAAATTTCAGAGCCCACCTGTGGATTAGAAGGAGCAGTTATAAGCACCATTACATTTCTAGAGAGCTCCTTAACCTATTTTCTCTTCTGATTTTTCCCAGAAGTGCCAGCTGTAAGTCATAGATCAATTCATAGTGTGTTAGACAAGTGTGTTCTCAGAGTTGAAATAAAGTCTAACAGCTGTAACTGGGAAAATGCAATGGAATATCATAGGCAAGTAATACTGGCTGACAGGGAGGTGTATGATATAAAGGACCTATGGGACGGACAAATGGGGTAATGCTGTTTGGTTTTAAATTTGTAAACCTCTTTCCTTGAATGGGCTATTAGCTGAGTTGGGTGTGTGATTATAAGGCAAAGTTGCTCTAAGCCACGTGTTCATCCAACAGCTGTTACATCATTGAGTGCTTTCAGACCCAAAGTGGATGAGATGATTAATGAATTTTCTTACCTTATGCTGTAATGAAGGACTTTGGTCACTGCCAAATTCTGTGTTGGAGGTAAAGAGAGAATCACCTCTGGACTGTAGATGTGGTAAGATGATGGACTGAATGTACCTGTTTAGACCATTTGCTGAGGCTTCTGCTCTCCTGTGCTCCTTCAGGATGATTTAGTCCATGTGAAATACAAGTGTCTCTCTGGACAGATTTGGACCCCTGTGCTGATTGCAAAAGGTGCCCATGGCTTGTAGCTCACATGCTTCTAAGACTAAAGGGAGAAAAAGGAAAAGGGAAATACCACAGAACTGAAAGCAACTTGAAAAAATTAAAGCAGCAACATTTCTCCTGTGGCATCTGAAAAAAAGTACAAAGTTGAAGGGAGAGAGAAAATGATTTGATTAAAACAGATGTTTGTGAAGAAGATGTCAGAAAAAAAGAGAACTAGTTGCAGGACTATTTGAGTGAATATTAGTTATTTCAGAAATTGTACTGGCTGGCAAAAAGGGAATGAGGGAAATTGAAAAATGAAAGAAAATGGATGATATTATAGGTAGCCTGGGATCTAGCAGGTAACACATCTGATAGAGATGCTGTTTTAAGGACAGAATGATGTGACAGTGAAACTCCAATTTAGTGACCATAAAGAAGAGGTGAAATAACACTGGAGAGGCTCTGATTATTTCAGTCAAAATGCTTTTACATTGGAGAGATGCTTGCTGAAGACAAAGGTGCAAATAAGTCTGAATTGGCAACTGAAAGCTGAAAATGACCATTGAATTCTTAGTTACTTATGTTTTTAACACCTTATTAAGGTGGTATTGGCTAAACTGCTTCCTGGATTGTTGAAATTGATTGACCAAGGAAAGCTTCTGCCAAGAGACAGGACTATGGTTTTGTAATGAAGAGAAAAAAAGTAAGAGCTAGTAATCAAGGGAAAGGACCTAATATATGGAATGTACCTCAGAACTGAAGGGACACAACTGGTATTACAAACAATCTTGTAGTAATTTTGTACTTAGGTTGTTCTGTTCCCCTCTTCTTTTTTTTTTCCTTCTTCTGTAATAGGCCTCTTACATCTGTGTTCCTTATATCACTTCCAGTGTTTGGACCTGTCCTTTAAAATCCCACAGAGACTGGTTATAGAAGTGTCCTTTACACTATTTAATTTCTTTGAGATACTTCAGAATTTAAGTCCTGTTTGAGCAGCAGGTCAAGATAAATGCACAAGTGTGTATTTATGGAGTAAAGCCATACTATGGCTGTAGAAGCTCTGGTGCTCAATATACTGACTGTGTTATCCTGCAGCAGCATCCTGGCTGTAGCAGCAGGGATGAATAGGCAGACCTGACTTCTCTTGTCTGGATGGAGCAAAACAAAGGTTAGGACTTCCCTCAACTATGAAGGGATCACAATAATAAACTATTCCTGTCATTGACATTTCATAGGCTAGTTACCTGTTACTAACTCTTCTTGTACTGAATAGCAATATTGTGGTTTCTAGGTTGAGGCCCTTGCATTCAGTGAAAGCCATTTGTGTTTCCATTAAATGATTCATAGTTTGGATCCCTTTGATGGTATGTTGTACATCTTATTTAGAAAAAGTTATTGTTTGTGTAATTTTTCTCATTTCACTGGGGACTTAAAAATGTGGAAAACTGGCAATCTGGCAATATTTCACTGGATATGGAGAGGTTGGGAGGTGGCAGATTTCATATGATTGAATAAAAGTTTAAGTCTTCTCTTTCATGTATAGACTTTATTGATGTGGTTTTTCATTATTATTTTCATTTTGGGGGACTTGTTTGATTTACCTGAACTAGTCTACTTTAGCACACAGCTGAATGTATGGGAAATTAAATACTCATGAAATATTTCAAGTCTGGTGTCAACAAATTTCTCATAGTTCTGAAATTGTTTGTATTGTAAAGTCATCATTTAGAAAGAGTGAATGTGCTGTACTTAAGGGTTGTTAGAATTAAAGTTGGCTAGCTCATTTGTGGGCTTTGTTTCTAACTTACTGTAGAGTAGAAACATAGCACAATTTTTTAAAAATATTTTTACCTATATGTTAGGAGACCTGCTTGCTCAGAATAAAGTTTTATTTTGTCTCTGAGAGACAAAAAAAGTCCTTTTCCCTCAAAGAGCACAGTAGCTGGTTGAATTATTTTACTTAAATTTGCAGAGTAGAGTGGAGAAGCAGGGTGATAAGGGAGATATCTATCTTGGGAAAAGAAAGAAGAAACAGGAGTGCAAAATTAAACAGTATGTTTCGTGTGTGGAAATAGAAAATGCTTAGTAAATATCTGCCTGATAGAACTTGGAAGATGGCAGTGAATTCAGGGGTGAGTCAGCTACTGTGGGAATCATTAAGCAACACAGTGTAGCCCATAACAAGCTTACAGGAGCTCAGATATTTCTTTCCCCAGTAGGTGAAAGGAATGTGTAGTCTTCTGTTTTTGCTCTTATTTGCATACGGCATGTTTTTATAGCAAGAAAATATTTCCTTTTTAAATTTCAAATAAATTGAACAGTTTGTGGCTGTTTTCAATAGATTAATCCAACCAGATAAGCACATTCAATCAAAAAACCAAAACTGTAAAACCCTCTTTTGCCTTCTTAAATTGTGAAATTCTTCCATATTTATGCTCAATTACATGCCTGTCCCATTTTTGCTGTCTGTCTAGACAATACAAATAAAAAAGTAAATGTGCACCTTTTCAATCTGAGACACTGTAAGGGAAGATTCAGATTGTTCCACAAGAATCACCAAGAAATGGAACAGAATGATTCTGCTAACAATCCAAAGCAAATTGCTTTGATGAAGAGGAAATCTCTGGTTTAACTTTCTCAGAAGTTTACTTTTTATGAAACATGGTTTGTCCCATATTTGCCACTTAGTTATTGCTTTAGTAATCTTGAATTAATAATTTCATTCCTGCACAGCATGAATTGTTGCTTCTTTTTGCATATACTCCCTTTAAATAATAAGTGAGGTGATAATGATGTCGTCAAAGACTCTCTGGAAGCGTGACATTTTGTTAGTTCTGTTGTACTGAAGGAAGTTGCGTCCTGTGCATTCATTGATTCTTCATGTATTTCTCAGGCTGTGGTTCAGTGGAAGTTAATTTGCCCTGTGTTGAGTGGGAAATAATCTTGTCTCTGAATGGAGATCACATCTAGTAAATGACAGAAGCCTATTTCTAAATGCTTAGGAAACTTAAAAGGATTTAATTTGTTTTTTTCGACCTCTGAAAATTTAGGTGTGTCAATAGGTCTTCCCCCTTTAATGTATGTCATGATATTTTTGTCAACAGCTGTAGATTAATCGAATTTGCAGAGCAGTCTCCTGTGATAATCCTTGTCAGATTGTTTTCCCCAGAAGATAATCTACGCAGCAGTGTTTCTGTTTCTTTCCATGAGCTGTATAAGGAGCATCTGAGCATCTTTTCTGCCTCCCAGATTAGCTAAAATGTTCTTCATGCTTCCCCTCTTCACAGGGTTTCTACTGTATACAGACTGAGTCATTTTCCTCTTCAAATGTTCGGGTTGTTTGCTAGGTTTTTAAGTGGGCCATTGTGAGCTACTCGTGCCAAGAATGCTCCTTTTTAGAATAAAAAATCACTGTGGTAAGTAACCTGTGACAAATACATAATAGCTTCATTTTAATGGGGATTTTAAATTAGTCTGAAAAGATAAGAGATTTGGGGAGATATTGTTCCCCCTCCTCCCCTACTATCATAGGCCTCTTGTGAATCCCACCAGGTTAACCCAGTTTGTGGCACAGTTTTTGTGACAAAACTCTGTTAGAAATGGCCAGGTTTACCGACTGGAATTTTATGTTTACAACTAACTTAACCAAACACACTTCCTAAAAAAGTTTTTTTTTATCTTATATCAGTGTTTTACAAATACTCAATTTCTCAAGACCTGTGGTCATAATTCACAGTATTGTGGCAAGGCAATGCTGTGAGAAGACCCCACTGGGAGAAGACAGCTCTCTGCTCTTTAAGCTTTTGGGGTACTTCCCTTGCTGTACTCTGTTTCAAGTAACTGTGGCTATGGGAGCTCTTCCCTTTGTGCTTGCCTCTTTAGTTCCTTGTGGGGTGAGGTTTAGAAAGATCAGGGACAAAATTATGGGATTCTTGTCTGGATTTGACCACTCTGTCAGCCAGCTGATATGCTACCAACCATAGCCAACTGGTATGGTATAATTTTGCTTTATGAATCAGTAGCAGGAGTGCAGTGCCTGTTGGGCCAGGAAGGACAGCACTGTGGGTTCATGTCCAGAAAGTTATCCCTCATTCAAGACTCCAAATTTCCCTACTTATCTTGCTAAGCTGCTAGTAGGCTTTTCAACTCCTGACTCCTGTAACAAACATTTAAAAGGGATCTTACTTAGCATTACTAAGTGTTTCTTAAAAAACACATGTATTTACCCAGTAGCTGAGCACTGTAAAGCACGATTTTTAGAAGCTATTTTATCAAACTTGTCTTCCAGAATACAGACAGCACTCAGGTTTGCCTGTTTGTTGAACCAGTCAAACAAGAAAACTTCTCTCATTAATCACCTTGCTTAACTGTTCTTAGTATACCTGAAAATGCCTCATAGTAGCTGGATACAAACAGCTGGATACACAGTAATCAAGCAATTATATATTAGCAAACCTTTGTGTACACCTTACCAAAAAAACCCCCAAAACAAAACAAAAAACACACAAAAACCCAACCAACCAGAAAAAAAAACCAAACACCAAGCCAAAAAAAACCCCAAGCAAACTGCAAAAACAGTGGGGGTTTTTTTGTAGCATGTCTCTTCATGCTTCTGTGGCTGGTAATAATTTTTTTTTCCCTTTTCTTGAGAAATGAGATTGGCTCTTTTTGATTAGATTGTCAGCCTTGACTGTTTACTCTTTTGAATATGTGATTTGGTGCAGTGAAGAAGGAATTTAGCACCAATCTGTTGGTGTGCAACAAGAAATAAATGAAACCTATTTTATCACCCTTTGCTATGATCTTAAACGAGCATGACATGGCCTATTGGTCTTGTTGAAGTTGTCCTTAATATTGACCTTTTTCTTTATTTTGTATTGTGGTAGCAGCTAAGAAGCCTAATAAAAAAATCAGGATCCTCTTGTGAGCGCTGTAGAACTGTTTTATGAGTTACTGACTCAGAGCTCTGGGCAGAGCTCCACTTTGCTCTTCCCAGAGGACCTGAAGCATGAGAACAGAGGGGAAAAAACAAAGGATATAAACCAGCATGAGGAGCAGAAGAGGTGGCTCTTCTTATAACCTCTGGGCACATAGAAGCATAGCGTTAATGAAAGGCTGCAGTGATTTCTGGAATGCAAAAAGCTGAGAGGGTTGGCTAATGGGAAAGCACACCTGACTTGTTGGATTGGAAGGGAAGCTAAAGACAGGTTTGTTTAAAGTAGGAGGTATGAGGCTTTCCAGAGAGAGAACAGGGGTAGGGGCTCTTACGGTTGGGTACTGGGCTGCTGGGAGGTTGGTAATTTGTGTCTGGTGGGAACAGTGTGAGGTGGTGGGAGGACACATGTAGGGGAATAGGAGCTAGTGAAAAATACTTGAGAACCACTGGCTTGAAAAGATGTGATAAAAGTTGAGCAAACACAGAAGTTCACAGCTTGCTGGTTGCTTAGTCATTGTCAGCTGGAACTGCTTTGTACCAGACTGGCAGAGAAAGGTTGCAAGAAAGAATGTAAGAGCAAGGCTATCAGTCAGAAGTTTTTTTGTTTCTTTGTTTAGAAGGTTGTTCTTTTTTCCCCACACCGAAGAAAGCATGTATGTGGCTTGAGGGCAGGTGGAAAAAGGTAATGTTTGTCCACTTCAGTGTTGAAAATAGGATTGTTTGGCCTTTTGTGTTTTAGTTTAGCCTTGCAATTTATCAGGCTCTCTTAATAAATAAAGAAGCAATGAACAGTGCTATATACAGTAACATCAAAGGGATGAGTCAGTATGTGCTGTGTAGCCTGAAAAAGTAGATCAAAACCTTTGTAATGAAAATGAACAAGAGATAGTGAGGCGACAGCAGACACCAGCTATAAAGTGGAATGTGGTGGGAGGGAGAATATTCTTCCATGTTTTGAAAAACTTTTCTGGGATAAAAGTAACTTTAAAAAAAGTTTCAGAAATGAACTTCAAAAGCCTATTGTAGCCTAACAAATGGGGAGAAAAAATTTAGTTGTCTTGAAAAATATGTGGAAGGATCAACAATAGAGTGTTTAACAAAAATGTTTCATATCCCTTAAATGTCAATTTCAAAGAGTTTTGCTTTCACTGTAATTTTTTATTGTATGTATACATAAATATAAGTAAAAATACATATTTTATATGTATTTTTTTTGGAGGCAAATTATTAGCAATAAAAATAAATAAAATTAGCAACACAAAAAGCACTATGGAGTGTCATCTGTTTGGATTTCTGTAAGGCATTTGTGATCCCCTCCAATATCCTTCTCTCTAAATTGGAGAGATATGAATTTGATGGGTGGACTGTTGGGTGGATGAGGAATTGGATGGATGATTGCAGCCAGAAGGTAGTGGTCAACAGCTCGGTGTCCCAATGGAGATGGGTGACAAGTGTCTATGGTCTAATGGGACCATACAAACTTGGGGGTCCCGTACTGGAAGAGGTGCTGTATAGTCAATGGGATTGAGTGCACCTTCAGCAAGTCTGCAGACATCACCAAGCCGAGTGGTGCTTCACACCTGAAGGACAGGACACCATCTAGATGGACCTGGACAAGCTGAGGGAAAGGACCCATGGGAACCTCATGAAGTTCCTTAGGGTCAAGGTGCTGCGCCTGCATTGGGGTAACCCCCTTTATCAATGCAAGCTGCAGGATGAAGGGATTGAGAGCAGCCCTGCTGGGGCTGAGAAGGACTTGGTATTGGTGGATGACAGGCTGGACATGACCTGGCAATGTGCACTCACAGCCCAGGTAGCCAGTTGTATCCTAGGCCGCATCCAAAGCAGCGTGGCCAGCAGGGTGAGGGATGGGATTCTGTGCCTCTGCCATGCTCTCATGAGACCTCACCTGGAACACTGCATCCAGCTCTGGGATCCCCAGCACAGAGAGGACGTTGACCTGTCGGAGTGGGTCCAGAGGAGGGCCATGATGAAGATCAGAAGCCTGGAGTGCCTCTCCTATGAGGAAAGGCTGAAAGAGCTGTGGTTGTTCAGCCTGGAGAAGAGAAGGCTTCAGGGAGACCTTGCTGCTGCCTCACAACTTTAAGGGAGTCTGTAAGAAAGATGGGGACAAACTTCTTAGCAGGGCCTGTTGCCATACAAAAAATGGTAATGGTTTTAAACTAAAAAAAGGGGAGCTTTAGACTAGATGTAAGGAAGAAGATTTTTACAATGAGTGTGTTAAAACATTTGAACAGGTTGCCCAGAGAGGTGATGGATGCCCCATTCCTGAAAACATTTAAATTCAGGTGGGATGGGGCCTTGAGCAACCGGATCTAGTTGAAGATGTCTCTGCTCATTGCAAGGGGGTTGGCATAGATGGTCTTTAAAGATCCTTTCAAACTCAACTATTCTATGAAATTAAATAGCTTGCTGTTAATTTGAGCAAGGACTTCTTCATGCTGCTACTGTTTGACTGGACATTAAATTTATAAATCACAGAATCGTAGAATGTTGAGGGGTTGGAATGGACCTTAAAGATCATCCAGTCCCAACCCTACCTGCCGTGGGCAGAGGCACCTCCCATTAGACCAGGTTACACTCAAAGCCTTATTTAACCTGGCTTTGAATACCACCAGGGTAAATAGTATTCATAATGATAAATAGTGTTCATATTTTTTAGATGAGGTATTCATGCTTTTGTTTATTTTAGAGAAAGTGTAGTGTGAGGGAGAGAGATTACCTTTGATGCCTGCTTTTCTGTTGCTGTGTTCTGCTGTCTGAGGGCATGAGCTATAACTCTTTCAAAATGAATCATACATACTCTCTTTTCCCATCTTTTGAGTGATTATCCCAGTGGAAGTAAAATTGGAGCCTTGAAACTGATTGAGAAATGTCTGCTCATAAAAGTGCTTGATTTCTTTCTTCTGAATTAATCTTTGATTATATCTTGACATGTCTGAACTTTTTAACTCAAAGGAATGAATATTGCTTCGTTCCATTTATTTATATTTTAGATGGCAAATACATTAACTTTCCATGATCATTGAGTAGCTGTCATCCATCATCTGCAAAATGAGTGGTACCCTCTCAATACAAACACAAAAGTTGCATTCCTTTCAGGAACATCCTAATATCTCCTTTCCAGTATTTCCTCCCTCAGATGTTTATAAGTGAAGTCAGGTCCCAAGACATAGAGAGATCTTGCTTTTAAAGAGAGTCCAAATTGTTTGAAAATCTCTCTTGCCTTTGGAGACCAGAGTGAGACAATTAAATATTTGTGGCTTTGAAGAAAAAGGAGGAAAAAAGCCCTGAGTTCTATTCTCTAGCTGCCTGGCTCAGAACAAGGGCTTGAGAGCAAGCTGAGTATTGCATGATTCAAAAAGAAATTAGATTCTGATGTGGAAGTAGATGTCTGAGTGAAGGACTCTGCTGTTCAGTTCCCAGAATGTGTTATGAACGTGTCACACGGGCCCTGAAACAGTCTGTTCCAATCTGATCTATGCTGTGTACCATGAGATTATCTGTCTTCTACTGAACGTAAAACCTAGTGTGGATTAGTACTGTGAAACACTGTAATAGGTTGTCTAGAGAGGTTGTGGCTGCCCCATCTCTGGAGGTGTTCAGGTTGGACAGGGCTTTGAGCACCTGGTCTAGTGGAGGGTGACCCAATCCATGGCAGGGTGGTTGGAACTAAATGGCTTTTAAGATCCCTTCCCACCCAAATACTCTGTAGTTCTATGAAAATCTAGGAGTTAAAAAGTCATGATCATTCCTTGAGTAAAAGTTTATTTACTTAATGTTTGTACCATAATAAAATGTGGCATCATTCTTTGGGATAGAAAACCTGACCTATTGTTACGAGCCAAACCTCCTGGTTCATTTCCTGAGCTTTCTCAGCGCTGCCCCATTTCTAGAAAAGCTGTCTTGCAAAAAATGTCAGGACAGAATGGAATTTATGGAGATGAACATTTACATCTTCATCTGATAATTTTGATTGCTGGAGCACATGAAAAAAGCCAAATGCAAGTGTTTGCCTTTTGAAAACTTTTTTTCACAGTGTCAGATAACCCTACCGTTAAACCCTGTCTCTCCAGCAGGCACAGACAAGGGGTAATTTGCCATGAATTGATTGTTTGGCCTTTCCATGAAACATGAAATATGGAAGTATTGAGAACATTTTGTGAAGTAATTAACAGTGACTCTCAGCAACTCTATCCTTTCTGTCTAAAGGGGGTTGGTAACAAGACCTTGTGGTAATTCATACTGTTATCAATTTGTTCAGATTAGCTTTTCCTTCTCCTGTAGTTGTCATCATTCACTTACAGACCTGCTTCATCAATCAGAGCTCTCAGCAGACCAGGGAATGTTTTACTGTGTTCAGAGGCCAGTACAAGACTGAGGGCTTATTCTGTCATGCTTACTGATACAATTTCTCTTTTGATCTTCTGTGGATCCAAAAACTTTGTTTAAAAATTCTGTCTGTACACTGAATGTGGCTTTTGTCCTTTGCAGAAGCCTAACTCTGTAGGATTATGATTTTCTGTTGTGTGGCATGGCTTTATTGTCCACTGAATTCTACCTGCAGTTCCTATTGTAATGCAGTTATGTGATGGTGAATAACTGGCTGGTGTAAAGTATATAGGCAAAACCATCTGTATCTTTTCAGCAATGTATTTTAATAGGAGGACTGGCAGCAGAAAGGATTAGGGTATAGCAGCAGTATACAGGAAACTGTCATGCTTTTCCTATATATAATAAATGTGTCTCATTGTATGCTTATGTGGATTAAACTGAAGTCTTCAGTGGTTCAGGTGTTAAGAGTAGCCTTAGACAGTACAAATGCCACTTCTCAGTGACTCTCCTCAAAGACACATGTTCTCAGAGGGCTGCTGGTTAAACCTGTGAGAGTCTTATCAAGATCTAGTTCTTCAACTCTTCCCTCTCCTCCTGTCTTTTTATGAAGAATGGACTGAATGTCCATGCTTCACCTTGTTTTTCAAGTACTTTTTGAAGTCATAACTTACAGACTTACTGTTCTTTTTGTTACTGAGAAGCAAGGCCAGAGTGCTTGACAGGGGGGCAGTGCCATGCTAGTGAGCTCTGTGGGCCTGTCCCTTCCTTGTGTTGCCGCTGGCGTGACCTAGGGAGCACTGGTGTCTGTCCCCATCACTTTTCAGCCATATTAGTGCCCAGTGAACTGCCTGTGTTTGTCACCAGGTTGTTATTCCTAGCCCAAAGGAGAGACCTAAGCAGGAGGATCTGAGGCAATGCTAGAGCATCCTTTCAGTCACAGCCACAACTAGGTCACCTGCAACCAGCCATAAAGAAGCGTCCTCTTATGTCTGATATCTGTGTCATGGCAAAGGGTTTCCTCCTCTCACTGGAGAAACTAAAGCACATACCCTGTGCAGTAATGATGTGTCTGATGTGAGGGCTGCCTGTAGTTGCCTCATTACTGCCTCTAGTCCTGGATTAGATGTTGGCATATTTAACCACTTCAGTGAGACAGTGGTTTAGAGGTAATTCATCTGCAGTATTTGTCATCTAAGGACTACATAAAAGCCACTTTAATAAGATGGATGCTCTTGTTTTTGTATAATAACAACTACGTGTACCCCTGTAGAACATCAACCCTCTCACTTTTTTACTAGCTGTTCATTTGGGAGTGGATGAATGAGTTGCAAGGAAGCAATGCAAATCCCTAATGTCACATTATTGTCCTTTTTCTTCATGGAATCCAAGTTCTATTGCACTCATGGAGACTACAACTATTGTGTACATTTACCATTAAAAAAGTGGGGGTTTTCAACAGTCTGGCGATTTCTTTTTATGAAGTCTTGCTCTTCAGTTTAATGGTTTCATTCTGTTAGATACCAGTATTGTTATGGTGTTACTCTGCAGTTAAAGTTTTTATTTACTGAAATGCCTGTGCTTGTGACTTGGGATCTTGAAATGGTTTCGCTGGTGTTTATCAGGGTTCACTGTAGGCTGGATTTGCTTTTACTGGGCATCAAAGCAGGTTTTCTCTGTAGAACTCACAGCAACTGGAATGACTTAGCAGGATTTTTCTTCAATGTGAAATCTCTTGAGAAGAGCAAAACTTTGGATCTCAGCAAAAATCAGAATTTGGGCAATGTGTTCACTCAGGATACTAAGTTGACTGGATTATCTGGAAAGTTTGTATTACAGCAGTATGCAAAGTAGAATTTAATTGGCTTATCTATCACTTTGCATGAAGAGACAGGGAAGTTTTCCTTAAACCAAAATGGCAATTAAGAAATACAAACTTTATGAATGTACCAGGCCTGACTATACTCTGTTATTACATCTAATGGGTTTTAAATGACCTTAGTCATCTTACTGCTTCCTCAATTATTCTTTCCTTTTTTTTAATTTACAGTAATTACAGCTCAGCTATGATCTACTTGCATTATTCTGCTCAGCTTTTAATAGTATAAAATAAGCTGAAATGCTTTTATATTGATGCAAACATTGCATTATAGAGTTTCACAAACAAATTTATGAACAGTTTATTTGTTTATACTTAAAAGCAAAGACCCAACCTGTAGCTTTAGGAAAGGGGCAGACAGTACACTAAATGTTATTTTGAGATATAAAAGCTTTAGTTTCACATATCAGTATGGATTCTGATTTTTCAGCATAGCTAATGTATGATACTTAAAATAGTAAGTTTGGATGATAGGTTGGGTTGTAGATACAACAAGTATATTGCATACCTTATCTAGCGTTGATGCTTTTTCTTTCTACTAGCCTCTCAACCTATTGAAAAACAGGAAAATGTGAATAAAAAGCAGTGGAGTCTTAAAATCCCATCTCCAGGTTGAGTCAGTACTACCCACTCTGTACCACAGTCTGAAACTGAGGTAATTGATGTTTGAGAGAAGTCCACTTCTTTTACTGAGTGTGATATTCTAGGAGTTTGATAGGGAAAATGCAATTTCATTCTTTGCAAACCCAGATGTTTTAGCTAACTGTAGTTGTCCTTTGGTGGTGACAAGCTTCTGCAGAACAGCATTTCAGGAATGTTGTTTCTGAGTTGAAAGGGAAATTCCTCATGTTGAAGTTTATTGTACTCATTCCGATAGCATCATTTCTCTTCTGCAGGAAGTTCTGGGCTTTTAAGGAGAATGGAAAACTTTCAAAGTAAAATTTTTTGCAGGAACTAAAATCCCCAAACATTTCTTTATAATTAAATAATTTTATGAACGCTGTTAAAAATAAAATTGAGCTTGAAAGCTTAGTGCAGTCTTTCAACTCATCTGCAGCCCTTCATTCGAAGTCTGTAGGAGAGGGCACTTGTGAACTCCCTTGACGAGAACCTGATGTGCTCGATGGCATTGGCTTCTCAGCAGCCACTGTGGTAGAAGCATTTCTGTGGCAAACATCTGAGCGCTCCAGCAGCCCCTTAGGAAAGCTGGTGAAATACTAGCCAGAGTTCTGAAAGTATGCTGCATGTATTCTGCTAAAAATTCCTCAAAACCAGTCATGTTAACATGTCCGTGAACTGGCATTTTTCCACTTGGTATGTATTTTGGCCTTTCCATAGCTGTACTACTTCTGGTCACCGCCGTTGTTTGAGAAAGAGCCTACAGCAATTGCCAGGAAGGCCTTGCCCTCAGGTGTTGAAAGGTTTTGTTTGAGGAGAAAAAGAATTGACATTCTATGTCTGGTCTTGCAGGAATTCTTCAGTGGGTGAAGCTGATAGATAACTTTGAGGCCGAGTATGAATATGTCACCAATGAAGGAACAGTGTTCACTTTCAAGACAAACCGCCATTCTCCAAATTATCGGTTAATCAACATTGACTTCAGTGACCCAGAGGAATCCAAATGGAAAGTTCTCGTCCCTGAACATGAAAAAGATGTTCTAGGTAAGAGTTCACGTCGAGTTGAAGACCTTCTGTTCTGCTTTTTCCAAATTAGTTCAGTAATTAGTCTGTTGAATGATCTTTTACAGGCCTTCTTGCTTTTTTCCTGTGTTTGAACTTTGTTTAGGATTTGTAATTAGAAGACTTGCTGAGATGCAAATGATTCAGAATGTCTTTCTCTCTCTCTCCAGCGTCCTGTGTGGCCCTACTGAAGTTGCTTCATCTGTCCTTGTTTTAATTCTGTGTTTGTAGGAAATGAGGGAAAGTATTTTCCTGCTTCATGTCAGTGTAATAAATATTTACTAGACAGCCAGGGATTACAGCAAGAGGGACTTCGTAAGCAGAAAGAAGGGAAAGAGCAAATCTGGCTGTACTGCAGCATGCTTTGAGCAGAATTGGTGAGAATCTGAGACAGGATTTTCTTTTGGTCCTGGAATAAGAGGAGTAAACAATACTTGAAAAAAAAAGCTTCAGGAAAGTTGAAGAGCATGGAATTATTAAAATATAAAAGCAAGCTCAAAACATAAATCTTTGGCTTTGATATAATTAAAATAAAGGTGTATTTTTTAACCCCATCTTTTTGCAGAAAGTTCTATGAAAGCTTAGAATTAGTTTCAGATAATACAGAAAAACCTCCTCTGAGCTGTTTTTTGACAGATGCTTAGTGTACATTTATGTAGTTTGCTCTCCATACAGTACAAGATACAATTATGATTTGTCTGACTAGCATAATTAGTTACTCAAAAATATTCTGAATTTTTTATTAATAAATTTTTGTGCAAATTCCTTCATGTGTGCTACTTTTTGAGTCAAGAGCAGCTTTGTAGAATGAGTAGAGCTCTCTTTGTGTATATGATGTGATATGTGCACATACAGTAACTTCTGGCTTTCCTCACTAAGACAAACCTATTTTACTACTATTTCAAAGTCATCGTAAGGCTTTTGTCATTTAAAAACAAAAGTCTTAATTGCTGTCTGCAGTTCACAATGTGTCCTGTGTGATTTCTGCCACAACCTAGATGTACCAGTGGGACATAAATGTTGATTCAGAACATATCCAGAATTGTAGTGATGTTGCAAATGACTGGGGTCTAGAATATTGAGGCAATTTTAGTGAATGGAAATGTAGCAAATTAGAGCTTGGTGAGGCACAAATCTTTTTTTAAGATTGTGAACTATTTAAATCAGAAACAACCTGCATCTTGAATGAAGTATGTTTCAAGTCCTAAGCAGAGAATTAGTAATAGATGTAAGTGAAAAATTGCTTTCAAGTCTTAATTTTGGTCATGTGCAAATTCACTGACAGTCTGTTAAGCTATGCTTAAGTTATGAGGAACAGCAGTTTATAAAGTAGGACCAAATTGAAGGATTGACTTGGACATGGTGAGTGTCTAAACAGAATGGGGCAGAAAGGTGTGACTGACATGTGTTACCATGTGTGGATTTACCTGAAAAGTGGTCTAGGCAGCCAAAGGAGCTTTCACCAGTGGCTCTGTAGGCGCTGACTATCTATTCCTTCCCAGTAAGATAAATGCCACATCTGCTCTTCACTACACTATGGTATTTAGCTCTACTCCATTTTGGTTTCATGCTAAAGGCAAAGTCATGATGAGTTCATGTTCATGCACAAACAAAAAAAAAATTCATGCATGCATGAAAACATTCATTTAATGGCTTATACGTGACAGCCTTGACTGTACAGACTTATAAAGAACTGCACTTGAAAAACTGAAAGCTCAGATGAACGGGTTTGCTGAGGACACTGGCCTTTAGACTGTAAACCCGACAGGCATTCAGCTCTTAAACACTTGAAAGCAAACATAATCTGTCATATAAAACCATCAGGGTGACTTTCAGGAATATGTTGTGTGTCATTAATCTTTTACTGTATTTGAATGTGAAGCCAGAACAGGCAGTCATATGTCTACTTCTCTCTCTAGCTTTTTTGAGTGGTATGTAAAGAAACTGGATTAAACTAACAAATGAAAGAGTCTCCATAAGAAGATGAGTTTTAAGTAGAACTTAATAAATCTATAGTAGATCTTACAGTAAAGTAAATTTAAATTGTTCAGTTGCTTCTTTGTGACAGACACCTGTATATTAGTGTTGTATCCTTAGCACCAATATAAGGGAGTTTTATCATGTTCAGGAAGTTGTAGTCCTGAATAAATAAAAAACCTCACTCCTTCACTTAATGTAGCCAGCAAGCAAGCCAGTCTCCATGTCAGGCTTTTTTAATCATTCCAAGCTTTGTTAAGGAAGACGTAATTATAGAAATGACTGTTAATAATTCATTCTTGAAAACCTTGCAGTCAAGTGAATTTGATTTGTGTGATAAAGAGATGACAATGTAATGAAGCTCCTTCTGCAAAAGCTAAGACATTAGTGATTCAGAGGGCAAATGGGTATTGCTGCTTGTCCAGTGTTACTTATGTGTGGGAGTGACTTTAACAAGATGTAGTTTAGCTGTATTAGTATTTCTTTATAAGCATTATAGTTAGTGATACCCTATGTCACAAATGTGTTTTATTGGGATATATGGATCCTACTCCGGTGTGACCTGCCTGGAAGCCATAGCCTGTTCATTTCTGTGTCTTAACTTACATTCAATTTCATAAAAGCTGTAGTTACAGAAATAGATTTATTTACAAGTAATAAATTCAGGATTGAGAATTAAGAATCTCTGCCAGTGTCCATCATGGGCATAAAGAGATGTTCCACAAAGTATCATTGTATTCTTAGAAAGATGCTACAGTTAATACAATCTAACCAAGAAATAAACACACATGCCTACATGGTGGTGTGGCTGTAATTTGGTTTCCTCAACATATTCTTTAAGATAGACTTTTCTATTGGCTTTGACCCTTTCTTTTTCAAGAACTGTTTATAAATTAGATAGTTGGGAAATAAAGGGAAAAATCAAGCATATTCCTGCAGTGAGGTTGTACACACACTTCATTTTACAACTGTCAGCAGGGATTTCACACAGAGATGAGGTAAATTTAGATCTCTACTCTGTGAGTTGAGGGGAAGAAATAAATGATAGCTATTTTAAAATGAAATGGAAGAGGGCGCCTCACAGCATGTTGTAGTGTGATGAGACTCATTTCCTTCCCTTTGGAGTTTGTTTATAAAGTGTTAGTTTTAATTTTCAGGCAGTCTGAAATAGAACCACATGAGAGGTTCACATCTGACATTGAACTTGTGCTTTAAGTGACCACATAGCTGGAAGAAGCATGCTGAATTGAAGAGCAGCTATGAAACCATAAATGCAAATTGACCATAACAGACACTGCAACCCTAGTTCTAAGGCACAGAATGAACGTGCTGGGTTTAGAAGGTTAAATGATTCATTTTAAGAACTGTGGGACCCCCCCCACTGCACCCAAAGTGCTCAATACTGGTAGAGTGGGGTGAGTGGAGAGCAGCGGTTAGTATCCAGCCCTTTCCTTGTGACAATGAAAAGCAGAATAGATCTCCTGAGCAAGGAGGGCTGAGAAACAAGACATATTCCTGAATGTGTTGTAGATGTGGAGAGGGATCTTGAACTGTTCCTTGAATCTCGGTTGGCCACTTAACAAGCACAGGCAAAGCTAGCAGTGCTCCCTGTACCTCGCACACATCTGCACACCTAAACTCAGTGCATGTAAAATGCTTCTGTTCCCTCAGCTACAATGTGCACTCCCAAGTGAAAAATAGTATTTTTCTTTATACCTTTAACCTGCTAACTAATTAATAAAAGCTTGGGAGATGGGGAGGGGAGTTACTGCAGCCGAAATTTGTCTTTTGGCACTGTAGTAAAGCCAGGAGGAAAAGTCTGAAAGGAGCACCAAATCCTTGATTTGTTGAAACTGGCTGAAGCTTTCCCATTAACTTTAACATGGCAGGCTGCCACTGAGGATGGGGCTCAGTGAGAAGACATCTGCTTTATATTGTGAGGGCTTGTCAACATTTACTTACACGTTTCAGAATTATTCACGTTTTATTCTGTAAATTGCTCATGCTTTACCTGCAAGTCTACTCAAAAGTAGACTTGAGTGGTGGTTACAGGTCATTTTAGTTGAGATCAGCATTGGTAATTGACACTGAAGGTTATGGTCTCTGTCTGTGATGACCAAAAAATCCACCATGACCTTCCAGGTCTGTCTTGCAGCTACAGCTTTGGCAGTCCGTTGAAATACATTAATTATTCTCACTCAACAATACATGCGTTGAGTGGATGCATAAGCGCAGTGTACAGCAAGTAACTCAGCAATTCCTGCTGAAGCTCTGTGCTGCCTGGCTCGTCTAGTGTGGTGTGCTCTCCATCAGCATTTCAGCCTGCATCTGGCAAAGCATGTTTGTACATTCGGACACTTAACATGCTGTAGCTACTGTTGCAGAAGGGAAAGGTCAAAACTGTTTTAAGTCATTAAGGTTAGTGGCACAGGTATTTAGTGTGAGGATTCAACCCTTTTTTCCCCGAAACTATTTCAAAAAGTTGTTTATAGCAGCATTGCAGGTGCCAAGTTTAGTGGCTTTGTGACTAATGACAAATGTCAAAATAAAAAAAAGGTTTTTGGAAAGCAGCAGTATATGAATTTCTGAAAGGTTGAACTAGAAGTTCTAGACATGGTTGAGCTCAGTTTTCTAGGCCTTGTTAAGAAGTGTGTCTCCTCTAGGCCAAATTTAGCTATTGAAGAATTGTGTGTAACCTATTGTAGTCATCCAAGTGGTCACTGTAATCTTCAGAGAGAACTGGCCAGTGCCAAGGATAATTCTTTACACCTGCTTTCATTACTTAGGACTGCCTCCAAGTGTGTTTGTCTCTCTCTGATGCCTGAAGCAAGATGCTCAGGTTGGAGAAGGCAACCTCTTTGTGTTTATTGTATAGAAATATCAATCCTGTGCCTGATGGATGTTGGAAGTAGGTAGGTCGATAAATTTAGGTGTAACCAGGAGAGTAACTGCTCTGTTTGTTGGTATTAACTGAAAATAAACTGATCTATACACTGGAGAGGTTTCGGATAGTTAACTTTTTAAAAAACACCACTTGTGTGAGTGAAGCTGCTCAGCAAGCAATTCACAGTATCCCAGAGCAGGATATCCAAAATAAATGGTTCAATGGTTTATTTCTCCCCATTGTCTATAAAGGGTGCCTACAGCAATGATGTCAGGCTTAGACAGGAGATTTGAAAGCACACAGTCTTAAAAGTTTCTATGAAATAGAGGCATGCAGGATGTATCCTGCACTGCACAAGCAAAACCAAAAGGTTGACTGCTAATGCAACACACCCTGCAGGGTCTGTGGTTCTCAGTGCTGAGCATGGGAATAGCAGAGACTCAGCTTAAAGCTTGCAGTCAAAAACTAGCTCTTGTTAATAATTCAGCATTGTTTTAGCTTGCTGTGTATGTAAGCATTGGTTCTTAATGTCTTCTTTTTCTTCTGGTCTTTCAAGTCTGCTTCAGTGTTTTGCTCTATTTTGCTTTTTATATTTCTTTGTAGCTTCCATTACTGTAAGTTTTGGAGGCAGTTAGCAATGCACCAAAACCAGTTACAATGCAGGTACTGTACACAGAAGCTATGTTCCTAAATCTCTTGGAATGTTTTAAAAACATTTTGCATTGTCTTTTCATCCATTATCTTCACCTTACTGAGAGCATCTAATTTGTAAACTGAAGAGGTGATGGAGAGTTAATATTGCTGCTTCCTAGGCAAGTTCCTTAGTAGCGGGAATCTCCACAGAAGCCAGCAGCCTTATTCTTGGGCAATTGAACCTTTTTAATAAAAAGAGTAATATCTCTTCATAAATATATGAATAATAATAAGTCAAAGTAATAGTAACTTCAACTCTTAATGAAAAAACCCATTAAACTGAACTGCTTAATCAAATTATTAGTGAGGAAATAAAGCATCACCACAATGTAATTTTAAAATAAAAATTCCTTAATTTTTTTTGTTGAGGTAAAGCTATATGTTATATACATTTGAAGTTGATCTGAGAATGTCTATAATCCATTTTGTGAAACTTTTTTCATGAAATTCTGGAGTAAAACTGGACATTTTAATTATAGATGTTGCTGAGAATACCAGTGGAGTTCATGGGACCTTATACTCATTGCAGAGCCATTAATTCTGCATGCAAAAAAGGTGTGTTACTGTTGGGATGCTAACTTTTTAATATGTATTTTGTGTAAATAAACCACTTTAAAATGTTGGCAAATTCATGCAGCGACAATGTAAAAAATATTTTAAATTACTACATATTCTCCTTGTTTATACAGTCAAGAATGATTCTGTATTTCAAAATATGTAATTGAATAGAACTATTAACTTACAAAGTTTATTATGTTCTCCAGCCTCACTGAAGAAATTTTAGCCACCCTAGAGCTAAAATTGCGCATCATTTACTAATTTATAAACAGTGTTATGTTATGCTCTACCTTATTATTTCAGATCATGGCTGAAATTCCACTTAGTGTTCTCTGGGGCTTTGGTTAGAAAATCCCCGAATTTAGACTAGAAGCTCGTGAGGGAGTTGGAAAGTTTGAGGGTAAAAAGAAATATGAACCATATGAAAATATGGTGGCGTTTGGGAAGAGGGGATTAGTAAAGCTTTATTTAGGTGTTTATGAAACATGACTTCCTATGTCTGGAAAGATAAGTATTACATTTCACTGGTCCTTCAGAAACAAGCTAAAATGATTTGAAGGTCTTTGAGCTCTAGGGGGTCATGACAGACCTGGAAGCATATAGTATGAAAGTATATAGTGTGCTTTCAGAATAATGGGGTTTGACCTTCAATTCAGAAAAAACTTGTTACCTTAATGGAAGGGGCACATGATACAACTTGGAACTTTTATTCTGGAACCTGAATATGCAAAGATGCATTTGTAAGACTGTCTTTTTTACAACTCTGTGAATTCAAGTTATTTGGTTTTATAGGACTTTGAGGAAACTGGAAAGAGCTGTTAAAATGTGAATAACATAAAATATCATAAAACTTAAATTCTGTCAATTTTTACATGCTTATGTTCTAATATTTTTTCCTCCAGTGTTGTCACATTAAACTCTCCATCTCACAGTGCTGTTTTGGCATTACAATGTGCCTCTGTCAGTCCTTCCTGAGTTTTCTTGCTCATTTGTTTCCATCTCCTCATTCTTTGCTTCCAGCAGATAAAAAAAAGCCATTGTCCAATGCTGGTACCTTGCCCATGATTTAGATTTCCAGTCTGTCTTGTCAGAGAAGAAGTTGTGTATATGTAGTGGGAAGAGAATAAGAATCACCTCCTCACCTAGTCTTACAAACAAATAAAAATGTCCCACATTACCTCCTTCAGGATACTTTCTTTAATTTTTCACCTTGCTTGTATTTTGTCTTGCTTGTATTCAATTGTGAATTAATGAGAAGTTAAAGTACTTTTGTTGCAAAGTAATTTCTTAAATGACAAATATTGAGCAAGATTAAGACGTTTCAACCTTTCTCCTGTCTGTATGAGTAAATAAATAGACTTGTCACTAAAGATCTAAAGCCAATGGCAAAGGAGACAATATGTTACATTATGTATCGTGGGTGAACTGGAGCTCCAAAGAGTTTCTACACTTTACAGGCTATAGAGATGGAGATTGAAATGAGATAGTCAGTAGAACCATAGAAATTTTTAGAAATTGCCAGCCCAGATGTTTTATTTTAATTGGTTTTAATTTTCTAAAGTCCAGTTGAAAAATTAGCATGCCATAAAAAAAAGATTCACATATGTCTAGTAATTATTCCAAGGAACAAACTCAGGATGGGAAAAGTTCTGTGGAGCAGAAGCTCTCATTCCTGCACAGCTGCACAGACAAGGTGGGACTAGGACTAGGACTGCCAGGAGAGGCATAAAGGCAATGAACCTCTGCAGGGTGATTTGTCCCTGGGTCCTTTTGCTGGATTGAGTTCACTGTGCTGCATCCTGTTCCTATTACCTTACAGTCTCAAGAATGCTATTTAGCAACATTAGCATCTTGAATAGGCACGTGGGGGGGTTTTTAATGGTGTGATGAGAATATCACCCCAGAATAGCCCTTTTCTTAGACCCAGTAGGTCTTGTTTTACAAGAACAGTCTCCTGATTACTTAAGCAGTAGAACCAAGACTAATAGTAACGTCTAGGTTCTATACCTCAATGTGCAATATGGGATCACATCTTTTTTCCTTACGGGTTTAGTTTGTGTAAATCATAATGATTGTTTTGATTTTCATGACTTTCCATAAGTATTGCTGGCAAAGATAAATGTTTTGCTTGGGTTATGCATTGAAATATGTGATATTTAAGAGCAGTTTTGATCTATAAATATCCCAAATGCATAAGCATATTGATTAAGCAATTCTTTATTCCTGTGTCTGCATAAAATAACTTTAAGCAGCATGGTTAATGCATTTTCAGAGAATGTCAGACTTTATTTTGGGTTCATTTACAAAGATTTAAGACTTAAAGGCAGTGTGCATCAGAAATTTTGCTGCATGCATTTTGGTATGCTAAAGAATTTTAGGATCAGAGTGTGTCTGATTGTTTTCTTTCTTACATTTTTCAGTTGTATTTTCTGTGGCTTTGTTTTTCTTTTCCATTCTGTGCAGAATGGGTTGCTTGTGTGAGGTCCAATCTCCTGGTTTTGTGCTACCTGCATGATGTGAAGAATGTCCTGCAGCTTCATGACCTAGCCACTGGTGCACATCTCAAGACTTTTCCCCTAGAGGTTGGCAGTATTGTGGGATATAGTGGCCAAAAGAAGGACACTGAAATATTCTACCAGTTTACTTCCTTTTTATCTCCAGGTAAGATTTTTTGTCTGATGTTATTGTTCGTTTTCCTGAGAACAGTGTCTTTCTTATTTTCTGTAGTTCAGTAGTTATTTGGTATGTCTAAGATGCAGATAAAACTGCTTCCACCCATGTTAGCAGTGGTTGTGCACATCAAAATGTATCAGTCCTTGATCCATCAAGCCTAAATAATGTGCCTACTAGTATTTGAGACTTCTGCATTAAGACTCAAGACTAACTTGTACCGGAGATAAAAGTGTAGCATTTTCACAGTTCTTACTTCATACAGCAGGATAGAAGGTGAAAAACTCAGTAAAAGATAATTGTTTATGTGTTTAATGTGATTTTTATCACAATTTTAAAGAACATTAATGAAAGTCACAGAAATTGTTTTATGATTCATTTTTGCATAGCATCCTTACTATCTGTCCTTATGGTACTTGGTGTTGTTGGATTGCTGTAGGAATCTTCTTTGTACAGTCCTGCAAAGCTGGAGCTGTCCAAAGCATTACATAATACAGGTGTGGCAAAACAGTAAATATTCCAGGATTTTGCATAGGAAGGGAGTTTCTACACAATTGTCAATCTAGTATATGACAAGAAAATGTATTCACTGTTCACTCGTTTTTTCTTCTTCTTTCTTTATGGCCCAAACAATCAATACCTAATACAAGACAGGATTCGAATATGGAGGGGCAGATAGGCTTCAGGATCTTCATCTTCTTCCAAGGTTGTGTATCATAAGGGGATAAAAAATGTTCTTACAGCATCTGACTTGTGTTTTTGCTGTGTTTCAGTTGGAGCACAGCAACATTACGTTGCAAAATGACTGTATAATAGTTTTCATAAGTTTGCTGGTTTTGCTAGAAAGGAATATGTCAAATTATCAGAATTAGGTTTCAGTCTTGGCAGATAAGTGTGATGAATTTCCTATTATCTTACTGTTTACATAAACAGAAATATGATATGTTTTCAGTTCCTCTTTTAAACAACATTCAGATTGTTGCAGCCATTGCAGCTTGAGAGTAGCTTGAGGACACTCTTGCATTTATCTCTAACTTCATCCAGCTTGAATGTTTATAGTTCACTTGCCCACATTGTGGGCTAGGAGTTGCCAGTTTTACAAGCCTGCACCATTCATCTCAGCTGAGCCAGCAGAGTCTCTGCAGCTGATAAAATGTGTAGCGGAAGAGCTCGGGTCTGTTTTAGCCTGTGGCTTTCCAGCCAGCCAGCAATGGCTTCTCTCACTGCCTGCTGGTTGCTTAGGCAGATTATTTTTCTCCTTTTCATTCATTTGCTTAGCGTCTACAAAAAATTCACTATGGCATAGCTCTGCTAACTGGGGCAGAGTGACTTGGAATCTGGAAGAAAAAGGAAAGGTAAGAAATGTGGGTAGACTGTATGGGGATAAGGAAAGAATGAGGAAAGCAGAGAAGTAATTTTTAGGTAGGTTTATGGATCCTTTTTAGTTTGTGTGCAACCTCCATTCACCTCATCAGTGGAATAATCATACAAAAGGTGTGAGGCTGATCCTTGGTTAACCTAGATATTCCTACTTTACTATTGGAAATCAATATAATTTGCACTTGTATTAAGTTGGGCTACTGGCTTTTTTTCTAATGAGAAACAAATTAACATACTCGTGTTTAATACCTACAACAAAAGTAATAATAAACATATATATGAAATAATGAATAAAGCAGTTCTAAACCCATATATGTTGATCCCATAAAATACTTTTTGTTATTCCCTGAAACATACGATTATCCCTGCTGTGCACTCTAGTCAGATGCTTAGGTGACCACTCTGGCATTTTGCATTTGTTTAGCACCCAGCAAAACAGTTAGAAATATTACAGTGCTTTTTGATATTAACTTCTGCGACACTAAAAATAGAACAAGAGAAGCAGTAGCAGGGGTTGAATTGCATGTTACTGTAGTATCAGGTTGATTTGCTCTGGAAATGCAGTCTGTGACTGTGCTTATCCTTCATCATGTGGTTTGCTAAGACGTGGCAATTCTGCCTGCTCTGTGTGCAGCGTTTGCCAATACATTACGCAGCCTGGGCAGCTGCCTATGTGTCAAACAGCTCCTCTGCCTGTTCCTGCCTGGAGCGCTTTACACTGCAGTTTTGCATCATTTTCTGGATCTTAATCTTTAAGGGAGATGCTGCCTTAGTGCTTCTTTGCACCTATCAGCCTGATCAGGCTTGCTAGTCATTTTGTGATAAAGGAAAAAAAAAATCCCAGCAGATTAGGGTAGTCTTGCTTTTAGTCCCCTGTTAATTCCCTGTTATAGCAAAAGGCTTTAGTGGTTGCTAGAAATGTTAGTTTACATCTGCATTTGTTTATCAATCTCTATCTTCCTGATTTTCCAGTCTATAAAAGTAATTTAAAGAGACAATTCCCTGGTATCAGGTAAATTTCGTGTTTTAGTCAGTATGAATTTTTATAGTTATAACTTCTGTAATAATTACTTCTATTTCCTGAATGTATCTGTAATACACAAAATACAGCAGTATTTCAGTCAAGTCCTGTCCACCTTGGTTAACTTTATTACATTGAGGATCCCGGTAAAGTGCTTACTGCCATACCTTTTAGTGTTCTTTTCCCTAATATATGTTTTAAATTTTGCAGGGACCAGCTTGTTGTAAAGGATAATTAACACTCAAGTTAGTTTATGTATCACATGTATCTGTAGTACAGGCATGAATATTAGGAGTTTTTAGTATGTTAACCAGTGTGCAAACACCCGTCACATTGTATACTCAAATGTTATTAGGGTTGAATGACAGGAAATACATTTTGTAGTTTAAATGCAAATTTATTCTTGGCTAATTGCACATCTGTGTAGTGTCTAGATAGCTGCAGGCTCTGTGATTCAGCCTCTGCTGAAACCTAGATGTTTTATACTGTTTATAGATATAAATTTTCTCATGTTCACAGTCCTTTGGAAATCATATGTACAACTCAAGTGAAGTTGTCTTCAAACCTGCAGGATCAGGATGTAAAAGAAATTACACAAGACCAGATTTTGTTCAGTTCCATAGGTAACCTGTGCTAGTCTGCCACAATTTCAAGTGGATGTTGAGCTCTTACTGTTACCTGGGGTCCATTTGAATTTTAATTTCAAATATTTCATCATAAGGGGAAAAGTGTTGACTTGAGTGAAGTTCTTGATATATTTATTCTCAGTCTGGTGGATCTAAAGGGAGTGTTTTACAACTGACTTTATATTTCTTTCTTCCAACATTATCATTCTCAATAAGTGCTTTCTAACTTTATGAAAACGGGTTTTTTCCCCTATTTTGCTTAAGCCCCCTGGCTTTGTGTGAGTGGCGAGAATTACTCTTTCTGTACAGAAAGCCTTTGCACCCTTCCTAGATGAAGTGCATATATGTAAGTGTTAAATTATGTAATAAATGAAAAAATGTGTCCAGAACTACTGTTTTTCACCCTGCCGAGTTACCTTTACCGTTCATTACTCCATCACAGTGCCTAAACTGGCATCTTTTTAATGATGGATATATACTAAGCTGACAAATTTGTATTTTGTATTTTAGGTATTATATATCACTGTGATCTGACCAAAGAGGAACTGGAGCCAAGAGTTTTCCGAGAAGTGACTGTTAAAGGATTTGATCCTTCAGTTTACCAGACAATTCAGGTAATAAATATGAACCCTGCTGTCTTGCTCTAATCACCTATGGCAGAGCTCAAGACAATTGGACTTGGCTCTTGGTGAGGAGACTTGCTTTAGAACCATGCTTTGGTTTTGAACTGAAATACTGTTGTAGGTTCAGACAAGTATCTCAGTGTAGTAGTGCGAAGACTCCTTTGGAGGTGCCTATTACACATAGTGAAGGTGTATAAGAATTAGCTAAATTTAAGGTTTATAAAGTTAAGAGAAATTACTTCAATGGAAAACAGTGTAAGCTACAGATTATATGGAACAGGTTCAGGAGAATACAGGGTTCTTCACAGACAACTGCTTTGACCTCATAACAAGTATTGTGACTAAAAAGATACAAAATACACCTTTTAAGTAGTAAGTGATCTTTCCACTAAACACAGCTTTGGTAAGACCCTGATAAAATACTATGCCCTGGTCAGGACTCTTAAGACAGGTATGGAACTTCTAGAGAGAGTTCATGGAAATTTGTTGAAATCATAGAATAATTTAGATTGGAAAAGACCTTTTAAGATCAAATCCAACCTAATATTGCCAAGTCCATCACTAAACATGTCCCTAAGTGCCATATCTACTTGTCTTTTAAAAGCCTCCAGGGATGGTGACTCAACCAAAATCATTAGGGGTCTAGAAAAACAGTCATTATATTGGGATTCTTAGCATATTTAAGACTTGCAATTTATAGAATAAATAATGGAGGGTGGATTCATAATTTTATATGTTGGATTTTTTCATCTTCTGGTGTAAGAGTAAGAATGGAATAGAGGCTTTTTCTTTCTATAGACAAAAGGCATAACAATGTCTAGTGCCAAAAGTGGAACTTAAATACTCTTAGCCTCAAAAAAGGTGAAATTACGTAGAAGGTAAGCAACAGTGTGACAGCATGGCTTGAAGCCTTCGAAAAGAGATTAGATACTTCTGTTAATATCTTGTTTTTAATTTTGCCTCTGACATATGCACAAGGCAGATTCTCTAAAAACATAAAGACTGTAGTATGTGTGCATGAGGTGGTTGTAAACAGCCCCATCTGTTTGTCACTGCATCTCCAGACAGAAATAAGAGTGTGGTAGAGGACAATTTGCTGTAAATGTTCTCACAGAGAATGCATTTCTGCTGCTTCACTCAAATTCATTAAGGGACTTCCACAGGATAACTTTAGGGCAGAGTGAGCTGGATAAAAGAAAGAAAACATTCTCTTTAGGAATGAACTTGGTACAATTATAATACTGCCATCAAACCCAGAAGGATAATAATGAAACACAAATACACCTGTAATTAAAAAGGATATAGAAGAGGTTGCTATAAATTAGAAATAATGTCTTTTTCTAGTAAATCAGATTTTGTAAAATAAAAGTTTGGAAAAATAAAATCTCATTTTACACTTAAATCAATTACATTAAATCAAGGAAAAGTAGAACAGCAATACAAATAATTTCAGGAGGAATAAAGGAGGAAGCATGCTGTTGCTGTGCTGTTGGAAACCTTCACTTTTTAAAGCACTGGCAGAGATTCACTGCCAGGCTGCAATGTGGTGGAAGTCAGTATCACTGTTTCTGGTTTTCTCCTTACTCGGCTCCTGCTCAGTTCCAGCTCTAGGGAGATGTGACCTGTGTAGTTACACTGGGATCGGTGCTTATAAAGAGCACTCTTGGCTCACCAGTCATCCAGTTTTGCCTTCTACCAACAAATGATCTCAGTACGGCAACATCTTGCAAATTAGTTTTTGGTATCTTTCATTCAGATCCATGGAGAAATCTCAGCTGAGCTGTGAAAAAGCCTGTTTGTCAGGGCCAGGGCTGGGACTGCCTGCTCAAGTTTGTAGTAACTGAGCCTGTCAGTGCTGCACAGGTCACATGGACTCCAGTCTTCATTTCCATTTGTATGGTCCCACTTAGAGCCTTGATGCTTTTGCATGGAGGAGGGAAAGGGGATGGAAGGGTATCAAAGCAGGGCATAAATGACTGACAACCTAGATGAATGCATAGCCATTTCAAAACTCAGGCAATGTTGCAGGGAATTGTGAAAAAAAATCAAAAACAAGAATGCAAGAAATATACTGAAAGTAGGCAAAACCTGATTATTGTAGGAGAATGAACAATGCTGCAGAATCTATTTAATAATTTTAATTTCCATCAGAATTACTAAGTAGTAGAGGATAATGTTGCTGACTCTGTCCTAATCCATGTTCTTAATGAAAGGCAGGTCTCCTGCCAAGGTTCTTTCTTTATTCTCATATACCTGAAGAAATACCTACTAATACTAGCAATCTTCCCAGCTTTGCTGTGTAGCATATATGAAACTGTAATGAGTTGTTCTTTTAACAGTCTTTCAATATAACTGGGTCAAGATTTGAACTGAAATGTAAGGTGTCGTGTATATGAAACCTGAATTAATGGCAATTGGAAAATTGCCACAATGCCTGTTTTTTGGTCTTTCAAATCCAATCTACAGTATTTGGTAAAAGTTGTAAAGTGCAAGGGCGGACCAGTGATAAAGTTTACTACATTAAAAAAATTTGTGGTAGAGCTGCTGCATTTTTTGTACCTAGGGTTAAGATCTTACACTCTGACAGCCCAAACTAAGAACAAATTAGCCAACTTGCACTGAAGGGAGAGCTGTTCCAACATACCTGACTTTTGCACCAGCGTAAGAGCATGTTTGTAAGTTATCGGCTCCATGTGACACCCTGCAAGTACATAGTCTAATTTATTGTGCTGTAGCTTGTGCTTATGCCCTTACCTTGAAAGACTCTGTGACCTTCATGAAAAAGTCAAACTGTTTAAAATGCTTGCCACACATCAAAAATTTATCCTAGCTACTTTTGTTAAATGATACATTAAGTTGCGTTAATTACTCTGCCAAGCATTTCTTGAAATTTGGTTTTGCTTCCCTGTGTACTTCCATCTATCACAATGGCAGACTTTTTCAGGAAATGGCCTGCGGTAGCTTTACAGAAGGAAAAAACACTTTTACAGGATCTTAAAAACAACACTTGCCTTAAGATGTTTACTGTGTTAATAACTCAACTGTTGCTTTAAATAAAAAGCCTTTATTTTATCTCTGTAAAGTTGCCAACTATGTTCTTACATGCCTCCCTGTGTTAGCCCCTCACAGTGATACTGTATCATGGATAAGCAGTCTTCTGGTGTAGCTCACAGCTCACCTGCTTTTAGGCTGATGTGCAGGATTTTAAGTGTTAAAATTGCAACAATAAAAATATTGTTTGGCTCCTTTTGCCATTCTTTGAATACCCTCCAGTACTTAAAATACTTTGAGATGAATCAAAAGTACATGCTGCTATTGACAGATGCACTTTGGATTAGCTCTTGCAGAAGGTGAAATTCATAAAACATCTTGGTTTTACAACTTAGTTTGATTTAAAAAGCAGCTGCTGTTTAGATACTGCTGCACAGATGCAAGAAGCACGAGTCTTAAAAAGGATATTTCTCTTCAGGCTGGAATGAATTTCCTCCTTTCTTTTGCAGAAATTACTTTTGCAGGTGAAGTAATTTTCATGAGAATTTTTTTCTTTTCTTGCTCAGTCTTTCACTCCTCTCACCAATCCCTTGCAGTACTGATTTCAAGTTATGAGGCATTGATAGGGAAAATTTGTCTACAGTCATTCTCATTCCAAGTGGAACTTTACACCATACAGTTTGGCACAGTGATTAATCTCTGCTTCAGGAAAATAAAACACTGAGAGAAGATGAGTCAGGCTTGAGGTTGATTGGCAGAGAAACTTGTGCACAGCACCTGCCCATGCTATTCCTGGATCTTGCTGTTGCCGGTGGTATCATTCCATGAGCATTAGATTCCCTCATTAATATCAAAATAACAGAGGAAAGCAGTGTCTTCTCAAAACTGTAGTAAGCTCAACCTGCAAAGCAGTGCAAGAGCTGATACTATAATTAGCTCTGGTTTTTTCAGTGTGGTTGTAAAGATGGTCTTAATGTTGTTTCTTCCCCTTATCCAAATATATACCATAAAATCAAAGAATGGTTTGAGTTGGAACAGATTTCAAAGATCATCTGGTTCCAACCCCACTGCCATGCGCAGAGACATCTTCCAGTAGACCAGGTTGCTCAAAGTCCTATCCATCCTGCCCGTGAACCCTTCCAGGGATCATACATCCACAGCTTCTCTGGGCAACCTGTTCCGGTGCCTCACCATCCTCACAGTAAAGCCTTTATTTCTAATATCTCATCTAGACCTTCCCTCTTGCAGTTTAAACTCATTTCCCCTTGTTCTACTGCAATATGCCCTTGTAAAAAGTCCTTCTCCAGCTCTCTTACAGGCCCCTGTTAGGGACCGGAAGGCCACAATTAGACTACCCCAGAGCCTTCTCTTCTCTAGGCTGAACAACCTCAACTCTCTCAGCCTGTCTTCATAGGAGAGGTGCTCCAGCCCTCTGATCATCTTCTTGTGCCCCTTCTGGACCTGCTCTGACAGGTTGGTATCCTGCATATGTTGGGCACCCCAGAGCTGGATGCAGTGCTCCAGGTAGGGCCTCACCAGAGTGGTGACTTGCTGGCCATGCTTCTTTGGATGCAGCCCCGGACACAGTTGGCTTTCTGAGCTGTGAGTGCACATTGCTGGGACACACTGAGTGTCTGGTCAACCAACACCCCCAGGTATTTCTCCTCAGGACTGCTCTCCGTCCATTTCCACCCAGCCTGTATTTGTGCTTGGGATTGTCCCGATGCAAGTGCAGGAGTTTTGCACTTGGCCTTGTTGAACTTCATGAGGTTCACACAGTCCCACCTCTCAAGCCTGCCAAGGTCCCTCTGGATGACATCCCTTCCCTCCAGCGTATCCACTGCACTGCATAGCTTGGTGTCAGCAAACTTGCTGAGGATACTCTCAATCCCACTGTCCATGTTGCTGACAAAGATGTCGCGCAGCGCCGGCCCGAATGCCAACCCCATTGACTGGAGCTCTGAGTGCAGCTGTCTATATGAATAGATCATTGTGAGTTGGAGAAAAGCTCAGTAGCTTTGAATCTATCTGCTAAGACAAAGCACTTTTAGACCAGAGAACTAAAGGCATGTACTTTACACTGATTCTGGGCAGAGACAAATAATTCTCCCCATTTCTACAGAGGAGTAAGTCATTTTGGCATCATTTTCATCCCTCTCCTAAGAATCCATCACAACCAAAAAGGGGTGGATTTTTGAAGAGTTGGACTTTCTTTCTTCTCACAGTATTTGGGGTTTGAATCCTGCTGTGATCTCATGGGATGGGAGGATAGAATTAATGCTTGGGGAAAACAAGTTGCTTATTGTTGTTTGTTTCTATTTTATTCTTTTTTTTCCTTGAGGTTTTGTTTTGCAGTGAGGAAGAAAATTAGTTCAAGAGGCATTTGGACAATACTTTCAGGCACATTGTATGACTCTTGGGATGGTCCTTTGCAGGGCTGGGAGTTGGACTCGATGATCCTTGTGGGTCCCTTCCAACTCAGCATATTCTTTGATTCTGTGAAATACTGGGGGGAGAAGGAATGTGACAAACGCCACGGTTTTAGTGCTTGCCACATTATGGCGCACACCTGCTCTCTTGCAGGGGAGAAACAAGCTTTGAGCCACTTCTTTCAGAGCTCCCAGGAAGGAGGTTGAAGGCTTTGGCTCTGATCTCACCTAGTGTTTTGGCACCAAGGCACCGGTCTCACTCTGGAGGACATCAACAAAATCACAGTGACAACTGTGACAGCACTGGCGGTTTGCCTGTGTGAATGTAGTATCTTATGCCCTTGGCCTGTGGTTGTTACAAACACCACATTTGTCTGCCATTGCCTCTTCTACTTGGAGGTCAGTGAAGAAACACTAACTGAAAATGTAGCGCTGTAGTTTAAAGGCCCTTGCAGTTCTTGAGAGCCAAGAGATTGTATATGAAATATGTTACACTCATTTTTACAGACACATTACACTCCTTTTTAAGGTAGGAAATTGTCAGAATCAAGGACTTTACATCTAGATAGAGTATCAGGAGATGGATTTCCTATGATGACCTTAAATGCTCTTGAACTTTGAAAACCATATGCCAAAGTAGCAGAGTAGCAGTTGGCTCTACATCCATTGTATTTAAGTAGCCCCATCCAATGCAGTTCAGATATTCCTTAGGTATCTGGAGTAGGAACCAGATCTCTCTATTCCAAGTGAGAGGATGAAATGATAGACTTTGCATTGCTTTCTTCACCAATCCAGTTCAAGTCCTGTTTTAAGGTCTAAATGTCCGGATTTGCTCTATCCCCTTATATACCACAGGGGACTGATGCACAGTTTAGGAAGCTGGGAGCTTTTGTTCAGCAGAATGCAGAGCAATGGAAATGTGGTTTAAGATGGAGGGGAGTGCAAAACTGCTCTTAGAAAGAATTAGCACACTACCAGACCACACAGTGTGGAGAATAATACTAAAATATTAAAATAATACTCTCTGTGTTCATTTGGATTGTCATATAGGCTTTGTGATTCACTAATTCCAAGCTTTTAATAGTAAATTGTTTACTTTTTCTGCTGAGTATGCAGGGAGTTGGAGAGCTTCTTAAAATGGAAGTGTCTGTAGAACCTCTAGACTTTATAAAAATGTTCATTTGTTTTAAGCCTACGAGAGAAGTGATTGCTTAGTAGTCTAACTAAAGCTTATTATGAAATATTATTCTTATGCCTTACTCAGTCGAACTTTTGTTTGAACTTGCAGTGGTTTATTTTCCACTTTTCTAGTGAAGGGAGATGTTAGTTGGCTTACTTAATCCCAAACTGCATTCCACACTCCATTTCTTTCTCAGAATTCCTTAAAACACAAGGCAAAATAGCATGGACTAAAACAGACCCGTAACCATTAAACATAGTGTAGTGAATTCCTTTTTACGCACAGGAGTTTTAAACAAGAGCTTAAGCAATCGTAGTGGAGCTTAAAGGATTGCCTCACGTCTTAAATGATTGCATTGTTGTTTGTAAATAAGAAATAGTTTTGATTCTTACAGTAAATGGGAAAATATCTTTTGCCATCGAAAAGATTTAAAAAGTCATTCACTCAGACACCTTAAATGAACACGTGTTGAAGTCTTCAGGAACCTCGCTTATATAGAGATATTAAAATGATAATCTTGTAGTGAAAATACTTGGGGTTTGTCTTCTTTCTAAACAAGTCACTGAAGAATTTCTTCCCTTTTATTTTTCCTCCAACTTTCATATTCACTCCTCTGAACTCCAGTAATTAAGCATGAACACATTGCTATTTTAATTAACTCTCTTACTCACAAGATAAGTAAGAATTCTATTTAATGTTCCTCAGTGGGAATCTACTACCAACTTTTCTTCTCCCATTTGTGTAGGCTTATCAGTGTTATTTCTCAAAGGTAGTGAATATTATTAACTTCATTCTACAGGAATAGAAACATTCAGAATGAAATTTGTCTGTGGCTCCACATTGATGAGGTGTTGCTCTGGGGATATGGTTTGCTGTTCTAATGGCAGTGGTTTGCTGATCCTCAGAGTTGAGTTTTCAGATGTGGATTGAAAACTTAATCAAGACAGTTATTAAAATCTTACACAAATAGCAGTTGAGAGAACTTCTGCATCAATAAAACGCCCCCCTCTCAATACGTCTAATAGTAATAAAGGCTGACAACACGCAGTCTTTTGATCATTATGGTGTTTGTGTGTCTTGTATAGTGCAGATTGAATGGCTAATACCATCCATGGTGGAGGGTCAAACACAGGAGGCTTCCACAAAAAAAATGCTCTAAAGCCTCTTTATAGCTGTTTAATTCTTGCTTAAACCAAGTAGTCATAAAAATGGGAAATTTCAGCATAGTCCTCTACTGAAAGAAAAAAGTGATAGCTGCCCCTTTTCTTTTCTCACTAAGAGGATAAATGTCAAACTTTGGCGTGCCAGGATTGTTCAGAATGAGAGCACTCCTCTGCAGAGTGGGAATATTTCTATCCATCTGCCCACCCATCACTTTGTCTCATGGAGCCTCGCAGGGGGGGTGGGGTTTAATTGTGATGATAATGCTGCATTGAGGACAGATTGCGCTGGGACCACAATCATGAGTTTTATTCACACAGCTGGCAAAAGATCATTAGATGATTGCAGTTGTCAGTCATCCCTGGTGTGGGCCAGCATTTGAGGCACTGACCTAGCAGGGAGAGACACACTGACTTCCTTTACTAGGCCACCAAGATAACCGGACTTTTCTGGTTGTATTTTTCAGTACTGTGCTAGCAGTGTCATGTAAGTCCATTTAACAGTCATTAGGTTTCTGAGGAAGGAGATTTACTTTTAGTAAGTTATATACACAGGTATATATCTGTCTGTGCCACAGGACAGTGTTTAAATTCAAACAAATTTCCAGAACAGTAGCAATTATAGTCATTTATTTAATAGTGAAGCTCATATTACTTGAAAATAAAATGTTGGGCACTCTGTTAATAGGTGTTTGCACATCTGTAGTAAACATATGGGCAAGTTTTAAAAATGTTTTCTTTGGTCTTAACATGTAAATGGTTCGTATTTAAATTTTTAAACCATTTTCTCAAGTTTAACTAATACAGATCTGTAATGCAAGTGGTGGATTTTTGAAATATGTCTCTGTTCACCAGCTGTTCCTGTAGATTTTGTTATATATGTAAACTCTCTGGGTGGCCTTCATATTTCTCAATCACAGTTTTATGAAAGGCAAAAGGCAGTGAGAAGGGAGGCACTAGTTCTGTTTTAGAGTCTGTCTTCTCCATTTCTGCTTTTGAAGCTTCTCTTCTTAAATTCATATAAAATCTGTATAAGAACAATCTCAGAAGCTCATCTAATCCATTAGAGTCCCAGGAAGTAGGATACTGGCTTTTCCTACAGGAAGAGAGGAACCAGCTTCTACTGACCAACAGGTGGCTGCAGCTGTGAACAGAAAAACCTGTAGCAGAGCTGCTGTAATAAACAAGGAACAAAAAGACTGGGAAAAGGAAGAAACTACAATTCCTGAATGTGGACATGATCATGATGTGGGCATGTACCCCATGTCCCAAAGCTGGCCATTGTGGCTAGAGCACACTGATCTGTCCTGGGCGCTGTGGCAGGTCACTTCTGCCTGTACCATTCCTGACTGGTTTCTCTCTGCCTTGTGTTTAAAAGCCTTCACTCCCTAGGCAATCTGTCCCAGGTTCTCACCGAGTTTACTGTTAAAAAGCTTTTGCAAAGAATAGGGGATACACCACCTAAAGGTCTCACCTGAATTCCCTTCTTTCGTTTGAAATGTGTTGCTTTGCGTCTCTCACTGACGTGGAAGACAGTTCACTTCTAGTTGCAGCCAACTTCTGCATGTTTAGAGACTGTCACCACGTGTCCCTCAATTTTATTTTCCTTTAGACTAAATACAGTCAAAACAAAAGAAAAATCTGTGCTCTGTTCAGTTTTTCTGGTGGATTGTATTTCCTGGGCCTCCTATCACTCTGCTTTCTCTTCCTGGAATCTGTTTAGATGCTCAGCATATGGTGTACCATGGTTTCAGCTGAACACAGCACTCCAGCTGAGGCTTTGCAAATGTGAATGCAACAGGAGGGGTTACTTCATAACGTCTTGTGGGTGAGCCTTTGGTTTATGTCCTCATGTAGGGTTTGCCTTTTCCCTAACAATTCATTGTTCAAATTCAGTTTGGCATGTCTACAACTCCAAGATACTTTTCTAAATTACTTTTTAGTGAGTTGTTCAGTATTCTTTATGTGATTGTATCTGTCAGGTTGTAGTAGGTTGTATTTCTGGCCTTGCTGGATTGCATTTTGCTATTTCAGCTAGTTTTGCCTTCTGTTTGTTACTCCTTCCAAACAACACTCCCTTGTCACCTCTTTTCTGCAGTCTCTCAGTGTTTCCTGTTAGCAATTAAGCTTCACCACAGCTCCATACTCCCATTTAAATACTTCACAGTGGATACATCTCTCATTCTGAATAGTGTCCCTGTAGGCAACCAGGGAACTGGAGTGTTTTCAGAATAGATGTGGCTCTGGCAGAGCTGAGAGGTTTGTGTTTCAGAGCTGCAGGCCTCCAGGCACACACAAGTTCATGACTAGTTTATGCAGTTATTTATTAGGCTTGGCATACAACTATTACAAAGAGGTTTAAGGAGGTAGGGCAGCCTGCAGATAACAAATTAGAAGGTTGTTGCTCCTTTATTTACTTGGTTGTTGCAGGACTTAAGAGTCTTAATCATGGACCACAATCAGCAGTGTGCTGGATAGCATGGAAATGCAGACCATCACAGGGCCCTTACCAACCACAGCTTGAAGCAGAAGAGAGAAATAAATTACATTTGGAAGATTAATAATGATGGCTACGCGTTAACTACCTAAAGGAGACAAAACCAAATTAGAACTGGTAAAAAATGCAGATAAATTCTTGAGATATATATATATACACACACATAATCACTGCAGCCCAATAAAATTACACTTGCTGTCTTCATCCAGGGTCAAAACTGCTTGGTGGGTTAGGGACTTTGTTGTTGTTGTTAATTCATTCATCGTCATGGTGGAAAGCAGATTACTAGAGTTGAGAGTGGAAAACAACAGTTTCAAATGTTGGTGAGATCTTACATAGACATATGTAAAATGAGAACCTCTGCAAAGTAAATGAGTCCGTGTGGCCACTACTTGGAGCAGACCCTGCTATTGAAAGGGAAAAAGGGAAGCAAATTATAGCATATCTTGTAAATAACTCTTGCATTCACTGTGAACATGATTACCTTAGAAAAGGATGCATGTTAACAAAGGTGATCATAAAATAGTTGTGAGCAGTTCAGTTTATACTGAGAAAATAATTTTTGCTAAATAGTGAAGAGGAGGTTTTGGAGAATCTCTGTTATCAGTGTTCAATGGCACAATCATACCTCTTAGTAATACGTTGGTGTTGCTGGCCACTTTGAAGGGCATAGTCTCCATTTATACTAAACACAGGAAAAAAAAGATAGAGCTTAAAAAGCTTAGTCAATAGCTTTGTCAACAGATTTGGTGAGTTGTTTTTCCTTAAATTGGGTTCACTGCTGAAGGGAGAGGACAAGCTAAACATATAAAGTGCTTTGATAAGTATCCAGAGATGCAGAGTTGTGAACTTGTGTAAGTGGAACACCTTTGAGTGGAATCATTCTGCAGACCTCTCTTATTTGTCCTCAGTATAAAAACTGAAGTAGTAAAAACTTAAAAATCACAAAATCTTGGGGCATTCCGAAAGAACATTTTTTTGAGGGAAAAGAAAGAAAGATAGTTCTTTTTCAGTTCACTTTCTACCCAGAAACAGTTCAGTCACTAATTTTCTCTGGGCTTTTGTCTGCTTATGATGCAGCACAAATTCATCAGTGTGCAATTTTATTAATGGTAATCTAGTTTGCATCTTCATTTAGCAGTTGATTTGATTTTACCAACACTGCTCAGAGGTACTGATAAAATATAATCTTTCCTTAGATTAATTATTTCTGCTCTGTCCTTGAGACATCTCCCAGGAGATTTATGGGACAAGGGAAGCCTCTAAAAACTATCATTTTTACTTAGAGTAACTAGTGTTTCAACTGTGTAGATGAATGATATAAAGAAATAGATTATTTCCTTAGTTCCAGCTTCTGTTCTCACAGACAGGGAAAAATTGCTACATAAATTCTCCCTGACAACTCCCTGAACAGATTGCTTTTCATCCAATTTGTCAATTATTTTTGAAAGTAACAGTGTACAGAGATCCCTGCTAGCAGCTAAAAATAGTCTGGATGCAGAAAAGCTTCAAAGTGTAATGGTAGAATGCCTGAAATCAGGGAGTCTTTTACTAGTAGGAACATCCCTGACTTTTTCTTTCTGCTTACGGATGGTTTTTGAACTGATAGCACTCATTTTAGTTGATCTGGCATCATTAGACATTTGATATGTTGATTTATTGATAGTTGATTATTAGTTGTGGATTACCTAATGTCAGATACAAGTTTATTGGCTTTTGCTGTCTTGTTCATGTTTTGCCTAAGAAAGGAAAGATTGCTGCAAACTGTCCTTAGTGTGAGGGCTTTTAAAAAAAAAAAGTGTTCCTCTTTTGTTACTCATTTTTCTCTGCCCTGTTCCAAGAGTATTACAAGGGTGCTTCAGCACACTCCTTGGTGTTCCTGGTATGAAGTACTTTCAAAGTCTTGGTTTTGACATCTGTCTGGAAACTACACCAGCAGTGGAAATTTTTGCTGGGTTGCTTTATACTAGATTTGGTTTAATTTTTTTCCCTAAATATTGTTACAACAGTGAATGAAAACTCATAATTCTCTTCTGCTTCTTGCTGCTCACTGAGTGATTTTTCTTCATTGTACAAATGGCTACTGCAAATCTGAAAACAATAGTACTCTCTCCACAGCAAATTTTAAAAATTGATAGCATCTGAACCTTAGAATTATTTTTTCTAAGATAGCACCCCAGATATTTTTCAGTACTTTAGTTTTTCCTTGACCATTCTCAAGGGATTTTTTTCTTCTTCTGCTACCATTTTGGTGGTTTTTTAATCATGTAGGGGCACAAATGAGTAACTTTAAATTCAAGTTTATCTCAGAAAGTAAATTATATGTAGCTATAATTTGAGTGAGAAAATGCACATGGAACTGCTTCACAATATTTTTAATGACCTATTTATTTCAGTAAGTACTTCAGAATAAATATTCACAGGAAAAGTGATTTGGAACTGTTTTTGAAACATGCACTGTCTGGTATAGATGATCTCTGTTTTCTTTCAAACCAAAAAGCATGAATGACTTTTTAATACCGTACTAGCCACATGCAGAATTTTTGTAGTTGTTTAGTGATTTATAGCACTTCTGATTTTGTGTAGCCAACTTGACATCTATAAACATGGTATGATTCTCTAAGGAAGAGAGAGCAGAGCCCTCTGAAATTGCCTGGCATTTGAAAGTCGTGAACAAAGCTTCTTGGCCATGTAAGCAAACGCATGGGTCCTCTCGAGGCTTTGACACAAGATGGCACTTGACATCCCCATTGTCAAGATTGAATTTTCTCTGTGCAAGAATTTTTGGGTATGGGTTTACAAGTGAATTTTGAGCACCCTGAACTGTGTAGCTGCCCCTATGTTATGGAGAAAATCCAGCAGTAGTTGTGTCATCCTCCTGAAGCTTGTAAACACTCAGCAATGAGGCTATGTTGAGATGACCAAGCAAGTTTGAAGCAAGATGGAGTCAAAAAAAGAAAAGGTAAATTAGCTAGTTACTAGCTAATTTGAGTGAATGTGTCTCTTTCTCAGCACATTGGATTAGGTGTGTGCGCTTACCACATCATAAAACCATAAATAAGAATAGTTATTGTGAAGTAGCTTGCAAAAAGTGAGTTCTCCCTCTTGTTTACCCCGTGGAAAGTTGCCTCTACATTTTTGTTCTTATCATGTTTCTCATCACAACTTGAACTGATTTCCAGCGTGGTAAAAATGAGTAGTGTTTACTTTCTAATGCCTACACACTATTGCAGTGAGTTGTCTCTTGTCAGAGCAGTTTACTCAGTGAAGTAAGGCACGATTTAATGACAGAAAATGGACTAGCTAGCAGCTGTTATTTATGATTTTATTCATAATGGTGTGCTGCTTCCATCGAGACATTCCTTTGCTTGTCTCATGCTATACTACTTCATAGTAGTACATTTTCTGAATGCATAAGCACAGAGGTAATTCAGGAAAGAGACTGTAACTTACAAAGGCCCCTGGAACATTTTTCTGTTTAATGTGACTACAATGTATATTTAAATGAAAAGGTAAATTTATCTCTCGTATCTGTCTGTCTCTACACTGTACACTAAGTCATCTTCAAGGCAAATGGATGAAAGAAAAGGAGTAACTGTACATGGCAGATTCCAGTTATTCTACTGCAGGAAGCTCTGAGATTGCGCTGAAAGTGGCAAAGGATAAACAGAAGAGGCACGAAGCCTCTCTGGTTGCAGAAGGAGAGAGTGTATGGGGGTCTCACTGGATCCCATTTACTACTAAGGCTTTATATAAGGGGGATGATACCTTTTAGCTTATCTAGAAAAGAGTGATTTAAAAGCAATTTCTGCTGTGCCAGTCTTGCAGGATTTGTGATCTTTCACCTGTATTTTTCTCTTGTCTTCCCCTACATCCTCCCACCACCCTCTGAGAGACCTCCCTGCAGTCAATTGGAGCTAGACAGCTGAACCTAGTAGCAAGGAGACATTTCTTCTAAAAGACCATCTCCTGGCACTTTGCCTCTGTCAGCATGAGTCTGCTTGTTGTGCTGGTGGGTGGGTGGGTGGTGAAACAATTTCTTCTGAGCGGATTCTTGATTATTTCGTAGTGCTTTTGCAAACCTTTGTGGTGGGTGTTTTTCTTTCTGGGTTTTACCTGCATGAATTTTTACTGTACTGAGTTACTTTGGCCCCTCTCCAGCTCTGTGTTAAGCAAGCTTTGCAACCCACACAGAATTGCTTTGAAGCTAATTTAAGAGGCTTAAAGAAGATGGATGAGGATTCCCCTCTGAAGAAAGGAAACCTCAGATCCTGTGGATTTGCTCTGTAGTGGTAACAGTTCTCTGTTATTTTTCCTGACTTCTGATTCATGCTCTATATAAGAATACAAAAACTGGTGGTTAGTAAGAGCTGCTCTTATGGGTGGCCATTGGCTGGCTGCCAGAGCTGTCTATGGGGCCACTGCTGGTCTTATACTTGGGTCCATGCCACTGCTGCAATAAATAGGGAGTTTTGCTTCTGATGAGCTATATAGTCTTTAGCCCCAGACTAGTGTCAGGTTTTTTGTAAGGTCTGAGGTGATGAGGGATGGAATGGGCTATGGGCAGGTGCTGTGGAAGGCAGCACATGATTCTGTTTGAATCAGTGAGTTTTCTGCCTTGGCATCTCAAGAGAGGATTTCTCCCTGCCTGCCTGTGCTGCAGTGTTCAGATTTGCTTGTGTGAGGGCAGGGTCTTTGTGACTTGCCTTTCTGAAGCACCGAGTGTTAGGGCTTGTCAGTGGGATGTGTTCCTATATGGCATTGTTCAGCCTCAGGCACTGTTATCTCTGTACCTAAATATAGGTTTGAAAACCTTGATGTTCCATCTGTGCAGGAAAACTTTCTCCAGAGACTACTCCTTTAAGTTTACTGTCCCGGTCACCTTTCAAAGATACTGGTGTGGGATTTTTAAAACAGTGAGCCTTTAACAAAGCATTTGTGGCATTTGGGAAAACGTGGGCAACGTTATATGATTTACTATGAATTCCTTATGCTTTTCTTCCCCAAATCTCAAAGTGCAAATGTTGGTGTGTGATGAGAAATCTTCACTTAACAAAGGAAATACTTTATGTGAAACTGGATGTTTGAAACTCAGTTCCAAGAAGTAAAACCTGAAGTAGTCATTCCCTATAGCCCCTGTGCCTGGGGTTGCTGGGACTGAACAGTGTTTTGCCTCCCCAGTGCTGTCTGTAACTTTGTGGTGCCTGCAGCAGTGTGTGAGGGCAGCTGCTCTTACCTAGAAGCAGAAAACAATGACTAAATTTCACAAAACTGCTAAATCCCGTGTTTGTTTCAAATGAAAAGAAATTATCTCAGAAAAACTATATAGGAGACATTGGGAAAAAATATTTCAAAGGCATTGTTGTGGTGTTAATAAACTTAAATTATTGAACATGAATTTTTAATGAGGAGCATTCCAGCTTGATTTATATGCCGTTTTAATTGCTCTTTGTAAAATTTTTTGGCATTTCACACAATGGATGTCAAACTAATGACAAGTGTAATTCTTACCTGGTTTTAATCAAGCACACATAGACATGGAAACAATTGCTATTTCTGGTATGTAATACCTAATCTTGAAAGATAGTTTGAGAGAGACATTATTAGAATAACTACTGGCTTCGTAAGAATAATTAGCCTACTGTGACATAAGGGGTGTTTTCAAGTCTCAGAAATCAAAGTTTCTTTTCAGGTATAAAATTCATGTTTTATCTACAGGAAATAATTCTTTCTGACAAGACAAACTGATCACTTTTTAACTGGATTTTAATGCTTTGCCATTCATGAGCGAGTCAGGCAAATGATAAAAGATTTCTGAACATTCAGATATTGTTCACAGTTCAAAACATATGTACATTAGACCCATATGGACAAGATTATTTTGGATTTGTGTTTTACAGCAGTATTTCAAAACCTGTGTTGAATACCTTGGAAGGTTAATTTTAAATGTGTACGGGTTTGCGGTTGGTTTTTTGTGTAGAAGGATTTTAGGTTTTATAAAAGCAAGATGATTTCAGGTGCACTTTTCTTACCTCACCAATTATAATTGCATACATCTTTTAATGTCTCCATTATATAAACAGAGAAAATAATTCTGAAAGGGAGAAAAAGTGAAACTAAAAACTCAGAAGTTGTTGAGGTTTTTAATTTTTAAAAAGTCTATTCAATTTTAAAAATTTCTATTCAATGTCAGTAATTTTAGGTATTTTTAGTTATGTGGCACAATGTGAGTGCATTAGTTTTATTTATTTGTTGGGATGATTGTGTCACTTTCTTTAATATTCAAAATACTGATTTCATATTTGCTCATAAGAGAAGTGCATATTGGATGATTGCCAAAATTATTTTTAGTTCTGTGTGTAAGTATCAATGTCTGGCTGTGTTATCTCTGTAGATAAACGAAAGAAAAACTTTATTTGCAGCCTCTGTTTTTCAAATCCTTTTGCTTTTCTAAAAGACTTAGTTTTGCCTCCTGGTGACTTGAGATGGAGAGGATGCTTCTTGTCATAGCAGAGGCAGAGGTGGATAAATATAGAGTGTTTCTGAATCTAGGTCTGTGTCTACAGTGCAAGCTGATAGTTCCCTTCTTCCCTAAGTGAAGATTCACCTAACATAAATACTTCACATTTAAAGATAATAATTAGGAGGACAAAGAGCTCCCCAGGAATGAAAGTATAGAACTTTTTAATCCTGTTTAACCTCTAAGTAAATTTACAAGCCCAATCACAGAGCTACTAACTGTATTTGCCTGTAAAATTTACTCTGTAAACTGTCTTTGACATAAACTTCCACTGACTTTTTCAGGTGAAGATGGAGTGTAAAGTGCTTTCAAATGCTAAGTTTAAAAACCAAAACAAAACAACACACCAGTCTATAAATATATATGTAGGCACTAAAGAAGAATTATAAAGATTGGGCTTTGTGTAGCTTACATAGCTTAATTTTCATGTAATTTATAGCAATGAGTAACTGTGCAAATAGTGTTGCTTTTTCCTTGCATCACAGTAAGTAGACTAGAGGCTATAAATGTATGCCTCAGGTTCTGCCATCTGAATTGAAAGTGATTCTGGCACTGAGACCCCACTGCCATGTGACACAGGGATATTAGAGGGAGACAAAGTGAGCTACAGCTATTCCAGGGCTGCTGTACTGCTCCTGCACTATGGTCCTAGAATAGCACCAAGGGTTGCATGCAGCGGGAGTGCCCTGTCAACCACACAGCATTGCTGCTGCATTCCTAAAGGCTGAAAATACTTATTTTTAGCATGTCCCTCCTTGAATGGGGAGTTTCAACGTTCATAATAATATTTCTGAAGTGTTCTTCTCCATCCTTTTCCCTTCAAATTAATTTTTCTAACTTGTCTTCTTCTTACATATGCTGAGTTTAGTGACATGAGACCTTATTGGAAAATACATGAACAATGAGTAATATAATGTGGCTGGCACAAGTGGATCGCTCCCGTCTGTGATAAAGCAGAAAAAGGTAGTCCCTTTTATGAGCATTTACCACTGTAAAAGCTGACAGCATCTAAAATTAGGCATGAAACACCATCTTGGGAAATCCTTTTTAGGGCTTGCCCTTTGCAGTTTACCTTAATCTTTGAGATAGAAGCACGTGCCTTTATTGGTTACATGAATAAACCACTGGACTTGCTTCAGAGATAACAGCTAATTTAAAGGTGAGATTGAATCAGTTGTTGAAAATAGTCTATTTGGAGATGCTTAAATAGCTTCACATATCTCAGTGTCTCACTGAATTGATTTCCACCCCCTTTCTTGTGTGTTCATCTTGCAGGGAGAGGTAATCATTATTTTAGCAAAGATAGGACTGAAAACCCCTAAAATTGCAAATGTCAGCTTGACATGCATCTTTTTTTTCTGTTGAGATTTCATTTAATGGTGTGTTTTATCTTAACTGATGACAATAAAAGCCCTACAGAAGTCAGTATTCAGGAAGTTGTTGTAAAAAAAATAAAGTCCTCATTCAGAAACCAGCATTAAAATTAGTGGCATACTTTAATCATCAGAAAAGGACTGGCCAACGGCAGTAAGTTTCTGGAAATGTACAAAGGCCAGGTGCTTGCTTCCTGAGAATTGCCAGCAAGAGCTGGAGTTGATGGATAGCGTTTTATGGAAAAGTCTCTGGAACTCCTCATCATCATCTTCAGCAGTTCTCCTGTTCATCAGTTATTTTGTTTGTTTATAGTGTTCAAGTAACTATTTAAAGTGAAAATTCTTTATACTCTGTCGTTCTGATGAGCACTTTGTCAGTTAAGATACAGGTATGGCTGCTGTTGGAAACAGTGATTTCATCTGTGTAAAAATGTCCTTAGACTTTTTGTTTTTGGGTTTTTTCCATCTGCTGGGCACTGTGAAATACTGAATTTTTATCTGTAATATGTCTAGAGGTTTTGGTGAAGCCTTTGGAGGTAGATGTGATTTCATTTGAAATTTCTCACATTTCCTTAGCAATGATTGAACTAAAATTAAATGTGATTACTTTGTTTTCAGCGTGCCATGTGGACTTACATGTTTCACATTACAGGCAATGCTCAGAATAAATGTGTTGCATAGGTTCATATTACTGGTGAGGTTCATGTCTTGCAAAAATAGAACCTGTTGATAGTGTGTATTATGAATCACGGTAGGACTATTTCCTTTAAAAGCAGAGATTGTAAACAGGCAACCAAATTACAAGAATGTATCATTTTTCATTTACTACATTTTTGTTCTAATTAGAGTAGAAGCTGCAATGATGTTAAAGCGAGGCAGTGAAAAGGAATCAGCCGGAATTTTAGGACAAGCAATAAACTGCATTCACAGCCACGTGTTTTGCTTGACTGGCAAAATATGACACACTGGATCCCAAATTAGAGTATTCAGGCAGAGACATGCATCAAAACAAGAAGATGTGGGAACTGTGTTAAGCAATTACAGTCTATGTTTGCGTACATGGAGTTCAGCTTTTAACTTCACACAGTGCTGTGGCAGCAATAGAAGGACATATGAAAGCATGTGCTATGTGGATACTTGGTGTTTTGGGAGCTAGTTTCCTGAAAGCCAGTGCCCCGTTCAGTTGTCTTACTTGATGGACTGGAGATTCTGCAAGTTCTCCTGGTTCTAGTTGCTAAGTAATGTCTGAAAATGCACCCAGTGCTACAAAAGTTTCTGTCGTGGCGTGTGTTTCCATCCTGATGAGGTGAAGTGTCTCTGAGAAAACCTTGAAAGACTGGGCAATGCTTAGTCCACTTTTGCTGGATACAGACTTGCCTTGGGGAATTCATCTGTGCAGGAAATCCGGTTTTAGTTCTGTTTGTTCTCTGTGCCAGCTCAGTCTTTGCTCCTTTCACATGTGATGGACCATGCAGCCCTTGTGTTTTCAGAGTCTTCCCTTGCAGAGAACTGTATTCTTTTTGTAACATTTTCTTAAACCCTCTTGTATGTAGAATTGATAGATAAGACACCTAAACGGGATACCATCATACCATCATTTGTATTGTCTCATTTTGATACATTTTCCAAAGCTATTAAGAAACCAAGCTGGTGGTGCCCATTACTGAACCTGACCTGGGCAATTGGTGCAAGTTGCCCAGAAGGTTTTACCCATCAGACACCACAGAAATGATCACCTCTGATTCTTGTTAACAGCACTTGTGGAGAGTTACAGCACTAAGAGCATTTCGTATTTCTTTTTCTCTTGTCTTAGGTTTTCTACCCTAGCAAAGATGGCACTAAGATCCCAATGTTTATTATTCACAAGAAAGGAATTAAATTAGATGGTTCTCATCCTGCCTTCTTGTATGGATATGGAGGCTTCAACATATCAATTACACCGAGCTACAGGTAAGCAGGGTGATTCCCACCTTCTTCTGAAGTATCTGGTGTTAACAGCTGTCACAGATTGTGGGCAGAGTGGACGATGAATATGCCAGGATGCATTTCAGGTCCCTGAGGAGCAAGATGGGTGCCATAAGGGCTGCCTGCACATCAGTGCCCAGGCATCATTTGTCTGCTTTGTTAGTTCTGAATTCAAGGGTTTTGCGTGGGCTCGCAGAAGAAATTATGTCAGAGCAGAGAAGTGCTTTGCTCTCCTGAGGTTTACAACAGTCACCCAGCCCTTAGGATTACACCTTAACCTCTTCCTGCTCTGTCTCTGGGTTCAGCAGAAAAACATGGAATATTTGAGCCCTTTGCTGAACTAATAACATAGGAAGTTTTCTTTTTTTCAAGTTAAACAGTTACCTATGTCTAAATAGTGAAGAAAATCAAATGCTTGGCTAAATTAATGTAAATAATTAAAATTTGGCTGCATTTTCATACTACATTTTTGAGATTACATCAGAAGCAAAATCCTTCTATGTCCCATGTGATCAAGAAAGAGGAAAGAGGATTGTGTCTTGAGATGCAAATGATACTGTCTCCGCAAATGCGAAGCAACATGTAAACCAAAAATGCTTTGTGCAGAACAGGCTTTATGGCTCTCAAAAGCCATAAGCTTTATTGCATAGATGATCTCTTCAAAGAAAAGGCTTATTTCTTAAGCAAAGCAATTTGAATAGACTTGCCAAGAGGCAGTGTTTGAATACCTAAGAAATGCTCCGTAGGTGAGGCACAGGAAAACAAAAGGAAAGGGCTGAATAGAGAACAGTGTTTCAGGTAGCAGAAGAGCAGCTCATCACAGAAAAACAATCTATTGTGAAACAGTCCTATTAAGTTTAGGTGCTACCAGTCTTGCTTTAGAGTTAGCACATTTCAAGAAATCCTTTGTAGTGCTTGCCTTTCTTGTTTGCTGTGATTGTATTTCTGAATAGCATTTACAGTTTCTCATCCTTTTTAGCAAATACCTTGTCTAACAATGGACCTCCCATCTTGTGCTCTGTGATTATTTGTAAGCTTTTTATCTGCCTCATAAAGCTACACTTTTAATTTCCTGTGGTTCTTGAGAGACACAATTATATAACTAGCATCGTTTTTAAATTCCTTTTTAGTTAGGTTCAACCACTGATTTATTACAGTTTATTGTAAATGCTGAAAACTGTGATAAAACTTACCATGTTTTCTTTTTTAAAGAACGTAAAATAAATATTACATATCTATTGATTTAAGGTAAGATTTCACATACTGCAGAGCTGACACAAGCTGGTTGCTGGCAAAAGGAGAAGGTATTTCACTGTGCCTACTTCCACCTCCCATCCATTGGCCCTGGTGCTTGCTGGAGCCTTTGCTAAGCTGATTTACCTCGCAAGAATGACAGAAAACTATCCCAGCAAAACGGAGTGGGTGGTTTTCTGCCATTTTGGCAAGTTAAAAATTGATTCCCGTAGGAGTCCAGCAAACAGCAGCAAGAGGGTGCAGCTGACATTTAGAAGAGAGGAAGATGGGACGTAGGAGCAGTGACCTATATTTTCCTGAACCCTATGAAACCTTCATTATACAGTTCATAAATTAAGAATATGAGTCTGTAATAGTCCCTTAAAAGTAAATGCACAGAGAACAATCAGTGACCTTCAGATTAAAATATTTTATCCCACTGACAACGTAAATAAAACATGATTGGCTACACCTCCCTTCTTATTCTCTCCCTGTAATATCAAGATACGATTTCTCAGCTGTCTCTTTCTAAAAGAATAAAAAAGAAAAGCTGAAGCCTTCAAATACATGTTTATGGCTAATAACTTGAGAATTGAGTACTTGGTGAGGGAATGTGTTCCAAAAGTAGGCAGGCAAAATCAGGGAAAGGAAATTGTAAGAGAGAATTTATGCCAGAAAGGCAGGATGTCCAGTTCACCCTTTACCTGGCAGATTCCACTAATGTTTTACTCCATCTCTGTTACTGTATACTGCAATACTCCACAAGGAGTTCCCAAGTCCAAGTGCTGTTCCAGCCACAGCCCAACACCACGATTTGGTCTTGGGGTTTTTTTTGGTTTTTTTGAGTTTTTTTTTGTTTGGTTGGTTTTTTGGTGGGGTTTTTTTGGGTTTTTTTTGTTTGTTTGGGGTTTTTTTGTTTGTTTTGTTGTTGTTGTTGTTGTTGTTGTTGTTGTTGTTTTCTTTTGATGGCCACAGGCACAAGTGCTAGAAAGCAGCCACAGGATGGCCAAGGCTGAGACTTGCCACATCGTTCGCCTGATCCTGAGCTGAGATGTAGCTATGGAAATGTAACCAAGTAGTAGCCAGCTTACCTTTAAAAAAACAAACAAAAAATTCTTAGCTAAACACTCCTGGGTTGTTTTATTTAAACTTAAAGCTCTTAGAACTTTCCACAAAGCACTCCATCTTCTCCTTTCCAATGGTTCAATTCTGTCCTGTATGTCTTCCAGCCAGTACAATATTTTCTTACTGGTATTTCACACCCATTAGCATGAGCCAGCTCTCTGCTTTGGGGAGCTTATTTCTGCTTAATTCAGAAACTGGCATTCCTTTTCTCATCAAAAATGAAAAAATCTTCTTCACTGAAAGCAATAGAAACAAACCAACAGGTTACAGGATCCAGAAATAACTGCAAGAATGATAGGCCAAAGTCATTAAGTCAGTTACAGTAGTGGTTTATTTTTGAATGCAAGCATGCATCTTTCATATGCTTCTCTGGACTGGAGAGCTGCATTTGGTAGCGTTTTGAGATGGTGCTTGCTAGAGCACTGTCATTAATTATACAGCCCCCATAGCAAGTGCGAGTGAAGGCTGATGGAATTGATACCAGTGGCTTGGCAGAGCTGCTGGGGAAATGCCATCACAAACCCACCACTAATGCCTCAGATTTGGCTAACTACGCTGTAGGAACCAACATGTTTCCCTTCACTGTTCTGTGTGTGCCTGCGTGGGTACAGGAGAAGCAATTTCTAACTCATCCTGGAATACAGCTGGTTGTGCAGCAGACTGTGAAATTGCATTTCACTGCCAGGTTGTTCCCAGCCTTTAAGCAAAGAGGTGGTGCAGGGAAGAGAGACTGTGAGCCTGAAGAAAGGTCAAGCAACAGAGCAGCCCTCAGTGCAGAGTGGAGGATTACTCCTTTTGCTTATTCTATTACCGCTCCCTTCAGCTCCACAAAAACTGAGAAAGCAACCAGGTCCAGTGACTCAGGACTTCTTCCCCATCACCTGTGCACTAGCCTGCATTTTTCTGTCAGCTTGAATACCTGAAAGCAGATCAGTAATTCTGGGAAAGTGTTCTTGATCTGTGAAGCACAGATCCTCACATTGTTCTCTACTGTAAAAAACAATACCTGATTTATTATTTTTTGTGTTATCCTCCTTAAGAGTGATGAGAGGGTCTGGAAGGAGCTCTCCAGGGCGGGAACTATCTTCTGATCCCTCCACTGACTCCATCCTGACCCTGTTGCCCTTTTCTTTATCCTGCTTCCAGGAGAGAAAGAAAAACGGGTATAATGAGCAAAAGGCTACAGCGACTTGGGAAGAGCAGGGAGCCAGACTTTCTTTTGCAGAATGAGACATTTCATAGCCATCCAGGTTGACTGAGCAGTTTGCTGTGACTCAGCCACCAAGCTGACTTGAAATCAAATCTGGAAGCAAGAATCCACCTGGAAAAACACAGGAGGTGGTAGTAGGGTTATGTGTGAAACTTGAGCTTTGTGCTGTCTGATTACCTGGAAGTTTCACTTTTTTAAAAAGTAGTAAGTTCAGATTCTATACTTACAAAACCTGGTTCCTTGAACTTAAAAGTACTTTTGAGAAAGTTTGTTACAAGCTCAAGGCATCTGCCTCAAAGTATTGGTCAAGTTAGGGTCCTGACTCACCATGATCCCTGAGACAGGCACAGTTTCTTTCAGCAGGTGGAAGAGGACGGACTCTGTTGTGGAGTATTTTATTTTTTCAGTATTCTCAGGCAGTATATTTGGGAAGCAAGCTCTTACCTTACCTGTAATTCTTACACTTGCTACTTCTGATTATTAGGGAATCAAGTAACTTTGGACCAAGAGGTCCAATGTTTGAGACAGACAGGGAAAAGAAGTGCAGAATATTCTGGGGGGTTTTGTGACTCTACATACCAAAAATTAAGAAGCCACAGTCTCATGAGGCAACCTACTGTCAGGCTACTCCACATTAGCTGTGTAGCAACCTGTTGAAATTAGGAGTCCTGGAGTTTGACAGAGTAATGCTCTCTGGCCTTTGAACAGTGTGCTTACAGAATATCAATCTTGCATTTCATCAGCATGTCACAGCAATCTAAGGAAAATGCAATTTACAGTGATGGTCTTAAGAATTGATTTTACAGAAGCTGAGATAATTCATGCCTCCTGAGCTATCTAATGGCCACATAATCAGCCTAAGTGGAAAAGTTTTCCTTTGATGGTCATGAAAATACAGAAATCTTTTACCAGTTGTCCTTGTGCTTTTTATTTCCTTACATCTTGGTATGTACTCTCAAGAACATATGCCAGTATGTAGGTAATTGTTTTGGGAGGTATGAAAATTCTACCTGTTGTGATACTACATCCACATGAGACACACTGTAGGACTACCATCTTTCAAGCCATTTCTGATAAGCAGTAGTGGGAGTTAAAAAGACCCAATCCTTGCCCTTGTGGTTGAACAAATTTAATTTCTGCAGACAGTGGTTTCTGGATGAGCAAAGTATTCAAGTAAATAAGAAATTTAAACCTACTAGAGGGAAAAAAAAGGACTTGTTGAGGTTAAATTTTAATATTTTACTTGTCTCCTTGGCATATGTGTGGTTTGCCTTCTGCAGCTTCTCCTATGTTAAGCTACTGCCTCAACAAATCAACAATTAATTTTTTTAATTGTTAAATATAATTTAAATTACTTCAGTCCATTTGAAAAAAAAAAGTAATATCTTTGATAATTTTGCAGTTCGGCATTTTTAAAAAATATGCTATTTTAGCTTTCAGACGGGTTCAGGAGATAGTAGGGGAGGCAGAACCTGTAATTTTATGTTATACTATTTGTTTTGTATTTAGCAATGTGATAGGAAAATGAATAAGGATGGGATTGGCTTGCACTTTACTGGTGACCATGGCACAAAAGAGTGGTAGATACTGAATTTTTCTTTGCAAACACAGTATTGCAAAGGTCCAAAAGAAATATATTAAGCCGAAGTTAGGTTGAAAATACCTGCTCATAAACAAAGATCAAGTGTGGATCTTAAGTTTTAATTCTTTGCTTTCTTCCTTTGGGCTAAGTCTTGCTTTCCTCTCTGAAGAAGCGTAGGTCCCATGAAAGAGGAATAGTTCAGAAAGCTGTGGAGGCCCAGTGGTACTGCATAACTCTAGTCTGCGCACTAATGACTTTGAAGATAATTTTTAAAAACTGTGGCATGTCCTGAGTGATCATCTGTCAGGCCAAACCACTGGCCACTCTCCTTTGAAGAGCAGAACTAAGGGAGGAAGAGTGGACCAGCACTGGTTCCTTCCTCTCCCAAAGCTGCTGGGAGTTTCATTTCCATGGATAACCATTGTAAAAAGCCTGACTACTCAGGTTCGCCATCAAGAGGGACTTCATTCACAATTTCATCATTGATTTTGGGAGACATCTTTCCCTCAAAGTATTTCTGCAGAAGCAGTGGGTGTATAAAAATTGGAAAATAAAAGTAATCCTCTATCTGTTTGCTTTTTCAGTGTGTCAAGACTTATTTTTGTGAGACACCTGGGAGGTGTTCTAGCAGTGGCGAACATCAGGGGCGGTGGTGAATATGGAGAGACCTGGCACAAAGGTAAGTCAGTCAAAGCAGAGGAACAAAACTGCAGGCTTAGCAATGAAAATTGCAACATTTTCTTTCCACTCCCTCTTCCATGCTCACATCTCCTTTTGCATTTTACTTACTCTGAAAAAAAGTAGATTTTTTTCCTTACTTACGTGTTAGAGCTGTACGTTGTCCAGTGTTAATCTGATGGTTTTCGTTAGATTCTTTTAATTTTTGCGGCCTGCTTAAAAGCAGTTTTGTACAAAGACAATATTTTCCAAGAAAATAATTGTGGTTTTTTAAGCAAGATCAAGTTCCCTAGACTTAAACACTGGAAAATGCAGCTATTTATCTTGAACTGATCTTACAAAAAATGTCTGTCTGTATTGCAAAAGACCTGTCTTGCTTTCACATACCTCTTTCATTATTGCAGGTACGTAATTCTAAATCCCCAAGACAACAACACTGACTATTTAGACTCTCTTGGTATCACACACACACAAAGAAAATCATCTGCAGAACTTTACAGAAGGTGTGAACTCTTGAGTTCAGAATACAACTCTTCCTTATTGTTTTTGCATAATTTATGAATAGACCTTTTTTTTTTAATATTTGATGAATGTGACTGGAAAAATTTCTTCACCAAAAGGGTTTTCAGGCACTGGAACAGGCTGCCCAGGGAAGTGGTTGAGAGTCACCATCCCTGGAGGTATTTAAAAGACACATAGGTGTGTCTTAGGGACATGGCAGTGCTGAGTTAACAGTTGAACTTGATGATCTTAAAGGTCTTTTCCAACTTAAATGGTTTAGTGATTCTGTGATTGAAGTTCATATGAAAGCAACAGCTCCAGAAGTGCATTGACATCATCTCCTTCACACTCTTGGGGGATCCAACGTGTAGGCAACCATTTGACCTTTTAGGTATTTTTAAGCAGACTTTTATGCCACAGAAAAACTAAGTCAAACGCTACAAAGCTCTGTCAATCTCTTTTCCCCTTTTCTTAACACTTTTGATGTATTTCTGTCCCTGTTTTTCCCATCAAGTCTTTGTCTTAATCATTCACTTGTCTTTGTCCACTTGCCTTATTGTTGACAACTGTCCACATTCCTCTACCAGGGGAAAAAGCTTGAAAAGTCCTTATCTCTGTAACATACCCATCATTATTTAATGGTGACACTTTACTCATATTCCAAGAATCTGGTGGATAAGTTGCTGGAAATGTTGTCAGCAAGCCAGATGTACCAAAACAGTGGTGCTTGTGATGTAGCAATTTGCCATGGCAGTAATCCATAATATCTTTTTATCAGGCAAAGTGGTATTTCCAGATCATTGCATCTTGATTTTACTGTTTCATCTGTGGTAACTATTTGTCTGGGTCATTTCCTCACAATTGAGTTAATTATGTAATAGTTTCATAAATAGAAGCTGTATGTGCTTGCAGATACAGGATATTATTGCTTAAGATGAAGTATCCTTCATTAATTTTAATTTGCTGATTGATTTGTAATAGATTTTAATAAAATTTCTCTTAATATGATAATGCTTCTTTGATCCACCTATTTCCTCCTTGATTTTGACCCAAAGTCTTTTATAGCAGTTTCAAACAAAATATGTATCTGTTCTTTGTTAATTCCAGAAGCAATTACAGAAGTTTTTCTGCTTAAGTTTAATTGTATAGATAGGATTCTGACCTTACACCAGCCCGGTACTTTGATTAAAGAGTAAGATTTATTTCTCCTTTATTGCCCCATATTTGAAGACCTTTTGGTTGTCACAGTATGTCTCTCTTCAATGATCTTGTTAATACGAGAATGATGTGTATTTGTTAAAAAAAAAGACAAAAAATTTAAAATGCACTGGTTTCAGTTCTACAAGTTCTTTATGACTAAATGTCAGACTTGCTAAACTTCTGCAACATAGAAATGGTAAAATGGTTGTCTAGGATCACTTGATGGACAATGGAGATAAAGAGACACCTCCAGACTATAGCTCATCTCACTTATTTTAGGGTAAAATTAATTTTCCTGGAGGTTCCTGGACCATAGGGCAATCAGCTTGGAATAAACATCCAGCTTTCAAAGAAAGTAAAAGAAACTAGACTTCCATTTCTGCATCCTTTAAGCCCCACTTGCCTGTCTGGGCCACAGCCTTTGCTACAGGATTGCAAAGATTTTCTTCCTAGTTCCCATTTCTTCCTAGCATTTAATTGCCTGAGACTACCATGGTCTTTAGGTAGGATAACCTTTGAGGAGGAACTAGTTTTAGTCTCTTGTTTCACAGCCAAGATTTTGACAACTGTGAGTTCTCTAAGTGGATACTCTTCTACTAAAATAATTGAAAGATTGTAGGGAAAACCGTCCTTTTCCTTCCCTATCCCACCCTGCAGAATTTTTTGTTTTCAGACCTGGAAGTCTTATCAATTAAGACTTATATTTATCAAGACCTACATTTTCTGTCATTATTTATTCCCTCATACATCTCATGACATGTGGAATTTCATTCAATATGATGACATTATCTTAAGTATTTACATATTGAAAGTTAATTAATAAAATTTTAAAGCAAGATGCAACTCTGAAGTCCCTTTTTGACCATAGCTATATATCATCTGGTTTGAAAACAGCTAATAGAAAAAAAAGTAAATTACCAGCCACATATTATATATCCAGGAAATTAGAAGTGCTTATTTTATAAACTGAATCTTTATTGCCTTAAGAAACTGTCACTGAGTGTAATGATGTTAAAGTCCCATTAGTTCAAACCTCAAGTGGATTGTATGTGGTCATTTTGTATATATTTTGCTGTGCAAAGCTTTTGGCTTTCCTTTCACTGGTTAGGAACATTACCTGGCACTCACTCCACAATGTAGGTATGTATTATTCAGAGTTTCTGAAAGCATCAGAGTTATTGACACAACCATCTTATACCCTCTCTGCGTTGACAGAATCTTTCATTTTTGCTGTCTTTCCGAGCTGCATCAATTATTAAAATGTTCATGAAACTGGAATTGTTCCCAGGTATTTTTGCACATGTTTTTCTGAAGAGATGGTATTAAAAGGATTTGATGGTATCAACTGATTTGTTTTGTTTCCATGCTAGGTGGTATCTTGGCCAACAAACAAAATTGCTTTGATGACTTTCAGTGTGCTGCCACATACCTCATCAAGGAAGGCTACACATCCCCAAAGAAGCTGACTATTAATGGAGGCTCAAATGGGGGCCTCTTAGTTGGTAAGAACTGCTTGTCTGTATCCTAAGTTTGGTGCTGGGCTTATTAAAGTAACAATACAAAATTTGATGAGATCTGCCTGTCAAAAGTTGCCAGATTGTCAATGCATTAATGTATACCAGGTATTAAATATGTACAGTAGTACTTCATGTGCTGTTTGCATAGGACTTTGGGATTCTGCCGTCTCTGGCAAAGGCCGACTGTTAAAAGCCACACAGTCTTGTGTGGTAAGAGCTAACCCTGTGGTAGAATCACACAGAAAGTAAGAATGGTTTAAAAAACATTTGGGGTTTTTTTTTATTTTTCTTTCCTAAGATTAACCATTACAAAATAACTACTGAACTATTAATTTGTTATGTAGCATTGGGAAACTGTGTGTGGTCTGTTACAAATGCATCTTGTTCACTTAAAATTCACTGCTGTGTTCTTAAATTCAAGGAAATTAATAGCCTCCTCTTAAACAGAAGTCTCGTCACAGAAAGATCTCATATTCTGAGCAGTCTAAGAGCTACAAAATTTATTTCTGATAAGATCCCTATCTGAAAGTAGCAGAAGAAAAAAGAAGGTGATTTTTTTGTGCAATTTTGAAAGAAAAAGGAGACACAAAGTAATAATTTCAGGGTCTGTTTGCCTTTTTTTAAGCAACATGAAAGGTGACAGTATGAAAGATTTGAGCTACTTGTGTGAGAAGGGGTTAAAAAAGGCACCTTAAGTTCATAAACCACTGAATTATAGAAAACTAGCAGTTTTACGAGGCCCACTCTGCTTGCTCTTCTTTTTTTATTTATCTGCTGCTGTATACTGGTTCTATTGGTTTTACTCGATTTTTCAGTGAATTAGCATCCAGCATATGAAACAGGATTTGGAATTATACAGATCTTTGGTCTAAGCCATCTTGACTTGACCTGCATTATTATTTTTAAAAAGCAGTTGTTTTAAAGATCAAGTAACAAGTACATGTAAAGTTGTGTTCTGGTTTCTGCTTATATGCTTCTCAGTAACAAGTGTCAGGAGGTGTTTGTGCATTGAAAATAGAAATGAGTGAATATGGTAAAGGATTAAAGTGTTTGCACTCCATTTGGGAATGCGGGCATTGCAGAAGTCAGTTTTATTTGAGCCTAAATATGTGTTTGGAAAAGCAGTTAAACTCAGAACATATTACATAGCTTCTGAAAATACTGGTGTATGCTTACGTGGACTTCTGTTTCAGTCAGGATGAGGTGCATCCTACCCAGCTTCAGTAATAAAACCCCCTGGTTTACTGGCTGAACTATTCAGCTGGGCTCTTTGTGTCAATAAGGGGAAGCAAGTGACATCTGCAGGGAATACGTCATTCCGGTAGGAGACAGGTGTTAGGAATCTAGACCTCCCTGCTCTAAAAAATCTTGTTAGAATCCTTCCCTTGCATTTACTGGTAGATTACAATCAAGTAGGATTTCCATGCTATTGATGAGCCAGATAGGGATTTTCCTTGACTGTGTAGAATTAGGTGAATTTAGGAAATTCATGTAAGGTCTTTTTCATCAAAGCAAGAATGCATTTTGCAATAGTTGTTGATGCAATGCTAGAGATCATAACTCATCCTTTAGGTGTAAGGACTCACTGCCAGATTTTGCCCATTCTTATTTATTGAAGAAAAAGCTGACAAGAGTACTGACACTCTTCCAAAATACTGTTTCCTTTCAGTCAGACTAACAGGGGGTGACTCTGAGGACTACAGAGCCCTGAGCTCTTGCCTCATTTAACCACAGAACAAGTCTTCCTTGTGCTGCAGTGTGATCCCCAAGCTCAGCAGAGTGGCACAGCTGTGAGCTGAAAACCTTCCTGCAAACGCAGTGTTTGACCTCTCATGTTTGCCTAGACAAAACCAGTTCCGATGTTTTGAAGGCGTATTTTCATACTGAATTTTAAAGCTCAAAGTTATCTATAGAGGGATAAAAATTCACAAATAAATTGTTGTTCCAGATTGCACTTCATTAATTCATATAATTAAGTACTATGGCAAATTAAAAAGGTGCAGTGTGCATGGATGAGTGTCTCCATGGGTGATTTCTTACTGAAGTAACTACTTAAGGAACTAGCAAGGACCAATTTCTTACAAAATCTTGAGCAACAGAGTGCTCCAAGAGACACACTGAAATAAAGAGTATTAAAATGAAATGTTATGGTAGTTGTTTTGGCTTTTTTTCCTACCAGAATGCCATTTATGTTCATAAAAGAAAATAGCTTGAAAGGGAGGGATCTGATCAAAAGCTTCAGTTAAAACCTAAAGATCTTTTACATAGATCTCTTTAAGGGTCTATATATACTTTATCGAAACGACTCATAAATGAGGAAGAGTTAGCATAGTTACATATCAGAGATGACCAGAAGTAAAGTTTCATCTTTCAGAAAGTAAAAATCATGTTTAAATGAAGAAAATAGGGTAAAGTGTCAACTCTTTGCAGGGACTGACAGGCCACAGGAGACTGATGAGCAAATTGCTTCCAATATTAAGATTAGCAATGACATTTTTCTGTGCACATCAGAGGCAGGAAGCTGGCCAGATGATCTGTGGGACTTGCAGGTTAGTGAGATGTAAAAGGAGCATTAAAGAAAAATAACGGCAAAGCAGAACAACTAAATGGTCTGTTTGTATTGATGTTCCCTCCTGTGGAGTGTGGGGGTTCCATGCCCCAGCCTGTCTTCATGGGGAATATTCTGGAGAGCTGACTCCAGTTGAAGCATCAGCAGAAGAGGTTTTGGAATGAATCAATCCAATGAAAAGTAGTGTGTTGCCAGGACCAGATGGTGCACATGCAGGATCCTAAGTGAACTCTGATATGAAATTGCAGGCTACTAAGCCTGAATATCTGAGGAACAGAAGGGGGCAAGTGTAATGCCAAGTTTTAAATGGTTCATGGTGTTACACAAGCTGCAGATGAGTAAATCTGACTTCTCTAATGGGCAAGCTAGTTGAAACCAATAAATAATAGCCGACATAAAAGAATTCTGCAGGCTGAAGCTGCATTAGAGCAGCTTCCTGCTCTAATGTATTAGAGCTATCTGAAGGAGTCAGGCTGCATATGGGGCTTGTAACAGTGATCTAGGTGAGGAGTTATTCTTGGATTTTCAAAAGCTTCCTCACGTAAGGCTGTGAAAGAAAGTCCTTGCTGAGCTGGAAGCAAAGTCATGTCATAGCAATATCATGGTTAGCAGGGTGCAAAGAGTGGCAGTAATTAATCCATTTTCACAATGGACAAAAATGAGGAGATAAGAATTTGGGAAAGATTATACCTACATCTGGATGCACAGTGAATAGTTCTGAATTAATTAAGGGATTCTAGGATCCAATGTAGTAGTTATGTGAAAATTTCAGTGCTCTTATTTCTTAAAATTCAAAAAAAGCAGGGGAATTTGTAAAATCACCAAGCAAAAGGTTTAAATCAAGAAACAGGAATTGGAATTGAAGAACTTACTGCTACAGGATATGATGAACACTGGATGAATAAACATTAAGAGAAGAAATAGTTGTATTTACAGAGGAAGTGTGTTTTGATGGCTGTTTAATAGGATGGCTGGAGATAACTCCAACTCAGAGAAAACTTACAGTTCATCAGATGATAATTTAAAGGAGAGATCTCCCAGTATTTGTTAAACACCTTTTCCCAGAGTGTCTGCCAGTTGTCACTCTTATAAATTGAACACTGAGCTTGATGGGCGTACTGCGGTTATTTTTAAAATACATAAGCAAGCATTATTCTTAAAGAAATTGTCCCTTCCAGTTGTAGGAAGATAAAAATCGTAAAACAAGAAAATTTTAACAGCAGTAATTCCCTTTGTTAATTTGAGGTTATTCCACTGATTTTGTAGCAGTCTGCTTTTACCAAAACTCTTTTCATATGGGTTTACATAGTAATTATGGAAGACAACTTTCATCAGTAAATGGAGGCCTTTTGATCCTTAATGCCCTTTTCTTTCTTGATACTATTATTAAAAGTTTAAACAGCGAATGGTTTAGGTACCTTCAGCTCAGTAGTTCAAAATCTCGCATGCTTTAAAAGTTCATTTCTCCTTCAGACCCAATTTGGTGGTTTGAAAGGCAGTTCTCATAGAACAGCATGTTTGGTGTGTGAAGAACACAGAAATGGCTCTTAAGTTCTTTTGAACATACCGTCTTTCAGAGTTGTGTTTTTTATCCATTTGGGTATTTGCTTACAGTTTTGCTTGAAAGTCTTATTTGACTTCATATTCACTAACAGCCTTCTCCCAGTGCGACTTGGTAGTGAACCTTTTACTGCTGAGCTTAATTCTTTAAGATCTGAATACTAATGGAATTGTTTTCCTGTTGAAGCTGCCTGTGCTAATCAGCGCCCTGACCTGTTTGGTTGTGCTATTGCCCAAGTGGGAGTGATGGACATGCTCAAATTCCACAAATACACCATTGGCCATGCGTGGACCACTGACTATGGTTGCTCTGACTGCAAAGAGCAGTTTGAATGGCTGTACAAGTAAGTGCCTTTAAATACTTTCTGTGGTTGTTAAAACATGTAGTCTGCTCAACAGTTTCCGGTTGTCATGATCAATATCTGTTCTGATGATTACTTCATCCTTTCCCACGCTGAATTTGGGGAGTTCAGCATTTCCTTCCAAAAGTCAGTTTTGAATAAAAGACTGTCTTCAAAGCCCAGTTGAATCAAGTGGTCATATTTTCAAAGACCTTGTTCTCCTAGCAGCTTTTAACAGTTCGTAAGGTTTTCTTTCTGAATAATGACTCTTTTAGGCTATTAGAACAGAATATTCTCAAGTGGACCCCTACAAAAATTGTATTTTTTACCATGAGGGAGAGACAGTCACCATTGTGAATTGTATTATACAATGTGGCTGGGATTTATTTGTAGGAATTGAATGGCACTAGACCATAATAGGATCTTAATTAATTTCTTAGCTTCTGTTGAGAGTCTCAATTTCCCTGTTTCCAGCAGGATGGATCCTGCTATGGACTTGACAGGTTTTGCTGCAGTTACCCTGCTGGCTATTCCTGATATTTTGGACATTTCTGTGAGATGTACACATATGTCTCTCTGAAACTAAAGAAATGTACTTGCTTCACGTTTCAGAGCCAGAGATCTGTGGCCACTACTGCGTGTCAGTTGCCATTAGTGCAATTCTGATTACTGTAACTGAGAACTGTTCTATTCTGAGTGCTAACAAATGCCGCCGTGACGATTTCAGTAGGAAAGGACCTTCTTGTTGGGCCTTGAGGAAAAAGATACAGAAACGTTTGTGTGTTTTTCTCAGGTACTCTCCACTTCATAATGTCAAACTACCAGAAGAAGATGGCATCCAGTATCCCTCCACGCTGCTTCTCACAGCGGACCACGATGACCGTGTGGTCCCTCTGCATTCACTGAAGTTCATCGCTACCCTGCAGTACACTGTGGGCCGAAGCAGCAAACAAACCAATCCACTTCTCATCCATGTTGACACTAAGGCTGGGCACGGAGCAGGAAAGCCAACTGCTAAAGTTATAGAAGAAGTGTCAGATATGTTTGCTTTTATAGCACGATGTCTAAATCTTGAGTGGATTGAATAGGCAAAATGCTTATTACTGTCTCCTTTAGAAAACAAGGGCTTTAACATTTAAGAACAGCCACTCTACTACTTGGTGTAGTACTTACATTTAAGAACTACAGTTTAATATTTTATTGATCCAACCTGCTATGGAGTTTTGATTTTCTGTGCTTCCCTCTTTTTGGTATTTCTTTGATTTTTTTTCTACTGCATTCCAAATTCCATTTTGAAAAGCATGTTCAAAAAAATAGCTGAGCTACTCTCAGTACTGTTGTGAAAATGTAGATTTCAAAATTAGTGCTAGTTAAGCTTATTTCCTGTAAACAATTTTAATGTATTTCATCTATAAACATATCCAGATCATTTGTAATTAAATGTAAGTACTGTTCACATACAAGAACTCTGAGCATATTTTATTTACACACTAATTTATTTAAGAATGTAAATTGAAGGTGTTCAGTGATAACCATGAAAAACTGAAGAGACAGTAATCCACTTACGTCAAATATTATTAAAAAGCTTGTATTACATTTTGTTCATAATCGTGTTACAATCTATAATAATGATGTTGCTAAATTGTTCTTTCTTTCCAAAGAGACTTCAAAATGTCATCAGTTTTCTCTTCTGCCATTTATTTCTGCACAGAAAACTGGAGGCTGAAAAACTTGAAGAAGTCTTAGATTCTCACTGTAATCTCAGTCAAGCTATACAGATACTCTCCAACAACCCATGTGAAGTTATTTCTCTAACTGTTTCTGAAGAGTAGACCGGTCACTGATTTAAATAAATGGACAAAAAATAAGCTAACAAAAAAACTAAACAAAAAACCCACCCCAACCCAAAGCCACAGCTTTGTCCAGATTGTTCAGGTTCCATTTTCTTCTGGTGCTTCTGACAGGATGTTCTCTAACAAGGGAAAATCTGAACATGCATTTATAACCTAGATTTGGCTGGAAAACAAGAGCTCGTAGTCAGACTCCCTAATGATTTGACACAGGCACATTATTTGAACTGCCATTTTTCCCATCTAGGCTGTAGAGCTATAAAGTAGATGTGAGTATTTGCCTACTGTCTAATCTCTGATGCACTGCAGCAATTAGAGTTCGATTTTGCAGAGAAAAAGTAGTCTATCAACTATTATTAGTCTCGTTGCCCCTCCAGAAAACATCACTGTTTCTCAGTTTTGGATGAACTGATACAATCTTCCAGAATCATGCTCATCATTACATTCATACTTAGACCCTAAGGACTGTATTTTAACTCTGGGCTCAGGAGTTTTATCTCTAAGCAAACAGTGTCTCGGTGCAGGAAGAGGAGGGAGTAGTATTTAAAAGAGAGGGCAAAAATAAAAATAAATTTGTACCAGAGTCACTCTGCGTTTCCCTCATGATCTGGACTTCTTTTGATTCCCTCTGGAGTCCAGGAATGATCATCCCCTCCAGGCCTTTATTATGTATGGCTAATTTGATTTTAGGAGGAAATAAAAAATTATTTCTGCTTTCATATGAAATACCACACCTAAAACCTGTATGTGATTGGGGGTTTATTTGGGATCCACAGGCATTACAGTTGTTTACAAGACACTCTGTAGACTTGCATTCTGATCACAGCATTGAATTAAACAACCAGAATAGGGAGTTGACGGAGGGTTGGTTTTTTTCCTTCCAGGCTGTGAAAGCAGGGTGCAGGTTTAGCACCCCCCTTTTCTCAGAGGTATATGAACTGCTTTCTTTGATCATTGGAAGTTTTCAGCAGCTTTCCCACATGGCAGAAACAAAGCACATAAAGCTATGCTATCTCCACTTGTAATATTCATAGTTGTTGCATGTGGCCTTCTATTGAATTTATAGTTATTGTCAAGAGGGCAGAGCTTCACCTCTGATACAGAGCCTTGCAGGATAGGGTGTGTGGAAACACAGTCCTCAGACATTCGAGAAATAGAGCTGAACTGTGTCAGTGCATTGAATTGCAAATGCTTGGGTACAGTCACCTCAGTCATCTCTAGATCTGTTCCTAAAGATGCTTTTCCTTGTTCTCCAGTTGCTCAAGCACAAAACTTCTGGCACAGGTTAAAAGTAACTCCTTTTCCTTCTGAAGCCTTCTGTTGAAGCTGAGTTCCCTGAATGACTCAGTGTCGTGACAGATGACCCATAATCTGGGGAGTTTGGAAACAAACATTGCTCTTTGAGCAGCAATCAGTAGTAGTGAAGGTGGAGCTGCTTGCTGCAGGCACTACTCACAAAGTAAGTGTTCCAGAGTATTCCTTTTAGAATGCTAGTGTCAGTACTGGGACGGCATTGTGTTTCTGTAACAAGGTCATCACATCAACATTTATTTGATCTTAATCAGCTGTGCCAAGTTCAGGATTCAAGTGCCAAAAAGAGGATGTTGGAAAGCTGTCCTGTTATCTGAGTTGCTGCTTTTGAGGCAGACAGGGTCATACTCCAACTGGAATCTGTAATTAAGTCTGAGCGAGTAATGCTTTTGTAATATAGTGGAATTGAAACCTTTGGGGTTTTGATTAAATAGACCTGGAGCCAAACCATTCCTGCTGTATAAAACATAATGAAATTTCTGTTAGCCTAGTTTCAAGGTTCTTTTCTCTATAGCGGAAATGCTATTTTATGAAGATACTCTTGTGTTTTGTGGCTTATGTTTCCAGTATATGAAGCAAAATTCACAAGCTGAGCAAGGTAACCTCACAACTACCTGCTTTTTCAAAATGATGTTAGAAAAACAGATACTAATGTTTCATGCCAAGATCCAGCCCCCCCAAAAATTCCTGTAAGAGGCTTATGCTACATGAAGAAAAATCTGTTTTTATGTGGAAATAAATGAACTTTTTACATATTTGTCCTTCTAATACTCTTCACAACTGATATAAAGATATCTTAGTTGTCTTTCCTCCTGTGAGTGTACATTTGCGTTAGAGTTGATTTATGTGGAAAAGGTCAGAAGTATTTTTAAAAACTGAGAGTCTTCATATTCTTTACAGAGAGAGATATTTGAATTCCTTTGCATTAGAGTTAATTTACATCTTGGTAGCTGCAAGAAAAAAAAAAATCTATATGTATGTATGTACTGATTTCAGCTGGGAGCTGCACTCCATAGTCCAAGGGTGGAAGAGGGCAGCTGGCCTGTGGGTGTGTAAGAATAAAGGGCACTCAAGACAGAGTTTGGAGATACCTGTCCCTGGCACCTAGGGCTTCTTGACCAGGATTTTCTTGACTTGGCTCTACTTTGCCATCTATATGTAGGAAGGCAGAAAGATGAGCAGCAGTACTTCTGGGTTCAATGTAGCAAGCAGCAGCTTTCAAAGATCAGTGTTACCAGGTCATTTATTTATTTTTAGCCTGAGGTTGCCCCTCAGGATTGCCTAAAGATCTGCTTATAGACTTCCTGACAGTCTCTCCTGTGAAAGGGGTTTTCCAGGCTGAGCAGGATTTAGGAGGAAGGCCATGGGAGGGACTTGAAAGCCAGGGTAATAAACAACCACACATTTTTCTGCCAAACTCTTCTTTGAAAATCTTTAGTAGACCTCTTTTGTGCAATTATTTCTTTGTCCAGACCTCTCAGAATTTAGATAGGTCATGCTGGTTTGAACAGCCAGGTTTGGCAACTTTCTTCATTTCTCCTTGTGTTAATTACTTCTGCCTTCATATATGGCATGCCAGGGGAAAAAAAATAGCATTCCTTGGGCATTTTTTAGCTTGCTTTTGTAGAAGAGTGAGGTGGAGTAGCCTTCCAATTCTCATGTCCCTGAAGATAACTAGTGTGTCCTCAAGATAACATGCATGAACAGAAAATTCTGAATAAGCTCATGTCTTCAGTTTATTCATGGCAGAGCAATCCTAATGACGGAGTCCCTCTGTGGAAGCTGGACTAGCTACTGGAACAGAAATTAACTGAGGTTCTGGACTAGGAGGACTGTGACTTGGCTGTTTCTCCTAATTTTCCATAAGAATAACTGAAAATTCAACATTTAAAACCAAAGCTAAGCAATAATTTATTAGTGAGAATCTCTTTTCTGTAGACTTCCCTCTGCCTTGTTACCAGGAGTAACAGAGGCAAGGAACAAACTTGGTGCTCATGCCCTTACCCATCGCAGTGGAGGTTTAGTGCTGAAAGTCTGAATAGCAAGAGTCAGTGTGCGGTGACTTCACTGAACATTTCCAGCTCCCACAGCAGATGCAGCATGACAGCTGCAATCAATGCATGGATGACGGCCCTGCAAATGTGACATTACCAGCTGGCCACGTGCTGCTCAGAAAACTGTAATTTGTGCTTGTGCACTGCTTTCAATGCCTCCCGGGCCTTCTGTGTGCGAAAAGGAAGGAGATACTAGTCTCGAAGCCCCTAAGGTGGGGGGACACATGGTGTTTTAGGCAAGATGTGTGCTAGGTAGGTATCTGGTAATGCTAACTAAGCATTAAATTTGATACTGCTCTATAACCCATACAGGGCACCACTAGGCCCAAAATATTGTCTACAATTTTTATCTTAGTGTCACTCTTAAAGTACTGGGGAAATAATCAGAAGAAAAGCAGAAGTTCAACAGTCGCACCTGAACTCATAGGAGGTGGTAATTTCATTGAGTTCTTAGCACCATGGTTTTCATGCTGCTTTTCTTTCCCTGTGAAGAGCTGTACTTAATCTCTGACATCTCCTCAGTAGAAGAACAGATGAACATGAAGATATATTGCATTTCAGTGATGCCATCAAATATATTCTGCTGTGGGACATTGAAAGTGTCAGAAGACAAGAGCAGCAGGAAAAAAAAATGTTTTGCCACCTAGCAGTTACTGAACAACCATGAACATACTAAATAACAGAGGAGTTTATTCATTAGTTAGTTTTCCACTAGTTAATGCAATTTTTTAGAAGTCTGGAGAGTGCTTAGCTGGTGAAAAACTGTTACCCATGCTGATTTATTCTTTTAGGTCATTTCGGGTGTGCAACAACAGCGTGTCATTGTGACAGCAAGTGACAAAATGCTGTAACATGGACTGTTATTTCCTTCCTGAGGAAGAAGCTGAATAAAGGGCTTGGGCATTTCACTATTGAGAATCATTTGGAACAGTTAACAGAAGCAGATAAACAATACTTACTGTCTTCTGATTGTTTCACATGAAACAGTGTCATTTCTCAACAAAATATGTTGTTTTCTGGTAGTACTGCTATTTCAGAGGAAGCTCTGGTGTAGTAGAACAAGCTTTGTGATGTAGGTATGTGCAGGTATCTCTTTCAATAGCTGGACCAAGCTGTTAAATACTTCCTACTTCATATATTTAGTGTTAATTATTAGCATTCTACTACTGAAACTGCTTTTTGGTTTAGCTTAAAGCTTCTCAGCATTAAAACCATGTTTTCATCATAAATGGCATAAAGCTCTAGACGTAAGCCCATTGATAGGGGACCCAAGCTTCAGCTCCTGAATGGTTTACCTTTCATTTTGTGTTTCACTGGGTACACACAGGTAGAATCACAGAATGGTTTTGATTGGAAGGGACCTTAAAGATCACCTAGTTCCAACTACCCTGCTCTGGGCAGGGACACTTTCCACTAGACCAGGGTGCTCAGGGCCCTATCCAACATGGTCTTGAACACTTAAGGAATGGGGCGTCCACAACTTTTCTGGACGACCTGTTCCAGTGCCTCACCATCTTCACAGTGAAGAGTTTATTCCTAATATCTAATCTAAACCTGCCGTCTTTTGGTTTGAAGCCATTCCCCCTTGTCCTGTCACTACATGCCCTTGTAGATAGTGTCTCTCCACCTCTGTTGTAGGCTTCCTACCTGTAGGGTTCTGAAAGGCCACAATTAGGTCAGCCCAAGGCTGCCTTTTTTCCAGACTGAACTAGAAAAACTTCACATTATAGTAAAAAAAGTGAAATAACCATAGATGATCACTGCCTATAAATTGAAGAGCTTGAGAAACCTCTATGGTTGACTGTATGTAAACAAGCCTCCAGCTGTATTTTGAAATTAAAGGGATTACTTTTCCTAATTAGAGATGCCCAGCCCTCCTTGAGCTTCAAGGAAGTACAGATCCAAATCTGAACTTCATAAGAGCACACATCACTTAAAATGTCTAAAAGCAAAAGCAGTTCTTGAAATTCCCTGTCTTTGCAATGTGGTTATCCTTCAGCAAAGCTTCAGCTGCCAAGGACAAACTGGAAAACATCCTCCTCTCACAGATGACAGTCACACAACAACCCAGTCATTAAATAGTTGCTGCCATGGGCCTGCTGCCCATTCTTCCTGCCTGGCGGAGCCTTCCAGGGCCACTGTGATTGCCAGAGGAAGTCAAACGAGGGGGAGGGGTATCAAAGTCACAAAATTGCTTCCAGCTAATGAGTTAGACAGTTGTTGAAAACATTTCATTGGAGATTTTGGACTGCTTTCATTATTTTTGATACTCGTTCCCTGTTAGGATCTGATTTGTGGGAGATGCCTCTCCTGAATTAAGGTTCAAGAAAGAAGTCTGGTGTTAATCATTTTTGCCTGGCTGCCATGGTAAAATTCAGAGGTTCTCACTTAAAGCTGTGCCAGGGGAGGTTCAAACTGGACATCAGGAAGAATTTCTTCACAGAAGGGGTTGTTAAGCATTGGAATGGACTGCCCAGGGAAGTGCTGGAGTCACCATCCTTGGAGGTGTTCAAGAAACAACTGGACTCAATGCTATGGTGTAGTTGACAAGGTGGTGATTGGTCAAAGGTTAGAAGTCTTTTCCAACCTAAGTGCTTCTGGGTGCTTGATTCTGTGACATGGGTCTTGGCTGTGGAGAAAAATGGGCTTACAGAGGAACTCAGGAAATAAATTTGGAATTGGAGGTCTCTAGGACCACCTGCCCTGCCTCAGCAGAGGCCTGAATACTGCCAAATTACAGAGGCTACCTTTCTCTTCCTTTAAACATCTGCACTCAAAGCTATTTTTTTTACCAAATTTATTAGCCTGCTCATCTCATTTGTGGGTTTTCTCCACTGTTCAGGATGACAGCAGACATCTAGGGAAGCTAATTACTCTTCTGTCAAGCCCTAGAAGGCTGTGCAAGCCTTTTGGGAGAACATGTCATCTTTATCTCCAGCACAGACTTTGATGAAAATACCAGTTTAACTTAGAAGCCAGCTTCACAGGGGTCTTCCTCCTTGCAACAGAAGCATGCAGTTGATCTCCCTGGCTTTCCAACCCAGGACCCACACAGGCCTATAGATAAGGGAGATGCCACAAGCACGGAGACCCCTTGAACCAGCAACAGCAGCCAAGGCAAGGGGAGCTGGGGGTCCCCAATCTCTCCAGGGCTTGCCAAAATTCTACCACTGCTCATTTGTTTGAGCTGTCCCGCTGTCCTGTAAAGCATGAGGCTGGCAGGAAACTAAGCCTGGCCTGTCATTCAGTGCAGAGGAGAAGTCCTGCTCAGGTCAGGCCTTTGGCACAGCAGAGACCTCCAGCTACCAAGGGAGATTTCTGGCCTGCATGAGAGGTATTTTTGGAGGGAAGCAATGAATTGACAGGGTTTTCTGAATGACAGCTTCAGCCTTACAAACCTAAAGCCTTTCTGACATAGATCCTCCTATTGACTCTGACAGCCCGTATCTTAAAGCAGCAGCTTCATCCTTCTCATTCTCCCATCCCATTATCTACACTGTGTTGCATGTTACAGGAATACCTAATTTTCCTTACCTTTTTGCTCCAAAAGGTGTTCTCATCTTTCCTAATCACATTACACCTGATCATTTTTCATCCTTCGACCGTCTTGCTTTTTACCTTTGTTTACTCTTTGAATTACCTGGAGCTTCAGCATGTGGGTATCACTACAAAGCTTATGGCAAAACAAACTGCAGGCTAACACGCACAGGCAGAGAGAGACCTTTCCTTGGGGTTTTGCTTCATTTTCTCTCTGCTTTGTTCCAGATCACTTATTAGAAATTCAGAAATCCCTTGAGCCAGTTTCTGAAGACTAGCTGTTCTCCTTGGGTGACTTATGGTTCCCACATACGTGGCCCTCCTAAGGACTGTTTCACTCAAATCTTAGTTCTGGGATGAAAGAGGGACTGCAGCAGCATGCTTATTATCCACAGATGACTGAATCTCACCCATCAGGAATGTTCGGTACTAGCATTACAATTCCCGTTTTGCCCTCTGGTTGTAATCCCTGCTTTCACTGTGCTTTCACCATCTGTTGCAAACTCCAGCTGTTGGCTTTTAAAGAAACACTTTTGGAACTTTAGTTGTGGCTCTGAAAAACCTTCTCTCCAGTTGCTTCTGTGAGAATTGGATGTCCTTAGTTAACAAACAAGTACTGCCCAAGACGTACTGCTGCTCCGAACTTCCTCCTGGTCTATTTAATTAGCTCCTCTAGCTGGAACTAGCTGTGGTTTAGCTTCTGTTGTTTCTTCCTTTCCCTCATTATTTCACCAGGGCAAGCTGTCCCCACAGACTGCTGCCACTTCTTGTGCATCTCTTCAATCTCATTCCTTGAAATTGCTAATGAAAAGACATTGCCTGGGTGTGCTTTCCGTGCTGGAAGATGGGCAGCTCGCAGAGCTTTCAGCCCTGATGGTGATTCCGCCTCTACAGCAGCCACTTGTCCCGGTAATTGTCTCAGAGACACAGGCCCCCCAAGGCAATGTGGGCTTCTCCTCCTGCAGGCTCCGTGCTGTTTTCATTACAGCATCTCCTGCAGACACACAAATAGTATGTCTGGCACTGCATTTCCCTATTCTCGTTTCAGGAAAACACAGCCAACAAGGTCTAAATCAAACTAAATCCAACAGAACGGAGGAGTTTGGGGATTCCTCAAAGTGAAACACCATCCTCCCAACACGAGGTTTTCAGTACTGGAAGCTGAAAAATGACTGGCAGCAGAAGGCAGTCCTCATCCAAAGCACAACAATCCGTGTGAATCTTCCCATATTGGCAATGAACTTTCAGATCAGACCCAAAAACAGCAGGGAGATTTTCACACTAGTGTAATTGTGAAGTTCCAGCATAGATGGTACAAAAGAGCCCTCAAATACCTGTTGAGATATTTCAGTATACCTCACTAGGGTAATTCTGTCACTGCTAATTTTGTGCCTATATTTAACTGAGTCCTTGAACAATCTGGGAACTGCAGGTCATTAATTATCACAGCCACCCTCAGTGGTGGGGCGGCTGAGAACACGTTAGGGAATGGCCAGTGAAGGGAAGAGGCCAGGGAGCTGTTCCCTATCCCCAGGAAGCTCCCCACCTGCCTCCAGGCCAGCAGCTCACCCTAGGGAGCCCTGCAGGCTTTCCTAACAGCATCTCCCTCTCAGCCCTGCCCTGGGGGAGGCTTGGCATCGGAAAAGTGGCAGCCTGAGACCCTGCTGCACCTGCTCACTTCAAGTCCTAGGAAGTCTGAACCTTACCACAAAAGTGTGGACAATCCCCTCTGAACTGGAGCAAATCACTTTTTTGTACAATTTACTATTGAAATAGAAGGGAAAAAAACCCCAGACATGATGGTTCTCAAGTCCCCATGACACATCCTGAAGATTGTTCACGCTAGAGAGATGGTGGGAGAAAACTGTCTAAGTGGTTGTAGAAAGGAAACATTTTCCTTCATTCTTAAACCCTTTCCAGCTCTGTCAGTCTGAAGCCATTTAAGATATAAAAAGGAATAAGGTTATAAAGACTGAGATCACGTTCTCTGAATGTGACACCCCACCACTGCTGAGATTTTTCAACCAAGGGAATGCACTTCTGTGCTCAGTCCTTGTGTGTCTTCATCCCCTGTGATAATCTGAGGTGACATTGCTGGCCTGAAGGAAGGTTGAGCAGCACAGTGTTTTGAAAGAGAGAAACAGGCGAAATGCTCAGAAATGGTTTTATGCAAAGGACCATGTATGTACCTGTGCATTACTGCTCCCTTACTACTTGGATTCATGCAAGGGTTATCAAGGAGTTTCTTGAGCGCTTTGCTTTCTGATCAAAACAAAACTAAGCTGCTGGTGCCAGCTCGTTACTAGAAATGCCTTTAAATACCTACACATCCTTTGCTCTACTCACACTTAATTATAAGCTGGTTCAACAACTGACAATTAACCTCACTTCCTTTCATTCTTTTTCCTTCTCTCTTCTAACTTAACTGACTGCGCTGTAGATGCTGACATTGGTGCCAGCGGTCTCTGCCTTTTCACTTCCATTTTCCACCTCTGCTATTTGTGCAAAATGTGGTTTTCAGTTTTCTGATCAAACTTATATATAATGGGTTCAATGTCTTGCTGCTTGGTTTTTTTTTTCTCACTGAAACACATGTCCTAAAATTCATATTTAATTGCAGAAAATTTGTCATTTGTCCAGGAACAAAAAAATAAGTACATCTATCACGAAATGGAGGCAATTTGAAAATAAAATTACTTGATTTTGCCAATATTTTGTGAGACTCTTTTCCAAGAATTCACTAAGTGTGTCATGAACACATCACTGTGTGGTCCTAAAATATGGAGTCCTGTTTGAGCATATTGTTTTTCACCGTCCTTCATGCTCTAAATAATCCTACATTATCATAAGACTCCCATGCTTCTTCTAAAGCATTTATAAGCCTGTGAGAGATTTTTGGTGTGGTTCCACCTTTACCTTTATAAGGTTTCTTCAAAGAACAGCAGGTCTGCTGCTGCTCCTCTGTTTTTTTCTGCCAGATTGCTGCTAAAAACATATAAACTCTCAACAGGAGCTAAAGCACAATAACATTAATCAGTGCCTCCTGCCAAATTCTTGCCAGTTCAAAACAGCACTTGGGGGATTATTTCTCAGCCTCCATTCATAATCAGTGACCTCTTGCTTATTATTTTAACTGCAGTGACAATTCTGCTGGATTGAGAGACTTCCCCATGTGTCTTCCATTGGATTTGTAGCAGTTACATTTTAGTATTCCTAAATTCATATTTGGCTGCAAGATTTTGCCCTGTTGTCGATGTCGTCTTCAAATGCTTCTGCCCAGTGGATGGGCTTTCTTCTTTTCCTCTTTCTGCGTGCTTTGGTTTCCCTTTCTCTTACAGTCTCAGACAGAGGCAGCAGGGAAAACTCCGATCCTTGAGGACAAGTCTGAAACAGTAGGGAGAAATCGTGGGTTTCAGCCTCCTTCACCATTTCCATCTTTCAGGGAGCAAAGCCTGACTCACAGCGACACAGCAGCAGCGGCGCAGGAGCCACCAGGGCTCTGTGGTCCCCCTGCAGCTGCTGAGCCCTGCAGTGCCCAGGCATCCTCCAGGGCCTGGGTACCTCACTTTCCAATAGTGGCCACCCTACCTCATCAAGCAAGGGCTACCTTTGCTGTCAGGAACACTGGTGATGCTGCAGGTGCCGTGGACATGCAAGGAAAGGCAGGAACGATTCCAGCAGTAAAATGGGCAATGGGATGCTGTTACCGCCATGCTGTGTTTCCCAGTAACTTTACTGGGAGGCACGTGTGCACTGAGCTCAGTTTAAAGATGCTTAAGTTATGAGGAGCCTACTGGAAGGTTTCTCTTAAGCCCTTCAGACAATTCAGATTATACCATCCCATTTTTAGTTCATTCTTACCCTCTTACCATAGTGCTACAATGAATCTCATAGACACATCTTCAGAGGGAAATGGAAAATACCTTTTAGTTTGCCAGCTGCAAAAAAAATATGTTAAGATTAATGGCTGTTGTCACCTCTGTTAACAATGTCTTTTGCAGATTTGTTCAATCTTGGTATTATTTTCATGCACAGTGAATTATTAGCTGTTGTCTCTGTCAAAAGCAAAAAATTCCATTTCTTTAGCAATGTGTTAAGACCTGAAAAAGAAAAATTGTGCTTCATAATTCCTGACAAGATTCCATTATGCTGAAAGGAAGAAGTTTTCCTCTATTTTATGTACCCAAAAAAATGATGTCTTAAAGGCTCTGATGCCTCTGTTACACAAAGAATATTTTTCCACATCAGTACATTTACTCCTAGACCAGACATCCATTACTGCCCTTCAAGTCTTTGTTTTGTCTAATACAGTAGTGTGTTCTGTGGAAGACACATGATGACTTTCATATCACATCAGAATTAATCAAAATATCACAAAGAAAATTTTATTTCTCAAAATCTTTAAACCTAATGAATTCTGAACAGAAATCCATCATTTATAATGAACAGATAAATCACAACCATCTGAATAAATGACACAATACTGTTTCATCATCTAAATTTGCACCCCTCGGGTTTTACAGCAAAGATAGCTGGAGAAACCCATGACAACTGAAGATGAAAAGGCAAAATCCTTCCCTAATATAAATTCTTCTAACTTCATTAAATTCAAGCAAGCTACAATGATTTACGCTTCTCCAGAGTGTTTTCAGCACAGTTTCTTTCATAAATAGAGCAGGGGAAACAGGAATAGTAAAAGGTAGGATTATGGATAAACAAATCAGATTGGAGACTGCATGAAGTCTGCTAGGGCATCCTGTTAAAATGTAATTCAGCTAGCAAGTGTGTGTGCTTTATAGATCTGTGTTGCACAAAAAAAAAATTTAAAAAAAGATAAAACAAAAAAAAACCCCAAAGACACATTTTTAAAAGATCTTTATGAAAGTAACCTATTAAGTCTCGCATAGCCCTTGTGCCAGATGAGCTCATGTGTGATTGCCAAGAAGTGCCTGATCAATGGTGTGTCACTAAGGGAGCAGTTCAGTTGCCTACATGTCTGGTGACACTTGAGACGCTCTTGAGCATTGCCTCAGCCTCGAGGGGCTGGCTCTCCCAAAGGGTGCAGGTTTCCCAGGCCTTGGGAGGTATGTGCCAGCCCTGCAGAGACATCACAGACAACCCTTGGGCCTCTCAAACTGAACAGCCTTCTTACATCTGGGCCATAATGGGAGCCTTATCTAAGCTCATGTAAGTGCACTCTGTGTCCACAACATGGACAGTAAGGCTGATACTTCTGGAGGAAAGTCTTGAGTCACCCAAGAATTAGCCACCCTCCAAAAAAAAAAAAAAAACTTAGTTATTTTTACCTTCTCTGCCAGAGCAGGGCTTGAAAGTGGATGCCCAGTCACATCTCTGACACCAACATCCCTGTCCTGAGGAGATTACTCATAACTTTACAATCCAAGTGTTTACATATGTTTTGGTACTACTGTGCTGCAACAAATACAGAATTTATACTCGACTCGCTCACTTGGCTTCAAAAATAGAAACTGTTCAGCAACTACAAATATGAACACAGTCTTTATCAGGTGGCATTTTGTTATTTTCAAATGGATTTTCTCCTGAGATGACAATGAATTAAAGTGGGATACCAACTTAACTCTTTTCAAAGGTTTTTCCATGAGTTTGTCTCAGCACCTGAAGCTTTGTAGTGCAAAGCTCTCTGGTTACTGGTGTGAGTATGGACTTCATGGTGGTTTAGGAGTTACTTCAAAGACTGGCAGCTTAGTTCAACTATTGTCCTCTGCTGTCAGTTTATTTCATATGCCCATTTTTCAATACAAACCATCTATGAATTCTTTGAAGACCTGAAAATTGAAGTTGCTGTATATTGGCTTCCAAATGATAAATGGCTCGAGTTTTTGAACTCAAGTTTTCTGCATTCATCTGTTGAATAAAGAAAATATGTTTCACTGGATCAGAAGTAGAGATCTCATCCTACACCTGGCTAAAAGTCTCATGTACTCACTCCTCACCTGCTCTGATGTGCCCCAGAGAGCCACAAAAGGCATTTGGGCACCAAACTTTGTCTCTGCAGACCCCCCAAGTGCAATGCTTAGACAGACTGGAAATCTTTACTTGGATTATTTCCAATTCATACAAGCATCTAGATTTAAATACACAAATTTCTTATGTGTCATCTTTTGGACATGCAAACACGTGTTTTGAGTTTAGCCCATACCTAAACTTCTGTGTCTTACAAGCCAGACACTCAAACTCTTGCATGAAAACACACCTGGGACGTGGTACCAGAGCACACACCTGCCCCATCCCAGGTGTAACGTGGGTGAAGGCAGCTTCCTAGCCACATGCCGGGCTTGCCAGCATGGGATATACAACAATGATCCCAAAGAAGGCTTTCTGACTGTTTTCAAAGAGATTGTTTCACAGAGGAGTCATTAGTCTATTTAACAAATAGTGCAAAGAGCATGTAGTCTATAGAGAAAAGAACCAATGAGCTAATTATAAACAATTTTGTCTATATCTCCTATTCCAAATTTCTGTAATTTCTTCTCTGATTTAATTTCATTCTAGTCTTTTTCTCAGAGAACTGATATCTTTGCTTTAAGTCTTCATTTGCTCTCACTTGTCATAATTTAGAAGTTAATAATCCTCTTCATTACATCATACACACTCATTGAAAACCATTATGCCAAGGACAAAGTATGACAGTCTCAGGCATGGGGAGTAGGAATAACAGATGAGAGACAGCAACAGATGTAAATTAACTGCTAAAACCAAAGAATTATATTGTACCCTTCCAAAGGAAAACTCTGGGAGGAAGGCAAACAGCCCAACAGTGCTCTCTGTTCCCTGGGGACACTTTCTAAAATCCCTCGCCCATCGTTAGCAGCAACAGAATTGATCAGACTGAAGCTTCTCCTTCACAAAGGAAATGCAGTGGGCTAACAAATGGCAGCTGAAACACGATGTTAAACACAGCCTAGCACTTAGTCTAACCAACTCATGGTCAGCCTTAGGTTGCTTTTAGTTCTAAGTAAAAGCATGGCTGTACTCCAGTTCATAGTGTTATCTGTTTTCCTGCACAGCTTGAAATCATGCTCAGTAGTTTTTACACAATTGTATTTTCTTTGAAAATTTCTTAAGGATAGGTAGCACTGTGAGCTGAGCTGAGTAGGAGTGAAAAAAAATATGATTGGGACATTTTGATAGCTCCCAAGCTGATTCAGTGTCATGTTTAATGTGGTTTTGGCCAAAGGAGTCCCACCTTTATTGAAAAACCAAATGCTTTTAATAACATTGCATTGTACTACAGTCAAGTGGTGGAAACAAGTTCAGGGACCACACTGGCCACAAACACAGCTTTTACTCAAACAAGGGGCTCCCCATGAGTGCTCTCAGCTGGGACAGACAAGGAAGGAAAATAAGCTGGAAGGGTGCAATACCAGGCTCAAATGTAAAGGGTCAAACAGCATTCGTCTTTTCACTGTAGGTTTCTGTTTCCAAATTTCAGATCAGGAATCCCTTATCCTAGGCCAAAAAAAAAAAAGGTTCTGCTTTTCTTCCTTTTTTTCAACTTTTAAAGCTGCTGATTGCAACATAAGACCAGAAAGGTTCTTAAGGTGGTGCCTTGTCTCCAGCAGTGACTGCAGGTGACTCACAGCATCCTGTAATCCTCAGCAAAGCTCTTTTCCATGAGTTTGTCCTGTGCCCCTTGAGTACATGCAAACTTTGGACATCCATATTTGTGAGCAGGAGCTCACAGCCCAGGGACACCCTGAGGGTGGAACAACCTCTGGTGCTGTCAGCTGAACCTGTTTCCTACTACTTCCATCTGCCAGTGCCCCATTCCACTACCAGCAGTGTGCTGTTGATCCTCTCTTTCAATGTCTTTCATGACTTCATTAACTTTTGTGCTGGCTCCCTTCCCTGCTATTTCATTGACTCTTTTTCAGACTGTTTTGCTCCCTTCCTCTTCTTGTTCCTCATACAGAAGCAGTTCCATACTTTTGATCATACTTATTGCCCTTTTCTGAAACTTTTTCAGCATCTCTACACCTTTTAGAGGAAGAAAGACCAGAACTGGATGCAGAATAGAAGGAATGAGAAATCATGGACATATGAAGTGGCATGATGATGTCCAGTTTTCTCTTTCTTTCTTCCCTGGCAATTGTTCATACTTGCTTTTCCTTAGATTGCATACTGATAACAAGCATGAATAGTTTTCATGGCACTATCTGTCATAGCCCAGAGCTTTTGCTGTTGAGGGAAGCAATCAACCCATCTTTTTATATATGAAAACAGGATTGGTGTTCCCCCACCTTCATATTTGTCTACATCAAATTTCATCTGTCATTTTATTGCCCACTCAATCTAGCAGGCTCCTTCTGCAAGTCTGCATAATCATCTTGGCTATCCAGAATAAATTATTAACTTCATATTGTCAGCAAACCCTGCTCCTCACCCTGCTTCCATGTCCTGTACAGCAGTGTTGAAAAGCACAAGTGCCAGTAAGAATTTTGTGCAGGACTCTCCTTAAGATCTCACTTCAACACGAAGAATGACCATTTTCTTCCACCCTTTGGTTTCTTTCTTTTAATAAATTATTTATCCGCACATGAACTTTCCCTTTTGCCACACAGCTGCTTTGCTTCCTTAAAAGCTTCTGGTGAAGGACCTTGCTGAAAGCCTTTTGGAAATTACAGTAGACGGCACAGCCAGCTTTTTCTTATTCAATTGTGTTTGACATTTTCAAAGAACTGAAGGTCTGAGAAGGTGGTGTTCATCTATAAAAGCTATAACAATTATTCTCTAGCAAAAGGAATTGCTGTTATTCCAGCCAAGAAAATTTACTTGGTGAAATGACAATGCAGGGAATCTATCACTGAGGAAACGTATGATTTTCCATATGACTCATTATCCAGCACTCATTTCCAGAGGAAATCACCCACATCAAGAAATCAGCAAGATTCCAAAGAAGGTTTGGCAACCACAATCAAAGATCCTCTGCTTGTTTTCCACTAGTATAGGAAGGGATATCAAAACTCATGAATGAGGGATTAAATTATTATCTCAATGTAAAAGATCAGGATGAAATCTAACATAGTAGGTGATCCTGTTATTTCTGGATACTCCTTCATTTGAGCCTCATCTGACAAAGAGGAGCACAGAGCTTGCAGGGTGCATCAGCAGGAGAATCAGCCGCTCCCCAGGCACAGAGCTGCAGGCTGCGGAGCCGAATACAGGAATTGCTTCCTGCTAATCACCAGGCTGCAGCACTGCCTGCTTGGCCTGCACGAGGGTAAAGACTGAGACTAGATTATCTGCAAATGTTTTCAGCCACTTACTGATATTCATTTTAATGCTGATGGTTGGGCTATAATGTAAGCTAGATGAGATCTCAAAATCTTAATTTAAATGAAAAAATATCCCATTTATAATGCTCGTAAAATAACTTGCAGCTCTCTAAATCCACAGTAATGTTTGTGCTTTGCATGTTTTTCACATTAGTTTGCTCTTCCCTTCCTTTCTCTTCTCTTCCCAGCTATTTGCAGCAGGATGAGATTCTCACACTGTTCAAGTTGGATCTTGTGTTATTTGTTGTATTCCAGCTAGTGCTACAGTATTGTTTAATGATAAACATGAGCTGATCAGCACATTGGGAAATATTTTGGAGCTCTGCAGGCATATCACTCTCTCGAGGTTGTTTTTTAGTTTGTTGTTGCTTACTCCACAGACCATTTGGTAAAATGTAGTACAGTAAATTGTGTTTCCGCTTCTTGTATTTTCCTGTGTAATGCTTTGTAACCAGTGAAAATATTATCCAAAAGAAGTAAAATATTAACCCCTCTAGGGTCCATCTTGCTTCTTGAAAACTTGTGGACAAGATTTCTAGTGCATTTATGTGCCTGCAGGACTAAGCAAGCACAGACAGCTCTGAGTTAGCTTTGCACTAAACCAGGTATGTCTACGTTACAGCTGTTGCCCAGAAATGCCGTAGCACAGTACATTAGCCTGCTCAGAGGGCTGTGATTTGAAAATTAACTTGGATAAATCTCTGGTACGTATCTGTCCACACATGTTTACTTCAGAAAGTAAAGCTCTGAAGCAGAAATAAAAAAGAATAGCACGGTATTTTTTATTTATTCCCCTTTGATTTCCATATGCAGCAAATCACTATAGTATTTGAGCATGCCATCCATACAGATACAATCTTCTGTGCATGTAAAAACTGCAAAAGCAGTGCAGTTTTTAGTAGCATTTATTAATTTTTTCTGTGCAATGCCTGTTGGCATTGTGGCAGGCAATCCACATTAATAAGCAGAATGACCTTCCTAAATATCCAGCCTCCAGGAACACAATTCAGTTGCCACTTTCATAAATACTTCTGAACAGCTTCATTTTCGAGACCAATCCCACTGAAGGTACATTTTAGCCTATATATCTGCAATTAGATCTGTCTGTTTTATTCTTTTGGCTGAATGTGTTTAGCCAAAGCATACACTGCAAATTGTAAAGATAATGCTAGAAAAGACTAAAGAAAAAAATTTCTCAGTTGCTACAAAAAAGTGCAGGCAAGCATGTCTGACAACAGATTATGAAAAGAAAAACTGAGATCCTCTTTTAAAGTAATTAAGCAACAAGGAGAGTTAACTCAATTGAAAGACAATATCCTTATTAAGAGAGAACAGGATAAAGGAATATGTTGAAGTGGATGACACTTTCCAGAAAAAAATAAGCCATGAAGTCCCTAAATTGAATTTCAATTGTTATCCATTTTCTTATCTAAGCTTGTGTGTGTGTGCCTGGTACGAGTATATATATTCTGAACTCCATCCTCCCTTAATGTGTTCATTTCCCCCCCACTGGGCTGTGTCAGTAATATATTTGTACAGCTACTACACTGGCAGCAGAGGTGCTTCACACACATGCTGCTCAGTGACAACAGCAGCACGTTCCTGTTTGGGGAAAAGAAGTCCCCAAGCCCTGACGTACCAGCACTCACTAATTTTCATATTCTGTTGCACTTGCACCTTCCTGCTGACTTCCACAGCACAGAAATCTGCTTCTGTAGCCACAACGGAGATCATTAACCCAGTAATTGCTTCTTCTCTGGCTGTCTCCCATGGTCAGTCTGGTCCTGCATATGGGCAGAGTCTGGGCGAGCATCTGGAGGTGAGGAGGAGGGAGGGATCTGTGGGAATGGTCCAGGAGCCAGATGCTCTCTGGTGCCATGGAAGCCCTGGGTGAGTTTTTCTGAGGAAACAGCAGCTGTCCTGATGCCACACCACACAGACAATGGGCTGGCTCCGCAGCGCTTGTATCTTTTTTCATCTGTACCTCAATGAATGAGGAAGGCACAAGCGAATTCATGTGTCAGGAGGAGCTGGTCACAGATGCTGCTTCAGGCTAATGAGCCCAGCTAGCCAGGCGCTTCCTGGCAGTATCAGGGAAAAACAGATTTAGCCAGAAATGGCCAGGTAGCTCTTGCAAGGGCTTCTCTGCCCAAGCAAACTAGGGAGATGGTCCCAAGTCAGGGCCCGGACCAGGAGGAGAAGGCTGCTCCCCCGCATTCAGCACCTCTGCCCTCCCTCGCATGGCTCCATACGCAGTACAGAGGCACCGGCCGCAGCTCTGCCCAGGCAGGATAATGCCAGCAGACTGCAAGGACAGAGCCTTTACCTGGCTTTTCCCTCCCTCCCTGCCACACATCCTGCAGGACTTGCTCCCCACCATGCGCAGGCCTGGGAGGCACCCATCATCCTGCCACCCATGGTGACAGCCTGCCTTGTCCGGGCTAGCCAGGCCACAGGACCCCACTGCTGAAAGGGACAGAGCCAGTGCAAACAGGATGTGGGTTCTGCCCCATGTGACTTTCAACAGTAGAACCTACCCCAAATCCTTCTTCATCCAGAGCTACCCCTAAGCTCCCCTGAACTCAGCAAGGGTCTCCTTTTCTGTGATGGATTTGGAGATGGGTCATCCAGAGAGCTACTAACTAAATTCAGTGAGATGCATGTGCAAAAACAAAGACAGGATTGAACCAAGAAAGAGGAATTTTAATAGGCAAAGGAAACTGTGTTCTTCTTTGCTGTGTTTTTTTTTAAATGTCATTTTCCCTACATGTAATTGTTGCACTTTGAAGAAAAAGAGCACTATCAAGTGCAGTCAGCTGTGGTTCAGGCACTCTGCCTTTTCTTTGTCATCCAAAGCATTTACAAAATACTCACATTTTAAAAAACTTTACTTTCTTCTTCTATAAGTTACCGATTTTGTTTTGCTGCAGCCTATGTACAAGGTAACTCTGAGCATTTTTTTTACTAAAATTTCACTTGAATCAAACATTTTTAATACAGAGAGTACATAAAAATGGATCCTTTATGTCTGGATATTCTTCATAATGGCTTAATTGTATTTCAGTTTTTCTTTTAACTTTCATCAATTTCAGGTAAACCATATACCTTGAAAGAATTGCATCCCACAGCCACATGTGGTATATTCCTAGTTACTACCACCCTTTCTCATTTCCTGCCATTGTAAATTGGTCTCTTTGCATTATGCAACACAGACAGTACTAAATGAATTTTCCAGTGCTCCTTTCTTTCCATGTAATTGCAGATGTTGACTTACTAGATTAAAGTAACTTGTTTACTGACATCTAAGCAGCTGGGCATAAGAAGCAACATTATTAATTATCTTCACTGACATGAAGCCCATCAGTGCCAAGGACAGCTGGCAGTCAAGGTTTTCCATGTGTCTTGTGCTAGGAAGCCAAAGAGGAATACCTAAGCTCAGGATTGCCTTATTTAAATTCAGTACAAAAGCATTTTTCTCTGCCCATGACCACTTTCATTAAATGAATCCTAATCATTCAACAATGAGGCGAATGCCATTATGCAAATAAGCAACTGCTTTTCAGCCTTGCAGAACGATGTCACTCACCTACACAAAGGTTTCGGAGGCTCTTTCATGGTGGCAGCCACTGAACTTCATAAATACCAATTTGTAAGCATTGCATTTGGTGATAAGGATTTTTTCCATGAGACTGGCCATTTCTAAAGCTGCATCTTGAAGCTGAGAGCTAATGAAATGTTTAATATTCCGGAATAATTCACCTCTGTGCATCAGAATGTTGTAAAAAGGCTCCCATATGATGACGCCTGCAGCTGGCACGGTGTGCTCTGTATTTATCACAGTGCTCCAGATAATATTAGTATTTAATGACTGTGCACTGATAAGCTGAAACTGGATGAACAGACTGTCTTTCATCTCATTCTGCTTAAGGTGACATGAACTTTCCTTTATGTCACAGCCACTTGCAGCTGTTCAGATGCACTCTAAAGACACTGAAAGGAATACTCTATCAATCCACAGCCAAATGAATGACCATAAGAATGAGTCTGTTGTCTTACTGTCATTGGATTGCTTTAATAAAAGCATTTGTATTCCAGGAAGGAGGCAAGAATATAATTAATCATTGACACAACTGAGTAGGCACATTGTGTAAGTGATTCATTAGGAAGCAATTTCAAGAATATTTATTTTGATGATATACATTTTATAATTCATTAGCCACATAATAAAGTGAATGCTCACTTCCTATTTTTATAACTTTGAATTAAATATAACTGCATCCTTGCTATCTGTGGCTCTCTGCAAAGCTTTCTCTGAAGCAGAATGTAAGAACAGTGATCATGACGGAGATAGTTAGTAATATGGGGAACCTGTTTACAGGGTTGGAATCCTCTTTGTATTGATGACCACAATTCATAGAATCATAGAAATATTTCGTTTGGAAAAGACCTTTAAGATTATCAGCCATTCAGATCAGAAATACGGAATGTGTGGTGGAATTCAGCCCCACATCTCAGTATTACTGAGAACACAGGTAAGTCTAGAACTAAACTAGTGCAACCACATGCAAGAACAGATGTTTGCAATGATTTTTCCACACTCTAGCTACACTTCAATGGGTCCAGAATATGGACAGAATTCTCCATGTGCCATGCCACTCTCCTATACCTACATGGATCTTGGTGCGCTACATGACTTTTCTCTCTTTGAATACTTCAAGATAAAAAGTTTGGTTTGAAGAGGAGGCTTTTTTGATAAATATTTGAGTAGCATTTCTTAAACTTCATAAGCCTTTCATGACAAGCCTGCCCACTAGGGCTCACCTTGGTTCTGTTCACTGCTAGGGCTGAGTGACTTATGTTACCCAGAGTTTCCACCTGCAATGCATCTAACACGTTGTAGATGCATCTTCATAACACAGTGCCACAGTGGATGAAACAAGAGGTAAATGACATTGTACGTGTGTCAGCTGAAATTGGTGTGAAGCTAGTCCAAACTTGGTTTTAACAAGAACACAGGCTCCCCCAGGCAAACAGATCTCTTGCATTAGCACATCTGGTCATCTGGATCTTTCGGAGTAAAGATAATAATTTATTTAAAAGATCTTTATCTATTGTTAATGACAGTGCTTGTGAAAGTAGCTTGATTGGTAAGGACTGAGGCAGAAGGCTTCTGGGAAGAGATGAAGGGTGAGAGCTGGAAGAAGGTGAAAAAGCAAAATGAGCAGTGAGAGTGTAGAGTTAAAAATAAGAAGTGTATAACTAACAAATATTGAAAACTTTATGTAACTACTGAAATATCTGACATGCAAGCTGAGGCTGGGAATGAAAGGTTTCCTTCCTTTTTCCAGAAACATCTAGTAGGAGGTTGATGACAGCTCAGAACTTCAGCAAGAGAGAGCATCAGATACTGCTAACAGAAATAATCTCCATTCCTGAAGTCTTTAGACATTTGTGATAGGAAGTACCTGCTTTATTTGCCTGACAATACCATAACTTTTTCACTTTCACAGTTGATATCTTCCATAGTTACATAATGCTTTGAACAGCTTTTAGGTTTGCTCTCTGTATTTTTAACTTTACATTCTCACTCCTGAGCAGACACCTTACTCAGGGGATGAACTAAACTACAGCTCTGCAGCAATGCCAACAAACATCAGCCCAGTGAAGCAGCTCGTCTCACAGAGCCACAATTCAGCCACATCCCCAACAGACTCATGGTTAAAGCACTCATCCACACAGCTGGAGGTCTAGAACAATTCAAATCTAAATCCCTTTTTTGCCATACAAGCACTGACTGCTCTCTTTGCCAGCTTCTCAACACCCTAACCCTAACCTGGACATGCTCAGCGTCTGTGGGATGTATTAGAATGAGGCAGCGATGACATGGGGCAGTGGCTTTGGCACACAGTCCAGCCTTTGTGCTGCCTTCCAGATTTGATTCTGTAACTTAGCACTAAACTACTTTAGCTGAAAAGTGGAAACAATCTTGAAAAAATGCAGATCTTTCCTCTCCCACACTGAGTACTCTGAACACTGGGCTTTCAACACACCCCTGGTTTTTGCACCCTTCTTTTTGCCCCATAGAATTCTTAGAGCCTTCTCTTGTTCCTGCATTTGACAACAGATGAAATTTTTGCAGGGGTCTGCTTTTTGAGGGCAAGAGAAGCAGGCTCTGAGCCTGACCCTGGTTCTGCTGTGGTCCAGCCCAGCAAGGGCTGTGGAAAGTGCCCTGAGCAGAGTGACTCTGGCCACATGCAGAAACCACAGAGGGCCCTTTACAAACCTAAACCCAGAAAAGCACCCACTAAGTGAATTTAAACATCTCCTCCAGCAGCAGCCACTGACTGGGGTTTGTGTATTTTTGTTACAGCTAAATCCTACACTGGGTACTTCTTCCACTTCTTCTAGATGGCGGTGTTTGAAATGAGCTCAGGATGGGAAGAGGCAGCTTCCAGAAGGACAAATCTCTGTGGTCAGGCTGCTTCAAGGTGTGCGGCCACGTAGTCAGGGAGCTATGTCTCCCACACCCTTCCTTATGGAAACCTGGGTGAAGAAGCAGCTAAGGCTCTCCCACCTTAACTCCAGCTGAGGGTACGGAGATGCTCAATTCCAAGTCTATTATCTGAGATCTTTACATGTGGAAAGATAAAAATTTAAATGTACTATTTAGCATTTTATTTTACTGATGTGCAAAAAAAAAAAAAAAAAGCCTTTTCCCTAAATTTAAACTATAAATTAAAACTGTTTTATCTGTACCTGGCAGGGAATGCTGTTAGTTGAATGACATTTTAAAAAAGGTTTCCAGTTTGAATTTTGCTCAGTTCTGCAGGCTGGATATGATCTGAATTACAGTATTACACTGTGTTATGACACGACTTGGTTGATGCCTTGCTTGTAAGTGTTAGCAACAAAAACTAGTTCACTACAGAAATGCAAACCTGATTCTATTTACTTCATTACAAATAAAGGGTGAAGGAGTTTCATTAGAACTCAACTATATATAAGTCTGCTAAAACCTTCTCAAAGTACACAGAGAGTTTAATTCCCTTTCCAAAATGTCTAAGAGCTCCTACAGAAGAGCCCTCTTACAACTACCTGGGAAGAACATTACATCCATAGTGGAAAAGAACATCGCTTCTTAAAGAGGTAATTCATCATGCCACCTGCTACCATGTCCCCTTGCTTCATAACTTATTTTTATTGACCAAGGACAATGCAGGGAAAGAAAAATGCAGTAGAGATGTATTAAACATTAAAAAAGTCTAAGAAAATAGAAAAAAATCTTCCCATTAAACAGTTATTGATAACTTCTCCTCTTAGAGGACAACATGATGCAGGGAACACCATTACTTTACTTTGGAGATAATGCAGAAGGCAGCCATCTGACGCTGTCAGTCCCTCCCTAAGCAGCTGCTGAGGAAAGAGATGGGGCTGTTTTCTAGACAGTGAAATCATAGACTGAACTTTCTTTTCCCTCTCTCTGGGGGAAATTGCCAGCACACCCAAGGGCAGGTCTGGTGCCAGCTCTAAGGGGGCACTTTCGCATGCCTGCGTGGGTAACCTTGCCTTGGCTGCAGCAACAGTACAAGAGGCATCTGGAGACAGGGCAGTGGAGAAGCCAACAGCAAGGCTTTCTGCATGTTTTATAGAGCTGCCAGGCTTCTCACAGAATGAATCATGTCCAGGTATAGGTGTGTCTAAGGCACTCCCATAAATCCAATAGCAGGTGTGAGAAGAGAGCTGTTTACAAACAGTCAGAAGCTCACGATGCCCAGTTTCATGGCTAAGCAGTGGGACTGGCCCAAAGACGCCTGTTCAAGTGTTCAGGTTCCTGCCCAGCCCAGCTGGAACTAATCTTGCCCTTTCTGCTACGTGTTCTCAGCTGGCCCTTGAGGCCCCTTGCCCAGCTGCCTTCCCACCCTCTGTGCAGAGTGTTTGCCACAGCTGAGCCCCTCTCTTGATCCAGGGCCACAAAGTCTCCTATGGCTTCTTGAGTCCGATATTGGATTTCTGAGTCTTACCACAGGCTCCCTTGTAAGTCTACCTTTAAGTATGACCTTTATATCTTGCCATACTCTTGCAAAGAATAATATTGGTTATAATTTGGCTTTACACTTGCTAGATTATCTGACCTTTTAGAAATAGACTTTTTATATAAGTACAACCAGCAGTTTAAAAAATATCAGAGTAGTCTGATGACTCAAGTGGTTGGTTCAAAGCCCACTGGGCAGAGCTAGTCTCTTTGTACCACAGGTGGCTTTGCCATCTTATTATTGCCTCCCTTGGGTCTCTCATCCAGGTTTGATTTCCAAGGCTAGATTGAGAGGGTCATTTGTAGTCTCAGTCTTAGAGCACTAGATAATATTGCCGTGGAGTTGACTGATTTAAAATCAAAAATATAGTAGTGGTTCTGTTCCTTGGTTCTATATATCTGTGGAGGATTACGATGGACACTGCTTCCAACTAAGTACAACTCAAAAAGTTGACATATCTTACAGATATGCCACCAATATTTTCTTTCTTCTTTTATGATGATTAGGAGGAACAGTGGTTTATTGGAATAATGTAATCTCAGTAGATGCAGCACTCTTCTTTTATTACGTATTTTCTCATCCCTTTGTTATCATTCCAGTAAAGAGTAAATATAATGGACAAATTTATGCCTAATGCAACTGGGGATAAATCTGAATAAGTGCTTTCAACTCCACCCAAGTACAATGAACAAAAAAGGAAAAAAACATGAATCAGTACTGCCTCAGTTTTGCCCGTATAGAAGTCTCTCAAATTATACTGCTAAAATTAAACTAGTTGTGAAATAGCATAACCTAGATGTGAAAAAGCATGCCTGAAAGGCAAGTATTGGAGCTACACTGCAAACCCCTTTAAATGTTTCATTAACTACAAGAACCTTAATACATACTCTAGTAGACACATAAAAATACTTTTTCCCCTCAAAAATAATAAATATAAAAGTAAGTGCTGCAATCAGATAACGAAGATTTGAGTATATGTAACTCAGGATAGTTCAAAGTGCTCTGGCTCATCGTTTTCTCAAGTTTTAAGGGAATCAATTATTCCAAAAAAGTATGCATCTTCTTCCCTGGCAAACATAGAGCTAAAAAGTCTTTGAAAATAAAGAATCCCCCTCGGGAAAGCAAGTTCACAGAAGTGTTCATCCCTTCACCTAGAGCAGGACAGGTTGCTTTGTCCTTTAACTTCTGTAGAAGGTTCCGTCAGTGCCCTGCCCTTCATCATCCTGCTGCACGACGAGCGTGCCAGCCTGCCGTGGGACCTCAGAGCTGGCCACCCGCGCACACACAAGTTTCTCCACACTTACTACTTAAAACATATTATTGCTTATGCTCCAGTTACTGACAAATATCTTCTGTAGTAAAAGGAGTTGCACGTTTAAAATACTGTGATTTGTTCTATCTTAACAACTTGTAAATCTGCCTCCTCCTCCTCCGTCAATAAACTCTCTCTCCGCGCGACACAAAGTGGTGACCAGAACAAGTGCGCGGCTAGTACACTGAAAGGCTCATGCACCGACACCTCTGTGTTCCTGGGGAGGCATTTGCTTCTTCCGAAACGAAGTAACTGAAAACCGGGCATGAATGGCGTGCCAGCCTTGTCGTGAAGGCGACCCTGAAGGCGTGCATCTCCCTTCTGAAGTAAAACCTTGCTGGGTTGAGTAGGTGAAAGAGAGGAGACTATAATTTCATTTATTCCAAACCAGCAGCTGCAGACAGTTTAACCCCAGACAGCCGTGCCACGAGCGGCAGGGTTTGTGTGCCCGTCCAGCCCGGCACCCGGGCTGCGCCCGCAGCGGGCTTTAGGGTGCCCAAGTTTAGGGCTCTGCCGTCCCCGAGGGCTCCCCGCCGCCGGCGGCACCGCCTCCCCCGTCCCTCCCCGACGCCTTCGGCGCCCACCGGCGGTGCGGGAGCCCCGGGGGAGCGCGGCCGGGCCGGGGGAGCGCGGCTGCCGCCGCCGCGGGAGGAGCTCTGCGGGACGGGGGGCAGCTCCCGCCGCCGCGGCTGCCTCGGCCCGGCCCCGCTCCCCCGGGGCTCCCCCGCCCGGCGCTGCCCCGCGCCCGCAGCCCCGGGGCCGGCGGAGGCGCCTGCGCGCTGCGGCAGCTCGGTGCCGGCCCCGCTGGCGCCGCCCGCAGCTCCCGAGGCTCCTCTGCCTATTTTAGTCACAGCCGCGGCTTCGTGCCCGCCGCGGGACGCGGGGCCAGCGGCGACGAGCGGCAGCCCCGGGCCGTCCCGTCCGGACGGCCGGGAAACTTTCCCGGGGCGCGGCGCAGGTAAGGGGCGCGAGCAGGGCGGGGGCCGAGCCGGACCGAGCCGGGGCGGGCAGAAGCCCGGGCGCTGCCTCCGCCCGCCCCACGCCGGCGCTGTCCAGCCAGGCAGCGCTCGGAGCGCCGCCCGCTCTGCCCGGGGCCGGGGGCGAGCGGAGCCGGGGGCGTCACCGGCACCGCCGCGCTCCGGGACAGCCGCTCCGGGGCAGGGGCGGCGGCGGGCAGCGGCAGTCCGGGGAGGGCTGCCCGCCCCGAGGGCTCGGCGGCGTCCTGAGCGGGGGTGACAGGTCACTGCCCCGGGAGGGAAACCCTCCCTCCCTGCGTGCCCGGCGGGGGTAACCGGAGCTCCCGAGTCAGCCCTTCCTGGAAGTTGGAGAGCTCTGCTGTGTCCCCTTTAGAGAGGAGCGTGACACGCTTCCCAGCGCTTCCCCTCGCCAGGACTCTCTTTGAAGTGGGACTCTTCGTTGTGTGTCTCGGGTTAGGGTTTGTCCCTTAAGACAGCGGGGTTCCTGGTTCTGCCCGGGTGCAGCTGCTGCCGCTCACTGACAGAAGAGCTGGCTCGGGAATATCTCTACTGTCACAAAACCACCTCGGGATCCGGGGATTTCTTCCTCCGGCTGGGGATTTGCTTCGTAGGCTGGCGTTATTTGATTCTTCTCTCTCTCCATCAATTAATGGTAAGAGCAGATGAACCCTGAAATTGCATTTGCAGTTGCTCCTTTCCAAAGATAGAACGAGCGACACAAAGCACTGCTCTTCCCCAAACTATAATCTTTTTTGCCAAACACATTCTTCCAAACTGTAATATTTTACCACATTTTCTTCATCTGTTCTGTAAAGCTTTGTGTGCATTTAGACTGTCAATCACTTTATGGGCAAGCATTTTATATAGCAGATCTCTTGTAATATTGAATCAAGGACCCCCTGATCGTGTTACAGAGATGTCACTGATGAAGCCTGGGTTCCAGAACTAGGACTTCTTGCTACTTTGTTGTTCAATGGGAATATGATTGTGTATGTACAAGTAAAAATGTCTTCACTGACCACAGCAAAACGAGAGATGGTTTCCACTTCTGCAGAACTGGTCCTGTTCAGGCTTTCCACAAAGTTCCGTGTGGTGACAAATAATAAAGTAGCTTAAAATGTCAAGTTTTAAAGAAATGCCTTGCCTGCAAAATAGTGAGTACACTGCAAGTCCTCTAGTGAGGAGATTAGATTCTGAAACAGACGAAAATGGTAACTGTGGTCAGTTGTGGTCCCTGACACAAACTTTGCCTTCACAGATAACTGTGAAGGCAAAGTTTGTGTGAGGTAAAGCTTTTATGATGAAAGTTGAGAACAGACAGTTTATTAAGGATTCGAGAAAAGGGGTGTTAGCTGAAGCTACTTTTGATCTTCTTATTAAGTGTGTGGGTTCTTCAGAGAGGAGATGTTATTTTATCATTTTAGCGTGTTCCCCTACTTTGCAAAGAAGAGCTCTGGTCAGTGTCTCCAGATAATGATAGGCAATCTGTGTTCATGTGTTTGGACACACAGCTCATGGCACAACTCTGTAAGCCAGTTGTACGTGCAGGTATGGTGTGGTGATCCAAGCCTCTTTTTTGGGAAATTAAGTTCATGTCAGGTCATTGGTTTCATGGGAATGCATTCCCATTGAAAGGCATTACTGCACCATACAAACTCACTTAAGCGGAATTCTGCAGAGTTCAGCTGTAGTTCATTAAACCACTTTTAAAGCACTTGCGAAATGTGCATTGTGGCTGCTTTCTCCACTATTAATTCAAAAGTTGAACTGGAGAGAAGCTTGAACTTGTACTTTCTTTCAAGCTTTATTCTCAAACCCAATAAAACAGACACCCTAAGTTGTTTTTTGGCTAATGCTGTTCTATATACAAGAGTCTTGCTCAAATTTATCCAAGTGCTGGCAATCTATAGTTAGTTTAAAAAATGTCTAACTGCCATTCCATATTCATGTTTCTTAGGAGCAAAAGACCTTAAAAAAAGGAAAAAGGGGATTATACTTCTCAGTTTGGCAGGAATACCACATGTACTTATGGTTCATTAATTCTGATTCAAATTGAAAGAAATCTGTAATTTTTATTTCTTTTCAGACACTGTCTAGATGATAAAATAGACAGCGTCTTCAACATCGGCTTTGCAACCACAGAGGGTTGCATTGTGTATTTTGCAGTGATAAATGGGGAATTGTTGAAGTACTGTAAATTGTGTATAGTTAGCTGGTCTTTAAATAATTAAAGATTAAATAACACCAGCTTCACTGTATGCAGTGCTCCTAATGAACCTTAAACTGTTCATTCTGTATTACTGTGGGCTTTCTTTTCTCTCAAGGCCTCCTCCTGCCCAGCTTTTTTCCACTTCTTAAAAAGATTATTAGGAATTTAAGCAAATTGTAGGCAGAATCAGGCTTTCCCAGCTGCACCCAAACAAGCTCAATGAGTGGAAAGTCCCATGAAACATCTCCCATTGAAGAGCTGTGCTTTGGAGACAGCAGCTCTGCATCTGCTGCACCAGGAAGATGGGAGACAGGCCCAGCTTGGCGAGGAGGACAACCAGTTGCTGGCCTCGTGCCATTTGGTGGGTCATTCGTGTGGACCATTGACCAGTGTAAGGTGGCATTGAGCTGTCTCCAGGGCTGGGCAGCAGCTGGCTGAAGGAGCTGCTTGGTTGAACAACCTTAAGCATGGTAGCCTAAATTCTGCCTGACCAGAGCGGGGCTTTGGCCCTGGACAGTCCTGCTTGGCTGGTTTTTGTTTCTCAGAGCTGCCCTGAAGGCAGTGAAGCACCACTGGTGGATGGACATGCCCCAGCTGCCTGTTTTGCAGCTCCGAGCATTACCAGAAGGATTGCTGTCCAGGAAGGTATCACATCACATGGATGATCTCGGTGTGGGGGGTCCAGTTTGGGAATTAAAGACCAGGGTGTACTGGAAGGACTAGGCAGAGAGTCCTGAGACACTTTACTTTCCATGTGACAGCCTCTGCTCAGAGCACTGATCCAGTGGGTGAGACAGCGATGAGACATGAATGGGACACGAGATGCCTGCCTCAACCCGAGGGAGTGCTAATCCATCTTCTCTCCTCCCATGAGCGTGCTCCCAGTGACTCATTTTGACTCGTGTGGGTGGGTCACTTGCTGCCCTTCTCATTGAAGCCGTGATGTTGTGCAGAAGGGACACAGAACTGCACTGCAGTCCCTCTTCATTCTGAGATGATGCTCACCCAGGGAGTGGGATCCTGAGGCTTGGTTGCTCGGGTTGCAGACAGGCTCCATGGCAAAGCATTCACATCCCTTTCTTTGAACACATCTGTTTCTTTGAAAACCATTTGCAGGAAGGGATGCTGGCTTCACACAGATGAAGGTTTCATCTATAATGTCTATAGGAGGAGTAGTTTCAGAGATATACCTGTCTTCAGTGTTTTCTGTTGTCTAAAGTAGCTCGTAGTTGGTATCTGAGATAGGCTTCTGGATTTCTCTGGGAAGACCAGCTCCAAAACTTTCTAGGTATATACAACTTTTTTATATCAAGTAACTTAAACAGAAGTCCAGGAGACATTGTTGCGATCATCTAATGTGATTTCCTGCAGCATAAAAAATAGTATTGTAGTAAATAAATTTTTTAATAATAGTATACTCAGATTTATTTTAGGGTCCAGACAGCATATTAACTTCTTTAATTCCCAGCAAAGGAAATCTTTAAAGCCATCCTACTAATTAATTACCTTTGCTGTGTATGCTTGTGTGTCTTTGAAATCTGAATATATGTAGTTTTATACTGACTGATTATCTCGATAGCATTGCCTTTTAGATTGGGTAGTTCTTTTCTTCCTCATCTTCCTTCCACCTTCCTGCAGGCTGCATTTTGTTAGGGGAACCTTGTGTTTTCCAGTATTATAATTACAGTTTTCTCTAGGATACAGTCTCAAGAAGTTTAACGTAGCTTGTGTTGTTAGTTACTGTCCTAGTGGCTGCATGCATTTTCAGCCAGAAGTGGGTCCAGAGACAGTTTATCACTGAAAACAGCTTGTTTACCTGCCCATAGCTGCCTATAGGCACGCAGCCATAGCTCTCTGTAGGTGCACAGCTCTCCTCTGTGCCGTGAGTTAGACACTGCATTGCAATAAGGAGTTTGATTCTATTGGTCCCTGCAGGTGTCTAACCCCACTGCGGAAGGAGAGTAGCTTGGGGGAAGTATGCAATAGAAACAGGGATTGGGAGCAGTAGGTGTCAGTAGGGGCCACAGAGGGGATTCCAGAGATGTAGGGACAGTGGAAGGAAGGGGTATCTTAATTGATGTGTGCATCTACATTGCATGTGAGACTACTTGATGGAATTAAGGAGCAGTTGCTTTCTGTAATCTAAATCATTGCTAGACCAGATGTAATTTGTGAGCCTAGAGGAGGTGCTTGGAACTCATCCCTCCGGAATGAGGGGGGGTGTCAAGGCCAGGAGGACCGCCCCTGGCTGGAGGGACTGCCTTGCCCCTGGTGGAGTTGCTGGGCTGTGGAGCCAGGCTATGACCCTTAGCTCATGTATAAACATACACGCTGTAGTGGCTAAAACCAGTGAGACAAACCCTGCTAAATCCAGCATAATCTCATTTTGTGCAAAGAAGTGTATGTGCTGTAAAGGAAAACGTTTCCTTTTGCTTCCAAACCTGTAGCAAACAATTCACCCAGGCTGGTTACACGATTAGCACGTGCAGCTCTATAGCCTGTCAACAAGTACAGTCTGAAAGTGCCAAGGAATTTCTTTTGGAGTACTTGGGATAAGGCAGCTAAAGAATGGACTATTCAAACTCTGAATAGCTTTACTTTTGACTTAATTAAAAAGACCAAAGAGAGAACTGCTGGTGGCCTCAGGGCTTTTAGGGTTTCTTTTTTGTAGGAATTATTGTGATCCAGACACAGTAACTAACACTCAGAGCTTCTCAGAGTTGAATTTGAGTCATCAGTGATAAAAATGGGGTAAAGTACACAGTTCTCAAGCAAATTAAAAATGTACATGATGGGTAATTCTTTGTGTGAATACTGCAATGTGTGGGGGAAACACCCATTTGAGGAGGGGAAGGTTGTAATGTGCATGTATACAATACAAATTCGTTCTGTTTTGACTGCGTTAGTGTACTGCTTATATGAAATTTTAAGTTGCCAGCAGGTATTTATTTGGTAGAGTATAAGTGAAATACTCCATTTTCTGCTTTGAAACTCCAGCAAACTCAGTGATTTTAACACTTTCTGATGACAGCTTAGTCCTTTCAGCACTGTTGTTTATTTTAAAGAAGTCCATGCCACTATATGTTGCTCACATCTCTAGGCTGGGCTGATTTTTCACATCACTTCATCTGCTCCTGCTGGAGAAGGTGGGATGTGTGGTGGGGCAAGACACTCTGAAGCATGTCAGTAATTCAGCCTGTGTTGGCAGGGCACGTCTCCTTCCTGAGCTGGGAGGGCTCGTCTTGCATGAAGCTCGGGTTTTGGCAGCCTACAGATGTCAATGTGTGTCATTCTGATTATGGCAGTCCCATGGCAGGGAGCGTGCTGTGCATGGTGCTCCTTCTCCATAGGCAGGGGATGGAGCAGAAAGTCCTCAACGTTTGCTTGGGAAGACACAGTTCTTCAGCTTTACAAGCCAAGACACCTGCTTTAAGTGCCGTTTCCTGCTTGCTGGATCATCACCATAAGGTGAACCTGTCGCAATAGCTGCTCACCACAGCCAGGGCAATCGAAGCAGGACATCAAACAAAGCAGAAGACCAAGGCACCTCAGTGAGAGGATGGTGTCCCCTCCATGTTGTGCTACTAATGTTGTGCTACTGTGGAGGGTGACTCGGTATCACAGCTGTTTGGTTTTTTGTTTTGGGGGATTTTTCTCCCCCACAACCTCACCTGCAGTAGATGAATGGCTTAATTAGAGTGACTGCTCTGAAACCCTCAAGAGTTTAAATTTTGGACTTGTAGGAACTATAAAGAAAAATGTGAAAGGCCTTATCTAGCACTAAATACCCTTCAAAACTGGAAATTTCACTATTCTTAGGCCCATACCTATTATTACCTCTGCTCTATTTACAATTACCAACAATTTTTAGCTCCCAAATATTAGAATAATTTTTTGACTGAGAAGAGCTGCATCCTCTCTTTCTGCATGCAGTTCACCGGCAGCAAGCATGCCTGCTCTTCACCATAGCCCTGAGAAATCAGTCACATTTAGGAGTAGGTTTTGTCAGTATTTCCAGACAGTTTGGCTTTGCCTGCACACCTTGTGTAGCTCAGGAGAGTGTTGTGTTGGTAAGGCTGTGCTGTGGGCTAGCACTGACCTCCCTCCTTTGCCTTTCCTCTTGCCTGGAAAGAGAGAGGCTCTCTCCAGTCTGGGAAATGCTGCAGCACAGTAAAAGTTGTCGTTGTGTAGAACTAGTGGAATAAATGGGAATTTTCCCCACAGTGGTTTTGGAAGACAGGTCCCATTCTGAAAATGAACACTTAAAAATACAGGACAGTTTCCTCAGGACTGTGGTTTTGTCTGTGATGACCGTATATCTGTGTCCAAGTGGCACGCTGTTCTTTCCATAGTATTTCGGCCCATCTTGTCATGAATAGATGCTTTACAGAAACGCTGTGAGCTGTAGTGTGAGCAGACTGAGAATGGAATAAGTGAATTAAAAATTGAGCATACATTTTGTGAAATTACTATAATGTCGTGTCGAATTATTGCAATGTGTGACCTTAAATGATGACAAGATGTTGGTAATGTAAAGTTAATTACTGATCTACTATGGTTTTGTTTGTGGCGTGCATACAGTTTCCAATGTAACTCCTCAGTTCCCTTCAAAACACTGATTTTTATTATTTTCTTTTAGAAATTAGGGTCTTCAGTAAAACTGCTTAGAGCAAATTGTTGGCAGGAGAGTAGAAGTATCAACAATAATCCAAAATCACTGTTATCAGTGATTCTGTTTTACACAAACAATCAGTCAAACAAAAAACTTCTGCTACTGATTTTTGACTGTGTATTGGAAATGCTGAGTGGATTCAGAACACAAGGTCTGGGAACTGTATGTTCCAGTTTTATTTTCTTTTGATTCAAAAATCTTACCCCTTAATCACAGAAGTACCACCTAAACTTCCTCATGATCTTACCATACCTAGGTAACTTCTTCATAGCTGATGCAGTTTCCCAGTCTCCAAGGGATAAATCCTGCATCTGAGGGGAATCCTGTACCAGACGAGAGTATTTGGATAAAGAAACAAACTGAAAAGGTTATAGTTGTAAACTACCTTATTCTTGTAAAGCTGGTTTTTACACTGCAGGGGAATATTAAGCATTGTAATTTGGAGAGGTTCTGTGCTCTTTAGCTGTGGTATTTTTATGGGCCAGTGACTTTCCTATCACCACTCCCAGAGGGAGTGTGTCCTCCTGCCTTGTTCTTCTGAGCTCTGCTGCTCAGTTGTTTAGGATTTTATGTCTTTATTTAGCATTAGTGTTATTCAATCACAGAATTAATGTTGGGGTTTGAATAAGCTTTAAAGAAGTAATGCTGTGGTGGCTAAGAAATATGATATAAATTTTGTTTATTAATTTCTTAGACCTGTCATTGTAAAAGAAGCACAACTGAAAGCCCTGATGAATGATGTTGGATCCTTCACTGCAAGAGCAGTGCTTTTAAAGTATTGACTGCTGTGGCTCTTGTGAGGAGAAAAAAACCCAAACTACTTTGATATTCTAGAGAATCTGATAATTTTCATGGCAAGATAGTTCTTAGTTTCCTTGCTGTTCTACCAGGAAAAGAACCAGACAGTAAGGCTTTGGGGGTTTCAATCCTGATTACACCACTAATATATTCTGATTTTGCAATTTCTGCCACGTGTAATCTCACATTGAAGTATGTATTTTTTTATTTTAAAAGACAGGTATGGAAAGCTGGTTTTGATTTTTTTTTTGTAATTTATTTTGCGGGTTCTTTATGCTTGTTGTCTCTGTGTTTTCCTTTTAAAACTCTTAGGAATACATCACCATGTGAAAAACAAATAGCATGTTTCATATTTTAGAGTGTTGAACAATAAAATTATGAGGCCCATGGCATGAAATTTTATGATGTAGAACTTTGAATGTTATAAAATTGCTTTGTAAATGTCCCTTGAGTAGTATTTTGCAGGATACTTCGTGTTCTGATAGCATAATCTGTATCAAGATACCTTTAAGCTTTGTAGCCTTCCTTATATATGGCATGTTTTTGCCTGTTATCCTTGGAGTAGAAAGGACCATCCCCTGTGACACTTGGGTTTCCCTTGTTGTGGTGTTTGGGGATGGAGTTTGTTGTCTCCAGGAACAGAGAGCAGCTTTGCCCAACCCGTTAATGAGAATGATTTGACTGAAATCCAGAGTGAGATGGAGGAGGTGAACAAGGAAGAAGAGTTCTCTGTCTCTTCTTGTTAAAGAGCTGGCTAGGACATTAGAAAAGGCTCTTGGGGAGCAGGGTCTGGACCAACAAATCCAACTACCTTCTCAGCAGTGGGGCTGTGCAAAGGCTTGTCACAGGATGTTGCGAATGCAACATACATGGATTCAGTGGCAGTTCAGTGGCTGCTGCAGAGATCACAGATACAGAAAACATGATCTCCACTTGAATGAATATTGAAGTTTGATCCTGGAATCACAGAGCTGCAAGGGTAATTGGAAGATTGTAATGTAGTCTGTGGTTTTAGGCAATAAAACTTTGATAAAATTTAATTGATGAAAATCATTTTATTAGTAATTCATCTTTTCTTCACTTGTCCAGATCAGATGAAGCTACAGATGACATGACCAAAGTCAAAACAATGCATGAACTGATGAGAAACAGCACTGAGAACCTCAGCTGCCTCGTTGCTGGAAATCCTAAGTGTGACTTCACTACCAAAAGAGACCATGATGTTATGTGATCATTGCGCAGAGTTTGCAAGAATGGAAAACAAAAGGACCTCACTAGCTGCATCTCATAAATAAAAATTTCCAAGATCCAGCTGAATCAAAAAATTATTCCAGCCATGGGAGAAAATGCAAGTTTTTGGGAAAGTTTGATATATGCACATCCTACGTGTACCACCTGGAAGCAAGAGGCAGAGGGATCTATCTACCACCTAGCCAGTATTCTCTTTGTTGTGGGCTTCATGGGTGGAAGTGGATTCTTTGGGCTCCTCTACGTCTTCAGCTTGCTTGGACTGGGCTTTCTCTGCTCTTCTGTTTGGGCTTGGCTGGATGTCTGTGCTGCTGATATATTCTCCTGGAATTTTGCACTGTTCACTATATGCTTTATCCAGTTCATTTATGTTACCTACCAAGTTCGGAGTGTTGCCTTTGACAGGGAGTTCCAGGAACTCTACAGTGCTCTCTTCCAGCCTCTGGGAATTTCCTTGACTGTGTACAGGAAGATTGTCTTGTGCTGCGATGCAGAAGTGATTACCCTGGAGAAGGAACATTGTTACGCCATGCAGGGCAAAACACCTATTGACAAACTGTCCTTGCTTGTGTCAGGCAGGTTTGTATTAATTTGTTCAGGTTTACTGCAAATATCTTTATTTTCCCCTCCCTACTGAAAATGAAAGAGGGGGGGAAAAAAAAGCCTAATTTGTGTGTTGTTTGTTTATTTTCTAGTGCAATTGACTAAATATTAATGCAAGTAATATAAACTTTAATAGGTTAAATACACTTGTCTAGGATAGCACTAGCATGAAAACACTAAGCACAGAATCTGTAATAACATAAAGAAAAGAATTTGAAGTCATTCTTTTCCAGGCTGCTGTATCATAGCATTTAACAGGTTAGGCAGATAAAGGGAATAAATTTTCAGTCTTTCAGCTGTTTTTCAGTCTTCAGGTCATGGCTTGCTATCTATCTACTGCCCAGCTGGTGAGCACAGCATCTGTCCTATTTTTCTTCACTAGTATCATCTGAAATGGGGCAAAAAGTTAGTTACAAAACTGAATATACTGAGATAAACTCTGTTTAATAGAGATCTTGACTTTGATACAGATTGCATTTGGTTGCTTTCAAAGTGGTGGGAGAAGAGTATCAGTAAGGAAGAGCAAAAGACTTAAAAGCGCCCTTTCATTACAAGGGGGCATAGTTGAGCCTTATTCAGCCTTGCAGAACTGGGTCTACAGTTACTGTATACTGTGGCCCTGTGTTAGACCCTGAGGCAGTAAATCCACCTGCTTGTGCTTCCTGCTTCCAGGAGAGCCCTCTGGCAGCTTTGCCGTTGCTTTCCTGGAGGGAAATACTAGCTTTTGTACTGTATGCAAAGCAGGGTGCAGTACGAGGCCACCACGAGAGTAGGTGGGACACCCAGAGGTGATGGACATGGACTGTCCTTGGTGGGACACTTTGTGGGTGCTTTTTGATAGCCTGCTGCATGGATGGATGGAACTTGTAGGCAGCTTGACACTCAGCTGATTTAGGACTACTTGCAATGAACAATATGGATTGTAGGCAGTTTTCCTTAGTGACACCCTGGTTCAGAGCATTCCTGGGAGCTGTCTAGGAAGTGCCTCATGGAGATTGCTTTTAGTCTTACCAAAGGAGAGGTGTCCATCCTTCTACATGCCCAGCCAGTTAGTGATCTCCCAGAGTTCCTGCTGCCCTTCATCCTGTGGTACAGGGCTGCTTGTGTGCCTTCAAACTTATACGTTATTTAAAAAGTAGAAAGGAAAGGAAATTTTTCTTTGGCATCTTCAGAAGGCCACAGCATTCACACAGAGATCCCATACCTCCAGGCTGTTCTTCTGGCTCCAGACATAGTCCTGTGGCCATGTAATTCCTGTTAAACATGGACAGAGGCCTGCGTAGCACATGCCATGGGGCACTCCTGCTTCCCACTCGCAGTTTTTGCCACTTTTTTCCCTCTAAAATGGGTATTTGCCAAAACTAGAAGTAAATCCCATGGTTTTCAGGGGAAGCAGGTAAATGCTGTTATGGGCTTTGGTCTTTCACCTCTCCAGTGTATGCTGGCCTTTTAATGGCAAAGCTTGTGCATCACTGCACAGACCTACCACAGAGAGAATAATGTGGTTTGAAAAAGGCCTGGAAGGATTTCCATTTCAGTTGCATGATTGTCTTGTATTCTCTTTCGACTGGCCTGAGCAAGCTGGGTTCAAAAATATAATTAGGATACTGTTGGCTGTTGATTGTTTTTTGTGCTTTTGAAGCTATATTTAAATTCCTCAGATAGTAGAAATAGCACATTCTTGTTGTAGTCATTGCTGGTGTACCGGTAGTGCTAACAAATTAACACGTCTTATCTTGGTAGGATCAGAGTGACAGTCGATGGGGAGTTTCTGCATTATATTTTTCCTCTTCAGTTTCTGGACTCTCCTGAATGGGATTCACTGAGGCCCACAGAAGAGGGAATTTTCCAGGTAAAAGTTAAGGGGTTCCTTTCTTTTTTTTCAGTACTACAGGAAACTGTTCAAGTACCGTTTGATTTAGAAATAAATTTATTCAGTTGTGGGTTTCGTTTGTGATACTGTACAAACCAGTGGCATCCCATTAGTTTGGGGAGGGAAGTCCTCTTTATCCGTTGGACTGGTTTGTATCTTGTTAAAACAAACAGGGGTTTTCTTATAGCTAATCTGGGAGGTAGGCTCCGTTTGCATTCTTTGGCTGCGCTGCTGTTCAGCCCTGAGAAGCCAGGTTTCCTCGGGGTGGGTAGAAGCTGGTGCTAAAGAGGTTTCCCCATGGGAGATGAGCCAGGGGGAGACGTGCCTGTGACACAGCTTGGCACGGGTCACAGCATGAGACATGGTGTCAGCCGGGGCGGCCCCTGCGCTCTGTGAGCCCTCCCACTGCTGCCACTTGACCGACACGCTGGCTCCTGTCTGTGTTGGATCTGATGTCTGCTGTCACAAGGACAAATGGCATTTGTCGAGAGCTTTCTTTAGACCTGCCTTTCCAGCCGAGGCTGCCAAGAGTGGAGCAGGGAGTGCAGGGCTGAGCCAGGGCATCCTGACCATGGGGGCACAGGCATATTGTCATTGAGGCTGCCTAGATGTGATCACTTAGTCCGTATCCAGTCACCTTTCTCACTTGTCTTTTGCATACAGTAACCTCCCAGAGCTCTCTGGCTCGATTAAAAGGCTCTAATTGCAGTAGGCAGGTTCTGCTGGGAGAGGGGGGTGCCTTCTGAGCAAGGGCAGCAGCAGCTGCACCACCGCCTTGTCACCTGGCTCTTCAATTCTCCCTTCTCTAGGTAACGCTTACAGCAGAGACAGATTGTCGGTACGTGGCCTGGAGGAGAAAGAAGCTCTACCTGCTGTTCGCTAAACACCGCTTCATCTCCCGCCTGTTCTCGATTTTAATCGGGAGCGACATTGCTGAAAAACTGTATGCCCTGAACGACAGGGTGCACGTGGGGCAGGGCTTTAGGTACGACATTCGCTTACCCAACTTCTACCACGTTGCACTGCCAGAGACCCCTCCCGTGCAGCCCTCCCACCACTCCCACCACCTCCAGCGAGGGTCCCCCCGCCGCAAGCCCACGGGGGTTACAAACTCCTTCCTCACGCCCTCCTAGGAAGGGAACTTCTGCTGCAGCCATTCCTCAAAGCAATGAAGGGAGATGGAAGGTGGCAAAGCAGAAGAGCAGAGAGACAAAAGCAGATGAAGCCAAATTTGACTGATAAGTGCCATTTATGTTAATTGGAGTAGGTTGAATTCTCTGTCTCAAGCCAACAGGTTGGCTTCTGCATTTTGACTGTCTGTGCAATATGTTTACTTTCTGTTGATTCTCCTGTTATCTTCATCTCTTTCGTTTTGGAGGAGAACAAATCATAACAGTCTGAGGTCTTATTGCAATTGTGGTGGCCTCTGTGGTGGTGTGTTGTTTTGTTGTTTTGTTGTTTGTTTTTTTTTAAAGCAAGCCCATGGTATCTGTAATTATATTTTCCTCAAAAAATTGTCATAATGAAGTATAGTCAGAATAGTCAATGAGAACGAGTAAGTTGTCTTCAAAATACAGCAGCTTGCTTATCACGTTCTTTTTTATGCCATGTGAACATTCTCTCAGTTTACGTGAATAATATTGCAGAAAAAAGACTGAGAACCAATTGCATTGGGTTCATTTCTTAAAGAGATGAAAGATTTTGAAATGCACAGCAAGATTGTTAAAAATCCAAACAAAACAACATAACAAATTCTGTCCCATTGAGTGATTGGTTTCTCTCTGACTGTCCTAAAGAGGTATTATGTGAAAACAAACATAAATGTTGTTGCTGGCATTAGAAAAATAAAACAGCTGTAACTGTTGCAAATACAGCTTAGGGAAAAGGTTTTTCAGTGTTTCTGATAGGATGTGATGCTATAGCACCTGGGCTTCTGCAGTGTCAGTGCCCTTTGTGACATGTACAATAAATAATGTTAATCAATCTACTGCCAAACCATTGGAGTTTGTTGTACAATATTCTTTTTAGCTACGTTTGTCAGGAAGAGACTAAAACAGCTGCAGCAATAAATACAATTTTTAACTGACGCATTCTTGTTTAGCTTCTAGAGTCACTTTTCTGTGCCTATGAAATTCTTGATTTAAAAGATATTCTCTCCCTAATTCTGTGGTGTTTTAATGACATAAGGGAGCCTCAGATCGCACTTCAGTAGGAGAGAGTTGGTTTCGACCCTTGGGGTCACTGTGCCTTTGAAGAGAAGTGTCTGAATGCCTTTGCTAACTCACCTTCCTGCTGCTCTGCCTGATGCCTGCCAGTAATGAAAAAATAAGAAGCATTACGATTTTATGAGAATGGATTGCTGCTTGATATGTCTGGAAGTAGATAATATTTTTAATATTTTGAAATTGCTGGCCTATTTCGTAGGATGGCCCTTGTGTGGTTCTCTATTTGTGGGTATACATATAAGTTTAGATCTTGCGAGTGATTTCTGGAGGACTTAAAATGATGATACAATCTTATGCTTGAAAGATAATCATGCAGTATGTATAAAAAAGCTATTAGAAGTGATGTGAAACACTACCTGTTTGAAGGACAATTAGTGTAGAGCAGATAAGATTGTACAAGTTTTGCTTTTAGCTTTATGTTGCTTTCTCAGAGAGGGAAACCTGCCAAACATAAATACCCCAGCATGCAATGTGATAATCCCCAAATCATTCTCATAACCCTTCCATGCAATGTGTTCTGTATGTACTGCTTAATGCATGAAGTCCCTGAGTCACAGAGCTACTTTGTCTTCGTCAAAAGAGAATTGGAAAAAAATGCAAACTGTTCATTGATGTCTTTTAAAGACCTGTTCAGATGATAACTAAGGCACAAAGTGCCAGAGGCTGGCAGCATGTAGTAAGGATGTACATCTGTGTGTGCCCTCTTCCTGTAACCTTTTCTTGGTTAAGGGACAGGACAGCAGACTACCTGACCCCTTGGTGTGGCTCAGCACAGGTGTTCCCATGTAACTTCAGTGCTGTGGTTGGGGTCATGTCCTGTTTGTCGGCAGTGCCTGAGGTGGGGAAAAGTGCATCATCTCCCGTGGATGTCGCTTGGGCTGTGCCTCACGACCCCTCTCTGTGTCAGCCAGCTGAGCTGCTCCAAAAACCTTACACTGTTTTTAATGACCCCTTTAAAAATAGCCCCCCACCTCATTCTGATAACAAGAATTTCTAAATTTGTCATGCTATAACGTGTTGGACTAACATGAAGTTCATACTTAATGTTCTATGTTTTAACAATCTGCAAACATAAAAATATTTTAAATGCATAAAAGAGATCTTATTCTAGACTTAGGTGTAATATAAATAATTGATTAACGTTTTCCTTGGTTTTCTTGAACATTTGGGTTTGGCCTATTTATTCAAGAAAGCTTGTCTTTACTAAATTCTGACTCTACTAAAGTCAATTCATTTGATTGCCTTCACCTTAAAATAAGACCAAGGAGTCTTACCCAATTTTTATATCAAGCTTATATATTCTGTTTAAACTATAGCATACTGCTTAGAAAGATACTGGGGAATGATGGGTGCTTCATATCATACTTGGATAATTTTTTCTTTTTTGTGACTGTTGTATGCCTTGGTTTCTGTCACACACTTTCCAAACACAAGCCTCTGTAATGCTTTTCTCTGCTGGAATTGGTTACTGTCAGAAATCTCTACCAGGACACATCTGAGTCAATATCTGAACATACTCTTAGCTAATCTTGTTTAGCTCTTGCTACTATGCTTTTTGGGCTTTGAGTCATTTTTAAAAAATTGTTTCTAGTTTTCCAGCATCTGTTTGAGACATGACTAGCAGAACATTTCAGCTGTAAAATTCAGCAGTAAAATATATATCTACAATACTATAAGTACACACAAAAGGACTGGAAGCAACACAGAAGTTCTCTCTACCTCTGTTTTTATTTTAATCTGGACAATACTTCTAAAACATACAGTGAAATATGGTCTGGCATGCGACTCATAAACCAGTGTTTTGGGAGGGCTGTATAATCTACCTAAGTGAAGACCTACTCAAACTTATGTCAGCAAAATTAGACAAGTTTTGTGAGATTACAAAACATTTTTCATTTTTACCAGTTTCATAACCTTCTGTGGAGTTATGTCTGCATTTGTAATGTCTGTATGCTACTATAGGTAAGAGTGGCAGAATCTGTGCACGTGATGATGTGGTCATTCATCGGTTATTTTCCTAAGTTCTTATAATTATATGGACATCATGTTGGAATTGCCCTTACAGCCTGCAGAAGGGTTCAAATTTGCTGCATGAGGTAAGAAACCGTATGGCCTAGGACAGTCCAAAACAGAGGGGGAGGAGGAGGAGAGAAAGAGAGAACAAAATTTCATACAGATTTTATCCAAGAGGGGTTTATTTTAAATTGGACTTGTGGCAAATTAATTTGTTGGATGCAGCAATATGTACTTAGAGCTTCAAAAGCAAGTCTTGCCTACTTAGGCGCATGGGACTGACCCTGCAATTCTTTCCTTATGTAGGTTTTTTTTTTTAGCTACTACTAGTCCAAGTACACATGACAGGTTCCATCATGTAACTCCACTCGAAACTACAGAAACTATGGAATAACCAGAGAGGATGCATCCCAACGTACTCTTGTAGCTAATACACTATGCAAGGCAAATTTTAAGCGCTTAAAGAAAAAGGTTGTTTTATTCAGTTGCCTGTGATAACAGAGGCTGGGCTTTGTGACTGAGGAGGGCTATCCAGGATCTATGTTTTCAAGAACTGTTTTCCTTGCAACAAAGCAAATTACACATACAAAGATATGACCTCCCCTAGGATAAAACTGGGAAAGCTGAATAGTGCTTGGATGATATTGCACAGATGTGCCATACCACAAAAAACGCATATGCTTGTAGTAATTAAATAATATGTTGATGCTACATTTTCAGGAAAGAAGTGCTCTACAGATTTTGCTTATTGTGAATGATAAATATAAGACATATTTGGTCTCAATGTACATGAAAATTTAAAACACAATACTGTGTTGCTCATATGAACAGATATTGCAAACCATGTGTTAAAACTGAAACAAAACTGCAGCTATTTATATAGAAGAAAACTATTTAAGTAGGAAAGGGAAAATTAATATTGGTTTGTTGAATTCAGACATGACGAGATTAATATTTTTCTTTCTATTCTTGTAATAATTGAATGCATATTTTTCCTCCCCAGTGTGTTACTGTATAACAGATTTTTTTTACTATACAACAAAACGAACACCATATAAAACTGATCTGTTAATCCCTCTTGAAAATACTTAACTTGTTTACATTAATATGCATTAAAACATAATAGGTTCAGGGCTCCCAAGGAAAAACACCTTTTCTTTCTGTTTATCTAATTCACATTAGCTTTCCTTTCTTGTAGATTTTTTATCCCTTTCGTTTCTACTTGCTGTAATTCTGCTGCTGTGGGAATCAAAAGATGTATTGAACTTGACACGTAAATCAAGCCGCCTCATGCTGATGAATCAAACCATGTAGGTGGAGCTTCATCAGCAGGAGTGTGTAGGAGAAAGGCAGCACAAGCATGTCATTGCTGAGCTCTAGATTTGGGGTCGTGTCCCAAACCATGGCTAGCAATGCCCTCCTAGAGGGTCACTTTGCAGAGGGTTTAGACCCACATCATCTTTCTGCAAGCTACAAATGTTGTTAAACCTTGCTCTGGAGTGGAAGAAAAAAGATGGGATATTCCCAAAAGCTTGTGAGAGCAGAAGGATTTTACAGCACTTATTCTTCTGCTGTGGATTCACAGGAAATATTTTTTAAGTTGTCAGTTGAACTGCAGCTCCTAATTTGAGGGATCGGTGGAATATTGGGACAGGACTATTTTGCTACCTAGCAGGATTTTGAAGACAGATGATGATAAAAGATAGATGACCAAGAACTAAGATGTCATACAAATAAACAACTGCAATAAAATAATGGTGGTAAAAAACTATTTCACCAGTGAATCCCCTAGTTTTTATTGTATCCACTAGTACTCTCCACCTAAACTTGTCTAAATCTGGGGGATATAATAATTTTCTGGGAGTAAGGGACATTAGGCCAAGAAAGACACTGGAGCTGAAAATCCCATTTAATGGATAAGTGCTCTAACCATGTAATTGTACGGAAGTGGGCAGCAGTGTCCCCTTCTATAGAAGCTGCACATGATAGGCAAGCATTAAAGCACCACAGCTGTGAAAGGAGGTGAGCAGGTCCCTGTCCCCAGGCAGGGATTCTGGGATGATCCCAAGCAGCCTGCAGGAGTCTGGGCTAGGTGGGGATGAAGCACACATATCTCTTTAATATTTCCCATGTGTGGGTTTTAGGAAGAGTGCAGGACAATCTAGATACCCAGTGCTGGGCTTAGACTTCCAGTGCCCCACTGTAAGACATGGCTCAAGGGTGGGATACTGGCAGGTAAGATTTGGGATGAGTTTAAAACACATTAGGTATGATCCTGTATCTTCCCATATGTGTTCTCTTACACTGGGTAAACAAAAAATAACTTAATCCATAGCAAAAGTGAGGCCAGCCAGTTCACATCTGCCAGGATACCCAAGGATGAGTATCAGCAATTCCTGTAAAACAAGCAGTTTGGATCTATGAAATGTTTGGAACAGCAGTTCCAAGCTGTTGTGCTGGAATCCATTGCTGTGCTTTGTTCATCTAAGTCTCTCACATTAAAATTTTTAAAGCTTTTATGGAATCCAGCTGTAGTAGCTATTCTATTTTACTAAGAGATAAAATATTTTGAATACTTATTTTGAATATGAAGCAAAACTGTCCTGTTTTCATTTACAGAAAAGTTGAGTCCTCTCAAATGATACTTTCAAGCAGATCTCCCTAGTGAGGGGAATGAAGTGCTTCTCAAAAACAGTCAGATATCCAGCACTATGCTCTGTTTTATCACTGGGTCTCCATTTAATTGTTCAGTTACAGGTTTTCAAAAATATAATGTTCATACAGGAAATATGTTCATTATTTAAAGAAATAATGAGTAAGTATTAGTAGGGAAAAAAAAGACAAGAAATACTGATACATAAAGCATTTTTACATTGGTTTTGATTTTACCAACTGTTAATATCTTTTTTTTTTACTATAGTGGTTGCCATTTTAGTTCTGAAAGTGCTTTTTACAGTGGTATATGTACTTAAGCTACATGCAAAAGCAATAATCACATATATATGTATGTTTATTGCAGTCTGTATCCCTGTTTTTAACCCTATATAATAGGAGTTTGTTGCTTTTTTCTTTACAGAACAAAGAAGTGTAATAAACATTACTTAGAAGACTGGTCTTATTTATTCATTGAAACTAGAAGAAAATATATTTTTTTAAAATTCTATATTTACTTTTAATCTTAAAGATCAAGGTAGCAAGAAGCAGTTTTGGCATGCTCTAACTCAGCACACATGTTGACAATCCTTTACAATATGCACAGTTTATTAAATTTTAAAAAGCTATCTCTTTCCAGTTCAAAGTTTTTCTGAGGTAATCTATTTACCTTTTCTTTCCCCTCATGGTGGACTATTTTCACTATCAAATAAAGTATGCTTTCTCTTGTCACTTGTTTAAATAATTCTTTAGATTCATCTTCAGCCTCCCTCTACTTTTTTTGTCCTTGTTCCTCGAGTTTTTAAGTTAGGTTTTTTGATTTTTTTTTTTTTTTCAGTTCTGTCTGTCTGTCTGGAGCTGTTAAACACTTGTTATTTAGTGCCTTTTCATATATTTGCATAAAACTCTAAATCCTTATCAATAATTTTTTTAATTCCTAGAAAATGTTTGATAATGATGCACCTATGCAACATCCTGAAGGTTCAGTCCCAGCCTTTGCTTCTCAAAAATAGCCACCAGTAAATATTAAAATGCACAGCTAAAAAGGACTAACGCTGCAGCAAAACATTAATTGTCACTGTACCAACACCCAAAAGCATGCATACATTTGTACTCTGACAGTATCTGCAATTCCTTTGGTGTATACAGACAGTCACACAGACTCACAGAAACTCGTAGGCATCTCTGCAGAGAGAACATTGAGAGCTGCAGCTGAAGTGCATTTAGTTCAGGATTAGCACAGACATCTGTCCATGATCGTTTTGAACTTTATTTGTGCGTGGAAGTTGTCCAAAAAGGGGACGGAAAAATCACAGCCAGTTCACCCAGTGCCGCCAAATCTGCTGTAGTGGGGACCCCTAAAAATGGGCTGTCACCCAGTGAGGGGACAGATGCAATGCAAAAGCATGGCTCTATTACTTGTCTTCCAATTTTGTGTGAAGTAAGAGCTGCCTCACGTTAACCAAGAGCAATGTGTCAATCACTGTTGAGTTCCAGGCAAGCAATGTGGTCCAACTCCATATCTGGTATTCCTCTATTTGTAGAAAGAAGCAAACCCCCTGGAACAGGTTCGCATTATTCCCAAATGCCGTTAGAAAGCTGCCCTGGCAGGGCAGTGACAAGCGTGCCATGGCTCTGCTTTAGGAAATCCAACACATTTTGTATCAGCTCTCCTGGGTTTTTTTGGGGAATCATGTGATTTAGGTAGAGCTAGAACAAGCATAGCAGGCCCTTCCATCAAGTCCCAGAAAAATCACTTGCAAGCAGTTCATAGAAATTGTTCACTGAGCAATTTCAAATAATGAACATACAAAACAAAGTGTCAGCAGGGAACTGCTCATGCATAATTTGGGAATAGGGATAATTGTTCAGTGTGATTGAATAAATTGTTTACTGCGCACAGTTTAGATAACTTTAATAGCAAACAATTTTACTTTGTCCTCATACCTCAGGATCATGTACCCTTTGGATAAACATCTACGCCAACCATCTGTTAAACTCTGAATACCTTGACTGATTATTTTAAAAGAAAGTTGGCTCCTGGCTCTAAACTGGCAACAATCAGTTACCATACTATTAGTCAGATACCTGGAAGCCCTGGGATGTGCTGTTTTATATCTTGGATTCAAACAAAAAGATAGCCCTTCTTGTATTAACAGGAGACACCCTCCCTGCAGGTGTTGCATTGGAAGAATTGCCTGACTATACATCAGAAAATGTCTGTCAAAGGGCCTGAGGTAAACATGCACTGGAATGCACATATTCCTGTTAAATAAAACTCCAGAATACTGAAGAGCTGAGAGAGTATTTGTTGTTCACAACCTCTTCCATACAAACTTCCTTCTAGTAAAACATAATTCTTGAGGATGCTTTCAGGCAAAACCCATATAAATAAATTTTCTGCAGAAAATGTGTGTGATTTTTCAGTTATATGGCACATAATTTCAGCAAGTGGGATGGGATTTGCTAGCGTATTTCGTCCCACTCCAGACAGTTGTCAAATACACACAGGATGAATTACTTTCTAAAGCAGCCCACTTACAGTGCCTATGGAGGGAATTTAAAAGATTAGTTTAGAGTAGATGCTGAGTACGCTTCCTGAAACTATAAATGGAAACATTTCATAGATCTTGCCATTGTCTGAAAATAGCCCCGTCAGCCTGGCACATCTGGGATCCTGAATACAAAGCATTTGTTCTCTTTAGTGAAAACTTTGCCTAAAAAAGGCTGTGGCATTGGACTCTCATTTGGAAGAGGCAGAGCACTTGCAGTTTCTCAAAAAGTTTCTTTCTCATCTGCTTAATAAAGTCTTCCAATGCCTGGCTAGGCTAAACTGAGAGACAGGAGGGGGAGGTTCAGGTCTCTGCTGTGCTTTTGAACTCCTGCCTGTCCTCTTCTGAGGTCCAACACCTCCCTGTATCATCAGCAGGATGATATTTTCCCTGGAATCCTGAAGAACAGGCAGGCACCAAGAGGTTAAGGTGTACTGTCAAGGATCACAAAGCTGGTTGCTGGAGATAAGGAACAAGACTGAGCAATTTGCCACATCCATGTGACAGTTTCTACTGTGGACCATTACTGTGGAAAATAACTATATAATTGGAGAAAGTACTTAAGCTATCAAGATCTTAATAGCAGAAGAAACAGACACAGCAGAGAAGCCTGCATCAATGAACAACTGAAACACCATTAGACCTGTCTCTGCTAACAAAATGCATCAACACAAATCTCCAAAAACTAATGTCTGTCCAAAGCCAATTCCTCATTCTGTGTAAATGCAAACAGTTTTTATTTCTTTCTTCTATCAGATTAATTTATATTAGCAGACTTCGAAGAACATGTAGCTTATTGACAAAGATAGGAGGTTAAACCAGTCTTTATAGTGATTCAACAGCAGGACATTAATTTAATTAAAACAGCCCATTCTCCTATGGTACATGAGACCTCGTTTTAAGAGGATAAATTCTACTTAGTACTTTTTACTTAGAGAATGTTTGTTATCTGTATAAGTATAGTTAATGTTATCTAATATTATCTGTAAAACTAAAGGCCATTAATATCTGCCTTGGATTATGTGCTATCATCTTATACAAAATTAATGCCAGTGATTCTATCAGAGAAAGTTTTTCTTCTGTGCACAGGTGCACACCACAGCACAACACCAGAGTCCATCAGAGCCATGTCTATGTGGTCCACCTGCTTATGGTCCTCCTGGAGAGACAGGATAGAGGGGCATCTTTCAGATCCTCTCTCACTTCCCTCTTTCTGCTGACAGCTGTACTGGGAGATACAACCATCTCCATTACCCAAGTAGTCTTGGTTCTTACTGCCCTGCTGCAGAGGGAAAATGGTGTTTAATCATGAATATACTGAAATATGAAGATCCCGAGAGACTGACTGCAATCAGGACAAACTTCTACACTGTCACATGGCTGCAAATATTATTAGTTCATTGCCAAGCTTTCCTAACTAATGTTTTTTTTGCATTGGGCTAAGCACATGCTGTTTACCACCAAGGCTTTCCCCAAAATTAGAAGAGACCTGGAGGGTAGTGAGAGGTACAAAGACTTTATGGAAGACACAACCAGTACAACAAACTGCGCTTCTCCAATGCATGATGTTCAGTAACGTGCTAGAAAATGCTTACACGTCAGTTTGGATTGGGATAGGAACTCTCTGACGGGCTGCTTTGTGCAGCTTTTGGAAGCTACTTGGCTTTGCTCCAGCAAGCATAGCTGAATACTATCATTCTCAAACACATGCTAGATGCTATCACTCATGACCATTCCTATAGCCATGTTATCCTGGCTCATTCTTCCTACCCTTTTTCCAGCTCACTTACTCTGCATATCTCAGGAAAGAGAAAGTACATCCATAAAAATGGCTGGCCAGTCAGAGGAAACATAGTCCCAAATCAAGTCCTTCATAATTATTTCATAATAAATCAGATCTTATACAGGGCAGCAGGATTCATAAAACCCCTGTTCACATGGCACACATTCCTGGAATGATCCTGATCTCTTCTCCAAGATGCAAAGCCAAGGACAACCATAACAAAGGCAGGGCCTCCAGGGACATATGTTGATGTGTACATGTATAAATTGTTACTTTAAAAATGACTTGGGATTCTGTATGCTTTCCAAAAATATTTAAGAATAATGCTGATCATACGCTCTTGGCTGCTGAAAAAAATAACCCCACTTTGTAGCTAGCTCATCAGAATGTATTGAAAGCATTTTTCTGCCTTTTCAGTCCTCATTTATCACCAACAGTCAAGTTTTGAGATGGGCTGGAATGCCTTTCATCACTGGATGCTACTCGTCAGCCTCCTGGGGGATGAAGGCAGGCTCGGTGACTACTTCGCCTGTCCTGCAAGACTGGTGGTGCCGGCGGGGGCTGGACAGGACACGGGCAGAGCCGATGCCGACATGCGGGGACACAGGCGTCCCGCTTTGGAAGCACGCCGTTTCTGGGAGCTGTCAAACTGCCACACGAGCAAACTTGGTGACATTGCTTAAACATCACGCTCGTGACCAAGCAACCACAGCAGGTGCCGAGTAGCGAAGAGCGGCTTTATAAAGGCTGTTGAGGCTCCTTGACACACCATGTAGGGGCAATACTGCTTGCCACACGTTTAGGGGAGAATTCAGCCCTTCTAATTTTAACCACCCAACAGCTGGGCAGGCTGCCCGGGCGCGGGGCTCCGGCTGCGCGGCACGGCTGCACCTCTGCGCGGTGGCTCTCCCCACCTGTTTTAGGCGCCTCGGTCAGGCACTGCCCGGTACCCACAGGCGCCGACCTGGGTGGGGGAGCCCGGGGTGATGCTCGCAGGGGTCACGGGGGGCGCGGGGCCGGGGCCGCTCCCGCCCCTCCCGGCCCGCCCGCAGCCCCGGGGCCGGCGGAGGCGCCTGCGCGCTGCGGCCGCTCGGTGCCGGCCCCGCTGGCGCCGCCCGCAGCTCCCGCGGCTCCTCTGCCTATTTTAGTCACAGCCGCGGCTCCGTGCCCGCCGCGGGACGCGGGGCCAGCGGCGACGAGCGGCAGCCCCGGGCCGTCCCCGTCCTGTCCGGGCGGCCGGGAAACTTTTCCGCGGGCGCGGGGCAGGTGAGGGGCGCTCCTCCCGTGCGCCGGCGGCACTGCGGGTGGGGGGACGGCGGCGGGCGCCAGCATCCTCGGGTCCCGCAGCCCCCAGGGTCCCGCTCCACCGGCGGCGGCAGGAGGGGTGGGCGCCAGGCTCCGCTGTGGAGCCGCCCGGCCGGCGGGGAGAAGGCGCGGTCCCGTCCCTGGTCTCTCGTTCCCCTCGGTCGCTCTCCGTGCCGGGCTGCGGGTGCAGCCGGGACCGGGGTCTCCGCCTGTGCCCTGCCCGCGGGGAGCAGGGACGGGTTGCAGCTTTGGAAGTGGCCCTTTGGGGGAAAAGGGACCAGTTGCTCGACTCTTTTGAAATTTTTAAAATCACTTTCGCGATTATTTTGCATAGATGGTGGGTTTGGTGTTGGCACGTTGTGGGCTAAAATGAAGCTTCGGAGCGCAGAGCGGGGCTGCGGAGTGGCAGCCGCGGTTGTGCCCCTGGGTTCGAGGCGCTCGGCGCCTCTGTGAGCGGAGGGGAGAGCGAGCCCGAAGGCACTCACACCCTCGGGTCCGCTCAGCTTGGGAGCAGCGGGGCTGCGCTGCGGCGGTGCAAATTTTTGTCACGGTGTGGATACTTTTTTGACTATGCAGCATGAACACGTTGTTCAATTTTCTGTAGATTAAAGTGGCTAAAGAGAGTAACAATTTTCTGTAGTTACTGATGCATGTAATTGAGTTGGACTTGCTGCAAGGAGCATATTGTAATGCATCTTTTCTTACACCGCTTTCCTATTCATTCCTACTTCATTGTAAAAGAGGAAATTGTAACTTAAACTGTAATTAACTCAGCTATACTACCTCTAGTAGTTTGTCTTCAGCTCGCAAAAGAATTATTGCCAAAACTCTCTATGCAGCTTCTGTGCTACAAGACCATAGAAAAGTAGTTAAAAGTTCTGCAGGTATAATTTAAAAAATGTTGAGGTTTTGTTTGGTTTTTTTTTTTTTTATTGCATTGACGGTAAAGTTATAGAAACATACTCAAGCAAAGATTTAAGAAGCTCACTTGAATAGTGTTGACCAGTAAAGCTGTGGGATACGACTAATCTCAATAAAGTTGGTAATGCCGTGAGTGGGACACTCAGCACTGTCCCCTATCAGCTTGGCTGACTGGTTCTCAGAGTAGAACCAACTGCTTTACAATTTTCTGCTATGACTGTCTTCTGTGAATGTTCTGTAGGTATCCATAAAATTCCCACTTTTTTCGAAGTCATCTTTGTGACTGAATATTTGTGGACTATATCTTTTGGGAATGCCTTTCAGAAGTTTGGTCTCTTGTACAAAGCTGTTGTTGAGTATAGCAAAATCCTAGAGTAAGCTCGCCTCATTTATATTCCAAGAATTTGTATTTTCTGACCTAAGACTACCATGTATTACCTTAACTTTCTATCAAGTTCATGCACAAACAAAAAAAAATAGGCTTTTTTTGTTAACCGTACTAATTTCTGTTAGGTTCAATATTAAAGAGTCAGTGAATTTTTCTTTTTTTTTTTTAGTATCCTCTTTTCCCCCTCCTGTTTGAACAACAAATTGGCTTGAGTTCTCAATCATCTGAATCTTCAAATTCTTGGTCTGGTAAATCTAAATCCATATGATGGATATATACTGGATATTAAAAAATGCTCTTTTAATGCTTTGTCTTATGCTCCATAAAGCTTTCATTTCAGTGGATGCTATTTTACCCCAACTTTCCAAAATTATTTGACTATGTTTGTTGATTTTTTAACTCCTGATAGTAATACCGGCCTTTGCATTGAAGACTTAAGTGTATGACTAAATAGTCTTCTGCTATATCAATCCTTAGTAGACATAATTAAAGTTTTAAAGGCGTGCATCTGTACTTACAAAATTAATTTTTGACTTTCTGAGGTCACAGGAGGTAAAAAATGATAATTGCTTGTTCATTTGTGGAACTGCAGCCTTTTTCTTCATTCTTCAGTATTATTTGGCAGCAATAGATGCTAGGACTAAAGAATTGATCTAAAAATTACAGTGATGCTTTTTTTTGACATTTTGGATATTTGTCTTTCTGCTGTTACCTGTAGACAAACACTTTAGGTCATAGCTTGTAGCTGTGCCTGTCTGCCTTTTCTCTTGATCCTCAAGCAGTCTCACTAGTTGAAATTCAGAGCCCATGTCAAAGCCTGTCCTTATGTCATTTTGCAGGCAGCATCAATCTATTTCTGTCAGCTTTTAAATACTGTCATGATGGAGAAGTTCTGGTTTCTGCTGTTCCCAGTATGTTAGGGGAGCTGTAATTAGTGTTTGTGAGTAGTAAGTGAAGTACAAAGGTATTCATATAAAGACTTTGAGGTAGTAAAGACAAAGCTTATAAAAACTGGAGGTGGGTAGATTTAGGTTCCTAGGTTCTGATTTAGGCAATCTAGTTGGTAAGCCTGACCTTCAAAAGTGTTGAACATCCTCTTACAACTGCAGATGCTTTAAATTGCTTGATCAACACTTGTTGGAGAAACTCCTTCCCATTATTTCAGTTTATGGCTGGTGATTTGTTGCATCAGTGTCTGTGAAGAGCAAGGGGAGCAGTGTTTTGGCTGGGCTGTGAGGAGAACGAGATCGTCAGGTGCTGTATATTTAATTTGATTCATTGGGCTTCCAGTCTTCTAATGTACGATGCTTTAGAGCTGAGTCTTAAGAGTAAGGTAGCCTCTATTCCCACAGTGGAACAGTACAAAATTTTGCTATTAAAATTCAAGCATCTGGAAGGCTGCTTTGATTTGTGATCAGATGCAGCTGAAATTACTTCTTGCAGCCTGTTTTGATGTTGAGTTGAAGGACTTATGGTTGGCTCTGTATCTGTATATGAGTTTGGTTGTCTTTACTTGTTTTGTTGGCATTTTAAGTGGTGCCTTTACTGGCACATGACTGGGCAGTGAAAGGCTGAATATAGGTAGAAACTCAGACGATGATTTTTTTTTTTAATACTTAGAGATCCTGCTGTTCCAGTGTAGGGAGTTTATATTGTTTGAAAACAACAGGAGCACCATGATGAGCAAGATGTGTGTAAGATGAGCACAGACATAGTTATCCAGTTAGCAATTCCATTCTGTTTATGAGCACGTTAAAATGCCAGTCCTGCAGCCTCACACGGGCTCAGGCTTTGGCTCCCTGTGTGAGTGGCTTTGTCAGGACAGTGAAGCTGCTCTAATGGCTCTCTCGATGAACTCCTGTGAAAGAGCTGAAAGAAAGTAGGAGTGTATTTGGGTAGGCCTGATGTTTGGTAACAGTTAAGCGTAGAGTTTGACACACCCCCTCATTTAAATTAATCTTTGTGAATAATTAATGTAGGAATGAAAAGAGGGAAGGGATCTTTTAAGAAATAGGTGAATTGTGGATTTTGGTAAATGATTAGATAATTTTTTTTCCTTGAAAATAATTTCAATCCAGGTATGGATATGCTATGTCCGTGCTAGTGTTTGATCCTGCAGGATGCCTCTGCACATTCTGTAGCATACCTTATCTGTGTCAGGCTCTGGGCATCGGAGATGAACTGTAAGAGAGGGTTGAGGATTTGTTTCTTCCCACTGCTTTAAGAAGGGGTCTATAACACTGATTAATTTTGAAAACTGTCCAGCTTGCTTACACCCTGTACACAGGCTGGTTGGGAGAAAATAATAAAAGGAAGGGATGAAGCAAGTGAAATTTACTTCACAGCCCAAGAAGCACTCTCAATTAACAGAGATGCTTCAGAGTATATTCAAGTCTGCAGGAAATAGAGTGCATTAACTGTGACTCAAATTGTCTGCTGAGCAGATGAATTACATTGCAGTTAGCGATGGCACACATCAGGGACGTGCACTGTCTCTACAGAATTTAATTGAATGCAAATCCCACCATGTTGTATGCTATGGAGCTTGTTTGCTCAGTGATGAAGTGCAGGTATTTCATTAACGAGACTCAAGCCCACCTTCCTATGATTTCTGCTGCTGTGGCAGTGAGAGACCATACATGCCTTGCTGGAAGCAGGGTTCTCCTGTGTTTGACAGCAGACGTGCCTAGGAGCAGTTGTGTTCCTTCAGCTGGGACCTGCTCTGGGTTGAGAGGTCTTCTGGAGAGCTTGTAGCACTGACTGCATTTCTTAGAGAGACTAGCTTTTAATATTCCAAAGATAGTGTCTTGAAATCTTCCAGTTTCTCCCTGTAGATTGTTTTTAATAGTAATTTTTTATTTTGTATTGGGATTTGCCCAGAGATATTTATTTCCATTTAATTGATGCAAAAGGAGTATATGTTATATTTATTACTACAACAGCAACAAAAAATCCCATGTATTAAGATTAGATTAGAAATAATATTTAGCTGTCTCATTTTCTCCAGCAGTTCCACACACAGACAAGGGTCTTGCAAGCTTGTTCAAACTGTGTAGATCAAGGATTTCCCTGGAAGACTGGCAGCAGACTTAGCAGCCTCTCTGGTTTGGTAGCTATGATTTAGGTGAAAGAGATAGCAAAACATTGCTGAACTATAGATCTACCTTACCCTTTTAAAGCATTTTTTTTTCCAGGAATAATAATGGGAAGTATATCTTGGGAAGAGAGAAAATAACCATAAAATCCATGTGTATGTCTACTATGTTTCGGTTTAATGCATAGTGAATTTTTTTTTCCTCTCCTTGCAGGAGTCTCCAAGATGAATACTACAGCAATGAGCTCACTCACTGTTACTCCACTAGGTTTTGTTCCAGACTTAAAAAATGCCACCCTTGATCCTCTCAATGAGACTGCATGTGAAAACTGGAAAGAGATTCATCATCTTGTTTTCCATGTGGCAAACATTTGCTTTGCAGTCGGACTGGTAATTCCAACTACTTTGAATCTTCATATGATTCTTCTGCGAGGCCTGCTCACCATAGGTAGGAGGATTATTCTGGAGACAGAAATATGACAGAAATGTCTGGGTTTGACCATTAATGGAGCTGGTCCCTGCACCTTATGGTGAAATTACCACCTCTATTGATGGCCATTGTGCTCTGTTTAAGCTGGTTTTGGTCTAAGATAGGATTTGTTTTCACCCTGACATACCTTTTCTAGAAAGATTATATAACCCTCTAGGCTCTTAAAACTTCCCAGAACTGTAACTTGCAATTTCAAACCTATGAAGATGTCAGCTTGAAAACAAGTGGACATAATTTACATCAGATGTAACTGGATGTTTAAAATTCACTTATTTCAAACCAGTTATGTCTGATCATTAAGACCTTTATTTTAGATTTCAAGTAAGTACTGGGACTGTGTATTGGCAGGTGCACTGGCTTAGTGTGTCTGAGGTCGGTGAGGTTTTCCTTGAGAAGCTTGCTGTGAGCCCACGTGTTCTTTTAGTGTGGGTTCAAACATGTGGCACTTGTGGGTCACCAGCATTATTTTTGTTGCTGATTCAAAAGTGCAGCCTTTCGATAGTGTATTCTGTGTTCTGATATCAGTCATATTTCTTCTACTACTGTAGGAATCTTGTGACACCAGAATCTGACTTGAGAGGAAAACCTAAATTTGGCATGCCTGAGACTGAGCAAATGTGGTTCAATTTGTAACATTGCAGTCCCACAGCTATTTCAAAGCCTCTGTACCTTGTGTGGGACAAGATCCTTGTGATTGAAGAAGGAATAGTGAGTCATTGCAGTGTAAGAAAGATAAATCCAATCCAACAAGACCATGCTTAAGTATTTTTAAGTGAGTGCTTATTGGCATAATAGTGTGGGTCAATTTTAGGATAGAAGTGTTTTGAATTTACAGTGATCTTGCATTTTCTATTTTAAAATTATTATAGGGTAACGTCTTAAAACAGACTGCACTGGTGACCAAGGGTCTGGGCATTGCAAGACCTTTTATCTTGGCTTTAAAAGCAAAAGGAGCTCTGCACTTGTGGAGCCTGCCACTTTGATCTGTAGGTCTTGTAGAGTTTAGAGCAGATATGGAATCAGAGTTTTGCAAGCTGAGGTGGCTGCAGGAAGCAGGTTTACTTGGTAGGTAGAATGAGTAATGAGGCCTGGTTCCTAGGGACCTGTTGCCTTTGCTTTGACCCTGCCCCACCTCTGTGCTGCTCTGCAATATTGCTGCTCTTCAATATTTCCAGATATCATATCCTCCTGTGCCTCGCAGTCTAATTAATAAGCAGATCAAGAGTCACTGTATTTTGATTCTTCTGATCCGTATATAAGTGCTGCCTCCTCAGTTAGCAACCTAGACAGACTGGATAGTACTTAGTTCAATGCCATCTTCAGGGAGAAAGGGGGTAAGAACACTCATTTAGCACTGTCTCCTTTTTGTCTTTCCATGAAACTTGAGGGAAAATATATCTGTGACCTCTCCAGCCACCTCTGTTGGATGGTAGGCTCACAGTTATCTGGGAGAGACTCACTGATGCATAATCCATCACTTGATAAATATTGTCTTTGTAGGCTGAAAATGGAATCCCTAATCATACAGGATGTCTTATCTTTTAAAACAAGTGTCATTATTAAAAGTAAGGCAACTAAAAAAAGAGTAAGCAGTTGGAAATTTTGTCTTTGATGTTACACAGGAGAATTCAGGTTCCTGATGTGACCCTGTTGCATCAGCAATGATAGCGTCTTTTAATTTTAAAAAATATCTGCATATGACTTTAGGAAGTTTTTATGCAACTCTTTGCTAATTAGTTGTGAATGTTCATTTCTAGGCCTTTTAAAATTAATTTTAATTAATGCAACACAAGAAAAAAAATGTTGTGAGCTGCTTAACTTTCCCCCATCTCTTTTCTACATCATTTTAGTAACAAGTCATCATGGGCTGCACCTTTCTGCTTGCCCCATCCCGATCTGAATTACTGTATTATTTCAGTATTGCAGTCCCACGTAATAGGGCTGCAGTCTGTCAACCTGCCCTCAGTGCCTGTTTGCAGCACTGCAGTGATTAGGTATTGTTGCATGCGTTCATCCAGAGAGCTAAACTGTATTAAAGCTTGTAGAATATATTGCTTTTCAGTGTAATTATAGTCAGTGGACATATTCTTGATGGTTTTCTAGGAATGTTTATTTTTTGGTGAAATTTAACTTCTTTTTTTTTTTTTTTAAATTTTTACAGGATGCGCATTGTTCATCATTTGGGCTACGCTCTATCGTTGTGCCTTGGACATAATGATCTGGAATTCTGTGTTTTTGGTTGTCAACCTTTTACATTTCATATACCTAGTGTATAAAAGAAGACCGGTACGTATAACAGCTAAATTTCACAAGCAGTCTAGTAAGATGCAAGAAAAGGAAGTTTTGCCCATGTTTGCTGGGCAAACCAATGGATTTGTACTCATTTTCAGCAGGATACTTTTGTGTTTGGCCCAAAATCACACTCTGGACACACTCTGGAAGTGTGCAACAACTGATACCAAAAAAAAAGAGAGAGAAAACAAAACCTAACTGGAAATAAGTCAACACAGCCTGTGCAAGAAAGCAGCTAAGAAATTAGCTACTTCTTCCTTTCCTGGCAAGGCAGCATAAAGCTTGACTTCTGTCTTGCCTAGGAAGTAGCTTAAAACTAACTAGGCTGATCTGTCACTGGACAATTGTAGATGTGTAGTAAATGTTACTAGTTCAAAATGCTCTTGAAGAGTCATCTTAAAGGGTAACTTCATCTCTAGTTAGTATTACTAATGCTATTTTTTCAGCCCGTTCGATCCATTTATGGCACCATCAAGATGCAGCATATGATGGAACTGCTTTGTGTTTCTGCCAGTTGGCCATGGCCATGCTGCCCAGCACACACACAAAACAGCAGCTGTGATAACGGAGAGCCAGTGAGGCCAGATTCTACCAGCTCTGTAGGTGCCCACAGTTAAATATCCCATGCAGGTACTATGGTTTCTAACAGGGGATGAACTTGTGTTGCAGTCTTTTTGCTCAACCAGCTTAGCATGTTCTGCTTTCCTTCAACCCACCCACCAGTTAAGCCTTTTAATAAATCTTGAGGCTTCTAATCGTCTGTCAGATGGGACAGGAAACGGCCAACGAAGTCAGAAATTATTGCAAAATGCAGGAGTGCACAGCTGATAGAAACCCATTTCCCTAGGAAACCAAGCCTTAAAACTTACCTGTATTTTAAAAATGAATAGTGGCATCCTTAAGCATAGGTAATGGTCCTCGGGCTTGTACCCATCCAACCCTTTCCAAAAATCTAAATAAAAGGTTACCGGAGAGTGAAAAAGCATCCTGGGAGGATGTGCTGGTTTGGGCTTGAGTAAAAAGACCAACCAACCAAAAAAAACCAAACAAAAAAATCACCTCGCAATGTGTAAATCAATACTGATTGAAGAAAGAAAAACACTGTTTTGTAATTACAGTTGTCTACTAAAAGGTATGTTGTCATAGGTTGGGGTATTTTGTGCATTATGGAATAGATTTCATCCTATTGAAGAGCCAGCAATTTTCACTAAATCCTCTAGTAAATTTGTTAGCAGAATTATTTGTAGGAGTTAGGTTAAGTGGTAGAAGTGATTGAAGTACTCTGTAGGTGGGTATAAAAAGAAGGAATTGTATAAGAACATGAAACTCAACTGATAAACTCAGTCACCAAAGTTGGTAAAAAATTGCTTCTAAGAGAGGAAGGCCTGGAGCACCTGCTTTAACTTTGCTTTCTCTTTCTGTAGCCCTTTGCCACTGGCAGTATAACCACAGCAGAACTGAGGTGCTTGGCACTCCCATAAACTCTGCGCTGCTCACGCTCTGGCAGGCAACCACAGCATATAAAAAGAGGCTAAAGGTTAAATTGCATCTGTCTACAACAAGTTGATAAATTGAGTACATGTGTTAAAAAAGGAAGAGGCTCTACCTACAGCAGTGTTCCTCCAGTATGGAGCACAGATTCACCCAAAGGTTACCAACAAGGCTATGTGACCTGTGCAACTTAAAAAGCTTAGCCAAAAATTAGATCTGCTAGACTAGCCAGGTAGTGCTGTTTCTTTGTATATTAAGGTTTAATTTCAACAGTCTTCTTTCCATTAAGAAATTACAGTATTTATGAACATTGCATGGAAAATATTATGCTATTTTAATTGCTGTAATACATAATAATTTCAATAGTTATTAAAAAATATATGAATCTTTGTTACAAACTAAGATCAATGAGCATACTCGAAGTGATGCCTGATAGTCACGCATGTCTTTTTAGCTGTCTAACATGTTTATTATGAACCCAAAGGCTGTTTTAAGTGTTTTTCCTATAGGAAGATAAAGAAGAGGGGAAAAAAATTAAAACTCTTAGGAACAAATTTTTGAATGAGATTTTCTCTCTGCAGCTATTGTATTGCCCATCTCAATCAGTTTTGGTCATTCTCACAAAAGATCCTTCCAAGGATAGAAAGGAATGGCAGAACAATTACAAGTTAGTCGTATTACAAAATGAATAATTGATATGTTCAGTTGTTAAATATTTATTTTATTAAATGGAGGATGCAAAATCACAGTGAGTTTCTCTTCTGACCAGAAGATTATTTCTGTGGTTTTGATTCCTTAGAGCTTTACAAATTTGGCTTTTTTAGTCTGAGTGGAAGCTGAGTCTAATCAGTGTCTGATTCGGAGTTCTGGCAGCATCCCAGAATATTTCAGCCCCTGCTGAACAAAACATTACACCTACCCATATGGCTTGTTTGGAATATGACCCACAAGCATGACTGGAGGAGCAGTCAGCTGTGCTTGGGAAGGGGGAATGGTCTGTTACAAGGGAGCCCATCTAAAGCACAGCTCCAGTCTGCAATCTGATCGGTCTTTAAGAAAGTGGCTGCACCTGCTTTCTCCTCACAGTATTACACACGAGAGGAAGATCATGAAACATGAACCATGTGCTAGTTAAGGGATTGGATTAACACTCCAGGGCCAAAACTTGCCCTCATGTCTGTGTGCATGTTTTTGGGTTCAGAAGTCTTGGAAGCCACTTAAATTCCTTTTTCAGATGAAAATATATTTCTTTAAGTTGCAGTGGTGATGTATTGAAAGAGGTGCAAATTAAATTGGTACAGCTGTTAAAAATGAAAAAGTTACTGGAGAACATGTTGGTAAATCAAATAGCCATCTAGCTTTGTGGGTATATGGAATATATTTTGAAATCAAACAGCTCAGGGCACTCCTTAACATAATACAATTTCTCTTCCAGGTTTGTTTTTAATCCTTGTTTTGTCTGTGTAGATGTCCTCTGAGGTATTAAAGATTGTGGCATAAGGAACATACAGGAAATTCAAAACCTGGATGTCATATGAATGTAGTTACTGGTGGAATATTTAACTAGTAATTGATTGTATGAAATCAGTGTAACTTTAGGTCAGGTGATGCACTGGACACAGTAACTCCACGAGCCCTGATGTCACACACCAAGAAGAGCTGATGTCACTGTGAGGCCATTTCTGATAGTCTTGGAATAGTGTTGGTGACCGAGAGAAGTGCGTGAGGAATGGAGGAAGCAAATGCCACTCCTTTCCTCAAAAAGGGCAAGAAGGAGAACCCAGGGACCTGCAGCCTGGTCAGTCTCAACTTGATCTCTGAAAAGAAGGAATAGATAGTCCTGGAAACCATTTCTATGCACATGAAGTGCAAGAAGGTAATCAAGAGTGGTCAGCAAGGATTTACCAAGGGGAAGTCATGCTTAACCAGCCTGATAACAGGTGGATGAGAAACTGATTGAATGGTCGCATCCAGAGGGTAATGGTCAAAGGTTCAGAGTCCTGATGGACATCAGTGACAAGTGATGTCCCTTTTGGGTCTGTATTGGAACCAGTGCTACTTACTATCTTCATTAATGACACAGACAAAGGGATTGAGTGCACCTTCAACAGTTTACAGGTGACACCAAGCTGAGTTGTTTGACACACCTGAAGGATGGGATACCATCCAGAGGGACTTGGACAGGTTGAAAAGTGGGCTAATGCATATCTCATTAAATGTAACATGACCAAGTGCAAGGTGCTGCATCTGGGTTGGGGCAACCCCCAGTATCAACACAGGCTGAGGCATGGACACATTGAGAGCAGCCCTGATGAGGAGGACTTGGGGCGGGATGAGAGGCTGGACTTGACCCAGCAATGTGCACTCACAGCCACAGAAATCCAGTTGTATCTTGGGCTGCATCCAAAGCAGTGTGGCCAGCAGGATGAGGGAAGTGACTGCTCTGATGAGATCCCACCTGGAGTGCTCTGGTGCTCTGGTATCTCAAGCACAGAGATAGAGCTATGAGGAAAGTCTGGGAGAGTTGTGGCCTTCCAGTACTTGAAGGGAGCCTACAAGAAGGATGGAGAGGGACATTTTACAAAGGCATGTAGTGACAGGACAAGGGGGAATGGCTTCACACTGAGAGTAGGTTTAGATGAGATACTAGGAATAAATTCTTTACTGTGAGGGTGGTGAGGCACTGGAACAGGTTGCCCAGAGAAGATGTAGATGCACAATCCCTAGAAGTGTTCAAGGTCAGGTTGAAGCTCTGATGCTTCCTGGTCTAGTAGAAGATGTCCCTGCCCATGGCAGAGGGGCTAGAACCAGGTGATCTTTAAGGTCCTTTCTAACCCAAGCCATTCTATGATAACCTGCTATGATGAAATGACTGACCAGATAGCTGAGAGTGGTGACTATCCTCTACCTTAATTTCAGTGGGGTTTTCAACACTGTCTGATGTAAAATCCTGATAGACAATCTGTTGAAGTGTGGCCTGGATGAGGACACAGTGAGATGGATTGAAATCTGGCTGAATGGCTGGGCTGAGTGTGGTAATCAGAGGTAAGAAGTCCAGTTGGAGGTGTGTACCACACAGACACTAGTGTGTGGTGTGTAACCTTGGGGCCAGTGCTAGTCCCAGTGCTGTTTGACATCTTCATTCATGATCTGGGTGGTGGGGAAGATGTGTACCCTGATGACACAAAACTGCGAGGAGTGGCTGATAGGCCAGAAGGTTGGAAACCATCTGGAGGGGCCTCAGCAGGCTGGAGAAATGGGGCAACAGGAACCTCATGGAGTTCAACAGAAAGCATGGAGTACTGCACCAGGGGAGGAATAATCCCATGCATCAGCACGTGCCACGGACTGACCAGCTGGAAACCAGCTTTGTAGAAAAGGACCTGCATGTCCTGGAGGAAGAGTTGAACATGAGTCAGAAACTTGCCTCTCTCTCTTATTCTCTCTCTTATTTTCTGCCATTTTTTTCTTGGTTGCTTTTCCTTATTCTCTGTTCTATGTGTGTTTTATTTTATTCATTATCTGAAACTTATTGTTCTAATTTGTCTTCCTCATGGCAAATATGCAGGCTTTATTCAGGCTGCCTCTGCTTTCAGGAAGGCTGTAATATTGTCTCATCCCCTGCTTCCTTCATTCAGGGAAGATTTCCAGGCTTGGGATTTCAGCCAACATCCTTTCCCTCATTGCTGCTGCCTGCGTTTGGGTGGGCTCTTAGATGTGGGATGTTCAGCTGGCAATGTTTTTGGGGCTTTTTTTCCCTCCCTCATCACATGTGGTTTCAATATATTTGGTTTGTTTTTCAGGACTTGCTTTTCTGCTGCAAGTAAGCCAAGAGCCTCAGGGATGAGAGGGGCTCCCAGGAGACCCTGAGAGATAGCCAGAGTGACGTGTGCATGCAGTGTGAAAGACAACCTCATTTTTTTTCTCTGTATAATTCTTGCCCAAGTTCTATTCACTATTCCATCAACAGAAGTCTCAGAAGGCTCCTTGTGTGTGATTTAATGTGCCACTTGGATGGAACAGCATTCTACAGCACCAGTATGCCAGCCTGGCTAATTTTAGATAAGGTTTTGGTCACCCTGTCATAGGCAGTGTTTGTGGATAGACATCACACATTTACTGCTTCTTTCCTTGCTTAAGCATACTGAAGCCAAAGATGTCCCTCAAGCTAAAGCATGTATGCACTTACCTGTTTTTAACTAATTCATCTGTGTTTATTGATGCCTCTTGTTTTCCCAATCTAGATCAAGATAGAGAAGGAGCTCAGCAGCCTCTACAAGAGAATGTTTGAACCTCTCCATGTGCCTCCAGAGCTCTTCCAAAGACTAACTGGACAATTCTGCAATATTCAGACTTTAAAGACAGGTCAAGCCTATGCAGCAGAAGATAAAACATCAGTTGATGATAGGCTAAGCATCCTGCTGAAGGGGAAGTAGGTTCTATAAAAGCTTGGAGACAGTCTTACGCTTTGGGTGATGGTTGAATAAATTAGAAAATCATTGAGGTTGTAATTGTTTGTAGCATGTTATGGTCTATAGTCAAATAGTCTACACTTACAGACTATTTTGTGACACCCTTATCAGATGATGGTGATATCTCTTACTGGGGAGCATATTGTGTATCCACTGAGGTGTGCAGCTGCATGGATTTTAGTGGGAATTACATTTGTGTAATACCAAAGTCAATGTCTTGCAAAACAAGCAAGAGATTTGTTTGAGTCTTAGATATCTAAGTCATCTTCTCAGTCCATGTTTTTAAGGTTAAAAAATATGGTGCATGAGGGAAGGAAAAGTATCCCTCCGGTGGGCTTTAAAACAGCAGGCCTTTGGAATTGATTCATTGCACCTGTACATGCAAGTAGAGTGGGGCAGGTGCACTGCCCAGAGGCAGACAGAACCTGGGTGAGAAAGGGTAAAATACATGCCCATGGCCAAGCTGTAATCTTGAAATTCATGCTAAATTCTAGCCAAAATTTAACCAGTTTCTGTTGACAGCAACAGTGATGCCAGGCTTCATTGTTTTTTTTACTCATTACCACAAAGCTACTTATCTAAGGGAAGCCTGACTCTGGTCTGGCTGTGTAACACAACCTTTCTGATATTGAATAACAATGTTTTATGGGTACATGCCATGTTCATTAATTCTCTATTTGTCTGGCAGCCTGTTCTGCTCGGAATCAGTGGAGGTTTAGGCAGAAAGCAGAGTAGCTCTGGGAGTGATACTCCAGAGGATGAACATATTCTTTCCTGTTACCAACTGCTTTATCACTGTCAATAGTCCTACCCAAACTTAGATTAATCAGCCTCTATGATTTTAAAATGTTGTTTCATACATTTTTATTTCCAGAATGAAGGTGTCTTATCGGGGGCATTTTCTGCATAATATTTACCCCTGTGCCTTTATAGATTCTCCTGAATTTCGATCAACACAGATGAACCGGGGAGAGAAATTCCAGGTACATTTTGTTTTAAATGTCACTGCATACGGGCTGGTGAGATCATTAAAAAAAATAGAGTATAAATTTGATTAACAGTGAACTATTTGACTTGCATAATTTTGCTGACCTTCTAGTGCAAGTGTTTGAAGATGGACCATATCAATAATAACTTTTAAAATTAAGTGCTGCGAAACAGTATTATGATGGTGTGTACTAAGCAGTCTGGCTTTTGCTATTCTGTTCTCTTTTACTGTTTCCAAGTTTATTTTGTGTTAAGAAATTGTTCAGGACAAATAATTGAAGAGGCAGTTTTGATGGAAAAAGTGATGATATGAACAGGTCTCATCACTGGTTCAAAAAAAAAAGGGGGAAATCATTATTGTAATAATGAAAGTCTAGAAGTTCAGGCACTAGTAATTAGAAATTGGTATTTATAAAAGTGTATTAATACCTCTGTCATTTTGCAATTTGTTAAAGAAACATAAGCTGAACGTTATCTCGGTATTTTGAATAAAAATATTCATATGGGGAACAATAAGGGTATATGTCTCTAGTGGTGTAATTATGCTGGTATATTAAATATATTTTATTATAGTTTGGGGGGGTGGAATACTGCTAGAGAAGGGTTTTTTCTCCATAGAAATGGCTATTTTGCTACCTCTTACGTGATGTTCTTTAGCTAGGTATGTGTAATAATGACCAGACTGTGACTGACTGATACATCCACACTGATACCGTGGCAGAAGGGGAGGGAGGCAGAGCAGTGCAGAATCTAAAATCAGTGATTGATGTCATATGTCCCAGTCAAACATCAGGCTTAGCGCCAGCGGGAGAGGCTTGTCCAGATGCATCATTTTGCAGCAATGAGGCCTCCCACAGCCCGGCTGCCCTCTTGGCACAGCCCCTTTCTCTTGGAAGCGACTGGATACGGATCAGTCCCTCTCAAGGGAAAAGGGTCACGCCTCAACTTCTGCTTGCCTTAGAAGTCACTGTAATCTGGAGCAGCGTACATCCTTTGCTCGTGGGTTCTGCTTGTTGCTGCCGTGCAAATACCAGCAGCCTTGATGTTTCAAGAGCACAGGGATTCAGTCTTAAGGACCCCATCTGCTGGCAGTGCTGGCGAATTCTTCCTGAGGCTGTGGGCTTATATTACAGTCTATGGAATTAAAAATCCATGGATATATGAGAGTTTTCCATTATTTCTAGGACCTTATAGGTTTTTAATTTTTTTTCAGGACGTCATGTTATCTTTTAAAAGCAGAGAGCACCTGATTTTGATTTATTCATAGATGCCTGACTTCCCCTTGCAGAACATGCCCCTGGGTACGACCAGTGTGGGTTTTGGTGTGTCATTGCCCTCTGCTGGCACAGGGGGATGAACCTGGCAGGTCCGGCCTCCCATGAGAGAGGGGGCAAGCTCCCCTGTAACTACCCATGACTGGGTTATCAATAACTGAGCAAACAGAGCCTTGGCTCGGCTGCTACAAGGTAGTACTTGTAGGATCAGCAGGGCTGACAGTTACGAGAGGAAGATGGAAATATTTTTTTTAAATCACTAAAAACTCTTTGATGGAGACCTTTGGGTGATACCAGTTGTTCCTGTTTGGTGACAGTGATCTAAAATAAAACCAAGCTACATATAGGGACATATATTCAGTATTGCAAGTACTGTTATCACTATAGGACTGACTTCACATATAAATTTCCTCTTACATAAATGCTTTTATGGCTTGGGAACTCATGAGAGATTTTTCCCCTGTTATTGTCCCCTAGGTTTTCTGAAAAACAAACTGGCTACACATATTAGTTAAAAATATAATGATAAAAAATAGCTGAGAATTTTTACATTTGTAAATATCACATTCATAACAAAGGGATACCAAAAAGCTTTATGGCTTTAAGAGTTCTTTTAATTGGAGGCACAAATAAAACGGTATCACTTACTTAAAAGTATATTTAAGTGTGCTCATCTTAAAACATTTTTAAATATGCTAATTCCGAGCATGTAATTTTTTTCAGGTCACTATTATTGCAGATGATAACTGCAAGTTCCTGTGCTGGTCCAGGGAAAGGCTGACTTACTTTCTGGAGTCTGAGCCATTTCTTTATGAGATCTTTAAGTACCTTATTGGCAAGGATATTACAAATAAACTTTATTCATTGAATGACCCAACCTTAAATGACAAGGTAAGCAGCTTAAGTTTCGTTTGGGAATTTTCCTCCCACGCACAAATGTGTTTTTACTTCAATTTTGAATGCTCTTAAAGCACCTTATTTTAACCTGCTGCCATCAGCTGCTGAATGCACACTCGTGGCCTTTTAGTGCCAAGGTGTGAGTCAGTGCCACGTTTCTGCCAGAAGCAATATTGGTTAAAGTTAGCACAGTAATGTACAAGAAAGATGAGTAACTGAGATTCAGAACTGATCAGCTTGTGGAAATACTTCTAGCTAACTATTAGACATGATGGCCAGTAGCTAAAAAGATGCTTCTCCCTGGATATCCTTTCTTACTAACAAATGAGTGCCTTTGTAAAAAGAAGCTTCAGAGGTTTTTTTCTTAAAAAAATTTCTTACCAGGGGCAAACAATTATGTAACACTGATTGCTAGTAAAAATAATTTCAACATGTTTTTGAGGGTTGCAAATGCAAGAAAAAAAGCAAACATTATGTTGATGTGATGCAGTTAGTGGAAGGAATAATGAAATACATATAAAATATAACTAAATAAAATTACATATAAAACATTAAGTGGTCTGAGTATAACTCATTCTTTGCCTGTAGAGGGAGTGTGTTTTAGGTGTCCTGGTAAGTGGTTTGGGTGTACTCATGGATATATGAAGCATCTTGATTTACTTTCATTTTGTCTCCTTACTTATTCCTTATCATAACATCGAAGAATTAAAAAATCCAACAAGTTTTGCCCCTCCTTTGACTTAACATCTGCACATTTTAACTTTACTGAGTCTTTGTTTTTAGTTGCAATAGTCACATAAATTTAAGATTATTGTAGCTGGTTTATTCTAGTAAGTTTTGAAAACGTATGTTGTAAAAATTTAGTGAGCATTTGGGAAACTTGTAGTATCTTTTTATTCTTCCTAAAATAAAAATCCTGTTGCATGAGCTGTTCCTACATAACTTAGGATGAGAACTATCAAATAAATTCTTAATTTTCCCATTGACAGCACTCTATGTACATGTCACCTTTCACAAGCTTCACTGTCAAATATAAATATTATTGGTGTCTTTAATGCCTTTTAACTGGTGTCAATCTCATCATAAAATGTTGTGGTTGACTTCTGTATATAGGGGACAATGGAAATAAATTGAGTATTGATTATTCATATTCGAGATGGTAGTAAGAAGGTAAAACTATCAAATCATTATTTGTTGGAAAACAGAACTGTATTAATTTATTTTGTAAGGAAGCTTGTGATTGTCTCCCACCTAAGGAGACTTTCACTAGTGTTGAGCAAATAGTCATTCCTTTCTGCATGAAATAGGATTCTAGTTCCTGACTTTTAAAATTCAGTAAAGTGGAGTTATCCATCATAGTTTTGTCATTGATTGCCACCTTTCATATACCTAAAATAGCATTCTGACTTGCAGTAATACCTAACGAGGTACAATGTATGGCTTCATATAAATGTTACAGTACAAAGGCTTCTCAGGAAGGCTACTCAAAGCAAAATGGAAGCTCCTCAGACCATTTGACAGGCAGAGGATAATGTTCACCTGATGCATTTAGTCTGCAGTGGAACCAAGAGCCAAATGGTCGTCTACTGGGAAGGAAAGACATTCACCACTTTTCTAACATGATGAAATGAAAAGCCAGGAAAATGAACATGTTCCTGTTAAGGTATAAATTGCCTCTATATATAGCATGCTGTTCTGTTTAGCAAGGAGGAACTGGTTCATCATAAAGACTACATTTAATTGCAGAGCATCATATTTTAATAATGAATTACCAGATAATAAACCCCAAGCTTTCTGTAAGAAAATACATGAAAATTTCAGCATGACAGCAAATTGAAATTGAATAATTAATGTGCAGTTTCATACTTGTCAATGTTCCAATTCCAGTATGTTACTGGCATTTTCTATTGTCATTTAAATTGATTTACACTGCATAGAATTTTCTCCTATAACAATTTTCTTGTATAATCATAGCTGCGACCAGAGCATCTATTACAAGGGAAATACTAACTTTCCATTTTTATTTTAATTTGCTTGGTATCTTTCTTAAAAATAATAGTTGTTTTCTTTTTTAGGCTTCGAAGAAGATCGATCGACAGCCCAGCCTTTGCTCTCAGCTCTCAGTGATGCAGATGAGGAACAGTATGGCCAGTACCAGTGACAGTGAGGATGGCTTGCAGATGTTTCTTCGTGGGACTTCCTCTGCATCCTCTCTTCGTGAGTGCTCAGAATAGTTTGTGCCAGTTTTGAACGTGGCTTGGGTTGACCATTAGAGACTACTGCAGAACTCCTGTTGCCCTCTGTGGGAGCAGACTGTAGCTTTTTGGGTGCTGCTGTACATCAGCTAAATGAAGGGACCTAACTACAGGGCAGTCATTAGCTGCATGAAGCTTTGTGTGCCAAATGAAGATACCTCATGTACGCACTGGAAAAAGAACCCAACGTGTGGCAATAATCTTTGGCACAATATTTATGTTTAGACATAATATGGAATGTTTATAGTAATGGGGCAAAACTGAATGTGCTGGTCACAGTAGTATGTCCTTTGGTCTGTGACTGGTGCTTGTAGAAATTAAAAACCCAAACAAAACATTTCCCCTCAGCAACTTGGTGTTCTACTTTTCCTCCTGAGATAGTTTGTATTGGCAGGGTCTGGAGAAATGTGGCATACAACAAATATTTCAATGTCACCTGGAAAATGTCCAAGTATCCTGTCAGGCTCTCCTCTCCAGTGCTTTGTATGACAGAAGTAGTAGAGAAGAGATGAAGTGAGAGAAGAAACCACATCTGACCTTTTTGCTTCTATTCTTGTAATTTATTACTTTATGGAAACATTCTAAATTATTCTTTCTAGGCTTTTGCTGTTGGTTGTTTTTAGTTCACCTGAATCTAAACGTCAACATTAGCCTGAATTCTGAAAGCAGCCTTTGAATAAAAAAGCCACAGAGGATGCTCAATTTTTTCATTTGGCATAAGCTGTTAGTTTAACAGCATTTAAAAGGATCATACAGGATTATTTGTTTTTATTTTGGAAATGTTACTTTTTAGTGATTAGGATTCAAATATATTTGGAAAAAAAATCACTACCAGTTATTTGTTATGGTTAAAGTCTCTGCTAAGAAGAGGAAATGTTTTCAAATATTTGCATTTTTCTGTTTAATTATCTGTTTTCCATTGTGTTCCTCACAGTTCTCATCCAGGAACACCTTCAGACTTGGAGGGCCTATCTGGTTTTACTCCTTAACATTGGTGTAGTTTGCATGCCCAGATAGATAGAAGCAAAAGCCCTGCTAGTGCTTCACCCTACAAGAACATCAAGGGTGACACCTGGGATATAGTTTGATAAAAAAATCCAGTATTGTTTTCTTTTTCTCCTCCATTCCCTGCAAGGACATTCAGAATCACAGTACAGTTGAGGCAGTAAGGGACCTCTGGAGATCATCAGGTCCACCCTCATGTCCAAAGCAAGATCAGCTACAGCAGGGCCATGTGCAGTCAAGCTTTGAATATTTCCAAGCTGGAAGATTTCACAGCCTCCCTGGGCAGCCTGCTCCAGGCACTTACCACCCTCACGGTGAAAAAATTTCCCTTATTGCAACTCATGCTTGCTTTCCTTCTTTCTTTAGTGCGTGCCTCTGAGAAGAGTCTGGCTCTCTCTTCTGTGTTGCCTTCCATTAGGTAGCCAAAGACAAGAGTCAGATCCCCTGGGAGTCTTCTGTTCCTGAGGCTGAACACACCCAGCTCTTGCAGCCTTTCCCTCACTGCCCCAGCCTCTGGCCATCTTGGTTGCACTCTTCTGCTCTCACTCCAGTTGTGTCCATGTCTTTCTTGTACAGGGAGGTACAAAACTGGACACAGCACTCCAGATCCTGTCTCACAAATGCCAGATGGAGGGGGTTAATCTCTTTCATTGACCTGCTGGCTATGCTCTTGCTTAAATGGCTCAATATATGCTGCTAATGTGGCCCAGTATATGAATGGCATTCTTCACTGCAGGGGCAGTCTGCTGACTCACATTCTATTTTGTGTCCACCAAGACCCCCAGGTGTGTTTCTGTGGAGCTGCTTTCCAAGCAGTTGGGGCCTAGGCTGTAATGCTGTGCAGGTGTGTCGTGTCCCAGGTGCAGGAATTTGCCTTTCATGAACTTCTCGTTTCTGTCAGTTCTTTTCTCTTGTTTCCAATGGCCTGTCCAGACTCACTGCCCTACCCTGTCAGCAGTTTCCCTCACTACCTGGCTCTTGTCTGTGAACTTGGCTGGACTGCATTCCATCCCATCCCATCAACCAGGTCATTCATATCCTGAATATTATAGGCCTTGGCATTGGCCCTTGAGGGACACTGCTGGTAACAAACTACCTGACAGCTGGATTTTGTACTGCTGTTCACCACCCTGTGAACTTGGCAGTACAGCAAATTTTCCACCTAAGCTGTAGTTTATCTATCCAGTCTGTTTCTTACCCATTTGTCTGGAAGGATTCAGTGGCAGACTGTGGAGGGCTGTGCTACTGTCCTGGTAAACAACATCCACTGTACTCCATTCATCCACAGAGCCTGTGATCTCACCACCAAAGGTGGAAGGTGGTCAGATGCAATCAGCATCCGTGATGGCTTTCCCAGCCACCTTCCCATCCCCCGTGTGCTTGGACATGGCTTCCAGGAAGACAAGCTCCATAATCTTTCTGGGAAATGAATTTAGACTGATAGGCCAGTAGTTCCCTGGGTGTTCCATCTTGCCCTTCATTAAAATGGCTGTGGTGTTGGCATTTTCATTTATCTCCCCTGACTGCAGTCATCTTTCCAAGCTGATAGAGAGGGGCCCTGCAATTGTATCAGCCAATGCTCGGCACCCTTGGATGCAGCCCATGTGGTTCCACAATCTTGTGTTCATCCTGTCGACTTAGTTGTTCCTAACTCAGTCCAGCTTTCCTGTCAGTCAAGAATCACTCACTCAGTCTCTACCACTGGATGCAGAGCCCTAGCAGGCCTCAGGACAAATGTCCTGAGGCAAAAGCAAAAAAACCCCAAACCAAAAAACTTACTGAACATCTCAGACTTTTTCATGTCCCTGTGTCCTGTGCATCACTGAGCTGTGGTCTCGCAGTTTCCCTGGTCTTTCTTTTGTTGCTGATTTATTTGTAGATGTCTTTCTTGTTGCCCTTCACTAGAGCCAGGTCTAGGTGAGCTTTGGCTTCCCTCATTCCATCACTGCATGCTTGGGCCATGGTTCTGTATTCCCTCCAAGGAGCTCATCTCCACTTACACTTTGTGTGTGTTTGAGATCTGTCAGAACTTTCCTGTTCATCTATGCCAGCCTTTTACTGTGCTTGCTCAACTTTCTGTACACTGGAATGGACTGTCCTTGTGTTTTGAGGAAGGGGTCCTCGAAGATCAACCATCTGTCCTTGGGTCCCTTTGCAGGCCATGTCCTATGGGTTCCTGCCAAGTAAAACCCTGAGCAAGCCACAGTCCCCTGTCCTGTAAGGTTGTAACTCCACTATTTGTCTTGCACACCGGGCAGTATCTTAAACTCCACCAGTTCCTGGATGCTGCAGCCAAGATTACCAGCAGCCTTCAGCTCCCTGATGAGTTCTTCCTTGTTCGTCAGTGACAGGTCCAGCAGAGCACCTTCCCTAGTTGACTCATCGATCACTTGTGCGAAGAAATAGTCTGCTGCGTTCCAGAAATCTCCTGGACTGCCTGCTCCCAGCCCTGTTGCCTTTCCACCAGATACTGGTTAAAATTCCCCACGACTACCAAGGCCTGTGATCCTGTTGTTGAAAGAAGGCTTCCTTCTACTTGGTCTTCTGGAATCTGCTCTGCCTGTAGCAGATTCCTGCCATGAAGTCTCCTGTGTTGGTCTGTTCTCTGATCTTTACCTTTAAACCCTCGAGTGGCTTTTCACCTGTTCCACGCACAGCAAAGCTCCGTGAAATTGAAGCCACTCCTTTGCGTAGAGAGCCTTTGGGTGAATTTGCACACTCAGATAGAAATTGTAAAACTGTGTTTGTGCGATTAGTTAGAATTAAAATGTCTCTTTCAGGCTTAACAGCAAAACTCTTACACCAGTATTTCAGCTTTGGGAGAAAGTAATTGAAGCGCATGACAAGTTCAGCTGTAATTATGTAAATTCCCAAGATGCATTTGTGCTTAGCACATGCTTGATAAATACACTTTTCTCTGTTGTACTTTTCCTTGGTTTGTGTACCTTTTTTTTGGTATACAGGGTGTGCTTTCCCCAAGGGAGAGGGTTTATGTGTCTTTTATGTTCTGAAATTCCTTGGCCCAGCTGAGGCAGCAGCCTCCCAGGTCCAATACTTCCCCTTACTTCTGGGGAGGCAGAGGGATTGCCCCTACACCAATGCAACATACACCTAGGGAAACATTTTTATTTATTTCTTCTTTGCATTTTGATTGTGAAATTTCTGACTTCTGTAAAAGGTTTGTGTATCTCCTTGAACTGTAATGCTTCAATCTTTGTTTTTGCCAAGATAGCTTGTTAGTTATTCCTGGGTACTGTCATTGCCAATGATGGGGTTGCTACCAAGGTGAGCTCTGCTTAAAGATTTGTATTCAGTGTGGATTGTGGCCATGTATGCACTTTTTTTTGAGATCACAGGGAAAACGGAACAAAAAAATCTGCCATTTACATTGCCACTGTTGTGTTTTCAAAAATCTTCTCCTGGGTGCTCTCAGTACAACAGTTGGGGTATTTTTTGTCTGTTTTTTTAAGATTTAGTATAAGTCACTTACTGAGGCTTACAGTCAGTCCCAGTGCTATTCCCTGGACCCTCCTTCTACAATCATACATTTTTTTTATTTAGAACAAGCAAACACAATCCAAAATCCTCAGAAGATTTTGTGAGAAACATATGGAAATGAAAAACTTTTTTAAAATTAGAATAAAAAAATGAATGAAAGGAACTTACCTGCACAGGAACTCTATGGGAATAGTTTTTTGTCATTGCTAGGCTATTGTTGTGAGGACAGAAGCCAACCATTACAAATATAATATTTGACTACTACAATACAAATAAGTTTTTTTTCCCCTAATTTCCACATTTTTGAAAAAAAAAGAGCATTTGTATTTTTGTATAATCACAGCTTTTGAAATTATGCTTTTATCAGTGCTATAAACAATAAGCTTTGGCTCTTTTTCTCAAGAAATTAATACTAAGTCTTTTTCAAAGTGTTTAGTAATAAAAGAGTTACTAATTAGTAGATCCCAAACTACAATTACTAACAAAAGTATGTTTTTAATTTAATTAACTAAGAAACCCAACTAACTGTTTGCTTTTATATTAAGGAAATAACCAACAAGAGTTCTATAATGCTTACGGAGTGAGTCGTTTGCAGCATGATGTTTTCTGTTGATAACATCACATTAACTCAGCAGGCATCCTCAAAAAGGTACTAAAGTGGGGTTTGTTTATCATGTGACACTTGTGCTTGACATCCATGGTCCATCTATATGTAATTCATTAGTAAGTGAAATAGATGTATCTCTTTTTCCAAAATCTGAATTAAGCAAGAGTAGTTCAACCTGATCACAAGCCTAGTTTCACCTGACTTTCAGTCCTTTAAATAATATTTTGGTATTAGTTTCTATTCTGTAATTCTATTGCTTGACAGCCATTCACATATTTATTAGAGATACAGTCTCTTTTTCTGTGGTGCTTGTTTTAGATAGCTCAGACTTTCTGGTCTATGCATCTGTGTTTGTTAACTTCTAAGCTGAGCAGGAAAGCAGAAAGGTTTTGGTTTGGTAATGCTTTTAGTGGTATAATCAAATTATATGATCCCAGTTTGTGGTTCATAAAAGCAGGATTTGGTTTCACAGGAATTTTAATATGTATTTTGGTTTAGGCCCTCAAGAAAGGGCAACAAAATGTAGTGAAAGGAAGATCTGACTCAGTCACTTGAACATCTGTCCAACACTGGATAATGGCATCAGTAGACAAAATTTTGTATTTGGGGCAAATAAGAGCATGCCTTTGAAACAAACAAACTGAGAGGATTAGACCTTATATTGCATCCTGTTTTACAAATTTATGGCTGCTTACTTCTGTTTTCTGGAGAGAGTTAAGTACTTTTAAACAGAAGAAAACCATTTTAAAAATAGCAAGAAACTACACTGAAACACAAACCTCTAAAAAATAAGCTGGAACTGTAACTCAGCATTTTCAGGCACCCTTTCACCTTTGGTCTCCCAGCAAAGTCAATTTTATATCCAAATGTACCCACAGACTTTGGAAGGGGCACGTTAGCCAATTAATTGATCTAGTTATCCTTTGCTTAGGCCATAAAACACATCTGTGTGGAAAGAAATGTTTAACAATTTTGGCATCTAAAAATGCGTTTGAGTAACCCTCTATCATGCCAGTTTAAGTTGGTTTTGAATGTCAGAAGAAAATACTAATACATTTTTAACATAAGTTCCAAAATGCCAATTCCAAACAGTGTCTTTGTGAATGTGACTTAAAAATGCAATATCGTAATTTGCTGGTGTTGCCTGCAACTGTATTTTGTTCTCTGTGTGTAACACTTCCAGTGCAAATGAGTCTTTCCTCATAAGTGGGCTTCCTTAACACAGCATTTTACTGTATATCTGATAAACTTTTCTGAAAATAGGAGTGTGTTACGGCTATCAGTATTTTTTCAAGAATACTTAAATTTTTAGCTTGTATGCAAACAGTCTGTTAGCAAGACCTTTATCTCTTGCTCTTTTCTTCTCAAATGCCTGCTGTTTTCTTGCTGTTTTCTTCTCAAAATCTTCCATAATCATTTTTGTCATCATATACTTGCTGAGGTTTACAACCTCATACTGTTGTGGTGGTCCAGTTCTAGAAGAGGGTACTGAGAGAAAAACATGTCCACATGTAGATGCAATTTCAGAGTGAACAATGAAAAATAGAACTGTTCAGCTGATGCCAAAGGAGTTGTCTGGTCTGGCCCTCATGCTGAAAATCTAACTGCAATAGAGGTAGTTTGCAGTGGTAACTTGCACAAAAACTCCATTTAATGTCTTGCCAGTGATAGCTGTGGTGCGAGCTCTGCTCTGGCAGACAAGTTGCTGCTCGTCTAAAAGGCAGTTTTGTTGCAGTGAAATCGCTGTCAGTCGAAAGTTATGTGGCCTTTGCCTGTAAATCTTGTTTTCTCCGTGGTTGTTTATGCGGGTATAAATCTTATGTAAGTTTTACATTATCATGCTGTGTAAAACTTATGAAGATGTGTCAGAAGAGGTTTAGGTTGGATCTTAGGATAAGGCTCTTCACCCAGAGGATGGTTGGGCACTGGCACAGGCTCCCCAGAGAAGTGGTCACAGCACCAAGCCTGGCAGAGTTCAAGAGTGTTGTCTAAGTGTTTGGACAATGCTGTCAGGCACATGGTGTGACTCCTGGCGCGTCCCGTGCAGGGCCAGGAGCTGGACTTGATCCTGATGAGTCCCTCCCAACTCAGCATATTCCATGCCTTTATGCTTTAAAGGCAGTTATGGCTTTGATCATGTGCCCACCTGAGGTTTGCTCAGTGCACTGAGGAACTTTCCCCACAGCCAGGCAAGTGTGCAGATGTACACACCTTCTGTTCGTGGGGCAGCCATTCACGTTGCTGTAATTGAAGGGAGATGACGGTGGGTGAGTGTAATGGTGAGAAAATGATCTCTGGGGAACAAGCAGCGGGCACCTTGTGCAGTCAGGGTTTGTGCTGAACTTGGGGAGAGTGCTGTGTCTGTGGTTAGCAACAGGCATTGCTGGTTCATAGCACCGTGGCTGTCCCATGTCTAGAATTTCCTGGTGCCCGTGGCCAGATAACAAAGAAACCTTCACTTAGCAAATCCTCTCATGAAGAAACTAGGGCAGGATCATCAGATTGTGTCCACTTTGTCACAAACAGGTGTATGCAGCAGGCATGTGCTGTTAAATTAACTGGCAGTTTCTCTGTAACTATGACAGGCCCAGGCCGGACATCTCCTTACCTGAGAACTTCGGCCAAGATGAAGCCGATAGAAGAAAGTGTTGAAGATGATGTCTTTGAAGCACCGTCTGCTGATAAGCTTGAGCTCCAGCGGCTGCCTTAAACAGTTGTGTCCTCAGGTGTACCAGAGCTTGCACAAAGCTCCAGAGCAAAAGGAAAGAGTTGAATTTGGGAGCAATCTAAAAGCTAAGCCCACCTCTCCATGTTTGAATTTACTGCAGCATATGCCAGTGGCTTCTAGATGGAAGTGTCATGTTTTATTTTACTTCTAAATAAAATAAATAAAAACTTGTGTGGCGTTTTTTTTGTTGCTTTTTTTTGGTTGCTTTATTTCTACTTTGACTTTTGCCATTATAAATTTAGTATTATGTTGCTGACTAGCCTGAAATTTCTAGACTTACTCTGTGGAGAATATCCCCAGTTTCATTTACCTATGTTTCTTTGAAGTCTGTATCTTAGTGTTTTCAGTGGGAGATTTTGCAACTCTGTTTCCAAAGCCGTGTTGCTGTTACCAACCATCATTGTTGTTACAGTCTCATGTGAAAAACACACACAATCTTCTGCCTCTAATATTTTTTTTTTTAAGTATTTGCCTCTAGTGTTTCCCAATCTCACTGCTTGACTCTACGGTTGTAATAATGACTTCAATTTTAGTTTTTCCTGGCCAAAGATTTAAATTTAATGTGACCTTTTCAACCTTAACTTTTTCTTCTTTAGGCAACTGTATTATACTGAACTCCATGATTTTCCTTAGCCTTATCTATGGACTGACTGAGCTGTTCTGAATTAACCTTCCCCCAAAGTAGCACACAAATGACACTTGATGTAGGAAATTCTGTTCAAACCCCAGAACTGGGTGGCTGCAAGTTTAGTAAAGCACAGTCCCATAAAGGAAACATTGAGAAGCTTTTATAGGAGGCACTTGTATCAGTCCTGTTTGTGATATGTGGTGACATGTAGATGGTTGCTGTACTACTTAGCTTTGACAACTCTTGAAAATCATGGAACAAATAGTGTATTTTAACTAAATACAACAGAAAATAGCTACTTTTCCATTTATTGAATTGCACAAAATTGATACAGAGAATAATAGAAGTTTGGTGCCAACTCTCAAGCTAAATATTGATAAATAACTATGTTAGTTTACCAAAAGTGATACATTTTATTACCTGAAAATGCATAACTGAAAAATTTTTAATTCCTGATAAATGAGTAAAATTAATAGGAAATAAGATTACTTGATAAATGCAACTTGCAGAGTCTGTTTGCTTCTGTCCCTGCTGTTTCAAATAGAATTAACAGAAGTTAAAACAACTGTAAACTCATCTTCTGTATTGAATGAGGTACCCCTTTCCATTGCTGTTGCAGAAGGTAAGGAAAAGCATCCTGTAATCATTTAGATATAAAGGAGGGTTTGTATACAGGGGTAGATGTGCTGTAAATGCATGGTTCACTCATTTGAAGGCAATACTAATTTCAATTAGTAAATCAAACATAAAACAGCATATATTTTTAAATCAGTACATCATGTTCTGTTGGTCATAACTGTAACTAAGCAGCAGATGTGAACTATACTAGCAAATTATTGGCTTTGCTAACCAGAATGCCTGTGGGGGAAAAGTGAAAAGTACTTCACCAAAAATTAATATTTTTTTTGAGAATTCTGTGATTTCAATGAATTTGTCTATATAAAAACACATCTTGAGTACCACGTGTGTCAGGGAGACTGAACTAAAAGATATCAATTAGCTCTATCAAGAATTGTCTTAGAGATACACTTAAGGCTCTGTCCCATCCTCATAGCAAAGCACTGTTTGTCTTACTCTTGAATTGTGTGGAATGAACTTCACGTGGAGCTGACTGAGCTGTAACTCACAAGCACAGGAGCCTGTGTGCTCCTACCCCAGGAGGTAAATCTGTTTCAGGAAATTGGTCAAAGCTGGAAAAAATTAATTTGGGCACTTGGAGACAAATCAGAAAATCAGCTGTAGCCCAGTGCTCAAGTGTCAGGTGTGTGGGGGCAGAGCTGGTGAACCACTAGACCTCAATTAATGTAAAGAAACATGCTAGCCATGATCCACATGATGTTTCTACAGGATGAAAAACAGCTCTCTGGTTCTAGTCCATGATGGACACTTCAGTAAATGGCAAGTATAGAAAAGGTTAACTCAACAACCAAAACTTTTTCAATAATATGAATGTATTTTAGGTAACATCTGTTTTGAAATAGTCATTTTGCAAACAAGCCCCATGTATTTAAATTTTAAAAATATAATGTGTTGAACTGGTATGCAAATACTAAATGCCGCCTTCTTTTTTTCCTATACTATTTCCCTTCAAGAAATGAGGACAATGGAATTATAATCTCCTTATGGAAAATAGGCTACTTTACCTGATATATGCATTAGTAAGCAAAACAAAGATCTAACAAAAGAAGTGATTTAGTAAAAGAGAAAAAAAAAGAATAGCAATACTGATACAATAAAAAGGCAAGGGCTTGGTTCTTCAGTAAATTTTTGGCATCTAGGTAGAGCCTAATTGCAAAAGTACAGGCTTGGAAAGTATCTTTGCAGCAATTTCCAGAGAAACATCGTGCATGACAGGCTATCACATACACATTCACAAATCATTTGGATGGAGTTTCAGGAAGTCAAATTGTAAAGACACATTTTAACTTTATTACTGGAATTACAACAACAGTTGCTTTAATTATTCTCTCAGAAATGTTGTAGCAAGTGCTTCTGAATAAAATGCTGGCTTTGCGTCTCTGATGCCGTGTTGGTCACAGCTGCTCCTGCTTAAAGGGGAATGGGTTTTCAGTACTTAGGGGATTAATAAGGGAAGACAAACCATCCTGGTTAATTAGCCCTGACATGTAAACTTCCTGAGAGCATGCCGATGATAATATGAAAGTCATTAGAGAGTGCAGAGATGCAATATAAAGCAAAAGTTGTGGGAGCACTCGGTATTGATTGCAATATGGTCTCTGTACTCTTTTTTTTCAGTAAGGAGAGCAATGTGGAGTGGCTCAACAACACTGCAAAAGTTGATGAGCTCTTTTTGGGCCATTTAAGAGAACAAAATACTTTTCAGTTGATAAAGTTATTATGACTACAGGTAGAACAAAGCATTTTCAGTGAGCTTAAATATTAGCTGGATTTTAATTCACAAGAATATTTGCTTAGCATTTAATGCACATAAAATAAGTTACAAATCTAAGTTACAGCTGTGCCATGCTGTGCCTGTGTGTTGGTTAAACACCTTTTAGAAGCCTTGAGAACTCTTTAGGATCCCTAAGTCAGAGGTGAAGTAGATATTATGGCTTTGCATAGGGATGAGCATAAGTATTATTACAACCTCCAGTATTACACCTACTGTAGCTGAATACTGCTCAGTCACTGCAATTTACCATGCTTGAATTACTCCTTAGCTTTCTCCTGGGGGATTAATATCTGTTACAGCCACATCCTGATTTCCTGTGCAAAGTGCTTTTGGGATAACAACTCCCTGTCATCCTTCATAGCAAAGAACAGATCAAAGGCAGTGCCTCTTGACATGCATCCACTTGTATGCTATTCCATCAACACTCTTGTGTTCGCTGTCACTCCATCCTGTTCCAGAAAACTAAGGAATTTAATCATAGTATAGACATTGTCTGCCAAAATACTGTGAAGAAATATGAATCTTCTAAGATTTTAAATGCCTGTTCTCCTGCAGTTTTTTCAAAATAATTACCCTGATCACACCACCTTCTGGAGTTTTACTTTGTACTTTTTTTTATCTTTCAGTGTACTTGGGCTTCTCTCCAAATATTTATGAAAAGCTTTTTCTGTAAAAACTTTTTGTGGCCAAAAATTCCCAGGGTTTCATCACTCATGTCTACAAGTACTTTGTTAGGCTTTCAAGGGACACTTTATGAGGACTACAACTCACTTAGAAAACCAAACAGAGATCTATGTTTTTCTCTGCATTTCCTCCTTGTTTAATTTTTCAAAAGCTGACATAGGTCCACGAAGAGACAAGAGAGGAGGAAATCTGTTTCAAAAGGCTGCAAATTTTATCTTCCAGTCAAGTCCATAACCTGGTTCCTTCGGCTACTTCTCTATGCAGGTGTACTTAGGAAAGCTGGCAGTGACACAGTTCTTTGGCTGGGTTGCCGGCTTACAAAGGGCAGCTAACATACCTGCTCCAGCTAAACTGGACTAGTCCTGATCTCTAAGGGCTTTGGGATGAGTGTGGAGGCATGAGGCATGCAGTCACTTTCAGGAGAGAGAGACAAACCTGCTCAGAGGCAGGACTTCAAAGGCATCTTTTTAAATATTAGTAAACGTTAAGATCACAGCATTACTGTTTTGTGGGCATTTTCCCATCACACCTCCACCAATTCCCTCTCCTGGAGCACATCACCATTGGCCTGTGCCCAAGCACAGTCAGGACTGAGCTCTGAGCTGGATTGGGGAAACAGGTTTCTATCTCAACACTGGGAATGTACTAGGACCGGTGGCAACAGGGGAAACCTAGGTGGAGGTGGCTCGTTCATTTGGCTGGGTGTGAGGAAAGAGGAGCGAGAGTCAGCAGGATAAAACCAGCATACAGGTGTGTAAGAGATGATTCCCCCTCCGGAATGGGCCCTGGCGGCCACGTCACCCCCCTCGGGAGAAAACAGAGCTTCCCCCGGTTTTTCCATTCTTAAATGTGTCATCACAGAGGCCTTACAAAATTGTCTAATTGGGCTAGTAACCTGCCCATCGTCAGAGTCCTCAGCGATTGGCTCTGTGCTGGACATAGAAGCTTCGAGCAGCTTTTCTCCCGCCCACTAAAACCAGGCTGTGCTAAACCAACACAATTAGCAACACGAAAAAAAGACTTGTACTGACATAAATTCTTATTATATTTGGAGGACTAAGTGCCTAACAGATTACTGCTTCTTTGACTTAGAGTGTATTAAATAGAAAATGTTTTTTATGTGCACAGGGTATGTTGTAAAACATCTTACAGAATGTGAAAGTTTAAATACAAATCCATACTTAAATGTCAAAGGGGAAATCATATTACTTATACAGAAAAAGAAAAAAAAAATTAGAGTTTGTTAAAAAGCTGCGGGTTTGTTTTGTGGAAAAAAAAGCTCCTCTCCTGGTGTGTCTTTGATATCCTTTAATTGCTTAAACCTAGTACTGTGAGCTCTATTTGAAGAGGGTGGGACAAGTAAAAGACCAAGAAAATGCACATTTAATATGTGATTCCTGGAGAACTTGACATTCTTAACACTGCAGCAAATGTCTGCTCCCTCTTCTGCCTTTTCCTAGAAATGGGGATCTGAATTTTTGCAGGTGAAAAACCAACAGACAAATAAAGGCCCCTAAAATAACTTCTGATAGCAAATCTTTAACAAGATGAGTGGGGTTTGTTTTCATGTTTCGTTTTAGTGGGCTGAGAACTCTGGTTTTCTTTGCAGAACAAACAACATTTTGGGTTCAGCATATTTAGTTTGTATCCTAAATATCACATGAACACACAGGTGGTATCTATCCATGGGTTATTACCACGGAATTTTTCTGTGATATTCATTTCAATCAGACAGTTGAAGCTAATCACAGTTTGTCCACAAGTTGTTTTTATTGCATTCAGCTCAAACCAGCTTCTTTTTACATTGACTATCTTAATGGATGGAGCCTGCTTTTAAATTGTATCTCCACTCATTGCAAACCTCTCAGAAAACCAATTGCTTTCTGAATGTTACCTTAAAAATGGAAGCAGCAAAGAGAACTGAATTGGTACCTTTTCTCTGCTGCAGGTACCTTGCCAGGGTCAGGGAAGGTGAAGTTGGGAGGCTGTATTGTGGCCAAGCCTGTCCCTAAACTGCTTCTAGAGTGCACTCAGCCAGCACAAGTGTTTCTTCCAGCACAGCCTGATGGCATGAACGCAGATGAGCTCTGATTGACTGTCGGTCACTGGAACAGAAATGAGTTGTGTGCGGGAGCACCCTGGAATTTGTGCTGTTTTGCTCATCAGAGGACAAATCTTAAACATTGCTCTTGTTGGAAGACAAGAATGCAGACAAACAGCAGCCTCTGCTGGGGAAAAACTTCCCGTGCTTTTTGCAAATGCTGTGAATATCAGTGGGGAGCCAAAAGAAAAAAAACCAAACAATTGGAAAGACATGGATTTGGCAGAGATTGTGGTAATGTATGCAAGCTTCAGGCTTGGGGATGAGCCAGGTGAGCTTAGAGTATGTCTTCTGGTGCCAAAGTAAGCAATGGAGGCAACATTGCTCTAGGCTGGGGTGCTTAAGTATAGTTGTGATCACGGACTTTTGGGGGAAACTACCAAAGTGAACAGAATTGTGCTGATACGCGGCCGATCTGTAACTGCCCCTGCAGAACTTTCCCAGACAGATGTTCCCATTAAAGAAGCACGGAGATACAACAGTGCACCGCAGGTAACAGTGCCACTTAAACCTCACATCTCTCTTCCTGATTCTTGTCTTCCTCATGGAGATGCTTTCTCTGCCTCTCTGAGACAGGTGCAGTAGAGCCTACTGAGGAAAGACAAGGAGAAAAAAATCAATTGTGCAGTAAATTAATCATGTCATGGAAAGAATGATCGCTCAGCTGTTTGTGTCTTGAAGCAGCTGATCTGAGTCCTGCTCTTGTCCAGCATCATATTTATCATGCTATACAGTGCACTTAGAAGCACTAAAAAGTGCTGACTGCTGAAATTAATGGAAATCCCCAATAGAGTCAATCTGAATAAAAGGGAGATGCTATGTATAAATATCATGAGGAATATTTTAATGGCTCCTGCAGTGAGGAAAAAATTATTCTTCTTTTCCAAAGGGGGAATGTGTCACCTCTGATATTTGTGGACCATTTGGTAGCCTGGTTTTGATGCATCCAAACTTGTGGGCTACTGGCAATAGTTTGTTACAAATACTTTCTATGGGTAATCTGATTTTCCTAGTTCTTCGTAGTGGGTATCTAAACCCAGAGGTGGTGACTCAGTGCAGGAATAATAAATCACATTCCTGTTGGCTGTCTGAGTGTAGTCTGGGGATTTTGCTTTCTGGTGCAGGTACTGCTATGTGGGAACTCAAGACCATTTTTATAATTGTTGAAGTTAGTGGTTTCAGGAAATCCTTTCTGTGTAAAAAACTTAGAATAGAAAAACTCGTACCATAAGAAGTTAGAGGGGCTGTTAGACATATCTGTACATGTCAAGTACTAGCTCTAATACGAAATGTACAGGTAACATCTTCTCCCAGGACTTAGAGAAAAAGTGCAATTGCCCTATGACTATTAATAACAACAACAGCAAAATTACACATTGAATTAAAAATAAAGATACAAACAAGGCAGCTGAGTAGCTCTGAAAATTCACAAGGGAAGTACCTTGCTATATAATCTGGAGAAATAAAGCAGTGCACTACAAAGAGACTTGGGGTATATGAACTGTTTTCCTGAGACCCTGAGCAAACCAAGTGACGACCAAGAGAACAAAGTGCAGGAGCAGGGATTTCCAGACCTGTGGTCTTCTTGCCGTGTCACTGCAGGTGTGGTTCACCAAGCCCACTTGTTCAGAAGGGATTGGCACATTCTGGAAGCTGCTGAAGCTGCACTTAAGACATTTCAATCCTTTTCAGGGAAGCAGGGGCTTGTCCTCCATGCTGACCTGTGACCTGGCTGCAGGAGCCTTGCTGAGAGCCAGTGAATAGCAGACAGGGATGAGATGGAGTAATTACGGTGGGTGAATGGGGAAAATAAAGATGGACCCCTTTCTTCTTTTATCTCAAATAGAGGAGCTAATTTAGGGAACCTTTCTAACAAAAGCTCCCAGTGACCCAAATCCTTTCCCCTTTGACTCAGTGGGGACAAAGCCAGGCTCAGAAGCAATAGGTTAGATGGACACTTAAGAGGCACCGGGGGATGAGTGCGGGTGGACCCTGGCAGTGCTGGCACGGGCCTGGGAAGCTCTGCTGGGGGCTCCGGGTGACCCCAGGAGCCCTGTGGCTCTTGGGACCTGCCAGAGTCTCTCTGCAGCGAGAGGAAACCAATTGAAAGAGACTCTTGACCTTCTTTATTCTTCTACCAGCCCTTTCTTCTTGTATCCTGTCACTTCACTTAGGCTTTCTGCTGGTAGTGTTCCAGGAAATGGATGATTTTGTTTTGATTTTGAGTGAGTATAGCATGTCCCTATGTGACTCATGAGGGTGACAAGGTTTTTCTGGTAACTGCTTGTAGCTCTTAGCTGCAAGCTAATAAATACCTTGTGCTACTTAGGGGCTCAAGGTCTGTGCTGATTGGCGTATTTTCTTCCACTACCTTCCCTGTTCCCGCTGTGTCTATGTCTCGCTGTAGTGCTTCAAATCCATGTAAAAAGAGGCAGGTAGGCTGTTTTCTCTGAAAAAATTCATCTGTAAATTAGTCCTAATTCCTGCTGTGGAAAACACTGTCGATGCTGTTGATTTGAAAAATTTCTTGTTTGTAGAGAAAAAAACCTGTTTTAAACATCAGACATAGGTCAGCGTATTGTCATTCCCAGTCTCAAACACGTACCAGTTGCCAGACTGCTCAGAAAATGTTCATCTTGCAGAAAAATTGTGAAGAACCCTAGGCCTATCTTTGCCGTTTTGTCAAGCTGAACAGCAAGAAATCATGAGCAGACAAAATAAGGGAGGTTTTACACCACTGCCTGTAGAGATGCTGCTGTCTGGTCAAACAGCTGGAACTTCAGCCCCTCCCTTGTTGTTTCTGGGAATCTATGTGAGGTTTCTGGGAACAAGTTTTTACCTTCCTCTTTGCAATTCATGGCCCTCATCCAGCAGGACTGTGGTGACTCCCATGCGGAGCGCAGCACCCAGAGGAAGGATGCTCTGCAGAGGTGGCTGTTTCTCAGCAGTACTGGCTCAAGGTGAAATACCCTCAACCTCTCTTGACTTTGGGCAGTGTGGTGTGTTGACCCAGCTAGACACCAGGTGCCCACCAAAGCTGCTCTATTACTCCCTCTTCAGCTGGACAGGGGAGAGGAAATGTCATGAAAGACTCATGGGATGAGATAAGGGCAGGGAGAGATTGATCTCCAGTCACTGTCATGGGCAAAACAGACTCAGCTTGGGGAAATTAGCATAATTTATTACCAATCAAATCAGAGTAGGGTAATGAGAAAGAAAATATAAAAACAGCTTCCCCCCCTCCCCTCCCCCACCTTCTTCTTTCTGGGCTTAATTTTATTCCCAAAATCTCTATGTCTTTCCTGCCAGTGGTGCAGGGGAAGGGGGAATGGGCATTGTGGCTTGTGGTAGGTTCATCACAGGTTGTCTCTGCTCCTCCTTTCTCCTTGGGGAGAGGACTCCTCACACTCTTCCCCTGCTCCAGGGTGGTGTCCCTCCCGTGGAAGCAGTCCTTCATAAACTTCTCCAGTGAAGTGAGTCCTTCCCACGGGCTGCAGTTGTTCATTAACTGCTCCAGTGTGGGTCCTTTCCACAGGGTGCAGACCTTCAGGAACAGAGTGCTCCAGGGTGTGTCCTCCATGGGGTCCCAAGTCCTGCCAGCAAACTTGCTCCAGCATGGACTTCTCTCTCCATGGGGCCACAGGTCCTGCCAGGAGCCTGCTCCAGTGTGGGCTTCTCTTGGGGTCACAGCCTCCTCTCAGCATCCACCTGCTCCCCCATGGACTTCCATGGGCTGGAGGGGCACAGCTGCTTCACCATGGTCTGCACCAAGGGCTGCAGGAGAATCTCTGCCCTGGAGAACCTCCCCCTCCTTCTTCACTGACACTGGTGTCTTCAGAGCTCTTTCTCTCACATGTTCTCACTCCTTTCTCCAACTGCAGTTGTGAAGAGTACTTTTCCCCTTCTTAAATCTGTTATCCCAGAGGTACCACCATCACTGGGCTCAGCCTTGGCCAGCAGCAGGTCTGCCTTGGAGCTGGCTGGCGTTGGCTCTGTCAGACATGGGGGAACCTTACAGCAGCTCCTCACAGAAGACACCCCTGTAACCCCCCCTGGCCCCCAAACCTTGCCAGCAAATCCAATATGGGCAGGGGAACAAGGCTGTAGCTTTTAGTATTCAGGTCAATTCAGGACCACCACTTCCTCATGAGCCATCAGGAGAAACAACCCCAATCCCTGATCTGAAAATGGAGCATTACTGAAACAGATGGAAGGGCACCTGAGCCTATTGCTGCTCTTTGAAGCCCCCTGATAGGCTGTCCCCAAACTCCAGGAGCTGCCACTAATCCTATTTTTTCCAGATTCTTTGGTCAGAGGGGCTAGCAAACCTTGCCTTCTTTTTTCCTTTCCTTTCCTTTCCTTTCCCTTTCCTTTCCTTTCCTTTCCTTTCCTTTCCTTTCCTTTCCTTTCCTTTCCTTTCCTTTCCTTTCCTTTCCTTTCCTTTCCTTTCCTTTCCTTTCCTTTCCTTTCCTTTCCTTTCCTTTCCTTTCCTTTCCTTTCCTTTCCTTTCCTTTCCTTTCCTTTCCTTTCCTTTCCTTTCCTTTCCTTTCCTTTCCTTTCCTTTCCTTTCCTTTCCTTTCCTTTCCTTTCCTTTCCTTTCCTTTCCTTTCCTTTCCTTTCCTTTCCTTTCCTTTCCTTTCCTTTCCTTTCCTTTCCTTTCCTTTCCTTTCCTTTCCTTTCCTTTCCTTTCCTTTCCTTTCCTTTCCTTTCCTTTCCTTTCCTTTCCTTTCCTTTCCTTTCCTTTCCTTTCCTTTCCTTTCCTTTCCTTTCCTTTCCTTTCCTTTCCTTTCCTTTCCTTTCCTTTCCTTTCCTTTCCTTCCTTTCCTTTCCTTTCCTTTCCTTTCCTTTCCTTTCCTTTCCTTTCCTTTCCTTTCCTTTCCTTTCCTTTCCTTTCCTTTCCTTTCCTTTCCTTTCCTTTCCTTTCCTTTCCTTTCCTTTCCTTTCCTTTCCTTTCCTCTTTCCTTTCCTTTCCTTTCCCCTTTCCTTTCCTTTCCTTTCCTTTCCTTTCCTTTCCTTTCCTTTCCTTTTTTTTTTTTTAATCACCTGATGTTGAAACCATATGTCTGTTTCTGCAGTTCTTTTGCTTTAATTCCCCTTGGCTTTTGCTGACAGAAGAACAGATCCTAGGGCTCAGGGACTGCTGGCGTGGTGCTTGTGCCTGTCCCCTTCACCCTCCCACACTGCTGCAGCCGAGCAGAGGGTCTCTGTGGGGGCAGCCTCTGCTCCTCTCTGCACAGCTTTGTGCAAGACAGCTGCTTTTCAGAAACTCTCAGGCTTGAAACTCCAGAGAAGTTACGGTTCAGCGGGCTTGACTGTGACTTTTTGTCACAGCTGTCAGTGTAGGTCAAGGAGAGATGAAAGAAACAGGGGATGAATGGAAAGGAACTTGCTGCGCTTCAAGCCCCCACCCTTGCTGTGCTGCCTTGGGGGAGAAACGGCATTGCTGCTTTCTTTCATAGGCAGCTCCCAAAATGCTTCCAAATTTAACATTATACATTATTCTAGTAACTTTCAGCCAGTATTTTCCAAAATGTCTGATTAGTCTGATTACCACAAATATTTTGGATGCTCCAACTGAAGTGGGTTTGGTTGTTTGTTGTTTTTTTTATTATTTTGTTTTATTTGGTTTTGGTGGGGCATTTTTAGCTAATTGCTTTAAAGAACCCAGCGCATGATAATCCAGCACATTTCTAAAAGGGAAAGAAGACAAAAGAACTAGTTTTCTAGGACACTGAAGACCACCACTGGCAGCTCAACAAGGCTGATGTTAAAGCCAGAGCTGATATGCTATCCCAGCATAGAAGTTAAAGGGTTCTGAATGAGGCAAGTAGCAAGTTTCTCAAAATTATGATAAAGGAGGAGGCAATTCTACATTAAAAAAAGAAGAGAAAAGAAAAAAGATATTGAGTCTTGTCCATCATTTTAAAAACTGAAAAAAAGAGTGTCCACTATAGTAAGGTCCTATGTGCACCAATAAGGAAATTCAACAAAGAGCTGGAAGTTGAGACCAGTGGAACTGGAAATGAGGCACTACTTGTTAGCAGCAGGTGATTAAAACAAGCTGTCATGGAGCAGAGCATCTCTTTTTTTTTCTCAAAAGCATTCAGGCCTGATCTGAAGCCCAATTAGAAAATATGCTTGAAGCACCCGAGCAAACGTGGCTCCAGTTAAAGCCGAGTGCTAAAATTCAATGCCGTAGTAACTGCCCTGAATTTAATAGCCTGTGCCATTAAACAGGTCAAACCAGATAAACAGCTGGTACTTCCTGGCTTGGAATCCTGGATTGTTTGGAAATAAATGGGTTGTAAGCATCTAAACCTGGATGGATAACTAAGCTCAGTGCTCGTCATTCTTTCTGCCTTCTCCTGGCTGGCCCAACGTTAGTAACACCACCAGCCCATCTTTGTTGGTCTATGAACTGTTTGGCTGCTCCAGCCCTGAACATCTAGGCTATGAGCTGCACAGCAAGTAACGCCCGGGGCCACATATTGAACAGGCAGCAAACAAAAATCGACCAGCTGCATGTTAACTGAGCATCAGCAGCCTGAAAAGGCGCCTGGGGCTTAATGGCTGCTACTCTGCAATCATGCAGTGGCCAATGACTGCAAAAAATAGTAACTGGTGCAGAGTAACCTGCTCTTGAGGGGACTGGTCATCCTAGAGGTCAACAGCATTGCAGGCAGCAGATGACACTGGAAACAGCAGAGGGCTTTGCCAAAATGGTGTTTACATTAATTAATTAGGACATCACCTAAATTATACTAATACCAGGAGGAGGACATCCACAGAATGAATTCCCTCCTGTCCATCACAGTGTGTCTTCCTGTGCAAATATACAGGTGGTGCGAGGACTAATTATGTAAACAACTTGAAAGTACGTGAAATTTTTTGCATCTGGGATGTTTTTGTTATCGGGGAAAAGTTGTGTGGTGTTGAGGGAAGGAGATAGGTATGCTGAGCCTATCATAAATTATGAGTGATTTTGAAATGAATGGCTTGTGTAAACAGCTCCTGGTTCCAACAGATTGCAAGAAAAATGCAATTCTTTCAAAAATGGCTACATTTGTTTTGGCGCTTAGGGTTCCAGAAAGGCTGGGAAGCATGTGTCCCAGGACCCATAGAACAGGGAAGAAAATAAACATGCTACTTTTATTGTTATTTCAAAAGGCTTCTGTGATTTTGATGTTACTTTATTGACTAATTTAGAAATATCAACCCAACGATTTCTTCTTGCTGGCACAGAGCAATGTTGTTGTTAATGCTGTGTGAGCACTTCTCTGCAAGGTTAGGAAGGGGGGCCTTGGCTTGCAGCAGTGGATTTAGGTACTGCCTTTGCCTAATGCACAAGACAAAGCTTCCTGTCTATAACATGAAGCCAATAGCTCTAAACTGTCCTGGGGCAGCTGCTGAAAGGATAAAAATGCTGACTTTTAGTGGCTCTGGGAAGGAGGGCTGCACATTTGGGAGGCAAGGTGGGAAGGATTAGGTGTTATTCTTCCAGGCGCTTTGGTTTCAGCCAACATTAGACACTGCTGGAGAGGAGGTATCTCCATTTCACTTGTTCCAAGGGCTTCCTACATCTGTACATGGCCAGAGCTGCTCACAGCTCCCTGAGGTGGCTTTTTCCTGCCTGTGCCACCTTGCAGGGTGTTCCAGGAGTCAGATGGTGGCATGCCCAAGGTGTCTCCTCTCATTCCCTGACACACTGGGGTCAGGCTGGCCAGGAGCCCCTGGTGTGAACTGTGTTCTTCACAGAGCACTCGCCAGATGTTTTTAAGAAAGCCTCACTCCTCATGACTGACACAAGAAGTGAGACACGTGGGGGATCTTATCCAAGAGGATTGAGAGTCACCTCTTCCATACTCCAGGAAATGAAACCATTTGGCTACAGGCTGGGAGTGAGGTGAGTACATGACTGGATGTGACTGGACATGTGGCTGTGACACATCTTCATAGCTCACTCTTTTTTGAGGATATGTATTAGAGGTGAGGTGAGGGGAAGCAAATGGAAGTTTTCTGTGACTAGAAGAGTAGTAGATAGTAACCCTTTCATGCAGGTGTTTGTACAAATAGAAAAAAAAGTATTTTCCCCCTTGTATTAGCAGAGACTGTTACATTTTGCTATTAATCACCTGCATGTAGAGCCCTCTGTTGAAACAGAGGTACTGGAACTGGCATATACAAGTCCTCAGACATTTTAATACAGAATGATGAGCCAATGCTATCCAAGTCACTAATAACGCTTTACGTCATTTAGAGAAGGAATTTCCAGGTAATGAAAAATGACAGCACTTCCCTTTCTAGAAAGAAACCCCTCTTCAATTCAGTTTCAATTAGCATGAAATAGATATATACAAGCTTACAGATTATGGAAGAAGTAATGAAGATGGGATGAGGCGTAAGATACCAAAAGCTTTTCAGCCCAGAGAATAACCTAAATGTCTAAATGTCTGACAGCTTTAATGTCCAGTGCATTCTCACAGAGAGTAAGTACCAAAAGCTATAATATTGCAATTTAATTTCAATAGCTGAATAGGTTTAGGGGTACAATTTCTACTGCACTGCAAGTATGATCTAGGTATGAATTAATAATTTATTCCACCCTCCCTCCCTCCCTCCACCAACAGCTTATATAACTAAAATTTTTTTTTGAAGGTAATATCCCAAAACTAAGTGAGCAAAGGTGCAAAAGAAAACTCCCCAGTGATATGCAGTGTGTTTTTACCATGCAAATAAAGCAAATCTCAAAGGCTCACTGTAAATGCCAACGTTATATGTTTTATTTTTAATCAAGTAATTCTTTTAAACCTCACAATATCCATGACTGACAGGAAAAAAAAGACATTAGGCATGAAATGAGAATATAAAATACATGATATGCAGAAAGGCAATCAGTGCTTTAGTCCCTCAAGACAGTAAACAGGTGAAATGACCTTCAAAGCTTCAACTCACGGCTTTTTTCTTACAACATAAAATTCAAGTGATTTTTCATTTATTTCACCTTGTAAACAACATACAAGTCAAAATGGACAATGAGGTAATCTATACTACAGAAGATAATTTAAAAACACTAGATAAGACACAGTATTAAAGACATATAGAAATCAGTGTTCACTTTGGTCTCTAGTATGGTTATTGTTATTATTATCACAGGCAACACATACTAGTTTAAGCCAGTCTGGTGATGTTTGTCAGACAGTTGTTGCTTAACTTAGTAATCCAAGAGGTAGTCAAAACCATTGTCCTTTGTAAAGATGGTTGCTCATGCATTTGGTTCAATGACAATGGTAGCAAATACCTTGCTACTTTTCAACATTCTCAGAAAAATGCTTCCACAGCTGCTGATACACAGCTCTGGTTTATATAAGAAAAAAGAATCGTGTGTTCACAGATCAACCTCTTGTTATCAGTCAACAGTTGTAACAGGGGTAACACGACCACTGGATCTTAAAGAGGCTGTTGATAAACTAAGCAAAATAACATTGATGCATTTAACAAGGCTCTGCTTGTTTCTAAAACAATACTCAAATCTCATTAAGACTTCTAGGAAATTAAAATCAGTGCATCTGCACATGTACATATCTTCCCAATTACTTTTATATCTAGCACAGGGGAATACATATATATTTTTTATGATAAACATTTCTTACAGATAAATTAATTAAATTAAATTTAAGACTCAATGCGATTTCCCATGTTCTTTTATAATTCTTCTTACACAGAATGGAACAAGATCTATAAGCACTTTTTTTAATGGGGTTCTATCAACAAAACTAAGTATGACCAAGCAGGAACTCCAGGATAACACTGGGGCAGAATAAAATGGCTGAAAAAGGTGGCCTGCAACGGGAAGAGGTAGGATCCAAATGTGGTGTTTGGCACTCCCTGAAAGCTGGCTAAAGGCAAAATATTGCAAATGGTATTACAATGCCAGATCTACCATTAACTGCAGCAAAAAGTTATTTGGCTCTTCCTCCAAATACAAGTCTTCCTCATGGCCTAGCTTTTGCAGCGTGTAATTAAATATCGTGACCTCTCCTTGGGAAGAGTAAAAAATATCTCACAATGTCCCTTACAATTAAATCACATTGAGTATTTCGGGGTGGGGGAAGGGGAGGGAGAGAGATTCTTGCTCCAGTTTAACCTTATCTCCACTATTGTTAGGAGAAAAATACATCTGTCTGAGCAGATATTTGAACTACTTCTACTCAAACGAGTTTTATTGTGGAGCGCTCTGGCAAGGACAGGCTGGTGAATAGGGAGAAATCTAGCCTGAGTGGATGCTGCCGAATATTAATTTTGTCCTTAGACATGAAGGAAGAATCCCAAACTCAGTCTGTGCCTCCTCCTTTAAAAGATTCTTTGCTTATTTGGAGCAGCCTATTGAAGGAGTATAACTAGATTTTTTTCCTACTGCAGCCCAGTGCTAAGTAGTTCCCTGCTGCAGCTTATGCTGCTATATGTTTATCCTTGGCATGTACATTTTTGTCTCTTCTAGAGCTGTATTTATTTCCGTGAACAGTGCCCATAATCCTTTGGACAGAAAAATAAAAACTTTCAAAGAAATGTTTGGAAAGGTCTCATAATTTCAAATGGATGCTTCATCTTAAACAAGTATTTACCATAATGTCTGCAGTGGTGAACTAACAGTTACATACTTAGTACAGATAAAAGGTATGTACCATAGATCAACAGCCACCTTTAAGGCCAGAGCAGCACAAAGGTGTGTTCATGCAGTAGATATGAGGTAGCCTTTTGCTGTAAACAGAATAATAATTTTATTGTCACCTATGTAAACAAAGTGGGCTTGATGCTTTTGTGTTTTCATTCTTCCCCCTCCACCCCCCATCCCCCATCCCTCCCCTCCTAGAAAAGCTAAGCACCAGTAACTCCGACTGGAAGTCAGTGGGAGCTGTGGTTGCCCAGCATCACTGAAAACTCAGACCCTGTGAATGTAAAGACGCAAACGCTCACATAAGCAACCAGTACAGAATACCACTTCATCATTTCACAGGAACTTACAATACAAAACGCTGAGATCTGATTATCAGAAACGTAGGTCTATGTCAACTCAGAGGTAGTTACTAACATCAGTACATAATACTTATATAGAGATAAAAAGGTCTAAGACTATTTGGTTTGTTCTGAGTAAGCAGGTCTGTAGACTATTCTGTAAAGAAAAAACAACATTACATGGTATATTCCCTGAGCAAAGTTCTTTGTCCTGAGTATGTTATGTAACAGTGATAACATTCTAATATATAAAATAAAACCTTAAGCTTTCAACAATAAGATAGGGTTTGGTATGTGCTCTTAGCAGTTCAGTCTGACTTTGGTGCACACAGTGATTTCAAACAGCACCAATAAAAATCCACATGTTGAAAATATTTCCTTATCTCAGCTCTGAACTTCTTACATATAAACAGGGAATGACCAGTTTTCAAATCCACAATTGCCTATTTCTATAAGGAACTTTGGTTTAAATTTTCAAAGTGACCTAAGTTTTGCATCTTTGCTGTTTAACCTGGTTTTTACACCGACTAGGAGGTTAAGCAATGCCACTTTGATTTGTCTACATAATTTAAATAAGGTTACTATCCTTACGTAAGGCAAGGAAGTTCTCTATAGATATATCACATTCAATATCGTCAAAGGTAAGCTTTGCATTAGCATACTGAGAACTTCAGTATAAACCTTGAGATTCTTGCAAACACTGGCAAGGAATTCACACAAAATAATTCTCTTGAAATTGTGCCCTTCACAATGTGAGGAGTTTGATTACTACCTGTTCACTGAAGCAGCAGCAGCAGCACCAGTAAAAGTCTCATCTGGCAGGACAAGTGGGAAGGGGAAGGCCACGCAATGAGCCAGCTGCATACCTGTTGTAACTATCGGCTGCAGAGGAGCTACCACGGTAAGACTTTGGCTCGCTGCAGCCTTTCACACAGGCTGTTTCTTTAGTTTGATTATCCGAGCTTAAACCTACCCGACACTTTCAAGCTTTAACAGCCTGTGTTTATTGCCAATGTTAAGGATTATACAGGTTTCTCTAATTAACTTACATCCACAATGGGATTTGTCAGAGTACGTTATCTTACGTATGACTTGGTAATTCAAAAGTTACAAATGGAAAGCGACTTGAAGTTTTGATAGGCTCCAACTCTATTAACCCCGAGCAAGGCCTGCAGCCCAGGGAGCCTCACTCTGAGGCCACCAATCTTTCTCCTCTTTCACACAGAAGTGTGTGGTCCTAGTGAACTCTGGACCAAGGCTGATCAGCAGCAGCCCCCAGTTCACAAGAAGTAGAGGATGTCCAGGGCTTCTGGCAAATTTGCAGGTCCCTTCACCCAGGCTGGTCTGCACACATGCTCTATCATCAGCAAGGGAGGCTAGCTGAGCAACCCCAAGTACCCATCAACCTTTATTCTTAAGAAACTATTTAGCCCAGGATCTCATTAGCTTTGCATTTTGTTTTCTTTTAAACCCAAACAAACAACAGCAATAAAAATCCCTAGGGAGTTCTCTCCATGGTATTTCAACAGAAAATAAGGGGGAAGACCCTTCAAATTGAGGGACACTACTTGGGACCAAGAGAAATTGCTGCTGCTGCAGCTACTACTGCCACCAAGGTACCCTAAATGTTCACAGAATACAAATGGCTAACCAGGATGGTATCCTGACACCACTCAAAAGGGTCTGTTTGGTAACAACTTATACATTCTCCCCTACACAACAGACATCTAAATTACAGTTACAATCATATTAATTTAACAAGACGTTTTGAGAAACCATCACAGAAACTACACATTCATTGTCTTTTCTGGAGCTTTAAACTCCTCACCAACAAAGGGTGGTGGCAATGAGAGTTGTTTTGAGTCATGACACTGCCCTGCACCGGCATGGGGAGGGGAGGGGTTTTGATACTTTGGGAAGATGAAAAAGGAAGTAATTAAAATTGATGGTATGGGGGATGTCTTAGTATCTTTAGTACCATATGGCAGCTTTAAAATATGAAAGTATCCTTTGGTTCACAAGAGAAGTAACAGTCTTGATCTCGGTTCTCTGTGTGGTTTATCAGGCTTGGTTTGTTTCTGAGTGAAATTTCTTGGGTTTTCTTGTTTGCTTTATGAACACATTTGGAAACAGGTTCTAGGAATGAGTTCAGGAACATTAGGTACTGTGACTATTGCTTCACAGTAATGTCTGGTGGGATCTGGAGAATGGTCTGATGGAAAAATATATATTTATAGATATGTACACATACACACACTCGCATGCACACTCATACAGACACACACGGAAGGTAAAACGTAATGCACCCTGCTCAGATGTATTTTGTTTGGAGTGATTTGTCTATTAAAGAAAAAAACAAAAAAACATTCACAGTTCCTCAACAGTAGTTAAAATTCCAGGTCAGCTACTGATAATGAAATTGTTTCCCCTGTACTTGCATGAGGTAGACATCCCAAGAGGGTAAAAAAAACGGAACATTATGACAAATGCATTAAGTTTTTTTCCTTTTCTGAACAGAAGGCCCCTTTCTGTTCGGTTCTTCAGGCGACGCAGACAACTTACTCGACGAAGCTTCCTGTGGTGACCTGCCCGAGCGCTCCGAGACCTCCGACCTGCCTTCCTGAGAGTACGATGGAGACGAGAAGCCGTGCGTTCCTCCCCCTTCTCTCAGGAAGGCAGAAGTGGAAGGCTGTGGTTCGGCTTCGTGTCTTCCCTGAGAACTAGTGGGCTGCTGCGAGACAGTTTTATGGGGGCAGTTAGCCACCATGTGCATGATGCTCTGACAGTAATGGCACTTCTTTGGCTGCGGAGGTAGACTACATTCTTTAGCGTGGTGGTCGAGGCCACCACAGTTGTAGCATCTAAAACCAAAGAGAGACAGACACGGAGTTATGCAATGCAGCGTCAAACGGGAAGGTTTCCGGCGGGCCCGGGCGCCGGCCCCACTAGAGGGCACCAGATCTCCAGGCACCGCCGCCGCGGTGTCCCCGCTCGCCCCGGGACTCGCGCGTCCCGCCTCTCCCGCGCCCACCGAGATGCTGACACGGGGTCATTTCCCCAGCCTCCCCTGGGACCTGGTGAGCTCCATGTTGGAACAGCCTCTGCCATGCTGCTCTGGTGCCAGTCTGAAATTCAAGGAAAAAGGCCAGGAAAATGAACCAAAACGCTGAAACCCCTCTGACAGGAGCCTCACCGCTTCCCTCCAGCGTGGTTTTCCCAGTCACCCAGTGCTTCCCTCCTCGCAGACGGATGGGGACAGAGCTTGGAATCTGCCTGGCTTTCCACGGAGGCTTTCCTGGAGCGCTGCTGCTGTCCTGAGGCCGTGCTGCCCTGCAGAGCCCACGCTGCCACCCAGAATATTTAGGGGTACGAGCAGGCTCTGGACACGGGGTCATTTCCCCAGCCTCCCCTGGGACCCGGTGAGCTCCATGTTGGAACAGCCTCTGCCGTGCTGCTCTGGTGCCAGTCCGAAATTCAGGGAAAAAGGCCAGGAAAATGAACCAAAACGCTGAAACCCCTCTGACGGGAGCCTCACCGCTTCCCTCCAGCGTGGTTTTCCCAGTCACCCAGTGCTTCCCTCCTCACAGACGGATGGGGACAGAGCTTGGAATCTGCCTGGCTTTCCATGGAGGCTTTCCCGGAGCTCCACTGCTGTCCCGAGGCCGTGCTGCCCTGCAGAGCCCACGCTGCCCCCGGAGCTGGGACAATTCCAGCCTCTTTTAGGCTGCCTTGCATCACCAGGACGGAGCGGGCGAACACGGAGCGTGTCATGGAGCGGGGAACGTGAGCAGGGCGAGAACTGCGCCGCCGGGGAGTGAGGCAGCAGCTATTTATAGCCGGCAGATTGCTAATAACTGGCACGGGGGAGCTCCGTGCGGCTCACTCACACCTCCCACGACGGAGACAAAGCCGCTGCGAGTGAAGCGCTGCCAAGCCCGCTGCCATCTGAGCCAGGCTCCCGGCCCCAGCTGATGTCTTAGGATTTTAGCTTTTCTATTTGATTTATTTTTTAGTAAAACTTATATTTTTCTTTATATTTTTCTTATATATCTTTATTTATTTATTATAAAATACGTATTTTTATATTTATATATTTTATATTTTTATATTCTTAATATATTTATAATTTTTCTAATTGTATAATTTTATGTATTTTACATTGTTATATTTTTATAATTTCATATTCTATATATTATATATTTCATATTTTTATATTTTAATATTTTTATAATTTTATATTTTAATATATTTTATATATTTTATATTCTTATAATTTTATATTTTATGTTTCATCTTTTGACATTTTTATATATTTATAATTTTATAATTTTATAATTTTATTTTTATATTTTTATATTTTTATAATTTCATAATTTTATATTTTCATTATTATATTTTTTATTTTTATATTTTTATAATTTTATATTTTTATATATATTATATATTTTATATATTTTATATATTTTTATATATCCTGCAGTTCTTCAGTGCATCATTCTAAACTCCACACACCCCTCAGCTGCTGTTCTCCTGTCTCAGTCAGACAAAATTCCTCTCTTAGGCCTGAAACTCACAGACACCTCACTGCCTCAGGCCCCGAGCAATGTAAACAACAGTGAGCAGGGGGGAGCAAACCTGGGAGTAAATACTTCATTACTTGAAGCTGTAACTGGAGGATTAACCCCTGATATGCAAACAGACCAAACCTATAAAAGTGTGAAACCCCGTGAGCCCTTGTCCATTTTGGGTGTAGCTGCTGGGGGCTTTGGCTGCCCTGATGCACCTGAGTGCAGTAATCACGCGAGGGCATGGACTTCACACACAGGATGGAAAGTGCAAAGCCTTTATTGCGCAGTGAATATTCCCTAAATACCAGCACCCAACAGGATATCACATCATAGAAACAGGAAAGATGTTCACCTCAGTGTCCCCCAATCACCTGGGGTAGTGCACAGACATTGCCTATTATGGTAACAGGTAAACAATGCCCTGTAAGGTCACAAACTACAATTATCACATCTCATAGGCCCAGCACTGTCCACAAACCCACAATCCTCTCTCAGCCCATCCCCGGTGACCTGGATGCACTCCCAGGGTCACCTCTGGGTCCAAGAAAGAGGCTCTCTCTCCGGCCCTCAGGGCCTGTCTCTCTTCCAGCACATCGTGCACCCCAACACCCGAAGGCCCCTCAATAAACAGAACCGCTTTTATTCTCTTCACTCTGCCCTCTGCTTTTAGGCAGCCCCTCACGGCACCGCAGCCTCCTGCAGCTCCTCCACCCCGAGCACGTCCAGGGATCCACGGCCCGGTGACCCTGCAAGGAGCTGTAGGGCCGAGGTGGTGCCGGCGCCGCTGAGCTCGGCACCCACCCCACGCAGCCCCCAGAGCCCCAATCCTCTGCCGCAGCCCGGAGCTCATTTCCACCTCCAGCGCCGCGGCTCCTGTCCCTGCCCGGCCCTCCCTGACCCCAGCCGCGCATGAGCTGAAGGCTGAGCGGTTTCTCTGGCGTCAAAATGGATTTGTTGAAGCTTTTTCCTTTCTTTCTCATGGCACTGTTTTTAAATGCTGTACAAATCAAATTTTTAAAATTGTGTGTTCTATCGGCTTCGGTGCAGCTGCTCAGCAGTAAATGAATGGATGGGGCATGAGAATGAATGGAAACCTGAGTTTATCCATGCCTGACCTGCCTGGGACCCTGGAACTGTCAGGGCAGGGCTCACACTGGGGATTGTATCAGCTACGGCATCTTCCCCCGGAAGGGGACCTTGAAATATCAGCCAGTGCCACCCCTGCCATGGCAGGGACACCTCCCACTCGTCCAGGCTGCTCCCAGCCCCAATGTCCACCCTGGCCTTGGCACCTGCCAGGGATCCAGGGCAGCCACAGGCTGCTCTGGGAAATTCCATCCCAGCCCCTCCCCACCCTCCCAGGGAACAATTCCCTTCCCAAGATCCCATCCAGCCCTGCCCTCTGCCACTGGGAAGCCATTCCCTGTGTCCTGTCCCTCCAGCCCTTGGCCCCAGTCCCTCTCCAGCTCTCCTGGAGCCCCTTTAGGCCCTGCAAGGGGCTCTGAGCTCTCCCTGGAGCCTTCTCCTCTCCAGCTGAGCACCCCCAGCTCTCCCAGGCTGTCAGGTTGCTGATTCAGGTGTCTGATCCAAGCGCTACCCTCTGGAAATTTCCCTGCCTTCCTCAGGGACTCCCAGGACAGACACGGCCTGGAGTGGCCCGGGAGGGACGGGCCAGCCCTGACGTCCCCGTGTCAGATCCTGTCACAGCCGTGGTGTGGCTGCAGGGCAGGGAGAGCTGGGCTGGGCACGGGGCAGGTGCCACTGAGATCTCCTCAGCCTGGGATGATTAATCCCGGAATCACTGAATCACTGAGGCTGGAAAAAACCTCCCAGACCATCGAGTCCAACCATTCCCCCAATATTCCAAAGCCACCCACATCCCCAGGTGCCACTTTTTACTTGTTCTTTGAACACTTCCAGGGGTGCTGATCCCATCTCTGCTCTAGGCAGCTGTGCCAGGGCTGGACAACCTTTTTCTGTGAAGAAACTTTTCCTAATACCCCATCTAATCTACTCAGGGCTTGTTTTCCAGCCCCTCCGTGGGAAGGCAAGGCAAGATGATGCCGTGCAGCTGCAGGACAAGCGTGGTTTGAGCTCCTGGGCGGCAGCTGGGGTTGAGGGTGTGGGAGTTTTCTGTGTGGAGGAGGCTGAAGTCTCCTCTTCCCTGTTCCCCCCAGTCCATGGCTCCGTGTTAGCCCAGAGGAGCCACTCAGGCCGTGTTTGTGGCCGTCAGGTGGGGGCAGGTCACCCTTTCCCTGCTCCAGGAGTGGCTGGGCTCTGTCTGGCAGCCCTGGGCCTTGTTTGGCCATAATTCTTGTGAGGTGCTGAGTTAGGGACGGCTGAGGTGGTGCCAGCCCAGGCACAGCTGAGAGCAGACCCCAGCAGGGAGAGCTCAGAGCCCCTCGCAGGGCCTAAAGGGGCTCCAGGAGAGCTGGAGAGGGACTGGGGACAAGGGTTTCGGGGACAAGGGATTCAGGGACAGGACACAGGGAATGGCTTCCCAGTGCCAGAGGGCAGGGCTGGATGGGATCTTGGGAAGGAATTGTTCCCTGGGAGGGTGGGGAGGGGCTGGGATGGAATTCCCAGAGCAGCTGTGGCTGCCCCTGGATCCCTGGCAGTGCCCAGTGATGGAGAGCAGTGCTGCAGAGAGGGGAGAGCCGGCAGAGACAAACTTGAGACCTGCCCGGAGCCCAGAGGTGTGGGACTGGAGCTGCTCCCAGGAGGGACCATGGGGCTGGATGTTGTTCCCTCTGCCCCTCTGACACAGCATTTCCCACATCCTGGCAGGTTATTTGGGGTTTCAGCCGCACTGTGCCCTTTTTCCTGGTCCTTCACCCTTCCACACCCGACTGGCCAGGCTGAGGAGCCGACTGGGATCGTGGCCAGGGGAACAAAGCAGGACCAGATTCCAGGGCAGGACTGTCCCAGCAGCAGGCTGGAGTGAGGAGCAAAGCAAACACTGAGCACGAATTTATGAGACCCCCCAGGGGGCTTCTGCCTCCTTGGGGCATCCCCTGGGGACTGATATTGATCTTCCTGAGATTCCTTCAGCTCTTCCGAGCTGCTCATTACCCCGGGGGAGGCTTGGGCTGGGGCGGGTCCCGTGTCTCGTCCCCCCAGGAATTCCCCCCTGCTCTAATTCAATGAGCATCGTCTGGAGGCATCAGGGCTGATTTATTCCCCAGGGTTTGCATTCCAGAGGCCAGGGAAGCCCCACGGGGCGCCCACATGAATAAAGCGTGGGATAACTGCAGAAAATGCCTTTCACCATGGGGAGGCTGTTGGAAGGGGGAAATCTGGTGTCACTGCCCTGGGAGATGGGTCAGCCTCGGGGTGTTCGTCCCTTGGCCGGAGGTAGCAGTCACTTCCCGCAGTGGCACTCAGAGATAGCACTTCCCGGTGGCCACTTGGAACGGGATGCCCTGGCTCGGTATCAGCAGGCGCACCTGAAGCGAGGGGACCAGGTGGTCTCAGCCCCTCAGGAATCCCGGAGGCGAAAGAGGCAAGGGAGAGGACCAGTCCGAGTAATCCTTCCGAGTTTATTGTCCCGAAAGCGGTGGGGATGAACTGGCCGACGAAATCAGTGGGCACCAGGGTTTTGAACCGGGGTGGCCCCGAACAAACAACCAATAGGAAACAAGACCAGAGGAGGATCCCAGGGACACAGAACCAATGGCCAGGTTACAGAGGAGGGAATTAACAGAACAAACCTATGAACAACCGAACTTATCAGAACTTTCTGGAGAAGTGGTACGGGCTCAGAACCGGGTCTCATCCATGGACTGGTCCTCACTCCCCGAGTCGTCAGCCCATTGGCAGGCGTGCTGTGACAGACAGCGGGCGGACCCCGAGTGGTCCGAGGCACCCCAACAATCTGGCATTTCCAGAGAGCTGTGGCCAGGACACCAGCCCAGAAATGCTCTCCCCAGGCTGGAGAGGGATCCAGGTTTGGGATTCATGGGATCACAGACTGCTTCGGGTTGGAAGAACCTTAAAGATCATCTTGTTCCAACTGCCTGCCATGCTCTCTCCCTCCTGGCCTGGAGAGTGACCCAGGTTTGGGATTCATGGGATCACAGACTGCTTCGGGTTGGGAGGGACCTTAAAGGTTATCTCGTTCCAACCCTCTGCCAGGGACAGCAACAAATTCATCCACCTCAGTGTGTATTTTTGAAAATCAGGAGTTTACATCCAAAATACTCACCCTGTCCCTCGATGGTGGGCAGGAGACACTGTCAGAGGGGGTCAGGGGAACCCTTTCCCAGCCCTGTCCAGCGTTTCCTGCCAAAGGATAGAGCCCAGCCTCCCTGAGCTTCCCGTTAATGAATCCGAGGAACCTGGAGTGAGAGCTGTGGATGCTGAAAAGCTTTAGCACAGAAATTTTCCAGCTCTCTGCAGCGTTTTTGTGAGAGCTCTGTCTTTCCCATACAAGTAACTCAAACCAACGTTACAGTTTTGTAAACTTCTTGCAGCTGCAGGTTGTTTTGCAGTATTGTTATGGCTCTAACTAGAAAAACATTCAGAGATGGGTGTCTTAGAACTTGACCAAACCCCTCAAGGGGTGGATGGCCAAAGGACCAATTACCTTATGCCATTTAATGCACTTTTGCAAATTAGCATATAAAAGTCTTCAGAAAGATTATTAAATCACTTCCATTTATCCCTGAGCCTGGACTCTATGTCGTTTCTCTACTCGTCCGCGGTGAGAACAGCGACAAGAGCAGGGAAGGAGCAGGAATTCAGGAACGCCGCTCACCGAGGCACAGCGGCCACAGCAAAGCGAACAGCCAAGGCTCCCTGCACGGGGCTTTGTCCACTTCAAAATGGGAACAAGGCACGTGTTGGGGTGCACTGTGTGCTGGAAGAGAGACAGGCCCTGAGGGCCGCAGAGAGAGCCTCTTTCTTGGACCCAGAGGTGACCCTGGGAGTGCATCCAGGTCACCGGGGATGGGCTGAGAGAGGATTGTGGGTTTGTGGACAGTGCTGGGCCTATGGGATGTGATAATTGTAGTTTGTGACCTTACAGGGCATTGTTTACCTGTTACCATAATAGGCAATGTCTGTGCACTACCCCAGGTGATCGGGGGACACTGAGGTGAACATCTTTCCTGTTTCTATGATGTGATATCCTGTTGGGTGCTGGTATTTAGGGAATATTCACTGCGCAATAAAGGCTTTGCACTTTCCATCTTGTGTGTGGAGTCCATGCCCTTGTGTGATCACTGCAGCAGCCACCGGGGGTTGGTGCCCTTTTAGGAGCCGAGCTGGGATTTGTCACTGATTCTTTGTGAGAACAGCAAGCAGAGCCTGAAGTCACAGCTGTGACAGCGGTGTCCCCAGGCACCCAGAGCTGCAGGAACAGGACCCTTCACGTCCTCCCCTGCTCCCCACGACACTGAGAGAAATCCTTCACCAGCCCCAGCCCTCTGCAACCCACGGGGATCACCCTGGCCTGGGAGCAGGCTCCTGACGGAGCACTCGCCTTCTCTTTGTAGCATTCAGGTTAAAATCTGCTCCCCAGAGCTCCGGATCTCCTCAGGGTGGGACGGGAGGCTCTGCGTTCCTGGGAGGCACAGGGTTGGGTCCCTCCCTGCAGGGACCTGGCCAGGGAGGTCACAGGCTGATTTCCCGAGCTCAGCAGATCCCCTGGGATGATGCACAGGATTCCACGGCCTCCCTCAGCAAAATCCTGCTCTTTGGAGTCTCCAAATCATTAAGGTTGGAAAAGCCCCCCAAGGTCATCACCCCATGTTCCCCATCAAACCACATCCTCGAGTGCCACACCCACTTGGTGTTTGAGCTTTTCCAGGGATGGAGACTCCCCCACGGCCCTGGGCAGCTGTGCCAATGCTTCACTGACCTTTCTGTGAAGAAATTTTCCTGAATATCCGATTTAAACCTCCCCATGGCACAGCCTGAGGCTGTTTCTTCTCATCCTGGTACTTGTTACCTGGAGAAGAGACCACTCGGCTGCCCCCTCCTGTCAGGGAGTTGTGCAGAGCCACAAGGTCCCCCCTGAGCCTCCTTTGCTCCAGGCTGAGCCCCTTTCCCAGCTCCCTCAGGAATTCTCCAGCCCCTTCCCAGCTCCGCTCCCTGCCCTGCACTCGCTCCAGCCCCTCGGGGTCTCCCTTGCTGTGAGGGGAAAATCAAAAAGTGGGAGAAAACGTGAGGGGAAAAGAAAGTGAGGGAAGTTTGGGGAAGGCTCTGCTGCAGAGCTTTTCCCTTCTGGATCTCCTTTTCTCCAGGCTGAGCCCCTTTCCCAGCTCCCTCAGGAATTCTCCAGCCCCTTCCCAGCTCTGCTCCCTTCCCTGGACACGCTCCAGCCCCTCCAGGTCCTCAATGCTTCAAACATAGGACAAGGGACTCGGTGAGGGGCTGTTTCCCATCTTTAGGAAGTCACTCAGAGCTTCCAAGGCTCCCGTAGGCACCTGGGGTGACCCGAAGGGGGATTCTCATCGCTGACAGCAGAATCAAACACGGGAGGGGAGAAGCTGCAGCACTCCCTGCTTGTGCTGCACACCCGGGCCACCTGCAGAGTCTGCACCTCCTCACCTGTTTGCTAAAGCGCCTCTCCAGAGCCTTCCTGCTCCTCCTCCTCCTGGGATCACCTGAAGGTCCAGCCGAGCCCTGGGCAGGCTTTGCTCCCCCCTGGTGATCTGTGCTCAGTGGGTGTGCCGGGGATCCACAGCCACAGGTGAGTGCAGCACCCCACAGGTGAGTACATCATCCCACAAGTGAGTGCTACACCTCACAGGTGAGTACAGAACCCCAAAGATGAGTACAGCGCCCCAGAGGTGAGTGCAGCATCCCACAGGTGAGTGGAATACCCCAAAGGTGAGTGAAACATCCCATAAGTGAATGCAATATCCCACAAGTGAGTGAAACACCCCACAGGCGAGTGGAACACCCCACGGGTGAGCACAGCACCTCTCAGGTGAGTGCAGCACCCCACAGGTGAATACAACATCCCACGGGTGAGTGGAACACCCCTCAGGTGACTGCAACACCCCACAGGTGAGTGAAACATCCCACAAGTGAGTGCAATATCCCAGAGGTGAGTAAAACACCCCACAGGTGAGCACAGCACCCCACAAGTGAGTGGAACACCCCACAAATGAGTGCAATACCCCACAGGTGAGTGCAGAACCTTACAGGTGAGTAGAACACCCCACAGGTGAGTGCAGCACCCCAGAGGTGAGCGCAGCACCCCACAGGTGCATAAAACACCCCACAGGTGAGTGCAGAACCCCTCAGGTGAGTGGAACACCCCACAGGTGAGTGAGTGAGTCCAACACTCTACAAGTGAGTGAGTCCAACACCCCACAGGTGAATACAACATCCCACAAGTGACTGGAGCACCCCACAGGTGAGTAAAACACCCCACAGGTGAGTGCAGAACCCTACAGGTGAGTGGAACACCCCACAAATGAGTGCAGCACCCCACAGGTGAGTGGAACACCCCACGGGTGAGCACAGCACCTCACAGGTGAATACAGCATCCCACAGGTGAGTGGAACACCCCTCAGGTGACTGCAACACCCCACAGGTGAGCACAGCACCCCACAGGTGAGTGCAGAACCCCACAGGTGAGTGAAACACCCCACAGGTGAGTAAAACACCCCACAGGTGAGTGCAGAACCCTACAGGTGAGTGGAACACCCCACAGGTGAGTAAAACACCCCACAGGTGAGTGCAGAACCCCTCAGGTGAGCGCAGTACTGCCGGATCCGATTCCCCCCCTTGCACACTTTCCTTCCTCCCCTGCCCGGTTGTGCCACCCGTGCCCCCCCAGACCTCGCTACTGTTTCCCCGATGCCGCAGCTTTTGTCAGCCCGGCACGTCCCGATTTCGGCTGGGCCGCGGGAACAAAGAGCCGCAGCGATTCCTGCGCGCTGAGTCACCCCGGGCCACGCAGAAAGCCGTGACCAAAAATGCTGCGGAGAAGGTGCCAAGGGAGCCGCGTGTGCTGGGGTTTGCATATCAGGGAGATGAGAGGGCCCGGGGCACGCAGCTCTCACCGCCGGAGATGCTTTTGTTCCCTCCTGTGAGTGTTTGTAAAGCCCCAGCCTTTCCCAAAGCGCCGCGGATAATCCTCCCATCTGGCCTGTCCTCCCAGAGGCTTTTATCCTCTCTCAGCGCTTTGTGTCAAGGCCAAACGAAGCATCTCGGTGGATTAAAATCCTTTTTTTGTTTTTGATTGACCACATGGAGGTGTTTGCTTCTTGACAGCTGAGGAACGTGGTGCTGTGAGAGCATCCCGTGGCCCCTCTCACACCTACGTGCAGGGGAGCATTCCCGGGAGAGGTTCTCCTGCGCCTTTGGCTGCTCCAGGTCTGCTGCAGGATGGCCCCGTTCCAGCACCAGCCCAGGGACCCACAGAGGGTCTGTGAGGAGACAGCAACATCTGTGAGGTCATGGAAGCCCTGCTGCAAACCTGGGCGAGGGTCCTGCAGCGGGGATCATGGAATCCTGGAGTATCCTGAGCTGAAGGGATCCCCAAGGATCATCCAGTCCAAACCCTGGCCCTGCACAGACACCCCAAAATCCCACCCTGGGCATCCCTGGCAGCGCTGTCCAAGGTCGGACGGGGCTTGGAGCAGCCTGGGACAGTGGGAGGTGTCCCTGCCCATGGCAGGGGTGGCACTGGGTGGGCTTTGAGGTCCCTCCAACCCAAACCATTCCAGGATTCCGTAAATGAGATTGGCAAGGTCACGGAATCACTGAATGTCCTGAGCTGAAAGGACCCCAAAGATCATCCAGCCCAGCCCCAGGCCCTGCCCAGACACCCCAAATCCCACCCTGTGCATCCCTGGCAGCGCTGCCCAAACGCTCCTGGAGCTCTGGCAGCCTCGGGGCCGTGCCCATTCCCTGGGGAGCCTGGGCAGTGCCCAGCACCCTCTGGGGGAAGAACCTTTCCCTGAGCTCCAGCCTGAGCCTGCCCTGGCCCAGCTCCAGCCGTTCCCTGGGTGCTGTCCCTGTCCCAGGGAGCAGAGATCGGAGCTGCCCCTCGGGATGAAGTCTCACTGCAGCAGCCACAGGTGCTGCTCCAGAAGGAATTCAGGTCATCAGCTCCAGGCTGCATCCCCAAATTCTCCTCTAAAACTGGCCAGAGAGCTCCTCTGATAATTATTTGTTTCTGAGTTAGGATTTAGGCTTTACGGTTTTATGTTAAAGCCACACAGAATAAGAAGCTTCATTTCAAACCATGCAATCCCAGGACCTGGGATTTTCAGGAAGGTTTTGATAAGATTGGCAGTGATACTGTTATAGTTGGTGCTGATGGTCTTCTGAGGTCAGCCAGTATCCCAAAAACCAGTGCTGTACCTCAGCCTGGGATTCTGTTCGGCTTGCACAGGGTAACAGGGTGGAGAAGCTGAAGCTGAGGGCCACAGCACTGATCCCAGGGCTGGAGCCCCTCTGGAGCCAGGCTGGGAGAGCTGGGGGTGCTCAGCTGGAGAGGAGAAGGCTTCAGGGAGAGCTCAGAGCCCCTTGCAGGGCCTGAAGGGGCTCCGGGAGAGCTGGAGAGGGACTGGGGACAAGGGCTGGAGGGACAGGACACAGGGAATGGTTTCCCAGTGCCAGAGGGCAGGGCTGGATGGGATCTTGGGAAGGAATTGTTCCCTGGGAGGGTGGGAGGGGCTGGGATGGAATTCCCAGAGCAGCTGTGGCTGCCCCTGGATCCCTGGCAGTGCCCAAGGCCAGGCTGGACATTGGGGCTGGGAGCAGCCTGGGACAGTGGGAGGTGTCCCTGCCATGGCAGGGGTGGAAGTGGGTGATCTTTAAGGTCTCTCCCAACCCAAACCATCCCATGCTTCCATGACCTTCCCTTCTTCCCCATTCCTGTGACCTCTCTCGCTGTGCCACAGCCACCTCCAGCAGTGATGTTGTCCCTGTGCTTCCTGGCTCCATCCCCAGGGAACAGCCGGGACACAGGCCCTGGGAACAGCTGGGAGCAGCAGCTCCTGCTGTGCCAAAGCCGCTCTGTGCCCCGGGGTTGCAGAGCCGGGTGGGGAATTCTCCAGCTGCAGGAATGTGTGCTCTCCATGAACTGTCACCCGAGGAGCTGCTGCTCCCCCGATTCGGGATTTCATCATCTGTCTGCAGCACACAGCCCCTTCCCGAGCTGGCATCTGTCACCAGGCCGATAAATCAGCTGCCTCCCAGCGTTGCTGCGACTCGTCACCTTCACACCTCTCTCATTACGCCATTAACCCAGGGCAGATCCTCCCTCCTGCCGAGCTCATCCCTCCGACATCCCCGGCCCGGGCTCTGCTGCTTCATGTCCAGGCAGCCACAGCACAGCAGGCATTTGCTGCTGCCTGCAGTTCCCCGTGCACAGCAGCCCCGGTGGCTGCCTCCGAATTCCGCAGCTTTGAGCCCCGAAACACGGGGATTTGAACAAAAAGCAGGGCAGGGGATGCCCGAGCCGGGGCTGAGCCCCCAGAGCATTTCCAGCCTCTCCTGGGTCCTAACTCCTGTTCCAGGAGCAACCTGGGATAGTGGAAGGTGTCCCTGCACATGCTGGGTGATCAATTTAGAAAGTTTGGCAATTTCCGTGGCAGAGGGATGAGGATTTTTGAGGAGGGAGAAGTGGATGGGTTTTAAGGTTCCTTCCAGCCGGCAGGGCAGATGTTGACAGTGAGCTCCAGAGCTGCTCCTGGTGCAGTCCTGTCCCTCCTGCTGTGCACAGAGAACACCTTGAGTCCTTCAGGGAGCGTGGCGAGAGCTACCAGACTGTGCCGGAGCTTCCAGGGCACTCAGGGAAAGTTGACTTTCTGTGCCTGCCACACCACGTCAGAGCAAAGCTGAGTTTGGAAAGAATTTTCTGAAATGAGCTTTGCTCAGTGGACAGACCTTCAAAGGCCACAGAGGGCTACAAAGGGTTTGGTTCTCGCATCCAGCACTTCAGAGGAACCTGGGTTTGGAGTGCCCTGACAGACCCCTCTGAAGGCACATCCCCACCTCTGGATGCTCCTCCCCCTGTCAGACAGACTCTTGGTCATTTTTTTGCTGTGGATGGTCTTTCAGACACTTCCCTCTTGTCCAGACTCTTGGGCCCTCCTTGTTGCAGGCTCCTGAAAAAGTCTTGGATTCTGAAGAGCAATAACTGCCCTCTGGCACTGGGAAGCCATTCCCTGTGTCCTGTCCCTCCAGCCCTTGGCCCCAGTCCCTCTCCAGCTCTCCTGGAGCCCCTTTAGGCCCTCCAAGGGGCTCTGAGCTCTCCCTGGAGCCTTCTTGTCTGACACCTCTCCTCTCTGCACTCAATTTCCCCCCATCCTTTCACAGGCGATGAAACTCCAGGAACGAGGTCTCCTGCTCGGGTCATTCCAGCGCAAACTTTGAGTTCCAACACCTTCCCCCTCTGCTGGGACTGCCAAGGGGAGGATGAGCCCCTGTGCCACTCAATAGGACAGGGGGAAATGGCTTTGAGCTGGAAGAGGGTGGGATTAGATACCCGGGGATAAATCCTTCCCTGTGAGGGTGGGCAGGCCCTGGCACAGGGTGCCCAGAGCAGCTGTGGCTGCCCCTGGATCCCTGGCAGTGTCCAAGGCCAGGCTGGACATTGGGGCTGGGAGCAGCCTGGGACAGTGGAAGGTGTCCCTGCCATGGCAGGGGTGGCACCGGATGGGCTTTGAGGTCCCTTCCAACCCAACCCATTCCATGATTCCATGAATTTCCACCATAAATCAGCTCCAAGGAGTGACAGCACCCAATTACCTTCAATTTGCAACCCGATCATGCACGGCCTTCCCCAAACTTCATCGTTAGCAGCTGCTCAAACCTCCCCTCACCCGACTGACTTCTCCTCGCTGCCTCCAACCCTGTGGGGACCAATTTGCCGCCATCCACCCATCCAACCTTGCCCTGCACCTGCAAACACCTTCTGCCACCTCAGCTGCGGGACTTCTGCGGGCATTTGGAGGCGGAGGAGTTTTCCCAGGGCCTCTGTGTGTGTGTGTAATGAGCCCTCACATCTCCAGCGGTGCTGGATTTCAGCTCAGGCAGCCAAATTCTGCTCCCTTCCCTGCAGATTTGGGAGCACACACACACACTCACACACTCACACACACACACACACTCACACACTCACACACACTCACACACTCACACACTCACTCACACGCTCCTCTCACGAAAACCACTTTTGTTCTGTCTTGTTTTGTTCTCTTACACAATAAAAACCCCGGCTGGCTCAAAGCCCCTCTGCTCAGCGTGCAGCGAGAAGCACAGGTTGGGCCAACCCCTCTCCCTGCAGGGATATCCTGTCTGCACTGCTCCTATCGTCGGGAAGAGGCTGGCAGGCTGGATTTGGGGATCCATCCAACCCCCACCCTGGCTCCCCCTTTGCCAGGTTACCAGGGTTTGTCCCTGCCCCGTGCCCTGCCGCGTGCTGCTGGATCCCCTTCCAGAGCGTCACAAACCAGCTCAGGGGACAGCTCTGTGGTGTCAGGAGCGGAGAGAGCGGCCCGAGCTGACGGGGACCGTCGGGGCCATGAGGATGTGCACGTACCCTGTGTAGGGTGTCTGCCTGCAGAGACCTGCGTGGCACCAGCCCCGGGGTGGGGACAGCGGCGTGGGCACTCCTGGGCAGGAATGTCAGCGCCGGGAGCCCAGGGCACCTCCAGTGTTAGGTGGCACCTCAGGTTTTAGGTTTCTCAAGGATGCCTCATGCAGGGCTTGAGCACTTAATCCCCTCTGGATCGAGCTCTGTGGACACGGGAGCTGCTGGTGCACGAGCCCTGCAGAGCCGCTTACGCTGGGCGTGCCCCGCTCTCTGTTTTTTTGGCAAGACCCGACCCATTAGGCATGTGCAGGGCTTGCCAAAGCCACACAAAAGAGGCAGAGCTGAGCCCTCAGACGTGTGTGAGTGCAGCAGCCCCAAAGCTGGTGGTTACAGCACTCCCAGGGCTGAGGGAGAGGCCAGGTGGGAATTACCTCACCTGGTTCGTGCCCTGGCTCTTCCAGAGCCCCCCGAGAAGGAGAAATGAGGTTTTCTGGGATGGGATTTTTGTATCTTTCCTTGGAGTTTGCACAAGTCATTAAATACTGGCTAAAACAGAAGTTTGGAAGTAAATGGGCTCCTGGGTAGAGCGAGAAGAGACCCTGAGACCTCTTCCTCCCAGTTCCTCATCTATCCCAGGATAAATGACCAGTTCTGGTGCTGAACTTCTGGAGAACAATCCCAGTCCATATTCCCCTGGTGCACAACCCCATCCTTTGCATTTCCCACCAATTTAGGCCGCTCTCTGCTCAAGCTGGGCCTCCTCTGAGCCCTCACCTGTGGATTCACCATCTGAGACAACAGCACCTCTGAAAATCCATGTTTCTAGAACATCCTCGCCTTGCCATGCAGGCAGGAGAAGCCTAAAATGGAAAAATCTGTGTTTGGGCTTTTCCCAGGGCTCTGGAGGAAGAGTGGCAGAAAAATGGGGCCAGACCTCACTTTTCCAACAAAGTGGATTTGCAGTGCTGGGTAATCATCAGTTCAGAAAGTTTGGCAATTTCTGTGGCAGAGGGATGAGCGTTATTGAGGAGAGAGAAGGGGAGTGGGAATTTGGGTCTGGGGAGAACAGTGAGAGGAACATCTGACCTGCAGGTGTGACACCCGAGCCCAGGGGACAAAAGGGACACAGGGACTGAGCTGGGGCCACGCAGGAGCTGAGGGAATGCTCTGAGGGGAAGGGGGAGCCGTGGTGGGAGCAGAGTGGGGGCACATCTGGGGCAGTGGAGGAGCAGAGCTCAGCACAGGGCACTGGGGATCATGGGAGGGCTGGGAATTATTTGGGTTTCAGTGAAATTATCCAGGATTTCCTTGGGAAGGGTGTGAAAAAATGAGACAGGGATTACCCCAAGGATGGCTGAATTTCCCGATACTTCCTCCAGCTCCTTGAAGATGGGATTTAAGGAGGCTGTTCCCTGCTTCCAGCACTCAGAGCTGCACTGGGGTTCTAAGTTTCCATTGGGATTGGATGCCAAGAACCCCCTGGAGCACCTGGATGGGCTGGGACTGGCCCTGTCAGCCACCCCCCAGTGTCTCTGCACGCTGACTGGAGAATCAGACCTGGCAGGATTGGAAAAGCCCTCTAAGATCCTCTCCTCTCCTCTCCTCTCCTCTCCTCTCCTCTCCTCTCCTCTCCTCTCCTCTCCTCTCCTCTCCTCTCCTCTCCTCTCCTCTCCTCTCCTCTCCTCTCCTCTCCTCTCCTCTCCTCTCCTCTCCTCTCCTCTCCTCTCCTCTCCTCTCCTCTCCTCTCCTCTCCTCCTCCTCTCCTCTCCTCTCCTCTCCTCTCCTCTCCTCTCCTCTCCTCTCCTCTCCTCTCCTCTCCTCTCCTCTCCTCTCCTCTCCTCTCCTCTCCTCTCCTCTCCTCTCCTCTCCTCTCCTCTCCTCTCCTCTCCTCTCCTCTCCTCTCCTCTCCTCTCCTCTCCTCTCCTCCTCTCCTCTCCTCTCCTCTCCTCTCCTCTCCTCTCCTCTCCTCTCCTCTCCTCTCCTCTCCTCTCCTCTCCTCTCCTCTCCTCTCCTCTCCTCTCTCCTCTCCTCTCCTCTCCTCTCCTCTCCTCTCCTCTCCTCTCCTCTCCTCTCCTCTCCTCTCCTCTCCTCTCCTCTCCTCTCCTCTCCTCTCCTCTCCTCTCCTCTCCTCCTCCTCTCCTCTCCTCTCCTTCCTCTCCTCTCCTCTCCTCTCCTCTCCCGCTATCTCCTCTCCCCTCCTCTCCTTCCTCTCCTCTCCTCTCCTCTCCTCTCCTCTCCTCTCCTCTCCTTCCCTCTCCTCCCTCTCCTCTCTCTCCTCTCCTCTCCTCTCTCTCCTCTCCTCTCCCTCGCCCTCCCTCTCCCTACCCCTCCCTCCTCCCCTCCCCCTCCCTCCCTCCCCTCCCTCCCCTCCCTCCCTCCCCTCCCCTCCTAGAAAAGCTAAGCACCAGTAACTCCGACTGGAAGTCAGTGGGAGCTGTGGTTGCCCAGCATCACTGAAAACTCAGACCCTGTGAATGTAAAGACGCAAACGCTCACATAAGCAACCAGTACAGAATACCACTTCATCATTTCACAGGAACTTACAATACAAAACGCTGAGATCTGATTATCAGAAACGTAGGTCTATGTCAACTCAGAGGTAGTTACTAACATCAGTACATAATACTTATATAGAGATAAAAAGGTCTAAGACTATTTGGTTTGTTCTGAGTAAGCAGGTCTGTAGACTATTCTGTAAAGAAAAAACAACATTACATGGTATATTCCCTGAGCAAAGTTCTTTGTCCTGAGTATGTTATGTAACAGTGATAACATTCTAATATATAAAAATAAAACCTTAAGCTTTCAACAATAAGATAGGGTTTGGTATGTGCTCTTAGCAGTTCAGTCTGACTTTGGTGCACACAGTGATTTCAAACAGCACCAATAAAAATCCACATGTTGAAAATATTTCCTTATCTCAGCTCTGAACTTCTTACATATAAACAGGGAATGACCAGTTTTCAAATCCACAATTGCCTATTTCTATAAGGAACTTTGGTTTAAATTTTCAAAGTGACCTAAGTTTTGCATCTTTGCTGTTTAACCTGGTTTTTACACCGACTAGGAGGTTAAGCAATGCCACTTTGATTTGTCTACATAATTTAAATAAGGTTACTATCCTTACGTAAGGCAAGGAAGTTCTCTATAGATATATCACATTCAATATCGTCAAAGGTAAGCTTTGCATTAGCATACTGAGAACTTCAGTATAAACCTTGAGATTCTTGCAAACACTGGCAAGGAATTCACACAAAATAATTCTCTTGAAATTGTGCCCTTCACAATGTGAGGAGTTTGATTACTACCTGTTCACTGAAGCAGCAGCAGCAGCACCAGTAAAAGTCTCATCTGGCAGGACAAGTGGGAAGGGAAGGCCACGCAATGAGCCAGCTGCATACCTGTTGTAACTATCGGCTGCAGAGGAGCTACCACGGTAAGACTTTGGCTCGCTGCAGCCTTTCACACAGGCTGTTTCTTTAGTTTGATTATCCGAGCTTAAACCTACCCGACACTTTCAAGCTTTAACAGCCTGTGTTTATTGCCAATGTTAAGGATTATACAGGTTTCTCTAATTAACTTACATCCACAATGGGATTTGTCAGAGTACGTTATCTTACGTATGACTTGGTAATTCAAAAGTTACAAATGGAAAGCGACTTGAAGTTTTGATAGGCTCCAACTCTATTAACCCCGAGCAAGGCCTGCAGCCCAGGGAGCCTCACTCTGAGGCCACCAATCTTTCTCCTCTTTCACACAGAAGTGTGTGGTCCTAGTGAACTCTGGACCAAGGCTGATCAGCAGCAGCCCCCAGTTCACAAGAAGTAGAGGATGTCCAGGGCTTCTGGCAAATTTGCAGGTCCCTTCACCCAGGCTGGTCTGCACACATGCTCTATCATCAGCAAGGGAGGCTAGCTGAGCAACCCCAAGTACCCATCAACCTTTATTCTTAAGAAACTATTTAGCCCAGGATCTCATTAGCTTTGCATTTTGTTTTCTTTTAAACCCAAACAAACAACAGCAATAAAAATCCCTAGGGAGTTCTCTCCATGGTATTTCAACAGAAAATAAGGGGGAAGACCCTTCAAATTGAGGGACACTACTTGGGACCAAGAGAAATTGCTGCTGCTGCAGCTACTACTGCCACCAAGGTACCCTAAATGTTCACAGAATACAAATGGCTAACCAGGATGGTATCCTGACACCACTCAAAAGGGTCTGTTAGGTAACAACTTATACATTCTCCCCTACACAACAGACATCTAAATTACAGTTACAATCATATTAATTTAACAAGACGTTTCGAGAAACCATCACAGAAACTACACATTCATTGTCTTTTCTGGAGCTTTAAACTCCTCACCAACAAAGGGTGGTGGCAATGAGAGTTGTTTTGAGTCATGACACTGCCCTGCACCGCATGGGGAGGGGAGGGGTTTTGATACTTTGGGAAGATGAAAAAGGAAGTAATTAAAATTGATGGTATGGGGGATGTCTTAGTATCTTTAGTACCATATGGCAGCTTTAAAATATGAAAGTATCCTTTGGTTCACAAGAGAAGTAACAGTCTTGATCTCAGTTCTCTGTGTGGTTTATCAGGCTTGGTTTGTTTCTGAGTGAAATTTCTTGGGTTTTCTTGTTTGCTTTTTGAACACATTTGGAAACAGGTTCTAGGAATGAGTTCAGGAACATTAGGTACTGTGACTATTGCTTCACAGTAATGTCTGGTGGGATCTGGAGAATGGTCTGATGGAAAAATATATATTTATAGATATGTACACATACACACACTCGCATGCACACTCATACAGACACACACGGAAGGTAAAACGTAATGCACCCTGCTCAGATGTATTTTGTTTGGAGTGATTTGTCTATTAAAGAAAAAAACAAAAAAACATTCACAGTTCCTCAACAGTAGTTAAAATTCCAGGTCAGCTACTGATAATGAAATTGTTTCCCCTGTACTTGCATGAGGTAGACATCCCAAGAGGGTAAAAAAAACGGAACATTATGACAAATGCATTAAGTTTTTTTCCTTTTCTGAACAGAAGGCCCCTTTCTGTTCGGTTCTTCAGGCGACGCAGACAACTTACTCGACGAAGCTTCCTGTGGTGACCTGCCCGAGCGCTCCGAGACCTCCGACCTGCCTTCCTGAGAGTACGATGGAGACGAGAAGCCGTGCGTTCCTCCCCCTTCTCTCAGGAAGGCAGAAGTGGAAGGCTGTGGTTCGGCTTCGTGTCTTCCCTGAGAACTAGTGGGCTGCTGCGAGACAGTTTTATGGGGGCAGTTAGCCACCATGTGCATGATGCTCTGACAGTAATGGCACTTCTTTGGCTGCGGAGGTAGACTACATTCTTTAGCGTGGTGGTCGAGGCCACCACAGTTGTAGCATCTAAAACCAAAGAGAGACAGACACGGAGTTATGCAATGCAGCGTCAAACGGGAAGGTTTCCGGCGGGCCCGGGCGCCGGCCCCACTAGAGGGCACCAGATCTCCAGGCACCGCCGCCGCGGTGTCCCCGCTCGCCCCGGGACTCGCGCGTCCCGCCGCTCCCGCGCCCACCGAGATGCTGCGGCTCGGCCGCTCCCGGAGCCAGGTCCCGAGGGACGCGGTGCTCGCAGCCAGGGAAATCCAGGCCCGAGGAGGGACGCGGTGCGGGCTGGCTCTGTCCCAGCGCCCGGCACCTCGGCTCCAATGGCTCAGCCCAGGCACGGCGGGCCAAGGCTCTGGGCCAAACCTTTACGGCGGGGACACAGGGTCGGTAATGGCATTGACGGGTTCGACTCAAAATAAACTCAGTGGAGCCCCGGCAAGAGTCATGAATCTGGGTTCGTTTGTTTTCTCTCAAAACTCCCAACCCACGTGCACGTGGTTGTGCCCGGGGTGCCCGCTCCCATGGGATGCGCTGCCGGGAGCCCAGGGGTGCAGAGAGCCTCCTCCAGCCGCACGGACACGGCTTCTGCCACACTTCTCAGACACGGCTGAAGCCCACAAACTCTTCTATTTAACCTTGTTAGCCAGGGGAGTCCTGAAGAACTCTCCAGCAATTCCTTACTGAATCCTTTGTAACACACACCAGGAACACCAGTTACTGGATTACATTATTCTAACACACGATACAAAGAAATAATTACACGCCTTTGGCATGGTGACCTTATGTGCACCACTGAGTTTTCTATTTTGGCTGGTTTTGTATGTTTCTGTTTCTTTGTCTTATAAAACTTGCACTGAATGCATAGACATTTCATTTATAATAATCTATCATGTTACTGGAAAGAACTAAACAAGTATTTTTTTTTGATTGTTTTTTTTTTCCCCTTAACCACCAACTAATTTTAAAAAAATATTTCACAAATACTTAGGTCTGTGGAGTCAACTTAAGGATTTAAAAAAAGACTAGCCAGAACTATGAACAAAATACTGCAACATGCTCTGGATCAAGCCCACATAAAGATATTTTACATTTTCAGATTCCTGGAAAGTAGCAAGGCACCATTTGACTATTTCACCTAGTATTTAGTAGTCACTACTAGTTTATTCAATATCAAGAAGTTTAGTCTGTGCAAAGCTATATGTACAGCTGCAGTACCACCTACTGAATTTGCTTTACCTTGCAAAGAAATGCTATTGATAAAACCTGAGTGATTTTTAAAAAGATTGCAAACATCAACATTTGTAAATCCACTCCATGAGACAATCCCTGGCACCTCCCCCTTCACATCTTCATCAATAGTAGCAAGATACCAACCATATCTTCATTTCCACAGACAAAGAAAAAACAGCACAAGCTGCCCATGGCATGCTGCATGCCATCATGTCCTACAAGACTGACCTATAATTTAAAGAAGTTAAATAAAGAACAGAACTTCATTATCCTTTCAGAAATTATTGTAATTTATTGTTGCATCTTCCTTTAAAATGAGTAAAAAGAAACCAAGCCCAGTACAATGAACTCTGCACTTCTACAACAACTGCAGTAACATATTTTAGGTGAACTGGTTCCATTTTGATATCACCACTGCACTGAAGTTTGATGTGATTTTTCAGTGGAATTTGAAGACTATGCATACACCACTCTGTCTGCATATACTACAGACTAACCCCTGAAGAGACACAGAGTCTAACAAAGCTTCCCTTCAATCACAAAGAAAATAACATGTACAAGCCCCATTATCACTTAGTATTGATTTCCCTAGCACAGGAAGGGAAATGACATACTAAGTACATTGTAAAATCCAAACATCCTGATCTAAGACCAAAACATCAAGCTTTTTTCTCCTAGGCTTAAAAAAAATAATTTTCCAGTTATTAAACAGTATCACTCTGACTACTTTTTCCCAAATCATTGCAGGTATTTTCAAATTAGTGCTCCCCCACTTAAGAGTATGTTCAGCATTCAGTCTTTCTAACTGGCATTCAGCCGTGTTTCCAGCACAAGCTTTCTAAATACCTTCTGGAAAAAATAATAAGGAAATAAGCCTTGCAATTAGAGAAACAAAACACCAGCAACAAGTAAAAATCTTTAAGTGTTTTACTTTCTCCCCTTCCAATAAACACATCTAAAAATTCACAAATGTGGTATTGATTGTAATTTAAGTTATATTAGAGAATTATGTTTATTACTACCTTTGTCATCAGTTTCTAGCAGTGTACTTGTTCCTGGGATAAGTGCATTATAATACAGTATAGCAAGAAGTGTGCAGAGATTCTGGAAATCATGTGTTTTATCTTAATTCAGAATATGGAATTTTATAGCTGTGAATGCATCAGCACATTGCTTTTCTCCCTTAATATCACATCTGTTTAGAACAGCTGAAAAAAAGAAAAAGTTTGAAAATAGGGTAAAGGGCCTCAGTAGCAGGGTAGGCAGTAGCCACGGACAAATCACTTTAATCAGTCCCTGTGGTATGCACTGTGTTATCCAATTCAGTGGACCATTTCACTCACCAATTGGCAAAGAACCTGCTCAGGGCCCCTGCTTCCACTCAAGCAGTCTCCATCACCCTTTGCATGTATACTTATCAATACATCCTATTCGCAAAATATTGTAATTCCTTGCATTTATTTAAACTGCGACTGAAATGTCACTGTAGAAGAAAAACTCTATCAGAAGCAGCTGTGATTAAACGCTGATTTGGCTTTTTGTGGATGTTTTTCGTTACAAATCACCTCAAGCATCTGGGTAAAGTGTCACATTACAATATACATGTGCCAGCCTGGGTGTGCCTGGACTTACACAGGAGGGTGGTATTTATTCAGCTCTTTTAACTATTTATTCATTCTTTGTCAATCAACAAAGATCACACCTCGCTCTGAAATGCCTTCCCTTTCCAAGGGAACTGGTCAGCCACCTCAGAGCTCACAAATGATGCATGGCATCACCCCCAGGCATTAAGGTACGGCATTAACCCTTTCCCCTCAGCGCTTCAGCCCTTTGCCCCTCTCTGCTGCGTGCACTGATGTTACAACACCGTGAAAGGTGACAGCACCATGTGCACATGGGAGCTCACACATCCACATCTCTGTGTACACACACACACACAGAACAATACACAAGCTCACTCCTGCCATGAAAACTGACCAGTTCTCATTCCACTCTGTTCTCAGAAACTCTAGATTAGTGCAACCACTAAGCAAGTATCTCTTCACTTCAGAAGCACCATGGAAATAATGTATGTTAGCTTAAATACAAGATACAAGTTTATATGTAAATTACATCATGAGATGAATAAAACACAAAAAGCCCTTAAATGTGCAATTATAATAGAATCAGCACTTACAGAGAACAAAAGTAAGAAGGATTTGTTAAAATAGGATTGTCTTTCTCACAGTAGGCTTCCATGATTTGCTAGGTAGCTTCAGGCTCAAAAACATAAAGAGATGGCAATTATCCTAACGGGAAATCCTTTCTTCACTACATCACTGACAGGAAGGTGAATCAGGGTGATTTTTTTATATAAAGAAGATGAACATCTTAATAGAGGAACACCTTGAGGAACTTGTCTAGCATTATATTTCAATACTTTCAAAAAACCTGTAACATTAACACCCACTAATGAAGAAAGAAGAGAGCATATAGCAAGGTTAAAAAAACCTCCTAAATTCTCCTTCACTATGGATTTGTGACTGCACAGAACTATACATATTAAAGGAAAAGTGAAGAAGCAGAAGTGTACAGATTCCAACATAAACAATGCTGTATTAATTGCAAGAAGCTGATGACTGAAATAGATTAGAAGTACTCAGTTTCACAACCAAATAATACTATCTAGTCTTCAGCTTTTTTCCTTGTTCCAGCAGTCAGATACTCCTACTTAGGAAGCACACCCCAGCCCTAAACTTTTTAAAACAACAATACCTCTGCCTGGCAAACACGTTTTCCACAGTAACAGCTCAGATGGGTTAAGCAGCACTAGGTAGGGTAAACACAACTGCTTGCTTCTTTGAGCTGTTTTATAATATAATTTAGATGATAATCCAATATATATGACAAGTAGAGAATAATGTGTGTAGCTCCAGACTGTTATCTGTTGAGAGAAGAAGCTGTAAAATTACCCTAGTGACTGACTTGGGGGAGGGGGAGCAGGGAATAAGGGGTTAATGTCTAACAGGGATAGGAAAGGGAGGAAAAGGGGTACAGTTAGAGGAAGACTAAAATAATTCACCAGGATATACCCCACACCAATTCCTCTTTTGTTCTTCCTTTCTGAATGTTATCAGACAACAAAAAAAAAAGATTCTTGGCTAACAATAGTCCAGGTTGCAATGTTAATGCCTTGAAAAATGGCATGGAATTCTAACAGCATGTGCACGTGAGATGCTGTTACAACACACTGAATGCAACTGTGCAGTTAAAGCATAAAGGAAATGTTTAAAATCTTACCTAAATGTGCTGTCCTTTTTAGCTATTTCTTTCACAGTATACCTAAAGAAAGGCAGATGGAACATGGAGCAGATCACTTCAACAACACTATTTTGTAAATGGCTGTAAAGGGAGGTTAAACTATCCGTGATCTAACAGAAAAATGGCTCTTAGACATAACTAAGATTTTCACTACGTAAGGCTTCAGTGACTTGTCTTGAAAATAAGGCCACGAAACACTGCAAAGGGATGCTTCTCACCACCTGGATGTGACACTTAGAAAAGCTCAGGGTGGAGTGTGCTTGCTCAGGCACTACCTGGGATGAGTGAGAAAGACCTCCAACACCTCAGCAGGGCTGAAAGGATCTTCTGGACTATTGAGGATCTGCTAATTTCGAGTTGTCTTTGTTACAGCTTGAAAGGCCATGTTGGATGAGGCTCTGAGCAACCTGGTCTACTGGAAGGTGTCCCTGCCCATGGCAGGGGAGGATGGAACTAGATGGTCTTGAAGGTTCCTTCCAACCCAAACCATTCTGTGATTCTATGATAAACACAAGTATATTTTAATGGATTACTTAAATATTCCAGTAACCATATCTTGGATATCAAATTTGTCACAACAGCATCCGAAGGCCGACAGGAACACAACTGATTACTGCTAAACTGGCACTTCTTGCACATTACAGTATTATAAAAAGCCTAAGCACTTTTACTTAATAATACTTAATAATATGAAAATCCTCATTGCTGAGAAGCCTGCACTTAAAAGTAAAAAATCCCAAACCAGTTTGAGTATTTTTTAAAACAGGCCATTACCCTTCTTCCTTAAAACCGTGCACACAGACATCATCCTTTAGGAGCAAAAAATGCTGAAACTAAGTATGAGGCTGCAGTCACTGCAACCTAAAAACAGGCAACAACTGCCTGTGGAAAACAAAAGAGTTTGGTCAGGTGCCAGGGCAGTAAGCTGCAGGAGGAGCAGGAATCCATGGCAGGGGAAGAATAGGGGAGATGTTGGGACCCTTGCACTGGACACTGCTGGCAGTTCACTCCTTCATCTGCAACTTTTACTGGGAGATTCCCTTGCAGGCATTGTTTTGGAAGATTCACACACACCCCCATAACCCACTTTTAAGCAGCATTAAACCTCAGGAAATACAAAGTCAGCCTGTCATTTTAAAAAATCATGGGGCACAGAAAGGAGCCTCGCTGCTGGGCAGGGCAGTGCTCCCTCACTGCCAAGCTGTGCCCTACAGCTGGACTGCTCTCTGCACCCAACAGGGAATTCACAGGCAGAGAAGTGGCCCAGCTGTTTTGTTTTTAGCGGATGAAAACCACTGGTGAGCTAACAAGACACACAGAAGATGAGCAGAATGCACACACGCCGCTCGTGCCCTCCAAGAGGGAAATGGATGGAATGTTTCTGCTCACATGCACATTGCTGGGGCTTACACCATTCTGGTTATCAACCTTTAAATCTTAAGCTGTAGCTGAATGTAGGAGAGAATACAGGTAACTTTGAAAACACTCTAATAAGGTATTAGAATTCAAAATAGTGAATACTAAAATACTACTGAAATAATAATTTAAAGTCAAGTGAAATTATCTTGTTAAATAAACTAGAGTAAGGAATATTTACCCTCTTCATCAGAGCATTTATGGTTTGTCCATCAAGAAGGCTTACAGTGAGGCAGAAAACCTCACTAGCACCCTCATTTACCAATCCATGGAAAAAAAATCAGTTTAATTTTAAAACTGTAAGTATTTTTAATCAAAAATGTTGTAAAACAGCATATTATCAATTCAGAAAATGGCACACTGTTGCCACATTCAGGTTTGTGCTGGTCCTGTGAGTATTTGCTACCATGAACTCCTCGTTCATGCAAAACACTGTGCAGAGGCGACATGCTGGGAAAGTTAATTGCAGGCTGGCATTCTTCAGTGAAATTCAGTTAGAAAATTTCCTGTGCTTTACTAGCTTTTTGAGATACATAACAGAAATATAATTTTAAAAAAACAGATAACCTCTTAAACAAAAAAAAGATGAAATACAATAAAAATGCTCCCCTATCTATTTGTCCTGTGAATCCTACAACTCATGATAACGTAGCAGAGGTCCAAGACATTCAATTTTGTGAGAAAAACAAGGTCCCTCCATTTTTTTAAGCTTGCCTTCTTTCATTTTACAGATAGCCCCAGCATGCTGACACAAACCCACACTGTCTGCAAGGCTTCCAATAACACAGGGTGGAATATTGATGATGTTTACTCTTGTTACAAATAAATAAATAAAAATGCTCTGTTGTAAACTCATCAGATCGACTAGTTTTCTGTGGTTAGTTCTAAATCAATCTATTTTCCCCAGTGTATCACAGAAGTAATATCAATAGGTTACGGTCTTTTGTTGCTCGGGTTTCCCCTCCCCCTTCCCCCCAACAAAGAAGCTGACAAACAACGTGGGGCATTTGCCTGATAAATCAGGCCTGTCAGGATACAATTTAGCTTCAGTTCATGAGGAAATAAAATTGTTTAAAATCTGCTAATACAATTTTACTGGAAGGGGATGGGGCTTTTTTTGTTTTGTTTTTTTTTTTACAACCAAGAACAACAATGAAACAGAAAGGTGGTTCAAAATGCAGCCTTTTTCTCCACAAAAATGGAAAGGACTACAGAGACAGCAGATCTTAAAAAATAACTTAATAACTTCAACAGTGTGGTTTCCATTCTTCCTTTCCATGAAACCTTATCTCTACTATCCACTCAGCTCCCTTTACAGGCATGGAGGAAAATTATTTGTCACATAATCACACAAAAATCCTTCGGAAATGCATCCTCATGGAGGAATGATTTGGATGTATTTTCATTTATTACAACAAAAGGGTTTTCTTTATATTAAGAGCTAAAAACTCCTGAAATAACAATTTAAAAAGTGAAGTCTTTTTTCTAAATAACATGAAAGATGGTTTTGCTCCAATAGTATCAATATAGCACGGAAAGAATGTGTATACTTTAATGGCTTTAAGCCATCCAGATAAAGCAGATACGAAATCAGCGATGGTTTAAGGAAGTTATGTTTTAAACAGTCATATATCACACATTTCAAACATGAAATGTTATACCAAGATTTCAAGTAAGGCTACTACTGTTAATCTTTTTGCACTATGAAACCACACACACAAATACTCTCAACCACGGACTTCCCTTGTAAGCTTTAATTTCTGTGGGAATAATAAAAGAAACCAGTTTTTCAACGAAAACAGCTCTGTCCGCAGTAATTTTTTAAGAAGTGAGTATGTTCCGCGGTTCATGTTGGTGGAAAGGCTGCCTGGGCTCTGCTCCGGGCATTGCTGCCCCGTGTACCCACATCTGCAGCCCTCTGCCAGGGCCAGCCGGGGTGCGGCGCTGGGCGGGCGCGGGGTGGCCGGAGCTCAGCAGACCTCGGCTGCCTGTGTCTGAAAGCGCTGCTCCGTGCCCCTGTTTACAGAAGCCTAGCTCGGTAACACTAGAAGCCTTTCACAGAGGTGGCTTGAGCCTCCTGGCCATGTGGATAAGGATGCACGCTGCATAAAACCGGCTCAGCTCTTTCTGGGTCAGTGAGGTGCTGTTCATGAGCTAAGAGGCATGCCTGACCTTATCTGCCTCTCAGCAGAGCTGGTTCCAGGGTTTCCACATCCACTGATCAGTTAATCCACAGATGAGATAAAAAGGAGCAGGTAACTGGGAATCAGTTGTTAAAAATTGCCTTCTCCATTTTGTTCCTTATTTCATCACTAACATTAGCAGCAAATACAACAAATACAGCAAATACAAGTGACACCAACTCACAACAGCAGGAAACAGCAAATGGCATCCTGGCAGTAGGCTGGAGCACTGAAGCAAGCAGTGGTAGAGAAAGAGGAGGAAGAAGGTTGCTCTGGAAGTTCATAACCTATTCTTCCTCCCCAAATACCAGTTTAGAGTGGTAGGACTTTAGGTATCTCATATAAATCAGTATCAGGCACAAAGTTTGAGAAATATCTGCTGACAGGAGTATGGACTGACTTAGAGGCTAGCCTTGAAATGGATTCTCCTATTATATACACCAAATTAGATGACTTGCATGAATATAGGCTTCACGAGTGTTAAGGATTGCAGGATTTGACCAGCAGCTCACATTTTAATTTCATTCTTCAGAAACAAAGGGATGGTTACTGTCTGACACACTCTCTATGAAGAGACTGTGCCAGCTATCTCTATAGGGGTTCTTTCCAGAGCTCATGGCATTGATAAAGTCATGTCACATGAATCACATGGAGGGCTTCCCATCCCAAATGTGGAACAAAAGGGCATCAAACATGCTGGCTGGTTTTCCTTGAAACAGAACCTGTAAGTTCACACGTTCAATACCCACAAGAACAATTAAATAATTCAGATGCTCTATAGCCACACTTTAATGGTAAGGAACATCTGCATCACTCTGATTGCACTGACTGAGAAAGGAAGCAGTCACCTTATTCACTTTTCTGAACTTGCATCTTAAGATGTCTAAAATGGACTAGCTTCATATATTGACATTATTACTAAATGGCTGGGCTGAGCACTTTCTGTAACACATTTTTAAGAGGCTTTCAGTATCCTAAAGAAAAGAAATTATTTTGAAACTTTTCACATCAAAATGCGGAAGCAACGGTAAAGCGTGAAAAGAGGATTCTGGCTGCAACAGGATTAAGCCTTATATGTTAAAGCTTTTAATTCCCACCTGAGGCAGGTATTCTTGTTGTGCCACACTGCCTGATCCCTGAGAATTAAAAGAGAAATAATGCCATTTTCCACTATTCTGCCCTGTATCACCACCAGATTTATCCTCATCGTTAATTCTCACTGTAATTGTGTACATAAGAATAAAAAACACATTTATGCATATAAAAATTATTGTTAATTCAGAATTCAGTGTTTCCATTTTCCTTGTTTGGCCTCAGGACGGTAAATCATGCACATGTTTAATACTTATTTCTCTGAATTTTGATAATTCTGTGTACAGTTTAAAACAACGGAACATAAATAGTTTCCCTATACGTGGTAAACTGGATCACTCTATCCCTCTTGGTTGAGATTAAGCAGATTAAGTGATACCACTCCAGTAAAATTATAACAATGAAGTTAATAGAAGTTTTCTTAAATATTGCTAGTTCCCAGAAACAGAGCATCTTAATGGTCTTAGTTCTGATCTCAGTCACAAGGGTATAGATCCAGAGCAATTTTGATGACTTCACTGATCTTATTTTCTGTTATCTTTAATAGTGCAACAGAGAAAAGAATTTCCCACTGTGTATGAATTCTGAAAAGTCACCCTGCAGTAGCCAAGGCTGGTTGCAGAGGTCAGGTTGATACAAGCTGTGAGGCCACAGAGCAATGTAGGCTGAAGCTTCTTCGTTCCACCTGTAAATCTGTGTTTGCTGATTGATGTAACATTTGAAAGCAGAACACAACATAAATCACAAAGTTTAAAAAAGAAAACCAAAGAATTATGGCAAGGGTAGAGGAGTGATGTGTCTTCTGCCCATTTTTGATCATCCTTTCAGCCTAAGAAAGAATGAATGATTTCAAAATAAGGATGTTTATAGGATCAAGGATCAATTTTTCTGGCAGGACTGATGAACTCTGAATTAAGAGATCTGATAAAATAGGAACCCTACACTTAAATAAAATGTTTGAAAGCAAAGAACAATTCACATAGGAGCATCCCAGTTGTGATCAAGGCAGGGGAAGAACAGACTACAAGCTGCACATCAAGTAAACCGGCCACAGGAAAACACAATGGATATGCTCACTGAACATAGCATAACCAACTTCCTGTAGCTCTGATCAGCAATTCATACCCAAGCCACAGCTTCAATTATGGAAGCCCTGAATTCACAATTTTGAAAGCAGTCACAAACCAGAGGAGTGATTAATGCCAGCATCATGTCTGTGTCTTAACAATTCATCTGTACTCTGAACCAAACAACCCTCCGGTTATCCAGGAGCACTCGCTGGTGCAAGGCAGGAACACTGTACATTAAGAGTGGAAGTGCATGGAGGCAGAAAGGGTAACTTATTTTAATGCGAGCCCTCAAGTTGCTAGTGATAAATCAGACCACTGGTTGCTGTGGAAGAAGGCACATGTGTCTCTGCAGTCACTCAGTGAAGTGTGCACAGGCCAGCAAGGGGAACGGCTACAAGTTCTTCCAGTTTGGAAGGAAAATCCTGACTTCCAGTAAAATAAAGGATTGCTCAGTTATGCTGGTAGCCTGTCTGCTCTCCTCAGATCCCAGACTCGGGGGCATGTTAGAAGACACAGAAAGGTGACTGAGATATACTGCAGGGGCTAGGAATGGAACATATACATGTCAAATCCATAGGACTTCATTAGCCCTGACTGAAACTCAGTTCCTTCCTGCTTTAATGATTATTTACCATACTGCTACAAGGTTATGGAGACAATTCTTACTATTCATTGAGCAGTTAATTATTCTAGCGACAGATCTTCTGCAGGAAAAATTGAGAGTATCCTTCTGCCACAAGACCTTAAAATATCACAGCTGAACCAGCTGGGGCAGTGGATTTGAACTCATAGCTAGACAGAGAACCGAATCTATTCTTTTTTTTTTTCATTCTGGATAAAAGCTCAATGCTAGAGGCATTGTGAGGGAGCATGGCTTCTCAGCATCAGGCTGGAGCAGGGCCTCTCCCATCCCGTCAGTGTCCTCCACTGGCAGGAACCCTTTCTCACAGCTGCTCCTGACCGGTGGCACACGGGTGTCACAATCCTCTGTGTGTGCAACAACAAATTGTACTGGGTGCTGGTGTTGGATATCTGTATTGCTGCACCATTGTAAAACCCAAACCACCAGTCTTAGGAGCTGCTTTGTCGCTGAACTCTTCACCCTCTCCACCTGATGGAGGCCCAGAGGCTCTATCACTGCCTGTCCTCATCAGGTACAGTCTCCCCGCTGTCTTGTGCTGCTTCCATCATTGGGTGTAATCCTCTTGCAACTGGTCACTGACCCCGGTTCCCCAGACACTGAAGTTGAGAAACCCAGGTGTCTTACCTACACTCTACTAACCCTCCTTCAAAAGGCTGAACAACCACCTGAAGATTACAGCAACCTCCTGATGGAGGGAAGATTTGCATCCAAACTTGTCTTTCACACTGAGTGAGGTATGTGGTGAACTCAGGGACCTTTCGAGTAGGTTAGAAGTGTGCTCGCTGGCTTGGGCCACACAGGTGAAGGGGAGAACTCAGAAGCCAACCTGGTGATTCTTGAGGGGCTCAGCTGTAAAAGCTAGAGCACAGAGTTGCTGCTGTCCACTAAAAATCCCAACTGACACAAGAAACAGGCAGCAAGTAAAACTTGGCATTCGAGGCTCTTGGCAGCAAGTAAACATCAAATCTAGGAACCAAATGCCTTCTGTAAGGTTGGAAATAGCCACGCCTGAATAGTTTTAGCCATAGATGACAAGGGACCAGACCTTTAGAAGTTTGTTACTACCTTCAGTATTCCTGGAACAAATCAATTGTTCATTAAACTAACCTGACTCTTGAAAACCTAAAAAGACAGAAAGCTTTGCTCGTAAATCAAGATCCCTTTGGCTCTCCACCTCACAAACCTTCTATTCAAAATATCCAAAATTCCTGGAAATACACAATTCCACATAACCACAAAGTGAAGGGAGACTGTGTCCACCACCCAGGACTCTGGATTTCAAGCACAGCCCACAAACTTTCCTCATGAAAAGTCTCATCCTTCCCAGGCTCAGAAGCTGGTGATAGAACCTTCCTTCTCTGTCACAGGCAGCCTGTGCGACACCGTTAGGTATAATCAAACGTTTGCAGGTATTTAAATGCCTAAGTCCCACTGACTTCAAAGATAAGCAAGGTCCTCATAGCTTTGAAGATCTGAGTCTGTGCTGCTCAGGATTGTATCTGGTAAACCAAGGAAAGTTATGGTACGACAAAGTACAACCATATGGTGATCAGGCCATTCATTAAGTCAGGCCAAATTAATTGCCATTCACTGAACTAGCGCAGGAATCAAGCACATCCTGAACAATGCACAAAATACCTGATTTTGAAACTGTTTTCTTTGTTACAGCTATTTCACCACTGTCCAACTATTATCATGAAAAGTCATAGACAAGTTGTGAAAAGTAATTTCAATTACATCAGAAACATTACACAGAAAACAAGGGCTACCATGAGCTTAACTGGACTTCCAATAAATGTCAACCCCCCCCCACATGCCTTTTTCATTCTCTGTTGGCAGGAAGCACAAACTTGAGAATCAGATGAAGAAAGCACGCATTTTCTAAATGATAAAAAAATCCGAACTAGAATGTCCTCAATAAACTACTGTGCTCAGATTTCATTCCAGTTTCCTGCAAAGCTTTGCATAGCGAGTGCCACCGCTGCTTGCTGTCTTGGCAGCATCAGGAGCAGCTCCCAGGGTGCCCTTCTGTTTTCATATTCCGTACTGCAAAACAAGCCAGCAACAGTGTGCCGTGCCAGGCAGAACACGGGAAGTGTCAGGGATGCCGCTCCAATGCTGCAAACCATCCAGAACCATAAGCAAGTGACCAGGACTCCAGCTCAACTATTTTGCATTTCATTCACAGCTTTTACTTGGGTAATGTAAAAATAAGAGGAAGATAATTACTGAGTAAACAGCCCCCTTTCCAAGAAGAATGCTTCCAAAGACATATGATCTGCTTTCAAAAAGTCCTAAGGATGATCACTGTGATGACTGATGCAGTCGCTTAAATGCTAGCCAATTCTCAAAGGAAAATTTTCAGTTAATTCACTTACTTTTTTTTCAAATGCTAGCATTTGTTTAGCTTGCTTCATATCACACCTCCAGTTTTGAGACAAAATCATAAATCATTGCATTGGCACAATTGTGGGTGTGATAAACACTGTCAGGAGGTGGGAGGGAGTAGATCAAGCAATGAAATTCCCATTGTCCTCAGACGCTCTTGCAGAGGGACTACAATGTGGAACAGGCACACTGTCTGGGATTTACCCCTGGTCATAGCACACACATGGCTTTCACACAAATCTATACTGGATTTCTTCCTGGATTCATGAATTTGTCAATATCATAATATTCCATCTGATCCCCACCGGTAGGTGTGTGTTTGTGAAGAGAGGATGAAAGGATCATGCACTCCAAGTTCAGGCACAAGATGCAGATGTTCAACTTAGTTTTGTGTGGCTGCATCTGAATTTCCTTTCAGTTAGAGACAATGAGCTGGAAAAGAACTTAACCGACAAAAAGTAGCTGAGCTGTGTGCTTCGAGTTAAGTACACTCTAAATATAGTGCACAGAGATGCATAATATCCCTCCTCTAAGGAAATAGGTTTTTACACCATTCTTTTACATATTCCCCATAAATCAACCAGCCCTATTTCAGGTTAACTAATGCTTTTTTTATGAACTGTCCCTCCACTCACGCAGAGCATGGCTGGGCCATTTCCCACTTCATGTTCATGCAAGTTGCAGATGGACATATGCTCATACCTGCAGCTGGACTATTTTCCTTCTACCCCTTCACAGGTTCTGCCTTGCTGTGTTATTCTTTCTTCATTTTCCTACCACTGCAATGCTTCCTGTGGAAGCACTGCACCTGTCATGGCTCAGCAAGACTAGTTCTGACTATTTTCTTTTTGAGGCTATTGTTAAGGTAGGGCTTGAATCAAAAGCTGCTGCTCATGGACAGACCAGCAGCTAAAAAGGGAGAGGAGAAGGGAATGTCAATGGTTTGTCACCAATTAGTCGAGATGACTTCTCAGTTCAATTTATTTTGCCTGTAGTTACCTCAAATGCAGTGGGCAGGAAACCTTTGAGAGGAGCTTGGCAACTTTGACATGGCTGTCAAATTTACAGTATTGTAAATTTGTAAAATTACTGCATTTTACAATAATAATAGCTATGACTACAGGACTGCTGCATATAGTCAGAAACTCAAGTGTCATGTTTAAGGATGTTCCTGTCTTTGCAAAAGAGATGAACAGGCAGCACAGAGGGGCCATAAGGGTGGGTCAGAAAGCTGAAAAACTAAGTCAGAAGAGGGATAAACAAGCACAGGGCCATCCACACCAACCCCCTTATTAAAGGCACGGGAGGCCATCATCAATGGCGCTGGCTCACCTGCTGGAAAAGCCTGGAAGGCACAAAGCAACTGTTCAACCCTGGTGAGGCTGGTGCCAACCTTTCAGCAGCATGCTCAAGAGGGAGTGTGTCCCATCACAGCAGTACTGCACAGCTCACATGGAGGAAGCTCAGTATGGCATGAGCTAAAGGCCTTCCCACACGAGACTACTGACATTGCCAGGATAACTGCGAGTCAACAATGTCCGCTGGTTTTATGGTATGCAGGTTTAATTGTTTAACTTTAGGAGCAGTATGAAGTTCTGTTCCACTGCTGAACTCACAATTCATGGTCAAAGACAGCCAAGATAGCCAGGGTTCTTGTAGTGTGTTCATTTGTCATCCAGGGCAGTACTCACTCCGTTCCGTGGAACACCTTGAACACCTCTGCTGCAACAGTAGATGTAGCCTCTCTCTGTAAATTACCTTAGCTCTTTACCACAGATTTAACTGCTCAAATGCTCATCTTACAGATCATAAAACAGCTGTGAAATTGAATTATCAACTTTGATACTCATTCAATAACAATTGATTTTTATTCAAGAATGGGACACCATAGAGGACACTTGGGTTCCCTTAAATATGTCAAAGCTGAGACAAAGAACCTGATTTCTGCAAAATGCTGGGATAATTCCCATGCCTTATTACACTCAATGGCATATAAGTTAACAGGTCAACATACCTGTTTTTTAAGTTTTTTTAAAGGTTATTATCTGCCATGGTTAACTATGCTATCATCTAAGTACTTTGGTGGCGCTGAAAGCAGAATTCTTTACAACAGAATACACTTACGTGTATCAATATCCCTTTTAGCTTTAAAGTGCATTGAAGTTTTGAGGTTATCATACCAGAAACGCTGGTGGCAACATTTCTAGGGCCTCTAATAATTTCTGCTGTTACTGAATCCAGCCTCTAATGTTACAGTGTCTGTAAATTATTTGACTGAAATTCTAGTTTGTTGACAGGATTTGAAAAAAATACTTAGGAAAGAAAATCTGCACTTGGAAATAGTACTTAAAAATGATCTAAATGCTACCACTCTGTATCTTTGAAAGAGCATCAATACCAAATGTGCTTACCACACATCTTAGGCGACTCTTGCCGCGTGCGTTTAGAGTGGTGCTCCCTTCAGTCTGGCTCCAAGGTTAAAGCATCTGAAGTGTAAATTGTGTGTGACACAGCCAAGGAAACCCACTTTACTTTAACCTTGTTAATGGCGAGCCAGATGGAACCGCTGAGGCCACCCATTGTTCAGGTTTGCATTTTTGTGTAATGCCATGGTGTAGGTCCATAGGGCCTCATGAATTCCCCTCCTCTGAATATATACTGTGCTGTTAAAGGCACTGAAAGGATCAAGCTCTGCTCTGAGAGCAGCTGGCTTTGTATTTTTTTAATGGTTGTTAGCAGCAGCAGCAGGTCCATTCTACTCCCCCATTCTTCCTCTGCCCTTCTTAAAATCCTGATCTGTTGGTTCTTGAGGGAAACCAAACCCTAACTCTGACCTATATAGCACATCATACATTACCTCAGGGTCATTACCCCAAATATTCATCAAAAGTCTCAGATTCTCCCTCCCTTGCAGCCTCAGACCCTGCCCCAGCAGTTCTTAATCACACAAGTAATCATCACTGACTTCATCAACAGTCAGGTTGTAATTTCTTTCCTTACAACCCAGGTAACCCGTGACTGCATCATTTTTGTTAATGACCATTGCCTTCTGAAAATTTGGTCAAATTTCCCCTCTTTTGTGCCTTTAAGATGAAAATGGAAGTAAGAGGAGTTTGAGGAGAGACAGCCCACAGCAGATGACTCAGCCTGAGAAATAAGGGGATGCTTGCAAATTGTCAGCATTTGTGATGTAGAAGATGATACCTCACAATGCCTGTGCAATGATGCAGAATTGTCAAACATTTGCTGATGAAAAGCTGCAACACATGACTTAACAGAGGTAACAGAAAACCCACAAGACTACAGCTGGCTGCCTAGCAGGTTTCCAGTTGCTCTGCAAGATAACATAATTTTGGGAGAGGGGAGTACTGTCTCCCGGTCTACTCCGGCTGTGGTGCATGCTGTTCTGCACAGGATGAGAAAAGCACAAAGCCATCTCTCCAGCCCTTCCTCCCCAATGGGCCTTCCATCAGGAAAGCAAACTGCACCTCAGGAAAAGGAGGCAGCAGCCAGAAATTACTGAATTGCACCATTGAGCACCAGACAATGTGTCTCCCTCTTTGCAGAGGACTTCAACAGTGCAGTTAGCACAACCTGTGAATGGCACTAGAGGGATGCTGCAAACAATTATCTGTTCTTACAGAAACTACACAAAGGCTTTGGCAACACTGAGGCTGACTAGGCTATTAAAAGAGCTGAGAAACCATAATCAATACTTTAGAGCAAATTCCCTGATCTGTTCAAAGTGGCTTGCTTTTGCACTACACTGGCAGAGTAAGGAAGGGAAGGAAATCCTACTACCTGATTCCCAGGTCAGTGCCTCATCTGGTATAGGAGACACGCTACTCATTGGAATATATCATACCCCTGCCGTTCCCAGCTAGTCTGTGTGCCTTTAGGAAAGGGAGCCAGGAGGCACCTGAAGCTCAGCAGTGCTTAGCCTGCTCTAGGCATGAACTGGAGCAAAGAATCAGGACCTGATCATTTATTTTCTTTCCCCAAACTGCTCCAGGTGCTGTCAGAAGAGTCACTTCCACCATCCTACATGCTCCCCAAAACCAACAAAATTCCAGCCAAACTCTTTCCTAGGGTTCCTGTAACCTGACACAAAAACTCTGGGGCAACCATGGCTGGCGGGCAAAGGGGAAGACCAATCTACCCCAATGTTCCCCAATGACCAAGGGCAACCACAGGAGACACACCAGCAGGAAAGGCAGGGCATGATAACTTCTGCTTTCCCCCACAAATGCCGAGTTTAAATTCTGTCCCTAACCCCTTCATCTTTTACATAAATAGTAGGGTGCAACTTAGGAAAGTTATTTTGAACTTGAAAATTTCTTTAATATGGTTGTCCTTAAAGGCTATCTATATGGTGGTTCTGGCATCAGTGGGAGATGCTGCACAAGGCACAGCACTTTTATATTCACCGTGTTGTTAAAACCATTTCTAATTCTAAATAATAAATTACAGGGGAGCATGGGAGGTTCAAAACCAAGTAAAGCTCAGTAAACTATTTTTCACCCATTTCAGAGTTCATGTATTGCACTTTCTTTCAACTAATAACTTTCCCTTGCACATTGTAACAGATCATTTTTAAAGGCCAGACTACTTTTAGTACATTTCCGTTGTCTAAGAAAATTACCTAGTTAACAAAATACAAATACTAGATAAAGTAAATAATAAAAATAAGGCACAATTTGGAACTGATAAACTAACATTGCACTTCATCCACTTTTTCTAATTTTCCCATGTCTTCTCTATTAGCAGGATGCAAAGCTGTCATAAATATTTTGAGATTGGACAGGCTTGATTGCCATTGCCTGCAGTTCTTACGTCCTTTTTTCATGAACATTCTTTAGTCCTAAGTCCGTATCTCAAAGCAAAAGCTGTTAATAACCCTGGACTGATGTGCTCAGTACTTTAGCACCCTAGGATGGAGATTATATGCCCCCCTTGATTTCAGCATGTTAAGCTTCCTTGAAGCTTTGTTTCTTTCAGAGGCAGCTGTCTGCATTTCCATACCTTACCCTGCCTCTTGCCACCAGAGCTTAAATCACATGTGTATCAGTTAGAAAAACCAGCCACAAAATTATTTTTCCTATGAAGTCTTGTAGAATTAATTAGTTCAGCTGGTAACTTTCCTCTGTTGATGATAATGATGACAAGAAGAAAACCATAAGCTGTCTTATAGAAAGGGAAGTCATCAATAAATCAGGATTTTAGTTGCCAGTACCACACTCTTTGTACAAAAAGAACTCTGAATAACATTAAGATCACTGTAGAGCTTTACCATAAATTAATTTTTTTTTAATGAACTGGTTGTTTGCTTGGGTTTTTTTTTTAAGACACCTGTTTAACTTTCTTAGTAACTGAGGGTGATTGAAAGATTTGCAATAATGCTAGTTTACTATTTCAACATCACAAAACAGCATTTTATAACTTACTTGTATACTTGAGCAGCATTTATGAATGCTTTGAAAACTCACCGATTCCTAGCAAAGACTAGGAATATATGCATATCTGGAAATACCAGGGAGTATATATTTCCCTTTTTTTGGAAGTCTGGAAAACACAACATTGAGTGAATTGTAGACTGAGTTTCACAAATTCATTGACACTTAGGTCTGCCTTTCAGCATTACAGCACTACTAACTTCAAGTGCTGATTCTACATAATCCTTCCCATTTGGTGAGAAAATTCCCTTTGAAGAACTGTCATTAAGAAACCTGAAACATTAACTTCTTCTGTATGACACGCAAACACTCTATAATTGGTGCATGTGGTAAAATCAGATGGAAAGAATATGGTCTCTGATACTGTATGTGAAATTTATGTTATTTTTCTTCCTTGTCATGAAGAAGGCAGGCTATAATTTTAGTACGTTTAGGATCCTAAGGGAAACTGTGCAACTGGAACACACTTCAGATAATATGATTGATGTGCAATAGCAGAACACTACAACAGGAAATGCCAGTTTTAGTACATATCTCCAATTGTCTTCACATCGTTCACAGCACTTCAAACTAACTCGAAAGAAGCAGAAAAAAAATTAAACAGATTGTTTAGCGGAAGCTGGCAGGGAAGGAAGAGCCGTGATGACACCACACGCTGACTCCTCCAAGCCTACTGCTTGCATTTTGCAAGTTTTGAGGAGCAGCTGCTGAAAGGCAAGAAGGGCACTGAGAAATGACCACTGCATATGTACTAAAACGCCAGACTAGAAGTTAACAGTGAATTAAGCCTGAGCACTGCAGCTTTTAAAGCCTGCTCTCCAGCCCCACAGGGATGTCAGGCACAGAGCGGAGGAATGCCGCTTACCTTCCCAGCCAGCTGCCAACTTCCTGGTACTGTACAGTTTCAGAAACAAGTTAATGGTGTGGTGGCACCAAAGCATCTAAAATAGGCAGGATTGCTTTTCGCATCCTGTTTTCATTCCCTGGCCAGGAAAACCACAAGCTGCAGCCCTGCTAAAAAGCACAGACCATCGCTCTTGTGGGGAACTGTGTGCAGTGGGACCTACTGGCAGTCTGACAGAGGAAGCTCAAATAGAAAAGACCTCGCCTGGGACACTCCCCAAACCCTCTGCGAGGTCTTGCTGATGCCTAATTATACCTCTGGCCTTTTGGAGGCCAAACCCAACTCCCTGCTGGGTTTTGTGTTCCTGACACTTTCCTCCCATGAACCCCGCTGGCTCTTAAATCACCACCTGCCACCAGTGAGGGCAGACTTCCTATCGCTCCTACTACAGAGGCCAAAAAGCTGCTGCCAGCAGGGAATGTCTCCGCCACGTTGAGCAGAGAGCACAACATGTTTCATGCCGAGCTGCCCATAGGGTTTCTCACTCCAGATAAACCCACCGAACGCGGAGCTGTTACCGAGAGGCGTCCCCCACTCTGCCACCTCTCTACCCATTTGCTGCTAGGTACCTTTTATTTTTGCAGGATTAGTTTTTTCTCAGTTACGCTCCCTGAAATGGCTCTCTGGGGAATTAGATCGGCACCGGCGACCCTGAGGGGAGAGGACCACAAGACTGGTTGTGGGTGCAGGGGGGCCACGGCAGCTGGCCGGCCATGGTAATTTGAAACTGCACCGTGGCAGAGACCTGGCTTCAGAGTCAGGGGCAGCATCCCTTTCTTTTAAAGTCACAGTTCTCCTACAGGAAAAAATAATAAATAGGGATTCAGTCTGTTAACGCAGTCCAGAACCTTGGGGATTCTCATTACTTCAGCTTGTACAGTGCAGTGCAGAAAAATCAACAACAGCTAAAAAAACTCGTATGTTTTGTACTTAAAATTAATGCAGTATTGTTTTCGGAAATCTAAATTACTTTCCACTTAATGGTGCCTCTCTAACAGTTCTGCCTGAAGAATTTTGCTGCAGTTGTTGGGGAGAGTTTTGGCAAACTTAGATCAGACATAGTTAAACACCAGCTGTGTGTCCCCAACGAATGTCAATATGTGACACGGAGAGTCCCAAAACCCAGCTATGTATTAATGGACACAGGCATGAGATACAAAACTAGTGGATGAAAGTTTACACTCTAGATATTCCATATATATGATTTACAAGTACTTAAAAAGGAAAATAAATATCTCAGGGTGTTCAGTGCCTACACTGACAATATCCTAGATGTACTCAATTTACTGCACATTTAAGAACACTTATTGATGCAAGAAATTTTAAGTTAACTCCCAAATCTGAGGGAATCTGTCTTGAATACCTCTGAGAAAGGGTATGGCCTAGGGTTGGGCCAAGGCCACCTGTGTACCTTCCCCATTTTCATTCTTCTTTCAGAGAGGCTCTTTTCCCAAGTGCAAAGAGACTGCAGCATATGCAGAATTATCTTACTGGCACATTCTGGTCTCCAGGGCTGTGTCTGTTACAGCACCCTCAGGAGAACTCTCCTGGCCACATTGCTTGACCATCTCAGCAGTCTCAGCCTGTGTTTGGCAGTGTCACGAGTGCTGTCAGCCTGAAAACCAAAAGGGGAAATTTTACAAGTGCCTGTCTTGTCACAGAGAGCCCAGTGCAGCCCATCCCCTTCCAGGAAGGAGCACCCTGGGACTCCAGCCACAGCACACCTCCAGGGAGCCTGGCTCTCGGCACCAAACCATTGCCCCTCCAGATTTCCCACCAGCCACAGCTGTGGCACACATCTTCATTTGTGCTGGCTTTCAGAGATACTGCACATCCCATGAACAGAGTGCCTGGGACCTCTGGGTGGCTACAAGGGGGAGAACCCCCAGCCTGCCCCAGCAAAGAGCTGTACCCCAGCCAAGCAGAGCCCTGGCCAGCCATGCACCCTGGACCATGAGTGCAAAGCACTCAGCTACAATCTGTGCCGTTTTCTCTCTTGATCAGCTTGCAGCTGACCCACGTTTGGTACTCCCCTTCCTCTGACTCATGTGAAATACACACTTTGAAGAAGCTCCTCTAGCTATTACTAACCTTTTCTGGGGGGAAATGGGGCTAAAAGGAAAGTGAGCACTACAGACTGCCTGGTTTGGGGCAGGAATATGCTGAAGACCTGCCTATAAGCACTGGAAGTCATCAGTCCACAGAAAGCATCAGATCAGAAGCAGCCCTGCCTCAATCTGTCATGAAGGGGTGAACACTGCCCACCCACCACTTCTCTTTATTCAGTCAGCCCCAGTCCCACAAACTACCTAGTTCATATCCAGTGATCCCTTTTACCATGTTTCCTTCCCATCTCCACTTCTTCACACCTCCACCTTCACTTCCATTCTGATTCTGCTCCTAATAGGCACATTTAGCTTTTACGTACTGATTTAGCTTTTACATACTGATAGGAGTGAACCATTTCAGAGGTCACGGCTGGCTACTTCAAGGAAATAAGGATTTTTAAACTGACAAACTTGAACTATCATTTAATAAAGCAGTGCTTTTTTAAAGAAACAGATTTGTTTTAATTTTTAATCAATAATAATAATAATACTAATAAACCTGTCTTTGTGAAACCTCTTTTTTTTTTCTTTGACTAAATGAGAATCTGCTTGAAGAAAACATTTCCAAGCTAAACGAAAATGGATTTATATACCACACACAAACTGTAGTACTCTACAATGTAAGAAAATAAGCAAGCTTAAGCAAATTTACCACCTGCTTGCATAGAAAGGGAACATGGTGGAATCCTGTTTGCAACACAGCATCTCATTATTGCAGCCGGATGTTTCACTACAGTGATTGGTGTGCATACAGTGGCACAATTAATTTCCAGTTCTAATACCACCTTCGTATAGTTTTTCACTTACAGTCTCAACCAGAATCTGTAATTCAAGAATTTTTTGCAGGTTTTTGGAAACTCTCAATTGACCTTCTTACATAGGCAAGGCCATAGATGATAAAAGGGCATGTGACATTGTTACTCCTGTTGTTACCTGGCCTAATGAGAGCAAGCTACCACAGCTACATTATTATAGCTTCATTTTGTCTAATATCTTGTAACTTATTAAGTCATCTTTCTTTTGGCACCCACTTTCTTCAATGCAACTGAGGCAACCTTTCATAAATCTACTGCATATCCTATATATGTGTGTACAACACGAGTGTACAACAGATTTAATAATTTTTTTTCCTCTTGACAATTGAAGTCAATCTTCTATAAAATGCATCTTAACATTGCACTGGTGTAAAGACTTACTATTCTGACAAATTCAAAAGCTTTCAGATTTGACTCATTCACATTTTATGCAAGGATTAAGCAAGAAATGTGGGTCATGAAGAAAACTTTTATGTAACAGCTTAGATTTATTACCATATACTTCTAAAGATTTTATGGATAGCTATCACCTGAAGTATCTCATAGACATTCATGTTCTCCTGGCAGTTGGAAACAACCACTACTTAGAAACAAAACCAACATGCTTTTTTCTGCTGGCTTCTCATTCAAATTAGCAGCTAGGAACAGATGAGGAACACAAACCTCAATAGTGCCTTAAAAAAAAAGGCCACCAATAATCCAGTTTTCTGAAATCCTCTGAACTCGACTGCGTTTCTACAAAAGGTGTTTTCTGATGAGTTCTTATTTTGAAAAGGAGGGGGGCAGTGCAGGCTAAACCCTAGAAAGCAAAGCAGAAGTAATAATCTCTTTATGGCAGTTCATGGTAAGGAAGTGACTCAGCTGAAGCAAATTACGGAGTCCATTTGGAGACACTGATTCCAAGAGCACTGGGGTCTGCAGTCAGGAATCTGGTGCAGCTGCACTGCCAGAAATTTCAACCTTCACAAACACATGAGCCTGAAAAATACTATTTGCAGTAATTCTAAACAGTTTTGTCTATCTCTACAGCATTTTTTTTGTTGTGAAAAGAACATGTGAGGCAACTGAGGATATATTCTCCAGCTATTTCTCACAAAGACCAAGCAAAAACAAAGCAGGGTTTCATCATAAGTAAGTCAAATTAATTTCTAAGTAATTAAAAAATTGCATTATAATTTCTTTGAGTTTTGAATTACCCTTCCACAAACTTAGCAAACAGTCTATTCTGCCCTGCAAGCTATTGCACAAAAAACTTGGAGGCAGTTCTTAGCACATTTAGAACTAATGCCACAATAACTAAGGGATGAAAAACCTCCAGCACCCTGAGAAGTGTCCACTAGAGTGGTTTTCGATCTGCAGATCTCAGGCATCTACAGACTACTTTTAAAGGGTGGGCAAAAGATATTAAGAAAAGCATGCTTGTGGACAGAGTGCTCGAATAATCAAAAATCAACAATCATCAAACAAGAGGATACACACATCCAGCAAAAATCCTGGGGAACAGGTCTTCCAGACTAAAAAATGTGTTTATCACTGCTCTCCTATATTTCAAATAGCCAAGAACCACAATTACTATTGTAATTAAAAACTACAGTGATTTTAAGTATTATATGGACTAAGAAGGATTGCATTGAAGAGTTTACTGTTACACATACAGAACAGAAGGAAGGTATAGAAATGGCTCAGGCAAACAAGAAAGTTATCTTAAGTCATGCCAGGCACACTATCTTTGTAGTTAACATTTTTTTCTTTATTAATTAACACATCCTCTGTTCCTTCACAGGGATTCACAAGTTCTCACAAGTGGGTAACCAAAACTGGTCAGTACACAGAATCAGCTCTCCAGCCAGCGATTATTTAACCACAGAGAGTGCTGACAAGCAAGAATCCCAAAATGGCTGATCAGAAGCTACCCCATTTTATCCCAAGAATTCAAACCGGGATCAGATCTCCAATAAACAATAACCTTCAGGGTTGGTTCTGCCCCTTCAAACGCTCTCTGTTTCCCAGTGCCTGTGGCACTCCTAGGGATGCAGGCCACAGCCAGCTGTGCCAGCAGCAGCGAGGATGCAGGACACATCCAGGGATGGCAGTGCCCCCGGGATCGCGGAGCACAGCCTGCCGTGGCCACCCCTGCAGCTGGCAGAGCTTCTCCAGCCAACCCAGTGAAATGGCAGGAAGGAAACAAAGCAGTGCCTGCGTCCCTGGGAACAGTCCATGGGCTGCTGCAGCCCACAACAGCTCCTCCTGCTTTCCCTTCTTTTCCTTCCATGAAAGAACAAGAAATTATGGTGATAATTTTGTTCAATTTCCCCTCAGACGCAAATCAGGGCTAAAAGTTGCAAAAAGAAGGTTTTACCGTTTAGAGGAATAGTTTGTAAAGTTACAAGCTTGCAAAGGGGTTTAAATCTCATATCCAAAGAACAACAGGAGGCTACACTGAGGTTTATAGATGGCTGTCTGCTTGAGTTTAGCTGTATTATAGTACTTTAATCTAATTAGCAGCCATACCTGTAGGAGAAGTACCATATGCTGTTTGTCAGAGCCTGGGTGGAGAGGTACCTGTAACTTTTGTTTTCTTTCCTGCTAGGTGGGTTTGCATGCTGAAACACTAGTCTGGCTTTTGCCTGTGATACTGACACCACTTTCATTTACCCTTTAAACAAGCAAGACAAAAATGTGCTTGCTTACACAAATCCTTGAACTTGCATAATTGTTCAGATGTGGGAAGGTGTCTTCTTCTAGATATAACATTTTTTAAATCAATGCACAGATGAAAGATGAAGTTGTCACTCTTCTAAAAACACACACTAATGAATTTTGAACTATGTCAGACAAGAACAAAGAGACAATGGTGTCTTTTCTTGTAAGTCAATTTATAATCTATAAAAGAACATTTTTGGTCACAAATTTGTATTGGAAAGGAATTCACATTTCAAAAACTGAAACAAGGAGAGATGCTTACAAATGATTTTAAGCATCAGTCAGAAAATCTTAATATGGGAATAATTTTTCCCTTGTACTGAGAGCACCTGTATTCTCCAACGACAGCAAGGGGTCTTCAGCAGACTACAAGCAAGTTTCAGGTTCCATAACACTTACTATTGCTGTTTGTAAGCAATAGAGCTAATTAAAGGCACACAGACTGTATGAGCAGATCCTGAATTATTATCTAAAAATGTTGCACAAAAGCATTTAGTATACAAAATGCATAGTGCATTTATACTAAAGAGGCATTATGCTTCTCCAATTAAAAAAATTCTTCAGTGTTAATGTTCTCAAATAATATAAATTGCTTGCATCAACAAACACAGTACAATTAGCTTGTTACCCTTAAACTGAGTTTAAAATAAGCAAATTGTTTGATGACTTTGATGTTTTCCACCCAAAATGTGCTGGCTAATTTTTCCATTCCAGTTCCCATTCCAATCTTTTAACTGCCTTAATCTCCTGCCCTCAGATGTTGACCTCCTAAGAACAGAGGTCATAGGTTAGCACAGACAGACCTCAAAAGATCTGGACTATCAATTCATGCCTGAAAGATTTCTCTTCCACAAAAGAACTACTAAAAAAGCAAATTCCAAAATCCAGCTCCACAGGCTGCATAAAATGTAAACTTGTTGATAAGTTGCATTCATAAATATTCTAAAAAGATTGGCTTTAAACAGTCTGAATTAATTTCTGTAGGATACAAAAATAAACCAATGGCATAGATGTGGAATAATGACTGAGCTTCAAAGATAAAAAAGGAAAGACAGGGAAGAATTAAGAGTTGGCATCTTTAACCACAGATATGTATGTTTTAAATGTTTCTAATCTCTACATTTGAAAGTACCATTTTTCCACACTAGACATTTTTAAACACGATTTGTTTTCTTGTAAGGGTGAAAAAGTATGAGATTAGCTGACTCAGAAAATGAAACAGCACCAGTTTATACAAATTTTACTGATTATTAGTGAGACTACTACCTCATTTTCTTGCAATAATCAACCATACAACAGATTCCTTGCTGCTTGTTTGGTCAATGAGCGTACAGCTCTCATTAAAAAAAATGCCAGATGTTTCTTTTCTATGTATAAGTGAAATGTATAAAATTGTAAAGGAGAAAGATAACTTCAAGAGGGTCCAGGGAGTTAGAAATACAGAGATAACAAGAAAGAACCATTTGATAAAATTATTTCTGGGATCCAAGCAAAATTTGTATTTTACACAATGTACATAAGGACAAAAATTCTAGAATTTCTCACTAGTGAAGTGAGTAATGATATTCCCACATCTAATAACATAAAACCACATTGAATTATTTACCAAGTAAATTAAATCCACTCTGAGGATTATTTTTTGACTCAGAAAACTAAAGTGCTTAACACATTTTAAGTAATTATTAAAAGGAGGTGTAGGCACATATTTCTAACAATTATTATTTGACCAGCTAACCATGATTCCTCAAAAAAATATATCAAAATACAAGAACTTGAAAAAATTAGTCTGCTAAACAGGAAAGTAAATATTTTTCATTTACTTACTAGAAAGAAGTGATTTATAAAACTAGGGAAAAAGAATGCAAATAAAATGAAACCCTTAAAAAGGCAAATTAATAGGCTTACATCTGAGCTACATACAACCTCTAATCCTATTGCAACTATTGATGGTGCCTTCTCATTCATGGAAGAGGTAACACTGCATAATTCTGTAGTACAACTCGTCTCATGCAGACACACACTGACACACACTCTCTATTGTTTTGTTTTACAGTATTAGTTTAGCACAACAAAAAGAGAGAGATACTAATTTTAAACACCAGCAAATCAGAAATTGAATTTGAAACACTAAACTATTTCAGCTTTTTATATTGGTGAAAATATATTCATTTATCATTAAAAAAAATCAAAGCATTCTGGTTAAAGTTTGATGCAAAGGCTGTTGCAACATTAATTGAGCAGTCTGTAGTTAGCTGCTGTTTGCAGAGCTGTCTAAAGTAAATTAAATATTTAGCATTTAAATTGTCCAAGAGCTAAAAAGGTACAACTCCAAGTGACTTCTAGAGTAGAGATAGCCATTTAACACAAGACCAGTGCAATTTAAATCAATTTTTGTACTTCCAGCTATTCATTGTAAAAGCTCCAGTGCCAGGAGACTCAACACCAATAAGATTATAAATGAATAGAGATCAAAGAAACAAAATTGTTTAGCTCACTGCCGTATTTCACAGTCAACTTTCACAACTCTTTCCTCCTTAACCATTCCACTGTTACTGAGCAAACCCAGCTCCCTCTTCCCAATCAATTATGCCAAGCTCAGCTCGCTATTCCTCCAGCTTGGCCAGAGCCACCTCTGCTCTCTCTTGAGCATTGTTCCATTTCCTCCCTGAAAGTCTCTTCATCCTTGTCCTACAGTGCAAACAGAAACTAGTCCAAATCCCCAAGCTAGTCAGAGGAGTGTGCAGGCTAATTTCTACAAATCCCATGATCTACCAATTCAGTATTCAAAGGAAAAGGAAGCAATTTACACTGCAGTAACAGCCTGTGAACCCACATGTGAGCTCTCCTATACGGCCTTTTCTCATTTGCTGCATGAAATACTAGTTACTGTATTCTTCCTTAGCCTACTCAATTCAACTCTTGAACTCACCACTAAATCCAGCTAAATCTCTAATGTAAAAAATACTGATTTGGGGGCTCTCACTAAGATATTTTCATGCATTACAAATATTAATTACTTTGCAATTTCTCTACGAAATTGTGTGGTTTGACTGGTCTCAGAGAAATGCGCAGGATTCTGGAGCACAAGAAAAAAGCCAAAATAATTTTCCAGAGGAGCATTATTCTAAGTGACCAATTTGAAATACCAGTGCCCGTGGAGCCCTTACTATTCTATAGCACCTGATGCATTTAAGGCAAAGCTCAAACTGAGCAACTGTGAGGGCTGCATTTAGTGGTTCTGCAAAACAAACTCCAGATGTGTTACGTTTGTCACCTGGTAAGTGAGGAACACACAGTAAGAAGAATACTGCAGAAAGTTCCAGATCCACTGGAATCAGCATCGTTGTTGCAAGGTTGCAGGGCAGGAGTTCACATACCACCTGTGCTTCAGCACCCTGTGCTTTAGCTCTTGACTTGCGGCAATCTTTCAAAATGGAGGAAAAGTCAGTTGAATCCCTGATTGCGCCTGTGGGGAGATTCAGGTTTTTCTGCAGTCCCTGAAGAGTGGCAGAACTACCAGCATTGAGGTAACCATCTGGAGCCTGGAAAAGATCTGGACTTCTCATATTGCCACTATTTTCAATGGTTTGTCCATCCTTCCCTTAGTCCTTTCTCATCCCCCTCCTTCCTCATTTCCCCCGTGTTTGTTTTCCTATTCCTGCTTCTTCCTAATCTTCACCCTACCTTTTATCCTTGAAATATCTTCCTGTGACCCTGCCTGACGGATCATGGACACCACAGGAGCATTTCTATTTGAGCTCCACTGTCTCTTCACTGAACAGCTTGTCATAACCAGAAGAAGCAACTGCAAAGTCCCACTCAGTCCTGCTACTTCTGGATTGCCGTGCAGGGGTGGCTTCAACCGCTATGTTTTTCCTGAAATAAGCCTCCCTTTCCTTGTGTAAATATGCCCTTATAGACTCATGACTTCTTTCAGGACACAGCCTGTGTCTCATTACCTGCTGGATAAATGCTACAGCACATTGCAGGAGTGCACTTTTGGGGGTGGGGGATGCACAGTGGGAAGAGCAGCATCGTGCCTGCGCCACCACTACGGAGATGACTACCTCCGTGACACATTCCTCTTATATAATGAGCCGCTGAGCTTCTTGGCAAAATAAGATATTGAAGTAAATTCACATTTTAAATTATTCATATTTAAGTAGGTTTGATCTTTTAAGTGTCAAGGACAGAAACATGAAGCCACAGCTAATAAAAGAAACAGCTGTAGCAATTTGGAATTACATTACTGCACAGACTTTATTAATTTGAAATTAAAGGGCTCCAGAACTTTTATTCCTTCTGAAGAACTTCAGATTCATCCACAGTGGTAAATCAAAGGCAATGTTTCGGGGATATCTGATTTAGCATATATGCTATAATTCATTTTTCTCTAGCTTTCAAGTTTTCGGTATCTTTTTCAACAGGCCAAACTATATGACAGTTTTTTCCATCATCTGGAATCACCATTATAATCTGTCCTCAGTGATGTATTATTTATTACATGTTTTGAGTATGTTTGCTGGGTGATGCTGGAATGCAACATATTAAAAAAAAAAAAAAAAGCAAGGAAATGCAATTGTTTTCCTAAACCAAAAGATTTCGGGTTTAATTATTTAATTACACTGAATATTGTCATAAAATACAGCATGGACAGTGTGCACCTTTTAAAAAGGTAGTTTATCCTGTGAGCAGGTCTGTTCCCAGTTCATTGATAGCTATAGCATGTCACATGAGCAGAAAGCAGCACAGTTTGTAGTCAGGATCAGTATCAACTTAAAACAAAAATCTTCACAATTGGGAAAATATTTTCAAATAATACTCTGTCCCCTGCTATTTTCAAAGCACAAGGCTAAGTATTTACTGAGTTGGCTCCTGAATATGTGTGCACTTTTTTGTTTATTTTTGTCTACTCAAAAATAGCATAGTAGTAAGAAATGAAACACTGAGAAACAAATTTGAGTTAAAGAAGAAGATGCCAGTTATATTAGGAAGACTTTTTAGCAACAGAATGATTTTTTGAAAATTATTTACTGAAATACTTTTAACATATACTCTATTGGATTTATGCATAATGTCTGTTAAATTGAGCAAAGTTCTCAATTCGTTTGTGCTTCTAAATTCCTTCTGGTATGTGTAATCATTAGTTCAGGTAAGAATGCAGTGGGATCATTAGGTGTATCAGTGCAGGCAGAGGCCTGAATATATGCTGAGAGTTTAAGTGAGAGAGAGCTCACCCCTTGATGAAAGAGAGTGGAAGAGTCAGAAAACATGAGGCCTAGAGAAGATATCCGATTAAAGAAAAATATTCTGTGTTCCAAAAACAGTTTATGTGCTTAAGAAATCCATCTGCTGTGCAGGGACAGCTTTACTCTACATGAGGCTGCATAAAAACGACACCTTCCTACTCACTTCATCTGTTCCTGGTACATTTTCAGAATTGAATCTACTTACTTTAGCATCACATTTGGATTTCTTATTATAAACACTATGAAAAATTTGGGGCCTCTCTCCCCTTAATTGTACATGCATATAAACAGATACCAAAAAACTTTTTCCAGGCTCCACTCTTTTTTAAATACAAGCTTGCAATGATGCAAATCATGCTTGGATATTACTTAGTGGTATCACGGCTACCAGGTTCCAAGCTCTTCCCTTGGCACAGATATTTGCATTTACTTGAAGCACCTGAAAAGCCCCACCAGAAGACACATGATGGAAAGGCAGCACATATTTTTGCATGTTTTGATGATTTGTAGGCCAAAGTGCAAAGCCCAATTCCTGCCTGCACCCGAGTGAGCAGGCTGAAACACTGCATGGTCATGCAAGTTCACCAGCAATGGAGCATCTGAAAAGAGACCTTACTTTAAGTGTCCTTGTGATGAATTTGGTAGTTAAATGGTCTGAAACCAGAAAATGGCCTTTCACATGAATGAGGAATTGCTTGTATAACCACCCAGCACATTACAGTGTGCCAGGGTACCCCAAAATACCTAACTGATCTTGGATCAAATTAAGCTTTGTAGCCTGCATCTAATTATGGGCACTTGGCTTTGCAAATCTAACCATGTTCTCTCCATTTAAAATTTTGAATGGGATTTCTTCCATGTCTTCTGAAAGACAAAACCTTTTATTCAAATGTTATACATGCTGTTACGCACGACTGTAACCATTTCTACACTTTGCTCCAACACACAAGCACTGATCTTTCAGCTCTGCATCCTGGCTCCTGACTGAGCTACAGAATTATGAAAGAGAAATCCAGTATCTTTTGAGAAAGGCAGCTCCCAGTGCTGTATGCTGGATCTGGGGGGTAGAAGCTAGCCTAGCCGTTGCTTGCTGTCCTCCAAGAGGTGAGGTTTTCCTGCTTCTGCTCTCACTTTGGAACACGTTCCCATAGTTCTACACCAGGCATTTCAGGAAGACTGGTTTAGCTACACCCTATGCCAGAGAAGAAATCATGACACACAGTGTGTGGTCCATAGATACTGGGAGCTATACACACCAGGCAGTGGCAGTTGTTTTCTCTATTCTCCCTTAAGCCACTTTCTTTTCATTTTTTTATGCCAAAAATACTTGTTCTTGGAGATCTGACTCTGTTCTTATCAGACTGGACCGACCAAGTCCTGGAAGCAAGCTGTGTGTTTGTTATGCAGGAGGGCTGTGGCTGCTGAGCTCCCTTTAAACACAGATGGATGATGTAGATTTTAACAAGGGCAGTCTAATGAATATATGCAGTAACACTTTTCAGAGGCTTCTGACTTAAGACTTGGATGGGTCTGCACAAAGACGAGCAAAGATTAACCTCCTGCCCTAGAGATCCATCTCCAAGCCAGCTTTCAAGCCTCCAATCCACAGCACCAAGTGACAGCTATTTTTAAGTTACCTACTTTTTAACCCTACCAACAAGGCCCTCTGGTTTTCTGGTTTTATCTCACTTCTGGAAAAACCCAAAATGTTGCTAAAACTTCCAAAGACTTGTCAGCCTGAGGAAAAGAGGAAGGATGAAAAACTTTGTCCCTAATGTTTGCAGTCCCACAAAGATATAACCTTCTTAAAGTACTGGAGTATTGCAAAGCTCTCAGGGTTTTTTTGTTTTGTTTTGTTTTTTTTAATCCAGCATTCTGCTGTTCCTGTTACTAGCAGCTCATACCAGTTTAGTGGCTTATTATGGCACAGTCAGCAAATATCAATCCTAAAATTATGTAAGGAAGTGTATCTCAGAGTGGTGTTTATCCTCATTCTAGACTATTGTCTAAATGTGCGAACTGTTAACTCTATAAAACTCAGCACAAATAATATCAAGCTTTGCTTGAGGATCCAAAAGGAAGTTGCATCCAGCAAATTCAGGTACGTAACACTTCATCTAATTGTCTTTTACAGATTAGTTGTCGATACTGAAGGAATGCTTAAACCACTACTGCCAGAAATTGAAGGCTATACTGTACCTCCCTATTTCTTACCTTATTTCTCCTTAAATACATGCCCTTGTTGGAAAGATGACAGTAGGCCAGAGGGACCTGATTTCACATAGCAATTTTCACGTAAGAGAACAAAATGATGGCTGTCTTTCCATTCTAAGTTTAAAAGGTTGTCTCAGACATCACTGGAAAGAGCAACTAAACACCCAACTAAATCATGATGCAGGGAAAGAGCAAACAGGCAAGAAAATGCCCTATGCTTGAAAAATGGGAAAAGCAAGAATGAAAATTGGAATGAAGAAATTCTTGCCATCTAATACCAGCTGAAAGAGAGTCAGGGAGGAGGTGTTCATGTTCTAATAGCTGAAACACCACCCTTGAGGAAGGTCCTTTTGCAAGGCTGTATTTCTAAGAAACTGGTGTAAGAGCCATGCAATTTTCGCATTACTTGTGTGTCAGTTTCCTCTTTAGAAAATGGCAGAACTGTGAATGTGATCTACATTGAAGAGGAGTAGGAAAATTTCACCCTTTGACAGTAACATGCTGATACCATTTTGTGCCAAAGGCTACAACTCCCTGAACTTGTCATTCATTCCCCTGGTTGGATGGCTCAGTTTGCCTGCTCCCCACTTCACCCCAGTGTTGTTCAGGACCTGCCCAAAGTGGCTCCCTGGGGCTGGCCAAGTGGACGTATCCCCTTTGTAGCTGTGTGTGGTGACCACCAGCCTGGCCTTGCTTCCTGTTAGGGAAGGGACTGACAGGCTTTCCCCACCCATCTGCTAAGCATGGGTTTTATGTACTTCTCCCACGTTGGTACTAGCTCAGGGCTCTCCTCCCCAGCCCATACCACTCCCATTACTCACATCTCCTTCACAAAAATCTGCTCGGTTCAAGCTGTAGGAGACTTTTCTATGAAAGTTAGATTATACACTTGAGTGTGATTCAGTCAGTAGAGATGGAATCGATATAATATCAAGTTTGAAGTAACTTATTATCATGTAACTTTGGTGTCCTAAACTAGCTCTCCTGGTCCTGTTAACTTTAATTCAAATGTCCTCCATGGCATGCCACCATGTGTCATCTCTTCCTGCATCATACCAGCCTCGTGGCTGCTTGCGCAGATCACAAGCTTTTAAAGAAGACCTTTAAGACTTTCTTAATATAGTCTGACTTCAGATCATCCACAGAATGCCTTCAGATATTAAAACCATTTTCTGTCTGACTCAGACACTGGTTTTAAGTGACAGTTCATCAGGGGAGAATTATATCATTTAATTACTACCCCCCCTTCCCTAAGTGGCTGTATTTCCACCCTGTCAGTGGTTTAGAACTATGTTTTTCTTCATTTGAAAATTATTGTTTTGGTCACATTCAAGAGTTACTGGTGAACGCCATTTATAACACCTTAACACAGAAACACTTCTTTCCTAACTGTTCCTACTTCATAGATATCTACATTGGAAAAAAGTTTTCTAAGTGTTATATCCATGCTGCGGTACTCATTACTGTTTAGCCAACTGAGCTAGATATACATGGCTGTTTCACCAGCTGCATCCCAGGGTGTAATTCAGCATCACCATTTATCCAGTGGCAATGGTTTGTTGAGCTCCATCATTTTAAGCAGCTCTCAAATCCCTCCCTCACCATTTACTTGCAGGGCTGCACTATAAACCAAGCCAGTGAAATGTTTCATGTCAACCCCCAATCTCACAATGTAGCACTTATTTATTACATGTTTAAATCTAAACCACTTACTGACACAGGTCACCTGTGCTAGAAAGTTTCCCTGCCACACCTGTGATGTTAGCAGAGGGTATCAGAGGATTGAAATGACATAAATTAGAACTGGGAGATGGAGTCATACTCTTAATTATTTCTTTCTTGTTCCTTTCTTCTTGCTTTATTTTATTGCTTCCATTTTGGTGTAAAGATTTCAAAACCAAAAAAAAAAAAAAAGCTGTCAACCTCCCCATCTCCCCCAAAACATTCCACATGAAGCAAGTGCCAAGCTAAGCAGATACAGCATAACAGACACTCTGCTGAAAAATTATCCAACTTTGAGGTGCTATTAGGAATATTTACAGATACTGGGTAATACCTCTAGGTCCCAAAGATAACTCTAGCTTCTAGTCCTCTGAGCATCATGCACCTTTATTAATACTGTGCCAAAAGTCTGTGGGTCAAATTATCTAAAGTGTACACTGCACTAAAGAATATTCTCCCATCTATATACAGAATTACAACTCATAAAATGGTCCTTTACCTGACTTCATTTACAGCGACATAGAAACACTGGGAGTGCTTATTCAAAAAAAGTAAAAAGAAAGTAGTGTCACTTTTTTGCCTTCTTCCCTTGTTCCTCTCAACTTTACTCTGCGATGGTGGGTTAGGTTCTGATTTCATTTATTCTACTCTAAATCACAGACTTGTCTACAAGTTACTGAATACTCGATTAAGTGTGATTTCAGAGTACTTTATCTTTTCTGCATCAGATCCCCATGGTCATTCCTAGAGAGCACCACAGCATGCTTTTGTGTCAGCTCACTGCCAAAACTGAGCAAAACACGCTGTGTTTGGCAAGTGTTAAGAGCTCCTACAAAGCGAGCTGCAGCTGGTCACAATGCAACTTCTTGCAATTCATCCCCTGGTTTACTCAGGTAGGAAGAGACCAGCCCCTCCACTGTGCGTCTCTGTCATAAAACACCACTTCTGAACCCAGAACCTGTCCGATGAAAATCCCAGCTGAGCTTCATTTAGAAACCTCCCTTCTAGCCCAGACTTCTCTAAATACTGTGAAAAAGTACATACATGTACTACAGTAGATTAAAGTAAGGTCCGAGAACCTGAAGCCTGCAGGCTGCTCAGGGCCACAGCTTCATTTCACATGGACCACAAAATTTCCCTTCCTCACACGCGCATGCGCCAACACGCTGACTGAGAAAGAATGACCAAGTGGCCGATACCACTGGTGACAATTATGAAGAATTCCCACTTATATTATAAAACTAACGTGGCCCACAGTAATGCTGAATGGGAAATATTAGCATAGCAAGGTCCCCACAGCAACAATACTACAAATTACAGAGACCCTCAGTCTATCATGGAAGCCTCACAAAATCTACAACATTGACAACCTCAGTGTCATGACATTTTTTTCCCCTCCCTGTCTGCACATATTGCTGCTTTTCCCTTTTTGCCTCCCCCATCTCCCTCATCTCTAACTCCTCTCAGTAATTAGAGTAACAGAATCCATTCAAATGAGATCCAGACAAAAAGATGCACTGAAGCTGGGCTCTCACACTCTTACACTGGTAACATAAAAAGAGATGAACACAAGAAGTTGGAATTAGCTTTCATAAATGGAGGCAGTTCTCACAGTACAACAGCAATCTTCAAGAAACTTTTCACTACACATGTTGGAGGTGCACCTTTTTATAGTCTAGGCATTCAAAACTAATTTTCCTTCAAGCAAAGACACTGCTTTTCACTGAGTGATAATGTCAATGCTACTTCAAACATTTCAGTTTTCAGCCTTTTTTGGTGTCTTATGACTTAAGTGTAAGAATTCTGAGACAGAAGTGGGTAGATGTTTTTGCCCACATTTTCACATTCAAATTAATTCAAATTAATTTTGAATTTTCCCTTTTTTTAAAATGCAAGTGAACACTAGAGAGTACACTGTCTCATAGACCACCCCCCCCCCACCCCGCACTGTTTCTCAGGGTATATCTGTTCAATTTTTTCTATGTTTCAGCTATTAAAAAACACAATTGAAAGCAGAATTCATCTCACTTCATTTAGAGACTTGTAAGGGAAGCATCTACAGGATTGAAGCTAGGATCCCTGTGTAGTCCCTGAAGAGGAACAGCAGTAAGGCAAGATTCAACCTCAATGTTTCAGATGCTTCCCTAGGATGAGATGAATTGCACTTGGAAAGTCCTGCTTCCCCCTGCATCGACTACACTGTGCACTATAGATTGTTCAAACCCCTGTCTCTTTCATTGTATTGTCTTCCCTGACTACTTACAACCAACCCATTTAAGTTTCAAGGTTTTTGAAGCAAAACCTTGTCTTCCTTCATATACATGTGCAGCATGTGCAACAAATAAGTCAACGGGATCACGCCAGCATGACTGTGGCCTTTATTTGCTGCCAAAGTATGAAACATCAAGAACAGTGGTAATGCTAATGCCCTAAACAGATTAGCTATTACAATTCATGGAAAAAACAATGATTTAAATAAGAATAATACTGAAAGCCTATCGCTAAATAAAAAAATAATAATAAAAAAACAACAAAAAAACCAGCCATTGCATGCAACATGACTCTAAAAGGCCAGATATGGAGAGCAATCAAAAAGAAAGCTTTGTCCAGCTTACAAAGTCTCTCCTTGTTGTGGTTATGGACTCTGATCTGTTACAGTAGCAATAAATTTTGTTTATGGCCTTTAGCTGTTACAAAGAAGGTGAAAGAGGGACAAATATCATGTTGTCTCCAGTCCTTAACTAAAAAAAGAATTTTAAAAAAATGGAGACAAAAAAAGGGCCTTTTAACAGAGCTGAGGACAAGTGGAGTTCATCTGTAGCTAGTAAAGGTTTCTGATCCCAAATTTCTCAAACCTGGGCTACATCGCCTTTCCAGGTGACCCCATCTTTCCTAAGCTTCAGAATGTGCAATGGAAGAGAGCCGTCACCTCTCAGTCATGCCATACATTAAACACTGCAGGCAAAACCTGGCTGTTCAGATGTTCTTACTGGGATCCTCACAAAGTATGTATTCCACTTGGCCTCAGTCATTATAGCTACTGGGCTGGGCAACAGCATGAGGAAAAAAGGGTGAATTCACCTAAATACATAGATGAGCTTTCGGGCAGGAAGGCTGTCCTTGGTGAACTAGGTGCAGGTGCCTTTGTAGTGAAGGGGATTCAGAATTTCTTCAAGCCACCAGAAGTAGAAAGTGGAGTGTAACAGGGCAGTGCAAGTCAGACTGCTGCACGTGTATAGAGAGAAGTGCAGCAACCAAAATTAACCTGAAATTTGTAAAGTATTATTACAACAGTTCCTCAGAGGAATTAAAAACTTTGTAAACACCTTATACTCTGTTCACTAAGTAAAAATATAATTAATCAAATTATATACATCTCAACCCTTACTGCAGCACCTACATTTTTTTCTATATAAAACTACTGAAGCACAGTTTAAAACCCCATGGCACATGATAGTCTCTTTAGCATGCACAATTCTCACCTAAACATGACATTATTTCACCTGTATCCAGACTGACCTCCCTCTCCAGTCTAATAGCAATATCTTCAAAATAATATTGTATTCCTTTGCAGGCTCCCTCTAATTTAATAAAACCTTCTCAAGTAAAACTAATCAGTGGGTGATTGATGTACTTGCATAGATACAGCTTTAATTAAATTACTAAGGTACATGTAAAAGCCGAATTTGCATAGAAGGGCTTCCTTTCACAAACAAATAAATGCTGAAAACATAATTTCAAGAAAAACTTGCAAAGAAAAATAAGAGGGAATAGCAAAAGTAAGGTAATTACCTATCTCCCTTTGGTTTTCTTTTTTGTACTGTCTTCCCTTTGGGTCGTCTTTCACTTCCTAAACAGGGGCTCCCACCAGGGCCTGTTACCCGTATTGATTCAAGGCCTTTGGAAGATTTCTTAAAAGTAAATTCCACAGGTTCTCCTTCTTTTAGGCTTCTAAATCCTTCCATGTAAAGCTTGCTCTGTAAATAGGAAAAATACTCTTGGTTACCGTTGCCTTAAAAACAGTATTTACATTTATAATCAACAGGACAAATTACGCCGTCTACCACCCTACAACACATAAAGTTGAGTAACAGTTTCCTCTGCATGAGCTGTAGCAGATGATACCACACATTATAGTCCTGGATACGCTGAAAACCCTATTCAACATTAAACAAGTAACAAGAACGTGTTTTCAGTATCAGCAAAACTGAAATAACATTTTCCTTTTCTGTGATGAATGCTATAGATGAAGCATAAGAAATGGTGCATTCTTAAAACCCTTAAGAATTCTAACAGGTCTCAGGAAGTGAAAAGGTCTGGAAAGAGAGCAAACGTTCACTTCAGAGCAAATTAATTTATGATCAAAGTTTTAATAATTTGCATTGTTTATATCTGAGATATGGGTCTGCTGCTCTGAAAATGAATCAAAGACACAGCAAGCACGAGAGGCGTGAGGAAGGCACTGAACCAAGTCCGCTGACATGGGCAATTCAAACATCCCTAGTGAGCTGCTGAATTTCTGTTCACTACACCAAAAATCTTATCTACCTAGTATGATTTATATATGGGTTTCTATCTTCATTCACAGAAAAGGAAATTTTCATCATCAGGGCAAGCGAAATAAATACTGATAAATATTTTAACATTACACTGCAGCAGCAAAATCTTGGACAAGCTGAAGTCAACAGAAGCTTACCACTAATTTATTACCACAACGAAAATTTTCATCATGATTCCAAACAAATTATGTACAATAGTAAGTCTGCATGTCAGGACAAATCTGATTAATCAAACTCTTAAATAAAATGATCATCGAGTTAAGTGATAGGGAGGCTTTTGGAGGCGGTGGAGATAAAGTGGTTGCAGTACACTTTTATTTTAGAAGTTACACAGTACCTAAATGAGATCAGTTGGAATCACAGAGAATATGATAAAAATCCTCAATTTACACACATTTAAGAGTTTTTTTCAGGAGAGTTATAACACATATTTTCTTCCTTTGCTCATGAATTTCTCAGAGGAAAGAGAAAAAAATGCATCCTTACTGATTCTTAATCCATTCTCTAGCACTCACTTGGCTGAACCATGGAGTCAAGAAGGAAATCTTCAGTGCAGGTGCCATCCCAAATCAGTCACATGTCAAAAAAAGCCAAGTGACACATGACTCTAGATTGCATCTATTACCCAACGAGTGCACCCAGGAACATGAACAAATCAGATGGCAATTCCTGTATCCCTGTACAGGCTCCCTGTAACCATTTACGGGAGGTCTGCAGCACCAAGCCACTGTTTCAGCAGAGCACAAGAACTGACACCCACCCAGTTCGTAGTTAGCACGCACAGGGGCAGCTGGTCTCTTCACAAGGATGCACAGAGAACAGGACCAAAAGCAAGAGCAGTTCCCCCTGAGCTGCTACAGAGCAAACTAGTTTCAGACACAAGGAGAAATTGCTCACTATGAAAAGAATTAAACAGAAGCACAAAGTAATAGCTCCCTTTGCTGGAAATAGTTAAGACTCATCTTACCAGGGCACTGAATAACCTAATCCAAGGCCCTGCTTTCAGCAAGAGGTTGAACCAGATGAAATCAAGAGGAGCCTTCCAACCTAGGCTTTTCTGTGATTCTCATATCCTAACCCAGTGCTGAATCACACCTGGTGAGACTGGAGAACAGGACTCCAGTTCCTGGTTCTGCAGCAGAACTACCTTGGGAGACCTGTGTCACTTAACTTCTCCCTGTTTTTCTGAAGAGGGGTGCCACGGCAAAGTCTAGTTTTCACAGCACTAACAGACTAAATTATAAATTATAAAATAATTCGGAATATTTATTTTAATGAAACCATGGGAAAACACATGCCTCAGCTTCCTGAAACCCCAGGTTCTCAGTGTACCCAGCACAAGACACTACCAATGCTGGTCTGACTGAGTGGCTCATGTGCTTAAAATTTTTCCAGCAGTCAAAAGTAATCAAGAACACAGCTCCACTCGTTAGGACAAAGGCTGGTTTTGCTTATCCAGTTGTGCAGTTCTAGTAGACTTGGCGCTCCCATCAAATGTTGTAACAGTGTGAAACACAAGACAAATTACTGATTTTAGAGGCAAGAGGTTGAGCGCTATTTAAAAGGTGGGGGGAGAAGCATGGGAGGGCTGTGGGATGCATGAAAGAAGAAATATATAGTATCTGCTCCCTGAATCATTAGCTTGGCTTTTTTAAAAAATGAAAATTTAAGGCATGAAAAAAAAATATGGAAGTGTTCTTACTAATGCAACTGGAGGACAGTAATTGTACATAAACCAATGAAACAAACCACCCAGGAAGACAGTATTATTTCAAACAAGCCCTCCACTTTGAAATGTCTGTATAGCAATAAGGGGATCTTTGTCACAATGAAGAAACATCCAAGTTCAGAATACGCCCAAAGAAGATACCACCACTCATCAACTGAAACAACAGATACTGCCTGTGGCATGAGCCCATCTCTAGGTCCATCCACACCTCTTCGGTCTTCAGTGGCCACCAGGGAATCTTGTTGAAAGGAAAGAACTGAACAATGTGTATTCTGTGCCAAAATAAGCACACAGTTGAATGTTCCAAAACTAGACAATCAGTACAACACAGATGGGTGTTAATCACAAGGGAACCTCAAAGGCATAAGCCCTTATTTTCCTGCAGTACTGAACACAGCATGGATGTTTGTCTACTTGTTTAATTACAACTTAATGAAGATTCAGTTAAGTCCCAGTAAGAGTTACGCATTTTTTCCTTAGTTCCACCGTTATTAAAAAATGCCAAAAGGTTAACATCTGATACACATAACATTGTCTTCTACTTTACCTCAAAATAAATACTTGCTTAAAACATAACTTAAAGTGGAGAGTTAGTAGTATTCTAGAATGTTTTTATTTTTCTCATTTCACTGTTAGCAACAGAACTTGATTTCTAAACAAAGCACTCTATTTACAAGAGATTTTTAAACATATTTAAAAGCCTAAGTAAAGCAACAACCATGCTTTCATGAATCACATGTTACGCAGGTGTACATTTTTTGCATGTGTGGTTTTGTTTGAGCACTTTTAACAACAAAAAATGTTGAAAAACCCCACTTCAAGTGACTTGCACAGTTCTTCCCTTGAATAGAACTCAACAGCTTTTCAATGTTAGAGATGGATTTGGTGCTGTCTGACTTACTGTGCAAATGTATAGGTCATGGTGAGATTCTCTGAGGGTGCAGCAACAATTCAAAGCCATTGTGAAAAAATGGCATTTGGAAACCAGCAAAACAAATCTAAAACCTGAATCCCTCTTAACTTGTCTAAAGAGTTGGACAAAAGATGTCTGTAAAGTTGATAATTTAATGTTGAGAGACCTAGCTCAGTATTTTCCTCACATTACTTAAACAAATAAAACCAACACAATTAAAAGCAGCCAGAGTTTCAAGTCAGTGAACCATTTCTAGAGCCCTGAATGGGGTGTATGGGCACACCGCCAACAAACAAAGAGAAAAACTTAAAAGCAACATGCTTTTCCTCGTTTCTCTCTTTCAGCTGTCAGAGACTTTACTGTTATTTTTATCAGTGGCTTCAGACTAGAGCTTTTTTAAAATTTTCTTTTGTTAATTTGACAGGACCATTTATGGTGGGGTTTTTGTTTGTTTGTTTGTTTTAATTTAATTTTTTTAATAGATATCCTAATGTAAAATCTCACACATCTCTGTTACAAGCAACGGCTTGGTCCAAAATGCTGGCAATCTTGTAGTACTATTGGCAACAACACATATGAACAGAAAACTCCATGATCACAAGTTCATGGAAAGCGTTTCCTACTGCAAAACAAAAATCAAAACTTAACAAATATAAACTGTATTAGCAAAATGGTCCCCAAAGAAATGCATCAATTCCTGGGCAGTGTCAGGGAGTGCTTACAGCTCTCACCAGGCTCTACAAAAGAAAGGAAGTTTGGAATTAAGGATCATTACAGGGGCCCGATTGCCTCAGATATGTGTGCATTACTTTTAATAAGTGTGGGGACTAAGTGCCTCATCACAGCTTTGCCATTTCTAGTCAGGGCTGTGAACAACCACTTTTGCAGACATGAAATCCTTTAGAGGGACAAGGGGGAAAGGTTATTTGGTGGCATTCTGCTTACATCATTTATTTTCTGTATCTCTCATTTCTGCCCCTTTTTATCTAGTGATTGATTGATTGCTTAGTACAATGACCAGATGCCACCAGTATGCTGAGTTTCCCAAAGTAAGAAAACTGTTTTCCCTCCAAATTTATCTACAATTAAATCCAGACATGAAGGAAAGCATAGCCTAAAGCCCAACCACAATAAAGATTGTAAGAAAATCTCTCCAAAACAACCTCATACAGTTCCATCAAGTGCCAGAAACCTCTGAGTAAAGCAAGAGCACACAGTGAGAGGACCCAGAAGTAAAACAATTTACACTGGATGCATACTGTTGCTCTTCCCTGCATTAAGGCAAAACCTATGCAGAACAGTATCAGTTGCATGATACAAGTCCTGCTACAAGGACTTTTGCTGTTGACCATAAGTTCATTATAGGAGGCTTGTGAAGACCATGTATTTTTGCAGGCAAAATGCTAAAACAAACAAAAAATTCACTACCCTGAACAACAGCCCCTCCAAGGGCAACGTGCAGCTCTGCTACACTAACACAGGATTTGAAGACTGGGCACTCACAAAACACCTCAACACTGCTCCTGCTGACCCTTAAGGGCTTGTTCCTGCTCCTAGAGGCTTATCGTGCACCAAATCTGGCACTTCTTTTGGTCCTCTCCCCATAAGCCAATTTAACTCACTAATCTGACAGGAAACAAACTCAGTTTAAAAAGAAGGGGGGAGGATAAGAGGAAGAGGAAACAGAGATAGATTTTTGTTTTTCCAGTGAGCTAAATCTATTCACAGAAAAGTTCAACGAGCGCCAGGGCATACACAGTGGAAACGGTGACTTTTGAGATGAGAATGTGTTCCTTAATATTTTATGTAAAAAAGAAAATGCTACAGCATTACAGATTTTTTTTTAAAGCTCAACATAACACAAAGTAACTTTAAAAATAAAGCTACATTACACTATTTCTGAAACATTTGCACTTCAGCTCTTAGACAAGGAAGAGCCATGTACCCTACATGTATAAAACATTTATGAGAAAGGGTGAGCTACTGTAAGTAACTTTACAGTAGGGAAAGAACTGGTACGCAGGCAGTAACCACAATGCAGCTGGTACACTGCAATTTCACACCTTTATTTACTTGGAATTTGTTTCTGTCTTGAATTTCCACCATGACCATAGTCATGTTCATAACCTCGTTTCCATTCATCATCCTGTCGCTGTCCCCACACTGTTATTTTTCTTACTGAGAAGTGTGCAAAGGCATTTATTTAACTTTTGAACAAAAGGCTCTCTCTAATTCAAAACCACCCTCCCTATACAACAGAAGTATTTCTTCTTTCTTAATTTATGTATCTAAAGAAACTTCTATTAATTGTTTTAAATTTAAAGAAGTTTAAATGAATTCTAATTCAGCTTAATACTTTCAGTTCTTGTTCCATCAAAACTTCCAAGAAGTGACTTCCTTTGATAATCCATTCCTTTTTTGCATTATCTTTTCTCAACCAATATCCCTCCCAAGAAAAGGTTCTCTGGTAGAAGGATTACCTAATTTGCCACAATTCTCCTTTTCCTTTCCTTGGGATTCAAGTTGAACCCTTTCTCTATTTAAGTCTCCAGTATTTCAGCTCACCTATGTTCACTAATCAGTTCTCTTAATTTAACACATGTTCATCTTAAATAAATCGTTATCAACTTTTTGTCATCCCATTTAACTTAAACCAAGTAAACACAGTTCATGTTTTATCTTCATTTTTTTGAACAATTGTGTTTTCTGTAGGGTAAGCAATTCCTTTCAAGCCCAAAATAACACAACTTCTATTCCAAATTACTCTTTTGGTTAGAAAACTACTGACGGTTGTGCACAGGAAAAACACATCGTTACATCATAGTATTACACACATTGTCTGTATATAAATTTAAGCTAGAGATCTACAACAGGTCTCCCTTAATTCCTTCCCAAAGTTATTTTGGCCAAATAGACTCTACTGTGTCCATGCTACTCTTTATTCCTTTACACGGTGCCAACTTCATTGACAACACCTTACTAATTTTCTGCATAATTTTAAGTATTTGTGTTCAGTCCATGAATGCTATTTGACCATGTGTTTGCTGTCTCTGTATCTGGTTACACATGCAGCAGCGGCTGTTCTAATTTTGCATACTAATAAAAAGAGCCTGGATAATAAACATATCTTTTGCTTTTCCTCCCTGACCTAACCCTCTTTTCTTGCTATAGTAAGTGTATTTTTTGTTAGTGTAACACCTACACAACTAGTGTTCTGCTAGTAGTTTTCACCCTTTTCTCCTTTGCATGGACCATTTATGTCACTGCATATGCAATTCTCATTTACCCAATGTTCCTTGTTCTGTGCTTTAATATCAGGCATGAAAATCAAACCAATCTTTTCTCTCATTTTTTAAGTTAAGTATTTTCTCATCAGTCACACTAGGCACAAGAGAGAATTGACTCACTTCAGTCAGTTTCAAAAGGGCAGTTCCTCTTTTCCCACCAAAGCCTCATACTGACTCAGGAAGAAAAACTTTTAGCTCTTCTTGGCAATGCCAGATTTCTGCTGTTTCTGCTCCCTGAATCAGTTCTATGCAGTCAAAAAACCCATGAGCACACCTCAAAAGAAGCCTTGTGAATGTGCAGCCATCGCAGGTAAGGCTGTCCTGTGCAGCACCTTGCCAACACTTACATTGCCTCAGTGATCTCCTGAAACCACTATTAGTCCCAGACAGTTTAATCTCACACTATTCATCCCAGACTCTCAGAAGGTCCCCCACTGAGAAGCATCTTCTTCTCTTGATGGTCTCCCAATGGTCCAATACCTCCAAGCTCCCTCCCCACAAGCGCTCCCTTGCTACCAGCTGACCGCACTGCCTCTGGAAGCCCCACAGATCCCCCAGGATGGGGGCCCTTTCCTTCCTTCACTCACCACTGAGCTATTCCACCCTCAGGCAAGTGCAGCCACTTCATGCAACTGAAACCACCTCATTCTCTGTTCCAAATATTCATCTGCTGTAACGCGGTTTTGCAGAAACCCGAAGGCTCTTTCTGCAAAGATTAGGAGCAAACAAACATGACCTTTTATGCAATCAATAAACACAGCAGATTATCTTCTATTTTCATTAGGATGAGGCTCTTTCTCCCCGCCCCCCGCCTTTTTTATTCTTCCAGGATATGAGGCCCTGATGTCCAGCTGACCAGACTCTCCAAGGTATCCTGATATTCAATCCATTTTAGTGATGCTTCCAAGTGGATAACTTCCCAAGAGGGAAGAAAACCAACATGACTGTTTGGTGTACCTCTTCCCCTGACAATGTGCAACAAACTGAAAAATTCATGAGCTGCATACTTTTGTAGTGTCCACCTAGGCACAGTATTTTTCAAACCTCTTTTCTGTTAAAAACACAAACTTTCAAGGCAGAGGTCAAAACAAGCCATTCCTTCAGCTCATCTATTACATGAAGAAAGGAGGTATCGTACAGAATCCTAGACATTTTCTCTTTCCCTTCTGGGGAAAAAAAAAAAAGAAAGAAGAAAAACAAAGAGTGGGCCACCAGAAAAGCCATGAATACCAACAAGTCCAGTTCACCCATTTCTTCAGAAAGGATATAAATACAGCGAAATCTGAAAGATGGATTTGGCAAAGCCGCCTCCTGTCCAGCATCTCTCCTCTAAGTTTAATGATGAGGACAGAACACAGCATGGCTATGCTTGACTCATTTTAAAAAGCATGCTGAATATACTGAAACACAGTTCTCTTCTAGCAGATCTAAAAATTAGCCAACTTCAATGTACATCATTCCACAGAGGTGGAAATCAAAAGCACAGGAAGGCGCAATGTACAACCCACAGTCTGCCGCATTTTTCAAGTACTGAAAATGTACTCTGGTAGAAAGCACAGAGTCAATGGTAGAGTTATGCCACCTAAACCACAGTTTCCTCCAGATACACTACACCTTTCTGGTGTCGTTAACCACGCTTTCAGAAACAACTGCAGCACCTCTATTTTCCATGCCTGCCCTATGATATCTGTGAGTTTCATTTCTGTGCTCCTTTATACACCCCCATGCACGAGAATGACAATCCCCTGTGTCAAGAGATGTTTAAGCTATATAAAGGTTTCTTATCCACCTCCCTCATCACCTCCCACCATCCCAAGACACTGCATATCATTAAAAAATAAATTAGGCCCAGATTGTGATCTACTAATTCAGATGTAGCAGGATGTCTCTCTGCACATGCACCTTTCCCTTCCTCCGCATAAAAGTGGCCTGAGAGTAATCTTTTCTTACTATAGACCCTTAATATCCATCTCTGAGGAAGCTGTTCTTAACTTTTAAATTATATATAATGCAGTATACCAGCTGCAAAATAGTACCAGGAAAGTTCTGAGAAAGCAGTTCATCCACCTTTCTGTAACCCTCACATGAGAAAACTATGCAGTTCACATTTCACTGGTAAACAGAAGAATGGCTAACGCTGTGGGCAGCTACAGGAGCCACAGGCTGACACTAAAAAAACCCTACATTTTAAACAAATGATTCAGCAAATCAGCATACATATGGAGTCCTGAACCTGTTCATCTCACCCTACTGTCGTGGCAAAACATATCCCAATTATCCCGACCTGCCTCTTCCTTCCTGAAGAGTAGTGTAACAGGTAGCCACCACCAACTCTGCACTCCAAAACGGGAACAGAAGGTTAGGGTGAGGGTAGCAGGGTTGAGTTGGTAGATACAGGCTAATACACAACCAGGACAAAAAGAATCTTACTTGTGAGCTGTAAGTTGAGGTAGGACTCTGGGGTGGGAAGGATGGAGGTAAGAGAGAGGATGGTTGCTGGATCTTGATGGAACTTAGCAACTGGACTTTCTCAACAGGCCAGGGACAGGGTGCTGGAAGGGCCATGGGCTGGTACCTTTCAAGGTATGGGCTAGGGCAATGGCCTGGCTGACAACTGAAGCTAAAACCAAGCTGCGAAAAATAAGTGGCTGATAGTTACAGCATCTACAGGCTCTCCAAGCCCCAGACAAGCCAACTCCGCCCTCTTCCCAGTCAAGTACTGGGAACAGAATGAAGGTTTACAGGCCAATCCTGACTCAGGCCATGCTGGAGGTCCACCCCTGCCCCTACCTCCTTTTTTCTCATCCTCCCCAGCTACCTATGGGCTGGAGTCTGAACAACTGTCCTCATATCACTTCCACCCTCTCCAGGCCGTGGGCTGAGAACTGGAGCCTGCCAGCCCAGCACAGCACCATGAGTGCAACTTCACCTCAGAAACCCAAGGTCATGCTGCAGAGAATGCTGTCTGAAAACTACCATCAGCTCCTCTAGTGCAAAGCCCCTCCATGCTTCAATGACCTCTTCTAATTCTTCAGAGAAAAACGCTGTCTGCTTGAAAGCTCCTGTGAGCCAGGGAGTGAGGGAGTAAGTGAACATGCATGGTATTTTAGCCAACTGAGAGTAACCATGCCCTAAGCAATTCCAAGATAAAAATCCATTATCTTGTAAACAGACACCTCTCTCGAACTATTCACCAGCTTTTGGGCAAATATCGTTTTTACTTTTATGGTACAGGCGTCCTTGCTTCCCACCAAGGACTCACGTTGCACTGTGCAAGGTGCCACACAAGTGACAAAAGAAGCCATCCACAGGCAACACATCAATGCTCCCAAATCATTTGGAGGGCCAGAACCCATATTTACAATCTATTTTTTAATTCCATTTACTTAATATGCTGATACACAAGCAAAACACAAAAATAAAATACCGGTTAGAGTATTTGTTTACTAAAATCAAAGTTGCCATGCACACAAGAATAAAACAAGAATATCTGACAAAATTGGTGGGGTTCAAATGTTGTTGCTTATAAAACAAGCAATAAATAGGCTGAAATTTTTATTGGAGATGGTTAGTTCTTTTCACAACATTATCTGTACTGTAAAATGAAAACCCTTTTCCCTTTACAATAAAAGCAAAATTAACAGCAACATTTATACTATATTAACAATTCCTAATTTATGATTCAAGGTCTCTAGTACTTCTATGATTCCTTAATTATGGCTTCCTTAGCTATTCTTGTACAGCACATTATACACATTTACTCAATTTTTTTTTTAAACTAGATAATCTAGCATGACATCAGTTCTACCAATTTATAGGCAGCTATATTTTCATTTGATACAATTTTATCAGAATTACAAGCATCTATTAGGTATGCAGATATCTGAACAAAAGAACAGATTTGGTTTGGATGAAGAATGAGCACAAGGTTATTTTATACTTCAAACCTTAATCACTTTTTTTTTTGAGGGAAGGGAGTGGCAGATGATCTAAATACATGACAGTCAAGGTACTAGATAGCAGTGAAACTAGTAATAAATATCTAGCTGGACGTAACAGGAGATGAGTGGGTGACTTCAAATTAAACTATTTTTTAGAAATACACAGCAGTGGGAGGAGGTAGCACTGAGGATTCAAAAAGTAACTTGACCTTAGCAACACCTTTAACTTAGTATTTGGGAGAATATTCAATTTTTAACTTTACCATGAACTAGTTCCATAAACAGCTGCATTTTAAAAACTGACAGAAATTGTTGGTTTGGAGCTACTTCTGTTATCAAACCTATATTCTGTTACAAAAGACGCAACCTGTATTTCAATGAAACACTTCTGAATTCACAGTAATAAAAATGAGAAAACAGCATTTAAGGCAAAACCATTCTCAAGCAAATGGAAGGCAGAGTAAAGTGATTTTTATGGAAGAGGACTAAGGATTTTAATTATAAAAGATAAATTGTTTAATGTTAGCATAGGTATTGGAGAGGTACTAAGAAATGCTTGAAAAACTTTGCTTTTAAAATACTGTTTTATTACTGTGGTTATGATTATGTTTATTTACGTAGGAAGTAATTGTGAAATTGGAACATCATGCATACAGCTGCATCCATCAAATGACAGTAATGTTGGCTTCAGCTCAGATTGCAGAAAATACGAGACTACTTAAATATTATTTAAGACTCCATTATTGAATCTGTCGTTTTTATGTCCTAATTTTAGCATGCTCTGGCAAAGAATGTAAATGTTTTCTGAGGCCTCCTGAAAGAAGGTCAGACCAGCTGCAGCAGGAAGACACAAAGGGGTTCCTTAAGGACAAGTCCTTCCTCTCGCAATGTGCTGACACAGCTCCCATCAACACTCATGGAGGAGAGCAGACCCAGAAGTATCAGCCTGCTAATTCTGAATGTGTTTGCTTTGTGGGTTGATTACACCTCAGACACGCCAGACACATCTCATTACGAAACCCAGGCAGATGACTAGTTCTGATGCAGTTGTAAGGCAAACAATCCATGGGAGAAATCCTTCCAAACACACATTTATGGTTGATTTGCCTCACCTAGTAACATCCTTCCAATATCTGTCCTTCTTTCAATACCAGAAGCCTGTTGTTTCACAGGGCACTGGTGGCACGTATGGCACAGTCAGGTTTCCCCTGCCTGTCAGGGGCACAGATCCTAGCTGACAAAGGGAGCACAAACAATGAGTATATTCTCTTCCAGATACCCTTTCCAGGCCAAGGGATCACAAGACCAGGCTTTCTTAATTTCCAAGAAGTTTATTTCTATTGTACCCATCTGTAGTAAGATTAAATAAGTCATAATTCTATTATTCCTCCTAGTTCTGGCTGAAGACTTTTCTTCCTCATAACATTACACTTCATATGGGAGAAAAAACCAGAAAATATAAAATTTTTCACTACAACATACTGATGTTTGCATTCAGTCTTTTTGCTGCATTAGTGTAATGGTCTGTCCTCACAGATAGCCATAACACCAGTGTAAGCTTCCAGCCCTCCCCTTCCCTACCCACACCAACAGCTCAGTACCCTCAAAAAACTGAAATCCATAATAAACAAAATGCAGGCTGAAATCTCTACCATCTACATTACTCCTTTACAGGTCCAATAAAAGTGGCCTGCTCCTCGAGCTGTTTGCTTTTAATACCAGAAGTAAACAAACTCCAGGCTTCATTTTTATTGGACTGTTAGAAAGAAAAAGCTCTGAAGGCTAAAATCAGAGCTACATCATATAGTAACTACAATGCAAGAAACGCAGCTGAATTGTGGGAAACAATAAATTCTGTGCACTATTTCTTTTTCTAGACTCCTTTCTCTGACATATGACCATCCTCACAACATTTATTTTCTGGCTGCTATGTAAGATGCAGCCATTTGCAGCTGAAAGGACAACACATTATAGAATGGAAGAGGGCAAGTAGTAGGTGATCATAAAAATCGAGTACAAATTAAAGTGAGAGAAATGAAAAAGGGTTAGACTTGTCAGGTGTGCGGCTTCAGCTTCAGTATCATCTATGTGTTCCTCCTCAACTGTACAAACCCAGTATTCCCCCATCGCAGTTTATACACATGCATATGAGCATGTGAAAACACATGTAATTTAAAGCCATAAACTCCACAACCTAGCTTCATCAAATTCATAAATCAAACAGCACCCAAATTAAACACCAGGCCACACAAAGTGTCCATTACAAAGTATAATAAAGGTTAGCTAGAAAGCTCCTGCTGGCAGAAAACATGACTTCCCAGTAACGTGAGTTCCGCAAATGCCTCTTGTACATACTGTGCTATGGCAGAACAGGTACGCTGCAGTATTTAACCACAAAGGCTTTTTTAAATCCAGGCAGTACCTACACAGGATGCATGTGCCCAGCAGTTCTTGCAGCAGCAGCTCCCACAGAGGCACCCATTGCGAGAGCAAGCGAGCAGGATCAGGAAGAAAGCTACAGGAGAAGGAAGACTTCTGAGCCATTGCTCAAGCACTGGTTAAATTAACTCTAATGGTCATCAACAGATTCACCTGAGCATGGGCCAACATCCATTTGTGCAGTCTTTGACTCTCAGTTACGGCTATAAATAGCTGTGAAGATTAAGGGAAGCAAATCAGGAACAATCACCTATGTGTGGGGATGACTCAGGCTTTGGTAGATGTTAGGTGAAACTGTTACGTGAAATAGCTGTGCTCTATTTCCACCAGGTGTGGAGAATACACTTTTTAATCCGAGCCAGGTTTTGCACACTCAGTCAAAAACTATCCCCACCTTCAGGTGGGGACTCAAAGCTGCTACAGATAAGAACGCAGATGATCAGGATCTAACAGTTCTTGGGTCATCCAGGCTCCATGCAATAAGAGGGAGGAAATACGGACTCTGACTGTAGGTCCCTCTCCTGAGGTGCAAGAGGAGGCCCGAGAGCCATGGGTTTGTACAGGGGGTGCACAGGGATAAGCTGGTGAGCAGACCTGCCTGCCTTGCCCACATGGGAACGTGAACAACAGAGAGTCTCATTTTCTCTTATAGAACAGATATAGGACCAAAGGCATAAATAGATGAGCAGTTAAAAATTTCACTGACCAAAGACAACGAAGATATCAATGTGATGCTAAGATCTCCTCTGGAAAAATGTTTCAGCAATTTTGGATAAAGCAATAAATATGTCTAATTAGAGAGGCACAGTCTAAGAAAATGTTCTGTGGCAGAGCTCTTGCAATTCTGTTCACTATGCTGACCAATTTAACCCAATAAATCTGCTTTTTGGGTGTTTCAAAGGCTAAAAAAATACACTACTAATGTCTGTATCCACAAAGAAGTAGTACATTAATTCCAGAAGCTGACAACCACCTTACACAGCAGGAAGAAGATGACAAAGCTTTACTACATCTTCAGTGTCAGAGAACACAATGATTATCCAAGAGTGGATATGAGGCTGCATGAAGTACTGCATGAAGAGCCGGCAGGCTGTGCAGCAATGTACCCACAGGCACTGTGACACAGCACAGCTGGTCAGGAGACTGGACATCACGGGCGTGAAGTGTACTCAGAATACATTTCCACACCCTGGAGAAAAACTAGCACAGAAAAATAACCACAGACAAAACAAACACCTCTCCCAAGAACAGTAAGTATCATGGACTACAGGAGTGTGTAGGCTTGGTAAACTCTCTGCTGATGAGCAAAATGTGCTCATAGACAGAGACATGGGAGAAGAAAACCAAACCAAACAAAGAAAACAACACAAAACCTAGGATAGTGACTAATTTTGAGACCAATCTGACAATTTATCTCACTTCCCTGAACAATTCAATTCAATAGATCTTAAGGACAAATTAGCAAACCCGCTTTTTTTTTTAATAGCTACACAGTACTTTTGCACATCCCAGACCACTTAGGTGTGCGAATAGTTATTTTAAGAAAGCAAGGAAATCATAAGATTATGTTCATGGTTAGTCACCTGTCAGGTTTCTGCAGTTCATATAGCACGTGGGATTTCTTATGGCTGGCTCTGTTCTGTAAACATGGGAATATTTTTCAGAGTATCTAGGTGCATAAACGTCTGTTATATAGACAGGCAAGATATTTTTAAGATAAGAAATTGAAAACAAATTTTTACAAGAAAATAGAAAGTCAAGAGTACAAAAAAATTAAAGCCTTGATTGTTGGGTTTTTTTGAAACTTAATACATATTAACTTGATTAATCACACTCAAGTGTTTCCAGAGAAATAAGCCCCTGAAGCTAACAACAAACATGGGAAACTTAAAAGTGAGAGAAGGGACAGCTCCCGACAGTTAGGACATTTAAATAGAAGAGACACCATAAAAACAGGTGCAGAGCTGGAAGATACATGATTTCCACAGACTCAAGACCCCAGGTTTCCCTCCTGTAAGCAACTAAAACTAGGAATACCTGAAGATGCAAGAATTAGTCCCATATCAGTAAAATGTTTGTATTTTCAACTCAGCTGTTGATTTAGAAGAGAGCTAAAGAAGTAAAAATCATTGAAGTGATACCACAGCACAGCTTTAAGACCCGGTATTTTTTCTCAAATGACATAACCTAATGCGAATGAGAAGCTTTCTTAAAGAGTAAAAATGGGGATTGACTGCTTTCCCATTGATGCAGCTTTCAAAAACTAAAAATCTTGCTGTCCTGTCTTACAAAGGGCACAGAAGAAAAATGAGCATCTAAAAACTTTTCTTTCTCGTCAAAGAAAACATACTGTGAATGTACTCACAGATAATTAAGTCACAGGTATCTCTCCTGGGAAATAACACTCTTATCCAATCCATTTTTCATTGCCTGATACGATGGAGAATGAAGGCTTATCACATATAAAATCAATACCAGTAGCAAAGCCATTTGTTGTCTGGTGAAAAGGACACAGAACTGGCTATGTATGATCAGCCAAGTAAGCACATGGCCAGGACAGTGACAGAGAGACTGGGACAAATCCTAGGATCCAGGATAAAGTAACATGGATCTGCCAGTTGGAAAAAGTAAAAATTAACACTGAAGAATGAGAAAGGTCGTTCTCAAAGGAAAGGGCAGGGTCACTGCTCAGAAACTAGAGAGGTGGACAGGCCAAAGAGACTTCATCGCAGCCATCTACAGAAAATGGGTGTTACTTAGCCCAGGAAATTACATAGCACTGCCCTTCAGTCACATGTTCTCTGGCTTGTGGATTTTAAGATGCTTTTCCCTCTGTTGCTTTTAGTTCTATAAAAACTATACTTCTGTTTGAAGGTCATTTTCTCGTCACTGATTAACACATCACTGCTCTTAAGAAGAAAAAATGGCAGTTATGAGCCCAGTTGCACTTGCTGAGCAGGAACATCACAGGATCCTTTTACAAGAGACAGGATGAGTCAGGGCCAGGAAGCGGCTGGGTCATGGATTCAACCTGGGAGAGGCTGGCCAGGTTACCAATGCAGCCTGCCTCAGTGCTTGCTAACACAGGATGCTTCCCTGTTTAGGGAACAAAAATTTTGCTGAGGGGACAGGCTTTTGAGTATTGCTAAAAGTTCCTGTAAATACAGAGCCCAGAGCCTGCCTGCTGACGGTCTGGATTGTTTGCACTTCAAATGTCACTAGCTCATTTCAACACACAAAGTCCCTTTCCTTGCACTGGTGCCTTTGGTTTTCTGCCTTCCTGCCCCAGTAAGGCTTTGTTTATGCAAAGATTCACACAGGGCTTGGACTCAATTACAGCTGGTGATGTTTGAACAACTATCCAAGCCCTTATTCATAGAAAAAGGTACCTTTATTGGTTGGTCAGAATGGCTCCATGCTTCAAACCAGGATAAAACTCAGAGACGCCAACAGGAGCTTCACTCATCAAATCTCAGAGTGTAAACTGTCACTACTAGATAGATGGCCATCAATGGTGTTTTTCTGAAATCTGAAGAACTCTCACCCACCAGAATGCATTATTAATGACCTGATATATATAAAAACATTTGCTTCACCTGTTTTGTGGTTTTCTAACTCAAATAGTAGCACTGTATCATTTCTGACACAGCCTACTCCCAAGTCTTGAAAACCTTCTGACTCAATCATCTACACACCAAGACTATTTTTAGCTTCCTTAACATGCTTCAACTTCAGGGCTTAACTGGAATTTCTAATAAAGAAATGGTAATATGCTTAATAATGTGCTTAGCTTTATAAGATATACTAACTGTATTTTATGCTGTAACAACCTGTAATCACAACCGTATGGAATGTTGTGGGTTTGTCCCTGATATTTTTCTGCTCCATTACAGTTAATATAAGAAGTTATCCAGGCAAGTGTTTTGGCCAAGTATGACATTTCAGTTCTTAAAAACAAACCAACCAACCCCCTGCAGATGAATTGTTCATAAAATAAAAATAGCTGGCTCTTTAAACAGCAGCTTGAATCTACAATATCTTACAAAATTCCATCAGTATGTGTAGACAAAGACAGGGATATGAATATCTATGTGTAGATACATAGAGAGTATCCTATTTGCAGAATATCCTGTTTTCAGAAACTGGGTATTTCTGAAATGACAACACAACTAAAATGATATAAACTCATTAACCTAATTTTTAATTTGAACAATGGCCTTGTCAGGAAAAGGGAGAAGCTCCCTTCTGGTCTTCCCTGCTGGAGATGAAGATTCTTTCCTCCACCCAGTGTATCAGGTTTGGTGTTCATCTGAGTCATCACTAATATAGGCAGCAATGTCCACACAAATTTAATTAAAAATTTTGTTTTTAAACCAAGTTTAGCTTGCTGAACTGCTTGATACTGCTGGAGCCTGGGCCAGCACAGAAAGAGCAAAGAAGGTAAGACTACTCCTTCTGATGCAGCGAATCTGAATGTGCTAAACTATGTCAAATCAGACCCTAAGAGTATCAGTTAAATTTAGCTTTAAAAGATAACTAAAATTTAGCAATTCAAAGCAATTTCAAAATATTTTTCTTAGTGGGATGTTTCATTTAGGTATTCAGAGGGACACAGATGAACTCTTCATGGAAAATTTGGAATTTGTCACAAAACCTTTCTATCAAGAATTACAAAGACCAGTTCAGACCTCTAAAACAAAAAATTCAAATTTTATTTTGCACTTCACTGGGAAGTAAATTTGTTTGTATTAACATAATATACCCAATCTATACAATTAAGATCTGGTAAGCTTAGTAACTGCTGAGCCAATCAAGACAGTAATTTTTTTCAACCCCTTTCTCATGTCATCTTCACACTTCTGTTGCCTCTAAAATCATGGAGTACTAAGTGCTAACATACTGAATTAGAAATGGCAAGTACTGTTGGATTAAGTCTGAGTAAATAGTTGAGCTTCTTAGCAGCTAGGAACTAATATAAAGCAGGAATGAAAAACATTTCTGAGAAAAGATCAAGTTTGTGGAGCAGTGAACCACAAACTTTAAAAATTATTGCCATGAGATCCCCCAAAGAGCAATTAAGTGACAAGAAAAGACATTTCTACTTCAGTATCAGAATTCAGCCTACAGAGCAGCTGATAAATAAAATGGTGCTGCTGAGCACACCATGCTGATTCCTCCTGCTCTGCAAAAAGTGTATTATCCATAGCTCACACAGTATTTGGAAAATATATGTAACAAAAACTACCATCCTCAGTTCCACTCAGACTGTGGATGGGGCTAAAGTTAAGCACATTCTTCATTCACCATATTATGAAGAAAAATTTCAGCCTCCTGCAAGAAACAGTAAACCTGACAATCAAACATGTACTCACATTTTAGACTGTAACTGTGGGCTCATCTTCACTACTGTTAAATCAATTGTACTTAACTCAATTACAGTGAGGTAATTACATTAACATGAGTCAGTGCATCCACACATGGCATTTGCACGTGTGCTAAGCGAACTGCTGTTACCTCCCACATGGCACAAGTACTTTGCTCAATCACATTAAACAGGACACAGCTCAGGACACTTTCACCTGCAGTTCAAGCCACCACACTGCTGTCCAATGCCTCTATCCCACTTGCACAGGGGAGACCTACTGCACAGCTGCCCTTAACCAGGTACAGACCTGTGTGGTCTACAGACCAGGTACACAAACCCTGTGTGGGTTTACCTACCCACTGCAGTGCCTCTCATCTTCTAAAATTTACTATGTCCTAATCCTATTGGGAAGGGAACAAAAATACCCATCTTTGCAATCTGTTATTATTAAAGGTAAGGAGAACACTAACAGTAATGAACAATTTTTAACAAATCAACAAACCTCTGTGAGTTACAAAGATTTTACCATTACCACAAACATGGTGATTCATTGGCTCCTGACTGCATCTGCTGGCAGACACATGTGCACCCATTTCAAGTCTCTGCGGTCGCAGGCTACATACATGCTTCCAATTAACAGCTTGGGCATCACTCCCTGGCTCTGAAGCAAGGTGGCACAGCATAATTTAACATTCATCTGGCAACATTCTTTCCTTCTCCACTTCTGCCCCATTCCCAAAAGACAGGGTGGCTGTGCTCTGACTGCTGGTGGGAGCAATGCCCTCCTCTGTGTGCCAAATGCAGTAGCAGTTGCTGTGGGGAGGGGGAAAAACCAACATAGGGAACAACATGCAACCTCTCGCATGATGGAGGATCACACTCCACTGCCTCAGCCTCCTCCTGACCCGGGGTTATTTATCACCAGATGCAGCCTTAAAGCCCAGAGAGTGAGCAATACTGGTTTGCTAACTGGAGAGTTTCTGTTACTGGGCAGGCAGGTGTTTGCAGAAATTACGTATAGCTGGCCCATGCCTTAATTTAAACAAGAGCCTGCACCCTGGTATCTGTGAGCACAGCCCAGCAGCGCTCCTCGCCCATCTCCGGGTCCTGAGAGAAATCTCTGTGCTACTTTTTAATATAAACGACAATCAGTTGCCAAGAAACTGAATCCACAGTCAGACATGCAAAAATCAGACCCACAGGTACAGCGAAATAAAGTAATGCAACATGTACTTTCTCTTAAAAGGCTAGCCTGAAGTGACTGAACACGGTATTAAGGAGATTCTTTTATCAGATACTGTACCTAATTCACAAAACTTGCGAATGCCTCTCCTCATTGTGCGTGGAGAACCATGACTGATAAACATGGCAATGAAATGCTGACTGCAGAACACATTCCCTGGTGTTCAGGTGCATGACAAGGTTAACAAATGGTAGTGCTAAATCCTACCAAAGGGAATATCAAAATCAAACTAAAGATGGATATGACTTTGGAGACATAAGGACAAGTGGAATGGAAGTTTCTTATGCCTGGCTCAAGAAGCACTTTCTAAAACACTTTTGAAGAGTTTCGTCATGTACTCACTAGGCAGGAATAAGCATACTTTATCACAGAAGTACAAATACCTTCTGCTTACATTCTGTATTTGAATACACTGTTCTACAGAACAGGGAACCTAGAACACTAATGCCAAGAAATAGGTCAAATATATTAATATAAGGTTCTAAAATATCATTATTACAAAACACGAAGTTAAGATCAACTTCTGAATAAAAAAGTATATTTATACACAGATCAGAAATGTCATTTCTTAGGAATAAATAAAAGGCATTAATTTTGCAAGGACAAATTAATATTTAAATTGTGTCACATGGTTTTCAAAGGTTTATCTTGGGGAAACTTGCTTGAAATGCAAAAAAACCACAAAGAAAATAAACCTATTTGGTTCTTGCTTGTCTTTTTAGACTGAGAGTGCTTATTCTTATTCCTCTAGTCTTATTTTTTCTGAATTGTAATAACAAATCACAAGAGAAAAAAACAGATCTTAACGAAATCTATTTAGGGATTTTTCACAAATAGCTGTGCTATCTTTCAAAATTAAATGTCAAACAATCTGTACAAAACTCAAGCCCTGTTTTAAGAGTACTGCATTGTTTTACAGAAAAAATCTGCAGACCCCCACTTTCCTTCTGCTGCCTTTGCAGACTCTTTCCTGACTTGTGCACTCGTTTTAATCCAACAGGAGTATTTTCTGATCTTGCCAGTGTCCTGTGTGGCTACAAGCTCACACAGCGAGGTCAAGAGAGAGCACAACCAGAAAACTTGTGAAAAAGGAAAACAAAATGGAGGAGGGGCACCCGCAGGAGATGAAGGAAAGCCAGCAGAAATGCCTACAGTGTACAGCTACATTTTTCTCAGCTCTCATGAAACAGCATGTCCTTATTGCTACCCGAGAACTTAAAAAAAAAAAAAAAGAAAGAAAGAAAAACTCTTCCTTTGTCAACCTCCAGAAATTTCCAGCGACAATTTGGAAATTATATATTTGTTGTGGGTTGTAGCCTATTTGTAATGATATCTAGATTTTATTTTAAAATGCTGACTCACAAATGCTAAGCTGATGGGACAGAAAATAAATTTATACAGCTTCCTCTTGAAATTAGTGATTTATATATGTTTGCTCAGAAAGGGTAGACATTGTTTCATTTCGTTAAATAAAAAAAAATCTGTGCTATGCAAATACCTTTAAATGGAAATTAAATTTACATTTAATAGTAGTTTTTCAAACATTATTTTCACAACTGAAACTCCCTTTAAAAATGTTTTCTCACATGCAGCTTTTTCTTTCTTACATTAAATTTTCCATTTGTTTGCAACATACCCTGCCCCCAAGCCCTGAAAAAAAAAGATAAATTGCTTACTGTTCATGTCACTGATGTAACTTATTATAACTATCTGAAATTTGGAAATCAATAATAATTCGAAGAACAACCTACAAATGAAGATAAATGGTATTTTGTTCACTTAACTCAGTCTTTGCTAGAATAATTTGCCAAATAATTTAATTTGTTACAATATGGCAAATATTGATATTCTCCTGATTCTTATCTGTGTGCCAGAAACATCTATACCTACTCTAGTCAGCCTTATATTAAGGCAACTTGTGATCAGCTTCGACTGCACACATAATATCAGTGCACATGGCACACAGATTATTGTCTGCAAGAGAAAGTGCCAAATTACTTTAATCAACCATTAATCCACACAATAAATGAAGGTTACTGAAAAGCGTAAGGATCTTCTCAGTTACACTTGCACTTGAACAGAATTTTTTTAGTTTAGCAGTTTTTCTTTCTAAAATAAATACCTGGGTGTATTTATAAGAAAAGTAGCCACAACTCCAAACCATCTGAAATTTTATATATGAAAGACAACCTCATTGTGAGGATCCTGACCAAATGCTATTAAACACAGATTTGCTACCGGACAGGCTCCATTCATCAGTGGCAATCTCTCTGTACAAGGGAAATATTTCCCAAAATGTCAGGACATACATTTTGCTCAATTAAAAACAGCTCCTACGCTGCCCATCCCAGCTGCCTGAGGCCACTCACTTTGACAGAAATTACATATATATACATATATAGATATATATATAAACATGCACATATAATAGAGAATATATGTATATAAATAAAGGCTCCTTCAATTTATTTACATCTGTATTACCTCCTCAGCAATCTCCTTGGGCACAGGGGTGAACACTAACATACAGTAAGTAGAATTACGCTGTATCTGTAGTACAGTGCACCTTAACCAGCCACAGCACAACTTGTGTCAATAAACAATCTCAAGACAACCATTCCTGATTTTTATTAAATAAAACATCCTTCTGACTTCATGTTAAATTAGCAGCAATCAGAACTCAATGTTCTAATGTATCTACTAAATTTGCCCACGTTATGTGTATGCAGCACCCGGCATAATTTCGTTGTCCCTGTACAGACAGAACTCAGTCCCAGTTGCTCTCAGACAAATTGAGGACCCATCCTGCAACTTGTCACGGAAGGGAGTCCTGCGTAGAGCTCAGTTCCAGACTTCACCCATCAGCAGCCAAATCCAATGAAAACCAAGTGACTTTTTAAGTGTGGCACAGTGCTTTGCAGCACTGAACTTATACCATGAATGACAAACATAAGATGTATTTACTTTAAAACATTTTTAAGTTCATTCAGGACAACTTAGGAGTTTATTTCAGTGAAAATATTTTTCAAATGTCCTTCCAAGAAAAATGAAAATTAATGCTACAGCTTGCTTTGAAGCAGTTTGGGCATCAGGAGAGAAGCTGTTCATGGCTGAACCTTAGTTGAAGTAGCCACTGAGATCAGCTAATAAACATTACATTGAGTTTACTAAGAAAGTTCAAATCATGGAGACACTTCCAGGGAACTTAACATGATCCTCCTGTACTATTTAGGAGAAGGTGTGCCCAGTAAAGCAGACAGCTCATTATACCTGCTAGTTACACACCAGAAGGGCAGTCACAAATTAAATGTCGCCAACAGGGAACTCACTGTATTTTTTAAAAAGTTACAGAAACAGACACATCCACTGTTTGCAGGACTGGACTCTTAACATCTCTTTCTGAGAAAATGAATGCCAGACCAAGCCCAGCACTGATGTAAGGTGCAGTCACGGTGCGCACATGCCAACAGAGATGGCAGCTCTGTGAGATGCAGTTGTGCAAAGCCTCACCCTGCCATTTTTCTCCTAGCTAGCAAGTTAAATCAATGAGAGCAACAAGAAGTTTGGGGAACAAGACCTCCCATTTTATTTTGGCTCAGTTCCTCAAAAAGTACACTCCACCACTGCGCTGATACCAAATGGAATGGTGTATTCTGCATTTCCTCAGGCTGCATACCTCTACTGCTTTCCTCAAGTTAGCTCAATTTTTCATGCAGCAAAGCTGAAGTCTTGTGAGTTTCCTGATACAAATGAAACCCAAACACGAAAAATAAATTACTAGTTTTCATCTTAAAGAGCAAAGTATTGTAACTCCTGCAGCTACAAAGCAGTGGAATTGACATGGGAGTCCGGGTGGGAACATGAGGCCAGGGTGGAGGAAGGGGTGGGAAGGATTGCCTCTTCTAGCAGAAGTCTACAGTTACGTGCTTAAGGCAATAATGAAACTGCAGGGTTGTAACAAGCAAGGATTTCATCCAGGAGAAGAAAAAACAAAAACCAAAACCCAAACCAAACAAGCCAGCACAAATACAACAACAACCAAAGAAACTAAACCAAACCAAACAACACCAAAAGCGTAGCATGGATCACATTTTCAGCAAACAATTTTTTCAAGATTAATAGAGATGCTTGCCGAATTTAAAAATAACCATGCAGAATAATTCAGGGGCTCACAGCAACAGCAATGAAAAGTTTAATGTGTATCAACCAAATGTAATTATGCGCTGGTGTATGGAATGAGAGTTACTGGGCTCTCCAAGATTTGAGATTTGTGAAAAGCATTTTTCCCATTTGGCATTGTAAAAGCAATACTTAACATTAAGCTTAAAAACAGACAAAGAATTTTACATAGAAAGGTTAAAATAAGTAGCTAATTCCAAACAAAACATCAGTTCAATATTCCCATCATCTAACATGTATACCAAAAAAACCCGTACATTTTGTAAAACAACCCTATGTTTAGCTGAAAATATGTAAATACAAGGCACACATGGATTAATTAAAACTACAGAAAACCAACATACTTTGTATTGGAAACATTAAATATTTCTGCTTGAAAAACACTTCCAAAAAGCACGTGCCACCTATTTGAAGGCAGCAATAAAAGTAAAGCAGCCTTTAATCCCTGTACTATTTTGAAAACCAAAGCAACCTTAGGGTTCTGTCTGTAAAAACTCCTTTCATAACATATGCATCTAAAAAAATCGTTTGCAAGTAAAAATGTTATCAGAAAAAACCATGAGATTCCAGCAAGCTGGATGCTGATGGGGGAGGAAGGAGCAACTGACACAAATGGATCATCGTCAACGGCATTACACCAAACTCATCCCATAGGAGAGACTGTCCCAGAGGGGTGAATCATTAAACACCTCTGACAGCCTACAAGTACATTTTATATTTAGGAACGTAAAAAATACTGGTTTTAATTATGCTGTTATAAACTACAGCAAGAAAACTTGTAAAAGCTTTACACAACTCACCCACAGAGCCCGAAAAACCAACATATTGAGACCTGCGTTGGGAAAGATTGCTTGACTTTATTTCCATTAGAGCAAAACTGTTGTTGTGAAGAAATATATATATTTCATCTGTAGTATATAAAGTATATATATGCACTGCTTTTTGTGTTGTTATAAAGAAAAAAACTCAATGGACTACCAATTCTTTTTTGAAAAAATTATTTTAAATAGTAAATCTATAGTCCTAACACAAGGAAAAAATATCCCCTCAAGTCCACGTGGAACTTCACCCAAGGACAGACTAAAGCAGAAGACCATTTAGTTACAAAAGCTGCATATTTAAGGTCCAAATCTTGAAACCTTTATTTACATGAACAGATCTTACTTTAAAGAACAAGTGTTTGCAAGATTGGAATCCAGCAATCATTAATCTTGTTGAAAGACTTTTTAGCATGAAGGACTTTGCCGTCCTTTCAAATAAACAAAAGCAGATAATTCTGTTGAATATTTCTTAAAAGTTCTGTCTTGTCACACTACTCAGAAGTTAAAAACAAATTGTAAGATGTGAGGTAAAACACCACTGTAAAGTTCTAACAATTCAAGAAAAATAATTTGTTATTAAAAATTTATTCCCTTTCAAATATTTCTGTAAATATGACTGCTTCAAGGTGGTGTGTTATTTAGCAGTATGATTTGCTTGATCATTAGGAGGGCAAGCCCAAGAGGTCACGGAAAATCATGATGTGCCCTATTTTTTATCATCTTAGCTGAGCTGGTCAGAGTAGGGTGATAATAAGACCAAAGGTTGTGGGTTCAATCCCCGTATGGGCCATTCACTACAGAGTTGGACTCGATGGCCCTGTGGGTCCCTTCTGACTCAGAATACTCAGTGATTCTGTGACCACCCAAGTTTAATTCTTCCTCCGAGCATCCATGGAGCACATAAACGGCTCCTTAAAGGGAGGCTGCATTTCTCTTCAAAGTTGTTCTTGATGTCGCACCTGCTGCCATCTTGGTGTGTGGCACCTCCTGCGGGCTGGGGAGAGAAGCGCAGGGTGCGGGGCATGATGAACCCCAGCTCGGCCTCTTCCACACCCCAGTACGGACAGTGCTGCCACAAACGGTGGCAAAGCTCCAGGGAAAAGTGTTTGCTTCACAGTTCTTTTATTCGCATTGGCTGTGTATCAGTGTGCCCTGTGGCTGATGGTGGACTGGCCGTGGCTGATGTAATACCCATCTCTGATCCAGAGATCAGTGGCACCGATCTCTTCTCTCTGACAACCAGGGACAGGACCCGAGGGAATGGCCTGAAGCTGTGTCAGGGGTTGCTTAGGTTGGATATGAGGAAAAGGTTCTTCACCCAGAGGGTATTTGGGCACTGGAACAGGCTCCCCAGGGAAGTGGTCACAGAACTAGCCTGACAGAGTTCAAGAAGCGTTTGAACAAGGCTCTCAGGCACGTGGCATGACTCTTGGGGATGTCCTGTGCAAGGCTAAAAGTTGGACTCGATCCTTGTGGGTCTCTTCCAACTCAGAATATTCCATGATTCTGGTCCTTCAGCACCGGGAGCTGTGACTGTCCCCGCTTAGGCAGTGGAGGGCACGGATGTGTGTTACTGCCGGGGAGATGGGGCACACGCAGCACTACACCCATTAGTTCCAGCAGTGCTGCCCTTCAGACAGTTTTGATCTATCATTATTTTGATCCTCAAAGATATTAATCAGCATTGCCAGTTCTGCACCGTGTGCCGAATTAGCTTCTTTTTTTTAATCAACAAAACAAACAAACCGAATATTTAAACCGTATTTATAGAGTAATAAAATCTTTGAATCTCTCACATCAATCACTTCCTTGGACCACAGTCAGCTGCCCGGGGAGGACCAGGTTATAAATGGCCCGAGGAAGCGATAGGCAATGAATAGCCCTGACCCTCGCTTCCCTGCTTCGGTCGGGGCTTGCAACCCGAGCCGGGAGGGGGCAAATTCCTGCCGCTCCCGCTCCAGCCGGGCAGGGGAGGGGAGCGGAGGGCGCCGTAAAGGAGGCCCCGGCCCCTCCTCGGCGCCGCCGTGGCAAACACCCCCTGCCCACCCAAATTCTCCGCTCCATCCTACAGTCCCTCCATCACCCGAGCGGCCCCAGGCAGCTTCTGCAGCAGAAGCAACCTGCCCCGCCTGCAGCATTGCCGGCTGATCACGCAATAACACACGACATCCACGCGAGAGAAAAAGCAGTTCCATCCCTCGCCAGACCACAGGTTTTCCGCCACCCGCGCCCACTGCAGCGCGGCAGAGAAGTCAACAGCTGACTGGCAAACCTTGCCAGCAAGCAGAAAAATTAAGGCCCAGAATCTTTTCCTTTGGCCCCTGCCAGAGGTCAGTTACACACGGGCTGGTTTCCACTGCACTGATCAGAAGGGAACTGGCAAATGTAAGAACCACGGTTACCGTCCGCATCACTCCCTGCCATTCCTCCGTGCGGCACAATCCACACTGACCTACATTGTTAAACCTGTTTCCTGAAACACGCAGGAATGCTGTAGAAGATGAAAACAAGGCTTGTACGCAGATATCTAAGAGATCTTGCATTTCCTGTATTAGCATCTATTCATAATGAATATTTCATTGCGGGTTTTTTGCATAATTTCTAAACGAATTTTTCTGATTTAATGTCTTAATACTTGAATGTAGCTTTTTAATAGTAACATTTTAATAGCAACATTGCTACCAGAAAGCTTTTTATAAAATTTGTCAAATTAATGGAAACTTGACATTTCAAAATCTTTAAATCTGCTTTTGACACAAAATTATTTTTAGGAAACGTGTAAAAATTATGTTACAGTAATGTAATCAGTATTTTTCAACAAACCAATTATTAAAAGAAGCAAGGATTAATGTCTTTCTCCTGTATTTAGCATGTCTCTTATTATTTGATTATTTACTTCCACACAGATTTAATAAAAAGAAGCAATTTGCTTTTTGTCCATCGTCTTTAAAAATTTGGCAGTGAAATGTTAGTGTGCCCAGAACAATGTGCTCATAAGATTAACTTTGTTAAATCGCTGGAATTAAACAGTAACAAAAAACCTGTACTGATTTTTTTACATGTTCACTTAAGTGGAGAAAATCGTAGATCAGTAAACATTTTTATTTTCTTACATATTATCAATAAATAATTATCTGCCAAGTCCTCTTTTAGACCTGAAATGCCAGGAATTTCAAACTTGTCCACAAAATGGCACAGCTACACTTAAACTAATGAAGACCCTGCTGAATGTGCTGCAAGAAATTCAGATGAACATTCATGTATGATAAGTTCATACAAATAATACTGTTATAGAATTAGTTTTGAGGGCCTTTTAAAGATTGCAAAGCTCTCACAAAGACAGTAAAAACAAGCCCACTGAATGGTTTATACACACAAAACCCCCTTTCATTTATTTAATCAAGCTTTTCTGGTTTAAGTATCTAAGCTCCCAAATGAAATGATCAGAAAAAAAAATCCTTGAGACAGACTGCATATGCACAGAAACTCCTTGATAACTACTGCACTGATTCCACCTGGCTCAACATTTCATCTCTTAGTAACATGTGGTCCTTGAAATGTAGTTAAAACATACTGTACTTTCAAAATGCACATCAGATGGAGAGAGAAAACAGAAACTAAGCTAAGGTTTACTAATTTTTAAGAATTTAACAAATAGATTATATTCATCATCCTAAAACCAGAAATACTGCAACAAAATCAATCATTTTATGCCATTAGCTCAATTAAGACTATATAATACACTACAGGTGCATTTCATGACACCTATTGTGGTCAGTGCTGGCTTAGATCCGTTGTAATGGACATACAGATAAAAGGAAATCAAATTATAACTATAAAAACATAGTAGTGTTTTATATATAATTTTAAAAAATACCGATTCCCATTAAAAAGATACTAATATGTAAATCGCAGAAAATCTTAAACATTGATTATACTAATAATGAACACTAAAAATAATTCATCTTTCACCAAATGCTCCAACTGCAGCCACTTCAACAGTCTAATCTTAGTCCATTTACAGCTGTCACCAGTTAAAGAATGATCATCCAAAGAAGTACTGTGTGAAGATTAACAATAAACCCACATAAGCATGGAATGGGCTATCATTTCCCAATAAACTACTGATGATTATTGTCAGTAAAAAAGAAACTATATTACAAAAATAAATTAATCTACCATTAAAAAAAATATGTAATTGCTCAATAAAAATAAATTAATGAAGATTAATGTGAAAATTCTTTGGGGACTCTGGATCTATCAATTACATTATTAGAGATAAAGAGATGTTGCTCAAAGCAGACTGCAGATTAATTTAAAAAGCATGTGCGTTCTTGAAAAAGGTAGTTACTAAATGTAAATACATATAAAATGGAATATGCATTTTTATTTTTTATATAAGTCTTTAAAAATTTCTGCTGAAGACAATGTAGGCACAGATCAGATTTAAAGGAACCTTCTCAATCAGTGTCATGAATTTATATAATTTTAAACATTTTCAAATCTAGTAGATCGTATTTTGGAATGCTGTAACCTTTTTTTTTAATTCTTGAGGAAGGGAAGGCATTGCTAAGAGGCGAATCTGATAACCTACTTTCTTAGTGTAGATAATAGACTATAGTCCAGGATAATTAAGCACTCCTTAGTGAAAGATGTGGTAATTACTGCTCCATTAAGTGTTCCCAAAAGCAGGAACTAACACTAACAAAATCCTAATCGTGCAAGTCTAAGCAAAAATTTTATCTTCAGATGTACTATATTTCTGCCTAAAAATCTTGAATATTGTTTTCATCTTAACAATGCACCTTTAAAATCTTTTGCTCTCTTATTCTCTACAGTTCAATCCCACAGTCCTCTCTTTGTGACTAGTCCTGCAAAGTTAATGGTGACATGTAAAGTTCTCTACAGTATCAGAAATGAAGTTTCTTTGTTTATTAATGCATCTGCTTCCCATCCAGATCAATCACCCTCAAGTAATGTCTGTCTTTAACAATTATCACTAATTTCTGAAGCCAATTAAACACACTTGTAAAAATTATTTTATCTTTTTTTTTCCAAGTTGCAATAGTTTCTAAACCAGAATCACACACAGCAAACAGGAAGCCCTGTTAGCTAAGATCAGCCTGCATGCTAGAGCCACACAGACCCCTGCAGAAGAAACCATCCATTCCTTACAGGGTTCACTTCCACCCTACACTTCCCAGCCATTAAACAGCTCCTGCAAATCATGCTACATGAAAACATTGAACAAATGTGATTTTGACTCGTATAAAACAGCTATTACAAATGTAATGTGCTTTCTTTAATTAACACACACACACACACAGAGGCATGCAAACCTCTAAAACCAAACAACAAAGCAGGCAAACACAGCAGATTTGGCACAGCCAAATGAGAATTTATTCACTGTATTGGAGACCTGTCAAGCACTGTGGTGAAATGGAAACTTTTTTACTAACTGCATTTACAAATATTTGAGGACTATACTATGTCTCCAAATCTGTGAACTGGTAACCTGCTCCTGTCTGAGCAGGAGGTTCACTACTTCCTCCTCCCCACCAGTCAGTGCTCTCCCTTGTTTCTGAGTGGTATCTTACATCCCTAACATCAGGGCCTGGGAAGAAGACAGATCCTGAAGGATCCAGCCAGCAGGACTCCCATCCTACCCCTCGTCAACGCAGATATGCAATACTGCAAGTTACAAGGTTTATAAAAAAATTTCCCAGTACCTACTGCATCCCATCAGCCCTGCTAGAAATCAAAGGCCCTGCAGAGGGCTCAGTAAGTGTTCAACACCCCAAAGGCACTTTCACTGCAAGGGTGAACCACATTCACCTTCAACAGAACCTGCCCACAGTGAAGGGTCTTTGCCACACTGGGATCATTTCACACACTTCTTCTACCACATTTTCCTACTGTGAGGAACTTATTTGGGACTGAGCAATTTGTCAACAGGAAGACGGAAAAACCCACATCATCAGCCTGAGACCTTAGCATCAGAGCAGACTGGTAGATGAGCGGTCAGGTGAATTTAGGTAAGACATTAAATACTATACATTCACAGTAGAAAAAAAGTAGCATATTGTGAAAAGTATATACAAATTACATACCTAACATAATATGTATGCATGAACTTGAGAAGTTGTACCACTTTTAGTCAACTTTTAATTAACCAACAGTGACCCAAACCCTGTTTACTACTCTACATTTTAGGCGCTGTACAGGGAACAGCTCAGATCACAGTATGGCACTCATGTTTTTGAGCACAAAATGCACACTTACAGCCTTATGAAAACAAAAGCCTGTAAACCACATACTTCCAGTGAAAGCATTCATGTAAGAGACTTAAAATCCACTTCTAATGCTGTCCATTTTATTGAACAAGTTCCACAGGTCAGTAGGACCACTTCACTTGAGAATACTGAGCAGAATTTGGCCCATCAGGTCTGTAATATCAACAAGAAGAAAAGGGATGTCATAGTTCCATTACATTAAGGAAGAGGTTTTGTTCACTGTTGAAACAATTCTCAAATTTCCATTCACCTGAGGTACTGTATTTAATATCTGGGAAAGAGGGCAGCAAACAAGTTCGTGAATAATTCTTGGATCTAATCCCACTTTAGTGTCAAAAATGGCTGATTCTCAGGATGTGTAATCTGCATGCCTTAGACCAGGTAATTAAACCGGGTGAGATAACAATATATATGTTAAATAGAGGAGGCAGTTGGGAGTCTAATTCAATGCCTACAGAAGTCAACTTGGGTCTATTAGGTACATTCTATAGTACTACTTTTACATATTTCTAGTATTTCCAGTACAACGAGTCTAAAAATATTCAGAAATTACTACACGTGGTCAGCAGAGGCTTTTTAAACTCCCTTATTTCCCCTAAGACTGTATTATTACAAATACCTCATAAAACCAACAAAGATTTTGATTACTACCTTGCAAAACATGGCTGTAAAATGAAATAAAACATTTTTTAAATTATACCACATGTGCACAATTAAGGAATTTAAAAGACAACTGTACTTTGAAAAAAAACACAGAATGATGCTTATTCTAGTCTCCTTAAAGTACACAATGGCCATCACTTTTACTCTCAGTTTCAGACCAGGGTTTATTTTGGTGCATATATTTATATGACCATAAACAGAGAGTTGTAACACAAATGTTAAAGTAGCCTCATGTGGCACTATAATAAAAACAATCAAGAAAAAAAAATTCTCTCAGTACTGCATACCTATAAATTACCATGACGAATTAAAAGAAGGCCTCTCTGGGAACAGATTATCTCTGATGGGAAAGCCACTATCAGCTAAATTGATGAGAATTACACATTCGTGAGTGTAGTAACAACATTTGCATTTTCTGACAGTGCATAAGATCTGCTGTAGTCATGAAATATTACTTTGATTTTGCAGATAAATTCATACACTCCAAATATTGATTACATGTGCCTTTACTCAGATTTTACATGTTAAACAATTTTAACCAGTGAAAATACTAACTTCTGCTAAAAAAATGAATCCAAACTTTTCAGCCTTCCTCCTGCCAAAAAATGCAATTCTAGCACCAGATCAGAACTTTGGAATAGAAACTGTGTGATTTTCTTGGCTCCTGCACTGATAATAGAATAAGAATATTCTACAAGCTCTCACACAAATTATCTCAATTGCTTTGATGCACTTAATTTTCAAAGTTGAAATTCCATACATATGGAATAATTAAGGAGCTGTACTTTCCAGATTATCAACTAATTTCACTAAGATCTCACCTATCTGCTAAAAAGATCTATCCAAATTATTATGAACATGCCCTGTAAATATGCATATTTCTGTTCTGTAGAAGAAAAAGGCCACATATTTATATGAATCAAAAATTCCCTGAGTTTTTTGGTTTGATTTATAAATAGTGCTTTTTTAAAACTGTAATCAATGTATTTCAGTGCCACCACTGAACTGTAATCACTAAACAAGAAAAAGAGAAACTTGAAGACTGAAGTGTGACACAAAGATTCCTGAAACATTTCACTTCCACAGAGAGCTCAGATGCTTGTACTCATTCCAGTACCCTCAAGTGCCCTTTTTCTTGAAAAGTCATTATCACTTTCGTTGTCTCTCCATCCCCAGCTGAAGGTGGCAACCCGAGAACTCTGCTATTTTGCAGCAGGAGACTGCAGTTTAATTCACATTTCTGTGTCAGTAGCTTCCAGCTCTTTCCTCCAATACCTTCACCTCACCCTGGCTGCTGCTTGCTTGCACCCTTGGCCACCCTTCCATGGTGCCAACACTGCCCACCCTTATTTGTGGGGATCATGGGGATTCTCTGATATGAAAAATGATACAAAAATCAGATACAAACATTTCCCCAGCAGAGTCTGCAATGCAGTCCCACAAGCACTGATCCTAGACCAACACAAAGAGTGATAGAAAAGCTCTTGAGGCTTACTGAGGCAGCAGCACTGCTGCCAAATGTAAAAGTCAAGTCATGTCCGTAGGATTCCCACCGAGAAGGGTGGCTGTAGGACTTTAAGCCTCCACCTATTCACCCCACACTGCTACTGCAAAGCCTTATTTGGCTGCTTGCAGAGCAGCTGCTGAACTGCTGCATGTTACAGCTTTGCATGTTAGGAAAAAAATTAAATTCAGTGCCAGTTTTCCATAGTACGGCAGACTGTGAAGCTTGCAGCAAGTTCCACAGCTGCTCCACAAGCAGCCAAGCCATCTCTGGAGTGAGGATCTGGAATTCCCTTTAAGCCATCTCCCAAGCAGTTAACCCCTCCTCCATTTTAAGTCAGAACCAGCCAAATTAATCTGAGGAAAAGCCTGGACACCAGTTTCTCCAACTAAATAGGCTTAAGCAATCAGAAGCACTTCCCCACCTTCCATGCAGAGGTGTTTAGTGATACTCTGCTGATGTAAAAGCAATTTAAGGATTTACTGCTTTCCCCAGTGATATCCATCAGGCAAAAGCCAGTCCAAATCTGTCCTGAAGAACTGTCCTTTAAAAAGAGCCATGCATCACATAATATCTCTCTAACAGTCCTGGTTACTTGCAGCTGATTTTAAAAAAGGCAAAAAAACAGCACACCTACATACAGGGAATTAAAAATGTAAACAGTATGTCCTTATATATTTGTGTTGGTTTTAACAAACATCATAAACGGTCTTTACCCTCTAGTTTCTAGTTCCTAGAATCTTTCTTAAATGACATCTTTACAGTCACTTGTATACACCTTTGTAGAAACTGGTGGGCCTAATTTTGCTTCTGTTGATAATTAGTGGGGAAATATGGCTGGCCTTTACTGCAATGAAGGCCTGTACTGCAATTACATTACTCAAGGAAGATGAATTAAACAATATTTACATGGGAGTATACCTTGTAAAGAGCATGAAACAAAACTCTGGATGTCTCTAAATATACCTACTACTTCAGTAAGGTAGTTGCAAACCAGAATAAGCAACAATAACAACATTTTTCCCAATTTGACAATTCATTTCCTTTTAGCTTCGGTTCATGTATCTGCTTTGATATCTTATGTTTGTGCCCCAGACAAAATATCCTCTTCCTTCCAGTATCCCAATCCCTGTGCACAACTTCCTCAGTCTTGGAGAAAAGGAGGATAGCATGCTCTGGAAAGAGTGCACTTACTGCTCTGCCAAAGAGCGAAATACCTCCTAAGACAACGTTGTCCTTCTGCCTTTGGGCCACTTGTGACTTCTGCTTGTTAACATGCAAGGTTTAAAACTGCAGCAAAATCTGACCTGATTCAACACCACTTAGGTTTAATGGTGCTGCCATTCACCTAAATACTACATAGATTTACTAATAAAAATTTACTACAGTGTTTGGGTTAGATGTAAATAGATGAAATCTGGAAGGTTCAGAAGATGGCGGCTCCATAACTCAAATAACCAAATTACAAGTTTCTTCAGACAACCATCCTAAACCATCAAGCTGTCAGTGAAGTATTTTGCCATCTATGTGTCCATACACTATACTAACTTATACGCTAATTAGTAGCCAGAATAAATTATTAAAAAAAACCCAGTGCTGTAGTGCTCCACAGCACAAATCAGTGGTCCCCATCATTTCTCTCCATGCTGCAGCACAGCTCGTGTGTGTGCCAGAGCTTGGCTCCGGGTCTCCAGCAGCTCCATCCCGTTACAGGCGCTACACGCGCTGAGGCTGCTGAGCAGACTTTGCCACCCGCGTCTCATCCCTGCCGGATCTCCCGTACACACGCTCACTGCAGACACACGTTTACTCCCCGTTCGCTTCCTTCCTCAGCCTCCCTCCCTAAATCCTGCTAGCCACTTTTGTTTTGATTAGGACGGGGCTTGCCTGGTCCCCAGCAGAAGGCAAAGATGACAAGTCTGTAATAGCATACTCTGCATGGAGACTTCTACAGTCCAAACAGACATTCCTATGCCATATTAAACGTAAGGAGCAATGAAACACTGATCCCACTTGCTTGCCCAGGACTTCCAGTTATCCTGAGCAATTAAATAGTTTTTAAAGGCTCCCAATAAAACAAAAATGAAAAAGAATGAATGCATCCTTAAAAAAGCACGGGATCACATGTGCTCACAATATAAGAAAATCAGCATTGAATGCGTAATGCCATGCCCTACTCTGTACTAGAAAAAGTAGTTCAACTGTGCCTAAAAACTAGGAATTCAAAGAACAGGCATCTGATTCATCATTGAAAATGATAGTTGGTCACATTAAGGGAAAAGACTGTTCAGATGCTACTTATGTGTCTCATTTTCCATTTATTCTTCTGTTTACAGTCAAAATAGTGATTTTTCCTCCTTCTTTTGTTATAGGTACTTGAAACAATAAGAGCAATATTTATAATACACAAATGACAGTACAGTGCAGAAGCACTCAATGAAAGAAAAAAGGGTGTTTTCCATTTTTATCAGATTTTATAGTAACAGTAACTTGTAGCAACAGCAAGAAAGTTCAGATGAAAGTGAAAAATTTCAAGCCAACTATGTTCCTTTTAATGAGAAAACAAAATACACCAGCTCCTACATGCAGCTCCTCCCTTCCTTCCTCTCCCCATCTCATAAAAGAGAATCCCAAAGAAGGATCGTGTTTAAGGTCCCAGTTCAGAAATCCTGTATCAATCCCTTATTGCGAAAAGAATTTTGCACCACAGAGCCAGGTCCCAACAAACTCCATCTAAACTGAACAATCCATCCCATCCTGAAAAACCACATTATTCAGAAACAGACATAAATTTATAACCCTTGATACTCACAAAAGCATATTTAATTGCATCTGTTTACGTTCAGCACCCCACAGTCCATTATCATCTTTAACATCTGGGCTTCATGCTAGGCAAAGGAAGAGACATTTGTTCCTAACTTGAGCTGTACAAAGTGTGTGCAAAAAAGAACATGCAGCATTTTTGCCTTTCTGCAATCCAAAAAAAAGTAGTACGTATTTAAGTTGGGTACAATTTTGACTGTGCAAAAAAAAAATTAACAAACATTACCCTTTTCTGACTTACAAGAACTTCAGCTCTCCTTAGTTCTTTGCATTGAAGACCGTTTTTCATGTGCACCACAAAAGGTTTCCCTCACTTCACCTCTCCAGTCTGCTTTACCCTTTGACAAATAGATCTTTTACTAAAATTTAAAAAGAGTCACTCACACACAACTAGGTCCAGAATTCACATCACAAAAGAGAAACAAGCTGTTTTATTCATTCCATGGTAACCTATTAAGTGTACATATGACAATACTGAGCTAAATTCAGTAAGGTGCACATTCCGTGGATTTAAAAATGTTACAAAGGACTATCATTGCTACTCTTCCTTTTTTTTTTTTCCCAAAAGAAGCACAGGATTTGGCACATTGCTGCATCGAGCATAGCTTCTGTTCAAAAAATCAAATTGTTTTTAGAGCTCATAATTTTGATATGACCCTGAATGACTCAAACACATAACTTAAAGATATAAGCTGTATCAGAATAAAGTTAAAAAGGAAAAGAGTGTGGGCATGTGTAAGTGTACCAAATTACATTGTAGACACACAGATGCACATATATAATGGCTGACGTGTTTCTACCTTAAATAATGCATCCAGCTCTAGGTACCTCATTACCAGAAGGGTAACAACAGTCTGAAGGTAGTTCAGAGAAGATCAGTCAAAATTATTAACACCAAAGGAGGGACTTAAAAGGCAGGGTTAAAAACTCAATACTGCAGCTGTTTTGTGAACAGGACTTTCATTGGGTGAAGGGGAAGAGAAGTCCAAACAAAAGCATGGTCCTCTAAAAATGTATCAATATATACAATTAGCAAAGCACTCGCTTTAGAAAAATGTGGCTATAATCCACACACAGCTAAGGGGGAACTCCAAGAAGAAAGCAAAATTATTTATTGCAAGCTCAAAAGTCTAGGTATAATGAGCTTAAACTATTACAGGAATTTTGACTTGACATACAGTAAGTTTTTGCTCATAGCAAGATCCCCTAAACTGGGCATAACCTCATCAAAAAAAGGTAAGATAAGAAAGTAAAAATACTGTTGTAGGGTTCAAGCTAGCTTTGACAGGACTTTGACTAAATAAACTAGAAGCTTCTCTCCTCTGCTCAGACTGCCTAATTCTATAAAATTATACTAGTAGCTACAAACACTGCAGAATGAGTGAATGAATGCATGCAACACTATCTGCACACACTTAAATGATGAAGTGTTTTCAAAGCAGTTTCGAACAGTAGTATTTTGTTTCAAAAGATTAATAAACGAACATCTTTGCCTTAAAAAGGACCCTCCACATGACAAAATTTCTCAAATTAATGGAACTAATAGGAATAGGGTCCAATCACTGTGCAGGCAACAGTTGTACGAGCAGCACTGTTAAATAACATTACAGATTTAAACACATTTTTAAGCTCTGGCTGTTACTGCTAGAACTGGTCAGCTAGTTAGCTAACACAAAGCATTCTGTGTAGCAATATCAATTATCTAAAACGTACTCTGAAACACAATAGATAGTAGTTCGCCCCATTACATTACACAGAAAACTGATGGAAAGAAGATTCATGTCACCATGAAGTTTATATATATACCTTAGATTCACCAGTAAGAAAATTATGAGAAACATAATTTTCTTTGCTGTAAGAGCAATTCATTGCAGAATACTAATAATAACTTCACTCAGTAAGACATATCTCTAAGTAAATTCAAAATGACTGAGGCACACAGTTAACATGAAATGAAACATGGTATTTTTCACTGCATTACACTGTGATATGTCTTAGAAACCCAAGGGTATGGATAAGTTGTAGATTATTAAACTGTAATAAACAAACTTGTCTAACATTTCCTTCTCTTCCTCTCCTTCAGGGGACACGACTCAATAGAGACTTCCAAATTTACTACTACTTTATTTTTCTATGACTACTTTCCATTATGAAACCGAAAACCTTGTCTAGTATTACTTAAATGTATCAGGTTATCATGCAGTTCAATACTTCTCTATTTCCACAGCTCTAAGAATATCTTTGTTTCCAAATGTGTTTTTTATTAACAACACTGCTATGTTTCAAATATTTGTCTTCTACTATTCAAGAAGCAAAAAAATGACATACATTAATACAAAGTTACTTTAAAAAAGGGGGTGTTTAAAGTAAATTTATAAAACTGTAAAGAGCAACTTCATGACTTAAAAAGATACAAAGAAAGGAAGAAAAGGGGGAAAAGAAGGAAGACTGCTCCTTATTTGATAAGTGTTTCATTCATTCCGTTCTAAAGAGAAAAAGCAGCAGCAAAGAGGGGGCAGTTTATATGCCAGTACAAAGCAGGAAATGTAGGAATTTAGTGAGTTCACTACTGGATTCTACGCTTTGTACGTAACTCCAAATGCAAGCAGCTATACTGAAGTGCAGGCCCTTAGGTGCAAGGGCACATGTAAGGCAGCAAGACTAGAAATCCACCCCACCACGCACTGCAAGGCAACAGGCCACAGCAGCAGTTTCTTTAGAAGTTTCAGCCACCTTTTTACTAACCTAATCAAAGGTATATGCTTTAAAAAAGCTGACAAAGTTACTGCAGGATAAAGCAGGGCCACCAAATGCATCATTAAAAGGGAGTCACTATATAATAATGGAACACCCCCTTCACCGTCATTGCAAACGTCATAGAAAACGGACAACCACGTAAAAAGAAGCCTTTTGCCTCCCTAACATGGCCCTAGCCAACCCCAAAATGGTCTCTTTACCTGATTCCTCTCTTCTCTTCTCTGATCACAGAGAAGATGGGTGAAATTCAAAATAGCCTTGTTGCAACTGGAGACTCACAGAAGGACCAGGGGAGGTCTACACATGCTCCTTCTTCAAAAAACACAGTACAGATCTCGAAAAAAGTTCCCTTATCATTTTGTACCTATTCTGCATCTGAAACTCTTTTGCATGAAAGCATTCATACCAGTTTCCACATTCAAAACATGAAACCATCCATGCTGCTGTGCTTAAAAATAAAATCATGGACCATACACCCCTTGCCTCCCCAACAGCTTTACAGAGACACTGCTTTTGGTCTGAATACTTAATAATTACTTTTTTTTTCTCCCTAGAAAGGAGTAATTAAAAATCAACCAACCAAACCACATACACGCTTCAGAGTATCACCACAGGGACACTCTCAGGTCTGAATTACTGCAAAATAACACTATAATTATGTCTTAATTTCACTAACTAATCTCAGATGAGCTTTTAAAAAGTAATTCGAGGTTTACAAGTAAACCGTTTAAAACTGTACTCAAATGTTATCTGAATGAAATCCGACATTTATTTATCCTTTTCCCAGCTTAATTTTAAACACTTCCAAGGAAAGGCATATCTGCTCTTGATCAGTCTGGTGACAAATGATAAACGTTGTTAAAAAGTGTGACATTTGAAAATAAATAAAAACCACAGGAGACTTTTCTAACCTAGGAGGAAGATATGAAGAAACATTATCCCCTTGCACAAATCACCAGCCACAGAGACTAAGCACAATCTAACGACCTTATTTACTCAAATTGTACACTGCCAACAAAACCACTACCTAGGGCAGCTCTTTAACTACAGATCTACTTAAATACCTAGAAAAAATAGTTTACTTCTCTTCACATAAAACCGGAGTCCCACTGAGCTCAACCAAATCTGGCAGGCTGAGATGGAAGACAAAAACGGGTCTTACTTGGTGTACAAAGACATCAACTGGAGACTCCAAGGGGCTTCCCTCTCGGTTGCTCATGGAGATGAACCCGAATCCCATTCTCACATTGAACCATTTGCAATGGCCGGTTCCGTGCAAAACCTGGGATTCCTCCTCTTCTTCCTGCTCCGGCAACTTCCCGGGTTCGTCTCCACCTTTACTCGCCCCTGCTGAGGAAGAGGGAAAGGCGGGGGGTGTGGGGGGGAAGGGGGGAGAAAAAGAAGGAAGAGAGGAACAAGATGCAAAGCAAAGAGTTAAATTCTGGTAACATCCTTTTGCCGCTGTATAGAGGAGTTACTACAAACGGAACAGGGGGGGAAAAAAGGGGACGAACAAAACAAAATCAAAAAGCAAACGGCGAAAAGTGCTTATCTTTCCTAAATCCTAAACCAAACAACCTTCTCCCCAAAATACGTAAAGAAATAAAATCACCGGAGGTTACAGAGAGGAAACACTGCGCACGGAGGCTCTCCCTCTCTCTGAGCCCAGGGCAGCCCACGTTTCTGTACATACGTGTATTTTTCCATTTAACTCCATCTTTCAGCCACATTACAGCACGGAACGCGATACTTTACTTGAATATTGCTGGTTTAAGACCGATCCCATTTCTCAACAGAAATTCTCAGCCCAATTAGTCTCTCCTCGCAAGGCGCAGGACCGGGGGGGCGAGGGGGGAGGCCGGCCGAGGAGGGGTGGAGGAGAGAGAATAAGCAAAATTGGGTAGATTGCACAACGGGTTATTGCACATGCAGCGCCGAAACCACTATTTTCCAAAGTGTATCCATCCCTCCTTGGAATAAACTTTCGATTAAAGTTGGGACAGGTGTACGGCCGTTTTCTCATCCCACCACTGCAACTGTGCTTAATCAAACAGGAACAATTCAAACAATAGCCCCCTGAAAGCTTTTCAAGTTGTGAATCGGTGTGGGCGGTACGGAACAGTTTCTGAGCTGGGTAACAATGGGTTTGGAGAAAGCCCCCTTGCGCGAGCTGCTAAAAAAGGGTAATGCATAGTTGGGTTAAAAAGGGGTGGGGGGAGGGAGGAGGGGGGGGGGGAGAGCGAGCGAGCGAGCGAAAATCATAGTAAAACAATAGAAAAAGAAAATTAACCTTCGGCCATGTTGCCCCACGGGCCCTCGGCTCCAAACTCGTGAGATGAAAACTTTCCCTGTGGATCGAAGTGGTCTTCTGCATTAATCTAACATCCTGATTTTGAACGATCGCAAATTTAGCTCGCATGGTCTAATGTGCTTTCCCTCTTTTGATTTTTCCCCGTCTCTCTCGCTCCGTTTCTGGCCCCCTGCGCACACGTGACTCGGTCAATTACATGCTTTCTTGCTACTAATTTCGCATCGGATCCTTAAGGGGTTGGCAGGAGGCAGGAGCAGCCAATCGCCATTTCAAGTAGCCTGACACACCAAAATAATTTATGAATGAACAAGAAATTTCCAACACGGCCCCCTTTTTTTTTTCCCCTTCCTTTTCGGACAGCTAATCTGCACGCTTCTTTACGGGAAACCGAGATGACGTATTATTCTGGGGTTTCTGCCCTCCCGTGCATGCACAAATCCGTAGGAAGATCCGTGTGTTTCTAGATACAGCCCGCTGAACAACAGCTGCGCGCAGGGGCGGCCGTGCGGAGGAGATTATGGGGGTATCCGTGCCCACCGCGGGCGGGCTCCGCGCACGCACACCGCGGCGAGATGCTCGCGGCCGAGGGACACACGTGTGTGCAGACACGCGCGGCGAGCGCCGGCAGGCATCCGCGGCACCCTGTGCGCACAACGCGGGCAGATGCACAACTGGATCGTTACTAATTTCGCATTCAAATTAAAAGCGCGCCGGAAACGCGGTATCACCTTAATATGCCCCAGAATGTGCGGAGATCTAGCGTTTCACAACATTTCTGGAGGGGGGATGGGGCGAGGGATTGTACTTCACAGGTTTCTCCGCCATCTCTTTCCGGGGGAGGGGATGTGATTAATGACTTCCTAAATAAGAGCCCAGTTTTCAAGCCGAGAATTGGAGTGAACCTCAATCAGCAGTTGGGAGAGGACTGACAGAGAGAGGGATTTACTGGAGAAGAGGGCGGAAAAAAAAAAAAAAAAAGCCTCGGGGGAAGAGGACAAAGAGGGGAGAAATAACGCTGACCGGGGACTGCTGTTTTAAGTCTTCACTGCCAGCGGGAGGGGGGATCCAATTCGGAAAAGAAATGTGTGATGTGTAACGGGCTTGGTAACAGCCCCTTTGCAAAGGCACTCCCCTTCCGCGCTCACAGGTACACAGCTATGGCCCTGCCCTCCAGCCCTTCCCGTTGCTGTACGCACGGCCAAACGCTTTTAAAACAGTATTTTATAAAAGTGAAAAATAAACAAACAGTTGGGGGAGAATTAGTTTTATTTTCCATCTGTCCACCTCCTTTAGTGTAAAGATACAGATGAAAGTATTTTGTCCTCATCACCATCTACTCGCATTAACCTTGCTTTCCATCCGATATTTCTTATATACGTATATGTGTGTATATAATATATCTCCTTTAAACATTGCCCATACCTTGTTAAATCTTGGACTCTGACTTTCTTTTTAACCCCCTCCCTCCTCCCCCCAGCATGCTCTCTTATCCCAAGGACACACAAACAAAAGCCAAGGCAACAAACTGATCCGTGCAGAACCTGAATGCAAGGGGCTTATGCATTTGCAAAGCACTTGCTGTTGTTTGGGAAGTGGCGTCGATCAGTCTGCCCAATTAAGGGGAACGCCTTTGCCCCCATGGGCCTGTTTACTCCTTTTGTTGCCTTTCAGGAAAGCGTCAATTCCCCCGCTAGCGCCTCATTTCTCTGTGAAACACCAAGGTGGAGGCTCCGTGTGATCGTTTGCAAGAAAGAAGCGAGGGTGGGCAAGAGTGTACAAATACAAGCACCCTGGCAAGTGGAGCAGAAGCTTTAAATCCTGAAATTCCTTTGCAGTCTTCAACCGTAAATTTCCTATAGGTTATTTCAACAGTGAGGTCGACTTCCTACACTGACCTGCCTTACGCATTCGTGCAACATACCACCGCTTTTGGCTCATAACCTCCCTTCCCCCCTTACAATAGAGATTATTTTACAATATTAAATCTCCAGTAATTTTATATGCTTGGATCTTATGACCCGGACGATATCTAATTTATAATAAATACACGAGATTTTAACGCACGTGACACCTCAGTTATGAACAAGAAATTAAGGTACTGGAAGAAAACAATCCTTACACCTCTTACTTGAAGTGCCCAAGACTACATTTCTTGTGGCAGAATGGCACATTATAAAATTCAAGATCTCTCTGCCCCTCCCCTCGAAAAGACAGAAAATACACGTTTAATGTAAAGTTTTTAAAGTATTTTTAAAGATTGATTTATTTTACCGACATTTGCTATAAAAAAAAAATCCTTAGAGGCTAGAATATTGGTTAAACAGACACAAACGAGTTGATTGAGTTCATTAAATGGACAAAATGTCTTGTTAGCAAATTTCAGTGAAAAGAAAATTCAGTATATGTTCTTCGATGAATAAATGAAAGACTACAAAACCACGTAAATAAATGAATGTAAATATATTGGTTGCAAAGTTTTTCTTATGTTGCAAAATAAGTTCAGATTTTGCAAAATGGAGGGGGGTGGGATTTGCAATGTGTCTTTACTGAGATTTTCAGGCCTCCAGTATTAGTGGAATTAAGGTTGGGGTCACTGGACTGGTCACCGGTGTCAGATGTTATCGACTCATTCATTTCCTGCAAGGGACATCAGCCTTTCAAGTTTTGTGGAAGGTAGAGAGCTGTTGCCAGCTGGGAACTCTCCGGGAAAAAGAAAAAAAAAAAAAGGAACCCCAACCAACACCCTTCCAAAATTCATTCTGAAAGAAGGGGAGGGGGGAAGAGGGAAAAAACCCCTACGGAACAAGCCAGTTCGTGGAAAAAAAATATTTTAATGCCAATGGTTTGCATATTTTTAAAAAAAACCTATTTCTATCCTTACATTTCGCTACAGAGATGCTAATTTTGGTGAAGACAATTATAGGAAGCTGGAATCATTGTCTTCCTACATGCACAGCAAGAGCTCGCTTGAAACTATGTAACCAAAATCAGTGGTGTTGGATTTCCCATTTGTCACCTTCCTAAAACTTTTAAAGTCCTAACTTCGGTTTCTTCTATTTCCCTAAACAAAACCAAAACAAGACAGAAACCCCACAACCCTCCCCCCCAAAAAAACCCCAAAACAAAAACCACTACTCGCCCTCTCAAAAAAGACTCCCACCTCAAAAAAAATTTAAAAAAAAAGAAAGAAAAGAAAAACCCCAAACCCAAAAGAAAACAAGGAAAAAAAATCAAACCACAAAAATCCAAACAAACGACGGAGCCATGTGCATTTGAAACAAAACGCGTGTTTTACACTTGAAAGCAGAGCTCGGGGTGCTGCCACCACTTCCCATTTCAAAGCACAGCCAGCGCTCCTCGCCGATGGGCAGGCAGGAGGGGCAGGGACGGCGCCGGGGCGCCCCTGCCCCCTCTCCTCCGCTGCCCGGGCCTGGCTGCTCGGCGCCGCCCCGCCGATGTTGGACCGAATAGGATGCCCGTCGTGTGTTTCTACACGGTCTCTACCGAAACCGGCTCTTCCTAGATTTGCGGTCGGAGGGGAGCCTTTCCCGCGGCTCCTACGGCCAGGAGGCTGTGCCGGTGCGGAGCCGTTCCCGCCAAAACCCTCTCACCTACATTTTGGGCGCCAAAGCCGCTTTCCCTTTCCGCCGCTGCGCAGCGCCCGGGTCGAGGGCGGGGGTGGCCACCAGCCCGGCGGGCCCCGCTCCCGGCGCGGCCGTGCCGCTCGGGGGGAGGAAAGGCCGCTTCCCACCGCTGCGCGCCCCCCGGGCGCCGGGCAGGGCGAGAGTCGGGCGTCCAGCGGCCGCGCTCCGCCAGGGCCCGGGAGGCGGCGGGTCTGTCCTCGCAACCCTGCCCTAGAGTCGGGCTTTGCCACTGGGCTCCTGTTTAACACTTCCAGAAAATGCGGGGACGTGGCGGCGTGCCTTCCTGCGCCTTTGGGAGAGCAGGGTCGGACGCGCTCAGGACACCGCCAGCTCCCCTGGTCGGGCTTATTACCCTCCCTTTTAATCGCGTGCATTAATAGTAGGAAATATGCAATATTGAATTTGTTGTTGTTAACAAAACACAGGGCCGGCCCAACTGCGCGCTGCCACGGCTCGGATCGAGCAGGGACGGGGTTTGCCCGACGTGCGACTGCGGGGTATGAAGTTACAGGCTTTATAGAGGCGCCTTCGCACCGCGCCCGTCCCGAACCGCGGCTCTTTTCGGGAAATGCAGTTTCAGGGCGCAGAAAGCGCCTCTCTCCGCTCACTCCCGCCCGCCGCAGGAGCTCGGTTTTTTAGCCTCCCCGGCGCTCCTCAGCCGTCACACCCGAGGCGGGCGCTCCCGGGTGCCCGGAGCCCGCCTCTGCTCCATCACGGGGAGGGGGCGGCCCTCGCCGAGGTTCGCAGGCGCCGCTGCTCGAGCTGGGGGCCGGAGCGCGGTTTCAAGCATGAGCTTTACAGGCACTTTCTGTCGAAACGAGAAGCGGCGGCCGTGGGTGCGGCGCGGTCCGCCCTGCCGTCCGTGCATCTCTGCTGGCCGTGCCGGCGGTTTGCGGGGGAGTCCTAAAAATACTGTCAATTACTGTGATCCCGCGCGTGATCCGCGGACAGGAGGACGCGGGAGGCACTCCCTCGGAGAGCTCGGATGCAGGATGTGGTCTCACCTACATTAACCGTCTCTCAGCTGCGGATTTGCAACTGATAGCGGCCGCCTCCCCAGGGGATTTAAGGAGGCTCTGGAAGTCGTCGCGGGAGACCGTCTGAGAGTGCTAACGCCCCGCAGGGAAGACTGGCCCTCGCGGAGGGGCCAGGGGCACGGCCCGGTGTCACCGCTTCGCCTCCCGCTCGGCAGGCAAGGACGATGAGCGGGCGAGTCCGCGCCTCGGGCGCTTTCGCTCCTGCCCGTCTCTCAGGCGGGACAGCTGCACCGGGGCTTGGTGTGCGTGTCCCAGCGGGGAGCGCATCCTCCCCCGACGGCCAACTGCCCAGGCGCTCTCGCCTGCGCCAGCCCGGCGGTGACACGGACAGCTCCTCCCGCCCCAGCACACAGGCAACACCCGGCGCCTGCCATCGCCCGCCCCAGGCCGCCCACCGCCGCAGGGAGCGCGCCCCGCGCTGCGGGAGGCTCACGGGTATCCCCGGGATGCGCGCTCTTCCCGCGGGCGCGCAGCGCCGCTCCGCGGGGAGCTCCGCGCCCCGGCCCGCGCATGCGCCGCCCCGGGCGGGCACGGCGGGCGACCGAACAGGGGGGCTGGACGGACGGGCAAAGGGGCTGGACGGACGGACGGGGGCTGGACGGGCGGCCCTGGTGAGGCGTCGCGATTGGGAGGAGGTGCGTGGCGGTAATGTGACAGCGGCACGAAAGTAACTCCACGAGTATAAATTTTAGTCAGCGACTGAGGTGTGTGCGCCCATCGGGTGGTGGTCCCGCAGCGCTCATACAAACCCGTGGGCTCCCACCATTAGCGATAGGTATGTGACATGGGGTTACTGTAAATAAACTTTCCTTATGTGATTGTTTATTTTTCTTACAGAAGCAGAGCACTCAGACTGCATCCAACAAGAACTGTGAAGTCTGTGCACAAAATTAGCGATTCTTCCCCCTCCCACCCAATAATGACGTTCATCAGTCAGCTGGACAGAAGTGCTGCAGTCCCTCAGTTTTACAGATACACAGTCAGCCACATAAGACGCTGTAGAGAAGACTGACCTGAGCCTGAGGAGACCTTCTTGAATGACCTCATCGTCTTCTGAGGAACCTAAAATCAGAGAGCTGGAGTCAGTACCGCGTACACTGTCCCAGAGTACCGTATTTAATTACCTCATCTCCAGTTTAACGGCTCATTAGGACGCCATAAAATGCCAGGACATTGACTCTATGAAGTGACCTGTAAACCTACTGTTTGAGACTTACCTAGCTCATCAGAACCACAATGAGATAACCAAGGCATAAGATAAAAAAATCAAGTGCTGCTTCCCCCCCCACCCCCGCCCCAGCACCAGTCAAGGCATTGCCCCTTTCATTGGTCTCTTATGAAAACTACGCAGTTGATGACAACAGTGGGAAAAGACACAGATTTGCAGAGTATTGGAAGGTGTTTTTTTCCTTTATCAATATTTAATTGCAATAGGTAACCCAAGAACTAGTGAGTTGTCTTTACTATGCTTAAATTGTACACATTAAACAATGAAGTCATATCTTGTGTATGATTTAAGAAAAGCCAATAAAAATAATTCTCCAGGATTCTTTCATGGTCAAAATTGCCAATGCCACTCAATGCCAACTTATGAATATCAACAGAAAAATGCTTTTAGTTATGACTGATAAAACTGCAAAGTATAGCATGTAATGATATTAAATTCTAGGTCCCAATCTAAACAAAATCAGTCATACAAATACAATGTGTGACTTGACTGAAACTTCATGAAAGGTGTATTTTTGCTCTAGCTGAAAAAGACCTGGCTTATTTTGTATAATGTCAACAAAAATATCATACAGAAAAAAACCACTGCAGATGGCATGAAGCATTAAGGAAAGTATCTTGGTTTTGGAGTATTCTTAGGTTGTCCAGTTTGTTTAACAAATAAGGGTTGAATAGATAGGAGCATGCACAAACTCACCTGCCACAAGCCTGTCCTCTTGTCACGCTCTAATGTCTTTTTGAACAATCTACGTTAACTAAAACCCATTGAAAAGAAACAAGGAATTGCAGTATCAACCTGTTTAGATATAAGCCCAGATCTCTTCTGTTTTAGAGAAATCTGCGTTTTGTCTTTTTTCCAATTTAAGAGAACATCTGGACAGCTATCCTGGTCTCTTACTAAAAAAAAAAAAATTGGATATCCTACTAGGAGGGAGCGAAGTCAGAAGAAGAATGAACAAAGACAAATGAGAACCAATTTTCTCTAATTTCTTTTCCCTTAAAATCAAATATCCTGAATCTTTTCCAACACCAGAAATTGAAAAAGGGGGTGGTACAATCTTTCTTTTCAGTGCAACAACACTGGCAAGCTGATTCAGTTCCTCTTCTTTGTAGTAACTAGGTTTTCCACTGGAATTGTGTGGGCTTTTGTCTTGTATTAAACCTAACTCTGCTTTTACACCTTCAAGCACTGAAGCCTAATCTCTGGTATCTGCTTCTTTGTTCTGCCAACCTGTGGCTATGTGGCTTTTGTGTCTTTCAGATTTACTTGCATTATTTATGCAACATAATGAAATATGCAAGCATAGAGTAAAGGATCCGTTCTTGGCTTTGGAACGTAGCCTGCTTCAGTTTATGAAGAGATTAAAAATAAGTATTTGGGGCAGTGGTGTCGGGATTCAAAGCAGGAAAGTATAGTTCTTAAAAACTGTAGCAGAAAACAGCACAAGTTCAAGTTATTCTTGTTTCCAGTACTGTCATTTCATAACACATTTTTAAGCAGCACATATTCTAGAGGGTCAATTAACAGATTATTAAGCAGAAAAACAGATATCTAATTTTTTATAGTTATTACAAAAAGCTTCCTGATACGATACCCAAAGCTTGGCATAAGGTATGTTAGTGTAGAAAAGCCTTTCATGAGTTCTATGAACTCATTTAAATAGGTAGTTTAAATGAGAAACTATTCTGGCATGTATTTTACTGTATCCTACTGAAAGATATACAAAATCAGCCCCTAATTTAAATGAAAGCAGGTTTGGGCTCTGAAATGTCTCACAGTTAACTCTCCTGTGCCCACTTATGCTGTACAAACCAAAAAAGTATTTTGGCATTTTAGTTCTTAAAGTATCTTGCCATTTCCATGAACTTTGTAACTGCAAGTAAATAAATGCTGTTTAGGGACTGTGTACTAGATAGCAAGATGTTTTCAGATAAAAAGTCACTTGCTTTGAAAGCAATCCTTATTTTAACTAGGCATTCACAGCACGTGGAAGGATACTGTAACAGTAAGCATGAAAAATAATGCAAGAGAACACTATATGGAATTATTACTGGATAGGAAATAAAATGAAAAGTGCAGTATCAGTTAAAGGCATACTGACAGATATCCAACAAAGGTAATCCACTTTCTCCTACAAGTAGCACATTCTGTAATTCAACTTACTTAACAGCTTTTGTAGTCTATTTTTTGACAACTTACTGATCAGTAAAAAATAATAGCAAGTTTATATCTATTTAAAAGGAATTCTCTTAGATTTGGATTGTTTTGAATTCATTACCCTAAGCAAGTTTGCTGCCAAAGGATTTAGAAACACAATTTGTTTGGAAGAAAGTAAAGCAGACATAAATAGTTACTCCACTTAAGTAAGATATATGCTTTCCTCTAAAAGTAAGTTGAAAAGAAAAATTAATATGCTAAACTTGTTTCTTTCACAGTGGTAGCCAGGGGACTGTTTTCTTCCAGAGTAAAGTCAGCAGTATTTTTTTAAAGATTGCAGGGTACTGTAAGTATGATTAGAGCATAGAAGAACTAGAAAACAAAACCCATCAATCCTTTATTTTATAACAAACAAGGAAAACAGTGATGCAAAGGAATAGGGGAAAACATTCCAATGTTGAAAGGATCTTCTTTTAGTTAACTCATCAGGAGTGAAGACTTAAATGGATGAATGCTGCAAAGTATACACAAAATTTTAAAACTCTGTGTACAGAACCCAAGTGTAGTAAGAGCATAAAACATGAGCTTTTAAAATATATCTATTTACACATACACACACACACACACACCAGTCAGATATATTAACAAACTTTGCTGTCTATCATTTGAACCAGTCGGTAAAAATTAACCTTATTTACTGTTCTCGTCTGCTGGTAGAAGCATTATGCAAACAGTATTTTGATTTCAAACATCACAAATGAGTGTTGTCTGACACTCTGAATTTACTTGCTTTACACAGATTCCTCAATGTGCAATTCTAAATAATGGATTTCCTCCTGAGATGTTTTCATTGTTTGAACTCTTTTTTTTTTCCTTTTCATTTCATTCAGTTCAATATAGTTACTTTGAAATGCATAAATAAGAAAAATTAGGACTTCCTGAAAATGTACACTCAAGTGTTAATGTTCTTATGTGATTACAGGGTGGATAAAGTTGAAAGCTCTCACAAATTTAATTATTTGTTTAGCTATAATTTTCTTTGCTTTTCTTCCATACTTCTGTTTTTACACCATTACAGTATTTTTCTAGCACGCGAAGACGAAAGCAAGCATGTGTGAGATATTTAAAAATATTTTTACAATGCTGATTTATGAAAATTAATTGAACAACTAGCAAATTAAAACTTAGTCTTTCTTTGCTAATTTCACCCACTTTTGTCACTGATCTGAAGGAGGGTAACTATAGCTTCAAGTAAGTAACACAGCTAGGCAATAGCCCAGTTACGCTTTTTTCCTGATAAAAAAGAGGCTAAGCATATCTTAGTTTTTAGGAAATGAAGTTTTTGGAGATCGAACATCCAGTTATGCACCTTTCAATTATGTGTAAGAATGTTATTTGACTACAGTGAGAATAGGAACAAAGAAAGGCAAAATGTGCTTCCACCATTGTTATGAATCTGATTCTTTTGGGCAATAAAAAGGAGTAATAAACTCCACAATATCAGAATGGGAGCCAATGAAAACCTAACAACTCTAGGATCAGAGTTTCTCCTCAAAATTAAATGCTACTACTATACTGACAATTGTTTTAGCAATAAAAACTATTTCACATTTGTTTAGTTTAAAACATTAATAATACATACTAAAGGAATATGCTGAACAAGGTTATTTTTAAGGACTGAAATTACTTATATACAATTCTCATATTTAGTGTATTTGATTTAGTAAAATCTGCAATTTCTTATGGTCTGCATTTGAATATCCGTATACTAAACAACTATCATAATTATTTAATTTAAAAACAATATAAACCAGATATGTTTCAAACAATATTTTGTGATTCAAAGATGAATTTTTAAAACACACAATTTAAAAATGGAACACTACTGTTCTACTTCCTATATATTTAAAGTATTTTGTTCTCAGTTTACTGTTAGCAAGGGCATTTGAAATTGCCACACATTGATTTGCTATACAGCAAATGAAACAATGAGAAAACTACCTTGTGATCTTATTACATGTTTTCGGATGGATTTTTCTTTGTACTTCTTAAATTACTTCATATTAGTTCTGTGTAAGGAAAAGAACTTTAAAAGTCCTAATTCTCAAATCATAGATAGGTAATATTTTTCAGAGCTTGATCACTGATTTGTTATTTATTTCTGTGAGAAACTACATATAGAGAGTAAGATTTTATTTCCCCACTTAATAACTATTTGCGAACAAAACAATGCCAAATGGAGTACTCAAAAGAGTACCTGCTGAAGGTCAAATTAAGAATGAATATTATGACAAGCTGAATTCAATATGTGTATAACTTACAAGTTTCACTTAGGTTATAAAAATGCTGCAGCCAATTAGGATTTTAATATTATGCCCTCAAAAGTGATGGCACTACAAGTTTTATTTTTAAAAATGAGTAATTTTTATTTACTTTTATAACAACTTTATTATCGTTTGTTCAGACCTCCTTTCTGAGATGTTTTACATTAATACTCGTTTTGATTGGAATTTACACACCCTTCACCTATCTTTTCCTTTGCACAGAACTTTTGTTTTATTTGCATGTGCTATTTACCTACAAAACACAGAATCTTCTTCATTTTTGTTGGGGTTTTTTAATCACTGAATTATTACTCGAGAGCACTACTAAAGATGGATTTTATCATCATTTGTATTTTGCAATATGCTTATCAAATACTGATATGGATATTATTGTCCATTAAAATAATCAAATCAAACATTGTAGAAGTTAAAAAGCAGATGAGTGTCTGTATTTTAAACACCAATATTCACTTTCCTAGAAGAGTGGGTAGTACAGGGCACATCTTTCCCATTTCAACTGGAGTGGACATCAGTCCGGTATGTCAATGCCTCCTGACTGAGTCACTGTTTAAAACAACCAAACAAATAAAGTACTGCACATAAAGTAATGGTCTCTTTTTTAAACTTTAGCGGAGATGGGTCATTAATTCAAACCAGGGGAAAAAAAAAGTAAACAAGAACATCTGTGATATATAACTAAAAATTCACAATCTCTAAAAGAAAAGATGAAAACCTTTAAAAACAATGTACACATCAGTAGCTGCAGTACATACAGGACATACAGTATCTGAAAGAAAAGCAAAAACCTAATATGTAATACAAAATTGTTAGTGAGTGAGTGTACAAATTTTAACAGTTGAATTTCTAGTACTTATCCTTAGGTGTTGCATTACTGCATGTGGTCTATCTATAGAATATTTGTTAAATACCTTCAGAATATTGATGAAAGCTTGGTTTAGTCTAAATGTGATATTACTGATATAAACACTGAACCAATACCTTCAAATTGTTAGAACACTGAATCTTAGACACTGTATATAATAAAATAATGATCACATAGACATACTAGTTAAACAGTCAGGTATTAGGTCTGTCTAATTACTGCACTTTGACATATAGAATGCTGCAGACTGGAAGTAGGATTTTGGGGAATTGGTTTGCTAGAAATAATAAGTATGTGCACAAATGCCAAAATAAATGGATCTGCAATTTAACTTTATTGAAACAATAGTACGTATGAGCAGGATTATTTTTTTTCTAAAATCAGTGAAAAAGCAGAAAATGCCTACACAACCCTCTCATATCTGAAGTAATATTAAGTACAGATGGTAAAGTATCACATGTAAACTTAAGAAATGTATTTAAATATTTTAATTTAAGAGACGCATTTTTGCAGCAGTAACAGAACAAATAATTCCCTAATAAAGCTACATTCAAGAAAATAGGAAACTGTGTAAAACTACCTTTATTTTCTCTGTTAGAATTGACTAGTTAAATATTACAGTCCTAACTCTTCTGTATAATTAAGCTTTTGTTCAACTATGAAAAAACTAGAAAAACTGATTGCTTGAAAATGAGCTACATGACCTTTGTCCTGGTTTGTCACCTCTGACCTTTAATTTGAAGGTCAATTCATTCTGCATATCAATTCATTCTATTTTTAGAAACAGAATGTATATTTTTAAAATTGCTATCCTCCCATATGAAACACATCATGTTGGTTTTGTCTTTTGTTTTTTCAGCCCCTACACATCACACCAGAGGAGCATATTTGCTTTTTTTTGTGCAACTGCATTCAAAACACCCAGCGTGCAATTACAGAAAATGAACGCTTGTCTCTGCGATGAAAAAAAGCTTTTTAATTTTTTTCATGTAGTAGAGATGTTGCAGCACGTTAAAGTGAATGATGAAAAAAAGATTTGCTAGACTGCACACCTTTCTAAATTTGTCTTTTTTAAATAGAGGAAGAAAGGAAAAAAACCCATGCCTGTGTTTGCATTGCTGCTAATGGATACCTGCTTTTTTCCTGAACCTTCCCTGTGCCATGAGCGGTTATTTTGTTCTCGCTGATGACACGCTGTTTTGACATTCACTTTCAGAATGTCCTTTCATAAACTCAACCTGTGGTTAAAACAGCGAATGCCAAGTTCCTGTCTAGTTGCTGGTTTCAGCCACACTTCCATTCCATTTAGGTAACGTCAAGCTTCCCAAGTTGGATATTAAAAAAAATCTGCGTTGCTGGGAGAGCTCGTGCTCCGAAGGAGAAAGCGCTGTAGTATTTGCCATTGACTTTGCTGTCAGCATCCGATACCGGCGCGATACAATGTATTAGATAAAGGCTGTGGGTGAGAGCACTCCCCTGCCGTGAGCCGTGCGCTGAAGCGCCCGAGAGCCGCACGGGGCAGCCGGCGCACGGCACTGCCCGGGCCGGGCTCCGCCGGGAATAACATGGCCGCGCGGTTCAGCACCGCGGACAGCGCCGCGCCCACGGAGGAGGGGCCGCGCCCGCCCCGGCCCCCGGCGCGCCCCGCGGGTCACCGCGCTCCGTGCCCGGCGCCCCTCGGGCGGCACGGCCGCGCTCCGCTGGCGAAGGGGGATGCGCGGCTCCCCGCCGAGGGGAAACCGGTTCCTTTGGAAACCGGGTCCCGGCCCAGCGCCCTGCTCGGAGCGACGCGTGGTGCCTCGCCTCTCCGCCCGAGGATCGCGCTGCGCGCCGCGGGCTTCAGCTGCCGCTCAAACAAAACGCTGCCACGGGGTTACAAAGCAGAAAAAGAGGAGGAACAAATGGCTTAACCGCTTGGGCTTTAAAATTCACTTCTGTGCTCGGGGATGCAATATGAAACACTGCGTGTGACCTACCAGTGCATCCTGCAAATGGCCTAGACTGCAACTGTTCAGGCCTAGGAGGGAGAGCATGTGGGGTTTCCTTCTTCATTTATGTATCACCATCTTCCTTCTCATGAAATTCTCAGTACGTGCCAGCTAATACATTTTCAGATTAATTATAATTTTAAAAAGTTTTGATAAAAGTGGGACAGTAGCACATGTCCTTTACAGAATGTATTTTAAAATAATCAGAGTAGAAGACAGTCACTTTCGTCATCCACACACATGCAGAGTTTTTAGTACAGCTGTGTTTTTGTAGCTACTGCAAGGGACAAACATCAGATATAATCACTACTTCTGCCATTACATACATGATTCATTTGACTACAGCAAAGGAAACTTGACTTCCTGGAGTATTAATAATTTAGATCATAATTTAATTCAATATTGATTCTTACTACTCATACCAAAGGGGGAAAAAAATCATCATCCTATGAAGAACTATAGCTTAGTTGCATATCTTATAAATAATTTTCCAAACAAGTTTGTCAGTATTATCTCCTCTGAAGCTTTAAGGTTTAGGTTTGATTTTTTTTTTAAATAGTGTGTTTTAAAAAATAAATGACTTGTAGTTTCGCAAAGCAAAGCATACAGGTATCAATCTAAGAGTAAACATGCACTGTTGCACTTCAGTACAATGTTATATCCAGGTACCACTAAAAGTATACACAACTACGTTTAAATTAACTATGACCAAATTTAGCTCTAACTATTTTCTTAGTGTCTGATGACTTGTCCATGACAGGACACTTCTCCATACTTGCAGTTTCCATGCAAGATGGGAAATTCCAAAAACCACAGCCCTGTGAACGGCCTATTTAAAAAGAACAGCAAGAACAGCAAGACCAGTTACATAAGGAAAAAGAGTCAAGTCTGTAAACAAGCCAGTGTAGCATGCACTACTGTTTTGTCCCATCACTGTAAGATCATCGTACATCATTTACTCACCATCACTAATAAGCTAACGACTGGTAAGAGAGAAACAAGTAAATGAATCAAAGCACTTTAGGTAATATGTTTATCAGATTAAAAAGGATAATTCCCTCATGTTAAAGCTAAAATACTTAACCCAGAGTTTTCAAATTTATTTAGATACGCCAATTACATATTTTATTATAGCTTGGACAAAATGCCGGCATTGCTGATGTTTACTTATTTTTAGACTAATGTTCTCATTCGATAGCTGCTTATCTGACCCGCTGTATGGTGTACTACAATAACACAACAGCCGAGCTGAGCTGCCGGCGCTCAGACACGGTCGCTGCCCGCGGAGCCCGGAGATGCCGCGGCCGTACCCTCACCGCGGCGGAGGGCGGCCAGCGGCCACGCCGCCGCTGCCCGCAACCCGACAAGGAAGAGCAAGGCGTGTTGGAGGCATTTCGGCACTTTATTTGTTCTCCCCCGCACCGCGTCCCGCACCGTGCCTGGCTGGCACCTCAGAGCCAGCCGCGGGGCTACGTGTCACAGTGCCCCGGCAAGCCCGCTCGCCCCCTCGCCGGCGGGGACGCAGCCCTGGCACCGCCCGCCGCGGCCCCGGCGCTGTCCCCGCAGCCCCGCCGAGGGCGGGCAGCGCCCGGCCGCGACCCCGCGCCGCGGCGGGAGCCATCCAAGATGGCGGCCCCGCCGCCACTCGCGTTAAACCCCGCGCACACAGCGCCGCGCGTGACACGCGGCCCCCGCCCGCCCCGCCAGTGGTTACCGCAGGGCGGCCGAGCCCCGCACCCTTCGGGGCGCGCCGCCTCCGCCCCATCCTCCGCGCCCCGGCCGCCTCCGAGCGGACGCGTCGCCCGGCGGGTCCCGTCCCGCCGTCAGTCCGCTCTCCTCCCCTGGCCTTCCCTTCCGCCGGGCCGCGGGCGCCCCGCGCCGGTCCTCGCCCGCCCCGCCCGGCCGCGGCCGCTCGCCGGGCGGTCACCGCCATCCGGCGGCGGCTGTCGGCGGGGCGCGGGCCGCCCCCTGGCGTCGGGCTGCCGCACTGTCCCCGCGGCCGGTCCCTCGGCCCCGGCCGCCACCGGCTCTCGGCGGGGCGCTGCGCCCCGCTCGGCGCGGGGGGCGGCTTCGTCCCTTCACCCTCTCCTCTACCGCGGCTGCCGTCGTCGTTCGCGTTTGACGGGAGGCGCGGCGCGGTGCCCCCTTCCCCGGTTCCGGCGGCTCAGGCGCGGACAGCCGGGGCCGGAGCGGGCGGGCTCGGGGGCAGCGGCGGCCGGCGGAGGAGGGGGCGCGGCGGCGGCGGCGAAGGGAGAAAGGTGCGAACCCGGAAGTACACCCGCCCCGCCGCCGCCCGCAGGGAACACCCGCGCCCGCACACACAACAATGCGGCGCCGCTCCGCCTCCGCCCAGCGCAACTTTTCCTCCGGCACTGGAGAAACCCGCCGGCCGTCCCCTCCCCGCGGCCGCCCACCAGTGCCCCGGCAGGTGCGGCGCCGGCAGGAGGGCGAGACCCGCGAAGGGAGAGGTGAAGGGAGCTCGCTTACCTCCCGCACGCCATGGTGGCCGGGCTGAGCGGGGCTGCGCCGGCGGCTGCCGCGGTGGCGAGGCGAGCGCGGGGGCTGGGGGGCACGCACCCACCGACGGGCGCCCCCGGCGGGGGGCTTTGCCTTCCCGAGCCACTGGGAGGACGGAACGGAGGAGGAGGAGGAGAAAGCGAGCCGCGGCGGCAGAGAGAACCGGTGCTCCCGCCGGGAAGGCGTCGGCAGCAGCAGCCAGCGAGGAGGGGCGGCGGCGGCGGGCGGACACGGCCCCGGCGCTGGCTCACGCCGCCGCAGCCGCCGCACACCTGCCCCGCCGCCCTCCCCGCGGGCGGGCGGGCGGCACCGGCGGCTGCGCGCGGGGGCGCTCCAGGGCAGCGGGAGCCCGCGGGCGGGGCGGGGCGGGGCGGGGCCGGGCCGGCCGCGCCCCCGGGAGCCGCCCGACGGCCCCGCCGGAGCCGACACTGGCCGAGGGCCTGTTCCTCGCGGGGCCAGGCCAGAGGGCCCCGCTCACCACTTTCAGCCAACAGCCTCCTCCCCCTGGCACCTCCTTGGCTGCACATCATGGATGCTATTTGGCACCTGTGGTTGCGTCCGGCTCCGCCGCCCCGAGGACTGGACTCCCCAGCTGCGGTGTCCTCTTGCTCTGCTGCTCACCCCCAAACCTGCACTAGCAGGTGGGGTATTGCTCCTGTGTGGACGATTTTGCACGTCTTAACAGCACCTTAACCAGCTGCAGCCACCACCTGCAGGTGATGGGTCTCCTGGTGTGTAGTCCACATCCACAAAGCAGGCAGGATTCCAACTGTACAACTGTCTTGTCCAGAACTGTTGGTTCCCAGTGGTCTTGCACCATGATTGGTTTTCTTTACCGGCATATGAGACTTTATTAATCCCAAAGTTTTGTTTTTCTAGCTTGTCCTGACTCATCCATGGAATACCCCAATGGTAGTTTACATACTGTCATACAGCCAGCATGAACTTTGCCCAAGGGTATGTTGTTCATTGTTTTAAAAATAGCAGGGTTAACAAAGTTTGGCTACCTATGGACCAATGTTCCACATCCTTTTCCTACCAATCCACTCTACATAGGCTCCAGTAGTCACCATTGTCCACATGCACTAGCAAAATGGAGATGGTTCTCAGCGGTGTGGTTCCTCACCCGGCACGTGTGCTGAGGATTAGCCAACTGGTGAGTCAAACAGCAGGTAACAGTGAAGTCACACCATCTCCCATCTGGAGACAACACTGATTAGCAGTCTCATTTTCCTGATTGCTGGTTTTTGTCATGACACGTAGTATTTTTGGGTCCTTTATATTGAATTTGGCTGAAACAGTGAAAAGGGTTCAAAATTTGCCTGAGAACAAAGAGATGGATAGCAAATGTGATTCCGTTTCCTTAAGAGAACAAGATAAAAATGCAGTCTGTAGTGAGCCCTGTTCACATGTATTTTCTATCATTAGGCATTAGTACGCTTGCCTTGAACTTCCCACTCTTGGGCTTTCCTTTGTAGATTTTATTTTTGAGGGTACAGTATGGCTTTCAAGAATTTATTAGCACTTTTTGGTGTAAATAAGCGCAAAGTCAGCACTAAAATACTTACCATACATAGCTTTATAACTTCCTTTGAACAGAAAAACTTTACCCAGAATTTTGCTATTGATCTTAGCCTGTGATTAAAGCAGCTGTGGAACCTCTCAAGACTTCAAATACTGTGCTTTACTTAGCTCAGAAAGGTTTTGTGTTGAACAGAGATATTTCCAAGGCTCAGGAGGGAGTCTTCCAAAGACCAAAAGACACTGTTTCGCTTATACTTATCTAGGCACAGCTATAGAAAGCTGCTTCATGTTTCACAGATGAGATTTAAGTACCCACATTTATCTAGAGTCCTAATATTTGACTCTCTTACCTAAAATTTGGTGCACACTCTGTATGTATATATACAAATCTAGCCCAGCATAGAGCTATATTACCTTAGTACAACTTTAGCTGTATTTGGCTACTAATTTGAGACTACATGATCTTTTCTGAAAAACGAACAAACAAAACCAAATCATAGTCAGAACTTGGTTTTTCACTTAATTTTTATTTACTTCTAACAGACGGGGAAGAGTTCCTTCCTGGTGCTTGCTATATTCTGCTTCTATTTTTTTGCAGAAAAAGAAACTTCCCCACCTGCTTTGTTTTGCTGTGCCCTCAAAATACAATGTAACCTAATTTTATAGCAAGTTTGTATAAAACACATTGTATATGGAACAGAAGCAGAATCGAACTGCTTCAGTAAATCACTGAACTGCAAACAGGCTGTGAAAACACTGCACTTTTTTTTTTCCTATTGCTTTCTTTTTTTCGGCTTTATTCCACTGGTCTTGTTCATAGGGTTTCCCCTGAGAACTTACTGAAAAATTTGTTTCTTCCTATGCATATTAAACAGTCCTAGGCATTTTCATGAGCCATGGCATTTCTTCCTAAGGTGACCTGTTAAAGTGGCCTGCCATCCCAATCCACATTTTGCAGACACGCTTCTAAATAATTTTTTTTTCCTTCTCCACTGCATTCACAGACCCTTTTCCTCTTCCTTCTTTTAGCCTATCCTATTCACCCACTAACGTCCCATGCTTTCCTCATGGTTTTCTAATCAGTCTCCCCTGTCCTTGCCCCTCACAACTAATAGGAGAGATGCTGCTGCTTCCTGAAGATATGTATGACTGTTCTTCCAGCCAACAGTTACACTAATCTTCATTAACTCATCTTCACATATTGTGGACTAGGCTATGCTGGCAAATAGATACACTGATATGACTGAGATGCTCTTGGCAGCGAGTCTCTGCCTCTGCTTCCCAGCTTCCAGACATAGCTTTTTGCCCCTTGAGCTCTGATCTCAGAAGACTTTTCCTCTTAATCTATTTTTTTTTCTCATTCTGGTCTTGCATTTGTCTTTTTTCCGTTTGACTGACAGATTTATTTATTAAAACCACATCAAATCTACTATAAAACTCAATCAAAAGAAATTACTGCAGTTTTAAAGCTAAATGTTCCCTGCATGCTGGCAGCAAAACTGATACGAAATGTGCTATAGAAGGATCCTGGTGAGGGTCTTGTTTTCTTTTCCCCCAGAAATGCTCATGGTCCAAACTGTTTCTTAGCTGTCAATGGCTGTGTGTAGTTACAGAACAATCTCCGCCCTCCTTTTAGCCATTAGTCTCCTTCTTTGCCTTTGGGTTTGTTATAATTTTTTTAATGACCCAATGAAAATGTTAGTAACAGAGGAGTTTCCTATTTTCTGTGTGTCTTCCTCCTATTTTATTTGCATTTGCCAGTGGGGCCAAAGAAAGGAAGTGATTTCTTTAGAAGTTGGTTTGAAAAAGCTGTGTCAAAATACGCTGTTCTGCTTTATTTTGTGGCCTTGTGAAAATTATGCAGCATTTTATGAAGCTTTACATTTTAATGTAAGATTCTCAAGAATGTTCCATTTGCAAACCTAGGCAGATATCTAAGCACATGGACATTCAATATGGTAATCAGAGAAAATTATTTTATCAAAAATGGCTTTTCAGGCATTTATTTAGTTGCAGCAAAGCCAACTTATTACACAGGCACACTCAGAGTGCTCTGCCAAGCCAAGCCTTAACTATTCCTTGTCCACACCTTTTCCAAGCCAGTATTTACCACCTTTACAAGACTGCACTTAATTCCTAGCCAGTAGATATTTGGCCTTCTTCAAATGCTCAGTCATTTCTGTCCTTGTTCAGGGGCTCAGATACACTAATTTGAAAGCTGGTGTTATGCTTCTTGTTTAAACTGGTGCAGAAACCGAACTGTGTCCATCCAGAAACTCGCCACGACATCAGCTGGAGAGGGGTTCATCAGGAAGACCAAAACAAAATGGAAGCTGTGAACCCCCCTGGTGAACGCAGATTCTGCTTTTTGCTTTTTAGGTCAAGGCCACACATGCAACTCCAGAAAAAGTTTTTGTTTGAGCTTTCCTATTAATGGGAGTGAGCATGCCATGTATGTGTCACATAGGTATTGGTCATCAAGGAAGAAGACAAATATTTTGCTCCTGCAAAACCAAGTGTAAGGGACTACTGCTCTCAGTTTATCTCTTCCCCCCATCATGTTTTGTTTCATGGATGGAAAATCCTGTGCCCAGGTCCTCACTGCTGACTTGCTTGCTCAGGGATATGGAGACGCCCTGGCCACCTCTGAATTAGCAAAATGAACAGGGCCAGGGCAAATGCCAGAGCACTGGTTGTGCACAGTCCATGAAGTGGTTTAGTGCCAACCAGGCTTCACCAAAACAATAGGTACCAGGCTGTGGTTGAGGAACTAGCGTAGGAGAAACCCAAGCCCTAATGTGCACATTGTGCCTATTGGCCTGGTTTCAGGAACAACTGGTTAAAATTCTTGTATGGTTGTGAGATGTGCCAGGCTAGTTAGCCACAGGGTAGCAGAAAATGAGCCCTGGACTGTTTTATTCACTGGTAGAGACATGGCCTTGACCCCACAATGAGTTTGGTGGGAGGAGGGGAAGCAGAGAAGGGGGGGAGCAGGGGAGTGTCTACTATGAGGGCCCCCTTTTTAAGAGCCAGCTCTAGAAATGAGACTCATAATTGAGTGGTTGCTGGTCTGAATTTCTTCTATATTTTACATTATGCTGCCATTAAAGGAAAAAGTTAGTAGGGAGGAAATAAGGACTCAGGTCTCCTTGTGTCCAGCTGATTACCCAAAGTGGTAGTTCGTGGCCAAGTTTTTAAATGTTTGTTCTGTTTCTGATGCCAGGATTCAGGATCAGTTCAAACAGAAAGGTTTCAGCATGCTCCTCTTCAGAATAATTAACAGAGTGGAGGTTATGGCACTTTTTAAAAAGAAGAGGTAATATGGAGCTTTTCATGTAATGCTCATCAACAGCAACAGCAAACAGTCTGAGGGATTTTTGTTGAAGCTCAATTAGTGTACAAGATCTTCACACTTAAACAATTACTTCAAAACGACTACAGTCTTTTTCAAATACTGTTTTAGGAATTCAGGGACATACACTTGGTTAACCATTAATATTTAATGCTTTTTAAATCAGTATGTGTAGCCTTAAGAGTAATGACCATAAGAAAATGTTAGCTTAACATTAGGAATAAATTTTATGTTATAACTGAGACTGGTATGTAGGTTTTATTGCATTACACTGGATGTGGTTTTCATCAGCTGAAACTGTCTAGCTCCTTATATCAGCTTGATTTAAGGGATTTGAACTAGTTTCCTTTGGGAACTGCAGGCTCAAAAAATTGAATTGTTAGCTGGTAGAAAAAATTACAGAACATTTTTCAAAGTGTACAGTGGTGAAGAAAGGAAATGATTACTTGGAGTTGGGGGCGTAGAGTGAGAAAGTGCCTGCCTCATGCATCTGTGGGTGGAAAGCCACAGTCGGTTTATACATTTACTTTGTTTCTTCATCTACTATTGCTCCAATCACAAGAACTAATTACAGTCAGTTAGGTCAGCATTTCCCTATTCTATTGAATATTGAAAAACCAAGCAGAGAAATTGTTTAGAAAGAGCTTCTCTGCATTTCCACTGGACTAGAATAATATGCAACTAGAATAATAATGTCCAAGCCTTCATTTGCAGCATCACTCTTATTGTTACTCACGAATTTTAAGAATGAAACATTAATTGATAAGCAAGGTTTAAACTACTGAAAAATATTGTTTCAAAAGATTTTGTTTCACTCCTGGCTTACCTCTGCCAGTTCAGTTTGAATCAATCGGGATTCACTCATAGGTTAATTGCAGAAATAAACCCATTGCTAAAGGGTGAACTGATTGAAAGTGACACTGATTCAAATGGAGACTGCTTTGATACAGGAGAGTCTTCTTTCGTATTTCCCATACTCTTTTAAATAAATAAATAAAAAAGACAATGGAAATACAAGCATGATTTTTAATAGATTTTGAAGTTTTTTCTGACTAAAAGCCAGTATAGTTTCAGTTTCATTGTACTTGCTATCAGGAGAAATTTGGAAAATTTCAATCAGGCAGACAGAGTCCAAGTTAAAATGTGAGTGGGGAAGGAAGCATTGAAGGGAGACCTTTGCAAATCCTACTTATTTATTCTCGTAGATACGCAAAAAAAAGAGTGACAGATAGCAGACAGAAATAAAAATCACAGAATGTAAGGAGAAAAAGAAGAGCTCCTTGGCCAAAGTAAAAGCTGAGCTAGGAAGTAGAGAATCAGCTTTCTGTGGAAACAGAAAGATCTCACAACTTTTTCCAACAGATTCTGCAGTATAAATAAAGGCATGTCCGAGGCTCAAAATAAAGGGAACAAATTGGTTAGCTACAGAATGGCGACAGAGGCAAAGGTTCTCCATGCAATCAAGGAAGAAATACTGGTGATGAGAAGGAGGGCAGAGAAACTGGAGCGTCAAAAATTTGACAATCACTGAAGGGCCAAGTATGTGAGTAGCAGTAATATTTGGCTGGTTAATGAAGCCACTGAAGAGAGGACTCCATGCCAGAGCCAGGTGGACATGGGGGAAGAAGGAAGGCAGGACTGACACTCAGCAGCTGCAAAGTTCAGTGATGAACTGTAAATATATTAAAAACATCTAGGTGTCTGACACTTTTCTCTCTCAGGAGAGAAAAGTCAGCATAAGCTGACTGAGACTCTAAGTTATTAGGCTTAGTGGCATTGGATAAATCCATTGGCAGAAAAACTCCATTGCGGGCACTGAAGTATCAAAGAACTGGACCTCCAGTGCTACAATTTATATAGACCAATATGTAATTAAGTAGCCAAGCATGTACCTTCTGGTTTTAAATATTGTCCTTTTCCCAAGCAGTTCAGCTGCACTTCAGTGACGTATCCTTAATGTAGGGAGCTGAAAATCGCCATTTTTGTGTGTTTCTTTAAGTACCATGCTTCAGTTTTCATGTGATAAAGTATCCCTTCCTAATCCCAGCTCTATTATTTTTTCAAAACACATGGACCCAAGTGTCCTGTTCCTCTCTTATTACCAAGAGATGAAAATGGAAGTGACACAAATCAGTGGGGAGAATTTACCACCCTTACACATAAGATTGATTTTTCATACTGGGAAATTTTACTCATTGAGTAAATGTGGAAGAATCAAAATGTTGGTGAGTCATTTTGCTGAAAGCACATTCATATATAATTATCAGGTTATTTGTTAGCAGTGTCTTCTTGTGACCCTAATTAAAGTAATAGTTGCAGGTGACCTAACAGAAACAGAAGAATGATCATTTCCTGTGGCCCAGTTTAATGAATGCATTATCTTTAAACCTAGATTTCTGCGTTGGGAACAATAGCATACCGATGCTGTCTAATGAAATCAGCCTCAATTGTCATGACCTTTCGTTTACTTAACCTCTTGCTTCCATCGTTAATTATATGTGTTTTATAGTTAGTGTAGAGGGCATGATGGTTAGCAAAACCTAGCAAGCTTGCTTTCTTCAGAAGAAAGAGGAAAAGCTAACAAACAAGCCTGGAAAGAAGTAAAGGGATAAAGCATTCATGAGAAAGATGAAAACTGAATGCTCTTCAGTGGCACCATACAAACCAAGTAGTGGGTAAGACATTCTTGGAAAAAGCAGAAGATATTCGCTGGCATGTGCATGGTTTGTACTTGTTTTGGTTTTTGCCTTGCATAATCAAGGGTTACACCAATAAAATATTATAAGATGACAATCCTATGAAATTAGGAGTCAGTTACATGGTAGATGCAACATGGGAAGTAGCTGGGTTCTTTCAAGACATCTTTTTGGTTCAGATCTAGAGAATCTATTTTCCCAAACAAGAGTGTGATTTGGAAGAGGGTGTAGTCTATATGACAAGATGTCTGTCTCAGAGGTAGATGTTTGGTTTTCTCCCAGGTCTGGTCTCTTTTCATAGGTACAGCTTCTCATGCATCAAAATTGGAGCCATTCTGTGGAAACAAAGATCTCACAACTTTTTCCAACAGATTCTGCAGTATAAATAAAGGCATGTCCGAGGTAAACTGGAAGTGCCACTGAAAAAAAGTATTCTGCCTCAAGCTGATTTTGGCACAAATGGTGCCTTCCTTCACTGGGAACCGGCCTGGGGATTGGGCATGGCTGAAGTGTATTTTTTTTTAGCTAGATGTTTTTTACAGGGAAGTGGGGTTTCTTTCAGCTAGAGAAGTCGTGCTTCACTGTGCAAAGGAATGAGAATGAATTGGGTGGGATGAAGGGGAAAACAACCACACCTGTCATGTCTGATTTAGTCCCTGACTTTCTGTGTTGAAGGCTGCTGTGGACATAGCAGACTCTGAGCTATGACAATGGCATGATGAGGCAAAGACTTGGGTGAGAGAGTATCAAAAATCTCTTACTTCATTCTATGATGATGCAGTTTCCCTGTCAAGTAAGACAGTGTAGCTGAGTAGCTTGGAGAGAAGAGGTCTTTAGGATACTTTAAAACTGTTCTTCAGTGCTCCTTCAACAAAAAGTCCCCAAACATGTTCACAGAATGGTTGAGTTTGGAAGTGACCCCTGGAGATCACCTATTTCAGCTTCTCTGCTCAAAGCAATGTCACTTACTGACCGGTGCTGAGGGCTGTGTCCAGTCAGGTTTTGATATCTCCAAGAATGAAAACTTTGCAAACTCACCAGGCAACCTGTGTCAGCATTCAACCACCCTCACAGTAAAATAATTTTTGTGTTTAAATGTAATTTGCTATATTTCAATCTGTGCTCATTGCTTCTTGTCCTGTCACTGGGTACTAGTGAGAAGGGCCTTCTCCAAGCTAAACAATCTCAGCTGCCAGCCTCTCTCTGTATGGTAGGTGCTGCAATCCCTTAATCATCTTCGTGACCCTTTGCTGGACATGCTCAACTTATTGTAGATGCATACAGGGCTATAACGTCACAGCAAATAGTCACAGCTGACCAGTACTTTTTAGAAACATATGCCTTTCCCAAGTGACACTCATCTGGTCTAACTTCATATTTAAAACGTGTGACCAGGTTTAGAGCTTGCAGTGCCCTTCTCACCCTTTCAAACATACTGATATCCTTCATTGCTTCAGAACCTGCCATGTACAGAAATCTAGAATGTTGCCTTTTCCAGCTTCTCTTCAAACATTGTTTCTAGAAAAAACTGAAAAACACTGCAAATACCTCTTCCAAAGTCTTGATCTCTACTAAGCTCTTTTGAACCTGCAGGACTTTATTTGAAGATTCAGTTTTACTTTTGAAACAGGATTTACTAGGACAAAGATTTTATTTCCTTGCATCAGTTAGCTTTCCTGGGCAATGAAAAACCCTTGAAGGCAGATTTATACCTTGCAACAATGTTGTTTGAAGAACAGTCCGTTCTAGGAGTGTATCCCAGGATTTACGGGAGTTGTAAACTTGAGATGAATTCTACAAAAAGCGACAGACATAAAAAAAAACCCCAACAAAAATATCCCTTTTCTTCTGAAGGCTCAGGGGGAAACGGATCAATGAGTATAACAAACACCTAACGGGGAGAAGGAGAGAAGACAGAGCCAAGTTCTTCTCAGTGGTGCTCAGAGGCAATGAACACAAGCAGAAATATTGGAAATTCCATTTAAAGACACTTTGAAGATGATCAAATGCTGACATAGGTTGTCCAGAGAGGTTGTGGAATCTCCACCCTTAAAGATAATCAAACTTTGACTGGACCCAGCCCTGAACACCCTGCTATAGGCAACTTTTTTTTGAGCAGAGGAGGACTGGATTATCTCCAGAGGTTCTTTCCTCAGTGACTCTCTGATTCTGTGATCTGTGAAATAAGGCAAGCTATGTAAAAGATATCACAGTAGTTATGGTAAAAAATGCTAACCTATGTGAAGCCTATGTCTGCAGCTGGAGCTGTATGGAGCTGCATGGGCTCACTTGGGTGGAACAGCTTGCAAGATCAGTGCTCAGGTAAGGCCATGTCAAAATTAAGGAAATTAAAAAATCTCTAGTTCTGCTTAACTTAGGACATGAACCTATCTGGTCAAGTACTGGGGTAATTCCAAGTAGAGTTTGTTGTGGTGGAATATGATATAGAGTTAGTGCAATTAAAGTGCATTGTGCAAATTGGAGCTGATTGACTAAGAAGTAAATTGCCTGCTGAATCCAGACAATGGTTTTAGACAGGTCTCTTAAATGTATTTTTGGGAGCAGAGGCAACCAGCGTGGCATCTTGTTCTCTGTCTCTCAGTTAAAAAATAAAAGAAAATTGGAAAGTCCTTTATTTTCTGAGCATCTGCAAAGTGCAGACCAGAGAGCTTTCCAAAAAGTGATTGTTGTGGAATGGGAAATGTTTCCTTCCTCAAATCTGCGCACATAAAAGAGTAATGCACCATATATTGTGGTATGCAGATCTGATTTTATCACCAGGAAATGTACTCATCATCCAAGTCCTATGAGCACAGAGAAAACAGTGCCTCTCAGGACTAATTGGCTCCATGTCTTTCTCTACCTCTTGGCCAATTGACTTCAGGTAGCCAAGGTCTGTATTATTAAACTCTCTAAATTTCAAATAGTGGCCAGGTACAACCTCATAATTGGAAATGGTGCCTCCTCTTTCTAACTTGTGAGTTGTGCCCTACATTGCTGAGAAAAAAACCTAATTGTTTCAGTTTTCATGCAGACGAGTAAGTTCCTGTGTTCAGACCTATCTTCTGCCACTGTTTAGTTTACTATTGTATGCGCATCCATATGTTTTTCATCCCAGGATCTGAAAGCCTCACAGCCATTAATGAGTTTTATTTCTTATGACAACCATGAAAGAAATAGAAGTGTTCTCCTAATTTTACAGATAGGTGACATAGACTAAAATAATTTATTTTCTCATTATTGCTGACGGCTATATGATTGAGTTGAAAAGTGAGCTGAGTAAATAAAACATCAGCTTTGAAAGCTTCTCCGAGAAAACATCTGAGCACATCATGTGTAGAGTTTTACATTTAAGGAAGTGTTCAGCTTTGCATTAAGTCAAAGGGAATCACAGAGCTGACCTGATAAATAAGCATAAGTTTCCGCAGCTTTCATCACCTTTCAGCTAAAAAAAATGTGTGTACATATGTTTACATATTTTTTTGTAGCTTCTACACCACTGATTTACTAAGCCAACATACAGTAGCTATTTAAGGTTCTCTATAGGGATATTGTAACATCAGATTATGATCTGATTTGAGGTAAATCCCCCTAGCAGTATGTTCTAAATTTAAAAGAATTGTAAAATTTACAATGCACTAAACACAAACATATCAAACACAAGATGTCTTACTAGAACAGGAATGAACACCACTATAATCACATGAAATAAATATCCTACATCAAGGAAATTTGGGCAAATATTCAACCAGTTTTGAAGTAAAATGTCATTTTGAAAAAAGGAAGGTATTCCAAACTTATAGATTAGTTGTAATATAATAGATACATATACATTTACTTACTAATAAATTCACTAAAGTGAATTCACTACCCGAAGTTCATCTCAAACAAGTGATCATATGGAGTGTTTTCTAACAGTAATGTGTCTTTGAATGACTAAAGAATTTTTTGATGGCTTAAGAAGTTCTTTTCTCTTTATTGGTTACTGGTCTAAGATTATAATCAGGTAAGATCAGTGCTCTCCTAATTGTACGTGTTACACAATGTATCAGTGCTACTTGTCACTTAGCATACTTCCAGTGAGTTATTTTTGGTACTTACAAAAATATTAACCTCACTCTAAGGATATAGAAATTAAGACTAAATTGTACAATGGAATTTGGGGAATCTAATCTGCCTGCTAAAAATTCTTTCTCTGATGGGAATAAGGTTCCCTCACTTTCCCTTTTTACAGCACAAGAATGAAAACATCTCTTAATGATAGACTATAGAGAAAAGAATTTTCCACAAAGTTTTCTACCCACAACTCTTACTGTCTTTCTGAAAAAAATAGAACTGTCTCCCTCAGCATGCCATTTTCTTAGTATAGATGACAAATGCTGGGATTCACACACTTCAGTGTGATGACATGCTATATATGTTACTTAAAAGTTAATAGTGGAACCCTCAGAGGAAAATTAAATGGAAACCAAACCACAACAAGGAATTTTCTGTAACTCCTTATTACAGATATAGATGATATAGATGATGTAGATATAGATATAGATATAGATATAGATATAGATATAGACATAGGTATACATATATGTATACATATACATATACATATACATATACATATACATATACATACAGAACACTTTCTTATAGCCTTCATTATAGCCTTTTCTGGGTTTGGATAACTAATTCTCCTTAAAAATCCCTGTGCCATTCAACCATAAACTGACACTAAATGAGGGGAGACAAGCCTCATTCAGCTCTGCAGAGCCATCCTATTGTGCTTAGCCAGACCTGGGAACATGTAAATAAACAGATATGCTAACACAGCTGGAAGCCCGAATTAAAAAGGATTCCCTTTTTTCTTTTCTTTTGTTTAAATAACCAGTCAGCAACTATGAGGGGGTAAATAGCAAGAATAAGGAAAGGAGGAGATAGGGCATTTACCCCTTCATTATCTCTATGGTCTGACTCTATGAAAAAAGAGTCTGTTAAAAACAGAAGGGAATTTCAACTGAACCCGCATCATCCTGCACTTATTAACCCTCCTGGCTCTGTCTGTGAGAGCTGAACTGTAGCCATGCAAGTATACAACTTTTGTTTACTGAAGGGGACCTAGAGTTTAAAAAGTGAGTGGAGCAAGCAGAGAATAGGTGAATTAGATTATGTGGGGTGAATTCTTTTTCTTGCTTGCTTTTTTCTTACCTGACATATATTTGTGTAAGGATTCACGCAAATAGAGAGGAAAAAAATCTCCAGTAAAGAGCTTGCAATTCAAAATAAGAATGAAGATTGATAAGAAGGTATCAGAAATCAATGAGTTAACAGTAGTTACAGCATACCAGTAATCTAACCATTGTCATATTTTCTGCAGGCATTATGGAAGAAATATAAAGATCCTACTGGAAAAAGGATAATGGAATTGCCTGGCAGTTGAGAGCTTTTAATAAATGCAAGGAACAGCACAGGAAGGATCACAAAGTTGTGGTTTTGTTTTGTTTTAATGATTTTAACAAATAGACTGATTGGAGACAGGAACTGACATCTTGCTAACAAATGACTTCATCACCACAAATTGAGTTCAGTGGGAAGCGGTATGTGGAATGTCGGTCGGAGATGTGGCAGCACTGCCCCCTCCCAGAGCTGGCTGTCCTGTCACCTGCTCTCTCCTGCATGAATGCTCCTGCTGAATCTCTGTTGACACAGAAGAAAGTAGACTGGGAGCAAATAGAAATCCTGTAACTGAAGCTGCTCTCTCGTTTCTCCTTTCTCCCCCATTCCAAGGCACTCCTGACATTATCCAAATTTTGTATAAAGCTCATTGTCCCTTCTCTTGAGAGACTCCGTTGAACAATGCTGCTATTCTCTCCACCTTCCAACATGACTACCCCAGGACTCGGCCAGGCAAGTGAAGAGCTGTCCTTCAATATATTTTGAAGAAACTAAATAAGCTTTTATCCCTTTCTTACTTATATTTTGTGCTAAATGAAGTTGGGCACTCCTTCTACCAACTTTCACTGGTACTAAGCAAGTAAGTCTTTGAAAAACCAGCAGGCCACTATGTAAGTGATATTCAAACTACATAGAGGCTGCTAATAAATTAATTTTTGTCCAAAACATTTTACCTAACCTGGAGAGATCTAGCAGCAGACCAATTCTCCTCTCCTTTTGGAACCTCAAACAAAATCATAATAGAGCACGAAGTAAATGAAACTTGGGACATACACATTTACTATGTGTATGAAAGACCACAAAGTAGTTAGAGGCAAACTTTCCTGGAGCAAAGTACCATTGTTCTGCTGACTTCATGTGTCAAATGTGACCTACATTGCAGATTATGTCCTGACCTTTAGAGTACCACCACAGCTGAACTCTTGGACAATTCAGAGCTCCGGCTAAAGTAAGTAAGGAAGGGCTGGGGACTGTACTTTCTCTGTCAGAGAAAGACAGAGATAGAGCAAGCTTCCAGAGAAGAGGATGATCTGGAGTAAAAAATGCCATCAGCCCTTCTCTCTAAAGACAACATTCCATTTATAGTACTGATCAAAGTGACCTTCAATGATGTTTTCTTCAAAGGGAGTGTTAAAGAATTCTTTGTTCTGCTGTTGCCTAATAACTGGTTCACCAACCCATAAAATACTACAGGAATTAGGTTTTCCAACTACCAAACTGTCAGTGTCAACAGGAAAGGAATTGGTGACCAGTAATCTGTTTCATAACTGTGAAATTGCTTTCTTGTCCTTTCCACAGCATTACGTTTTTGCATACTCTTGGAACTGGTCATCAGCTCCTCTTCATAAAAAACAAACAAAAAAACCTTCCTCAAAATTTTCTTGAACTTAAAAGAGAAGGTTGGAGATTTGGTGAAATTTACGAATTTTTTTTCATTTGATGTTGAAGATCACTTTCAAATTCACACCATCAAAACTCGCAAGTTTTCTGCTTGCATCTTTCCCTGCATTACACCAGAGTCTAGGCTTGTGCAGTTGGTCAGTGCAACTTTCATTAATGGAACTGGCTGAAAAGTAAACTTTTAAAAAATGGGCCAGAAAAGAAGAAAAATCAACCTGTGTTACTATCTCTGGACTTAAACCTATCAATTAGCTGGACTTATATGGGAAAGTGTTGAAAAACATGTTGTATATACCAAGCATAGGATGAGTTTTCTTCCTCAGCTGAATTGCGTCTCACCTCAATCCCCCTCCAAGAAACTCATATATCTACAAGGCACCACTTGGAAGGCTTCTTGCTTTGGTCTTTGAGGTACAAAAAGGACATGAAAAACTATTCACAGGCAGCTCTTTCCTGACCATGTGTTTGGGAGGATTCAGCTGTGCTGTGGAGCTCATCACAAGCCTGTAGCGATGGCTACTGATCTATGCATCATGGACCATGAATGGAGGAGGAAACAGCACGTGCTCAAGGGAGATGCAAAGGAATTGAAAGTTTAAGGTCTTTAGGATGTCAAGGCAATATGCTCAGAAGTCTGCACATTTGCAAGACAGTGCTCATCTTGCTGCCCTCTTGTAACTCTGTTAGTTGTCCTCTCAGGCAGTGATACCAGTTGCACTGTTTTCCACTGATCTCTGAATCAGCCAGCATTTCCACGTCACTGATGGTAAATTGCGTTGTCCTCAGCACCAGTGGACACATAATTTGGCACACAAATACATTTCTAATATGATTTTTTAAGGCATTAATACATAAATGAGCTCAAGGATGGAATACACTGCAGGATTAGCTTCCAGCATTCTAAGGACAGGTTTAGTGTGGTATTTGGAAATCAAAATTTCATAGGAGTACATTTAAGATGCTCTTTTTCCCTTTAACAAGATTACTTTTTCCATCTCCTACTTATATACGTCATAATACAGTATACCAGGATGCTCCATTGTGGGCTGAGGGATCAGCAATTGTACGTATTTTTTCAAAAGACAGTTGAGGCCATAAATCCTAGCTGACCAAGAGCTGGTGTAGACCTTTAACTAAGTCCATGGTTGTGCTGACAGCAATATTAATTTAAACTTATATCCTACAGAGACAAAAATATGTAAAAAATACAGATCTGCACAAGCTCATTTGCCAAATTCCCAGGAGGTTAAGAAGCTAAAATCCACGCCTTTCACATGTATAGCTTTTCATAGAGTAATGTTTTTCTTATCAGGCTCAAAAACATATACACTTTGCCAGAGTTTGAAGGAAGGAAGGAAAAATATGAAAAAAAAGAAGATGATGAACAGATGGAAAGAAACAGGGCAAATTTTTTTCTCACAGCTCAGCTTAAAGTCCTGTCAAGATACTAAGTAAACTTTGTGTGATTTCGTGTACCCAGAACTTGCTATATTGATGCCCATTTTTCCGTAATTCACTTGTTAAGGGTCTCATTTAGCAGCAATTTGATCCAGAGCTGCATAATGTCAACCTTTGTCAGTGTTGTTCCTGAAGAGAATCATGAGCTTAGTTGGCCTGACTTCATTAATTCCTGAGACGTGGTTGTGAGTAGAGACTTCGTTAGAGTATCTCTTCTTCCTGTGAGACACTAATCTCCAGAGTCAAAACTCACCTTGCACAGCTGCTGAAGCTATTTTTGTATATCCAAAGTTAATCCAGCTCTGAGCTACAGTAATGATAATATATCCGTTTAACAACAGGCATGGAAACTTTTTTCTTTTAAAACTATCCCTAGCATGTGTTCAATTGCACATCTTGGATATCTGGCAGGCCAGTACCTGAGGAGTTGCTATCATTCTTCCTCAAAGTTATTTCACTTTAAATAGGCCAAAGATCTAAACCAAAGAGTTTTTTAGTTAAGACCAATTTGGGTTTTCATTAATGCTTAAACTCTAGTTAATGAACATTAACATTAGGATGATTATATTACAGACTGGACAAAAATAAGAAAGATTTTAGTAATTTGAATGCAAAGCCCAACATCTAGTCTCAAGCAATAATTAATATAATTTGCTAAGGCGTATGTAAAACATATAGTGATGCTTGGTACATTGTCCTGGTCTACTGACATTTTAGAGACAAAGTTGTATCCAGGACTTGGTGTTTAACAGCCTTTGGTGAACTTTTTTTTCTAGGAACTTGTCTAGCTGCTCTTCTAACCTCATCTATACTTTGGGCTACTACAGTGTCCTGTGTCAATGAGTTCTGGTTTCTTTTGTGCTGTTTGCAGTAATCCTTCCTTTTGTTGATATTGAAAATGCTGCCTGGAAATTTCACTGATTCCCCATAATCACTTGGTGTGCACCTTTTCTGTGCTATTCCTGACTTTACAGAGATCTATTATACTTTCCTCCTCACCCCCAGCTCTGTCTTTGGGTGTTTAGAAACTTCTCTGATGGAAGCATTTTCATAACTTTGACTGTTCCTGACATACTTTTTCACTCTTTCTGAGATGGGGGAGGAGGCAGAACTGCCTACAGTGTTCAGTGGTGCAATGGCATTTTCTATTTGTTCTTTCTTCTCCATTGATTTACCAAAGGAAATGGATCATTCTTCCATGTGAATACCATGAAAGAGATGATGCCTGCATGGAGGTAACATCTTGTGGGAGGCTCGACATTCCTTCTACCATACCTAGTGTGGGACATCTTCTAGGAGCCATCATCAGCTCTTCAAAATAAAATGAACTGACATTTAATCCATGAAGGAATTGCCTTATGAGTGAATTAATTAACAAACTAGTTAACTGGCACAACGGCCAGTAATGGCCCTTGTTTCTAAATGAGGGTGGCCATATGCATGCCCTATTGGAAATGATTCCTGGCCTTGGACAGTTCCTTAGCTATGACTGGGAATTGCTTGGCAGAGGTGTGCCTGGGCAAGACTTTTCCAGGGACTCCTTTAACAATTCAGCAGCACAGACACTTCAGTTCCAATGCCCGGCAACAGTCCTAGGCACAGATTTACTTGTAGAGAGAGAAGCACAGGGGTGGATAAGATCGGCACTGTGGTGTACGTGCTGAGTGGGTGCGAGTCCTCTCAAAACTCTGACGTTGCCTCCTCGTGCATTTGCGCTGTATTTGGAGCAGAAGAAAAGTGTTCAAAAATTAGATGAGCCCAGCTCTTTTCTTCTACAGCATACCTAGTATACCTAGGAGACATAATAGCACAAGAGAGTGACGCTTAGGAGTGAGCAGTGCCGAGGTCCTATTTACGTAAAATATATATTTAAAAAAGGAGATGATTTACGTTAATAAGCAATTAAGTATTTATAAGGTAATCCAGGAATCAAGATCAGGTGTTGCAGAGGGGAGTAGAGGATTTTCTCTGATTTAAGATTAGGAATAATCAGGATTAGATTCGGACATTAAACCTTTGGAGCACACAAGTTCTGCAGAGTTAGCATATCCAGAAATCAGATTTGCTTAATAGCAGGTTAAATATTTTTTAACATACACACCCATATATAAATCAGGCCTTGCATGGGGATAGATACCTCCCCAAAACTTTATTTAAATATTACATAAGGGTATAATTTGTATGTAAGTAGATAGATACTAATTCCTTTATGGTTGGATTTTGATTCTCTTATTCACAAGGAATCTGATGCCCTTGCTATAAATAGAAAACTGACCAAAACCATTATTCAACCCATGTTCCAGTCTTATTGAGGGCATTTTTTTGACAGACAGAGACAAAAATATAATATTTCTCTTGTACATATATAGCTGCATGTAATTTTGTAGATTAATATGTTTAGATAATAATTGTTGTTCCTTGATTAATTATTTAGGTGCAGTACAAAAATCAAAGTTTCAGGTTAAAATAGCTTTTGTCTGCTTTTATGAGTAGTCAGAAACTAGGTCATTTCGAGAACTGGAAACATCCCAGTGGTCTGTCATATTTTATATTTTTATGTGTAGGTAATACAGTATATCGTTAATGTGAGATCTGGCATGTCTTATTCTAGAACACCCTAATTTAAGTTGTGTCAGCTGTGAAACTTGCCAAGGGAGGTAGAAGCCAAGCACAGTCTGTGGGTGCTAGGCTGTCTTAGCAACTTTTATGCGACAGCTCAGAAGTCTCTTGACCTCATGACCTAAACATCCTTGCATATGAACATGAAAGTTTTAAAACTCTAGGTTTCTGCTTTGTACGTCTGGGTGAGCTCCACAGTGCATGATCTTGGTGTTCCATGCAGCCCTGCAATTCATCCAGGACGGGTGGCCTGAATGTGGGGCTCTGCTAGTAGAGTCCTATTCATGGGAAACTCATTCCAGCCCCTCGAAGACGGTGGCAGGCAATAAATTAAACTCCTCTGTAGTATTTATCTCACTGTAGCTTTCTGCTGCTGTCGTTTCCTGTGCATTCCTGTCTGCTTGTCCCTCGCGGCTGCCAACTCCACGGGTACGGTGCCCTTGCCCCGTGCTGCCAGGTGCACCCCACACATGTTACAGGCAGCAGTGTGCTGCAGGGTGTCACTTTCCCTCGCTTCTGTAACTCAAGGTACACAGAACCAACGTACGAATAAACTTCGCTGAACAGTCAGTGGCTGTGTGCCACTTTTTGGCTATGGCTATGTTTTCTAGCACTTTGTAATAGCTGTTTTTATCATGGCTTCGTTTTCCATAAGTTAATCTTTTTATACATACACTGTCTTCAGAAAAGCTGAGATATAATTAGGGAGGGTTTGTCCAAGGCATATGAAATAGACAATTCATCTCACTGATTTCTCTGAGGTGGCCCCAAAGAGCTCAGAGAGGGAAGTGAGTAACAGCCCAAGATAATAGCTCAGAGTGATGTAAACCATTCTGCTTCTTGTCCTGCATATCCCTTCCTTTCTTCCCAGGCTTCACACTCCCTTCTTGCTCTGAGGAAGTTATGGAGATGATGATATAAGCAAGTGTGACAAGACTGGGTATTCTATGCAGTTATTTTTCCCAATCGTATATATGCTTTAGATGATTAACCCTTCATTTACAAAGCTGCTCTCAATCATAGAGCTGAATTCTTTGGCAACAGGCACAATCCAATGACAAACTTCTCTGGAAAATAATAGACACTATAAGAAAGAAAATATACTATAATAAGAAAAAGTAATACTGTTGCTATTTATTATCATTATATACTTGTGTCCTAGTGTGCTCAAGGTTTATCAGGTGTTTTGCAAATAGCAGAGCAGGAATGACCTTTCCTCTCAAATACAGATATGTCAAATCGTCCTTTAAAACTGACATTTGTTTAACTGTCCCCTGGCCCATGTTCCCAAGCCATGGTACCAAACAAACAGCTGCCTACAGGATATATCCTCAAACTAGCCTGCATCTGTTTTCTGGATCCAGAATCCCACAGGCCAGGTGCAGGTGCAAGCCCAAGTGATCGCAAGCATGCGGCAGGGAGGACAAGGGAAGCCACAAGGTTCAGGAGCACCCAGAAGTATGTACTGTAAACCAGATTGCCCAGGTACAGTTTTGCCCCTCAGCAGGTCCCTTGTTGCACAGGAACCTTGCCATGTGTCCAAACTCAGGGAGAAAAAAGGTGGGTGACAAAGATGCTGAGAGGTCTGAAAATTTCAAAATCCAAATAGGTTTTCATGCAGTACAGGCAAACATACACCAAAAAAAAGAAATCTGGAAAATCATCTTTTTAATATTCTTTTTTGGAAGCTGATCACAGGATAACAGCCAGAATCCTATCCTTCCATAGCCTTGCTACAAGCTTTTAAAAAGACGCCTTATCTTAAGGTACACGACATCCTCCTTTGCTTGGCTAGCTCTTCAGGCACACTCCTTAGCCACATCCTGCCCTCTGGAAAATGCTCTAGTGCAAGGAGAAATATGAGACAGAAGACTGGTAACAGTCATCAGGTTTGGGTTGGTTTGTTTTCTGCCTGTGTGTGTTTGGGAGGTCCCAAGAGATAGTGGAAGGTGATGCAGAGTACGAGGATGATGGCAGTGGTTATGGGTTAGCAAGTTCTTAAAATAAAAGTGGCAGAATAGGAGATAAGGGATGTGATGGGCAATCTTAGGAATGTAGGGCAGGAAATGCATTGTGAATTAGTGTCTTGCCATGGGGGAAGGTATACATCATCTATCATCATCACTGTCAATGGTTAAAACTGATGTTGAAAGAAACATCAATCTATGACTGTCATGGTTTAACCCCAGCCAGCAATCAAGCCCCACCACGCAGACGCTTGCTCACTCCCCCACCAGGGAGATTGAGGAGACAACTGGAAGGGTGAATGCCAGAGAACTCGGGGGTTGAGATAAAGACACTTCAATAGGGAAACCAAAAGCCAAGCACACGAGCAAAGAAAAGCAAGGAATTAATTCATTGCTACTCATGGGCAGGCAGATGTTCAGCCATCTCTAGGAGAGCAGGACTCCATCATGTGTAACGATGACTTACAAAGATAAAAATGCCACCGCTCCAAATGCCCTCCCCCACTTCCCCTTTCTTCCCTCCACTTTATATACTGAGCATGATGTCATAGGGTCTGGAATATCCCTTCGGTCAGCTGGGTCACCTGTCCCAGCTGTGTCTCCTCCCAATCTCCCATGCACCCCCCAACTTCCTTTCCAGCATGGCAGCATGAAAAGCAGAAAAAGCCTTGGTTCTTTGAGCAAACCCTGCTCAGCAATAACAAAAACATCTCTATATTATCAAATATATATCAGCACAAATCCAAAACACAGCCCCACACCAGTCACTGTGAAGAAAATTAACTCTGCCTGTGCTGAAACCAGCATATTCCATACCATTTACATCATGTTCAGGTCCCACACTATTCAATACAACCTCATTAACCACCACCCCCTTTCCAATTCTTTGATATAACACAGATATTATTGCCTTAGCCTATGGACCACCCCTGCAAAATGTACACACAATGTCCCCAAAATGTCTGTTGGATTTATGTAGTCCATGACTTTGGGCTCCATCTGTCCTGGTCACTCAGGACAGGAGAGGTGGTGTGTGGGAGGAGTTACTGGGCACCAAAGCCAGCTCAGGTCAGGTCACTGCTGCACTGCGACTGCCTCTTGTAAGGCTTCTCCTCCACTGGGTTGGGTGGTTCCTGTTGCAGTAATTCCTGAAACATACAAGTCAAATCATAGCTTACAACAGTTTAAAGGCATATCCATTACAATCTCCACCCCTGGTCCTCTGTGGGGTCACGAGTCCTGCCAGCAAACCTGCTCCGGCATGGGCTTCTCACAGGGTCACGTCACGTCCTCCTTCAGGCATCCACCTGCTCCAGCATGGGGTCCTCCACAGGCTGCAGGTGTATCTCTGCTCTCTTGTGGACTCACTCACCCGTCACAGTCCCTTCAACTCAAGTTCACACTGGAGTTCCAGCCTGTCCAGTACAGCAGCACAGAACACAGCAGCAGTTCCTGGCCACCTGCCAGCCCAGACGCATCGCCATGGCTGTTATCAAAATGTTCCCAGGCACAACACGGTGAGGTGATAAGCAGTACAGCAGCAGGAAAAGTGAAAAGCAGCCAATAACGAGCACAACACTCTAACATACAGTCAGGCAGGCAAGCGCCGTGGAAGCAAAGGAGCCTGCCCATTACTAGCTAAACAGCACTGACAGATGTAAATTCAGTCTGGCACATCCCAATCAAATCTATCATTATCTCAAAGTCTTTGAACACCACATTGGATGTCAAAATAGGACTGACATGGTTTAACCCCAGCCAGCAGCCAAGCCTCACGCAGCCGCTCACTCACTCCCACACCAGAGAGATCAGGGAGAGAATTTGAAGGGTAAAAGCCAGAGAACTTGGGGGTTGAGATAAAGACATTTTAATAGGGAAAGCAGAAGTCAAGCACACAAGCAAAGACAAGCAAGGAATTAATTCACTGCTGCTCATGGGCAGGTATGTGTTCAGCCATTTCCAGGAGAGCAGGGCCCCATCTCACCTAACAGTGACTTGGGAAGACAAATGCCATCACTTCAAATATCCCCTTCCTCCTTCTTCCTTCCACTTTATATACTGAGCATGATGTCATAGGGTCTGGAATATCCCTTTGGTCAATTGGGGTCACCTGTCCCAGCTGTGTCTCCTCCCAATCTCCCATGCACCCCCCAACTTCCTTTCCAGCGTGGCAGCATGAAAAGCAGAAAATGTCTTGGCTCTGAGCAAACCTTGCTCAGCAATAACAAGAACATCTCTGTATCAACCCCGTGTTCAGCACAAATCCAAAACACAGCCCCGTAAGAGCCACTGTGGAGAAAATTAACTCTGCCCCAGCCGGAACCAGGACAATAACTTTGTCTTAAAATAATAAAACTAGAAAAGCACATACTGAGAAGAGGTGAGCAAGCGAATAACTTTTAAGAAGCCGATTAAGCATCAGGCAAGGAAAGAAAACTCTTTTTAAATGGAATACAGTAACTCTATTAGCTGTCTTCAATGAAACTTGAGCTTGGGTTGTACTGACTAATGTAAAGATACCCATGAAACCAAGTGCTTCAGGAGCTTCTAGTGTAAGAGCTGCGGTGCTACACTACTCAGTTTTGTGACATGAACAAGCTCTTTGAATGGCAAATTCTAATAGAGTGTGTTTATAGATGTTGAAAAATATAAATACTGTTATCTGACTGATCTGAAAATTGATTTTTTTATGTTGAAAGCATTGGACTTTCTGCTGAAATTATCTATCTATGTCAGATAATTTTTTTAGATAGGTTCTGGAATTTCATTGTCTTGCTGACATTTTGCATTGCTCCAGTGGTACTCATTATAAAATAATTGATGAGCAATAAATCAATGTTAACTCCTGAGTCTATGATTCTACATCTCTCATGACCATGTTAGTGGCCATTATGTCTAGTTCCTTTCCAGAAGAGAAAGTACACAGGAACGAACTGATTATGTACCAAAAACCAGACAAGATTCCATGCAAATTACAAGACAGAAGTTGAGAGAAACAAGAAAAAACCAGCTTTTCATCCTTTACCTTTTTACTTTTAATATTTGCAAAGGATTATTGTAAGTAAAGGATGCTGTTATAATAAATCATGTATAAGGAAAAAGCTTTAACATCCCAAAACATTTTCCCTCCTAAATTTTCAAACATCCTACCACAGCCCATTCATTTTACAAAGCATAGAACAGATCTTAGCAGAATATGAGTCATCTTTCAACCAGGCACACAAATAACCTGCGTTTGCAGCCATGCTTGTCCCAGATGGCAGGAGACTTTCAGCCATGGGATGCAGATTCAGACTACTGGAGGCTCCACATGAGTGCATCATCTCCCTTCTTTGCCTGTATGAGTGCATTTTGTGTGTCCCTGTTTTGGGATTAGTATTAGGCAGTTGCAGAGTGGTGTGTCTGCTCTCTGTCATCTTCTTACCACTGAGAAGACCAGAGCCAAGTCCCACAGCACCTTTAATCTGCATATTAGGATGCCTGCTCTTGTCAGAAAGCAAAAGAAAATGCCCCAAGGGAGGCTCGCAACCATCAGACAGTGCATTATGAAACCTGAAGATACAGAAGGTGAATTAAATTTTAATAAAGTAACTTTAGTAAAATTGCTTTTAGTTGATAGCTGAATGCCAAGAATTGGTCAACTTCAGTTAAGTGGTTTGTAAGGCTGGAGGTGTGAGGTGCAGGGGAGGCTGACAGCCTGCGTGAGGATCTTGTAAGATGGCCTGTTTGCAGCGAGCCACTGAAGGAACCAAAGATTCAGAGTTTAATTTCCTGATAAGTGTTGCGGTGCCTCAGGATATTTCAGCTACAAGATGATTTGTAAGGGGCTTAATTGTGTTATGGGCAACCTGTCTGTGACTGCTGAGGAAGCAAATGCTGCAGCTTGTCATTGGAACTCACAGTAAAGGAACTGAAAGCAAATCTGGGTCAAAGCACATTTTGGTGTTTTGTCTGTGTTTTTCAGAATCTGGGTAAGATCCTGCTGGAAAATTGCCTATTTTCACAAGGTCTCTTTACAGATCCTAGATATAATTTCAACTTTTTGATCACAACTAAAAGATTGTATGGACTGCAGAAATAAAGGGCTGCGCAGAGGCACAGAAGCAAACAGCAGTTTTGCAGCAGATCAGAGCAGAGCAAAGCAGCACTGTGTGAACAAGCAGCAGAAACAACAACAGGAGGTTGTGACTGCTGGCAGTAGCTAATGGTAAACCTGGTGAGAAAACTGGTAGCAAATACAAAAACAGTGCTGGTGTGAGTAGCAAGAGGTAAATAGGATGTCCCTAAAAAAAAGCAATGCAGAGCACAGCTCCTTTGTCAGGGCTCAAATGGTGAACTATGAGGGAATGGATTGCAAAGTATGCCAGGAACAACGATCAATACCTGTCACTTGGATGTCTCCAAACCTGGACTGGAAATGGAAATTGGACTTTCTTATTATCTTACAAACATTCAGAACTGTAGGATTAGAATATGGTCAAGACTACTACGGAAATAAAAATAGCTTTACAGAAAAAAGCCCAAAGTCTATGTAGTCTGATACTCCATCTCTGATGGAAGACCCTTAGAGAAATTGTGTGGAAAAGAGCAAGTGGGGAGGGACAAATCCCTGCTATGTCCTTCCTGTGAGTCCCTAGAAGAAGGGTTAAATCTTCTAGCAGAAACAAATATGCACAGGGGCTATATTTGGATCTGATAGTTCATTTTTTCTGAATATGTTTAAGACTAGTAATATTATTCCTAGATTACTTTCTCCACAAATATTTCAACATAATGAAGAGTTTTTCTCTGCCTAGTTACTTATCAGAAAGGAGCCAATCAGAATAATCTACTGTAATTATTAAGACTGACATCTTGTGGTTGCTTTTTGTATGACGCCTTCTGCCCGAACTTCTTAGGAAAGACTGAATTTATCCCTTGGCTTAAACAGCTACTGTATATCCTCTCTGTTACCGAGGATGTATTAGCTACATGATTCTGAAAATTATTCAGTAACCCCACCAGGGATCTGAGAAAAGAATTAATGCTGTATCAAAATTTAATTATCTTTTTTATTTCCCCCGCAGACCTTTATGGTGTTGAATTGTTAATGCACAAAAGCATTCTTACCACTACAATCACTGCAGTCTCTTTAATTGTGTCTCTGCTTACATGATAATATTTACCACCTTGAATATTTTTAAAACTATTAGTTGTCCTATTCTAGAACACTAGACAAACTTCAAGGTGATGGCTAGAGTAAAAAGGGAGTCTCCTTTGGTTTGAAACTCTCTCTAATGATGTTCTGTGTTTTGTGAGTTAAAAGTTAACATGTCCAGCAGAATGTGTATAGTGAGACCTGCCTTTTTTTTGTGTATTGAATCAAGGCAGTTATTGGGACTCAGCCGTGCTCCCCAAGGTTTCATCACGTATTTCAGTGTGGTGCAAGTGTAAAAGATGCACCTCCTATCTCTGCAAAATAGGATCCATTTCAGAGAATACTATTATTGCCAGTCCAAAGACTATAGGAATTGCCATATTACTTTTTTAATCTCAGGGATTGTGTTAGGAGGCTCTATATTCACATTCTTCTGAATTTGAAAGCAGAAGTTTCTTTCTTAGACAGCCATTTGCAACTGGCAATGTTTTGATACAAAACTAGAAAGTAATTGGGACGTTTATCTGAAGCTCTGCAATCTTCTATTGGTACTTGATTAGCTTGTTCATAGGCATCAACAGCTTCTGCAGGAATGCTTTACACGAGGTCTGGGATATCAAGGGGAGTCCACCTGTATAACATCAGCAGCAAGAACCAGAGAAACAGCAGAACAAGTATCTCCAGTTTTTTTATCTAGTTAGGATAGATCAACTCTGTGTATGTGATTAATCCACTTATTTATTTGCTTGAGAAAAGAAAGGAGATTGCCTTCCTTTGAACTTTTCTGACTGACAGAATGCTTCCTTGTCTCCCAACAACTAAAAATAGCCCAGTTTTAATACACTCCCAAGATGAAAATGAGTTGATCAGGACCAAGTTAATAGATTTTGCTTGTCCTTCAAAATAGAATCAGTTCTAGAATGACAGAAAATAGTGTCAGTCTGAATGCAATTTTTACGGAGTTAACAAGGACCTGAAACAGGGAGAGAGAGTGAAAATCTCAGTATATCATACACTCAGAATTTGCAGCAAATGCAACAAAATAATTGGTTCCACTGTCCATTCAATATCTTTAGGTTGTTGTTCTGATGTAACAGTATTTCAGCATTTTTCACCTTGCAAGTTTCCTTACTCTGCTCTCTGCTTGAGTGTAGTGATGATGAGTTACAGGACCTTAAGTCATGCTTGTTGTTGCAGAATTGTAAATATGCATGTTCTAGAAACATGAGAGAATATAAAGAAATGGCCATCATTATCTGGAGAAAAAACTCCCTAAACATCTGTAGAGAGCTCCTGCTGCACAGAATAAAGTTGCAAACACAACTAACCAGAGAAGTGGTAGGAAAAACATGACAGCCAGAAATAAGCTTGCAAGAACAACATCACCAGTGTTAGAGAGACAAGGACAGAATGGTTATTGATTTCTTCTTGGCCAAGCAGGTGTTTAAATAGTTGGCTCTTCCCTGATTCCACCTAGACTAATACTGAGAGAAGCATAATGATTAGCAGGAAAAAGCCTCATGTTTACATCTTACTTGCCCTTTGGTATATTTTTTTCTTAAAAACACTTTGTGCAGAAGATGGGTTTTACTAAAAGAAGAGTGATGATGTTTTTAAAATATGAGACATAGTTGTAATCTTTTCAAGCTCCAGTAAAGACAATGCAAACTTAAGGGCTATGACATTATGAAAATAGTTCAAAGTATCTTCACTTTAATTCTTGAGCAGTGTGGATTTGTTCTGAGACACATTAAAGCTTCCTTTTGAAAAATTAATGCAGGGGAGACATAGCACAAATATAGCAGAAATACAACTGGCAAGAGCTGCTTCAGACCAGGAGCATGGATGAATTAGACAAAGAGAAAGTTTAAAAATATATCTTCAAGCCTGGACATACTATTTTTGAGAAATTTCAGCAACCCAGCTTTAAGGAAATGTAGGTAGGCATCAAGTAGCATTAACTGCTCCACAGAGAATAGAAATGGATGCTGCACAAGCTGTAATTGATGGTCCTTTAGTTCAGAAATTTTGACAGTCAGTGTAAATCATGTGGGTCATAAAAATAGACAATAACATTTTAAACCTTATGTTAAAAAAATTTTGTACCTCTTTTGCAGCAGTACCACAATCTCAGAAAGAGAAACTAGGACTTAGTATAGTTCACACAGCAAAGCGGCAAAGAAAAAAAAGGCAAGATAGTTCAACAAGGCAGATAAAATACAAGCAGAAAAAGTGATGGGGAGTTTTTTTGATGTGCTGACCCATAGCTGCTGACCTGTCAGCTGGCAGAATCAAAGCAGCTGCAGTGCTTTCAGGGTCCTCTCTGAGCAATTTTCCCTCCTTGATGAAATTTCTTCATCACAAAATGAAAAGGAACCCAGTCAAAGAATACACAGTTTGTACTTTTCTAGAACATGGTTTTCAATGTTATCTAGGGAACTAAGTTCTTCCATTAAAAGGATATCTTAAAATGACTCCAATAAATCCCATTAAGTGATTATAAAGCCAGCATCTTTTTACATAGGATCATATTACTCAAAAATAAGACAAGGCATAGAAACAATATATCTTATTTTGTGAGTTTTATTATTATTATTATAACTCATTATTGTTATGATAACAATCAAATTCTTCTTCTTCTTCTTCTTCTTCTTCTTCTTCTTCTTATTCGTTACAGTCTCTATTAGTATTGCTTTGGCACATATAACACAAAAAATGAGGATGAGAAATCAAATCTGAAATCAGCCAAGTTCACATTTCTTTTGACAGTAGAAATAAATGTAGAGATAATCCATATTATTATTATTGACTTATAAACCCCATTGACAGAAAAGTGGGGTTGCATTGATTGTTTTTCAGATAGATATGCAAATTAAAAATTGATTTCCAGTACAAATAACACATAAAAGTGAAACAGTTTAAAGCTACATTTGCCTACCCTCAATACTAATGACAGCAAGGCAAAAAGTAGATTTTGGAATCCAAAAAATCTCTGGAAAAACAAGGATTCATGTATACATGCATAAAGCTCATCTATCCAATGACGAAAAATGTTGCTTGAAGTTTCACTGTGGTAGCATTTTACATGGCCAGGTATACTAAGACACAGCTGCATGAATTAGTGTATAGGACAGACATGCAGCCGTGTTAGCACTGGAATTCCCGGAGATACGTATAGATCCTCTATTTTGTTTTCACACAATTATGCACAGTTCTCTGACTGCAGTGCCTTGATCTAATCTCCTCAATCCCAAAGCACATACATCAGCAATAAGACTGGATCATTTCTGGGATCACTGAATGGATCACAGGGCTGGAACACCTCTCCTGTGAAGATAGACTGAGAGTTGGGGCTGTTGTCCTGGAGAAGAGAAGGCTCAAGGGAGATCTTCTGTGGCCTTGCAGCACCTAAAGGGTGCTTTCAAGAAGGCTGGAGAGGGACTTTTCACAAGGGCCTGTAGTGATAGGACAAGGGGGAATGGCCTTAAGCTGAAAGAGGGCAGGTTTAGATAAGATACAGGAAAAAATTCTTGACTGTGAGGGTGGTGAGGCACTGGAACAGGCTGCCCAGAGAAGTTGTGGATGTCCCATCCCTGGAGGTGTTCAAGAGCAGGCTGGATGGGGCTCTAAGAACTTTGATGTAGTGGAAGGTGTCCCTGTCCATGGCAGGGGGTTGGAGCTAGATTACCTTTATGGTCTCATCTAATCCAAATCACTCTTTGATTCTACGAAGACAAGCCCCCTCAAGAGCAGAGGGAAAGCACCATGCACATGTTGCACGTGAATATCTTACGTTCTTTGATGGCAACATGGGGAGGAGGAAGGTAGTTGAGGAAGATCTCTGTGAATTAAGTTGATCTCTACTACAATTCTGCAAAGGTCCTCTGTTATATAGCTTCATCTTCATCGCAGACAAGTCCCAGCACAGGATATGCAGGCAGTTTTCAACGTCAGTCTGCTGGCATGTCCAGAAGAAGCTGAGTCAGCCCACAAGGAGCACATGGCTGTTGGGAAAAATGGCTCCAAGCCACACTCCAAAGATGTGCTGACTCCTAACACTGCAATGCAGTAGAGAATAAAATCTCTGCTGGCAGAGCTGCTTCCAGGAAGAGCTCAAATTGCACTTAGAGTTCACTGCTAGGGGATGGAATCAAGGTAAATGGAATTGCAGGAGGAAGAACATTGGATCCTGGCTATCTGGGTTATCCCATAAAAATATCATACTCTTTTCAGATTTTTAGTTCATTCCTTGATGAAATATAGACTACCATGCTATCTTGGTTTGTATCAGAAGCAGTGTGGCCAGCAGGATCAGGGCAATGATCACACTCTTGTACTCAGCAATGGTGAGGCTGCACCTTGGATCTTGTGTTCAGTTTTGGGCCCCTCACTACAAGAAGGACATCAGAGTGCTGGAACGAGTCCAGAGAGGGGCAACAAAGCAGGTTAAGGGTCTGGAGCAGTCTTATAAGGAATGGTTGAGGGATCTGTGTTGTTTAGCCTGGAGAAAAGGAGGCTTGGGGGGACCTTATTGGTCTCTGTAACTACCTGAAAGGAGGGTGTAGCCGGTGGGGGTTGGTCTCATCTCCCAAGCAACAAGAGACAGGACAAGAGCAAACAGACTCAAGCTGAATCAGAGGAGGTTGAGATTGGATATGAGGAGAAATTTCTTCACCAAAAGAGTTGTCAATCACTGGAACAGGCTGCCCAGGGAAGTTGTTGAGTCACCATCCCTGGAAGTATTTAAAAGTTGTGCAGTAGTGGCGTTTAGGGACATGGTTTAGTTCTGGACATGGCAGTGCTGGATTAATGGTTGGACTTGGTCTTTGCAGGCAAAATAAAAAATGATACTCTTTTATCTACTTCTAAGTATTTAATGATATTTTTCCTTTCTGCAGAGATTTGATCTTTTTTCAAAGCAGTCCTGTCTCATAGTTTTCCCACAAATGAATAGGGCCTGTTGAACTGAATCTGAGCAGAAACCCTTTTTTGTTTTTGGTAAAAAGAGACAACAGACTATAGACGAAATGCACTTTCCCACACTTTGAATTTGTTCCTGTATTTTGGTGTTCTGTGACGACCAAAGGTCCAGTTTAAGGCTGGATGCTCGGGCTCAGCTCTGTTCAGAGAAGACTCTTTGTGAATAACTAGCAATCTAATGACAGAAAAGATGCAAAAAACCCCAAGATCCAAAGTTTTCTAAGTCTTTATGCCACAAATTTCTCTTGGGATTTAAACATGGAAAAATCAATATCAATTCTTCACTTCTATGCTGTAGGCTAACTAGAGTAAAGATCTAATTTTGTATCTCTTTGTGAAGAATGTACAGAAGAAAAAACAGAGTGAAAGAGCTGAATGTTTTTAGTTTTACAGAGTACTGCATTCCATTTCTGACAACAATCTGTATTCCTCCTAATCCTGAAAACAAAATAATTTTTATCTCTGAAGAAAACTTCTGGTGTAGAAAAATAAATGCCACGAGCACCAGAGTTTTGACTGTTAAGGATGGTATTATCTTTTTTGAAAAGAAACAGTCTACCTCTGGTCCCCCCTGAGACTGCTCACAGGAATGAACTTCCTCTACGAGTCAAGGACAGGCTTGCTTTCACAGGGCTGATAATTGGTTTGATTTAATTCACTGTGAAAGACAAGTTTGACCAATTGCTCGTAGGCAGTTGAACATGACATCTTCAGATATGGAAGTGCAAAGGACAGATATATTGAAGTCCCCTTATCTCAGTATTGAAGGGAACTCTGCTGACTGCATTCAATGAGCAAATGACTTAAAGCTTAGGTGGTAACTTGGGAATCTTAATCTTTCCTTGAGATGTCAATTCTTTCCCTGACATCAAGAAAATTAACAAAATTTGGAAGTATTGATATACCTGTCATAGTGTAAAAAAATTAAGCTAATTTTACTACTTCGAGCTAATTTTACTCACTTAAAAGTTTTCCGTTTAAGACTTAGTCTTACTACAGGTGTCTCACAAACACCTCCAAAGGTGTTTAATTCTAGTGCAATACCCACTTCTAAACTAGATGGAATTAATTACCACACGGAGTGCTTAATTCTCCACAGCAGTCAGTATAGGCATGGACAGCTGCAATACCACTGGAAAAGCACACTGTTCAAGCAGGAATTTCCTGGGACATATTAAAAGCTCATAGGGTCAAGCTGAGATTTTTTTGGAATGATGAAGTCTACTATAAAGTAGTCTACTAAAAAGAGAAACCTTGGCCATTTATGCAGCCCTCAAAGCAGCTGGGTGGATTTGGAATTAAATCAGCCTCTGAAAGGGATACTGAACATTGTGACCATTGGCACTGACCACTGAGATTATATCACCCCTACCTGGATTGCTTTCTGGCCTCCACTGGATCTTCCTTCCTTGAAGTTTTATACAGTCATCAATTAAAGTAGTTGTTGAACATCAGGAGATTCTTTTCATAGTAGACTTCTTCATGCTGCAGTGGAAAGAATAAGGCTACAAAGCTGCAAATGCCCACCCATATGTCCTACTTGTTTGGGAATGTCTTGGCAAGTAGAATGAGTTTGTGCAAGAAAACCTGAAAAAGGGTCAAAAGTGGAGGGAGGGAAGGCGGGGATGTTCGGAGTGATGATGTTTGTCTTCCCAAGTCATCACTATGTGTGGTGGAGCCCTGCTTTCCTTGGCATGGCTGAACACCTGCCTGCCCATGGGAAATGGTGAATGAATTCCTTGTTTTGCTTTGCTTGTGTGTGCAGCTTTTGTTTTACCTGTTAAACTGTCTTTGTCTCAAGCCATGAGTTTTCTCACTTTTACCCATCCGATTCCCTTCCCCATCCCACCGGGAGGGAGTAAATGACAGGCTGTGAGGGGCTGAGTTGCTGGCTGTGGCTAAACCACAACAAAGACCACCATAAGAGACAGAGTAGAAGAACCTTATTTAGGTCAAGGAACCCCTTTAGGGTTGGGAGACTGTGTAGCTTATTGCTATGAAAATGAGTCAGTTAGTATGTATGCTCATCCCTTCTCTCCTGAGCAGTGTGTGCTGCTAAGGGGTTTTACCCACTCTGTGTCCCAAGAAGAACTAAGAAGAATTTAAACCACAGTGAAATCAAGCAATGCTGGCTAAGTAGGAGTAAGAACTTGCATTGTCTCTTCACTGTTTACCTGCTTCCTAACAGCATTTCTGCCCTGCTGATTGCAGATCACAGTAAAACACTCTGTATTTAAAACAAAATTTAATAAGGATTTTATATCACTGCTGTATAAATCCTTTAACTTTTGAGGAAGCACCCCTGAATATATTGTGTTTAGCACTGAATTAGAAGCTAAATACAAACAAAATTATTAAGTTTTGTGATTAATCGCATACCCCTAATGTTTTTGTTTCAGCCCATTATTTTGGTGTTTTTAAAAGATGTCATCAAATATGTCTTGTGGCAGTGTTGTACTGAAGGAATATCACTGCACTTACAGAGGGTCTCAAAAGACATTCATTTAGAAAAAAACATACACTCTCCAGTTTCCTCACTTTTCTCTTCTTTGATTGCTCTGAACAGCTGTTCATCCATATTGTGGTTCCAATATTAGGTGTATTCAGAATCATTCTCACAGAAAAGGAAAGGGACCTCAAGTGGTCACTAAATTTATCCTCTACATTAGTGAGGACATTTAGAAATCGGAATAAGCTCTAACCTCAGCCCCTAGAAACTTGGAAAAAAAGGAAATAGCTCTCTAAGACCCTGTGGGGGGAGGAGCCTGTGCTGCAGCAGGTTCACCAGTAGGACTTGTGACCCCATGGAGACTCACACTGGAGCAATCTGTTCCTGAAGGCCTGCACTGCATGGAAGGGACTCATGCTGGAGCAGTTAATGAAGAACTGCAGCCTGTGTAAAGGACTCACGTTGGAGAAGTTTGTGTAGGACTGACTCCTGTGGGAGTGACTCCACGCTGGAACAGAGAAAGAGTGTGAGATGTCCTCCCTCTGGGGAAGAAGGAACAGCATAGAGAGCATGTGATGAACTTATCACAGCTCCCATTTCCTGTCCCCCTATGCTGCTGGTGGGGAGAAGGTGGAGACTTTAGGCATGAAGTTGAGGAAGAATACACCTTACATGGGGGTAAGGTGTATTTTAAAATTTAGTTTTTGTTTCTCATTAAGCCACTCTGATTTGAAATTAATTTTTTTTCCCCAGGTTGTATCTTCATGACATTCATTATTTTTCTACTTCTACTTTGTCCTGTACAGCGTTTCTTTTCCAGATAGCAGAGTTCCGACTCAGTTCTCACAGCCAATTCACAGGGCCTTTTTCAATAGGACAAGGGGTCATGGTTTTAAACTGAAGGAGGGTTGATTTAGATTAGATGTAAGAAAGAAGTTTTTTACGATGAGGATGGTGAAATCCTGGAACAGGTTGCCCAGAGTGGTGAATGCCCCAAACCTGCAAGCACGCAAGGTCAGGTTGGATAGGGCTTTGAGCAACTTGATCTAGTTGAAGATGTCCCTGTTCATTGCAGAGGGGTTGGAATGGGTGGCCCTTAAAAGTCTATTGCAATTTAAACTATTCCACGATTCCATGATTCTTGATTCTCCTTGTTGTCCTTTCTGAACCTTTTTCAAATCTTAGATAGCTTTTCTTCATTTTTCCAAGCCAGAGTCACTGGAGTATTTTACAGAATGAAACAGTGAAAACATTACACAGAACCAGATCACAACATATCCCCATGGATACCCACATACTTTCTTGCATTTGGAAGCTGATCATTAATAAAATCTTGTTGTGGTATGATTTCTTTACATTCCATTTTTACTTAATTTTTTCATTCTCACTTTACAGCACTGTCATGTAGCCCATACTCCCTTGGCTTGTCAAGATTGCATCAACACCTGAAGCATCGTTAAAGCCAAAATACTCAACCATTGAATGCTCCTTTACACTTGACAACATGTATTATCCTGGCAGAGGAAGAAATAGATTGACAGGCTCATGCTGGCAGTTGTTTCCTTGCACAGTTCCAAGTTTTTGTGCTGGCACTAGAAGGGCAATGGAGCTGGCAAAGGGTCTGGAGCACAAGTCCTGTGAGGAGTGGCTGAAGGAGCTGGAGTTGTTTAGCGGGGAGAAAAGGAGGCTCAGGGATGACCTTATCCTCTCTGCAACCACCTGAAAGGAGGTTTGTAGGCAGGTGGGGTCAGTCTCTTCTCCCAGGCAACCAGCGACAGGATGAGAGGATGTAGTGTTAAACTGCACCGGGGGAGGTTTAGGCTGGACGTTAGGAAGAAGTTCTTCACCAAAAGGATGATGAGACACTGGGATGGGCTGCCCAAGGAGGTGGCGGAGTCATCATCCCTGGAGGTGGATGAAAAGCCTTTCCTTCTTTAAGAAAAGACTGGGTGTGGCACTTGGTGCCATGGTCTACTTGACATGGTGGTGTTCAGTCATAGCCTGGACTCGATGATTTCAGAGGTCTTTTCCAACCTGATCGATTCTGTGATTCTGTCCCGCTCAGCTGCGTTTACAGCCCCATTCCCTCCCGTGGCTCCGGGGAAATGAGCCCGCACGGGCAAGATCACCCAGCAGGGGCGGCTTCAAAGGGAAGCACTTTTTTATTTTTATATGTAACAAGCAGATGTTTAAAGACCCTTTTTCTACGGGCTTTGAAAATCCATCCCCCTCACCCCGTTTCTTCCTTCGGGAAAAACGCGAACTGAGGGAGACCGCCACCGCCCCGACTCCGCCCCGCGCATGCGCGCAGCCTGCCGGGGCGGCGGCGGCCTGGGCGGCGTCGGCGCCGCCAGCGCCGCGATGGGCTGAGGGCGGGCGGCGGCAGCGGGGGGTGCGCGGCTCCGGGCTGGGCGCTCCGAGGATGGAGAGAGCCATGGAGCAGCTCAACCGGCTGACGAGGTCCCTGCGCCGCGCCCGCACCGTGGAGCTGCCGGACGGTAGGAGCGGGGCCCTGACGTAGCGGTCGGTCCCGGCGGCCTCCGCGCCCGGGCCGGCGGGGATGAGTTGGGGCGGCTGGGGAGAATGGGAACGGGCTTCCTCTCTCCGCCTCTGGCAGGCTCTGTTTGTGTGTCGTGGTGACAGCGACGGCGGTGTCCCCTTCCTTCCCTCGCCGCCTCCATCACGGGGCGCGGGGGATCCCTGCCGGCTGCTGCCGCCCCTGAGCCCGGGCGAGCGGCTGGCCGGGGGTGCCGGGCACCGTCTGTATTCGCTTTTAAATCCTTTCTTAGGTGTTCGTCGATGACAGGGTAGTGATGACAAGTCTTTGTGGGTTTGGGGGTTTTTTTGTTTGTTCGTTTGTTTTTTTAATAGTGCTGAATTTTGTTTGAAAAGGTATTGTAAGTCACTGCCACCCGTCACAGCCTAATTTTTTTTGTCTCTAAACCAGTTCACGTGGATGCTGGTCCCCTGTATCAGGATGGATTTGAAAAGGGAGCTTCAGGCTCTTGTGGCAAGTGGTTTGGTGTTCCATCCAGGTCCAGTTTTTGGGAGGACTAACAGTAAAACTCTTGGATACGCAAAATTTCTGCTCTTGTGAGTCATGTGCTGAGAATGTACATTCTTCAGGGCTTACTTTTATGGATGAGTCTTTGGCTGCCTGTCTGCCAGCTTTCATCTCCACTGGTGGAGGAGAGGGAGTAATAATCTTTTTTTTCTGTGCATTCCCGGTTTGGACTTCCTGGTGTCCTCCTGAACTGAGCTGCTACACCCTTCACTTATGTCACCTGTCACAGTTCTGGTGTCTTACAGTGCAGTTGCTCGTAAATTTCACTTGACAGGCAAGTTCAGCAGGATTTTGCTGCTGCTTGTAAGCCTTTCAATGGCAGCAGTGAAAATTCACGTAATACCATTCACTTAAGCTTAAACTTACAGAAGTAATGGAGTAGCACCAGTTTAACTAATTGAAGATGCCAATATGAATAGCGCTGTGCACAACCTGTGTTGGTTGGAGCCGCTTTAAATTTATTCCTGTACTAATGTAGGCAAATTGATTCTGAATTTCATGTTTTTTTCACATCTTGGGCGTTTTTATCTTGCACTTCAGAGGTAGTTATGTCTTGTGGAATGGCAGTGCAAGTGCAAGCCCTGAGACCTTTGGAACAAGTACTTCTGTCACCCTGTAATGCAGAGGGAATGTGAGTTCTATGCATTCCCGAGGAATTGCGTGAAACAAATCAGTGGGACTGGTATAAGCAGATGAATGGGCTTAACAGGCTGAAGTCTCAGATTGCATTCCAAGAAGGTCTCCATTCAATGGCCATCAAACTTTGGGTCCGTCTTAGCTCGTTACATGTCTTCTTTCTTGACCTTGGTGTTCCTTAGGTTCATGCAGGTCTGGCCAAAGTCTTCTTGAGAAGCAGGTTTGGCTTGTAGTATATTGCTCCAAACATGTACTGACAGGATGAGCTTGGAATATTCCACACCAGTCTAGTATAGTGTGTGGTTTGGTGGCTTCTTGTATGCTGTGTCTGGCCTCTTGAATTATGATCCCCCCCCCGCATCGCATTTGAATAACTTTAATTTGAAATTTAATTTGAAAGATACGTGGTTTGCCCCTCCATCCTTAAAGTGAGAGTCATAATACTCTCATAGGAAATGGAGATGTATGTTTGAGTTTACTTATGCTGAAGAAGGCATTAAATCCAGGCAGTGAACTTCCTGAATGTGCTGCAGCCATTAGGGTATGATATAGACAGTACTGACACTATCTCTGAGAAAATAGGGTAATAAGTGTATCTTGCCAGGGCAGGATTCTAGATGACGAATTTCGAGTGGTTTTTTTTAAAGAAAGTATTAACACCAGAGTCCAGTGCCAGTGAATACCCTGAGCTTTCAAACAGAACTTTTTTTTTTTTATCACTCTCCCAAAGTATCCTTCAGCAGTTGTTTTCTGGACACTTGAGAGCTTGACACAAGTTTCTGGATTCTACTATTAAGACTCAGTGCCTGAAAACTAGGTCTTGCAGCCCAAAGCTCTGGCACTGCGTTTTATGTGCCTTTTTTTTGTCTTTATATATTCAAGACTTGAAATGCAAGCAGGTTAGATAGCAAATAAGTTTGATGAGTCCGTGAAGTGTATAATGCTTTTTCTGTACCTGCTGTCATGTAGTTTATGTAAATTGGAGTTTTTTTATGACTAGAGAAAATAATCACCAAAGATAGGCATGAAAGCTCCTTAGTCCCACACCCTTTTAATTACTTCTGTACAGAAAAACTCTGGGAAAATCTGCATGTGCTCCACAGTGTAATTTCTGTTAATAGAATGGCAAGAGGCTTAGTTTTGTAACTGTGCCATAAATGCCTTTTATGGCCCGGCTACACTTGTATTTAACTATTGTCTTTTTCTAGATCACTAAACTTTCAATATAGTTAAATTTAATTAGGATCAGTATTAAGCATTTCAGTTAAGTGTGCTGATATATTTAAAAGTTTTTTTCACCTTTATTTGGTGTCTTTTATAGGGCCTGATTGTGGAAATATATAAGGATGTCATGTTTAAATTTAGTTCTTGTTCTTAAGTTCAGTTTTTTGTTTTATTTGGTAAGCTTTATCTTCCTGCCAAGAGCTCTGTGAAACAGAGCTCAAACTAGATTTTTTTAAAATTTGTGTATACTGGAAGCTAATCATGGATAGATTTTAAAAAACTACTCAAATACTTTACGCTATTGATATCTTTATTTAGCATCTATTTAATTTTATTTCAGGACTTTTTCTCTCTGTGTCCCCTCCCTCCCAGTTTGTTCTTCCCCCAGCAATCAAATTCTGGGGGTGTGTGTTGGAGATGGAGTTATCTGATGCTCACAGAACTCTGCCATAAGGAACAATTTGTAGAGAGTTCAAACTCTCGAACTTGATGATGGTCAGTGACTCTCTGCAGTGTTTAATCATAATTTGGTGTTTTGAGAGACTTGTGTCTCTTGCACCATGTGTTTGCTGTAAGCAACGCTGATTTTTTAAAAATTCATTGTAAAATTTTTATAGCTGATGAAGTGTGATTTGAATTTGACTTACCTCTGTTCAGTGTTCAAAGGCAATAATAGATTAGCATTGCTTCTTTCTTTTATTAGCTAGGGACACACAACTTCAGATAGCTGATAGCAGCAGCAATCTTGGAGCACTGTAGGACAGTAGTAAGAAATAGCATAGCTGCAGCATGATAACAGTTTCTTGGATTCTACTTCATAACTCTGAAGAATCTTTATTTAATATTCAGTAAATGTCACCTTTCCTACCTAGTGGAAGGAATGAATGTACAGAGACATGGTATGTAAAAGACGTGAGATGCTATACTTGTTTGGGACTGTTTGAATTCTTCCTGTTCTGATTGCTTTGTAATTTTGGATTAATGAAGGTGATGAGGAAAAACTTGAAAATAAAAATTTTGTGAGAACAGTCCTGTATTTCCATATCCTGAAACCATATACCTGGGTTCTCAGAAAGCATAGCCCCTCCTGTCATAAGTTGGCATCTACGTGAACAATCTGTGGAGATTATACTCTCCACAGAATGGGTAGATTGTTGAAGGGAAAAATTATAATAATTGTCCATAATAAAAAAAATTATACATTAGTATTATTTATAATTTTTATATGTTAAAAAATTTAAGTTCTATCAAATGAATCTTCTAAAAATAGTATTTTACTTCAAGAAGTCTGTAAGTGACCAAACAGGCTCATCACACCTGTGCAGTGTGCTGGTACGTGCAGCAGTAGTGATGGCAGAGACTGTGTAGCTGAATGTCAGTCTGTTCCCACCACTGACATCGATCTTTGCGTTCCGGCCTTTGTTCATTGCCTTCAAGTGTGAAATATGAAACTGATTAGAGGTTAAAAATTAAAACGAAACTTACTGCAGTGAGGAATTGAAGTATAGAGACAAAATGGAATGGTTATGAACTAATTTAAAGAAGTCACTACTACAAAATCATAGTCTCAAGACTATGGAAATCTCCTTGGAAGATGGGAAATTTCCTTCTTTTTAAAATTAAATAGTTAAGTGTTTTTATTTTGTTCGGGTTTTTTAAATGCACATTTGTTAAAAACTTTGACTTAATTAACAGAATCGTCAATTCAAAGAAATTGATGCTACACTGAAAATTCTGTAATTTTTACTTTGTAAAAGAAAAAAGCCACATTGAAATTTCATGTATTGCAGTTCTGTTAATTCTCTCTTTTATCTAAGTATGATGGCTTTTTCTTTATAATGAAACTTCGTGTGTGTAGAATCTGTGTAAAAAGAATGACCTATTGAACAGTGGACACTTGAAAAGGTAAATAAGCATTGCTAGATACATTTATTTTATGTAAAAGATATCTTTATGCTAATGGAGTAATTAAATTTCTTCCCAGATAATGAAACTGCTGTCTATACACTGATGCCGATGGTTATGGCTGACCAGCACAGGTGAGAGCGTCTTCAAATTTACCTTTTCTTTTTTTTTTTTTTAAGGTCTGAAAAACCCAGCATGTTTGCTAAAGTTGTAGCTCCTAATGCACTCTCAGAAATTCTGCTGCTGAATTGCTGAGTTATCTTCTAATTTGAAGTTAGTCACTGACTGTGTGCATCCCAGCATAATTTTACCTGAGAAACCTGTTTTGGTTTATGCCATAGACTGGAACTGGGATTTGTTCTGGTGAAGCACATAGGGAAATTTGTCCTAGGATAAGAACAAAAGTGTTGTTTTGTATCTGTGTCTTAGCTCTGAGTGTGTCTTTATGGATGACGTAGAAGCTCTTAGTCTCGTTAGACATCTCAGAAAGACATGGAGTAAGAGTTGGACAATGAGATTGATACTTCTGGAATTCCTTAGATGAGCAGTTGTTTCTCTTACTCAGTTGTCCTCAAAGTGCTTGGGACCTGGAGGCTATATAATGCCAGCTAAGTGGTGCTTCCTTCACGTGAATTTTGTAGGAAGGCAGGCATTTGTTCTACTATGTAATATTTTGAGATTGCATGCAAGGGTTTAAAATTATGTGATCAGCCCATTACTGAAAGTTGAAAGGTCCTCTTTAAATTTTTTATCCTTACCGTGTATCCTTCTACTTGATCATTATGATTTCACGTCCCAGTCTTCCCTCTGAACTTTGCCTATGTTTGGGAAAACTGTTGGATATGTGATTGGGGTGATTGTGATAAGGAGGAAAATGAGAATTTATATTTTGTTCAAACCAAAGCTATTGAAATGCTTGTTTTTCATATTTGTAAAGAAGTGATTTGGTTGTTTGGTCTAATTCTTACTAGTTTACATTTGAAACAGTTTCCCAGTGTCACAGTTCATTTTTTATGTACAGTAAGAAGTGGAAAGGTATTGTTAATCAGCAAATGCTTAAAAACTGTTTGATCTCTTAGTAATTAGTTGGAGGGAAAAGAAAAAGTGATTAAGTAAGAAATAGAGTACTTGTGTACAACCTACAGTATAAACTTTGCTTGAATACTGTGAGCTATTTTTAAAATTAAAAAATTATCTTTCTGTTTGAAGGTCTGTCTCAGAGCTGCTGTCAAATTCAAAATTTGATGTGAATTATGCCTTTGGACGTGTGAAGAGAAGTTTGCTTCATATTGCAGCAAAGTAAGACTTACTTGAGTCCAGTCCAGAAGTTAACAATGAAAATATTGCCACAAATCTAAGGCACCAATGTAAGCTGGAAAACTCTGTAGTATCAGTTAACATTTTGTTTTCCCACTTCCTTTCTGTATCTTGTTTGTTCTTCCTAGTATATGTGCCTGCCTCATAAAGAGGACAGATTTTACGCATGTTATCAAATGGCTTTCCAAATTCCAGTGAAGGAAGTCTGACTAGATACTTTTTTACCTTTCTGTGAAATCTCAAGTCTTTGAAGAAATGCAGCCATGGTGTGCATCCTGTATAGCTAGGTTACTCTTGCCTTTGTAGAGGTAGAAAACTCTTGTCTGCAGGTGCTGATTGTTTTTGAGGTATTCTAAAACAATGGGAAGCATTTGGATGTTCGTTGGGAAGCAGCTGTTCCAAAGTAGTTCATGTGACCATAACTGAAGGGAATATAACTTGGACACTCACTTCTAATAAGTTTTGTACCCTGGATAGAGGACTTGAGTGCAAATATTAAATCCTTGATCTATATTATTTATTGTTTGTATAGCTCTTCAATGGGGATGACTCTATTTTATACGTAACTGCCAAGAAACAGACAAGTTAACATAACATAAACAGAAATGAACCAGGTAGTTTTTGACATGACCTTTCAGGAAACTAAACTTTATACTGATGAATGAATGCTCTATATTTGGCTCCCCTTTTAAATATCTTGAAAGTTCTTACATTTAAACTGTTAAAAAAAGGTAAAAATAAAAGAAATAGAAGTAGTAGTGCATATATATAGCAGGTATTTGGTTGCAATAAAGGTGGAAATTCCAGCTTCTTAAACAGACTGTTTTAGAAATAGCTGTTTCCCAACTATTTCATCTCAGAATTACATATGGCTTATATAAAATTTACTTAAGGAAGTACTTACAACAATGCAAGCAAATTTTTAGCATGCGCTTTAGAAGTATATTTGAAAATATACTGTACTTATTGGTTCTTAAAAGACAAGAAATTGTGTTACGCTTAGTTTCTGGGTTGTCTATTATCTTTACTTAGTTATTGGGTCACAAAGGAGTCATCAAGCTGCTGGTTTTGCAACATATTGTACAGTTAGTCTTCAATTTCTTTGGGTTGTGTAGCAGTTCTGACATTGGGAAGATTTGTAAGAATGGATTAGCCGGTCGCAACAGATACAAAAATACTGTTTATCTTTTCAATCAGCTCTTCCCCTTGAAGAGTTCAGGAGCAAGATAAACATGTAGTGCAGAGTTTCTGTCTTCTTGGTGTCATTGGTTATCCTGAAGAGCTGCTATATGATGTAAAGTAAAAGAGAGTTACAGGTTCAAAATCAATAGCAAAGAAGTATTTGTACGAGTTTTAGAATTTTCATGATCTTCAATCTTTTAAACATAACTTCCAGACACTGAAGCATAACAAACCCCAGAATATTTAATGGAAAATTTAATCCTGTTAATAGATTGGGGATAAGGGAGGTGAGAGGAAATCAAAAGCAAAACTTTTTAAACAGTTTATGGTTTAAAGAATTACCAGACTTAAAGATTTACTGTTGTGTTTTAAAGTCATTAAAATCACGAAGAAGGCTGCCATCTGTTCATTGCTACAAGTTATATTTGGTCACTTCTCGCTGCGTTAAGTGACTTTCCTTTAGCTTTGTGTAGCTGGAACTATGAGAGTGTAAAACAATTTTATGTAAAGCTGTTCTAGTGAGTGTGATCTGTGCATAATACTGCTGTTGTCTTTATGCCAATACAGATTTGTAAATATCCTTGTTACAATTTTTCCTTTCTTATTTTCTTCTTAGCTGTGGATCAGTTGAATGCCTTGTTCTATTATTAAAAAAAGGAGCAAATCCTAACTATCAGGACATCTCAGGATGTACTCCTCTCCATTTAGCAGCAAGGAATGGGTAAGTTTTTAAAATACTTAAACTCTTAAAAATTTTTGTGCATCGTGCGCTTGAGCTGGCATGTTCTGTAATATTTTTGCACAGTTCAAAGAAACCCGTTTGGTTTTCACTTTTGAAATTAGAGAACAGGGATCTTAAAATCTTTAATTTGAATATCCATAGAGTAATTTTTTAATAAATAGTAAGTTATGTCTGAAATACCAATTCCAGTGCCAGTCGTTTTAGTGTTTTCTGTTAATCAGGGGCATAACGATTCTGACAGCAGTAGTTGAACAAGGGATGCATTCACCTTCCCAGTTAGCTGAGTAAGAAAAGATTTGGGAGTGCTTGGAGGGGTTCAGAGACTTCAGATTTTTCTCAAATAGTGTCTCCAAGAAAATCTTTACTGCAAGGAAAGGAATACAGAGTTGGCCTGCACAATGTTAGGAGAGGAGGAGAGAAAGAAAACCCAAACCAGTGAGCAAGTATCTTTTTAAGATGTTACTTCTTGAACTGTATTATGTAAAGCATACAGCTGTAAAGGTAATGTTGCCTTTTTCTTTTTAGAACGTGTATGTGGTATAGTAACTGAATTGTATCACAGCTGGTACTTCACATGGGGAGGAGATAGTGTTTAGTGGCTTCTGGGTATGTGTGAGGTCTGTAGGAGAGGAAAGCAGCAGCCAGGTGGTGCATGATGAAATGCAGAAATACAGGAGACAGTTATATGGAAATGAGGTATAAGAAAGGTGTGAGAGGTACTAAATAAAACTGAAAAGCAAAATAAATTTGTAAAGTAAAGGACTTTGAGCATTAAAAAACATTAAAAGATGAAACAAAACATGAATTAGGAAAAAAATACCTCTACTTTTATTAAGACAGTAGTTGTACTTTCCAAAGATTTGCATAGTGTTACAATGACTGTCTCATTAAATAATGATTTAGTGGTGTATTGCAAACATGTTCACTGACATGTACAGGCAATGGTGAACTTCATGGACTTCTCTTAGCTCTGGCTTTTTGTCTTGAAAGTGTAGTTCATGCAGAGCTGAAAAGGTTGGAGTAGTGGTTAAGTGCTTCTGTACTTTCTCCAAAAACAGCTATGATTTTAGCCCTGTGTTGTTTTTTGCTACTCTTGCACTGTCTGAGTCTCTGTAAAGATCACTTCTCTTTCACATGCTCAGTACTGTGCTCCTTATTAAATTGGAACTACCTGCTGTGCTTAGAGCAATGATAAATTAGAGTGAGTGGAGCTCTGAGAAGATACTTAGTCTTAGTAAGTGATTTTCCCTGACTGGATTTTAATGTATTCTTTTGCTTATAGCCAGAAAAAATGTATGAGCAAGCTGCTGGAATACAGTGCAGATGTCAACATTTGTAATAATGAAGGCTTGACTGCAGTAAGTGCTATTAATTATCATGATGTTCTTAACATGAATGAAGAATTTGTAGATTCTCGATTTTTAAGCTTTTACCATCTTGCATGTAAAACAAAACTGCCGTGTGTCCAGTGCCATCAAGAATCAAAGATGTGATCAAAATACCTAAGCATATGGTTGTATTGTTCAAAGCTTCTCTTAATATATTCAAAGCTTCTCTCTGTGAGAGTGTTGACAATAATACAGCCAGGTTTAAAACAGTTTTTATGGAATATGTGTACCATTGCTAAAGGAAACATGTATATCATCATTTTGTACTTAGATTCATTGGTTGGCTGTCAATGGACGAACAGAATTGCTTCATGATCTTGTTCAGCATGTCAGTAATGTAGATGTTGAAGATGCCATGGGACAGACAGCCCTTCATGTAGCTTGTCAAAACGGACACAAGACAGTAAGTTTCTAAGTTTTATGAACACAATGGATTTGTGAAGAACTTAGTAATGCCTCAAAGTTGTTGTGGTGTTTTTATAAACTTCAGAGTAGTGATGCACATGATAATGGCTAGAAGTGTGAAGAATGCTGTTGTGTGTCTTAGTATCGACTGCATGCACTTCCATGGGAACAACTTATTTATTCTTGTGGAGGTGATTGAGCTCAGTGCTCATGGGAGTTTAGGTGACTTACTGTATACTGTTCAGCTCTTCTGTAGTGTTATTATTGGCTTGTTAATATTAAATTTTTATATAATGTTAAATGTTTGAAAATGTTTTTCCTTATTTTTCAGAATATGTTTAATTCATAATTGTACCAGTTATTATATGATTTTGAAATCTGAAATATTAATTTACCATGAATAAAAAATGAAAACAGAGTTGGGTCAGTTACATTTTTAACCCTAGAAGTAAACAAGTTGAAAGAAACTCTTCTGTTATTGATCTGTGTGAATAATTTTTATGCCTGGCCTTGCGTTAAGGCTGACTATATATATTCAGAGTACAAGTCTGGATGCTTTACTTGAACTGCATTAGAGCTCTATAGAGTTATACAGATTGCCACCAGAACAACTTACCGCTAAAAAAAAAAAAAATCATTCTACCCGGATCCTTTCTGTCGTCCTTGTCAGTGCTGGATTTTGGAAGACCAAATTCTGAAAAACTGTTACCTGTAAATGTAGCAAATTTAGGTGACTGAAATGTAACGAAAGTTGCTTCAGAGTCTGCTCAGTGTTTTCGTGTTTTAGAATTTGCTTACCTATTTCTTCTAGTCTAGTTTGAGTTTGAAACTTTGACTTGTGATAAGGCTGTATATGACTGTCACTAACTTGAAGTTACTTTGTAATTTTTAATTTTTAAATGGCTTGTGTCTCCAGGAATCTTTGGGATAAGCCAAAGTTCAATAAAAGATACTGTAACTAAAATGAGAAGTTCAAAGGAAGCTTTATGAGCTCTGATAGCCATGATTTTCCGTTTAACATTTAGGAATTTTGATCCCGAGATTCATTATTGAAAATGAAATCCTTCAGTGTAATTAGACATGCATGGCACTAAATAGTTGTAAGCCAATAGGGTTTTTCACTGCTCTTTTTTTTAATGCTGGTGTTTTGTTCTCTTGTAGACTGTGCAGTGTTTGCTGGACAGCGGTGCAGATATAAACAGGCCGAATGTTTCTGGGGCAACTCCGCTTTATTTTGCTTGCAGGTTATATACTTTTAACTTTTGAATACTGCCCTAAAAGTGAAATATTTTTTCCTCTTTTTGCAGTAACAGTGATTAGAAATTACAAAATTTAGGTCGTATTTTTTCTGGCTGGTATTTAATCTTGTCTCATTTTTGAGTGTAGTTTGGTGTCTTATGTAAATACTTAGGTTAGTACTGCAGGCTTATGTACCTCTCTCTAACAGACATGTTAAACACATACCTGTGCATGTTCTAGCATGAGTCATAAATTGATGACTGTTGAACCCTTTTCTGAAAAATTGAATTCTGCCAACTTAGATTATTTTTAGTACAGTAAAACCAGAGCCTTTTATAAGGCCAGTTTGGCTATTCCTTAATGTACATTATGGTATTACAGTATACATGAAATGTGATTATATGCTTTAAAGTTACAATGTTGAATTAAAATTCCATGGTTGCTTTGATCAGTTCTGTTTTCTTCAAAGTTTAGTTATATTTCAAAATTAATCACATATGATAAATGATCTTTTGTTTTAATTAGAGCATTTCTGCGATTTGTTAGAACATTTACAATTTTTGCAATCCCTGTGCTTTGGTTACAGGTTAAATAGTTCACATAGTATTAACTGTTACTATAAGCAAAAGGAGAAATGGACTGACCTGCTGGCCTGCTAAGAGTTATGTTCTGGGAGCTGTGGTCTCTGGAGATAGTGTGTGTTGACTCGTGGCAGTTGAGAAGAAGGGAAGTGGAGAATAAATAGCTGCTAGCCTTGGTTCTTGATTTAGGGACTGGTATTTGCACGCACTTTAAAAGAAGTAAGCAGCTTGTCTTGGAGATTTTTCATAAGAAGGGAATGTTGCGAGTACAGCAGTCATATTCCTTAGAAATTAACAACTGGAGCAGCTGGCAGGGTAGAATGTACAGGGTGCATACTACAGCAAGCCTGGAAAGAAAGGTTGTAGGTTTCTGATGACAGGGCGGGCAGGATGTGGTAGCAGTGGCAGATGATAGCTGCAGAAGGGCTATCAGTATTCAAAGTCTGAGTCTGAAACACCTGTTTTGTCGATGTGTTGGGTTGTGTACTTAGTCTGGAGAATTACAGTGAAGATGCTGCAAGTACGCTGTTAGTCTTAGTTCCTTTCTGACCCTGAATGTTTGTTTGCATTGGGACAAAGCCTGGTACATCAGATTAACCTGTTGGCTTCCTGGGCTGGAAGGACAGGACTGAGAAGAGCTCATCTGGGAGCTCTTGAGAGATCAGTGAAGCTACCTCTTGCCCCTCAACTGTTCATTGTCACTTTACTTGTGCCCTTTCTGGACTGATAGGTTCAGCCTATCAGGCTGAGGATGCAGGCAGCCTCTGTATGTTCCGGGATGCCAAATACTCATATACATTTGTGTAAAGGGTGTACTGCAAACTAGCTTGAGAAATAACACATCACTGAAAAAACTTGTATCTGTAACTGTAATTGCTGTGTCTTTATCAGTCTTTCACCCTTTAGATGCTTCTCTGTTATGTTTGGCAGTATATGCACTTAATGCTGGTGAAGGCAGTAGTCAAGTAATCTTTCCGTGTGTTTTTAATGGAGTAATCACTGGTACTTAATTTCTCATTTTTTTCAGAAGAAAGGGTTTGGGAAAATGTTAAGAGGTATAAATGATCTTTGGTTTTACTGTTTTCTAGGCAATGCTGGCATGTCGGAATAGTTGGGAAATTTTTGGCTCAAGGGAACTAAGGATCCTATGCAACCTATAGGCAGATTAGTGAATAGACTGTGAAATAGGCTTTGAATGCAGAAGTAAAACTCATCACTATTAAAGGCTAGGCAAGACATTTATATATACCAGATAAAAGAAATTGGAGCCATTTGAGTGATGTATTTATCTCTTGTGAAAAAAAAATCAGTTAAAAAAATCTTACTAATATTTTATTGATGGTTAAAGCACAATTAGATTATTTTTTCCCCAAATATGGTAGAAGTGAGAAAAGAACTTCGTAAAGATAACTTCCTCTGTGAAGTAAATTAGGATGTGAATTTAGAAAGAGCTCTCTTTTTGCAGGAAATGCAGCTCATAGATATTTATGAGGCGAGGCTAAGATGAGTCATTTCTGAATGATGAGGGTGACTCTGACTTCATAAATGGGCCTTACGTAATTTTGCACTGTTCTTTTGCAGTAACTGTTTTCTTCTGGCTTATGTTGGTTTTATTTGTTAGATGCAATAAAGACAGATTTATGACTCACAGTAGAGCATAAATGCTGTATTAACTGTCTTTCTTCTCTTCTTTGAATAGCCATGGTCAGAGAGACACTGCACAAATTCTTTTGATGAGAGGAGCCAAATATTTACCAGACAAGAACGGTGTTACTCCACTGGATCTCTGTGTACAGGTATTAAGTTAGCAGCACTTTTTCTGTCAGCTTCTGTGACTTACTGCAGTGTCACCTGATCATTATTACCTTTTTCATTCTTAAGGCCTCTGAATGATGGTAGTCCTTTGGCAAAACAAACGCAAAGCATAATTTTTTTACCATTAAATTGATACTACAGGCAGGTTCATAATTTCTACCCTTTGCATAAGTCAGATGCAAGAATTGACCTCATGAGAAAGAGTTTGCAGAACTCCAGTTGACTAGAAAGTTTGGGAGTCCTTGGTATAATGGTAATAGACAATTTAGGTGCTTACCTGTTAACAAGTAAGAGGTAAAGGCGTGCAGAAAAGAGTGATTTTTCTTTTTACTCAAATAGTAGATTTTCTTTTCTCTTGAAGAGATGTTGCTATTAAAAACAAACAAAACTTACATGGTGCTGACTCTTACTTTTCAAAGATATTTCCATATCTGGATGAGGACCAAAATTCTTACATGTTTTCAACTAACGCAGCATTTTCATCTGCAAAACAGTCTGTCTTGTTTGATACCAAGTACTGCTTGTACTGCTTGCTAAAGTGACTTTTTTTGATTTGTGAACACTTACACTTTTTTCTGTCGGATCAGTTGAAGGTCACTGTGTAAATAACATGAATGAATGGAAGCTTTTGAACCTTTGCTGGTAATCAGACTAGAAATCTCAACTGAAAGCTGAAAAAACCAAATCACTGGACTGAGTGGACATGACACTACCTTGATGCACGTCATTAGTTTGTCAAGATAAAGTTGAAATTTTCTAATCTTTTTTTGTGTATTTTCAGTTTATTTCAACCTCAAGTTATTTAATTTCTTGAGGTGTCCTTATGTGCCTAAGACTTGCACTTGAAATAGTTGTGTGTATGTGCAAGAGTGCTGTCTCCAGTACCTGTGGGATATTTTTGGAATGTTTAATTCTGACAGCCTTATTCCACAGACTATCTTTGGAAGACCTTGATCAAGTTAGGTTACTTACAGTATTTCTTTTTGGATGTAAGAAACCAAGTAAGTCCTCAGGTCTGGTCACTGAGAAGTGCCAGGTCACTTTACTGTCTCACTGCTGACTTGAAACTCAGATTTTTTTTTCTTTGTTATGACAGAATGATTTTATCATTACATAAAGCCACATGGAGTCTGATCAGTTCCAATGTCTTCTGTAGCCACAGACCTGTAAGATGGTATATGGCAGGAGAGGTTTAGATTAGATATTAGGAATAATATCTTCACGGAAAGGGTTGTAAAGCATTGGAGAAGACTGCCCAGGGAAGTGGAGGAGTCTCCATCCCTGAAAGTGTTCAAAAAATTGTGGATATGGCACTTGAGGACATGGTTTAGTAGCGTACGTAGGGGTGGTGCTCGGCTGGTGTTTGGACTTGATGATCTTAAAGGTATTTTCCAACCTAAATGATTCTGTGATTCTATATCAGTGTGTACTTAATGGTACAGTTCTTGTTTTTTATGATTAGAGTTTTGAGTTTCTGCTTCAGTCTCCAGTTTTGCAGTTTTACACATAAAACTTCTGTTAACTTTTTTTAGGTGTGAGTAGTGACACCTGGTGTTTGTTTTGTAGTGATGATCTTACTGTGTTCAAGATCATGCAGTATACAAGTTCATGATGCCAAGTAAGAATGGGGAAAACAATATGTTTTCATTCTTTTTATATTGAGGGTCTTATTCTGTGCTTACAGGTTTGTTTTTCACAGTCAATACATGTTTTTAGAAGACTGAAATTATAGATTCATATACTTCTTGCCAGCATTACCTTGTTCTTGAAGATTTGATTTTCATTTCTTACAGATTCTGGGTGGGTTTATTTTTAATACTTAATTTCCTGGTACCAGAAACAGTTAAATTAATCTTTTAAAAGTATGGTTATCACTGAGGTAATGTCAACTGTCATTCAAAGAGGAATCCCTGGAGTTGCAGCAGTTAATACATTATATGATCATCTTTCCAGAGTAGAAGTTGACGCATATTCAGGTGTTACGTGTCTGCTTAAAAATGCAGCTGTGTTAAATAAGATTTGATACAAATAAACCACAAAATCAAGTTCTGTTCTTTCCAGAAAACATTTTTTCTCAGAAGGGTGTGTAGTTAGTCTAAGGCACAAGTGGAATCATACTTGTGTATTGATTTTAAAGTTAAATAACCCTTTCATGGGCTTATCGTGTTTCTTCCTGTAGCAAGTCAGATATGTGTCTTATGAACCTTTAGAAAATGTTTGTTTTGAAAGATTAGATTCTGGGTGTAATTAAGTAGATGTCAGCAAGAGGAAGAGAAGTGAAATATTACACTCTTCTTAGTCTTTGGTAATTGCTTGCCTGGAGTGTTGTGCAACTGTAACTTTAGTTTGGTAAGTAGAAAAATGTTTCCAAAACCAGAAAAAATGGGAGTGGATATATGTGAGCCAGTATACTCAAAAATTTTGATTCTGTCTTCTCCCAAAAGTTTTGGAATACCTAACTTTGCTGCATTTTTTGAATTTCCATTTATTTTAGAGTACGATTTCTCCGTTCAGCGTTAAAAAATATTGTAATCCTCAATAGATGTTATTGCATGTAATAGTCTAACTCTCAATTCTAATGTTTCTTTTAATGAAAATGTTTTCTTAGGGTGGTTATGGAGAGACTTGTGAAGTCTTAATACAGTACCATCCTCGACTTTTCCAGACAATAATTCAAATGACACAGAATGAGGATCTGCGGGAAAACATGGTAATACAGGGTTTTGTGTTTTGTAGCCAGAGATCTGTCTGTGTGGTGGAGAGCTGAGTGCTTAATGTGAGTGGCAATTGACTGTCAGTGCCACAGTAGTTGACCACTAGGTATCTTTCTTTCCTCATGGAAAATGTACAGTCTTCAAATAATTTTAAACACAAGAATTTGGAATTAAATGTAGGATCTATTTTCATTTAGTGTTGTAACTTTGCACGTTTGGCAAAGTGATCTAGACAGTTGAAAGAGCAGACGTTGCAAGCTTCAATAAAAAGGTGGTGGTAGAACATTCTTAGAGCATTCTATATATACTATTACCTTGTGTAACCAGGCCTATTTTCCTTCATTTAGTCATTATCTGCAGACATTCCTTCTAGGATGTGTCTTGAGGCTGAATCATCCAGAATTAACTTAAAAATCTGAAGTATGAGCATTCATCTGTATGAAGATGCCTTGTACAATTAGAGTGTAAAAGATTGTATCCACAATTTCATTTGATTATTATTTCTGTAGATGAAACTACTCTGTTTTTTAGTGGTTCTCTTATACCTTGCTACTTTTATTATTGTGGGGTAGTACAATCTAAAGCAAAGAAAAAGCAAGGAAAAAAATTTTGTTTCTTGATTGAGTAGGGGAAAGGAAGCATGGGGTGCCTCTTTCTCCTTCCAAATCTAGCTCGCCATGGTTTTTTAATACATTATTTGTTTTAAAATGACTGCAAACAACCTTACAGACTGTAATAAAAAAAGATTTAGTAAGGTGTTGGCTGGCAATTCACTTAATTTAGCATTCTAGATTCTTGACATTTTCATTTTCTCTGTAGCTCCATTACTTCCACTATAACATTAAGGATTTCCAAGCCTGTGTAGAAACAGTGTTTAAATTTCTGAGACAGGGTTGAGTTTTGCAGAGGGAAACGGCACAGGTGAGAATTCTCAAGGTGTATGTTAGATGCAAGGGGAGATGCTATAGATGATTTAAATTAAAAGAGAAAGAACTAAAACAATGGAACAAAAAGACCTTTTGTATATTGTAGAAGTGAAGAAAATAAGTGAGAAAAATAAATTATTCATCTGTCTGAGTAATGGCGGAGGCGTGTGCAAAAACAAGATCTTAATGAGAGGGCATGCAAAATGCATTTGATAATACGTGGTGTTCTGCTTCATTGCCGAAATGTAGTCATGTATTGAAAATGATTTTTTATGGCCAAGTCTGAGCTGTTTGCTCAGTCTTGGATAATGACCAGTTTGTATTATCTGGAAGTGATGACATAAGGAAACTGGGTATGTGTTACCATAGTTGGGACTCACATTTTAAATGTCATAAGTTGTTCTTATGAATATAGGTTTAAGCGTTCAGTGCTTGTAGCAATCTGTAATGTTAAATACCCTGTAGTACGTGCACCAACGCTAGGATGTGTAACCTTTGCAGTAATCTTTGTAAATCATAATGAAAGGTTAACTGAGGTTAGATTAGAGGTTGTACAGTAGAGATGTACATTATTATTGCTAGATATTGATACTTGGGTGATAGTGTTCTACATAATTGATAAATTATGGTTGATCTGATGCTCCTTGACACTATGCAATTGCTTTTGTTTTAATCCTTCAGTTGCGGCAAGTTCTGGAACACTTGTCTCAGCAGAGTGAAAGCCAGTATCTTAAAATCCTGACAAGTCTTGCTGAAGTTGCTACAACAAATGGTCACAAATTGCTTAGGTAAGTGTGAGGTCACAAGTTGATAAACTATCTGGTAGTTAGTGCCACTTAATAGTTTTAATAGTCCAAACTATCTGATGCTCAGCACATGCTGGAGTAGATGGATCTCAGATCTGATTTATATGATCATGTCTGTTTAGATCACTGTCTTCACAAAGACTTCAAGAGAAAAAGTTGGTGTCCTTGTATAGCTGCTGATATCTAGAAGCTTGAGTTGCAGAGAAGTGTATTTTTTGTTTGATTCATTTGGCTATGTCAGCCCTAGGAGGGGAAGCTTTTTAGACAACTATCGAATAGTTCTTTTTTTTTTCTTCACTCTTCTCACTTTTTCTTCCCTTCCACATTTTTACTCTTCTACATGTTTCCTTAGTATGGTTGAGGAGAGTTTTGTTCCTTCAGACACTTGTCTCATGTTTGCTGGCTCTGGTTGCCTTCCATGGCTACTAATATAGATGAGATAAAAAATTTCATCTACCAGTGTGCTATCTCAGCAGCAGAAGCAGCAGTTACTTGGGGAGATGCATGATATAGGCAAGCATATTTACCTGGTATGTTTTCCTAGTTTTTGTGGCATCTGTTTGAGGGAGTTTGTGCGCCAAGCGCCATGTCGTTGTTGGAACTCCAGTAACATTTTACTGTTTTCAAAAGCTAAGAGATTTTGGTGTAACCTTTATGCTTTACTAGAAGCTGAGGAAATCTTTACTGGAAGAGTCAAGAGTCGGAAATGTGAGTGAAGTTCCTTACTAGCATGTTTTGGATGGCATTTGGAAAAGAGAGGTTTAAGAGTGTTCTGTAATCAGAGAAACCAAACCTGTCAGCATAGGTTGTAGAGGATTACGACTTGGGGAGCTTCTTTTTGACTGAGGCTGGGGTGCAAGGAGCCCATCAGTGAGATGGAAAATAAATAGTATATTCTTATTCCTAGGTGCCTTTTTTTTCTTCCCTGTCAGTCATGTTACATTTGAATGGAGCTTGTAGACAGCAGGTCAGAACTCCTAGATGATGGTAGGAAATTCATTACACCATTCATAAGTCTTATTCTGGTGGGTGTTCACTTTGGTGAGTTAGTGTAAAGGTCTGAAACCCTTTAAACGTTTGGGGTTAAAGTGTAGAGACATTAAAGAAATTTTGTTGCTGCAAAGATAACTTCTTGAAGAATTTCAGCTGTTGCTGCGCTTCGGCGTGTATCAGCTTAACTTGTAGCACATTCCCTTTTGTCTCCAGACTTCCTTAGAGCCAATAGATCTCCCACAAATAAATTATCATAAAGTGTAAAACCATTGTACAGGAAAGAGTTTCAAACTTGCGCTGTATAGGGATGTTACTGGAAGTTGTGGTAGCAAGATTACATCATACAAGGCAGCATTTGTTTCTGTTTCAGTATCTTCAGAGGTAAATTAAACTAATTGTTATTTAGATTTGATTTGTTACTGTTACTGCTCGTCAGATTTGAGCAGTGCTCCCTCAGTATGGCTGTAGAAACAGTAGCTCTATGCCTGTACTGTCTCTGCGTTTGAGCCACTGTGTGCTCCTGTATTGCTGTATATGGGTGGGCTAGTGGAGGCTTGAAGGCAGATTGAAGGAGATTGAAGGGTTGCATTCCATTGGATGAGGACTCGTTTCTAGAGGTGCCGGTACTTGGAGTGTCCTGTGGACTCTTACTGGCCCACTTCTCTTTGGTACTTTGTAGTATGTCACAACAGAAATGTGATAGAAAAAGAAAACAATTCCGAGACAGTTTCACAGGCGCAGTTTTGCGAAAACTGTGTCACTCTTCTCTCAACTCTGTTTCCTGGCAGAAGTAGGGAATTTGCACTTCAAGAAATATTTCTCAGTTGCTTTGTTATAAACAGAAGGAGGATTAAGGTAGTACTTGATGAATACTCTGAGCTTGGGCCTTTTTCCTCTCTCTCTTTCTTCCAACAAAAGTATGTAAAATGTACTTCGTGCATGAAAACCTCCAGTAATGATGTTCTTGCGTGGCTAAACTAATATCATCCCTTTTCGTTTCCTGGCTACAAACCCGTTGCATTTGGGGTTGTCTGTTGTTTAGTTCAAAAGTGTCTAAAATTGTTTCTTGTAGTGCTTCTAACAAGTATCCAGGAGTGCCACTAAGCTTCTGCCTGAAGACTTCTGCCTTGAGTATGAGCAAGGACCCTGTTTCAGTTAGAATTATCTTCATCATGTATTTACTTTTTCCAAAAAAATAGTTGAAGTGTGACATGATTTGGTCTTGCTCGTGCAGGTTAGGCCTAGCTGAATGTTTACAAACATGCCAGTGGAAGTTTCAGTAAACTTTTACAAGCTCTCTAAGGTTTTTCTATATATGAGGGTCCTTATCCTGGAGACCAGGAAATTTCACCAGGAAAACACTGCTGCTGAGACATGATAAACCTCAGCTGAGTAGTTAGTAGCTTTTTTTTTCTTTTTTCAATAGTTAAGTTAGCTTCTTGAGTTAGCTTCTTGTATTCATAGATGCTTTTGGTATATAAGCAAAGATTTTACAAATGCTAATTTTTAGCTGTGACCAGAGCTTCTGGTAACACAATTGCAGACTGCCAGTCAGGGGATTTTCTTTACCTGGTTAAAAACTTAATGTTCCTATTGTAGCACTGTTTACTCTTTCTGTTCCTTTCTTATACTGATTTACTGAAAACTTACCTGGTTAAAATATAAATTGTCACAAGAAACTCTTACTTTGTATGTTAGTTTGGTAAAATTCTTAGTACATTGCTTTTTAAAGTTAACAACTCACTGACAGCCATTAAAATGTAGTGCTGAAAACAAACAGGTCATTTGCTGATGACATTGGGTGAATGAGATCATAATAAAGCTACTCTAGCTGTTACAACTATTTATTTTTCAGGTTTGTGAATTAACAGATTCTTAATTGCAACAAAGGTTTACAGCACCCTATAAGATGTCAGTTTTCTGGTGTTTACTGATCTTCTGGCTAGGAATTGTGCTTTTAAATTGCAAGTACTTTAGGGAGAGAATTGAGTGTGTGCTCATTTCTATAATATTTATAAGTTAGTAGGTTTTGATAGAAAAAGAATTTCTTGCAGTTTGTTAAGCATTCAAGACAGAAGAATTCTTACTACTTGGGGTTTCAGAAAGAAAACAAAGTTGAATTTAGTGGAGAATGTTCTGCTTACTCATAAAGTCATGAATATCTCATATTCTGCACTGTTTTGGTAGAGGGTTCAGTGTTTGCCAGTTCAAGTGAGGACACATAAAACTTTTAGTATATTTATTGGATAAATAAATAACATCGTAATGGTTTTGTTTAGTATCTTTTAGATTATGTTTTTCTTGAATAGAAATAATGGCATCCTTGCCATCCTGATCACCTTGTCTGGTTGAGGTAGTTAATGGGCATTTAGAATAATAGCTGGTGAGGATGGGCTGTGGCAGCATATCTGATCAGTCAGTATGATTTTACCATTGGATGCTCTCTTTTCTGGGTTGAAAAACATTTTCATCTGGGTATCCCAGTTTGCTTCATGCACTGAGATTCTTACTGTAGTAAGTTGAATTTCCTCCCAGGGGTTCATAAGAAGTGCATAAAAAAAAAGGGGAAGTATTTTGAGAGATCTGGAATTTGCTGTTCTTACTCTAGTTAAAATTACATGTACATGTTAGTAAAATCGTAATGCTTATATTTGACTTCTGGGGCTGGTGCAGGAAATGAAAGTTCAAATTCACTAGGGTTTGAAGCTTAGGGGTTTTTTTCAGCATGTGTATCAGACCCTACCTTATTATACTAAATTGTTTCATCTAGGAAAAGAAACTTAAACATTCCATTTTTTTCCCCCAGCTTGTCAAGTAATTATGAAGCTCAAATGAAGAGTCTCTTAAGGATCGTGAGGATATTTTGCCATGTCTTTCGCATTGGCCCATCCTCTCCCAGTAATGGAAATGACATGGGCTACAATGGAAATAAAACTCCAAGAAGTCAGGTGTTCAAGGTCAGAAAAGTATATGATGTTGTTAGGAAGATAGACGTTAAAGAGATGAATTTCACAAAGCATGCATTCATTAATCAGACATCTCATGAACAGGAAGTAAGTTTGGTTGATGTCCCTATCCCTTCTTAAGTTAAACCTACCTCTCTCCTTCTCTATTATTTTTTCCCACTGAATTAATTTACCCACTGATGCTCATCTCATGTTATGATTTCTGTTTATTTCTTATTTAATAGATTGTTTTTTAGATGTTGAAGGTTTAGCTACCCAGGTGACTTTGGTAAATTTTGTTTTTATTTCTGTTAAGAGTGTAGTAACCTCAAATTATGGTAATATTAATATAATAGATTATATTAATTTCAAAATGGTAGTTGGAGATTCACTGGGAGTTCTGATCAATAAGCTGTATCCAGCTTCTCAAGACAAATGGAAACAATTGAATTCTTGATCTGTTTGTTGTTTTCACTATGATCATGAAATCTTTTCTGAAGTTGTTCTGGGATTTTATTATTATGTACTTTGAAACATCAGCTCACTACTACCCTTGCAAGATTATTGATTTATAGCTGCTTTCAAACACATGCTTTAGGTGGTTGCCATTTAGAAGTTTAATTCCTGAAGGTGTTTGGGTTTTTTATGTTTGTTTGTTAAGGAATCCCTCTGTAAAAAGTCATAGATTGCCTTTTTGTAAAGAAGTCCCAGTTTCCTGTGTGCCAGTCTTCATTGGATATACAACTGACATACTTTTCAGAGCACTTAATAAATAAGAACTGCAGGGTAATCTTTCTTCTCCCATCTTACTCCATACTCTTACACCACATAGCTTATATCAAGAAATTTAGATGCCAGTAATTACTTAAAGGATTTTTCTTTACATTTGCATTTCTTCCACTGTGGTGTAAAAACAGTATTTTGAAATTACTGCAATTATTTGATGATATATGTTCATCAGGTTACTTCTAAGGGCTTTTAAGACAGAGCTATATTGGTAAGATTGTGAAAGATGATACTCTTAATTCCAATTTATTTAGTGAAGTATCTCAGTTTTTGTTTAAATTTCTACTCTTGGAAAGACGAAAAGCATTAGGCTGTTAAAAAAAACCCCTCAAGCACGAATGTTTGTTCTTCTGGCAGCAAAATAGTTTTAAGAACAAATTGATTTATATAATGAATATAAAACTAGTGCTTGAGTCTGAAAAATACTGTGTGAAAAATGTAATACATTGTACAGTGTGCAATGTAATAATTGTCCTTTGGAGCTGTTCACCAAAACAGGGCAAGATTGGCATAATGTGGGTTTAACCAGAATTCTGTTTTTAAGAAACAAAGCCCTACCCAAATCACAATAATTTTTTTATTAAAGGCAGCACCATCTAACATTTTTAATGAAAATTGCTCTAAATATACCAGATTAAATAACAAGCAGATGTTAAACACACTTCATACAAGAACTATCTTCAGGGAGATATTCTGCTACCAAGCCCAAAAATGAAAAAAAAGGAAGGTTTCCTGCTTTTCAACTCCACATAATTTCAGAACTCAGAATAAAATAAGCAAAAACATTCAATTGCAATTTGCAAAGGAAGTGGTATTTCAGTAGAATCACTTATCTGTGTGCCCAAACTACTTTGTATGATGAAAGAATTGTTTCTTAATTTACTATGGATTTAAGTCTTGTGCACTAAACTTATATTACTGCCACAGTTGTCCCAAAAAATATCAGTAATTCTTCCTTGTGTGAAAACAACATGTGTGTTTTTAATAAATAAGCAAAATGTATACTACTGTTGCATTTCCTAACAAAACAAAAGTTTCAGGATGATTTAAAAATTATTATTGCAATTATTGTGGTTCATTTAGAAGTTTTATGAGTGAGGCAGCCCTGCAGTAGGGCCACTGTTGTGTCCACTGTACTTTAAAGATTGTTTTAAATTTCAAACTTAGAAACATAAAACTGCTGATGAGAACTTGTTGTTTGGGAATGGGCACACAGGTCTGGCAATGCTAAGTTAATCTACAGTTGTGGTTGGTTTAGTCTGTTCTTCCCTGAATTTACAGTGACTGGGTAGTGGGAGATTAGATAATAGTGCTGAGTGAATTGGGTGACTTCCAGTTCTCTCTTATTCCTACCTTTCCTTCTGCTTTTTTGTCCTTTCTTTGAAAATGTGCTTGTGATGGTCTCTTTCACCTTTTGGGAGGAGGTAAAAAAGACCTGACTTTTCTTAATGCTTTGTTAAATTTTTCTGTGTCAGTGTACTGATTGAACATATTTTGAAAAGTTGTCACTGTGGCGTAGCTGGGACGGGATTAAAAATATTCTTGATCTGAGGCTACTGAGGAATGTTATTGCTTGACAAGGTCAAGAAAATCACAGGGCTATCTGTGCTTTAGTGGAGTTCTCTGTATGTGATTCAGGCCTATCCAGATGTTTTAAAGTGGAAGCACTAGCTAATGATACGCATTCTCGTACTGATCCTGTAAGATACAAAAGAATCATTGGATTTTGTATCCCAAGCTTGAAACAAGCTGCTGACTCAAATGAGATCTTACCAGTGAGAAACTCTGGCTAGTAATTTTGACCAGGTTTACGTTCATTACTTTTCCATGTATTGCTCTTCCAATTGCTTTTCAGTGTGATCGCATATTAGGGAAATGTGCTGCAAAATTTCTCTCTAATTGAACAAGGTTGGAAAGTGCTTAAATGTTTTTTCCTTGTTTCAGATACTGTTCTTTTCTAGAATTGAGGTAACTTCTCTGCTGTGACAAAGTCACTTCATGGATTAGTGATCTCCTGCACCCTCTGTCTTAAAAAGCTATCTGACATCTGGCAAAAGGTTTTGTTCCAGTGTTGCAGTTTGAATATGAATTTGGTTACTGGTCTTATTTTCTAGATGAGTAAAGAGGAAGGCATTGCATAGATAAATTCTTGCATTTGGGAGGTAAGGTCTGCAGCTGTAAAAGCTTGGTACTCAATCAGACTCAGCTGTATAATTCCAGAGAAACTTTTCCACGCTGTGAAATATGACAACTGAAGTTTGAGTGGACGCCTTTGTTTAATATGAGGTTCATGGTAAGAATTGACTGAGGAATGCTGACTAGTAGTTTGAAAAAAAACATTGCTAGTGGTTTGATTGAATATGTCCATATGCCACTTGAAAAGGTCTGGTCGTGGATGTCAACATAAAATGCTGACAGTCATGGATATGGAGGTGGCGGGCAATATTTAGAAGTGTTTTATATGCTGAAGTTGGACTAGAAAGAAAGAAAATGGAATGTTAAAGCTGCTGTGCTTGACTAGACTTTTAAATGAGTTTATGATCAGAGGCTGTGAAGAACTAGCTTTGGAAAAACAAATTGGGTGGAAAAGTACTGCTGAGTCTGTGGGAAATGAAAGATAAACCACAAGATATTGGGGGGAAAATGGTGTCTGGCAAGCTAAAAGTTGAAGAGTTTGGAGGAAGAAACCTAGATTTTAGTATTCTAGTAAATAACTGCCTAGTTTCTTGTGAGTTATAGGTTAAGAGTACAGCTGCATTTTAATTCTGTGTATTCAGTTAATCCTATTTTCCATTAGAAAGTTTTTTTACATTATGTTTTGTGGTAGAGGTCTGCCAGGTGGTCTTGGAAGGAGGATAACTTGATCCTATATGGCAGACATTTATGTAGAAAATGCTACCTCTGCTGGAGGTATTCAGATCACCATCTAGAGAAATTTGTCATCACTAGGAACACAAGGATTAAGTGAGTGACATACAAAATATTGAGCAAAGCCTACCAGTATTAGAGATCAAGCAGGCTTTCCCCCACACTCTTTACTGGGAAAAAATGGAAGTGCAGTGGTAAATTTTTAAATGGTGAATTTCAGCAGATTTTTTAAATACACAGCTCTTATGAGAAATAATTTATTGTGTATTGAGAGCATGCACTGACAGTGCTCCAGATAGTGTAAACTTCTGGTACACCATGCTGTGAGCAGCTCTTTATTTGCAAAAGCAACCTGAGAATATAACTTTCAGTGTTTGCTAAGTCTTTGAATGTTTTCATCGGTGAAAAATGTTGATGCAACAGTAATATATGGAAAAAGGAATTCATTTAGAAGTTCACTCTTACTCTTGGAATGCTATGAAGTACTTGAGTCGATTACCTTCCTGTAGGATTCATATTCCTATGCTCACTAGACTGTAGGCTTGTGAAACAAGCCCTTAAACACCATTAAGGGACAGCACAGTTAGCCCTTGTGGGTTTTTTTGTGCTCATGAGAAAGCCACAGGTCTTATCCATTTTTCTCCTCTGTAGTAGGCCTGCACCTCAGAGTAAACGTGTAATGATGGAACTGTATCGGATTTCAATTGTATCGGTTTTAAGCAGGTGGTACTGAATAAAGAGTGTCTTTGTTAAAGTAAAATAAAATGTATAGCCTTAAAATTTGATATGTGATTCTGCTGATACTTGTTTCTATTTCATAAAGCTAGATGTTAGTGCCCCTTACTCTGAAACATCTGAGGTACTATCAAAATGAGCTGCATGAGCTCAGATTATGCCTAAAGCACATTCTTACTAGACATGTGCATGAAGCTGAATCTCAGTGATGTTGTCTGGGATTTCCTCCATCTCATTGGTAGAGGAAGCTCCTTTGACCAGGTTCTTCTAAAAGAACTGACACTCTCTTACTCCAGAAACTCAACCTGGGTGTTATTGTTTCTCTGCTTGGCTGCAGTGGTCAGGCAATAGTGTGCTGTGTGACCACCGTGAAGCCAAACTCTGTTTTATAGTTCAGTTCTATAGTTCTTCTGTAGTTCTTTCTAAATTAGTTTATCTTTCTTCCATCTGTTGCTTGATTATTTTCCTTCTATATGAAATTTTTTCTTTGTGCTGTTTGGCTACAAATGCAGAATTTTTTATGTGTGTTTGCCTCTTATCTCTAACATGACCTCTAAAGGATCGTTTAAAACTTTAAAATGTGCATGGTATTTATTTGCCTTAAGAGGATTATCACATTATTAATATTATCTAATGTCAGCATGTTCCTTTTTGTCTGTTTTTTTTCATGTGTTTATTGCAGCCACTGGAGCTGCTCTGGCATTCTCTGGATGAGTGGCTTGTTCTGATAGCCACGGAGCTGATGAAAAACAAAAGGGACTCTGCCAACATTACTTCTATTTTATTGAAGCAAAAAGGACCAGATCACCAGGATGCTACTCCCGCACCTTCTTTTGCTACTGCAGGAACTGAGGGAAGAAAAGACTTGTCCACTGATGCTGTCGAGTTAAAAACATATGATGTTGCTGGGAAGCAGGAAGCTTGTGCTGATTGTCAGGATGTTATCTCCATGACAGCAAACAGGCTGAGTGCTGTCATTCAAGCCTTCTATATGTGCTGCTCCTGTCAGATGCCTCAGGGGTAAGGAGAGGATTCATTCTTCTTACCCAAACTACGACCATTTTAAAATCATTCATACTTTCTTGGAAGAATGTTGGTGCTGACGACATTGTATTAGTGACGGTCAAGGCTGTGCTGTTTATTGCTTTCACTAGTTCAGTTATTTGAATGCTTCTTTTTTTTTTTTCTGGTTCTAAAGGCACCAAAGAGCACTGCAAATTTTCCATAGTGCTGCTGCCTATGAATGTAGCTGCACTGGGGTAGATTTTGTACTGAACGTCTAATGGCTCTTTGTAATCATTTAGTATACTTCTAGGTAGTAGGATTTTGATATTTTGAAACTTAGCTGTATTTGCTGTTTGTTCTTAATGTGAAATTAACCCTGAATTTAATGTGATTATCCAACAAGAAGAGCTATAAACTCAGAAGAAAAAAAGAAAAGTGTATTATTTTAGTGTATGAAAGTGATGGCTGGGGCAAAACTTATTTGACTATATTATATATAACAAGGGGAGTTCAGTCTCAAAGTAACACTCACTTGGAATCTTGTCCAGGTTGACAAACGTGTACTTTTGTGTGGAACATGCAGTACACCTTAGGTAAACTTAATATCATTGAGGTCTGGTTTAAAAAGGAAACAAGTGTGACCACTATAACTGAGATCCTAGTCTGTCCAAGACTGCTATGGATTATATTTGTGGCTTTGGCCCTCGTGAATAGAAGATTAGGCAGGTATGATGGTATTACAAGCTCCCTGAGGAATCTAGAAGCTAGGGTCCTACTACATGACAACTTGGTTGTTCCTAGTTACCATAAGGGTTTTTTCTTTCTCTGCCAAATTGAGTGGAATAAAAGCTTTCAAGTTGGCCAGTAGTATTTGTCTGGGGCATAGTTCTCTGTGGATGTTCTGGAAGATGATTGGTTATTGATATTTTTGTCTTTTCTATTAGTTTATTGTGAGATCTTAATGCTGTTGAATTTTTAGTTTCATGATGACTAGTTAAACAACATCAGTTTCTATTTGTGTAATACTTTATTAAGAAAAAAAAGCAACAATTTATGTAATTCAGATTTTTTTTGATTGCACTAACCAAAAACATCTTGTGATTTTTGAACAGGATGACATCACCTCGCTTTATAGAATTTGTTTGTAAACATGATGATGTCCTTAAGTGTTTTGTTAACCGGTAAGCTTCAACAAAAATGGACTTTGTAATCCACCCCTCTGTTCCTCCCCAGCAGTAATTCATTTTGTTTTTCTTACTGAGTTGTATTTTTGGATTGTTGCTGTGATATATGAACAATATGCAATTTAATGGTCTTGCTGAACTCAAGGGAGTGTAGATTAATGATTCAGAGCTCAGACTTAAATGAGCTCTTCTGCATATTTAAGTGATCTATTTGTGAGATTCGTGAACAAAATCTATTTCACAGAGCAACAGAGTAATTTGTTGAATGGATTCTTTCCTTATATTTGTTCCAAATAAAGCCTTCCCTTTTAAGGCAGATGAAAACTTCCATTCTTCCTCAAATGTGTGACAACTTAAAGGAGTCTAAGCCATCTCTGTACAGTTGGCTGTTTCCAGAGTTCCTCTGGGATTGTCAGGTTTATAACCTTACTTCTGTGTGGGGAGCTGCTTCTAATCCTCCCATGTTTAACAGATGAGGTAGTATAAGTTGTTTGGAAACAAGAGTTAGGAAGAAATTATAAAATAGAAGAATCTGTTGAAACTTCTCTATATGGTTAATTGCATTGTTTCTTTATGTAGACTTTTTGCATCATGAAGCATTATTATTAAATCTCTAACAGGCTTCTAACCTATTTTTCTTTCAGAAATCCCAAAATTATTTTTGATCACTTTCATTTTCTTCTGGAGTGTCCTGAACTAATGTCCAGATTTATGCACATCATAAAAGCTCAGGTAAATGTCAGGAGGTGCTTAGTTACAACTTCTGTGAATACAAAGGGTATTTTGTTTAAAAATAATATTTAAAGAAAATCCATTTGGGGAGGATGTAACAACTAAACATGGCCTCTAGTGCTTCTGATTCTGTGATGTTGAAAGATCATATTAAAAAGATATGGCAGCCAGATTTCTGTATTAATAATTCTTTAAAATACATGGATGAGTCCATTTGAGATAACCAATTCTTGATGTCTTACAAGTCCAACTTTCAGTTAAAGAGTGAAATTTCTATTTTTACATCTATATGTGCACATCTAATAGACTGAGCTTTAAAATGCTTTACTTGTCTCCTAAATGACTTATATTTTGAGACAAACCAGAGGATAAATACATCACTATTACTTGATTTGGTCATAGTTAGTGGCAGCTCCTTTAGTAAAACATTATATTGTCTTGTTGTCTGTTCCTAAAACTTTATTTCCTTAGTTGTGAATCATACAGTGCTTTTATTTTTAAAGATAAATTGTTTTTATTAATCCAGTTTCATTTTTGGGACATGGTGTAGGTGTATTGTTTATTGATTCTTTTGTTGAAATGAGTGTTTTTGAAACTCATTACTTATGAATAATGAGGAGACCCTCAAGAACTGATACCGTGTTTGTTAGATCAACTCGTGTGTGCTGTGAATTTCAGGGGATGAGAAAGGACATGATTGTGTCATATCTGTCTCAAAAGAGCTGCAAAATATCAGTATAAGCACTGACTCAAACAAGTTAGAGCCTTCTCACCTAGGAATTGCTTTGTAAGGTCTCTGGTTCCTTTGGGCAGTTTTATATTGCCAGTGAATCTTACTACAGCTAGGGCTGGTTCATATCACTTGTGTTTCACAGTGCTCAGCTGTGGTTGATTATCAGTAGTTTTACAGAAGCCAGTGGCTTATTTCTTATCTAAGTTCCTTCATGCCTCCCTGAACTGTAAGAAGTTTTGTGCTGGTTTTCTCTTCTATGGAAAACTTTGATAGCTATTTCTGGATAGCTGGTGGTCCAGTCTTTCTGCAGACCCAACTTCCGCAGGCACTCAAGGGCACGTCTAGTCCTTTCCTCCTGCCAAAATACTGTATAGCATATTGGGGTAACTCTGCACATCTCAAAAATTAATTGAGAATTATGCATAACCATTTGCTTACAGGAGAGGAGTTATTCAGGGGAATGCATGTGTGTAATATGGTTTGCACCTTGTTTTGTAGCCGTTTAAAGATCGCTGTGAATGGTTCTATGAACATCTGCATGCTGGGCAGCCAGATTCGGACATGGTGCACAGGCCTGTCAATGAAAATGACATACTCCTGGTTCACAGAGGTATTGTGTTCCAAATGGTATTAGTGTATCTTTGAAAGATAATGAATGAAGATGAAAAAATTAATTGGTATTTTGTATTTAGATTCTATTTTTAGGAGTAGCTGTGAAGTTGTGTCTAAAGCAAACTGTGCAAAACTAAAGCAGGGGATTGCTGTGAGATTTCATGGAGAAGAAGGCATGGTGGGTAAAACTGCGTGGTTTTATGGCATTTTCATGTGGAAATACTAATTCTCATTCACAAGTGTGGTTTTGAACTAAACTCTACTTTAAAATTCCTTTAAAAGAAATTTGGGGTTACTCAGCATAACTATGTAGCGAAAGTTTTGTGTACTAATATGTTTTATTCTTTTGACATGCAGGGACAGGGTGTGGTGCGTGAATGGTTTGATATCTTATCCAGTGAAATAGTTAACCCAGATTATGCCTTATTCACCCAGTCAGCTGATGGTATGTCTCTGCCTTTTTTTTTTTCCTAAATTTAGGGTGTCATTTTTTATAAAAGCATTTTTATAATCCAAAAAAAAAGGTCACTTAACTGGGTTCAGAATATAAGATTGTTACTTTTTAAAAGCAGCACTGACAGAATTGATCTCATATATAGAGAATTTATCTACTCATTGTACATTTTTATAACAACAGGTGAAATATGTCTCTTACTTTGAAGTTTCCTTCTCTTCTGTAAGAGGAGAGCGCGTTGTTGGTTTTAATGAGGCCATGCTATTTCTGCCTGGTAGTCAAAGGACATAACACTTTGAGAGGAATATATAAAGTGCTGTCCTTTCTTCCACATCTGGAAGGGAAATGTGGAGGTATTCCTTCATCTCCTTTTAGAAATCCATAAATTCAGTCAGCTCATTTTTGTTGTAAACCCGGATGTTGATCTCTGCAGGCCTCCCTTGTATTTGACTTTTTGTCTTTTGGGTTCTTCATATGAAGCAAGTCTTTATAAATAAAAGATTTCACGTCATCATGAGTGATAAATGTTTTGTTTTCTACCTTACAAAGTCTTGGAAGTGGCAAGGGTCAGCAGTAGAGGAAGAGATTATTTCATGAAAGCTAAAAGGAGAGGTTCAGGTCTGTCTGTTCGAAGTAGTCTTCTCCAAGGAGACCAGGACTGGACTGTCTCCTGCCTGCATCTGGCTGGAGGCAGATGAAAGGAAGTAGATACATTCTCATCCTTCCTTTGAGCATGTTCACAAGTTGATAGAAGCAAAGCCTGTTAGAGTGAGTAAAATGTGTATATAACAATATAGTAAGATGGAGGACCAAATTTAGCAGTTGATAATTACCCTTCTGTTGATGATAATTATTTCAGAACAGTGCCTTGGAGAGTGGCTAAGCAGTATCATTGTAGTAAGATGTCGTTACATTCTAAGACATTGCTTTCTGACGTCTTTTTTGTGTAAACAAAAAACCCTAAACAGACTTCCAAAACCCCAAGAAAAAATTCTTGCAGTGTTTTCAGATGCTTAGTGTGTTTGATAAATAAAAACTTAATTCAAAAAAATGTAATGGAACATGATAATATTTTTGTTTTATAGGAACAACTTTCCAGCCAAACAGCAACTCTTCTGTAAATCCAGACCATTTGAACTACTTCCGTTTTGCAGGCCAGATTCTGGGGCTGGCCCTGAATCACAGGCAGCTGGTGAACATCTACTTCACAAGGTCCTTCTACAAACATATTCTTGGTATGGTTTTATTAAAATCCTGTTTATTAGTCGTAACAGTTGTCTGAGTAGTAAACCTTTTCCTTTTTTACTTTTGTATGCATGTTAAAAGTGAAAAAGCCTTGGAAATTAATGTCTTGCTAGTCTTTTATGTTCATCAGAGTCACAATAATTCTTTGCATCACAATTAAATTCAGTGAAATTCATCTGTTCTTCTGTGTAGTGTCATTCTTGAGAAATGAAAATAATTGTCCTGTAGTTAACTTAAGACAAAATTGAAAATGTTTGTGAACTCTGGCAAAAATCTATCAGGCATTCTTGATTATGCCTGAAGTTCTTCGCTTGTGCAATGGTTTTTAAAAAGGTGAAGCCCTGGTGTTGAAACCCTCTCTGTCTACCCACTCCAACAAATACTACTTATTTCCTGAAATAGGGTTTCAGAACTAATGCAGGTTCATCCTGTCTCCTTAATGGGAGAAGTTAATTCATATACCTTTACTGTAGCATTCAAGATGATTGGACAGACGTTTTTATAGAAATGTAACTTCTTTAGTAGAGGAGAACCTCTGTTAGCTGGTGGTATCTGTGGTCTAGGACTCTTCTCTGCTCTTCTTTAAGAACCTTTGTGCCTCTTGACTATTGAACAAGATGCCTCTCTTCTGCATTGTCATGAAAAAGCTTCTCTTGAAAGAAGATGTGATTCTCTGTGCATTCTTGTTATTCCTTGAAGTATATAAATTTATTTGCTGTTGCATGCAGAATTTCCTTTGTGTACAATCACTGATCTTCTTTGGAAGTATAAGATAGCTTTATGGTTTTCTGTAATAGTTTTGTCTACCTACAGTCTTCCTGTGATGTTTGCTGAGTCCAGGACAGATAAACTCTTAACTTCAAGTTTACTGTTTATCTTCCCTGAAAGTGTTCAGAGAACACTGTTGCAGTTCCTTGAGGGTGCAGGCTCAGTCATCTTTGTCAAGATCTTCTTCACAGAGGAGTGTATTTTACTTCTCTCCCTCAGTACTGCTTTCTGTGGCAGGAGAGGGACTGTGCTGGGCAAGAGCCGGTGGAGCACAGCCAGTGTGCAGCAGCACCATGTTGGCAATGCTTCATCAGGCTTCCCTAGTCGTTGATCTTCACACAGGAAAGTGGTTCTAAAGTCGAAGTATCATTGCATGGCACAGTTTGGTGCTGACTTAAGGCTTGGCCTCTCACATCACAAGTGAGTAGAAGAGTGGTGAATGATTTGGGTTTGAAGGGATCTTAGATACCTTGGGCAGGGACACCTTCCTCTAGACCAGGTTGCTCAAAGCCCTGTACAGCTTGGTCTTGGAACACTTCCAGGGATTGGGCATCCACAACTTCTCTGGGCAACCTGTTCCAGTGCCTCATCACCCCCACAGTAAAGAAATTCTTCCTAATATCTAATCTAAATCTATCCTCTTTCAGATTAAAACCATTCCCCCTTGTCCTGTCACTACTTGCCTGTGTAAAAAGTCCCTCTCCACCTCTTTTGTAGCCCTTCTTCTGCTACTGGAAGGCTGCTCGAAGGTCTCCCTGGAATTTTCTCCAGGCGGAAACAACTCCAACTGTCTCAGCCTTCAGTCTTCATAGGAGAGTGCTCCAGCCATTTGATCATCATTGTAGCCTTGTCTGGACTTGCTCCAACAAGTCTATGTCCTTCTTATGTTGGGGCACCAGAGCTGGATGCAGTGCTCCAGATGGGGTCTCATGAGTGCGAGGTAGAGGGGCAGAATCATCTTCTTTGAGACCTGCTGGCCACGCTGCTTTTCATTGTTATAAATAACACTCACAGGCTAATTTCCTTGTGATGTATTCACAAAAAAGAAAACCTTATTTTTCTGCTCTTCAGTGTCACCTTGAGAATAATGAAATGTTGTTCTTGTCACCTCTTTCAGAAATGACTACTAATGATTTTGGGTTTCTTACTGGTTTTGACTTTTGATATGCTGATTTGTTGGTTTCTGAATTGACAAGATGACCTATTACTTACTTTTTTCTTTTTTTTTCACTTTGCTAGAATAACTATTGCAAACCAAGCAGCAGTCATTAGGCTCTGTTTAATAAGGTCTAACCGGTCTTAGTAAGGTCTTGTCATTCTGTTTTACAGGCATCCTGGAACTTTCTAGAAGTTTATACACATTCAACTTGTGTAAGGTCAAAAGGTTCAAAATTCTTTATCACGTCTTGTTACTTATCAGAGAACTGGAAAAATTACACCTCCACTTCTCAAAGTAGATGCTGTTTCTGCCTCAGTCACTGAGATTTATTTAAACTTTTCCAAGGCCTTCTCCATCAGCTTTGTGCATCTCCTATCTTCTTGCTTAAGGAATCGGAGTTGCGCCAGCAGTGGATGCTCCTGAGCGGATTTGTTTTATTTTTGCTAACTGTTGTTCATGCCAAAGACAAGTTATCTGATTACAGACATAGAAATTCCCTTCAGCTACTTGTCAGGCCTTAAGTAAAGGAGTATGAAATCTCTTGCAGTCTGAGACTGTTTCTGTTCCTTTGGTTTCTGCAGTGAAAGTAGATCCATCTGTTGATGGCACTGCAACCACCAGTTGTGTGCTAAGACCTTCTGTATCTGAGGAACAGTGTGAATCTCTTTCAAAGGAACTCCTCTTTTTAGTCAACAGACATGATGTGAAAGTGCCTTAATTAGAAGCTGAAACCTGTATGAACAAATGTTCATACATTTTTTTGAGACTCAGGTCTCATTACCTTTTTTCACTGTGGTGGATTGAGATCTTTCTGCAACAATATCTGGTAGGCAAGGAAAGATCAACTTAAGTGATGACCCAGCTAACACACAACTAATGTGCTTTATAAGGTGTTAGATATGTAGTGTGCATTACTTTTTGCATGTGTGCTGTGAAATCAAACATTGTTCCATAGGTCTGCATGTTTATTAAGGCTGCACTCTATTCCAGATGTAGCACAGGGAGAAATACAGTCAGAAATTAATAAGAAATTGTATTTCTTTAAGGATACGATTACTTTTCTGTTTGTAAAAGGAAACTTCCACTTCCAACTTACAAAGACAAGACAGAGGATAAATTTCTAGCTGTTCTACCTACTCTTACATTCCACTCTGTAATAGAAAGCAGTCCTTGCAATGGCATAAACAAAAGTGAGAGTTAATTTCTGGGTCAGTGTATTTTGAACTGGAGGCCTTAAAACCTTGAATAATTAATGAGCTTGTCTCAGAGCTTACCTGTAGCTTTCTCTTTGAAGTTCTGTGTTGCACAGAAATATGTGCTTCTCACAATTATGCTAAGATAGATTTCACTTCCTTTTCAAACTACAGGGGCTGTAAGGGTATACAAGAGAAAGATACATAGTATTTGTGGGATTCAAATTTTGTCCTGATAAATCTGATGGAGTTTTTTTATAACTGCCTGATTGAGTGTGTTTATTGGTAAAATATCTGTCAACCAAATGACTGAGCTTAGTGCTTTGGTCTCACAACATGCTGACTATGAGTGTACTCTCATCGTAACACTCCAGTTAAGTTTCTTCTCTAAAGGAGTTTCTGATTCCTGCTTTTCAGTCTTCTTTTCCCACGTTTTGCTTATATCCCTTAGAGACATCATTATTTCCACATTTCGTATGTCAAATGCACATATGCTTGCTAGTTGGCAAAAGTGAAGGTCTTCTGGAAACTACTAGACAGCTGTTAGATTTTTTGTTTTGAGAGAGATGACAGTGGTATTTAATTAATAAGTTACCTATCCCTCTCTTAAACTGGGGTGTTGCTTGGTTTTATTTGGAAAGCAATCAGCTCTTCCAGGGAAATACTGTAACATTTTTTACACTTGGATTTTTTGCAGTGGCTGCTGACCTTTGAATTTTGTGTTACTCTGGGGTACTGCATCCACAATCCGTAGTGTGCTAAGGCTTCTACTAATGGGCGCTCTTATGACACTGCACAATGCACAGAAGATGGGGAAGCAAAGACAGTACTTACCAATAACTTGCTTTTCTCTAAACCTACTGCTACCCTCACCCCCTGCCCTGTTTCCCAGATACTGTATCTGTCTTGATAGAGTTCAAGTATCTAACATGACAGAGTGTCGTGGTTTGACCTGAGTTAAAATAATCGAGGTCTGCTTTCTTGGGTAGTGAAGAGGGTAGCTCTCTTGCATAAACTAGGGTCACTTTGTTCTGGGCCCATTTGCTCAAATGTGCTTGAGTGCTGTGTCTGTGAAGGGATTTGTAAATGGGCAATTTCTATACCTGGATAAAAGTCAGACTTCTAGCAACTCTCCTTTTCATGCTTCTAAGTGACTTGCAAGTTCAGTTTGAAATATAAAATTCCTATAATAATTATTTTTAACTATATAATAGATCTCATTTCAAATATGGTTAAAAAGAACACTGAAGAGTAATAGAGTTTTCTGGGTACAGGAAGGTCGTCTCCCCCTGCAAGTAATGCTCTGGGGGAAAAGATACTGTTATAGAGAAATACGGTATTTGGGGTTCTAAAAGTTAGGTAGAAAGCTTTAAGACTTTGTAGGAAACATTTAACGTTTTGTGTTCAGAATGGGTAGATGCTTTTACTGAAATCCATTAGTGAACTAAAACTGTGCAATTTGTTTTTGCCTGAGTGATATGTCATTTGCTTCACTAGGAGGAAAAACAGAGAGAGGAAAGTTGATTCTGTAGTATTTTAAAAATATAGTGAGTGCAGTTCTGCAGTAGTTAGTGCATCCCTTTTTCCCTTTTCCTATTACTGCATTATTCTGGTTTCTCTCTAGAGGGCAATCTTCTACCACGTATTAACTTAGAACCCTTTTTGCTTTATCCTATTTATTTGAGCGGTTTTGTCTTTTGTTTTTTTTTTTTTTCCTAGGCATACCTGTAAATTATCAGGATGTAGCATCTATTGATCCAGAGTATGCAAAGAACTTGCAGTGGATTTTAGATAATGACATCAGTGATCTGGGTTTAGAGCTGACCTTCTCTGTTGAGACTGATGTGTTTGGGGCAATGGAAGAAGTGCCATTGAAGCCAGGGGGTGCAAGTATACTTGTTACACAGGAAAACAAGGTGAGTGTACAGGTTTGTTCAGAAGATGGTAGTACAGGAAAAGCCACTAGACTGACTTTCTGAATAACTGGAAGAATAAATGGTATACCTGTTTTGAAGACAATACAAAAAAATTACAGTTGCCAGCACTCTTTCCCCTTTTTCTAGCTTAGCATGTTATAGAAATAGTAGTACTTAAAATCTTTAAAACTGTTCAGGTTTGAGATTCTTCTTTCTGACAGAGCTGTGGAAGGGAAATAGGATCAAGTTCAAATGAAGGATTTATTTTAAAAGTTACAAATATTCTTGAAGTTATGTCTTGGGTATATATACCAAGAAAGTGGAACAGTAGCAATTGCTAAACATAGAATTATGGGTAATGTTGTGAAGTGTGCTGCTTGCTAGGCCAGTCTATAGCACTGGATTGCTCTAATTAACATGCAGATAATGGACAGAGTAAAAGTCTGCAGGAAACTTTTTCAGCCATTTGCAAGTCACTTGATGTATATGGAAATAACCTACCTTTTAAATATACTTTAATAGTAACAGGTTGAAAAGTCCCCGATTTCTTTGCAGCATTAGTTCAAAAAAAGAAATATGGGAAAACACAGCCAGATTTTGAAAATGGTCTAGAAATTAGGATAAACACAACTCTAATTGAATCCTGCAGTTACTGACTAAACAGGTTTGAGTAACTGCAGGAGTGTCACGGGTAGACCTGCAGTTTTTTGTAGCACTGACTCTTGGTCCTGATGTCTGCTTTGTGTTTTGATTTTCATTTGCGTTGGGCTGGCCGAGCCCGTTCTCTGTCCTCAGTAAGCGTTCGGCTTCAGCAGCGGTGCCGGCAGCTGCTGCACCGGGGAACGGCCGCTTGGTGTCAGCCTTTGTTGCAAGGACATTGCAGTTTGTATTGGAGCAATTGGCACTGGATTCTTGAAGCCTTAATCCTCATTTTCATTAAGGCAGGGTGTCATTCCAATAGCAGGAATACGTATTATTAGCCTGATTGTGCACTGATTCCTGCAATAATTTGTGAATTTTCTTCCATTTGTGAAAGAATACAGGTGGTAAAACGAGTCTAATTGTGAAGGTAGTGGATGTTTAATTTCTCTATTATCTGTTGGAGAAAGCAAGGATGTTGATTGTTCTATCTGGTCAGTCTTAGCTTCCCGGTGTATGAAAAAGACCTATTTAACTTAAATTTTAGTTTCATAAGAACTATTTAAAACCTGTTATCAATTAGCGTAAAATTAGAAGTTTGTCCGCATGAGGGTGCTACTCATTAGTAGCTTAATTTGCTCTGTTAACTTCAGAGCTGGGGCACATTCTAAAAAGGGTGGTTGAAAATGTGTAGAGGAGGTGCCTTCATTCTATCTCATCAAACCTTCCTCAGCATGGCAGGAGGGGAGGAGAGTTCGTGTAGCTTTAATTTGAAAGGTGGTAAGAAACAGGTGACTCTGGTGGTAGCTTTGAAACTGTTAATATTAATGGATTTTTTGTATTTGAAGTTGCAAAATGTGAAGTCAAAAAACATCTGTAAGATGGCACTGTTTTGTTCACTGGCGAAGTTGTTGACAGTGGCCAAGTTGTTGAAAATTGTAGATGTGTATTTTAGTGCGTTTTGGGGATTTTTTTCAGTTCCTTTAATGCTACATAGTTTTGCAATATGTTTTAGCTGAGCTGTTCTATCAGTTTAAATAGGAATGTGTCTACTTTACTTTATTAAAAACAATTTTTTTTCCTGAAAGTGGTATCTTTTTTTTTTTTCTGCCTTAACCCAAGGAATAATAGATCACTGTTTAAAACTCACTGTATTTGTTATACCTCTGGGAGAAGAAAATTCAGCTTCTAAAAGAGTTTGCTGTGTATGCACACTAGCAGATTACCTGTTAAAATTAAATTATTAATGAATTTTTATCCCTTAAAAAACCTAAACAACAAATACATACACAAAAAATCCCCCATGCCAAAACCAAAATAAAACACACCCTTGCCCCTCCCTCCCCAGAAACCACCCAAACAGTCCCTTTCTCTCATTGAAAACTGAAACAGAGTAAATGCACCAGTAGTAAGAGCTATTTGTAAAATGTTATTCTCTTCGAATGGGGTAATTTTCTTTTTTTACATCAACTGTGTAATAGGTGAATGGTTGTGGGACAACTCGATGATGCAAATATTCATGTCTTGCAATTGCTGTGTCCATGTAGCCCAGCTGAAATACACTTATAGCTGTGGTTCAACTGCCTTTTGTCATGGTAATGGAGGGACTTCAAAGGGAAAAGTCAGCCTTTGTCCTGAATTTATCTTTGTTCTTTGCTGTGTATCGATTTGCAGCTTTCTACTTTTTAGGAAAAAAATAAAATTAGGGCTAGTCAAAGTTTGACTATATGTTATATTAGAGAATGGTGCAGATCTCCACAATCCTATGGCTTTCTCTGTCCTCCCAGAACCCGTCTGTGAGCTGGCCATTCTGTTTGGCAGTAAAATATTAGGGGTTTTTTTTTTCCAGGCAGCTTTAAAATGGAGCTGCTCTCTGAATCTGAAAATCGTCATAACCACTGATCCTTGTCTCGCAGTATATGGGATTGTGAAATCGAGGAAGCATGATCTCTGCTTTATTTACCTCAAAGGAAAATACAGAACAACCCCTCTCCCAAACTAGACTTTGTAATTATGTTTATGATGCCTGTCTAATGTGTGTTCAATCAAATCTCCCTTCCTTAAAGAAGGCTGGATCATAACTTTTTGTACTATGTAGGAATGCATATGTAGATCTGAAATGATGTAGGTTTTTCTGTTTTGTGATGTGCTCCTAAGGCTTCAGAGGAGAATAAAATGCAAATGAAGTGCACAGAAAGCAAAACAAATTGACCAGGTTGTTTACTGACATGTATTATGTAAATTCTGTGCTACAGGTCTTTCATCATGCGCCAGTGCTGATAGCCAGGATGCTCGGCTGTTCCAGGCTATTTTAAACATTTCTTGTTACACCTAAAGTACAGCAGCTGCTTTTTCTCACAATTAAAGTGTTCGATGTGGTATTTTTGTCATGCAAAAAATAAGTAATTGTTTTTTTAAAAAATAGATTTTTTGAAATAAGGTTATGAGTTTTTCTTTCCACAACCCTGTTTTTTTGGGTACCGTAATCTACATAAGAGCAGTTTAAGAGATGTAAAATATGCATTTCTGATCACTGAAGACAGCCAGTGTTAACATTATTTCGAATCCTGATGCTGCAAAAATTTCTGATTCCTTCTGTATTCACAGAGACTGATTTTTGTCTAGTGCAGTTAATCTCCTTTGGCTGCCCCTCAGTCCTTAGAGAAGGGAGTTGGCTTCAGCTCCACTGATAGTAGAAGCAACCTGGGGAGATTACTAGGCTGAAACTAGATTTTTGGGAGCAGTACTGCAGTTGAAGATATTATTAGGTCATGTTCCTCTTCTTCAGAGCACTTCACAAATTAATTGGTCTCTCACTCTAACAAAATGGTGATAATGCATTTAAAAGTATCTTTCAACTGCAAAGCAAATGACAACTCCTCTGTACATGTGAATGTAAGGAGCTGCCTTTGAAAAATGTAGTTCTGTTTTGAAATGTTTCATACTTCATTCTGTTTTTCTGAAAGGAAGGAAAGAAAAAATGCTGGGTTGCTTTTGTGCAGGTTCAGAACCTAAAAGTTTAGGTTGAAGTTTTCTAAAATTAAAAATCAAAGTAGTATTTTTGTAAGATTATTTTCTTGGAGGAAGCTGATAGTTGAGATGGTTTAATTGGGAGATATATGTCATGATTTTCTTATTAAAAGTCATGATTACAAAGTCAAAGCATTTTTTTAAACTGAGTACCTTAAATAATCTAGGAATAAATTTTGTTTTCAAGTAGAAAACTATTTTTTTGAGTAAAGAAACTTTATTAATTTTGTGTAATTTTGTCAGGGTAGATGAGACATGTTTATAGAGTTTTAATGTAGGCACTTTTCCCTTCTAAAAGACACTTGTCTCCTTCTAAAAGCCTTCTTCCATTAACACCTGGTAGGCTTTTGTGTTCTCAACAAAAGCAAAGTTCTGGTTGATTCCTTTTCTGGCTGACATCTTTTAAAGGGAGCAGAGCTCCCAAATCTCTAAAGCATGATATAGTCTATTCCCTGGCTATGGTGGAAATTGTTTTCTCGTGTTTTTCTTTTTTAAAAACTAAGGAGATTTTTTTCAAGACTTTCTTTAAAAAATTGAAATTCTTATTAAGATTAATTACTTTTGCAAGCTTTGTTATGTATTATGTTAGACTTCCAGAGACAGGGAAAGCAAGAAGCTTTTTGGCTCACAAATATTCCTTCAGAAGTTAACCCTTTTTCCTGAGTAATGGTAGTTTGCTTAAATAGAGCATTTTTGCTTACAAACATTGGTGTGTTTATGCCCTTAGCTGAGCTTAATGGTGGTTGTATTAGATGTGGGCATGACAAATTAAGTTTTACTTACTTCCTTTATCTTGGTCTGAGTCCCTGTTTTTTGACTGGTTTATGTAACAATTCAAACACTTCTGTTTTGGAATTGCCTTAGGAAAGAAGGTGGAAGACCAGAAGGGGCTCATTTTGGGTTGCTTCCATATGAAAAGTGCAAAGGGACTCTTACTGCCTTACACTGGAAGAAATTTGTAATGCATTGAGGATTGCATTTGTGTGTGTGAGTTTGTTCGAGCACTGTGTGGTTTTGCTGAGGTCTGTCTTAATGTTGTTTTCTACATTGCAGGCTGAGTATGTCCAGCTTGTGACAGAGCTCAGAATGACAAGAGCCATTCAGCCTCAGATAAATGCCTTTTTACAAGGCTTCCATATGTTCATTCCACCATCTTTGATCCAACTTTTTGATGAATATGAACTGGTAAGCAGAAATGCCTATGTATTTTTAAACACTTTGTTCAGCATACTTCATCAGCAGTGTAAATGATGTAGAAGTAAAGCTCAGTAACCACAAAATAAAGATTTTGTAGCTTTCTCATTGGTTTTGCTTCCTGGCCATCTATCAGTGAGGATCTCATTATGTGTATTCCTGCTTTTTCTAATTACTTAGAATTACCATCTTCCTGAAACTTCACATGGCAGTGATAAAAGCCTTAAATTGTAATATCAGTATGTAATCAGCATGTTGTGGCCTTTAAGCCTTGGCATATTTTCCTTGAGGAGGACAGAAGTCCTTAGAAAGTAGGGAGATGCTGTCTATTGTCTTTACTTTTTCTGAGTCACAGAATCAAATTCCAGTAAGTCTTTGTTGGTGGTTTGATGTTATGTAACCAACACATCGCGCATTTTCTCTGAAGTCATGGCAAGACTCAGGTTTTTTCTTTTGGGTTCTTTGGCAATAATTTTTCTCTCTTGATACTGCATATGTAAACTAAACAGATCATGTGAAGTTACCCGAATTCAAGAATCTTCATGTATTAAAATTTAGTCGTGGACTCCATAAGGTTGCGATAAACTGAAAAAGCGCTGTAAGCTTTCTACTGCTTAAAACATTACTTTTTAATATAGCAAAAGCTCTTGAAATTAGTGGTTAGTCAGGAGGACTGATCACAATCTATGTGCTTCTCCTGAAGGAGCTTTTGTTGTCTGGTATGCCAGAAATTGATGTGAATGACTGGTTAAAAAATACAGAATACACCAGTGGCTATGAGAGAGGAGACCAAGTTATTCAGGTAAAATTTTTTATTTGTTTGTTTGTTTTTTAATAATGTAGACTATTTAATTTTAATCAAAAAATGTGGAGTTGTTGTTGTTGTCATTATCATCTCTGCGTTTGTGGAAGCTTATTTTGGCTGAAATTTGTGGAGGTTTTTTTATACTATATTTCTACATTAAGTAACTTAATTATGTATGAATTTGATCCAAACATTTCCATGATTTAAGTAGCAAACTCACATATATTCCATTTATTGTTTTACCAGTATATTTTCAAGTACTACAAGTATTTAATGGAAAATACAAACTAACTTTTTTGTCATTTAGTGGTTCTGGGACGTGGTGGAAGAACTAACTCAGGAAGAGAGAGTGTTACTATTACAATTTGTTACTGGCAGGTGAGAGACTCTTCTGTAAAACAAATACATTGTCTAGATACTCTGAAATAAGACAGGAGACTTGAGAGACCATAAAAGATCATCCTGAAATTGTTTTGCATACTGAGTGTTCTGTACGTTGATCAAAGTAGACAAAGTGTGTGTTAATACTTTTACTTTCTGTGTTGCCAGCAAAATGATTGATTACATATTTATTATACTTGACCACTTTGCAAGAGGCCTTTGTTGCTGTCCAGGCAGTTCTTGACAAGGCCGTAGTGAATTTAACTGAGCTTTATATTCTTGTTCCTGTTGCATATTTATATGACTCTTGGCTTTTCCAGTAATCAGCTGAGGCTGTAATATATGAGATAATGAGGTATCACTTCAGTCAGCATACACAGAATATCCTTCTCCTCAAGCTGAGTTGAATTTAACATTAGTGCCGTGTGTCAAGATAAGTAAAGGTGTAACCTTATGCAAGACTGTTTGCTTTATATAGGTTTTCTGTCCTAAATTCTATTTGTTCTCTAGGGAAAGCCACTTTTATTTCCCTTATGGTTTGAGGGCAGTGAGGGAATGTTTTAGCAATAAATGCCTGTGTGAACTGGGTGAGTTGCTGAGCTTGTGGGTACAGACATTTCACAGAGTGGATCCATGGACGTAAATGTGACACCTGAGCTGTGCAATCCAGTCTTTTTCTGGTAGCAGGCAGAGATCACGCCATCTTCTTAGTTTGATATTCCCTTAATATTCTAGGATCAGTAGAGTAGTTACCTTTTGTGTATAAGTTTTGTGGTTAAGCAATGATAAAATACAAATTAAGATCATCAAAACTACCTTTTATATTGAGGAATTTCACAGTCACAGTCACGGATGTATCATCAAATGGCCTGGTCTCCAACTTCTATTAATTTCACTTGATTTATTATGAATTTTCTTGGTTTTAGGGATCGTGGACGATTTAAGAAGCTAGTTGTATGCACGTAGATCTTTTTGTCCTCTGAAGAAATGATTCCTGCAGTTGTAACTGCACATGTGTGGCATGCCAGCTGCTGGTCTCTCATTTTTAGTGGACTAGTCCATTTCTAAATCTAGACAGCAAATAAGGATCTTTAAGATGTAAGGTCATGTTTCAAATGCTTCTTAAAACATTCCAAATGATACTGAAGCGGCATTCGCTATTTTCATGGCATTTGGGATAATCTACTGGATTCTAAGGGACACTTTCTATCGAGTAAACAATTACACTGCCTGATTAATACGTGTGTCAGCATCATTTGTTTTGGTCACAAATCACCTACTGTCTTATTCTTACCCATTTTCTTGCTAGTAAGAAAGAAGTTGTTGGTGTGGCTTTAAGAACTCTGGGCTGGAATTTAAAAACAATCTTAGGATTTTTTTTTTTTTCTGTATCAGCTAGGAGGAGCCCTTTGTTTTTTCTTCAGTGTTTGAAATGCAATAGATATATTTTTCCATACGTATTTAACTTTTGAAAGTTACCTCTAACAGTGATATGCAGCTGGCATTTTCGCACATAAACCCCCAGATGGTCCTACTTTCTTTTAAATGGAAGATTTAGATGCTGACTTTTCTGTGAGCTAAACCACGAGTTAGCCTAGTATAGTAGTTGGGTATCTTAAGTAAAATTTTACATTAAAAGTATACCTAATTTCAAACTATGTTTTTTTCTGGCCTTAGTGAAGGATTTGTTTCTATGGGTACTGGTTGGCAGGCTACATTAAAAGTTCTTTTTTTTTTTTCTCTATTTCCCTTTAATCTCTTCTGTACTTTCACTTACTTGATTTTTTGTTTGTGTGTGTGAAGTGGAACTGTTCTTTCTTTCAAGTCAAAGACTATGAAATTAATATAGTGAATTAAATAAAATAGGGTAATGACTATGTCTTCAGTGTTTCTCTGACGTCTCTAAATATTTCTTAAACTTTGCCTTTTGTCTTCTTCCCCCATTTTTACATCTCTTTCTCTTTTTCTCTTATGAAGTCTTGCTTTGGTAGTTTCAGTGGAGATAACATTGCATTTGTCATTAATACCAATTTTGAGACATCTTTTAACAGTAAAGTAATTGTCGTGGGCAAAGTTTGAACATATTTGGAGGTCTTAGCACACTCAAGAAAAAGCCTAAATGTTTTTGTGGCTCATGTTGGGGATCTGAAAGTTCACTTATGATGCCATTTACTCTTTCTCAGCTGACAGCTGCTTGAGATGATATTGCCAATTCTACAAGCTTTTCTTATTTTCCCCCCTCTTGGTCTGTTTGGTATTTATAATAGAATTTGGCTAATTTATTGTTAATTCTCCACTGGCAACTTCTGATGGGGTTTTTAGTGAACAGCTGGAAGCTTGATAGATTCTATATGATAAATTCTACTTTATTTATATTCTACAGCTGGAAAGATTGTATACAACTTCTTTGGGGACTGTAGTTTTTGTTGAGCAATAAGCAAATATGCTTATGCTCTTTTAAGGAAAATTCGGCATAGTTGTTAAATGTGGAAGATATATATGGCTGCTGTTATAGAAGTATAAGAAAACAAAAGGAAACAAGCTTAAAATCTCTTCCACTGTGTTTTCATTCCAAGCAAATTTGTGCAAAACCTGTCAGTGAAAAAATAGGTAGGAAAGTCATGATTCAGATGTAAACGTAGAAATTTCCAAAGCTATGAAATTGTATTGCTGCTCTTGTTTACAGCTATTGTGATATTTTGCATCTATTTGGAAGGTTTTCTTTACTGTATTGGCAGTGTTTTGCTTGGAGAGAAAACTCATTCTTGGAGGCATAAGTTGGCAGCAATCTCTTCCTTTTAAATGTTCAAAGCTTTGACCCTACTTTACAATTTCATCCTGTTGTATGGAAAGTATAACAATAAGTTACATTGAAAAAACTTTTAGATAATAGTGGACTGAAAGAAATTTTCAGCAGTTAGGTCTCTGTTTCATTGCTGATTTGAATGTGGGATGTTTATCAGAGGGGAGAAAAAAGAAGTCATTGCAGGGGAGGCAGCACTGTATTGGAATGTGAGCCAAAACCGTGGTATAAGGCGACTGATGTACAATCTTTACAGCTGTTCTGAATTGTTGCTGTAAGCACAATTCCATTTGTGTCAGAAATAATATGCTGCAAACCACTTCTCTCCTTAGTGGTTACTTTGTGTAGCAGTGTTAGAACTATATGCTCAACATTGCTGTTAAGCTAGGTAATACAGATTTATGTGTTGGATGCTACAGCTAGTTCTAAAAGGTGTGTTTAAAAGGTATTACTGTGAGTTGCATCCCAGCTCCTTCACATTCAGCAGTAGCAACCATTACGCTTTTGCATTTTTGCTGAGTAGTTTTACTGTGAGTGGAAACATTACTTCTTCTGTTCCACTTGCTCCTGGCTTTTACAGTCATTTGATATGGTGAATATGGGAGCATTGTTTTTAGTATAGGTACCTGTAATCCAGAATTCGAACAGCTGTTACGTATTTTTTGGAAGGTTTATTTTGTTTTATCAGATTCTTTCTTTGCTAGCTACAAAATCACAGAATAGCTGAGATTGAAAGGGACCTCTGGAGATTAAGACTTTCACAGAATATTCTGAGTTGGAAGGGTGCACAAGGATCATCAAGTCCAACTCTTAAGTGAATGGCCCGTACAGGGATCAACCTTGGCATTGTTAGTACCATGCTCTAACCAACTGGTGTAATCTCAGATTGTCTAGACCAGCATGGTATTCACAGCAGGGTCAGCTACAGCTGGATACTCAAGATCTTGTCCAGACAGGTTTTGACTGTCTCCTGGAATGCTGTCCTCTCGACTTCTCTGGGCAACTTGTTCCAGTGTTGGACCACCTCACAGTAAAAAAGTGTTTCTTATGTTTAAATGGAAATTTCTTAGACTTCAATTTGTGCCCATTGCCTCCTATCCTGTAACTGAGGACCACTGCTTCATCTTATTTATCCCTTCCTTTAAGTATTTAAACACATTGATCAAATTACTCTGAGCTTCCACTTCTCCAGGCTGAACAGTCCCAGCTTGCTTTTGTCTTGTGTCAGGTATTCCAATCCCTTACAATCTTTGTGGTCCTTCACTCAGCTTGCTGCATTATGTCCTTGTCCCTCCTACAGTGGGGAGCTTGGAGCTGGATATTTCTCCCCAAGTGCAGAGAAAGGTTGATCACCTTCTCCCTAATGGTGGCATTGTCCCTAATGCATCCAACTTCCTTTATCCTTTCATTATAGTGGGGGTTGGGGGTTGGGGGAGGGGTTGAGGGTTTTTTGGATGCAAGGGCTGTGCTGGCAAGATGTTACCTTGTAGTGTATGTCAGCTAAGTTGTTGTTATGAAAATATCTGAATATCTGAATTTTATTCTATTTGTTAGTTTAGAATGACAGAGAGGGAGTCTGACCAATGGGCTATTGCCTATTTGCACCTGGAGTAATCTTTGAATAATATGTTGGTAAAGAAAAGAAATTGAGTAATATGATTAAGTGAGATTGCATTCCTGAAGATGCTAGTGATTTTTTTAGTGTGTTCTGGTTTTGCCATAGTTTGTCACTGGGCTATGGTGTGACTGATGTAATGGTTTTATTAGTTACTTGAAATATTTGGACTGAAGTAGTAAATGAACAGTGTTAAAGGACGCTTTAGTCATTTGTCCCACAGATAGTAGTCAGAGAATAAACTGTTTTGTGATGTAGTGTTTCTTAAAGTTTTAAGCGTAAATAGACATGTTTGTCTTAACTGAGATAATGCCACAGTATAAGAAGGATATAAATCTGTTAGAAAGTGTCCAAGGAGGCCATGAAGATGGTGAAGGGCTGTAGAGGGGAAGCCGTATGAGGAGTGGCTGAGGACACTTGCTCTATTCGGTCTGGAGAAGAGGAGACTGAGGGGGGACCTCGGAGACCTCATCGCAGTCTACAGCTTCCTCAGGAGGGGAAGTGGAGGAGCAGGCTCCGATCTCTTCTCTGGTGACCAGAGACAGGTCTCAAGGGAATGACTTGAAGCTGTGTCAGGGAGGTTTTAGGTTGAATGTTAGGGAGAGGCTCTTCCCCCAGAGGGTGGTTGGGCACTGGAACAGGCTCCCTGAGGAAGTGGTCAGAGCACCAGGCTGACAGAGTTCAAGAAGGGTTTGGACAATGCTCTCAGGCACAGGGTGTGATCCCTGCAGAGTTAGGAGTTGGATTTCGATCCTTGTGGGTCCTTTCCATCTCAGACTATTCTGTGATTCTGTGAACATTCTGCTACAAAAACTGGTTGTAGAAATGAGTCCTCCTTGGAGGCAGAATTGTCTTTAAATGTCAGTCAAACAATATGATGCCTAATGTAAGTGGACTAATATGTTATTCAGTCTTGTAATTAAAAGCTTTTAAACAATGAGAATTTTGATATCAGTAAGAAAAAGGGAACTTTAGTAAAAGTATTAATAACTGTCAAATTATTCTAAGTAAGAGATATTTTCAGTGTAAAAATTACAATTTGTTGCCTTATAACATTATTGCACTGCTCTAATTTCTGTACATTTTATCAGTTCCAGGGTGCCTCATGGTGGCTTTGCTCATATAATGGGTGGCAGTGGATTGCAAAATTTTACTATTGCTGCTGTACCATATACTGCAAATCTTTTACCAACATCAAGCACATGGTATGTTAACTATTCTCATTAAAATAGCTTAAAACCAGGGCTTTATCATGTCACTCACAGTCAAAAGTACAGGTCTTTTGAATATTAAAAGGTCCAAAATAAATTTAAACGGTTTCTGCAGTATTCACTCTCCAACATGAAAGTGATGGGTTTTATCCCAAATGATGTTACATTGTGTTTGCTCATTGTTTGCGACTTGAATTTGTCTAATTAAAGGTAGTGAAATTAATAAAGGAGTATTAAAGTTAAATTATTGTATTACAACTTACTGAAGTGAAAAAACAACTTAATTTCCTGCAATATATTCAAATGCTCAGTGGTACTGTAAGTCAGCACAGGCTTGTTTTCTTCCATAAGTGTGATCTCTTCAGGAGTTTTAATCAGAAATCTTTCTGTTGATTTTTTTTGCTAAACTGTGGTGTCCTTTTTTTTTTTCTTTTTCTTTTCTTTTCAGTATCAACATGCTCAAGTTACCTGAATATCCAAGTAAAGAAATCCTGAAAGACAGGCTTCTTGTGGCATTGCATTGTGGAAGCTATGGTTACACAATGGCGTAATGACATATAGAAAACTCATCTGACTGTTAATGTGCAATTTTGAGTGGCAGAAGTAATTTTGGAAACTGTCAATAGAAAAACATCTTAGATGCTGCAGCCCACTGGCAGGGCTGGGCTTCAGAATTGGCATAGGATCTTCAGCTTTCCCTCCATTATTGTGTTGTCAAGGTAGCTTTGATACCGTCATAACAAACTTCTCAGTATGCTGTATGCTCATTTTTTAAAATTACAGATCTGTATGGACATCAGTTTACATGCTTTTCATTATTACTTCAATCTGAGAAAGTTTGTCAGAATCTCGTTCCACAGTTTACATTTGATTTCCAACTACGTGGTTGAATGACATTTGCATTTCAGTTTACTTTGCACTCAGATGGAATACTGCAAATGAAGAGTTGTACTTTATGCCTTGTTGCATGTGAAAGTGCCATTTATTTTTGCAGACCACTACAGAAAGTTCAATTGGAATATTGTACAGTAAGACAGAGTTGATGTATTTTCCATTTCTTTGCATTGTTACAGAAAGAAAATTTTATAACTTTTTAGTATTCTAATGTATATAGTATGTAAAGATTAGACTGTTATGACTGGAAAAAATCACAGATTGAGTTTATCTGGTTTATATTAGAATTTACACTATATTCTACTAAATATTTAAAGTATTTGTGACTTTATAGTCAACTTGCAGTTTAAAATTTGTAAATATTGTTTAAGATCTATATCCATTGTTTGAATGCCTTTACTCTTTCCTTGACATAATTGTATGTTCAAAAGGTATTAATTAAATTTTAATATTTTAACCAGAATAGGAATGTGACAAGTTTGTGTGTCTTTGTGGGCAGATTATTCTTTTTTCTATCAGGATTTTATTAATCTTTCTATAATTTAAGTTGTCATGGAAGCAGTATTTGAGAAGTCATGGTCACTGTATGGATGGACATAAAAACATGCATTAGAAAGGAAATTAAGCTTATGAGGTTAACTGACAAAACTATGATAGTTAGAATCTCATGTCAAATTTTATACAGAATTAGAACATGATACACTAATAATACCCAAAAATACACAGCAAGAGCTCAGCAGCATTTAGTAAGTAGCTGCACGTTTTGGGGTCTGTGGTGGTGTTGCATAACTGCTTGTTTAGGGACCCTGGGGTAGGACTATGTTACTGTTTTGATTCAGGCTAGGAATGTTTTTTTGTTGGTGATAGGTTTTTTCAGTTGAGGGTATGTTTTTTCTTTGTAAATTAATCTGGTCGTCCCTGCTTGTCATGCACTTGCTTCAGAGAATGCAAACTGGATTCTGTCCAGATGAAACTAATTAGAAAAAATTGATCCAAAAATGTACCAAATGCTAATGGATGAACATCAGATTTATGTCTGCAAGGCTTAAAGGCTTAAATGATCTGAAGAGGCGATCTGAAGAATTCACAAATTAATTTGGTCATAGGAAACCCACCAAACATGCAAATTTTAAGATTCAGGTCCGCAGCAGAAACTGTTTCCTACTGATCCCTTCGTGTTTTCCTACACTAAGTGCTAATATATGTGTAGCCTAAGTTCACCAGCTGATTAGTCTAGGCTGCTTATTTAGTACTGGTTTTTTTCAGATTTTATTTATTTTAATCTGAAGCATACATAACCTCTCTGGGGAATTGAGAGAGAAATCCCTGGATCCTCTGATTCAGTCTTGCCACAGTAATTTTCCTCTGGACTAAGCTTTATACATGAACTTTTTAGCTTCATTTCCTTTTTGGTTCTGTTGGTGCACATGTTGTGTAAATGTTGGTTTAAATTCTGAGGCAGTCTGTGGCTGCAACATGAGGAGAACACCAGTTCTAGTTAGTGGAAAGAGCAGACTTTGAGCAGGACAGTCCAGGAAAAGCTGCTTGACTGTTGGTTCAGTCAGTGAGGAGATGCTGTTCCTCTCTGGCAGGAAGCTTAGGCTACTTACATAGGTTAGATGTTTGAGGCTGTGTGGGGTTTTAGCATTACATCCCAGTTACCTTGGATCCTTCAGTTTAGCAAAAGTACTTTGCTTTCCTGCACAGCTGGGCTGTGCTTGGTTCCCTGGTTCTATTGCTTATTTTATTACGTGCTTCTGCAAGGTAGGTCAATAGGAGGACAGTGTTTTGAGCAGTCTGAGGTATTTGTCAGGCATTGGGTATTTGTTTTCTTTATGTAAACTGGGATTTTTGCCTTTAAGGGTTTACTGTAAATAATGTTCATCAACTGCTATGCAATCTGTGATTTTTTTTTTCCGTTTCACATGTTTTATTTACAGTAATATACAGCAGTTTCCAGGAAGCCAAAACCTTGCATGCTCCTGCAGTGTTCAAAATAAGTCATACTGCAAGGCTGAATGCAGACAAAAAAGAATCGGTTTGGTTTTTTTCCACTTCTATATTATACTATAGGTGACAACAAGCTGAATTTGGTCTCAAACAGGTCACCTAAAATGCTTGGCAGCTGGTTTTGAAATGTAAAGGAGAACAGAGTTTTAGTGTTCTCAACAGTTTCCTATGACAGATCTCCCTGTTACAGCCTCACAATGGTAAAGCAGATTATTCTTGCTGCCTCCGTGCCCACGTTACTCATGTCCCCCATGACGTATCTTGAAGGATTTCTTGCAACGTTTGCACTCCTTACCCCCATAGTGGATCAGAATGAAATTCGTCTAAAATCCTCCTGTAATAAGAAAGCATGCTGTAAATATGTGGATAATGGGAAGAGAGCCCTTGATACTGGGCTCTTGGTGTAACATCAACCTTGTTATTGCTTGTTTTGAGCAGGGTTTTTTTCTGCTGGAACTGAACAGTGCTGTTGTCTGCAGCTGACCATGTGAAGTTAGCGGGATATAATGACTGTATTGAAAGACTGTTTTTAGGACACCTGTGCCCTATTAGCAACAGGGTATGAAAAGCCTGTTGAGAAACTATAACTTAATATAGCTTATAGTTTAAAATGATTAATTGGTTTATATTTGTTCTCTCCCACTGTGCCAGAACAAGGCAGGGTGAGTGTTTTATCTCAGAAAGAACAGAACAGATGTCTTGTCAGATCATAGATCATGAGTGCTCATTAGCTTTTATTATCTTTATGAAATGTTAGATAGCAAAGTCTAGTTTTTGATGCTTGAAAATGTGTTGTGCATCTAATGTTGCGAAACCGTTAAAACCATAAACTCCGAAATGCAGCTTAATGACTTCTACTGTATGTTCTGTAGTCAAATAAGATTGAAAAAGGAATGAGAGGAAGAAGGTGGTTGGCCTGAATTTTCCAGAGACTCGGAGACTTTCATGTGTAGAGTAGAAAAAATATTAGGTTCACCTCTGCTTTAGAATTTATGGGCAAATCAGTAGTTTGTATATGCAGCTATTATTACTGAGAATTTTTAGCATGTCCATGGAAGAGCATTTGTCTAGTTAAGAAGTAAAATCAGCCAACTACTAAACTGATGCTAAGAACCAAAGATTTAAATCAACTAGATTAAACCTCCTCAGGGATTCTGGAGTTGTAAAGATAAGTGCTTTTCAAGTCAGAACATCTGTTTTTATCCCGACTTACTGTAGATAATCATGCAGCTGATAGACTAGAGACTGTGGTACATGTTTTATAGACACACTTGTCAATTCAACAACATTTTTACACTCTGAGGACAGTAACAGAATTAATGTACTTCTGTGGGACTAGCTGTTGTTTAGAGGCAGTAGGAATCACCACATAAGGAAACCCAGTACAAGGTTACTGACTTAGGTTAATTCTAAGGTTAACCTAAGGTTGCTGGCTAGTTTCATTTGAAAATAGCTCTATGCAGTTAGGTGAATTGAAGCATTTCTAATTATGTGTGTAAAGCAGTATTTCTAGTTTCAGTTTTAAAAATCTGCACGTAATTCAAACTAATAGAATGTATTAATAAAAATTGAATTAAGATAGAATGCACCTTTAATTTGGGTTTGAAAGTGGCATTATTATTGCATGTCTTTCCATACATGGCATATAATTTAGTTGGAGAACATTATTTTTTAAATGCTTACTTGATATGTTTGAAATGCTCCAAATTAGGCTCAAAACACTAAGAAGGGCTGCAGTGGTCCATTTAAATATTTCTTCTGAAATCAGTGTCATTTGTGTGTCAATCAGTGTTAAAAAGTCTCTCATCAGAAACACTTTGGTCTCCTTATTTTATTAATTACCTTATATCAATAGATTTTCTCTTGTATCAGAGCCCTCCCAGTTTTGTACCCAGATTTTTCCTGCTCTTTTTCTCTGAATGTAACTTATAACTATTGGTAGGAATAGCAAATAACATCCCTAAATGTGTGTCAGTTTTCTTCTGTGGGAAATTGTTTTAAAAAAATAAAATACACTAATACGGTTGGAAACTGATTAATGCCAGAAGTGCAGAAGTTGAGCAGGAGTGCAAACACTATGAAGGGAAGTGTCTCTGAGCTCACTGTTTGCAGCTGTATATGCTTGCTGCATTAAGTGCTTGTGACATTCTGTGCCAAGAGTTCAACTATTCAGTTTCATACAACGGCAAGTGATTCATTGGGATTATTAGGATACTCCTGGGATAGCTTCGCCATACTGATTGCCTCTGACATACCAGTTTGCTTAGATTAAAAAGCAATTGTTGCTGTCTAGTCAAATTTATAACCCCTGGTAAAAGGAAAGTGAACCCTAGTGCTGTCCAGTATATAAAAACACTTGTGGTCTACAAATTACATGGATTGGAAAGAAAACTGAATACTTGAAGAGTGATACTAGTTAACATGCACAGGGCAAAGATTTCACAGGTATCTAATAGACAGCTTGTCTGTGCTAGTAAGTTTATTCTGATGTATTTAGGTGAATGTATAAGCACTATTTTCAGATTAATTCTTCTAATTGCTGTCTTTATTTCTACAAAGTGATGCAGCTATTGATTGGTATTTGGATGCCTGTGGATGTGCCAACAGTATGGCTTTTTGGTGTACGTCAGCTAAAAGATGGGATTGTACTATGGGGTATCTAAATTTTGTATTAGATTAGGTCTGGAGAGGTGGCCTAGAGACAACTACTGTGCTTTACCCCTGATTTGTGGGACATATTAGTGATGCTCTTAGGTGTAGGACCATAAGCAAGAGAACAGAGAAAATAAATGGTAGAGGCACACTTCTGAAAGTGAAGAGTATCTTCAGGAAAGAGGTGAGTCGTGTCCTGAGTATAAATGTGGAATAACAGGAGTGTTTTGAGAGCAGATAATGTCATTCAGCTGGCAGATGGGAAAAGACCCTGGGCCTCCTGGAGCTGTGATCTTTTTTTCTTCCCTGCCTGTCTGAAGGTTGCAGTCTGCTGCCACTGAGACTGGGAAGACTGGTTGGGCTCAGCCAGGAGGGTTGCTGGAGAATGGTGAATTTTCTTTTTTATGTTTGATGCTAGCTCAGAATGAGCCTACTGCTGACTAGTCATTTTGGTATATCCCTCCCACCCCCTGCCTTAAGGTAGATTTTTTTGCAGTGTTTGCTAAAGCAAGTTAAGTTTCTGCTGAAAGGGCACCACTTCAAATTGTGTGTGAGAAGGGGCTCCCTTCTGTGCAGGTGAGATGCTCCCCATTAAGCGCAGTGGCATGAATCACTGCTGAAATGTATCTCCAGTTTAGGAAAACTCCAAATGTAAACTCCATGGGCAGGACATGTGGGGGTTAATAGTCATATCTGTGCTCTTGGTCCTTAGCACCTTGACGTAATTTTGAAATGCACCTTATTTATGTTGCATGTTTGTTTTGGAAATAGTCTCTCTGTGTCTTTGTTTAGGTTGTGATTCTTTGTGGAAGTGTTTTTATTGTAGTGTTTTTAGAATCTCCATCTTCAGTGTTGACTGGATTGTGGCAATTTAAGAACTGTCTTAGACCAGGCAAACATACTTTCAGTCTTTGCCATTCATTAGTTTCTGTGTACTGTGTGACAATTTCCTGTATCTTCACTGGTAACGCTACCAGAGAAATGGACTTAAATTAGAGAAATGTATGAATGAATAACTGTGATAAACTTTGATGTAAAGCTATGCTTTCTATAAGGTGCATTAATACTTTGGTTAAAACTGTCTAAAAGTCCAGCAGTGTGTAATTGCAGCTCATAGCAATGTGCACTTTGTGTGTGTGAAGAAAAGGATTTTCTTACTGTCTTTTACAGAAAAAGACCCCAAACCTTTGGCCGTGTCTTGTCCTGCTGGCCTGTAAGTTTTGTTTCTGCTTCTTTCTCTGTCTTGTTTCCAGTACCAAGCTTCTCGGTTACTCAGTCTTGACTGGTTTGATGTGAGTTCACCAGGGGCTTTTGCTCTGTCATGTATCTTTGTACTTAACAGACAGCAAAGTTCAATGGACAGGCAGATGACAGGGAGACCGCCGCGGCTCATGTTTGATGTCTGCGTCTGCCACTGACCCCCTTTGTAACCTTAGTGAATCCCTTTGTGTCTCTGTACGTAGGCCGTGCTGTTGCAGTTAGACTGTAAACTTGTGAGGGAAGGAGACAGCCTTTGTGTGTCTGTGTGACGCCACGCAGAGCAGATGAGCTTGGCAGGGATATGTGGAAGTGTCCAGACGTAGTGTCTGTATTTTTGCCCAGAGTTTAGTTCTGTTCCTTGGGGACCGTCCTTGAGTGGGGTCTCAGGAGTGTGCTTGCCCTTCTGTCTCGTCCATCCTGCTGAGCCTTTCTGGCAGCTGGAGCAAACCAGAGCAGATGGCTGTCATAAACTTGTGCTTAGGAAACTTCACTATCTTGAAAATGCTGTTTAGTGCTCACCAGTCACTAATTTTGAAAATGGTAAGAGAAGGGCTTGGGATCAACCAAACTGTCTCCAAGGCTTGCTTTTGCTTCAGTGTCTTGTCCTCCCCTGTCACCTTGACAATACGCTTGGTAAAGTGTGGGAGTGTATGTTCATTCCTGCGGTCTGTCTGGAAAGCAGTCATGTCTGATAACCAGTGAACTGGTGGGGATGCTCCATACGAGTGTGACTCAGGTGCTTTAACTTGCCCTAGAGGCACCATCTTGTCAGCCTTCATAGCCTTGATGCTGGAGGCTTTTACACCCAGACACTGATGGTCTGAATGAAGAGGTGCTTCTGATAAGGTGGGAAATCTGCATGGTTTAATGCTGATTCCTTAACTTTCAGATAAATAAGGGTCTAAGTGTTGCTTTCCAGTTTTTGACAAAGTTGAAAAGTTGCTTTAAGCAGCAGGAGTTATCCTATGGCAAATCTTACTTTCTCCTTGAAGCAGAAGTGAATTTAATTTTCAGAAGCCTTGATGGTGAGTGTCATACTCCTCTTATTTGGGTCTTTTTCTGTATCCACTCAACATCACCTGGCAACTTCTGTCCCAAGACTAACCATGTTAAAGTTGAACCCATCCCAAAAGTCCATCTTGTGTCAATCCTACCTTCTTCCTATACATACAAGCTCTCACTAGGGCAATCTATACTTAGAGTCTGCATTTTTTTTCTCTTATGTAGATAGAGACTCTGACTCTAAATGTAATCTGGACCTTCAATGTGTATTTGCTATGAATATGATTTTTGGTTTAATAAAATAAAGCCCTGTGCATTTGTATCTTTGTCAGATGAGCAGTTGCATACATGAAAAGACTTTAGTTCTGTGTTCGAAGTAGGTGGCACTTAAAGAAAAACCCAACAATTTGGGAACAAGGGTGGGGAGTTCCTTGATTTTTCCAGAAATGTGCTGGTCTCTTCATCCAGAGTGTTATCCTCCAGCTCTACAGTGATGCTGCTTTTTAAAAACATACCTTATTTTTCCTGTGACTGTGGAATATTAGATCTTTAAATTGCATGCATTTACCCTCCCCTTCAGACAAATCAAACTTCACAGCATCAGGAAGGCTTCTGAGCAGGTGGAAGGCAGGATGGAAAGCAGTAAACCAGCAAAGAATCTGCAGGGTCTGAAGGTCTCCAGTATTGAAGGTGACACATAGTGGTGATTTATGGCAAACATCAACTCCTACCATCCCTATAAAAAGGAGTGCTAAGTATCTAAAATATTTCCATTGATTTTGCTGCCTTAGGACAACTATTTACTCTGATCCTGGACCATAAAGCTGTGCTAGTTCAGTATGTCTGAACCTGCTTAAGTAAGGGAACTTAATTATTTTGACATTTTTATCTGATTTCCGTCTTTGTAGAATACCAGGTCTTCCAGCTGCCAAAGGCCACATGTGGGATATCCTGTTCATTAGACTCATGTAACTTGGTGGGTAAGGGGAGGTCTTTATTCAGAAACCTTTGCTGAGATTCCAAAGGCTTTTAACTTTTGGGCAAAAGCATAATTTTTATTAATGATTTGTTTAAGAAAATGGTCTCTTGCTTGTATATTGGTATAAGTTGCTGGAATGGGAGGATCATACAATATGCTTCTAATGAATAGTATTTAATACAGAGTTAATTAGTCTAATTTCTCTTTCCTCTTATGAATTTAGTATTTGTACGTTAGCCTTATAGACAGCTGCCTATGGGAGTTTGACCTTTGAATAACATGCTTTGTCATTTCCTCCCATTTTTGACTTCTTTTTATTGCCAAACTGCTAAATTTACATTCTTAGCAGTGGTTTATCTAAATCTTTACTGAATTCAGGTAGTACAAGTGAGGACACTTACCTTTAAGGAACCTTTTACTCTCTTTAGATTCTCTTTCTCCATGTATAAGACCACCTTGAAATACGAAAGTTAACATCTGTCCTACACTATGTATTTTCATATGTAGTCTTGAGGAGTTCTTAAAATTCTGAATTTTAGAGGAGCATGTGTTTCCACTTATGTTGTCCTAAGATCGTATTTCCTCTTTATTGCTGGATCTCAGTTGTGGTAGGAAAATGCTCTGATCAGCAGTCTCCAGGGAAAACATCAGTGTCTTGATAAGACATTTCTTCTGCTACTTATCACAGGGTAGCTAGGGCAAACTGGGGAAGAAATTTCCACGGAAATGTGGTGTGCACAGGCTGCTGAATGCATAATCTCTTTGTTTCAGGGCTGGGGCTGCAAACATCACTCAAATGTGTCAGTAAAACAGCTTTACTTAAAACAGGATAAAATTAATGTCTTGAGGGAGAAGCCTGATGGGCAAACAAAGGGAGTGTAAGAACTGTCGAGGCCCCTTTGGATGCATCGACAAGAACAGGCTCCTTTTTATTTCTAATTGTTTGCAGAAACTGCAGGAGGGCTGCTGCAATCCTCACCTGAGGCTTGCCAGCTCTGGGATGTGCTCCCCCTTTCTCTCCAGCCTTGGTGGCTGCCCCTGCCCTTCTCTCTCTGTTGCTTTTTCTCTTCTCTCTCTCCTCTTCCCTCTCTCATCTTTCCCTGTTTTTCTATTGACAGGGAGAATTATCTTTCCATTTGTTACAAAGAAAACAGGTCAAAAAGAAAGAGCTCTGTTTTGTGGAAACACTTTAGTTATACTTTTTGCTCAGCATCAAGTCTTACTTACTTCCTGCCACCAGAAGAACCAGTAGTCTGAGATGTGCTCCATTATAGCCCCCTCAGCTGGCTCCTATTGCTTGTTTTGTGTGTGTGTGAGACTGCTCTCCCTGCACATACACCAAGCACATGCCTGTATCAGCCTTGAAAAATGTTTAAAATAAGTTTTCCTTTAGCTTTCACAGCTATTTCCAGTTTTCGTGAGCAGCTCTTATTATTAGGACAGATGCTTTAAAGGTTGGCACATACTAGAAAAGGCAGCGAGGAAGATCATGGTGGTGTCGAAGGAGACTCCGAGGCCCTTGTCATAGGATTAAAAACAGGAAAGTTTAATACAAGTAGTCAAGTCTGAACAGTTAATGAATGTCACCTAAAATTTAACTCGAGGCAGCAGTCACTTATAATAATAATGCTTCTTGCTCCAATCTTGCTGTGGTCTTAATAGTATTCAGTCGTTACACCATGTTTCCCAGCTGAACTTAAAAGGTAACACCATCCTTCCCACCCCACAGCCTCTCCCAAAGAAAAAGCTTTGCAGTAAGTGTTCTGACTTTCATTTTGTGAGAAAAATCTAATTACTACAGAGACAGAATAAATCCATAGCAAGGACAGGTGGGTTTTTTGGTTTGGTGTTCTTGTGGTTTTATTTTTTTAACGTAAATTGCATCTAAGTGAAATTGAATCCGTCTTACCTCAAAGCTAATAAGTCAAGGTGATTCCTTGTACTACCTGGATTTGGGTTTGACTGCAAAGCTGATATGAATTGAGTGGTGGTGCCCTGGCCATGTGGCTTTGAACACTCTGCCTAATGCAAATCCTAATATGTTGATGTGTAACAGTTCTCTGTATTTACTGCTGCGTGACCATGCAGGCAGTATTTCTGATCTAAGCACTGACCAGTGCTGTTTGTTGCACTCGGTGAGGTGGTAATGGTCAGCAGTAGGTAAGATTCAAATAAGCCTGTGGGACAAGTCTATCTAAACCTTACAGAGACTGTGGGATTCTTCTTGGAGAGCAAAGGCCATAAACTTTATCGATGCTGCAGTTACATTCTGCTGCCTCCTACCACTACCCACCCTGCAGCTCTATTGCTGACCATAAAATTAATTTATTTTGTCACCTGTGGTTATTAATTTTAACTTAAGCGTAGTAAATTTAATGCAGAGATATTTACTTACTGTAAATTTGTCTCCCATGAAACAAAGGGGCACTAACTTTGCAGACTTATGGAAAGGGTATCTGTTTCTGTTAAAAATAATGGAAACTGTGGGTTAGGACATCTTGTAGAATAAGTGTATATACTAAGAATCAATAAGCGTTTTATTAGTGCCTGGAGATTGTTTGACTATAAAGAATTTTTTTTAAAAAAATCCAATTGCTATAGAAAGAAAAAAAAAGTTAACCATCTGCTTCACTTTAATTTAAAATCTTGTGTTTAATTTCTTCTTTGTAGGTAACCAATTTCTGTTATTTTGCTGTAATGTTGGGGCTTGGAAGAAAGTGGCTTTAAATTATGGCTTTTATTTATTCAAATGTATTGTTGGCATCATAGGTTTTACAGTTCCTATTAGAAGTCTGAAAAATATTTCTTGCTACACTGAAAGAGAACAAAATTCAATTTAGAAATATAATTTCCTACCACTAAGACACTCTATAACTTGGGAGAGATTAATAGAGCCTTATGACAGAGACTTGATTTAAAACAGGAGATTAACACTGCTTTATCGGCCCATACCACAAGTGAATTAGCTCAAGAAATCCGTTTGAAGTTGCTGAGTTGTCTGTTAGAAAAAGGTCTCTGGATATTTATTTGATCACTGCTGAGTACTTGCTATAGGTTTGTCTATCTGACAACACAGGAACAAAATTCACACCAGCCGTGCTTATTTTACAGTAGAATGTTTTATATTATTCCTTGTTATCCCACAGGAAGCTGGAATGCTTTGGAGGTCAGCTATTGGTTCAGGGGGATAATTTCTAAAAAACTAAGTTAAAATTATCAAACGGAATTACGGTGATGTTCTGATTTCATGGATACTGAAAACAAAACAAAACAAAAGCTTAAGCAGTGTTTTAATTGGAATGGTTCTTTCCCTACACTTGTTGTAAATCTTATTTTTATCAGCAAAAGAAGCCTCATTTCCTGTCCTACATATAGAAGTGTTTATCTCTGTAGCACATTAAAGGTGTTCAGAAGCTGGGCCTGACAGGTTGATAGATATACAGATGTACATAACTAACAGAGGGAACTGAGAGCTGATGTGCCAGGGCTGCAGCTGTCCGCTGGTCCAGCTTGGCATTCCAGCTCTGCTTCTGATATAAATTATATCGGCATCAAATGAGAACAACAAAAAAAAAAAAGTCTGCGGCACTCAATCCACTTCTGTCATTTGGCAGCTGTGCTCTATATCTGAAGATACAGACGTGGAATTAACTGGTAGTTCTTAAGAACCTGTATTCTTCATTTGGAGTAAAGGAGAAATCGCATCAGATGCATAAATAAATATAATGTATGTGCCTGTGTGTATGCACAAGATATGCATGTGTGAACACAAATGCTTTTTCCTCCAAAACCTTTCAATTCTCTTGGAAAAATGCCTGAAGCAGCTGTGCTTGTAAGTTCAGCTAGTCCAAAAGGAGGTCTGCATGATTTTGTGTAACTTTTAGTTTTTATTTATCCTACATTTGTAGCATCCAGGGTTTTATTTCTAAAGCTCTTCTAATCATTTTTGCTAGGCTGACTATGCAAATGAGTCTGCAGAATTGTCCTTCTACCATGTAGATTGGATGATTGTCACAATGATATGATTTTAACCCCAAGCTTGTGTTTGTTGCCCACAATAAGGTAATACGTAAAGGTACATTCTCAAATGCTGCACTGCAGAGGTAAATGCAAATTGTAGCATTTTGTATGCACTAGGTATGCAACTAATAAATGCTTAAAAAGTGCCTTTTCTGGGTACCTCAAACGGCATCCTGTTTCTTTGGTACGGGTAAGAATTAATAAGGCTGGTAAGGTGTGTGCATTTTGCTGGTGTGAGTATCTGCATTTCATAAAGCCAAAAGAGTGTACCTGTGGTGTGCAGACTGAAGTGTGGATGGGAGAGCAGCATTTATGAGCAAACAGCTCAAAGCCTGTTTGTGAGAGTCATCTTAGGAAAGAGGGAAGGGGAAAGTCCTCTCTGCTTCCAGGCAGGAGCAGCATGGTCATGGAGTTCTGCTCCTCACAGTGAAGTACCAAACCAGTATCATAACCTGCAGCTTGGGGCTCAGGACAGCGAGTTGCTTACAAGGGGCTGACTCAGCAATAGAAGAGAACTAAAAAAGGCTAAAAAAGGATTTCTGAGTTTGAGCAAATGATCAGAGTCATAAGACCTGAACAATAAAGGACAGGTACCTGAGAAAATAGTCCTTATTTGTTTTCACTTTAGGATTTCTCCAGACTTTTTGATTCACTTCAACAAAGGCTTGAATTACCTTCATAAGCTTGGTTGAAGCAGGCCACAGTCTCTGAATGCTGCAAGGAGCAGGTGACAGCTGTGTCCATCTTGACAAGGTTTCCACATCTGTTTCTCTTGGTGAGCTCACACACAGCCACAAAGCTCAGCCAGAGGCAGCCAGGTTTACCCCCGTGTAAAGGGCAAAGAGACAAAGCCCTGTTACTTTGGGAAAGTTACAGTCAGTGGAGGTGTTACCTTGTGAACTCCTGAGGTTCCCTCTGTGCTCAGTTTCAAGGGGCTTCCCTTCCCCAGTGTGCCATCAAGGAAACCGGTCGCCATCTGGACCAAAGTGTTTGTGAAGTTCATCGCTGCAATAAATGTCATTCTACAGGAATACAAACAGGCTGTTGCTCTACTGCATTACTGGAGTATTCACACCAGTATGCCAAAAACTTGGAATTTATTAATGTGAGTAAAATTAAAATGCATATTTTCCAGCAGAAATTGCCTTGGCAGAACGCTGTCTGCGATGCTGTTGGGGACACCTCTGACTTGCTGTGGTGCCCACTGAGCCATTTGTTTGCTTGTAGGCAGAATCAAGAAACTGCCTGCTTTATCCTAGTTTCAATCTGAACATACAGGTCTATGCCTATGTTCTCTTCTGACCTTTTGTATGGGAGGCCGTAACATATTTGGTTTTTTTCAGGAGTTAACTATTTCTGAGCTATTAAAATACATTTTCCAGAAAGACTGTCGGCAAAGAGAATTTAAGGACTGGAGGTTCTGCCTTTTTCTTTACAAATGTGTTTTAATAGTTAGCTGACACTCTGTATTAAAATCTTACAACTTAACATATAACTTAAAATTACTTGGTTTTGACTTGTTGGAAACTTGACCATTCAATTAAATATTCCTTCTGTAAGGTGTGCTTTCCATGTCCATGGCACTTGGACACCATGGCCAAAATCTTCCTTGCCTCTAATTAATTCTTGAGATTTTTCAATAATTTGAGCTCTGTGCTCAGTGTTGGGGAATACTCTTCAATATTGGGGAGGAGTATCAGTTTCCAAGTTTCCAGTTGTACATCCGTTCTCTCTTCCTATCTGTCCCATACCAATCTCCTCAGACTTTATTTCACCCTTTGCAGTTTATCTGGGTTTGAGGTTTTTTTTTTGTTTTTTGTTTTCAGACTATGGACACAGGAGTTATAGCTAGTGTCTGATTGAATTTATGCAATCTATATATAGGAAGCTTTTAACTTACTATTCCAATTTTTAAATTGCCAAGAACTGTGATAGCATTGATATGAATATAGATAAACAGAAATTCCAGTGAGAAGTATGGAAGGAGAATTTGTTTACTTATTTTCTCTAAAGCCAGACTCTCAATCAAGTGTTTGTGCAGGTACATACACAGCATGGAAAAAAATAGAAGGAATTTGAAGTCCATATGCAGCTGCAGACCTATGTCACTGGAATTGCAGAAATGTGCTGAGGTAGTTTGCATGACTGGATCTAGTGACGGGCTCTGCATCCACTGAAAGACTGGGAGAGTGATGCTTGATGTACAGGAAAGCTGGACTGAGTTAGGAGCAACTGAAGTTGCCAGGGCAAATACCAGACTGTGGAATCACATGGGCTGCATCCAAGGGTGCCAAGCATTGGCTGATAAAATTGCAAAATCCCTCTCTGTCATCTTGGAAATGAGATGACAGTCAGGAAACGGGACAAAGGCCAATGCCTTTTTAATGCCATTTTAATGAAGAGTAAAGAGGAGAATCTGGGGAGCTGTTGACCTATCAGCCTAACCTCAGTTCTCAGGAAGGTTATGGAGCTTGTCCAATCACATGAAGGATGGGAAGGTGACTGGGAACAGCCAGCATGGATGTCCCATGGGCACATTGTGCCTGACCAGTCTGCCACGTTCATGTAGTAGTGAGTAGATGAAGGGACTGCAAGGGGGCTGTTTGTGCTTTAATACTGTTCTGTGAGGTGCATGGGGAAAGAATGGCAGAGAAAAAAGGCTGGCTGCAACGAGAGAAATTCTGAGTACATATTACAAATTTTTTTCCACTACAAGGGTGGTCAAACTCTGTAACAGCCTGCTCAGACAGGTTTTGGTGTCTCTGTTCTTGTAGGTATTCAGAGCTAGAAAGTGGCTATGAACAACCTGATCTAGTTGATCTACTTTGAAAAGGAGGTCGAACTACTTGGCATGTTAAGGTCCTTTCCATGCATACCTGGGATTTGAGAAAGATTTAAGTCTCTGGTTTTCCTATGTGATGGTAACATCTCGAATGTGGATCTCCCGCTTTCCAAGTGACTGTCCTAATTAGTGGAAATGATGACACTTTCTTAATGAGAAACATTGGAAAAACCTAGCTTTGTTTTCATACTAGCAAGGTCTGGAGGAGGTGAAAATTACAGTTCTTGGGAGTTACCTTTTCCTATGCCCTGTTTCATCTAAAACCAGTTTACTCTTGAACAGATAAAAGAGATAAAACCGGTTAACAGCATTACATAATTTATTCTTTGTTAATATATTTTTTGTACTGTAGTGGGAACAAATCTTTTTTGGGAGATTTTCTTTTACAGCCTTTTGTTTCAGATGTGTTTGACATTAGCCAGAAAAGCAATTTTCATGACAGAAAACAAGAAACAAATAGGACTTGCTTTGTGATTAAAGAGCCTGTGATTTTGCTATTCATATTGTAAACTGCATGAAAGCACCTCTGACAGAACGAGAAAATCTTCAAGGTGAAGTGTCACAAGAAGGCATCATTTTGTTTAAGCCATTCTGTTTTCATTTGCCTTGGAGAATGTGTTTTCAGCAAGAGGCTGAGGTCTGCTGGTTTTGCAGCTGTGCTGGCGTGTTGCTGTGGTCATCTGGATAGAACAAATTCTGCTTTTCCCCTCAGCCATTTGAAAATATATTCCAATGTGGTGACAGTCACCACCCTCTTCCCTCTGTGTCCCTCCTACCCCAAGACAAGCTATTCCTCTGGCAAGAGCAGTCTCTTCCAGTGCAAAGGACTAAGAGAAGATCTTTGAGCAGGATTGAGTGGCTCAAGATTGAATGCTCAGGATTGCGTTGCTCCCTCTGTTGTGGTACTGGGCAGGCTCCTGCAGTGCCTCCCAGTCTGTCAGCAGGGAAAAACGCCACGTTGTTGCTCCTCCTGCTGGAATGCACTTTGTTCCTTAAAGCCTAGAGAGATGTGACAAACTCCAGGTTGTTGAAATTTTGCTTGGGGAATATTTTACAGATGATTCTAAGTGTGTTTCTGCAGCCTGTATTCCACTGCCCATCTGGGACTTGGAAGGGCCTGCAACACCTCCAGAAATGAAGGAAAGACCATCTTCTCCTGACTTCCTGGGCAGCAGAATAGGTTTATGTGACTGGGACCAGAGACACTGTCCCTGCACACCCAACCAGAGACTTCATGCTGCTCACAGCCACAAATTTTAAAGGGTGGCAAAAAAAAAAAAAAAAAGAGTGGAAGAGCTTCAGAACTAGGTTAAGGTGTCTCATCTTTTGAGACACTAACTTAAAAAGTTGAGGTAGAGATGAGATTTTTGTCACTCACCCTCTCTTTTATTTAGTATAAAACCAAATGGCAGGTGCCAAGGTTTGTTTGTGAGGTCCCCTAGAACAGGGGCTGCCTACATGAAGTCGAGTGCTTGAGGAATTTAGAGGCTTCTGAAACAGGATGCCTCAATATGGAGTCATTCACTCAAACGGGAATATTCAAAACTGGGAGTGAAGCTTTTAATTTTGGGGGCCAATTAATTTCCTTAGAGGTCGTGAAGCTGATCTCTACCTTCAGGCAAAAGTTCAGGGATCAAAACCTGCATCGTCCTATTGTAAAAAAGGGGCTGTTGTTCAGCACAAGAAGCAGGTTTATGTGAGTCATATTTCAACTATTTTTTTGTCATTTTGTTCTTAGATCTCTGAGCCGTCTATAAGAGTAAAAAAGTTATTGCTAGAGAAATTGAAAACTGGTAGTTGATAAATAGGGCTACATCACTCTGCAAAGAACAGTTGATGAATGTTACCATTGTATGTGAAATGTTTCTTTTTTCCCCCTCTTTAATAGCAACATTTTAAACTACATTGTCCCACACAGGGGACTGCTAAGTAAACCAGAACTGACATATGATAAATGTAAAGCTGTGGTTACAGCTCCAGAAATCGATGAATTGCATGTTTCACATGTGGAAGGGCAGTCGCGCTGTTGGTGCTTCCAGAGTGATAAATGTAATTCAATCTATGAGCAGTAAAACATGAGTGTAACTTGCTAATGCAAGTGCTTGCCTCCAAGAGGAAAGAAAAGTTTGTGAGGAACTGTACTGCTCTTCTGTGAAACCTCCTGCAAAATAATTAGTTCTAAACTTTGCAAGGAATGTAACAGAGAACCGTGTCAGCGTATAAGTCAATAACCCAGAAAATGTTTCTCTAACAAATGTGGTTTAGTACCTCTGAGTATTGTTAATCCATCTCAGGCACAGGAGCACCCAAAAAAATGTCACTTTGAGAGATACTGGAACAGGGAAGATAATGATGCTGTAGATGAAGGCCATTATTTATGGCACTATGAATGCAACGATGGACCTCTAGGAATGACCCCCTGCAACTCAGCAAGTTGGAAAGCTGTTCTGTCTTCTAAGCTGTTCTGTAGCAAGTGATTAAATAAATTCTAGAATAAAGGGAAAATACAGGTTGAAATAGCTTTCAGGGACTGGAGATGAAGGTGACATGCTCCAGATCTTGCTGGGGACCCTGATTTTGACATGTGCCCAGTGGGCTGCCAATCATGAGTGGTTTCTGATAAAGAACATAGAGCAGCTTCCTGCCAAAGCTGCTTGATTTTAATTCCATTTTGAATTCATATTTAATAAAGGATATTTTTTTTTCAGAGCAATTAAAGGAAATTCAGGCAGTGTCACAGTTCACTGAGCTTGTGCCAGGACACTGCAGTGTTTCTGTAAGGATCAAAAAGATAATTTTTCATGTTAATATGCTCTTAAACAAGCAAACCCTAGCTGTCAGGTCTGCCACAGCAAGACCTTATAGGGAGGTTGTTGTCAGTAGGCTAGGAGACCATTATTGAACGGGCATGCAGGAGCTGATAAATTCCTTATGTAGTTCTGACATACGGGAGGTTTAATAACAGCAATGTCTTAAAGCATATGGAAGTGCTCTAGGAAAAGTCTAACCCTCCTGTCCCATGAGAAGGAGCTTGGGAAGATTGTTTCAACAATTGCTTTTCTCACAAGTTAGGATAATGACATAAGATATATCCATTTTGAACAGAAGAAAGTCAGAAGTGCTTAATTTGGAAACACAACGCTTCTGGCTTTTGCATTCTAGCTGAAATGCCTTCCTACCCGCAGAGCTTTTTCCTAGACCCTAGTTTTACACAGGGTAGGTGCACAGACAAATGCCTGCTTGGCATAACGTGGGCTCCTCTTTACATTTCTAGAATTTACTGCAAATTTAACACTGTTTTGATAGACTGAAAAGCAGATGTAAGACAAAAAAGACCATGTAACTGAAAAAGTGCAGTAGACTTGCTGTCGTTTTTTTTTTCTTCTTCTTCATTTCTGTTTAAAACACTCCACCTTAATGCTTGTATGGGAAATCTTCTACTGCCCTTTGGCACTGAACTCCATACCCTACTGGTGTCAACAGCATGCAATGCTGATTTCATGCTGCTCATCAAGACACGCTGCCTATGCAAATAAGATGCAGATGATTATTGCAAGTACTCGTACCACAGAAGTGCTTGGGGGTCCAGATGGAACAGGTGAGTGGAGATCAAAAGAAAGTGCTGCCCATCATTACTGATTGCTAATGGTGTAAAGCAAGAGTATTATCTATATAGCTCCAAATGCCTAGTAACTTTCAGGCAGTCATTAAACACAGGGCACCTAGCTGGCAGCATATTTTTAAGCTTCTTGAATGGGAGACAGGGTTGGATGCAAATGAACAAGCAAAGGCTCATCTGGCTACTGTCATGGAATTCATGAAAACTAGAAATGAAAGATGCATTTGTGATAAACAAGATTGAAATTCCTTGGGAGAGTGCATGTGTATTTAATATCTTAACATGGAAGTATTTGTTTTTTGTCAGAATAAATTGCTAAAACCAGTCATGAGATACTGAAGCAAGGAAATATGAGGAAGAGCTCTGGATTATGGTGCAAGTAAATTCACAGCCCCCAAAACTTTCTCTAAAAATGCTGATCAGAAGTAAGCATCATCAAACTATGGTGTCACTTAATAGTGGGTGAGAGATTCCAAATAGATATTCTTATCAAGAAATGAATTATGAATTCTTCCCCAGCTTCTAATAGATTGTTTTAAGAGGTGTTTTATTTAGAAGTTGATGTCTTTTATCCCTGTTTGGTTTTTTTTTTAATATTTTATAACAGCAAGAAACATTTCAGTATATAATATCCAGGCTTACTCACAATAAATCTCTTCTCTACACTTGCTATTTTCCCAGATGTTTATATGTTTTTCTGTCAGTCTGACCTGTCTCTGGGGGTGGCAGTGATACCCCCACACCCTTTCCTGCCAGCCCAGTTTTTGCTTGTTTCACCCCTCAGACAATTTCACAACAGACACAGGGGGTGCCTGGTGCCTCTATAACCCCGGTGTTTAAAGGTAGTTATGCTGTCTTAAAAATTAAACCACAATCCAGATGAGTGTTATGTTAATAGTAGTTAGGAACCAAATGCTTCCTTATGTTAAGCTTCGTTCTCTTGTTTTTAAGAGCTGACCCCAAACCCTTATCAACTCAGTGAAAGAGAGCAGTAACAGTTCCCCCAAACTAGGAGAACTTTAAACCTTTTTTCTCTGCAGTTTCTTTTCAGAATGACTGAACAGTTGCTCATGCTCTGTACCAGGTGCCTTCCCTTCCTTCCTCCCCCTCTCCCTCCCCAAGGCAAGTTGAGGTGAACACACCGGATGAAAAACCACCTGTGTAGTTATTCCTCCTTTTTCTTCTCCCGGTACTAGACCCCTTGCTTGCAGTTCTTATTCCTCTAGCACAGCAGTAACCAGACTTCAAGACCTTTAACTGACAGGTTTTTTTTTTGTTTCTATCTCTTTACAGACATGCTATCAAGTTTTTTGAAAAATGTTGGTAGGCTATAGAGAGCTTAAAGCAAAATGTGGGGGAGCACTTCAGGTGGCATTGCCTTTTGAACATCACTGGATACGCTGTTTGAACACAGGTATTCAGGTGAAGTGTCCAGGTCTCTGTTTATCCCTCAATCATATTTTATCTGTTCCAACTGGGGAAAATATTCAATGAATCTGAAAACCCAGCTTGCAGGATTTCAGAAGCAGAAAACTGAAGCACTTGTTGAAAGATCCTGAGTCTAAGAACCTCTTGCACTTTACCCAGTAAGACATTATTGATGGGACTTGCTTAAAATCTGCCTTCTTCCTCCCTGCAGCCCCCAGAACCTGTGGCATGGGGTTCAATGTTTTGCCAAGCAGGGGACCACTGAGACTTTCTGGCAGAAAGAGCATGATTGTCCTAAGTGACTGAGGTGCAACTAGTTCTGTTGTTTGTTTGATTGTTTTTTTTCTTGTTTGTCAAAATTCATTTGAGAAGGTTTTACTCAGAGGTTTTTTATTTTGTCAGGTAGGTGAAAAGAAATCTTGCTAGAGTGTGAAGGCTGCTGTGCTCTAATTGGGCCAGGATAACAGTAGGGGCACAAAGTTCCCTGCTAGCAACCAGGACAGACCCATGGGTACCACTAGGAATGCGTCTGATAGTGGTTACCCACTACTTTCATGTGGCCATCCCTTGACTCCTGAGCCATGTGCTGCCTGTCACTACAAGACCCCATCGCTCGATGATGTTTGGCTGAATGTGGCTGGGATGCCCTTGGATCTGGCTGGACCTTTTGCTCAGTCCCATCCTGCCGTGGAGCTCTGGGATCTGAGAAGTTGTTATCCTATACCCTTTCTTGTGACTTTCCCACTACTCCCACCTTGCCTTTCTGACATAAAAAATGTTTTTAATGGCTCTTGGGCATAGGGTTTTGTACACTGCTTACAGGGTCAGGAAGGCTGGTTGTCTAATTGGATAGGGAGACAGAGAAATAATGCTCGTATATGATACCATCATGAAGCAGTTGGTGTCTACATAAAGGGTATCTACATTAATTATGCTGATAATTAATAAAAAGTCACATCTGTATCTGGTACAGTTCTGTTTTTATATCAGAGTCTGCCCTGGGACTGTAGAAGAGCTCTGAGAAACTATTGTAAGAGATGAAAGAGCCGAAAAATTCCCAAATGGCACCTAAATAATAGGCTGCAGGGGCAGAGAGGTGGGAATGGAGGCTCCTCTGTTCATGTTTGAGGCTAAATGTTCAGCATATCAGCTTTGCAGCATCAATGATGTGATGGGGATCTGTTTCTCTGACCTCTTTCAAGACAACATTTTGCTTTCTGTATCTGAAATCATTCCTGGCTCACCTTCTGAAGACCTTTCTAGTACAATCTACAAAGCCTTTTGCAACTGCTGTTCCTCAGTGAAAAGCCATTTGGAAAGGCAATGAATCGTGAAGTGGTCTGATAAATAGTTGGCAGAGGGAAGATGCTCCAGTGCTTGGGAGACTAGTCTGGGATTTGAATGATCCTGTTGGCTTTTCTTCTTTGCTTTTTCTTTTTTTTTTCTCTACAATAGACTTCCTGAAGAAGCTCGGGCATGCCATTTAGCCTCATGAAAGTGCAGCTCATGAAAGTGTTGTGGGTATGGCCTCTGAGATGATTGGTCATCACAGCAGGATGGTGTCAAAAGAAAGATTAGAGTCTATTCTATTGGTTTTTTCTTCTAACTTTTTGTTAAATACCCTGCCAAGTTCTGTTCCTTTCAGACCTCTTCCTGAAATATATTAAAATAGGATCAACTTTTACAGGACAAAGCCTCCTCTCGTACTTGTGTTTTGACACCCAGAGGATGCAGCTGTAGATTGGATCTGGAAGAGTCCTTTGGACATTTTCCTTTCTGCCGCATTCATGTTAGCTTCACATGGCAAGGTTTCACCAAGGACATGATTGTGTTAATCTTTGCAGTCTGATGGAACAGACCAATTATTTCTATGTATTAATCTCCGATGTCTTCAAAGAGCATTTGAATCCATGGAAAATGATAATATTGAAGAAATGACGCTTGACAACTGACTCCCCTCAGTGCTATAGGTGGTGAATGGTACAATCAGATATCATGCACGACAACTTGAAGAGGTCAGTTGTTGACAGAGAGCTTTCGGTGTACCACACGTAATTGCGGAAGTGCTGTTTGTCCTCCTGCTGATTCATAACTATCATTTTCTGTGCCATTTCAATGTCACTTTTCTCATCCTGATTTCACTTCATGATCCAGAAAGGCATTTGCTATTAGCACAGGTAAGAGGATCTTCCATAGCACTTACCTGCTGAAAGTCACCCTGAAACAAAACACACACCTGAAAGCAAATATGCCTTCAGACAGCATTTAGCACAGGCAGCCAGGCTCCCATGAGGTGAAGAGCAGAATCTGCAGCAGATTCATGCAATCCACAGTAGTGCATAAGATAAGGCATCTCTTTCTCTCTAAGTTTCGGAAGGGGATCTCCCTGCTTTCTTTGCTTCCCAAGATGCAAACACTTCTTCCAGGATACACTTCTCAGCAGAACTGAGAGCTTCATAACAGCATCTGGCAAGCAGCCATTTGTTGAAGTCCTGAGGTCCCTCTGCCTTGGCCTGCTGGATTCAGGGAGACTCTGATGGAGAGGTGTCATCTCTTTGCTGCTACCCTTTTTCCTCTTTAGCCGAACTTTTTTTTTCCCTGCACTCCTGAAACATAGTGAAACTTGAGGACAACTGGCAAGGTTATCTGGGGGCAGGTAACCTGTTTGTACAAACTGTCTTGTGGCATCACGTCTGGAGGATATGATCATCAAAACAAAAACTTTGTGACATAAGGAACCAACAGCGTAGGCTATGCACAGTATCTTTCAGCTGAGCTCATGGAAAAGGTTACTTCCCCTGTTTGTCAGGGTATGGGGAATTGTGTGCAAGCTTTTGCTCTTGCTTCTTCAGGAACAGACCATCTCTGGTGTTATGCTAGCTAATTCGCTTGGCTTGGAACACGATGACAGTGTTTGGACAGGTTTCTCCACTTGCAGACGGCAGGGACAGTGGCCTCCAGCAAGAGAGAAGGGTGATCAGCAGATATGATGGTTGCCCATTTTTCTGGCATAGCTGAGCCTGGAAGAAGATTAGTTGAGGCTAATCAGAATTAACTTCAGTGTGTATTTTTTAACATAATGCTGCTATTAGCGAGCAACTCAGGGCATGAAAAGCAGTGGAGTGTTTCCACTGCCCCACAGTGTGTGGGCACGTTGAGTCAGGAGTCACCCTGGCCCTGTCTCAGCCTCACACCTACTTGTCTCTGGCCCTGACAAGCAGGCAGCTCTGCTCTGGTGTCCTTGTCGTGTAGCAAAGCCAGAAGGTGTCCCTCAGGGCAGACAGCTTTAGAATGACACTTGGCAACTGTGAGTCAAACTGAGGCTGATCACAGACTTGACACTGACAGACCAGACAAAAGTAATGGGTTTGCAGCAGAACTGCTTGGCACTTTTTTCGGTGATGCTAATGGATTACCCCTTTTTTGTCCTGTGAGATTTTAGCACCAACAGCTCTAAATCTGCCCCTCATGCTAAATGAAAGTTGATCACCTTCTCCTTAGGGGTATAGGTGAGCACACTCGGGGTTTGATACTCAACCTTGCTCTCAGTGTGGAAGGCAGACAACCGAACCAAGGATCCTGGATGTTTGTTTCATTAAGGCAGCGGTCTCAGACTTTCTTGAAAAGCCCATTTGCTACCTAGAAAATTAAACCCTTGTTAACATGTGCTAGAATAACTTTTTAGTTTAGATGCTGCAGCTTCACATTAGTGATATAACTAAGGCTGGTTTTCCTCTACCCTACTGAGCTCCCAACAAACTCCACACTCTGGGGTGGAAATGAATCAACACAATAACAGCTTTAACTGTTGGATGGGAGAACTGTTCACCTGTGAGATTCATCCACCTCTGGTCACTGAAGCACAGTAACTCCAAATATAATTATGAGGAAAAAACCCTGAGACTAGTTTGTAGCTCACCCAAGTTAATTAAAACAAAAACATAATTAATTGTGTATCCTTTTAATTTGGCAAGCTCTCAAAAAGCTGCCTTGCTAAGACATGGTTTTTATCACTTTACTTGTCTGATGAAGATGGCCATTTTCACGAAAGCATTCAGAGAAATAGATTAGTACCTAATAGCACCAAAGCACTTGAAATCTTCTGGTTCAGATGTCAATCTTATTAGTGCCTGAGCCTTTTTAAGTAGCACAAAAGCTATTTATTTACAGACTGACACATAATAGCTTGTTCTATTCCTTCTCCCTCCCTTAGAAAGAGATACTGTTTGCTCAAAATCAGCTCTCTTCTTTGGTATAAATATTAAAGAACACTTTCTCTCTTCAAAGCACTACAGACATTCTTTTAAGCATTGACTGCTGTTATTAGCTATTACTCTATGCTTAAATGGTATTGAATTAAAATAATTTCTTAATGATAATCTCCTTCTCACAGGACTTAATGGTTTTTAAATTAGGTTTTGGCAAATACAAGACTAGGCAAGGATACAAGCCTGGATCTTTTCCAGAGGCCATTTAAATCAATGAAGTCATCAGGTCCTACAAATGCATCATGCCACAGCACGACAATTAACATTTACCGGAATGTTTGCAGAATATTACAAAGTCTATCAAATATGGATTAAATGTACCTGAGACACAGCCAGTTTCCTGACAAATAGAAAATGAAAGCTTTTTTTTTCCTTTCAGATTGACTCTGCTGATCTAACTTGCTGCAAACTGCAGAAAATGCCAGCAGGCAATTCAACAAGTCTCTTTAAAATGGACTTTTCTATACAGCTGAATTTTTTTAGGTAAATGCTAGAAGCTGTAAAGAACTCCAGTGACTACCATGCCCCTCTCCTCTGTATGAGTGGAAGATGGTACACACCTTCCTATTCATACTACTGTCCCCCCCTGAGTGGTGTGTAAACTGTTACATCTTGTCAAGGAGTGTTTTTTATGCATTTTATGAGTTTTGTCATTTCTAATGACTTCATACTTCTTTTGACACTTCTCAAGATTTTGCAGTTCAAATGAATAAGGGGCCTTCAGAGGTCTAGGCCTCAAATCAAAGTGTGGTCTCAATTACCAGCAGCTGGTATTTGTTTCTCCTGCAGATATATGACTGTTGTGTCAATGGGTACATGCCTTACTTGTACTAAGCTGAAGACGTTTTGGATAATCTTAAAAATAGATGAAACCAAACCAGTCAACGCATTCAAGTCCCATATCCTTTGTTTTTAAATTCTGAATTAATGAAAAAAATTCAACACATTGCTGGAAAAACAACCCTAAGGGTAGTTTGATGACAGGGTAGGAAGACATCAGAAAGGACAGGAAGATTTGAGGTTCTGAGGTGCTAAGGAGAAGGGAGTTGCTCTCGAAGAGAGTTTTGAGCTCACTAGTTTTATAGGCAAATTTTAGATCCACCCTTGCTCTTCTGTTTTGCTGTATGCATCAGGCAGTCCTTGACACAGAAAACAGTAAATTTTGCACGAGTAACATGTGATTTCAGAAAATGATGATGTTTATGTGGAGGGTGAGATTTGCTGCTCCTCTTCTCCATAGTGCTCTGAAGCAGCCGTATTTTGTGGGAAAACCTGAAAGCCTTGTCCCAGAAGAAAGTAACTGCCCTCTGCAGAAGCTGATAATTAGAGACAACTAATCCGAGCAGGAAATACCTGAGTGTATCATACTTGATTTTTTTGTGGGCCCTCGAGCTGTAGAGCGAGAGTTTCTGGGACTTTTGGTTCCTTTGTCTTGGAACAAAATGTGCACTCTGAAACGACAATCACAGTGGCAGGAGATGCATTTTGTGGTTGTTCCTGGGATGTATTGTTGCTCTGTAAGCAAAGGCAGGGCTCCTGTTGGATCCAGAGAAGGAGGGAGGACTGCCACCCAAAAAAGCTGTAAGTAGCCTAATTCCCCACAGGCATTGTGAAGGAGACTGTTTTGGAAAGATTCCTTCTTTATCTTCCTTTCTCACTCTGTTTTTTCAGACCAAGTTAATTATATTTGCATATAAAGTCACTGTTTACTCCTGTGACAAGACCATAGGGAGCGATGGTTTTGGCTGGAAAGGATGCTGTATTTGTGGGGGAAGGAGGGTGGGATAATTGGGTGGAGCTGATGTTCCCTTTTCCCTTGCTCCCTTATGCTATATTAAAGCTTGTTGTTGAGTTTCCCTGTATCCTCTGTAACTTCTCACAGAGATCTCTTGGCTGCTTCAAGGCTAACTTTTTTCATGCTTTTTTGGTTACTGCCATTTTGTAACCTTCCTCTACCTCAGATAATTACATTCTGTCTATTGAAGATCTCTATTGCCGGATCAATAGAAGTTTATTCTTCATTTCCTTTATAAGAGCTATTGTATAGTGCTGCAAAGTGCCCGTTGTAGCCAGCTGTAATTCGTCATTGAATGAGCAATCCTGCAGTCTGAAAAGCATCCAAAGATCTTACGGGATGAAAAGTGATATAATCATTATTGGTAGCTCAATTGCTCCTTTGACATCTCCTATAAGTATTGGTTGAGAACTGGAGGGTTATCTGGGCCCAAATGTTGTTCCAATCAATTATCTGTGCGTTTTCCCCATCCCATCTGATGATTGCTTCTGTCGCTAACCGCTGGTATCCTACGGTGTCCCTTGATTGAACTTCAGTCCACAGACTTTTGTCTCGAGTTCCCTGCTGCTTCCCAGTACTCTGGTGCCCCTGAGCAGAACTGGGCCCTTGAGGTTAGGATTGCTGGTTTCCTATCTCTCTCAAACAGCTGCTGTATCATTGCAGCGGCATCTAGACACAGAGCAAGCTGGCCTGCAACAGGCCTGCTGGCAGCATCTGGTGTGTAAAGTTACGTGCCTGGTGACAAAGAATTGTTGAAGCAATCTAATAATTCAGGCCTGATGATATCAGCTTCTGCCTTTTGTTCCTGAAATAGGAGACCTTCTCAGGATCTTGGGTTACAGATCAGGGTGTTTTGTAGTAAAGAATGCTTGGGTCAAATAACAGAAAAGAAAGCTCTTTTATTGTTGCATGGCTTTGTGAAGCCAAGTATATGCTTGATTTTTCTAGTACCACGTTGCATTGAGTTGGCACCTGTAATGGTTCTGTCTCCTTAAAGGGTTTGGCAGATTGAGAGACAGTAATCACATCTTGAGCATAGAATGATGCCTGAGTCACTGCAAAAAGCAGGTGGAAATGTTCCTGGGCTGTAACACTGGTGTTTAATACCTGCCCTCTAATGTCTGAAAAGGCTGCTCATATTTTGGGTAGTGAGGGTAGCTGGGTCCTGTGATTTTAATGTTTTTAAACACCATCTCAAAATTGCACATCCCTTGGTGGAAGCCAATGTGACGTTCTAGCTAACAGAAAAGGAGGACTGACATGACAGGTAGCTTGCAATGGTGATGTTCCAAAGAAGAGCATAAAAGGATATGTTGTTTTGCTTTGAGTTTTGTGAGGGATGTGAAATAAATTAATTTTTACTTAGGAAATAAGCAAGTGTCATATTGTGAGGAGAAGTAAGAAAAGAGTAGAACCAAAATTTGGAAGCCTGAGTGAGGCACATTCTCCACGGTCATTAAAAGACCTGAACTTGTCTTGTGCATTTTTGTGATGAACAAAGAATCCACCAGTCTTTAAATGAGCATGGAAAATGCATGGAAATCATGTTTATAAAGCAATCTTCTTATTGTATCTGCATCACCATCAAACCTTTTGGCATAGCCTTTTTATAACTCCTGTCTACATATGCATCTCAAGCAAACTATTTGCTTTTGAGTATGATAGTGAGGTCTATTGAAAATATTAAATAATAAATTATGCAACTTTCCCATTCCCTTTCAGTGAAATGCTTAATAGACAAAACTCAAACACAGAGTTAATTCACCTGTAAAGTACTTGAGCATCTGAATTACGCTTTTAATCTGCAGCAGCTGAGTTGTGTCCCACTCCTACTATACATCCAGAGGGAAGGCTGGACAGGTAGAATCTACTTCTTTTACAGACTGTAGGGATAACTTATGCAGACAGCTAACAGCCTTTTCTTACTAGGTGGAGAGAATTTATTGTAAGGGCTCAGGATCTGCTCTTCCTGTCACTCGTTGGTTATTAGCTCGTTCTTCCCCCTCAAGAACTGATCCATTTGAGTTCAGCCCTGAGCTGGCTACAAGTGCTGCCTTCTGGAGAAATGGGCTTGCAATGAGAGGGGAGGGTTGTGCCTACTTGTGCTCCTGACCAGGAGGGATGCTCAAGTGAATTTGCTTGTTTTTCATTTCTGCTGTTGACTAGCATATGAAGAGAGCTGGCAGAATATGTGCCAATTTATATGAGCATGAAGACTGTCATGGTCTGATATTTGTAAGGCTTGAACTTGCAAACTTTTCTCTCAATACTCAAGAGAGTACTTAGCTGGAATGTAAGCTGGCAACTCAGCCTCCTGAGGACAACAGGTATCTGCCCAAACTGTTGGATATTCTGATCTAAATAACCATGAGCTGAGTGCCAGTTAAGCACACTGTTAATCTTACAGGGTGAATAACAGTATTTCTCTTTCCCTTGGGGCAGCCAGAGAGATAAAAAGCTTGCTGCTTGATCAGATGCCCAGATCAGCTACCATGACACTCAGGGTAAGCAGGTGTCTCCCTTGCCCTCCTCTTCCTATGCTGACCACTCACTCTCTGACAGACAGAAGCCAGAGGCTTGAGATACAACCAACTACCAGGTACTTTTGTCTATGAATTTTCTCCAGCCCCTCCAAAATCCTGAGGAAAAGTACCAGGGGTGGCAATCATAAAGGGATTCACTCTGTAAATATCAACACACCATGAAGGTCATTATCTCTGTTAGCAGCTCAAAACTAGTTGGGGGAACAATCCTCTGAACAGACCTCTGTAAACCCCCCCACGTCTGGATTCCAGCCATACAGGGAATGGAAACCCAAATGGATTAACATCAGAGAAATAAACCCTCACTTCATAGCATGTTAACCATTTTTTTTAATACCTTAATACCTGAAAAGTCACTTGAGACTGTCAGATGAAAGACAATATGGAAAAAAGGCACTAATGCACATTCTGTAGTGTGTAAGAGAGTTACACGGTTAAATCTTACTTGGAAAAATGGCTTCACTGAAACTTCTGCATTTTATATTTCAGCTGGTGGAATGGAAGATGCAGCACCCAGGTTTTATGTCGGATCCATGCAATTCTGTGTAGTATTTGCCTTCACTTATATTTACTAAAGATGATCTGCATAATTACCAGTTGCTTTCCCAGTTAAACTTAACCTCAGATTGGGCTGGGTGATTTTGATAAGACAAATTACATCTTGTCCTCAGGACAAGTGAACAAGATACTAATAGGGAAATATAAAGCAGGAAAAAATTAAAATAATTGTACCTAATGGAGCAGCGTAAAAGGAGTGCTTTTTATGGTCTTTGAGAAATATTTTCAGCTTGCAATAATTTATTTCCACAGCTCACAGAAGCTACATGAATAACTAATATTCTCTGATAGAGGCTCTATTCCATTAAGGAGTCAACTTTGCAGTAAAGGCAAAGAAGAATAAAAAATGTTGCAAAGACAAGGTAAAGCTATTAGCAAATCTCCATTCCAAAGTTGTTTCCTACTTGTAAACCATTTCTATCAAGGGAGCAATTTCCTGTGTGCTGCCATTAGTGGATAATATTTTCCTTCAAATAATGGGCTATGGATGGTGACTAACCACAAATGGTAATATTCTCTCTTTTAAAAGCCTGCACAGCATACTTTAATGTTCTGCCATGGCGCATTAGAACATAGACTATTTCCAATGTGAAAACTCATTTGTTTAGAAAAATCTCTCTTCCTCTCTCATTACCTCTCTCAAAACAGCTGAATGAGAGTTGGGCTTCTCGTAAAGTTCCAGTTGTCCTGGATTTCAAATGTACTTTCTATAGTGAGCAAACCTTGGAAGAACACTTTACATGCATCTTAAGAAAAAAGACAATAAAGTGTGATGAACAAGGCAACAGGGTGTGTGCACACGCCATGAGATTTGTTACTGCTCACGTTGCTGAGCTGTGCAGACATGCACACAAGATAAACTGGGCTAGGATTAACCAGGTGCAGGATAACAGCGTTCTGTTATCTGTCCCTGACAAATTACAGGCTGCTAGCTGGAATTGCCACTTGCAGATAGTAGTCATTTAGTAGTAAACTGCTCTTGTTTTTTTCCACTAAAAGCCTGAAAAAAGGGCATGTTTATATAAGTACATTGAAATATGAAATGCTTTGAGTACATGTAAAGGAAATGTAAACCTTCCCAGCCTTTCATTTCCTATCGAACATTTACTGCATTGCAGGTCTCTCCAGCTCAGTAACAATGTCAGTGTAGCATACCTCACACATACTGTGCTTTATAGTGTCATGGTAATGTATATTTGAGGCCTTCTTTAAACCTGTATTCTGCTTTTATAGAACTGATTTTGATTAAAGAGAATACAGAAGCATTTTTTTTATGCTTTGAAGTGTGACAATTTATGAGGGAAAATAAATGCTTTACACTTGAGTGTTACCGCAGGATTCATTGCTCTGGAGGAAATGTCCCTGCTCACAATTAATCTTGTGTGGTGGTACAAGCACAGCCCCAAACACTGAATTTCCTGCATTAGTTTTAAATTATTCTGTTTCCAAATAATTTTATTTTTATTTTTTGAAAACTGAAACTGCAAAACCAAGGCTACTGTTTTGCACTTCATTGCCATGACACTTTCTTTTCTAGAATTGTCTTAAATGAAACCACCTAAAATCTCATGTCCTAACATTAGGGCATATATTAGGGGATAATTTTACTCACTATCAAGTGAGAAAAACAAAACCTTTACAGCTGTAGGAGACAGGTAGTGAGACTACTACATCTAAAAAGCATTTACATATATGTGTAAAGAGTAACCAAATGACAGCAAATGAAGTTCATTTTTTAAAAGCAGTGTAAGTTATTGGTTTAATGGATTATCAGAAAGCTGCACCTTTGTTAATATCCTTTTCCCTATTTCCTTGCTTATCACAGAACAGACTGGGGAAGTTTAATAGTGAATTGTCTGAAGTTCATAATGAAATAGCTGGGTCAGCAGTTACCAAGATGTTGGTTTATGAACCACCTTAAAAAGAAAATTGTGTCACTTCCATTTTTTCACCTCCTTGTTCAATTGCTTTAGGCCTCAATAAGCTAAATATTTTCTAGAATATATAGCAAAATAATGCCAAGGAAAATCTAAAACATTAGATTACTCTCATTTAAAAACATGTCAGGTTTTTCAGGCAATGTGTCAAAAGGAAACACAATGAAACAGTCAAATTTTTTTTCTCTTTTTATAATTTGCAAAAGACAATTAATAAGGCCATAAACAGTGTCTTGACCCATTTTTGGTTTGCTACATTTTGGGTTGCTTCAATGATCTAACTTCTGAGTTTGTCTAATTTAAGTGTGTAGTTCCTACTTGTCTTGTTTGGATCTTCCAAATGTGAGGCAAAATCTATGTTGCAGTATTACAGAACACAGCCCTAGTAAAGTACTGATTTTTTGCCATGGCTCTTGAAATAGCTTAAAGACTGTTTCACTGCATGTTTTATGGTAAAAGAGAGAGAAAAAGAGCAAAGCCAAGGGAATTCAGAAGATGTGACACCGGGTGTGACACAGCCTCAGTTTCCCCTCTCATCTCAGTGCTTGGGATATCTTTCAAATACATGGAGGCTAAATACATGCAAAGGGGCACTCTCTGCTGTGAGGTAGCACAAACCCTAGTTTATTATGTTAATGAAATCATCTGCCAAGGAGCTAACACAACCTTGGGAACTGCTGGCTCAGTCTACGAAAGTCTGCCTGGACCGAGGAGCACATGGGCTGCTGCCCAGGGAGAGCAGCAGACAGACTGGGCTGTGGCAGTGGCAGGGCGATGACACTGACTGGCCAAAAAAGCCACATGCACTCAGCCCAGTGCAGCGTTTGGACTCTGCTTGCTTCTGCTGAGCCGAGGCACGAGATCCACAGTGCAGCCCTGTACACTTATTTACCTGCTTGGGGGTGAGGCAGCAAAGGAGACCAGCAGTTTGTTCTGGCCTTGAACGTCTGACCAGCAGGTCTCCTGTGCTTCCCACCCTGACTTACCAGCAGGATGCTGGTAAAGTAAAAGATGCTGCTGCTGGTGGTTTCCTTTTCTGAATACACAAGGCATCAAGTGGGTTTTAAAATTATGCAAGATGTTTCCAACAGTCAATGTAGGAATATGGTTTTTTTTAGGTCCTTTGTCAGCAGTCTTCTTCCTTTTTGCTGCAAACTAGATTTTTAAGACTTTTACACCTGTTTGTTTCAAGAGTTAGGGGTGTGGGCTCAGGCAATAATGAAGGAGAGCAGAAGTGGGCTGTTCTTTGCTTTGAGACACCTACAGCCCCCTCTGGAGTATCTTGGGTACTGGTGTGTGGCAGACTTTACTCCTCAGCAAAATTGAGTTGACTTTATTACTGCTACCTGTAACACTACAGTAGGCTCAGAACACATGCAGAAAACTGCCTTATGTGGGTGTGGAGACAGTTTTTTAGCAGCTGTATGTCTAAGGGATCGGCCACCATGCCCTTTACTTCTCAGAAGTTGTTATCTTTTGGATGCAGTGCCAGCTTTGCTAGCATGCCATTTTACTGTTGTCTGTTTCTGGTGACGTGGTATTGGCTCCTTTGGTCATGTCTTGTAACCCCTTGAGTCATAACTACAAACCCCAAAATTGTTCCCTGATACCACATATCACAGGCAACATTCTCTATTCCTCCTATATTCCCCTCTAGCAACTTTATTGCAAGTGGAATACATTGAGCCTTTGCTATATTTAAAAAAGGTAGATGCCCAGGAGATGAGGTCTGAGAAAAACATATTTTGCCTTTCAAATAAATGATTCTAGGATTAAAATCTGGAATAGTTCATTTTCCCCTTGGTTTCAATCATTTCTGTTTTTCAGGTACACTTCCTAGCTCTTAAAAGTGTATATTTTAGAGTTTTTATGGGTCTGTAAATCAAAAACTGCAGAACACATTTTAACCTTTTAAAAAAAAAAATCCACAACTGGACTAAGGACTTTATATACCGAGCTACAGCGTCATGCACATACGGAGATGTGAAAAAGGGAGGAGGTTTATAATGAGAATGCTTTTTGGAGTGGAAGTGAGAGAGGGCACAACTACAATAAATCTAGAGAAGAGAGATGAAATGAGATCTTATGATGCTTTCATGCAGTTTGGCAAAAAGTAGTTTTGCATCTGAGTTCAGTTGATTCTGCCCAGGAGAAGCTATTAAAAATGCACTTTTCAAATGCTTGTGTTTCTCCATGGCCTTCTTTAATTTTTTCTTCTTTTGGTGCAAAGAAAGTCACAAAGTCAATGACCCAAAGGCAGAGCTAAGCTCAGGAGATGCTAAAGATGAGATATTAGCTCCTCCAACAATCCCCACTTTGCTCTGACATGCCAGCTCCCCTTGGGGCTGCTGAGCCACAGCTGGCCCTGAGGCAGGCACATTCTACAGGTGTTGGGTGGTTTGGTGGTGAAGGCATTTCTCTGCCCTTTGGGAGCTGCCCCCAAGTACTCAAGGAGTCAAAGGGATAAAGGAAGCAGCTCTGTACCACGGTGCTGGGAGCATCTAGGCAAAGTGCTAGAGTGGTTTATGGAGACTTTTGTGCCCTCTAGAAATGCCCAGGTGGCAATTACGCCAGGTTTTGGGCTCTGTTGTGCCAGCAGAAGAGTGTAAAGTAGCCTTGCTGAGACAAAGTGACCCACTCTTGAGAGGTCCTGATTAGAAGCAGGGATGTTTTCAGAGGTCCTAATAAGGAGTGGAGTCCTGCTGAATCCGGAGGAGTTTGGCATCTCCTGCAAGTCAGAGTCTAATTTTGTGGTAAATAGGTTTTTTAACCTTTGTGGCAGCCTGAAACTGTTCAATTTAAGCTTTCATACACTGGACTGACCAAAATAGAAGGGTTAGAACAGAATGAGAAGCAATGTGCCCTAGAAAGTGTAATTATGAGGAAATCCATCTGAAAACAGCCATCTACAGGAATAGACCAGAGGAGGCACTTTTAATACATCACCAGGAAATGAGGAAGCTGAACCTGTGGCTCAGCAGTTTGAAGCCTGATCACACCAATACCTCTGTCACTGTCATTTTAGTTGCTTGTTACTCTTCTGCATGAAAAGAATTAACCTGACCATCAGGAGACACGAGAAACAGCAACAAATCATTCTTTAGCCATACTTGCTAAGGGAGATGGTGGCCAAGGTTGATTTGTTGCCCAACAGAGCAGGACAATGTGGATCAAAAATGTCATTGAAACAGAGTGCCTAAAGCCCTTTCCATTTTCATTTTTATTGCATGTTCAGTACATCCTAATTAAATGTGAGAAGGTGGAGAGTATCTGCCTGAAGCTTTTGAATTGACTGCTCCTGCTGGGTAGTAATAAGTTTAGGGTTAGGGTGTTTAGAGCCCCAAATGATCCTGGAGCCATAGTAACTTATTTCTGCAGGAATAGAGAGTGTAGGTGATGTTCTGGGAGAAGGGCAGGTAGAGCCTCTTTTCACGAAGGATGAAATGGATGGAAGAACTGCCGAAGGCCAGTCAACTTGAATTCAGCTGTAGGAAAACATAGGAGTAGATGAAATACATACAAGTGCCTACTGGAAAAAAATCCAAATCAAACCAAAAAAACCCTTGAAGTTTTTGAGTCTTTTGAGTCTGTCCTTACAGCATTCTTGGAAGCACAGTGGGAATTATGCACGGTAGAGGCAAAACATCTTAGAAAAGTCATCAGGCAATATTTCACTGTCAGAATGGAAGAGTGTCTGCAGGCGTCTATTCTTCTTCAGGTACAAGTCAATGCTGTTTTTAATGTCTTACTTCAGGGATAAAAAATATCCTATTAAATTTCAAGTTAGAAAAAAATTAGGAGAGGAGAGCAGCCACATGAAGGACAGGTTAAGTGGTGTTGGCAACATGCAGAAACAGTCCAAACACAAAAAAAGAAAATAGCAAAGATCGGACTCCAAACTCAGTGCAGTTGTTTACTGCTGCCAAAACCAGGATTAAGAACAACTAATTGGAAACCAGTCCTGTGAAAAAAATCTAAGGCTGTTGTAGGTCACAATCTGAATATTCTTTAGGCAGGATAGGGAACTGAAAAAAAAAAAAAGCAGGAAAATTTTATTCACTATTGTGCTCATCACTAGAAAGGCCTCAGCAAAACTAATGGTCTTATTTTGAGTGCACCTGTGAGATTTCTTGCCAAGTGATTGTATAGGTAGTAAAAGTTTACATGAGTTTAAAAGACAACATGACAAATTAAATGTTATCTGTTTCCTGTTCAGAAAATAGTGTTTTATTTAGGGTATTGAAAAAATCTTCAGAAAATATTGCTTATGTGTTTGATCAGAGCTGAGCCCTCAGCAGGTCTGAGCCAAACAACTTTTCAGGCTGCCACACTACGTCCAGTCTTCAGTTCTGCTGTGTTCTTAGAGCCAGCAATGAGGTTGAGGCATGGGACTGGAGATTATACCAGAAGATGTTAATGGCTGCCAGGAGCTACCCAGCCAGTTCTGGAGGTCCTGTGCTGAGAGACGTCTGGGCAAACTGCCTTGAGTAATTACTGGAGTAATAGGTTTCCTCTGTATATAACTCTTGTATTATGTCCACACCAGAACCTTGCTAGTGCAAGTTCCTCTCTCCTTCTGTCCAACCTACTTCCTCCTTGCCATATTCCAGGCTCTGCTGCCACTCTCTCTGAATGTTGCTATATTGCAGTAGTACTGCTTTTAATTTTGTTACTGTGTATTGTTCTGAGGTACTATGGTAACCCAGGTACACATCCAATGTAGAATTTGGATTTATGCTTTAAAAATCTATGCCTGACCTGAACAATAGATTACAAGGATTGTGAAGGAGATCCTGTCCTTTCCTGGGTAAGTTCTCATAAAGTTTTATCTGACAGGCTGAAAAATAATAAAAGGAAGAAGAATAATAAAATAAGACATTATAGTAACAAAGGAGCCCAACAATTGAGAAGATTCAGGCTTCAGACAAAAGCCAAGGGCAAAAATCTATCTTACTCTATGAGGTTAGTGCTGCTTTTTTGGTTTTAATCCTTTTGCTTTGGTGCATTTCACTCCTACCCTTTGCAGGGTGTGGAAGCTGAACATTATACTCTGGTGGTTTAATAAAGCCTATCATCTTGTTTATTTCGATCATTTCCTCACTGGGTTGAAAGCTTTAGGGATTTTTTCTACAATAATTCCCCAGATCTCATTCTTGGCCATTACAGTGCAGCTGATTGCCTCTAAGCAGATAGTTCCTCCTTTTCATTCTTTGCTTTCAGTCTCATAATTCTGTGCTTATCTGCACTGAACTTCATTTGCATTTATTAGCTGTGTTGGTATTTAAAATATCTACTCTAAGACCTTCTTTATCTCTGCATTGTTTCTTATTATTTGCTGTCTCTCCTAATTTAACTTTAAATGCGAACTCAAAATGTTTGTTCCAAATGGTTGTCAAAATTCTTCACATAAGCTGCTGAGTGTGGACTGGTTCCCATTTCCCAACTACCAGATTCTTTCTAGCCAAGAAATTACTTATTCCAATTGCACTTTTCCCATGAATCTCCTTATAGCTCCAGCTAGTTCCACCCCTCGCTCCTCCTTTCCTTCCCGTCTGAGGGACACAGCTCTCCAGAGTCCTTGACAGGGCAGGGCTGCCTCTTGTTCCCACTGACACACTCATCTTGCTGAAAGTGCACGTCATTGTCCCCCCACGTTGAGATGAGCACATTGCCTTAGCGTCCACACTCCAACACTGCCACAGGAGGATACATGGATAAAATGAAACCCACCCTGATGGTGCTGGGATTTTCACACAGTGCCATCACTGCTCCTGATGTTGTCACTGGTATCAGAGGTAATTTTGTTAGTGGCTGAAGGCACCCACAGGGTGCAAGTTACGGCTGCCTGAGGATAGGCTGGTTACAGGCAAAGCACAGAACCTGGTTCCAGTTTTTAGTTCTGGCATAGACTTCTCCCTCAGTTTCAGGCAAATAAATCTCTCTGCCCTAGTTTCCCCTTGCGTGAAATGGAGACTATAATGCTTATTAGAAGAACTTCTCTTTTTTGTTTTTTATTTTTGTTAGCCTTTTATTCACACTTAAAGAGATGCATTGTTCCCAAATAGAGCAGAACTAAGAAGCTGCGAGTCCCAGGATGGCCATGGGAGACTGAAGGGCTGCAGTACACACCAGTGTAAATACAGCAGCAGTCACCTGCAGGGTATGACAGACAGGTAAGGACAGAATATCTGAAAGGGTATCAGCTTCAGACTCCTGGTGAAGGAGTTGATGTTAATCATGATACCAAAATTCAAGTATTTATGGAGTCATCAAATAGTGCTTGCCTGTAGCCATAACTTCCGTACCTCTTCTCCTCACTCCCATCAGAAATTACTGTTTAGAGCTTGCCAGTACTGTTGAACATGACAGTCTTCCTAAAAAGTGGTGTCAGAGGCCAGAGCCACAGGGGGTATGGAGTTTCTGCACTAATATCTGGACCTCATGGAACTGCATGTGTGTCCAACACTTCAGGCAATGGTTATCACCATTTCCTTTCATCTGAGGCAATTAGTTGGAACTGAAACTGTATTTTTAAGGTCTTGTTGAAAGTCCAGAAAAGTCAAAAGACCATTTCTATTGGCACTAGAAGGCTGCAACAATCTCAAGGGCATAGCACTGAGGAATCTAAAACCATTCTCCAAGTTCCTTCAATGTTTCAAAACTTGAAGGTATTTTGCCATGCTGACTAAGGCAGGGTGCTACAGTGATCGGCAAGTACAGAAATATTCTGCAGTCTGTGGAAACTTAATATGAAGCAGCCTACTGTCCCTGACGTCCCCATACAAAGCTCTAAAAGCATAGGAAACCATAAAATACTATTTTTGTTGCTGCTAGCTGTAATGTCTGTTTCTTGTGGCTCACACAGAAGGTGCACCCTCTTCCCTTGCCCCCCCTGCCCCAAATTAAGCTCACATAGTCTTTCTCCTTTTGATTTTAATTGTAGAAGAAAATTATGGGCCATCCCAAATATAGATGTGGAAAGCCTGAGAATCTTGGTTTGGAAAAGCAATTAGATACACGTTGCAGAAACAGTGCTACAATTTCCTTTGCAAACATTTTGAAAGCTACTTTCTGAAACTCTGAATTGTTTTGATAATATCAGGTCTTTTGAACCTTTATCTTTGGATAGTGAGGAACATGTAAATGTTGATGTGGTCTAAAGCACACTGTCAGTGAGTTGGAGAGACCATTGAAACTGTCAACTAAAATAATTAAAAAATACCTTAATTTTGTCTGTATATAATTTCCTAATATCACTTCTCTTGTACTTTCTTTGCCAGTGTGAACAGTTCCTTGTTACTTGCTCATTTTTCAGGGTGAACAGGATTTTACCTCTTAATGAATATCCTGCTGTTATGGGGGCCTAAAATTTGGTGATTCATGCAGCCTTTCCTTATTTTGGTACCTTGTAGTTTATGGCTAGGTTGGCTAGGTTGGTTTGGTTGGTTGGTTGGTTTGATTCTGGGTTTCTGCTTGGTTCTTTTTGTTCCCCTCTCCCTTCCCCTCAGCCTCATCCCCCCTTTTTCTGTGGTATGGGTTTTTGTTTGCTAGCAACATTCTGTGACTTATGATGCATTAAGAAGAGCATCTGATAACTTTTTAGGATGTAAATGACTGCTAAATGATTTGCAAATATTTCATGGAACTGGTCTTGAAAGAGAAAGATGGCACCTCCTAACCCTGCTATCAAACAGGTCATTACAAGTTTTTTTTAGGCTAGGCTGACCAAGTCTTCTTTCATTTTCTCACTTAAAAAGATCTGGATAATAATAATTGGGGTAATAAAAACTAAAAAATCTTGCATAATTATAATGTTAATGGTGTTTCTTATGAAGCTTTTTGCCAACAACTTTCCTTTTTTTTTTTAATTATAATAAATCTGTTTATTAAGGTATTCCACTATTTTCTCGTGGAGCGTAATTTATTGAACAACATGTCAGCGTCTGTGAGTGCATTTAGTATATTTAACATTTTGCACAGTCCTTTTATTCTTTTGGTAAGAAGTTCACAGCCTTCTTAGTGTTATAATTATGTTTACTTCATTATTATTCCAGTTGTAGTTTTGTATTCAGTGTTAGCTTAAATTATTGATGAATGTGTCTACACACATACAGGTCTTCATGAAGACATAAATTAACTGTCAAGTGAAGAATTTGGGAAAGACATCTGAGGAAGGCTAGCACTTCATTTTTTGCATTTTTCTCCTTAGCATCTAGACTGAGTCATAGCAGAAAGCCTTTTTGTCCCAGGTTTACACCACATTCTTTTATCTTGCAGAGATGCTTGTGCTGCAGCCTTGGACCTGTGCGCTCTCTCCTTGACTGCTTGCAAGGCCCATGCTCCTCCTGCACCCAAGACTTGCAAGAGGTTCATCCTTTCTGCATCAAGCCATGATAAGAAGGAAAAAGAAGTATTTGAAAAAAACAAGTTAAACAGAAAAACATTCTTACAACACTCATGAAGTCCACTAAAAAGTGATATCAAGTGTAGAAAGGACTCCATAAATTGCCAACTTCAAGATTTGCAACTTTTATAGTTTATCTTGATACATGTTTTATCTTCTCTCAGTTCTGCAATTAAATATCAGCAATATATTCACGTCAGGTCCTGGCAATGAAAACTGCATGACAGTTTGTACAAATTCTGGTAATTGACTTTCTAAGACACATCAACTTTTATGCAAGAAAATCCTTTAAATCTATTCCATATCATAGTATTTAATAATTGTCCATCTATTGCCTCAACTACAATTTGGTGAAGCAAGTCACATTTCTTGGCAGTTTAAGTTAGAATGTAAAAAAATTAAATTCTTTTTGTAACTGGAACTTGTTTTATTCTAGATATATGGAACTAAATGCAATTCTTTGTCCTAATGAACTTTGAAATCTTCATTGAGCTTAATCGGTGGAGTATTTGAATTTATATCAGGGAGTCTTGAGGTCTGTGAAACTATTTTGGGCACCTCTGGTCTGTTTTAAATGAACTCATAGGGAGTCTGCAGTGGATGAAGAATTATTATTTCAATGTGCAGACTGAAGCAGCCCTGTATGCTCTGAGTTTGCTTCAGGCTAGATTAATTCAGATGAAAGGGGATGATATTTCTAGGATTTCAATAAGACTAATGGAGCTTTGAGTTGCTGCTCATCTTTTCCTGTGAAATTTGGGAGCTACAGGGAACATTATGGCTATCTGATTGCGCAGCTAGAATACTGTAAATGCAGAATTTCCTGACATATTTTATCTTCCAGTCCAGTAACTTCTGGTGCATTTGGAGCATGGGTGGCTCTAGCAAAGTTTTCATAAGCTGTTCAAAAATCCACTTTGAAATCTGAATTTAGGAATCTAATTTTAAACCCTCTCTGAATGATGACCATCTCACGAGAGGCATGAAAACATCTTATCTATTTCTTGGTGATAATCAAGTACTTCAACACCTGTTTAATGATGGCAGGAAGCAAGTACACTCCTAGGTGATTTGTGCATTCAAGGGATACAAGTAGAGCAAGTGACAGCAGCAGAGCAAGACTGGGGGCTTTTAATTACAATCCGCTTTTCTGAAGGGTTCCACGAGGATACCTTGTTTTTGTGAAGCAGAGAAAAGTGATGGGGTAGGGCTGCTCACCCTGAGAGGGAGGAAATACATTTGCTCAACTTCTGTAATGAGGCTCAGCTCTCATGAGTCAGATGGTGGTTTCTCTCAGGGCCTTCCATTCACCATCAGTTAGTCAGCAGCAGGTCCAAAGTTTTCTGTCTCTTACAAAGAAAGGGAGAGCTGCCCTGAAGTGCAGGGTCTCGTTAATGGTGCCCTTTCCTTTTCTCCTGGGTCATGAACATTTAAAGGATACCCTCTTCTGGTTTTTGTTTTGGTTTGTTGTTGTTCTTTTCTTTTCTTTTCTTTTCTTTTCTTTTCTTTTCTTTTCTTTTCTTTTCTTTTCTTTTCTTTTCTTTTCTTTTCTTTTCTTTTCTTTTCTTTTCTTTTCTTTTCTTTTCTTTTCTTTTCTTTTCTTTTCTTTCTTTCTTTTCTTTCCTTTCTTTCTTTCTTTCTTTCTTTCTTTCTCTTCTCTTCTCTTCTCTTCTCTTCTCTTCTCTTCTCTTCTCTTCTCTTCTCTTCTCTTCTCTTCTCTTCTCTTCTCTTCTCTTCTCTTCTCTTCTCTTCTCTTCTCTTCTCTTCTCTTCTCTTCTCTTCTCTTCTCTTTTCTCTTCTCTTCCTTCATTTATTTAGGTTGTCACTATTTTGCTCTTGTGACAGTGACAGCATTATTTGCTGTGTGTTCTTTTAATGTGACTAAGGCGCATGCAAGTGTGGAAACTTCCCACCACTGGAAGATAATAGGCAAAACCTTAAACTTTTATGGGTAAGACATTTCCTTGAAGATCAGAGCAGAGGAATCTTTAAACTCTTCATCATGGTTACAAGAGATACTGGTTGAAAGGAAAATACCCCTTTTTTAAAAAAACAGAGACAGAATCATTAAAAAGATATCTCATTTTAAATAAAGCTTTCTTCATCAGATATGGCTCATGAATCCTATTTGGATGATCTAGGAATCATATAACCGCAGCATGAAATATGTATTAAATATGTTGTATAAATTTGCAGCGTGCCTTCATCATGGTGCAAAAAATGACAAAAAGACTAATGCGCCTAAGACACCCAATAGCAATTGAGTCAGCCTTCAGACTTTTTACAAGGAGTCAGTGTGCTTTGGGATGGGATAAGAGTCAGCTGAAGGCCTGGATTTATGATTTATTCCTAACTTTGCCCCGGCACGGAAGATGAGGTGCAGATGGTTCTGTTAATCTGTTCCTGCTTCTGAGCAGCTCTCAGTAGGGCCCTGCTGTCCGAGCAGGACCCAGCACAGCCCAGTCCTTGGTGAGTCAAGAAACTTCAAGCATAAGAAAAGAATCAGGGTTTTTTTTCCTCCTCTTCCTTCTATTTAAATGAAACCTCCATATTTATGTCCTGTACTTTTTGTAAGACAACCCCTCTCTCTCAACATCCTCAGCATCTGAATTTTCAGTCTGGGAATGGTAAAATTTAAAATCATTACTCAAGTTTGGGAAGTTTGCCAACTTCTTTACTTTCTTCTATAACGCTAAGGGGAAAAGGTTCTGTTGAAAAAACCTATCTGCTCTCTTCCTGTAACCTATTTGTTAATCATGTTTTGGTGACTGACTTTTGGGCACAATCCCAGGAATTTTTAAAGCAGTCTTTAATAACCACTAATATGTCTGCATACAAAAACAGATGATTATTATTCATGGGTGAGATTACGCAGAATTAAACTTTCCAAAACTGCAACGAACATTCAGCTAGACATGAAAGTAAGCTGAATTTCCATTTGGTTTGCTTCTTGCTGAGCCTTCAAATTATAAAGTGAAGTAAAGCCAAAAGATTAATACAATGAAAACAAAGATTGGGAAATTAAATGACACGATGCAATTTTCTGCCTCATTGGGCTGGCACCAATAATATGCAAAGGAAAGCCTGCTTAGTGTTGGTTAGCTGCTGTATAAATGTGGTACAATCAGTCTCCTTCTCCAGGGAAGGTATTTTCTTGAATCATATAGCCATTGACTCTTCCAATTACCAGAGACCCCATGAACAGCTAGAGGCCTATTTTTTTTCTTTTTCTGTTCTGCTTTTTCGTATTACTCCTATTAGAGTTTACACAGGTACATGATTTCTCATTATCTCTAATATTTTAGAGACAGATAAGAAGAACATTGAAAAGACAGAAAGGAAACCCTGCCGCCTGCTGCCACCTCCATAATTAAATATTAATATTTCAGAAAATGTTACTTTAGGGAACCCATAATGGACTGTGTGTTAATCATCTCTTTCAGTGTACTTTTAATCTATTACATATTCAGTCTGCAGTTAGGGTATTATAGGAAATATGTCATTGCTTATAACTGTCCAGGGAGAGGCATCATCCTCTAGTCTTTGCATTAGTTAGATATTAAAAACTATATCCTCATTATTTTAAAGATTTAATAATGTTTGAGTATTCTGTTAAATACCTATGAGCCCAAGGACTGTTTATTCCCAACAGGTTTAGTTTGCTCTACCACGAAGTTTGCAAGACTTGTGACCTTGGGAGGAAGGTTTCATTTTATTGTCTATGAATACTCTGGTGTTCCTGCAGTCAAACTTGGAACCCCATCAGTGGCTTCGTGTCACCCTGGGGTGTGTCCAAGCTGTGGGGCAATGGTTGACTTTTCTTACATTGCAACATCTAAGGAATAAACTCTCAACTGGTGTTCAGGAGGACTAGTGTAGCTCCCAGTTTTAATACTGATGTGGTGCATGACCCAAAGTAAGTAAGTTTTGCCTTTGTTTAACTTTCTGTTTTTGTTTGTTTGGTAGCTTTAAACTCCAAACCTTGAAGAGCGGGACATGCCTCACAATTGGGTGGCCTGTACAGCACCTCTGGGTCAAATCCCTTTCTGCAGCAGCCCTGGCTTTACCACTCTTGTGTGGAATAAAAGAAACACTTTAAAATTTTTTGTAGTGCTTATACCTGCTGGGACAGAATGAGGCATGCATGAATTAACATTAACTTGGTATTCTCCTAACTATTACTTGCATCTTGATGTACTGAATGCTCTTACTGTTCACTCCTGTGTTATTTTATATTTAATTTTCTGTTAATCTGATCATTATATGTGAGAGTGTGGCATTTGTCTGGGGATACCAACAGGCTTTGCAAAGCAGATCTGGTCAGAAAGCAGAAAACCCATCAGCTGCACGTGGGAAATATGTAACCTGAGGAAACTGTGCAGGTGCATTAGCAAGACTGACAATTTCCCACTGAGCAGCCAGGTTGATGGGTTTGGTAGATTCTTTGTGGGGTGCTGCTATTTACTGCAGATGATGTAGTATTCTATATTACAGTAGAAATATCTATATCTGTCTATGTCTATATCTGTTAGAGAAGAAATAGTCTTACCCTCCTGTTACTGCACCTTTTTTCCTGGATGTGATATTATGACATTGATGTTTCGTGCAATGGGTTTAGCAACCTGACATTTCATAATAAAATTTCCACTATTTTTTGTCCAAATTCCGTTTTATCGGGCAATTTGCACCTGTGGATGTTACACCTTCTCTTAGATAGGGTGCTTCTTGCACTTTTAGCATCAGTACTAACAAAACTCCACGAATTTATTTGATTATTGTACTAAACAGAAGTATGGATTTCAACCCCTCTTCATTTGTCTTGCGTGATGTCTACTCAGTTACTCAAATGTGTGTTTTCAGCCATTCTGTTGGACTGCAGGTGATACAAACTGCTTGTTGTGTGTATGAAATACTGCTCTTTGCAAATTTTCGGAATACCTTGGGTATATATTGCAAGCTGCTCTTACAAATTAGCTTGCTGTAAATACTATGCCTGGTGAATATTCCTGTGGCCTGACTCACTGCAGTGCTGTGTAATGTGTTTCTAAGCTGAGTTACTTCGACAAAACGACTGCAATAATCAAGTATCAGCAGGCAGTGTTTCTGCCTATGCTCATATAAATCACACACCAATTGCTGCCAAGCTTCTATTAGGTGCATCATGGACTATCAGTGCTTCCTTCTTGCTGTTTTTTTCCCTGATACTTTACATAAATAAAGCAGTCTAGGAAAATTTATGTTACCTGTGACATGTTTCTGGAAAGTTCTTGTGCACTTTTTTGCCTTTCGTACAGTGCCGCATTTTAGTGTTCCTCACCGAATTCCTTCCCAATGACTGGAGGAAATATTCTCTAGAATCCCTTGGATTCACTTTGGATTTGTTCATATCCCACATTCAGAGCCTGATTTTTTTTTACTCCAAATACCTCTGATGCGTGACATTCAGGCCTCGATGACTGTATTAAAAAGAAATCAATGGTATCTACACACTGTGCTTCTCTTCCCATTTCCCTATTTCTGTTGGCAGATCATAAGCGTGAGTGAACATCTGTCCCTTCTCTTTTATAGGCCATCATCCTGCTGCATGACAGGACAGCTGCTACGGGATTTTTTTCTATTTCTTTGACTTCTAATTTGAGTCACTAGAGTGTGATTGTCACCCTTTGTATTTTGGATGCTTTTGTCCATCTCCTTCACTACCAGTTGGTCTCTTCTATTCCTCAGACCTCATGAAAGTGCTGATGTTTCTCTTTATCTTTGTGTAAATACTAACAGGGAGTTCACAGCCTCAGCATGGTTCAGTTCTTTCATGGACGATGGTGCTTTAAATCCATGCATGTTTTCTCCTCAGAGGATTAGATCAGATCACTTCCCCTCTTCTAATCTCATTCCCTTTTCTAAGATATAAAGTGCTTCTAATGTATAGAAATGCTTTCCTCCTGATGCAGTAATGGAAGTAGGGATCCCTCAGCTTCCCGCAGCAGATGAAAGTAGACTGTACTTGTTCCCCTGCACTGAATCCAGCCTTTATGGAATTCTTGCAAGTTACATCTGGGAGGGTGGCTGTGGTACAATTTTCCCCATTTTAGCTGTGTGTGGGTCCCAAAGGCTTTTGTACTTTCAGATTGGCCCAGCATGTGTTTGTTTTTTTATTACTTGTAGCAATCAAGCTAACCCATTCTGAGGATTCCTCCACCTTTCCAATTACACTTAATTATGCTGCATGCTGGAGCTGCTCTCCCACTTTGGCCATAATGCTCCTGACATGCATTGCTCTGCATGCACCACTAGCACTGCGTTCAGTGACAGTTTGAGTTCTTCATTGTCTTTCCAAATGTCCCATGCCCTCCAACATGTCAGTAAATCTCTTAATTTCCTCTGCCTTGAACTGGTCCTTCTGTGGATTCCACTGTGTATTGCCAAGATTATTGATTTTTGCAGCTTTCAGTCCCACTGCTAAATGGTTGGTTGTTTTTTATTTTTAATTTTTATTTTTTCTTTTGTTCTAATCTGAAGGAAATCTAGACATTTGACAGTTTCCCTTTAGCACTGTATTCCCAGGCTATGTGTAGCAAATACCTCCTGTATCACATTCATAGAGTGCTCAGGTCTAGAGCTTAGCTCGTCTCTTTTTTTATTCTCTTTCTGGGATATAATTTACAAATGCCTTTCTGGTAGTTTTGAGGGTTGGCAGCACCTTTCCTGCATCCATTAAGATGCTTGTTTAGCTGTAGCTCCTCATTATCTCTTTTCTTACTCTGTTTCATGGCTTTGTAGCCACTCAGCTTTGAAGGCAAGAGAGGTCATGCATGGACTGGTTTTGATGCACTTTGTCCCTCCCCAGGCTGCCATCAGTGTTGCAGGCAGGTGATATTGCCCCTTAAATGAAAAGTCCATCAGCTTTCCACAGAAAGGATAACTACAGCCCACTTTTTCTGTAGGCAGAAGCCTCTCTTTACTTCCCCTTCCTCAAACTGACCTAAGTGAGTCCTGCTCTTATACTGGTCTCAAGAGCATATTGACTCGTGCTAGGCTTCCTTTGAGGAGATGTTTCTTTATTACTAACCTTTTATGCTAGCAGCAGAGCCTGCTGCTGGCTAGCAATTCCCTGTGGTTCTTATTCTGCCAGACCTTGTGTTCCTCTAAGGAAAACTACCTGTTTGTGCTGTGGGCACTGCCATCACTGTCCCAGAGACAGGGGCCTGCCACCAACCGAGCAAATCAGCCCCAGGAACAGAGCAAACATGGGCATTTTCAGTTCCTGTGCCTCATGCAGATACAATTTTAAGTGTTACTCAGACTTCATAAAATCCCTCTGTGAGTTTAGATTTGTTGGGTGGACATGAGGATCTGTATGCCCAAGTAGCTCGAATGCTTAGAAGACTGAGCTTTTTCTTGTGCTGTTTGTCTCAGGGTTTCCTGGATAGCAAAAGACTGAGATGGAGAATGTTTGCTCACCTACCCTAACTTTCTCCTACATTTCAAATGTAACTACATTTTCCCAGCCTAGAAAATCTTCACATTTACCTTATGACTCCTTATAACTGCTCTTGGCTACTCTTGCATTTCAGAACCTCTGAGATTTGGGTAAACAGATAATTTTTAAAACAGTTGTTACAGTGGGTGGGTACAGCAAAGACAGGAGTTTTTATGTTTAAATCTCTGGCTTTCTAGCCACTGCAACCTTGATCAATAACAAATACAAAATCACTTTTCTTCATAAATTGACACATAATTAAGTGATAAATTAATTTTGTTGCACCAATTAAAATGCTGGCCTGAAATTTAATAAGGGTTCAACGGCAAGGCACTGTGACTGCTTTATGTCACTTTCCTACAGCTGTAATAAGTAACTATTTTGACATGTGTTTTTCATTAGTGACTACAATAAAGACTTTATAGAGGCACAATATAAACTGACCACTAAAAGTGACTCACAGCCAATTCTGTGACGGTGGATAGAGTTTAGCTTTACAAGGACTAGTCTTGTTAGCTTAATAACCAGAAAGTTTCTGGACTAAAAGCAGACTAGATAGGCTCCCCTGTGGCGCACAGGGGGGCAGAACTGCCTACAACTGAGCATCAAAAGGATCAAGCGGAGGGGTGTCTAAGCTCCCACAGATACAGTACTGAAAATCTTCCTGTTCTCTAGCATTGCTAGGCAAGCACCCAAAACTTGACTGGAAAGAAACGATTCTCTTCTCCTTTTGTATGAGAAGTCACAAGGCTGTTTCAGCAGTTAGGGGACTTGATTTGTTCTAAAAGTGACTGATTTGTTCTCACTCTTGGTTCTCCTTCCCCTACATCCAAGATCCCAGCTATGAGATCCCATATTTACTTAGGAGCAGAAATGTGAAAAATTGCATTAGATCTGAATTGCCTATGGCTGTGCTGTGGTGTGGATCTTCCCCTGCTTACTCATCCAAGTCAGAGGGAACGATGTTTTGAACTTGATCTCTGATATCTGAACACGCTTACAGGACGTGTCTTCCCCAAAGGGCTTGAGACCACTGCACAAGAGATTTTGGTGAGTTCAGTGATAGTGTAATAGAAATATCTGTGCCCTGGAAATTGTACAGTCAGCATGTGACAATTATGGTGAAGATATAAATTTCAGTTTAGGTCACCTGAAACTTCAGTGAGGTCACCCAGGTGCAGCCATAGGCTTAACTTGCCTCTCCCCTGTGTGAGTGTTTCCCAAGCAAATATATGCCTGCTGGCATTTCAGACCCCTAGAATCTCTGTGTCTTGGTGTGCCAGTAGTGCAGCTGGTTGCCTACCACTCAGGTGTGCAGACTCCAATTGCCTGTTGAGTGGAGCGAGAACTGTTTTAGCCTCCTGCAATCAGACTTTGTTATAAGGTTAGAGCAAGTATGCCTGATTAAGAAGTGCTGGCACTAGCTAGCATAACTGAGTTCTTGTCTGAAATCAGCTAGGAACTGCTGCTATTTATCCTCCTGTGTGGTTTCTCTTAAATGTCTTCTGTTTTCTTGGTCTCACTCTCTTCCTTGAAAAAATAATCTGATACTTTTTTCCTGAACCATAGCTTCTATTATTGGCAAATGTCATTGCTACTGATAGGGGCAATTGTTACTTAACTTAATAACCGCAGTGGTACCTGAAAGATTTACATGAATTTCCTGGCAGGTATTCATTGTACCCTCACCTACTTTATCAGTTACAAAGAACTTGCATAAAAAACAACTCTTCTTACTTTTAATGCTATCTTCTCAATTCCCTGTGGGAAGTATGGGTCAGTAGTTTTCCAAAGTGTTAGAAATACTGATAACTGGAGATCTGTGTTGCTCCTTATACCATGTCCTGCCGGATGCCACTAGAAGTAAATAAATTAATACATGGTACAAGATGTTTCTATAAAATAGCTTTGGTTTTGCTTTAGTGCTGATCCTAACATAGTTTGCTTTGTCTTTAGCAGATGGTCAGTGCTTATTAGCAACCATTCCAGCTATACATGTTTAGTTTAGCATTTCAAATGTCTGAACTCACTCTTTTAGTATAATATCATCACGATTTTTACAAGTTTCCTTGCTGGGGTGAAGGTGGAAAAAACCTCCCATATGGAGATGTGTTAGTTTTTTGCTTCTGTCTTGGAATATATATGGGGGGGGGGGGTGGGGGGGGGGGGCAGGTACCTGCAACTGAATCCAGTTAGGACTGGATTATAATTTTCCCTGATTAATTCTGTCAGTTGAAGCATCATCACACCTGTATAGCTAGTGCTGGTGTCCTGCAGTGAGTGTGTGTTGAAGCTGCACATCTTCAGTGGTGGCATTTTACTGTTATGCAGCTCTGAATCCCCAGCTGAAGGGCCCGATTGGACTTTTCTGATGTTAAAGCAGACCTCAATGTGAAAACAACAGTGAAGAACATAAAGAAGTTTCTGATTGCAGGATAGGAGGATTGAGGGCTTTCAAAATTATCTTCACTGTAGCTGGAAAGCAATAAAGAAATAATTTAGGCGGTCATGTCCATTTTAAGTATAGAAATTTCTTTATCTTCAAGAACCAAGGCAGTGTCAATTTATATGCAAACATATTCTGCAATTACTCTGAATGTAAATATGCTATGGGGCTTTTGAAAAATGGTGACCCTGGCTCGGACATATTCTCCCTTTTCATGGGACAACCGTAATAATTCCTTTTTTAACATAAAATCCTGTATCACTCTTTTTGCCCAAAGCTTTAAAAAAAAAAAAAGGTGAAAACATAATGAACAGGGCAACCTTGTCCTGAATCCTAATGGCTTTCTGATGAGGTAAACAATGACTCTTAATTAGAAGCTAAAATTTTTAATTAAGATGATTCTTCAGTAATTATCTCAGTTGTCTGCTTCACTGGATTTTAATGAAAAAGATTGATTAGGTATAAAACCAGTAGCATAATTAAACATTCAGGGTCTACATTGGTTATTGAGGTGAAAGTAATGTAATTAACTTCAAAGTGCATTTTTCAACAAATGGTCTGAGACAGTGAAGCCCATTTCAGGTGTCATGCTGCCCTATTACAGCTCCCTCCCTCTTTCCCTACCTACACGTGTTTCACAAAGTGAATATGCAGAACATCATTTTTGGGTAATAGTTATGTTGTGTGACAGATTATAATGGCATGCTTTTAGCTAAAGCTGTCACAGTGGTTATGAATTCCATATGACAAGGGTTTTTAGTTAATGGACCGGAACTTGTCACACAAGACTTCAGACCCAAGAGTAGATTTGTTTTTTGTTCTTATGAGAGGTGTGAAATAATTAGTTCAGCAGTTTGTTTTTACATGAGCTCAGAACACTCCACAGAAATGGACCTGACCAGAGAGAAATGCCTTTCTTGGGCTGATGTGACTACAAGGACAGTGCCAATCACCAATCTCATTTCTGCTTCCTTTGCTCTCACTGAGCAACGCCTCACTTTACGAACAGTGCCTTTGAAAACATGAGTAAAAGCTTATCGAAGTGCAAAATTTTTTCTGAAGGATAAATGGCTGCTGTGCTTCTGATTGTGATTTTATAGCCTTACTACAACAGGAGAAACTGTGTTCAGCATCCTGTTAGGTAATCATGGTTAAACCCTGTATCTCAGTGGTTTTTTTTTGGAAGCTGTTGCCTTTACAGCTGGAAATAAAGATGTCTGTACTGAGGAACTGACCTTAAGAAAACTTTGAAATCAGACTTGCAAACTTTCATATGTAGTTGTAATCTCAGTGAGAGAACAGCAGCTATAGACATATATGTAAGGAAGCTGATTGCCTGCTTTCCTTTTCGCATTACAAGAGAGAATTCAAAAGTCCTGTCTGGAGTTCAGGGAGTCTCCTAAAGCCTTTGTTATCGATCCATCTATCTGGAATCATCCAACAGTGTGAAGCTTCTTGCCAGTTGCCAGAAGGAGGAAATGTGGTAGAAGTGCCAAAAAAGGTCTCTGTGTACAGCCATTCCAATGAAAGACTGCCTTGCATTGGTTCATATTCAGGTTTATTTTCCCAGCGTGAAGGCAAAAGATGTTTTCCTATGACTGCACTGGTGCATCAGAGAGCAAGACTTTGAACCATAGGATTAGTTCTCCTGTTTTTTTACTACATCAGACCACATCAATTACTGTTAGACTTAATTCTTTTCTCAAGTTCCTCAACTAAGGAAGAAACCAGCAAATTACATTTCACACTTTCCCCATTAATTGTTGGAATGTTTCCCTCAGTGCTAAACAGTTGTAGTTAATCATTAGCCACATTAGCAAAAGGGGTAACACTTTCTGTTGATTGCCCAGACCATCAGAGTTAATGTGAAAGGATCGTGATGGAAAAGCTTGTGGTTTTTATGAGTTCTTGTGCTTAGTCTTCCATGACATGCAGGAATATTGTGCAATTACATGGCTCTAAATAGATAGGCACAAAAGGAATTCTGCTGTGTCCTCTATTTTCCCCACCTTTGAGAATGCATTTTTAAGAGACATTTAAAAAAAAAATTATATTCTTTGTCTCTGTGGTATCCTGAGTGGCGAAGACCTGGAAAAATGCCTATCTATCTGACCCATATGGAGAGAAAAGGGAATTCCTGCAAGAACAGTTCTTTGTCTTAATCAGCAGAAAATCTAATGAACAAATAAACACACTTCCGTGGCTTTCCTTGTTGTAGCAGACCTATTTATAAGGAATCAGATGTGCTGGTATAAGTACTCTCTGTTTGGGGAGTGTTGCATTTGAACATACTATTTTTGCTTCATGTTTCTTTCATGTTTGGAAGGTCAGTAGCTCTTCTCTGTTTACTTGACAAACCTGGGAACACAGAGACATGGGAAAACCTGCGCGTTGTTTGTGGAAGACACTACATACCAGGTGTGACTACCAGTGTCCACAGCAAAAAAACCCACAACTCAATGGAGATATTTCTTTGACAAACAGGCCTGCTTGTTAAAGGGAGTTGCTTCCATAGACCCTGGCACCACTCAGAGCTTGTTAAAGGGAGTTGCTTCCATGGACTCTGGCACCTCTCAGAGCAGTTGGAGGTAGCAGATTGTGCCATGCATTGTTGGTGGGTGACATTCCCTTTGGACTGTGTTTGGAGCATAGCCTGACTGCTGTAGCTTCTTTTTCCTGTGTAATCCAACCGGCACAATCCCCAGATATTTTGGTTCATTTTCTCAAAGATACTGTTTTACTTCTTACTTGTGGTGACAATATAACAAATGAGTAGAAGTCCAGATTTTTTCATGAGTGTTGTAACCACTACCCCTTGGAGAGCTAATCAAATAAAAGACTGGAAAGAAAATAATCCAGTGTTTGGTCATGTAGCTGCTTGAATTTTCTGTTGAAGACTGTGCTGTGTGCTTAAAAAAGACCAGGGTATACAGTTTTGTATACACCAGATTAATCAGGACCTGAAATCTGTTGCTGCCCAGCTTCCCGGAACGCATTTGTCACAGCAGTCTTTTGAAATCAATTGAAATGTATCTTTTCCTCCTGCTAACTGACATGATAGATTGGTAATAATCAAACACCATTTGTGCAATGTCAGTCTAGCTTTTCTGTCATGAGTGATTGAATATCCTTTAAATACCATTGTGGCATTGCTCCTGAATTGAAACCTAATGAGAAAACTTTATAAATGGACTAAAGTCATGTTTCCAACTCCCAGCGGGGCACTCAGGGCAGACACACCTTGCTTTATCTCTGTGCTTAGCAGGGACTGTTTAACAGGCAGCTCCTGCAAACTGTCAAGCCAAATACAGAGTGTACATGCAGTATTTTAATTAATGTTTAATGATTCTTTTCTGATCAGGCTTAAAATCCTCTCTGTGCAAGTGATTATAGGTAATTCTGTAGCTGTAACAAGATCATTTGATAATAAGGCTGATAAAGAACAGCAATTACTTAAATATCAGCAGCTTAATATCAGTAATGACTATCTTCTTGTTCAGGCTTTGTGCAAATGTGTTAATACAGTGTAATCTTGATACTAATTTTCATGACACTGCAATGGAGCATAAACACAAGTAGAGTGGAGATTTCCCAAGGGAGAGGGATTTTCAAAGTGTGGTTCCTCACAGTGCTTAACTCCAGCTGATGGCAAGAAAGAGGTAGCACACGAATATTCGTAGTTTACATGGTCACTGTAATTTTTAGTAAGTAGCAATTTTTCTTTCTCAGTCTGGTCAAATCAGCATAAGGCTCTGTTGTATGCTTTGCCACGGTTTCTGGCTCATGGGGAGAATAGTTTATTTGTGGAACTCTCTGCTCTGAGGCTTGTCCAGGGCTACATCTGTGTATGCAATAGGGAGCAGCTTCGATAATTTTGATGGACAAATTACTGTAATGTTTTTCTCTGAAACCACGTAAGTCAGAGTCTACTTACAATTGATTTGTACTTTGGTAAGAACTCTGCTCATTTATAAAAAAAGTACTATAATTTTGCTAGACAAGTGGGGGAATCACCTTCTCTCTTTGGGAGATTTGAAGCCAATTCACATGCTCTTAAGCTCTTTGTGCCAGGATCAATGCCTTGTGCTAATGCTACAGAATTTGATCTTGCTATGTAGATGCAACTGAGAGGTAACTACTTTTCTTCCACACTAACAAAAATATTAATCTTCAAATAATGACAACTGACTTGAAGTACTGTGATATTCAGGAACACGGAAATGGCAAAATGCTGTTGTGCTGGTTTGGGCTGGGATAGAGTAGCTGTTATGGGGCTGTGTTCCGGTTTTGTGCTGAAAACTGTTAATAACAACAAGGCTGTTTTCACTATTGCACAGAGTCAAGGCCTTTTCTGCTTCTTATCCTGTCAGAGAGAGGGCTGAGGGTACACAGGATGTTGGTCCAGCGACAGCTGACCCCAACAGACCAGAGGAAAATTCCATACCTTACAGCATTGTGTTCAGCAATAAAATCTCTAGAAGTTTGTCAGGGCTGCCCTTGTTCAGGGACTGCCTGGGCTTGGCTGGTGGTAAGTGATTGGGGTTTTCCCCATCATGTTTCTTTTCCTTTTCTTTCTTTTCCTTATTAAACTGTCTTTATCTCAGCCCACGAGTTTTTGACCTTTTGCTCTTTTGGTTTTCTCTCCCATCTCACCATGGAGGAGTAAATGAGACTTAGCTGTCTACTGGGATCAAATCACAGCAGCTGTAAAGAAAAAAGTCTCCAAATCCATTTAGAATTTTTTCCTTGCTTGCTCCAAATTATGGCCTACCTGACTGATCCTGGCTCTCCACTGGTGACCCCGGGGCTGAATAAGAGCTTGCTTTACCTGGCTTGGGTGTTTCTGAAAACTGAAGTCCGTCTGAGTCAATAACCAGAACACAAATCTCAATTACAAAGGCAACGAAGTGTGAGGAGAGGAGGGGAAGTAGCCCCTTTTTTTTTTGCAAAATGAAACAGAACTGGAGATGACACAGAGCGCATACGCCTTACACCAGAAGACTGTGCAGTGAAAGTGTGAAAGGGAGCAGAAGGGGGAATGATGGTTGGGGTTCTCTGTGCAAGGGGAGCAGAGCTCCACTCTGAGGCTTGGCATCCATCCCATACACCTGGTGAACGCAGGAATCATGCCTCTCTGCCAGGTTTGGCTCATGCAGGGGTAACAGTGCTGCTTTTGGAGGCAGGGTAGTCAATCTTCACACTGGTTCAGAGGTCCATGGCACATTGAGAGAAGGTGGCATGGAGCTCAGCTCTGCTTCCACTGACTTGAAGTAGAGAAGGTGAAATGAACTTCAGTCAGGCTTTTATCTGTGGAACATAATGCTCTCCTTTTACAAGGAGAACAGTCAGATGTTTTTCCTCCTTTTACCCAGATATATATTGGCATAAATGTAACCATAGCAACTATGCCTGGAAAAATTGAGATTTAGGAGTTTTTAAATTGCCTTCAGCATAAGTTTAACAGTGAAACTTGAAAGAAGACAATATAGCTCACAGAGAAGTAGATGAGAAAAATGAAAGGAAATTTTATTGCTAAACTTACTCAAGCCAAAAAAAGTTCTCATAAGTGAAAGAATCGCTTACCTCCCTTAAACAGGCATTTTTACATCTCATTAACATTTCAGCTTTACCTCCAGGCAAACTATCATATTTTTGTGATAAAATTGATATCTACTGTCATTTACTCATAGTAACTATTTTTAAATACGAGTTCTTAATACATGCTGAGTTAACAAGAGCTCAGCTGAGCTTTGTTCAACTGAGTGTTGACTGCATGGCTTATGGATTTAAACAAAGGCTCCTTCAATTGTATTGTTCACCCTGCTTTGAACCCCACTGCCTGTGCCTGAACAAGTCTCTGAGTCAACATTTACAAAGCAGAATACAAATGGGATCCTCTGTTTTTTGTACCTGACCTAGAGCCCGGCAGAGATGTACAAAATGATGGACACCCATGGGAGCAGTAAATGTGGACAGGCTTCTGCTACACATGAGAAAGTGGCAGACGGGTGCTGTTAAGATTAAGGACCCCCAATCACCTGCAGTTTCTTGCTTTTGTAAATATAAAGTCAAGGCACCTTAAATCACTTGAGTGATTTTAGGAATTCAGGCTCTACAAAATGAAGCAATTTTATTGCACACGTAGTAGTCATGTAACGCTTCCTGGAAAGGAACTGATAGCAAACAAAAGAACTATGTCTTTCTTCATCAAAAGCTTGAGAAGACCTTCAAGATAATGAGTAGACAAATTAAACTTGGAAAACGTTGAATGTATGCAATGCATTCCCACTCCTTATTTAGAAGACTTTTTTTTTTCAGGAGAGTAAGTCAATCTTCATCTGTCTCCACAGAGCATTTTTGCACATAAAAATGAACAATGTAGCTGCTTAGGACTTCCATCTGTCAGAAACTGGGCTTTAAAAAAAAGTAGTCAGTGCAGAGGAATGACACACGCATATGCACATTGGAGATGAAATGCTTTCTAACAGCTTTGTTAGTTTCAAGTGCAAGCTCACTGCTTTAGCCAGAGCATCATGCAGGTCCTCAGAAATACAGGTCTGGGGCCTGATGTTGGGAGGAGGAGGAGCACACATCAATGCAATGTTTATCAGGCAATGAGAGAGACCTCTTTGTCTTGATATCTACTGTACCCTTTGGGGATCTTGGGATGCTGGATGCTGAAATCAGACTGAAATCTGCTCATCTCTGCTACATGGCTGAGGAGCTGGAATGGCCCAGGAGAGGGAAAGGGTTATGATAATGGCTATGGTTTGAGGGCAGAAAACAGGCAGTAGGAAGAGATAGTACTTTAACTAACTGATACTAGTAAAAAGTAAGCAGAGAAAAGGAACTCCTTTATTCAAATGTAAATCAGAGTTTTAAAAAATAGAAGACTCAGAAGTGAATCACAAGCTATCTAGAATAGAGAGAGTCTTAAAGGGAGCTCACAGTTCTCAGCTGATTTAATCATCTGTCCTCAGTGTCAAGGCTTGGCAGAAAAGAGTGGATTTTTGGTAAAGGAGTCCAGTGTTTGCCCTCTCTGGATGAGGAATTTCCATGTTAGTGTCAAGAAGGACATGCTAATTCAAACTTAATCAGCCATAATTTCAACAGCTGCTTAAAGTTTTTCAATCAAATAAAATTATACTAATAAATCAAAAATTTGAAATCAGATATTAAATATATTAATTTTAGTATTTTGTAGTGGTTGTAGTTGAAAAGTAAAATTAGATTTGTGAATAGAATATCCTAAAATTCTTTGTAATGTGATACAAATATTTTTAAATGGTATTTTTGATTCTTAGATGGCTAAAACTAAAGGCTATTTCTTTCACTGCCCTGAGAACTGGAGGGTAGAGTACTGCACCCAGTTCTGGAGCCATCAACACAGGAAAGGCATGACCTGATTGAGATCCAGAGGACGGACATGAAGATGATCAGAGGTCTGGAGCACCCCTCCTATGAAGACAGGCTGAGAGAGCTGGGGTTGTTCAGTCTGGAGAAGAGATGGCACAAGGGGAGACCTTAGATCAACCTTCCAGTATATAAAGGGGGCCTATAAGAAAGATGGGGACAAAGATTTTAGCAGGGCCTTTTGTCATAGGACAAATGGTTTTATACTAAAATAGGATAGATTCAGACTAGATATGAGAAAGGAACTTTTTACAGGGAGAATGGTGGAATTCTGGACCAGTTTGCCCAGAGAAGCTCAAGATGCCCCACCTCTGGGAATATTTAAGGTCAGGTTGGACGGGGCTTTGTGAAACCTGATCTAGTTGAAAATGTCCCTGCTCATTGCAGGGGGTTGGGCTAGATAACCTTCAAAGGTCCCTGCCAACCCAAACCATTCTATGACTCTATTCTCCACAGATCCAGAGCAGAAATCATGACCAGTGGTTAGATTTCAAGCATAAGAATCATTTTAACTGCAGCAAAGCACTCAAACATGAAACATTAGTTTCCTTACTTTGCCTGTTGTACTGGTCTTGCCCAAGGGCACAGGGCAACCATGGGGTTCAAATGCACCATTTAGTTTGGTACCGACGTAACTCTCAAGGAAGTGAAAGATGGCACAGATGGAATAGTGCAGTGCTGGGTTGCTGTAGCTGAGCAGCAGCTGTTCAAATTTTGGAGCATAAAATCTTACAGATCTGGAAAGCAACCAGTATGCTTCCAAAGGAAATGGGAAACCTCCTGAGTTACATGATATATTTCAGGATGGAGGGGAAGATGGTAAATCTTTGATGTGTTGTACCTCATCTGTGGTACTCAAGCACTTTGTTTTGATAGCTTTAAAAATGGATCTTGAAACAGAATTCTAGACACCTGCCTTTGATTGTTGCCTTTTAACATTTATTCCTTCACTCTGTTGACAGATTGGTGAAAATTTTGTCATATTTTAGCTTCCTTTCACTTTTTCGTTGTCACTCAAGATAACACCGGGCAGCATTGGACCTAGAGTAGTCCTGTCCCACTTCTGTGCTGACCACAGCCCTTCGGCAGCTTCTTGCTCCTGTCTGCCCTTATGGGGCTTTGCTGCTGCTCCCCCTGGGCAGCAGGGGACAGCAAAAAGAGAAGGTTCAGCAGGAACTGAGAGAACACAGAGTGACTGCATGTCAAAAGCAGCTCATTTGCTGCTTGCTTAGCATACTCAATTTTTCATTGGATACTTTTGAAAAAATTGTTCTCTGTTGTGTAGGAGAACATCTGTGTTACTGGATAGGACTTTTAACTCATTTCAGGGGCCGTACAGATGTCTAAACCATCTAAGAAATGCTTAGTACCTGACAAAATATGCCAATAATAAATATGTTAGTTGATTTTCGGAGAGAACTGAATTATAAATATTGAAGCAACAAATGATATCATGATTTCATAAGGTTAAATCCTCTTCCCATTACTGACTGGTATTTTGATGTGATTCATTGTCTCTTTCTTCACAGAGTATCTGTGCTGATATATTTTAAATAATATACCTTGGGAGTGAAAAATATTACCAGATAGGAAATCAATAGGAACATTTATTCTTATTGTTCACGTCAGTTATTGTTTAGGGGACATTAAAATGACTAGTGCTTATACAACAGCACTTGCTCTCAGACCATTTCCAGTAGTGTCAGATTTTCGTGAGTGATGCTTACTAATATTTTCTTGCTTCGTTCCTCAGGAGAATGAATGAGAAACAGTAAGCATTGATTCCTAATTTGGGTAACTGAGTGAATAGGCTGAAGTGTGATGAGTGTTGTCAGAACTGATTATTCCAAGGTCTAATTCCAAAAAGCTTTAGCTCTTAAAAGAAAGAGATCCTAAAGTATCAATTCATCAGAGCCACAAAATGTTCTTGGCTTTCCTCTAAGATGATCCAGTTAGCTGAAGTCTCTAAACGTGGATCTCTCACTTTGTAGATTTCCATCAGGCTGTGCTAGCCAAGCAGCAATTCCCAAGGAATATTCTTGCTTCTGAAATGCCCAGTTAAGTAGTGACATTGTGAAGGCAAATGTGTGAAACATCATGCCAGTGACTCATGATGTCATTGCTAGCTGAATGATGAAAGGTGCCAACCTGATGACCTGTCCAAAAAACTGTTTGTGTTTCTTGTGCTGATCAAGTGCACACACCAGAAAGAACTTTTAGCTCTGCTATTGGCTAAATCCCTGGAGATGCTGAGTGGTGGAGGCACTTACCATGCCAGACCTTGATTTGGATGGTCCCCAAGTCACTTTTATTCTAAGAAGGCCCTCAGAGAGAGGATTTTATGCCAAGTAGTCTGTCACTGGCAGCACATTTGCATGTGGAACCAATGACTGAACCATAAAAAGTAATGTGAAGAATAGCTGCCACTGTGTGATTTAAAACTCCCTGAGCAGAACAGAAGGAGATAAATGAAGCCAAGAAAAGTGTCTTTGGAAAGAAAACAGCAAGAATGTTGCAGCTGAGGTAGAAAAAGCAAGGTCTGAGGTATGTGCAGGTGTTACCAGACTCAAAGATCTAGATACTGTAAAAGGTGACAGCAGCAAAGATGCTGTGATCCTTTCGAATGTAAAGAAACTGAATCTGCCTGTATTTCTTACACATAGGGCCTCCAGGTTCCAAGGACTCCCCAGGTATCCGGCTGAAAGACTCATGAAATCTTCTAAATGTGGACTACAAGGCTTCTTATCACAGCACAGTTATATACTATTTAAATAAATTGCCTCTGTCAGAGGGCAGACTGTCTGTTTCAGGGATGGCTTCACTGGCCTGATTTCTTGCTTTGCCAACCATGCTAGTGGAGCTGCAATTTCTTTTGAATAATGTTTCTTGAAAGTTGGGTATTAGTGTAAAATTACAGCAAGTCTTATAGCTGGACAGCAAAGTTTTACTATGTTTAGAATTACATTTATTTTTGTGTTATTGACACCTATAATTAATATCCATTGAGAAATCTTCCATACTGAGAATTGCGTAAGACTCTTATTGTGGCTAATTTATAGACTGTGTTTGATTAGAGGCTGTGAAGCTTCTCAATATTTCTGAGATATATGAATGTATAAAAAATATTGAGCCTGAAATCCAAATGATGGTGAATTTCGACAGTGAGCAGATTTTTCAAAACCCCTGCACGATTTGCCTGGCTAAAGTTACCTCATTCCATCAGGTGTAAGTGTGTAAACAATCGGGGCTTTCACTGCTTACTCATTTAGGTTCAAATCATGACACTAACAGCTGTGGAGGTCTGTGTTGCAGCCTTGCTCTCAGGTCGTGTTTTCCTTCAGTTTCCGGGATACTTAAGAACCACCTCCAGTTCTTTGCTGCTGAGTGTGTAGTTAGAAGTTACAACACTTGAAGAATTAATTGATTGCTTCCACAATAATCATTCCTTGTACTTACACAGCTGCACACAACTTACATACTCTAGCTTCAGAGGAATGGTGGTGTCCTGGAGTTTTGTAAAATATAGTGAATGAGCACCCCAAAATACTCATTAGGATGGAAAAAGTCAGCTTGAAAGTCCAAGGTTTATTCCCTAGAAAACTCAAAAGTTAGCAAATGAGCACAATTGCAGCATTCTTGGAGATACTTTTGATATTGCTGTGGGATGAAAGACAAACATTACGTCAGGAAAACTCCTGAGGTCCTTTCTAGTAAAAACATCCACCAAAATATGTCTTCTCTTGGTCACATAAACTTTTTTTTACTTTTAAGAACATGTTAGATGGCTAAATTTCCAGAGGATTTGGCAATGATTAATTTGGTTTGCCTCCATTTTTTGTGTTTTTTAAAAAACCCAATTGATTCTTATGCCATGTGGCTCTTTTTCTGGGATGACTTCAAGCTCCGAAACCCTTTGTTTAACATTTTCCATTTCACAGCTGACAAAAACTTGCTTTGCTTTGTTCTGCTCCCTCAGTGACCATAATCACAGAGCAGCTGTACCATAATTTCTGAAATACTGACAAAGTTTATCTTGGGATAGAGAATTTCTGAATGGGAAAATATAAACTTGGTGATACGCTCTGGGTAAGAACTCGTTCTAAAACAAATAGCTTTTTTTCTTTTGTTTCCCAGCTGTCAGTGCTTGGAGGAATGGAAGAGACAGAAACCCAATTGTGTAAATGCAACACCCTGTGCCTGAATTCATATTTATGGTCATACTGGAATGAAGAGATTTTGCAAGATCATTAAAATCCTGCTCAGCTCCTTCTGATGAGGAACTCAGAATGGTACTACTAGACTGACAAACCATGCACAAGTGGCATGAAGGTTGCTGTTCGTGTCAGCCTCCCTCTCTTCAGGCTATTTGAAGGCAAAATCCCATTCTCCTTTAACTGCAAGTAGAGAGCTGCACTTTCTTGAATCTCCAGCCTTTGCATTTGTTATAAACTCTGCATGGTAAATGTTTGCTTGTGATCTAAACCACAGGAAGTTTTCCATTGTTTCAGCTGAAACAAAAGTCATGTTTGTCTTGTGCAGTTGGGATGCTCCAAAATTCAAAGTCAATCTCTTTACCCAAATTTCAACCTATAAAATGGCTATAAACATTTTGAAAGTGCTAATGTGTGAAAGCTCACAGGTTTTGGACAGGTAATTTTAAGGGTGGTTAAAAGACTGGAGATTAGAGATATGTGTATTGCCAAAGCCCAACCTTTATATCAGTTAAACGCAGGAAAATGACAAAAATATATTTTGTAGTTTATGATAGTATAATCAATTTGACACGATTGTGTATGTTTCATGGTGTTTTTTTCCCCATTCCTAACACAATGGACTAAAATGCAACCTTAGATGAAGACATGATAGAGTCAACTCAAAAGTTGTCTCTTACTTGGGCATTGAGAAAAATCCAGGCTGAAAGAGTTGCTGAGAACAGAAAGAATTTTTTTTTCTCTCAAGCTCTACAGTAACTTCACTACTCAGGCAATTAAAGGGGGAGTTTTTTTTCAAAATTCCATTGACACTGGTTGTGCTCTAAGACGATCTTGCTTGAGCAGGGAGGTTGGACCAGATGACCCATTGTGGTCCCTTCCAGCCCAAACCATTTTGTGATTCTATTACTCTGATCTACCCAAGCAGGAGCATATATCTCCATCCAACATATTTCTCAGTTTACTTATAACAGTGGTTTGGGTGAATGGTGGCAGAGTTGTTAATTAGAGACCAGCCAAATTAGCAGAAGTGTTTGAAAGATGCCAGCAGCACTGCTCCCTTCAGCAGGGTGCAAAGGATTTGCCCTGCAAGGGGCTGTGGCTGGATACCTCTGTGAAACCATCTGTATTGCCCCCAGGGCCTGTGCTTTGACAGGGTCCCAAGAGAAAAAATGGAAAACCCACACCTGCAATGGTCCTTTTTTCCAGGTACTTTTGAGTAAAATAACCCATCTAATCAGGGGTTCTCAGACTGAAGCTGCACAACTTGATATTCGCTCCCATGAATTATCCAACTGTCATGGAATAAAAATGGTGTGTGCAATCTCATTAGCCTAATTACAGTTTACAGAGCACAGCCCAGGCCAAGAGGCATAGCCTAGGTCAAGAGATGCAACTCTAATCTGAGAGGAGTCAGTGGATTTACAAAATACCTTTCTCCTTTCAGTGACCAAAGTCCAGCTCTTCAAACATGTTGTTGCTCTCCGTATTAAGGCGACACCTTTTTCTGCCAGGAAAAAGACACAGCACTGTGATATGAGGGTGGAAAATTAGGCACAAATACAGCAAGGTGTTTGGGGGAGATCAGACAGACTCATTTTTATTAAAACTGATGTTTGTTTGGATGAAGCAGTAAAGCCACTATGAATGAACATTTTCCCAAACACCAGTCTGCTAATAAACTATGAAAAGATACTGAAATTCATCTATTCATCTTTTATTAATAGCTTCATAACCAGGCATAGTGACTCTCCCTCCCTTCTTTTGTGAAGAATATTAACTGATGGCAATTTTGACACTTTCCATCTTTGTTCTTTATAGGCCATTTAGAAACAAAGACTTTAAAATGTGATCAATTGTAGTAGCTTACATGGACAGGTACTCAAGGGCACACGGAAAATAAGATTTTATGCCCTGATACATATACATCATGTAGTGTTCTGAAGACTTGGAACATCTAGAAGGAAACAGAGATCATTAGATAGGAACGTCTTTAGGTCACTATCAATAGTGTATCTTCTTCTTATTCATAATTAACTGGTATTTCCCTCTTTTGCTTGCCTGCCAAGACAAATTGGATCAGATATCTGTTTTTCTGTTATTTGAATTATTTCATTATTCACCAAAGAGGTGTTTGGCAGGGTGGGTAAGCAGAAGAATAATGAAATGAGTTAAGAAAGTTTAATAAACATAAATAAAACTTGAAAACAACGGCTTAAGGTTTTTGAGCCTTGGATTACTTCCATTTTTCACTCCTGTGTGTAAGTATGCACTGCAGCAAACAGAGTAGGAGAGGGAGTGAGCAGAATAAAATTTGCCATAAATAAAAAGGGAAAACCAGAAAGAAGTAGAATTGGATTGACCACTTGAGTGAAGAAACACTTTTTGTCGTAACTCATATTTGGCGAATGCATCTGTTGAAAAAACAGGCTGAACAATATCCTCCTACATTTGAAAGCTTGCTGGTTTTTGAAGCTGAGTAAAATGGGCCAGATAAGTTTCTCATGGGTGCTCCTTCCCATGGGAGACTTGACTTGTTGCTCCTCCATGCAGAAGCTGTGGCTGTGGAGGGTTCTCTGGCTCCTGGATCTCACAGACGTGCACTAGTTATATTTTGCTGAGGTTTGGTTTAGAATGAAGAAGTTACCCATTAGTTGGAGATCCACTGCATTATCCTACAAAGATAGTATTTGTGAGAGGGGAGCACACTCTGAGGCCACACAAAGCAAAACAATGCTAGCAATGAGGAAGAAAGTCAGACAAAATCAGTACGGTTATCAGGAAGTCCTAGCCAGAGGGACCTGCTGTTGGGTGCTACTGGATTCAGGAGCCTCCTTTTTCTCAGCATAATGCTTCTGGGAAACCTGTACTACAACATCTCCTACTCCTACTGGAAACATCTGTCTTGTGTGTATTAGCTTAAAGGTAGAACTATGGGTGTCTCTCAATGGTGGCTGGGATTCTGTTTCATAATTTCATACATTCTCTTGAAAAAGCAGAATCCCTCTTTTAAAATTCCTGTTACTTGTAACAATGGTTAAAACCCCAAATCTCATGACTGGAGGATTGTTATATAGTCTTTTTGCTTGCCACCTCTGGTCTGCATTTCAGACATGTGCTAATGTTCCCACTTCCTGACAGAAGAAAAGTTAAAAGAGTAAGTATTTGTTGGTCCTGATGCCTCAGGTTTTCCAGGTTGATGTATCCCTGTCCCTTCCCTCCAACAAAGTAATTGCCCAAGGGCCAGTGATGCCATGACAATTTTTTTCCTTTTCTTTTATACCCCTGTTATACCTTTTTACAACTTCTGTATTCTTAGTGCTTTAGCCTACATTCTTGGACTTGTTTGTTAAGCTGGGAGACTAAACATTTTAGAAGATTCACAGGTAGGAGTTAGCGTGCCCCAGACCCCAAGGTCCTCTCCAGAACACATTTTGTAAACTAAGATAGAACCATCCAGGGGAAGGTTCCTTGGAGAGGGGGGACCTCATTCAAGCCTCTCATTGGAGAATTTTTGATAAATACATTAATTAGTGAGACCTATAATGTTATACTAGATCTTTGGTGGGGGTGCATTGTGGTGTGCACGGAGGTGCAGTTGACCTAGATGTAGTGCACCTAAAGATCCTTAAAATAAATACCAAAATAAAATCCCTTTTTCCCTTCTAACCGTGTTTGCCTCTTGATTTTAAGACCAAGAAAACGCATCACTAGTAAGTTTTTTTTCCATGCTTTTGTCATTGATTGTATTTGCATTCCTGAAACTTTGCATGCTTTTTTTTCTTTGTTTTTTCTTTTTCTTTTTTTCTTCTTTCAGAAGACTGGCCTATCTTTTGTTTCTGCAGTTTTGCCCCACAAAAAACAATCCTTACTTTTGTGGGAATACAGGTGGATTGGGGGTTCTGACTGGAGCATTCAAATCACTGCAGTTTAAAAATTGCCAGACTGAGGGTGACCTTCAAACAGAAGGTGCAAATGTTTCAGTTTTCTAGCATGTTTTTAAAAGACTTTAAGCCAAGAGCATCCACAGGCAAACTCATTTTGCTCCTTCCATCTTCCAGGAAAAGCTGATTTGATATTTTGTGAGAGCAATGTATATTGACAAACAGAGACCACAATCTTCTTTATTAATGACTGCAAGGTTGTAGTGTGAAAATTTGTCTCAGTCTTCAACGCACTGCAAATGTATTCCTGCATGGCAAGCCTGAAATTGTAGTAATACTGTTTTCTATTATGTTGTAAATTGACCTTCTACAACAAAAAGGCAGCACAAGAGGAGAGCTTGGATAATACTACAGTGGCTTCTTGGATTTTTCAGAGACTTGGTGCTTCCCACATTTGACCTTGTGAATTTTGCAGATAATAAAGAAATAATAAATACTTTGTGCAGCTTAAGTTCAGGGTAGGTTAGATCAAAACTAAAACGGGACTGTGACAAACTGTAGCTGAATTTTAAATGAGTATAAGACTATTATGACTACTGATGTCTTGAATCCTAAGTTCTATATTAAGGTCAAGATAATGGCTTAGTGTTTTATGAGCCTTTGTAGTCTGAGCGGCACCATCTCTTTAATCTTAACTTTGCCTTGAGCCAAAATAAATCTCAATGTTGTAAACTCTATTGTAACATAACTGCCCTGTTCAGGAATGATCATTTTTTCTAAATGTCACTAATGTCTTACTGTGGCAAAACAAGAAAGGAAATCTTACTCCTTCTCTTGAAATGGCAAATCTGGAAGTATTGTAGCTTTCCTGTGTGAACTGAATCTTTATTTTTGAGCATTTTATTTCCAGCATTTTGAGCTGCTTCAGTTATTTTCATCACTGCATAACTCAGGTTGAAAAGAAAACTGACTGCCATCTTCAGTGGCATTCTCTGAATGTGCAGAGCTTTTTTGTTTATGCATTTGCCATACCCCAAGACATATTTGAATAAACCAAGAATGGACCTTGTGAGTGTCTGCCTGAATGTTTGAAAAAGAGCTGCCTGGATTGGATGAAGGGAGAGAAAGTAGCAAGTAGGGTAGAGACTTTATTCCATGAATGTCACAGCCCCATAGTTTTGTTGCCTGAAGCAAGAATATGTAAGACTGTGCCTATGCACAACACCCAGGATAATGGATTTGTCAGAGGAGCCCTTCTATAGGTGATACCTTTGTGATTTTCCTTAGCATTGTGCTGGTACAGTTATTTTCCTCATACTTTGTTTTTGGTACTCTGTTGTCAGCATTTTTTTTTTGCATCAGCATGTACCTATTTAGCATCTGTTCCTTCTTTTCAGCCTCTTAAAAATTGGGAGATCATTTAGAAATGCAGATAGACTCCTTCACAGTTAACTGTGATGGAATTTGTAATTTCATGCAGTGTTCTTTGATGAGACATAGCATGCATCCTGGATTACTTTGCATGTCAGATGATTTCCATGTTGCCACCCATTCCTAGAAAAATTTGATAATGAAGTTCATGGATGGATAGGTATCATAATTATTTGCCAAAGTTAAACAAAGAGCAGGCAACGTTTAATAGTCAATTTAGTGCTTTAGACTGTCCTAGAGAGATACCATGGGGAGAAAGCATTTTTGCTGTCTGTTTTTTCATAAACAATAATTTTATATTTGGCCACTCTCATATTCTGGATGCTGGTCTGGTGAAAGATGTCCCTCACCATGAATGGGAAAGTGGACTAGATGATCTTTTGAGGTCCCTTTCAACCCAAACCCTTCTATGATTCTATTTAGTCTTAGGTCATCCAATCTGCCTCCACAGTGGTGGAGAGAGATGCTTCCAGAGGATGATTTGTTGTATCCCAAGTGGTCTATGTGAGATAGAGGAAAATAATTGTTCTCCAGGAGCACTTGCCACCCTCCATTGCACGGAGGGAACCTTGTCTGGTGTCATAATAGGAAACATAACTGGCATCTTAGTGAGATACCCTGGACTGAAGGGAAATCACTTTCATAAAGCATTTTTTATTGGAACATTCAAGAGTGGGAATATTTACAGAGGGAAGAGATGTTGGGGACTTTAGCACCAAATACTCTGAACCGATTCATCATTTTGTAACCCTGGAGGAAAATCTTACCTCTCATAATAACTTTCCTTGGTACATGCCAAACAAAGTTTGCTGTATTTTTTACCCATAGACCATTGCAATCAAATTAAGATTCTTGCCAATTGCCATTCAAAACCTGAATGGCACAACAATCTGTATCCATTTCTCTTTTTTTTTTTTATTAACTTGAAATTGCATTGCAAAATCCTGGTTTTTATCATCACTTCTTTGAAGCTCAAACCTGCTCTCTAAATGCAATAAAATGTTATTTAATGCTCTCTGCGATGTATATTTATATCTTCAGAATCTCTGTAGGCTGGAACTAGTCATCCATGGCAGACATTAGGTCTGCCATTCTTCCTTCAACTCATTCACCTTGCATCAAGGCAGGTGTGAGGAAAAATTGCTCCTTTTCTGCTGCCATGTTTGCCATCATTTAACAGCCTTGTGTCAGGGCAGAAATGTCTATAGGTTTTGAATCATGTATGCTTGTGAAAATTATTCATTAGAAGTGAAAAAATTTTCTGGTATGATGCGTTGAAAAAAGTTCTTCCCTCCATGGAAATGTTGCTGAACAAATTTAAGAATGTCTTGTGTTTACAAATCCAGTTCGTGCTGTTAAAGCAATAATATTATTCAAGGCTATTTGGTCTGTGCATATTAAAGAATTAGGGGTTTTTATTGTTACAGTAGGATCTTGAGGAAGAAGTTTAACAAAACCCAATAAAAATGGTTAGTGGAAAATGTGCAATCTCAGGCACTGCACCAAGTGAATTTTGTTTTATTGTGCTTCTTTTTTAGTGAAAACCACATTACTTTCAGACAAGGATCTGGAATGCTGTCACCTTTCTCTCCCTTGTATTTCTGACCAATTTATGGCATAAGAGCTTCTGGGTGTAGAGTGCCTTTTAAACGATTTTGTACAGTGCTAGGACAATGAGATTTCAGTCCTATTTGAGATCTGCTGGAGTTACTGTATTGTTAATAGTAATGCTCTAAAAAAGCACTGTTAAAGCTTAAAGCCCCTGAGGACTTTACATTGATGATACCATGCACACCAGTTCACCTCTGCAGAGATCCTGATTCGTGCTCTTGAGGCAACCAGAAGTCTTGCTGCCTTAGGCATTTAAACTGTGTAACTTAAACCAAACTTATTTATGATGATAGATATAAATCTCTGCCCTGAGGAACAGTTACTGTCAAGACCCTGACCCTGTCTTAACTGATCGTGACAGCTACTGTACTTCTATCTATCAGGTTATTCTTCCCAATCCAATTGCAAAGGGAACTGGTTCTAAGAAAACCCTGTTTAAAGTCTGTCTGGTGGCAGAATTTAATAGCTGTTGACATAACCAAATAAGTGGGTAGTAGCTCACAGAGAATAATGCACGTGACAGTATTAGCCACCACCACTGAGTATGGGCAGCTGTCAGGCAGAGCTGCTCTGGACTTCTTTGTGAGCACCATCATCTCTTATGCTAGGGAAAATATTTTGCAGTGGCCACTGAAAACCAGGTCCCCTAAATGCTCTCCTGTGTTGGTAACAGGTCATGAATTTAGAGGAGATATTTCTGTTCCTTGCTTGGCTGGGTGCAGAGAAGAATATGAAAAAATAAGCATTGTGAAGCCTGCAGTATGACAGTGAGAACACCTGGAAAAGCAAGCGTAAAATGTGCTTTCTGACTATGCCTGTGCAAATAAAACACGATCATTCCAGTCTTGAACTAAAGCAAATGTCAAAGGAATATAGAAATTCTGTCTTTTTTTCCCATGTGCAAAGTAAGATGTCCATAGTGACTTTTATTTTATCTTTGTGTTGTTTATCTCTGTGTGCCCATTGGTTACTTATACATATATACATGGTCAAGTTTCTCATTTCACTACAAATACTGGGAAAAGATATAACTTGTATTCCTCTACCATGTGAGGCACACGAATGATAAATTTTCTGCTTCTTAATATTTTTAAAGAAATTGTTAATTGTTTCTGTGTTTTATCATTAAGTGTAAAAATTTGGACCGCTTTTTCTTTTTTTTTCTTGCTTACATATAGCACAATATAACTTTTGACTAGTCTTTTGATCTTAAGCTATTTCAATTTTTAAAAAGATTTCATCTCAGCAAGTAAGTTTATTTCTTTTTCCTGTACCTATTTTTATGTTCAACAGTCCTCCAAATTTAATAGAAAAAGCAGATCAATATTTTTGCAAGTAATTATTATATGTGTTAGAATTCTTGCAGTTGTTCCCACAAGGTTATAAGGATAGATGCCAGCCATTTTATGAAAGAGTATTACTTATACGTGCATGTCACTAGTACATACAAACTAGTATATTTATATATCATTAATATAGGACAGGCTAAGCATACAGACACTTGTTTTAAATTGACTGAGTGATACCCATGCATTATTCCCTCAGAAACCTTGAATGTGCAAAATCAAATGAAATAACAGCTGCTAAGAGTATTCCTGGTTGCTTTTTTAAGGGCTGAGGAAGTTAATGGAAGAACAACCCAACATGAACCAAAAGTAACAAAAATACCAACAGTGTTTGGGAAGTCACCACACTGCAATTTGCTGGAGACTATTTTGGGCAAGAATGGTGCTGTGCTTACCCTGTTCTTATGCTGTTCCCTTTAGAGGGAAGCAGTCACAGCTGGAGTCCAACACAGGCTGGAGGCAAAATTTTGGGTTTGGTGGACCTTGTGCATTCAAAGCTGAATTGTGTTTTCCTGTGCATTGGCATTAGAGTTGTAAAATAGCCTCTACTAAGTGAATAAAGATGCGTGCAGAATACAGGAGCCACTGTCCCAGTTTGTGCCAAAGCTACCCCAGAATATAATCTCCAGGAATGGCCTCTGGACTCCAGGGGGGAGTGTATGCAAGGGCAGGGGAGACAGAGGGAGAGAGAAGAATGGAGAATATAACCTCTTTGAACACACTGTGCACATGCAGATTCATCTTGGGGATGACTCCATGTCACAGGCAGGTACGAGGACCCTCAGTGCCTATAATTGAGGCAGTGAGATGAACACAAAGAACTCACTTTACCACATATGAATCTCAAGGGTGTTTGTATTGTTACAAGTCCCAGACTTGTTACAATCTCTTTTTAAGCATTGTCACTTAAAGATGCAATTAATTAGATGTATTTTAACTGCTTGTGTTAGAGTGGGATGACCCAGGACCCTTCACTGAGCTCAAAGGCGAAGTCAAGTGGGCAGCCCCATGGGCAGCCCCTGGCACTGTGCACCTCACATCTTCTCACCACTGGAGCCCCTCCAGTGCTCGTCGCTGTTCTTCCTGAGGCTTAGGAAACAGATAATTTCTTTTCCTAGTTACCACTACTAATCAGGAATGTTGCTCTCCTCCTTTGAGGTCGCAGAGAAAAATGCTCCCTTTCCCTTGAGCTACTGAGTACTGCCTGCAAAGCAGAAAGAAAAGCTCTTTCACCATAGAGACAAAAAATCCTTGTTTGCTTTGTCTTACAGGACATTTAGTGGTTATGAAATTTGTGAAAGACAGTATGGAAATAATTTCAGAATAATATACACTAGGATTTATAGAATTATTTTTGTACATACAAATAAAATATGTGATTGTAAACAGTTATTACAGTAGTATAATGCTTCAAAACAACTTTTTATATTGGCACCTGAGAATATTCATATTTCTACACAAGTACTTGACAGAGCAGCCCTGTTACATGTATGATGGGTAGAAAACTCTTTCCTTGGAGTATATTAAATCTGAGGTTACATTCTAGGACACAGCTCACAGTCTCTCCTTCTTTCTCTCTAAACAAACTCACACAAGACATGGCATGCACGTCCGTGCGTTCTGCTGTGGGAAACAAGTGCTGAGCTGCCCCTACAGATTGCATATTAAAGAATTTAGCTACCCACGCTGCAAGTGACATAGCTAGTAATAAACCCAGGTAAGATTAATGACAGGAGGCTGCGAAAATTTTCTCCAAAACTGAACCACTTTGGTGGTATTAATAATTGTTATTCATTGCAGGTTAGTTCTAGCAGCACAACAAACACTGTTGTCAAGCTTGCTAATTCCCTGAGCTTGTTTACCCACTTGTTTAAGAAGATTTTGTGCTTAGTGCTGTTTATTCATGTTCCTCTCTATCCTTTTCTAGGGTTGGTTTTGATTTTTTCATGTTCTCCAGAGCAAGTGGATATGTTCCCTCTTTGCAGCTCTTGACATGGCAAAACCTGCTAAGAAGATGGAGTGAAAAGTTTCAAAAATATAAAAGGAACTCCGCTGCCACTCAAACAAAGGAACAATACTGTAAGGTCGTAGATACCTTTGCAACAATCCAGCAGAGGCAGTTATGCTTTGATTAGCTTGAAAAGGCAGAGTCTCTATAAAAAATATAAATAGTTTTTTGGGTTTCCTTTTTTTCCCTAAATCTTTAGCAAATGAGTTTGTACTAGGCTCATTTACACTGAAAACTTCACTTTGGCATTGAAAGATAAATGATTTCCTTATGATAACTACATAGAATATTTATAATATAATTTCTGGTTTTTATATGCCTCTTATTTCCATTGTTTTATGATACTTGAACTTACAGGAGATTTATGAAAAAAATAATATGAAAAGTTAAATAGTGTATAATTCCTCTAACTTCTACACGTACTAAGTTTTTAGAATAACCATGACACTTCTTTATTATCACTTCTCCTCCAGTTCTCTTTTAATGTCTCAGTATCACATAGCTGTCCATATATTCTGGTAACAGGTAAAGAATACCAGTAGAAAAAGATCATAATGTGCTAGGAGGACGCCTTTCTACTTTTATTAATATAGCATCCAGAAAGCCTAACCAGAGTTTGGTAAACAAGATCTTTTAAATTTTGGATTGATTTATCAGAATTCAAGAATCTGATTTCAACTCAATAGAAAATACATAAATAAAAAACCCAGAAAAAGAAAAAATAAGGGAGAAATAATGCAGTGATAAAATACCCAAGGCTTTGTTCATATAAGCCAAGTGTGAGAAACAGACATAGCTGGCTCATATTTCTGGTCCTTTGGTATTGAGTGAGGAGGTTGACTCAAAGAAGCTAAATTAGCCTTTGCTCTGAATTGCCTCATGGAGGAATCTGTCCCTCTGCCACTGGCTTTAAAGAAATCCTGTATGACTAGCTGGATGAGGTAAATGATATGAAAGTTAGCCCCTCAGAGGGTTCTGTTTTCCTTTATGTGTTTTCTGTAAAATCTAAGAGAGGGACTTTGTGTATACGTTAGTGGTATCTAGAATGATGGGAGAGGATTCACAAGAGGATCTCATCTGGTGTTATGGTAAGTTAATGCTAAAATAAGAATTTCACATTTGAAGCAAGTTGTTCAGACTAACAAGAATTATGAATAATATTTACTTAAGAAGATACAGTGGGCCCAGATAGAGTGCTTAAGGGAAGCACCAAGAAAAATTCAAAGGATCATGACCAAGCCACCGAAAAATCAAAAGAAATGAAAATGAGGGGCAGCAGCTAGGATAACCAGAACTGCTCTCCTCTCTTCAAAACCTGATCATGTCAATAAATTTAATGTCCAACATCAATACTGAGATGCTGGAAGAGTGGGAGAAAGCAAAGAAATGCTGACAAAATCTCATCAACATATCTGAGCTACGATCTTGCCCTTAAATTGGATTCCATCACACCATGCTGTTCAAATGACCCCTTCTTAAAAAGACTGCCAAAAACTGCAGTAAGTGGAGACCTGTGCTGGCCTCTGCTTTCTCTGGGTAATATATACCCAGGAGAAAGGAAATAACTCACAGCATAATCAAGTTAGATCTATAATTTCTAGGGTATTTTGTATTGTCCTTTCAGATAATGTAAGGTCAGTGGATAAATCTAAAACAGTAAAATGTCAGAAGAAGCATCAGCATTTTCTTCTGTAAAGAGGGATCTTGACATAATTCAAAACAAAGATTTATAAGATCATGTCCTTGTAAATAATGGTCCTGAATTTTAAGATCAAAATGTTCATTGAGAGTTTAGCTTGGATGACAATCCTCTCAACTATGAACAAACTGGTAAGAATTTCTTGTTTCTTCCCCATTCTGTGGGTACAGGAAACACAGGCCAGGTACAATGTCAGTGTCCAAAATTTGGACCAAAGTTAATTTTTTCCAACATTTTCCCTTATTACTTTGTTTATTGACAAATAAGGTTTCTATCCTGATTCCTAGTACCGTTTGCATCTTGGGTGAGCTACTGGACAATGATGCTGAGGTAGGTCTCTCTTCCACTTGTAACTCTGTTACTGAGCTTCCCCTAAATCTGGCAAGCTGTTGTACTTTTGTAATGCAGTCATTATTCACCGTGTTTTTTGGAAAAATGTGCTGTGATCAGAAGTATCTGTAAAAGAAACCGGAAATTAGGAAGGTAACAGTAATTCCTACCATAAAGGAAAATGACCAATGAAACTTTTCAGAGGATGGCCACAAATCTTGACAATGCAAGGCTGCTGCTGGGGATTGGATTGCTTCACTGAAAAATGTCCTGTCCTCTAGAATTCTTTTCCACCTAGCTCCAAATACTTTTAGCAACAAATTATTTTTGGATGATTTTTCTTTGTATATAGTTTTTGGTATCCTGTGTGTGTATCACAGGAACTGAGGCATGAATTCTGATCTTTTCAAAGCCATAGCTTTCAAGTGAATGAAGAAAGTTACATGCCTATCTATCAACAGTGGTGTAAATACATAAACACACAGACATATATATATATATATATACACACATGGTTAAACTGAAAATAGGTCCCCAAAGTTTTGTCATCATTTTACACAGCTGCAGTCAGCGTTCATTACTTTCAAGATCTAATTTCTATGGTTTTCTGTTTTGGTTCAAAATTAGGAACAAATCCCATTTTGTGCAAAGTTCTTCAGATTTGGTTTCTAGGCCTCAAGGCAGATATGGAAAACTAGGGTGAGACTGTTCCAGCTCACTGGTGCTCACAGGCTGTATGCATAAGCTCATAAAACATGGATTCTGCACATCATCTAAATGATATCACACGACTCTCTGCCAGATGTGCTTATAACTGAGTTTATTTTGACACGATAAGGTGTCATTTTCAGTTCTTAACACCTATGCAGAATCTGTTGCCCTGTAATCCCCTTACAGAACACATATGATCTTACAAAAGAAACTAGGGTGTTTCCTTTCTGAATGTAACAGGCCTTGTATTAAGACTAAGCTGCTTTGCAGGCTTGCACAGAGAGCACAAGCTTTTAAAAGTCCATGTGAAAGTTTGTTGAGAGCTCTGATAAAAATCAGAGCCTTTGAAGTTCATCAATTGCTATTTAGAATAATAGGAATAAGGACTATTCTTTCCTTTTAATTAACATTGGCTGGTGGATGAAGCACAAAGAGATAAACTGTTTGTTAAAGCTTAAGAGTACACCACAGAAGTGTGAGTCAGTATTGTTACTTGAATGCATCGATGAATAACAATGAAAGCCACATAATGAAAAGTTTTTTCCTCTCATTTAATTCTAATATGCCATAATGGAAGCTTGTGTGGTATGAGAAGCCTTTTCATATATAATTATATTGTTGAAAGCCCACCAAAAATGAAAATTTTAAATTCTGAAGGCCGCAGAAGGACAGATAAATGAATGGCAAATTCCACTGAGCATTTTATCAGCTTCCTACCATTCTCTGAACAGCGCCAGATAAAACCCCCAGTGCTTAAAGGTCTTGTGAAAGGCTGTGCATAAGCTTGTAAAATATTATTAATTATAGGAAGTACATCATAGTCTCCTCAAACTTCAGTTAGTTTTCTCGAAATACACAAACATCTCTAGCACTTTTCTATCTGGCCAAGATGGCTTCTTTTAAGATTGAAATTGCTGAACTGTCTTTATGAAATTAATCAGCCAAAGACTCTTATTATTTGCAAATAGAGTTTTAGCTTATCTGCTGCTGTTTTGGATATACTTTCTGTTACAGACAGAGCAGGTGGTGAGACGAGCCCTTCACTCTGTTCAACAGATATCGCTAGAAGACACTGATCTGAACATCTTAGACCTCACCACAGGCACTTGGGCTCAATCTGCTCACGATGGCTATTCATGTCAACAACTTTCAAACTTCAGAATATGAAATAAGGGAAACATGCTATTCTGTCTGTCCTACAAAAGCTGAAAATTCTGTATACTTCAGAATTTAGGAATGTGTTATTAGATAATGAGGAGGAGAAGCAACTTGAAATATTTTTTGGGTAACACCTTGGAAAAAAATTCTAAATCTGAACACTCACGGACAGACACACTGTACTAGTTTGAAAACAAACCAGTGGGAGGTACCAAGTCAGAATAACAATTTAATAGGGAAATAAAAAAAAAGTAAAGGCAGAAAACAGCGGGTTAAACTGACAGAGTCAGGATACAACCTGACACCCTGCTAGTCAGGGTGGTGGTAGCAGTCCAATAAGATGGTGGCTGCAGTCCTCCTGAAGTGATGGATGTGGCTCTGTCGAAGCAGTGATCCTGTAGAAAGGGGCTGCTCTTCCTTGGAAGGTCCAGCGGTGGCTACGTAGCTCCTGTCCTCTGGGAATCCAGTGGAAAGGTTGTCTGTGGTGTTCAGAATCTCAGATTATATCCAGGATGGAATGCTTGGTTCCTCCCTCTGGGTGGAGCATCTCAGAATGGGATGATGAGTCACGAGGCCAAGTGTTGATTGGGCTCATTAACAGAAGATAGTCCGGAGGGAGGAGGCCAGGAAACACTGCCCCACCTGGTTTCAACAGCTCATGAGGATGGTAACAGAATACACTGCAGCCCAGGACACACACACAAAGGGGGAAAAAAAAGGAAGTGAAAGTTTGTTAATTTTATAAACTGAAATTTTTCAAAGATTGAGCATAGCTCATCCTCTCCCTCTGTTAACTGTGGCATGGCCAACAGTTGTTGGGAAGAAGTGAGAAAGACCTTCCCTGAAACTGTCTTTCTTGGAAATAGTGAAATGCTTCAGTGACAGGCATGCTGGCTGAGCGGTGAAGTCAGGGATGGGCTGTTGCTCTTGGGTGCTCCTACTGCTGCCCTCAGGAGAAGGAGAGGGAAAGGAGGAAGACATGCAGCTGGAATGCACACTTCAGGAGAGAGAATGAAAACAAGGACATGAGTTCAGGGAAATATGAGCAAAGATACGGAACAAGTGATATCAGAAGATCCCAGAAGATCACACAGAAATGAGAGACTTGAGCTGAATGGAAATGGAAAGAGAAACAAATTGTGTATAATCAGTGGAGGAAATGTTCTTGCAGAGCCCAGGGCTGAGAGAATCCAGTTGAAGTCTGTCTGTCCATGAGGCAAACCTATTCCTTCCATTTTCAAGTCTTTCTGAATATTTTACAGCAGTTTCCTGAATTGATATAATCCCTGGTTGGCTTGGTTGCTTTAGTTTGTTGGGTTTCTTTTTAATGAGGTTTTTGTTGCTATGTACAAAATTAATTTGCATCTCTCTAGCATTTAACAGGCTCATTGGATCAGCGGTTGGATCACCTGGAGACTTTTGAATAGTTGTGAAGTCAAAATAAAATTATGTTGAGGAATCCATTCAGTGCCAGTAGCTCAGTGTGCAGCTGCAGAGGGAGCTGCAGGTTGAGCTCTGGGTGATGGAAGCCCCAGACAAGAGGACGGGAACTGGTGCCGACCCTTTGCACAGGAAAGGACACAGGGACCCATGGCCCTGCCAGGTGATGGGACACCAGAGACACGGCAGGAGCCAATGACCCAGAGGAGAATCCCCACACTACCACACACACAGACTGTGAGAGTATAAAAGCCCAGGGGTTCTTTGCTTTGGGGTCCTTGCTCAGGGGCACCAGCTCAAGGTGTTGTTCTCTTGTTGCACCATCATTAAGGTCTTTTAAGGATCCAAATGCCTGAGGCTCTGCTATGGGAAACCCAGGGCTGAGTGGGTAAGGAAACCTTGTCTGACTGTGTGGGGTGTGTAGGGAGTCAAGCAAGGTACCCATCAGCTCTCCAGAGCTGCCTGCTGTGAAGGGGCCTCAGTCCCAGCTCAGGTGGTGTGAGTGTGTGACTGCCAGAGCAGCTCCTGGATGGTCAGAAAGAAAAGTTTCCTTAGTATTTACATAGTTACTGTAATTGGAATGCATACTACATTGCTATTCCTACAAGTACTTATGAGAATGTCAACAAAATACATTTTTCTTTTGGGGATTCTTGTGTGTGGAGAAACTTTGTTTTATCTTGGTGCTCTTTTAAAAATAGTTTTACCAGGCTCATGAGCTACTGTGCACATACATTCTCTCTTTTTTTCAAAGGAGAACTGAGAAGAAAGCACTTCCCCATTTTTGCAGTAGAATCATGTATGTGAACAAAAGCAGCTTCTCTCCATCGCAGTCAATCAGAAGTTTATGTTGCAAAAGCATTTCAATTTTATCTCTGCTTACATTCTTGAGTGTGGTTTTTTTTTTTTTTGTGTTGACTCATGAAAGGCATATTACCTTTGTCTTAATATTAAGGTATAAGTCAGGTTTGTCCTTTGCATCACCCAGGCCCAGGCTGATGCTGTTTGAGACAGGTAATGCACCTTCTGTTGATCATCACCACAGAGCGGTGCTGTCTTTACCTCTGCAGCCCTCATGGCTGCTCCGTGCAGGGTTATCCTCTCTCCAGTGCTGCACTTCAGGGATTATGAAGTGGAGGTTAAAAGCCCACAGCATGCAAGATCCACTGCTTCCCACGTCACACCACTGGAGCAAGGGACACATCCTGCAGGGAGCTCACTGAATGGCTAGTCACAACTGCAATGCAATTCCTCTAGGAAGTCTTAATGGTCTGACTGTGCTGGTTTTTTTTGAGAGAGGGTCATTAACAATTCTCTGAAGTGCCGCATTTTAAATGAAAATAAGTTTTCTTAAATCTTCATTATTTTTATTTTAATTTATTTTGCTAACAGCTTCACCTAAGAAGGATAACACTGAGTGAAGTCTTAAGCTGGCTAATTGAATTTTCTTCCTTAGCCTATGGTCAAGCATATCGTGGGTCACACAAACAGGGCAGTGAATCACAGTCTGGGAAGTCAGCTGATGGCTCCAGCTGAGTGTGTTGGGCTTTTTGCCTGCATGTAGGCAGTTTGCTGGATCAGAACCTGGGGTAGGAGCCTTGGATCTCAGCAAGAGATCTGCCTCTGTGCTCAGCTTTTAGCAGTTTTTTATCAGAAGTTAATTTGATTGTAGGTTAATATTCACACTTTTAAAATCAGTTATTAGGGCTTGGATAGCTTGGATACGTGTTTTGTAAACTCCATTTGCACCTTCACAAATCTTAGTGGGAGTTCAGCATTCACTGTGAACAATAAAATGTTTGGCTAGTTTGCTCACAAATTTTTGTTCTTTGCCAGAGGCACTTAAAAAACAATGCTCTAGAAAAATGCCCAGAAATTGTGTGTGTGGGTTTTTCATTTTTTTGTTTCTCTTTCTTAATGCTGCTTTCCAATGCCTCACCCGCTTCTCCCTAGAGAGTGGAGAATAAAAAGGAAGGTTCATATAGTATTCTTCTTATCCTAAACTGACATCCAAAATTCTCTTTTTTGGTCATCAGCAGCTGAAGCAGGTAGTGGAGCTGTAGGCTAATTATTGTTATAGATGAGCGTAAACTGTAGCGAGCTGTCCTCTGTGTCAGTCACTTTTGGTGTTTGTGGCTTGTTTAGAAGAAATTTCTTGTGTCACAGTGATACTGTGCAGTTTCAGTCGGGTTTAGATTTGTTCCAGGACCACTTGATTTGTGTCAAGCTTTTCTGTCCACAAATGCCTGCTGAGATTTTAGAGGGCACAAAAAAGTTCTAATTTCTCAGGAAACGTGTAAGATATTTTGCTTAGCAGATCTGAAGGCAGTTTAAGAGCATTCAGAGTAGTATGGAGAAATGGGAAGATCGGGAATCCTCCACTCATTTCTGGTACCCATCCTTCTACAATCACATGTAAGGGCCAGGTGAAAAATGTCTCCTGTGCTTGAGAATATGAGTATTTCTGCTTTGCCCCCACTGAGGATGCTAAGGATTTACTGGAGATAATGTCTGAGTGGATGTAGCTGTAGGCACCCTCTTGCTGTAAGCTGGACAGAGAGGTGGCTTCAGGCTTTACAGTGTCTTTCTCTTGTATCTAGACAGAGGGAATCTGGATTTTTAAAAAGCTCCTTTGTTTTCCTGAATATTATTTTTAGCTATATTCAAATGACTAAGTCGGAATAATTTTTTTCTGTTAAACCACAGGCCATGGATGAGCTGTAGGAGAATCTGCTTGGAAGAATCTGATCTGCCCTTACTCTCCTGGGCTCTCCTGCTTGTGACAGTTGGGTGAAGTCCATCAGAACTGTACCATTAGGACTAAACATAGAGTTGAGGAACCCGGGGAGGTTGTTTGCTTGTACCTTGGCTGTAACAATTGTTTCTCCAAAATCACGAGATGTTTCCATCTCATCTTTGAACTACCACCAGGGGCTACATGAACAGCAAATGCTTCCCAACAAATTGAATAGCTCTTTTTGAGCTCAGACACCCAGCTGTGCGGTATAAAGAGGAACAAGACTGGAGATGCTCCTCCTCCGTCTGTTTGTGTTGTGTTAGGACCTGCATCTACCTCAGACACAGTGATTAATCATCCAAGTTAGTATGAAAGGTTAAAAATTCCCTTGGCTGCTAAGGCTGGGTCACCCAAAGAATGCTACAAAGACCTGAAAATGGTCCCTGTATTTATTCCTTATGAATTAATTTCCATTTTTTTTTTAATACCAATGAACATTAACTTGCAGCAAATAATCTCAAGACCAGGGAAATGCAATTGTGCATTTCAGAGGCTGGGGAGGAACATAACTTCACATGAATGCTTGACTAGTCCCCCTCACCTGGACGCAGATGGTAATGGAGAGACTACTTTGTTGTTGGGGCCAGCCTAATTTATTTGACATTTTTTCATGTGCGCTAAGGATGAAGTTGTTTGCTGCCAGGGTGAGGTTTCAGACTGTTCACTCTGTCCTCTGCCATTGATCTATTTTAGTCACTGAAAAGCTGCTCTTTGGGATGGCTTCGCACAGATTGTCTGGTTTGTGCCATGGAAAGCTTATGCGGCTGATGCTGGTGCCGCTGAGCGCTGCTGGGGACCAGGACGTGTGCCTTCCACAGGGCTGCTGGGTGCCTGCTCCTGGCACAGGCTTGATCACAGGCTCTGCAGGCAGAAATGATGTGCCGAAATTAGAGTCCCTCTCCTAGTGAGAAATCCGAGAGTTAGACCAGAACTCACAGATTTTGAAATACGGTTTTGAGCTGGCCCCGGTAAAATTCAATTTCTTCTTTTTAGTATTTTATACTAACCTGAAAGTGTGTGCATACATGCTCTTTTTAGTCCTTTGGTTGCCCTAAAAGCATGGCATGGATTGCTTTTAGACAGATTTTTTTAAACTGGTCTTTATAGTGCATATTTCCTTGGAATTAAAATGGAATATTGAAATAAAGCCTAAAATTCTCTTCACTCAGATTTGTTAAGGAGAAAAAAAACCCCGGATAAAATTATATTATAAAATCTGCTTGCAGGTAATGTTTCACTGTATTAACAATAGTGAAAGATTACTATGGATCTTCACATTTATGTAAAGTCTCAAATACAGCCTGACTCTGTTTGATGATGACTAAACCATTGTAAGATACAAAATAAAATTTTCGTTGAGTATTCTACCACTCCTGTTTGGGTTCTGCTACATCTTAGACTATATACTGGTTTCTGCTATAGTTCCTATTTTCATGTATAGAGGAATTAATTTTAACTATAAAAATGTTCCTGCTTTGGTCTCCAGTTGAAAGAAAAAGTGCTCTGTAAAAGAACAAAAATAAACACATTTCTTTAATTAAAAGCAATATTTTAACATCTCCCACACTTGAACTGAAATGACAGACAGTTAAAAGCTAAAATTTGTCACGGAAAATTCCAATCTATATTAATTTCTTAAGCAGATTGTCACAAAGACTTGAAGTTTGTCTGCAGCAAAAAAAAAATCAATTGAATGAAACAAAAATTATTAGACACATAAATTCAGCAGTTATTTTTTTTTTAAGTAGGAATGTTAATTAAATTTTTCAACTATTTTTTGTTACTAAGCTGACTTTCAAACTCACCTGCCTCACAGGGCAGCTGCACTAGTGTAAGTCCAAAGTCTAATCCAAGTACTGCACTTGGATTTGCAGAGACACCATCCAATTACTGTCTGAGGATATTTGCATCAACTGGGACTCATTAACAAAGACAATTCTGCTTTAGATGTTCTTAATTTGGTTATATATAGAAGTCATCTGAAAGGTTGAAGCTTTCATCACACAGATGGAACGATTTCTAAATTTGTACCTTATTTGTAATTTAGTTAAACAGTACTTATATGCATTCACATTAATTAGTTCCAGCTCAGGTCTTCTTCATTAATTAAACATGGAGTTGCTGAAATCTGACACAGCTTGTACCAAGTGTCACACAACACTGTCTGTCTGGGCACAAGTAGCCAGCCTGTGAGTTCCAGCAGCAGAGAAGGCAAACCCAACTCTTGTCAGTGGCAGTGGCTGTGGAAAGGAAAATACATGGGCTGTGTGGGCAGAATTCTTTCTTATCCACTGTCTCTCCCTTTGAGTGCCTTTGCTGATCAGCAGCTGCCACTCATTTTTCCTGTAACCTGTTGAGATTTTTCTTTAAGTCTTCACTTTCAAGTTGTGTTTTCATCTTATGGAATTGTTCCGTACAAAGCCTCTGAGACAGGCTGTCCTATCCATCTATGTGTACACATCGCTAGTGCAGGTTCCCTTCACATCTTTATTCCTGGAATCTCTTCCTCTGGCACCTGCTGTCTTGCCTTGCTCACATCCACTCACAATGTTGCTGCAAAAATAATTTCTCTACTCTACTAATTTGAAATCAACTGTCTCTTTCCATTCCTTGGCTGCCATTCCTTCTCTCTCAAACAGGAGTTGCTTGTCTTTATTTTCAAGGCTTTTTCTCATGTCTCTCACATTTTTTGTTTACTACTGAAATGTCTGTTTAAATCCTTGATTGGTTGTGATGCCCTGATGAATTGGAGATGACCACAGACACAATTTTGGTGTTTTGAATCATCTTTTGACTTCCAAATTTAGATTGCAAAATGCCGTTGCGAAATGAGTCAATTTGTAGGTGTGCCCTCACTCCCCCGCTGTATTCAGCAATTACCTCCAGGTCCCTGATTCCTTTTCAAACCAAAAGTAGCAGACTTGAATTGAGAAAATGTTAGAAGCTGGAATTTTAAAGACTCAAGCACTCTACTGCGAATATATTCAAAATGAAAATGCATTTTGAGATTTTACAGGCTGTGGAAGCAGAACAATGTCCATTATAAATAAATTCATAGTTTTCTTTATTCCATTGAAAAGAACACAAATTCAAAGAATGAGAAAGATTACATGAGGGAGAGGCTTGGATTCAGGTGGCCTAATTTCTGTCTGAGTTGTGAAATCTCCCAGGCCCTCCCCTTAACCCCAGGCTGTTATTCCCAGGAGCTGGTGCAAGTACTCCTAGAGCATTTGGTGGGCCCAGTATACAACTGTGAAAAGTCTTGGTTCCCATCCCTTCTTCACCTCAGGAGAGGGAAAAATCCTGTCCAAGCATACACCACTGCACTAGCTAGTGCATTTACTTTCCAAACCTGCAGGAATTCACTTACTAATTCACTCTTCAAAACAAGATTTATTCTGCAGAGTCATCTACTTTAATTACTATTTGAGCTTTCTAGAACCACAGGTCTGGGTAATTATTTTCATTGCCTCCCCTTGGTTGCTTATGCTGTATAGATTTGCTGTTTAATGAGTCACTCAGAGGCCAGAAGGAAAACTGAACTCCTGAAGTATAGGGTGCCTAGACAAAAATGCACAAGCAAATATTTCCACTGTAAGCAAAGAGACAGTGTTTGCTTGTGATAACCTGGTTCTGAATAATTTATTTCTAAGCTTGATGTGAGGTAGACAGATCTTATCATAGGGATGAGAAAGAGGGAAAAAGGAAAGCAGTGATAAGGGCAGTGATTTCAGTCATTCATTTAATTATTGTTATTTAGAATGTTGAGAGCAGAGCCCCACTGTGTCAGATACTGCTAGTGTATAATAGGAGACAGAGAGTTGCTGCAGTATAGCTACTAAACAGGTCTGTAATGGCAGAGATAAAATGTATACTTTGGCAAAAATCATACATGTATGCACTATCCTCACATAATTGTACTTGGCACAGCATTTTTTTTTATTGGCTGCAGTTTTTCTTAAATGTTTACGTTACAAGCAGCTGATTTCCACTTTTCATTACAAATACAGTCAACACAATTATGCATACAGGATTTATTTTATTGGTGGATTTACTGTATCATACATGGGGCAACGTGCTGACTAGCTGTGTGCAGAGCCAGCCCTAGGTGAGGGGTGTTAAACTTGGGTGTGATGCTGCACAAGCGTGACCGTGCTGGGCACAGGGCTGGCTGAGGTGGTTGTGCCAGAGCCACAGGTACAGGTGACCGTCTGTGCCAAGCAAGCTTGCCAGGAGAGCACACAGGCTGCTCAATCATTCCCATGCCTCCCAATCCTGGAAATACTTTATACAGATAAACTACAGAGACTATCAGCATAAGAAAGAAATCTGCCAGAACCAGGTTGCTGCTAATAAATTCTGCCGGACATGAGAGACCCTGAGTTGTTGCTGCACAGTATTCTTCATACCTTCCCTTGAACCTTCAATTTCCACCTTTTTCTTCAATTTCCAGAATGTTCCAAATGTCTGTGCTTTCTGATAATGTAGGATATGCTACAGGTCTGAATAGGAAAGTTTTCCTATTCTGTGGAAAATTTCCTTCTGTAACACAAATCGAAGTCTTTGATGGTTGACCAAAAATTATTTCTCTGTTTCACAGACTAAGGTTAGGGGTAAATGGCATCTTACATTGATACTGAGCACTTTTCTGATTGAGTTTCTTTGTATAATGTCCTTAGAATGTTGGCACTGATTGAAGAAGTTTTATGAAATGGAGATGACAGAGTTGAAGTAATGGTGTGTTTCATGATTTTGTGTAGAAACAGAGAGAGGAATTGAAATGTTGGGTCTGTGCTTTGTGTACAAGGCTGTGTATTTTGTGTAAGTATTATGGAAAAAGAGAAGCAGTTTATTGTTTACAGTCCTATACTGTAAACAATATGTACTAAAAAAAGAAACATATGAGTAAGAAAAATAGTTTTGTATTCTTCTATCTTCCATGGTTGTGTTCCCCATCTCTGGTGTCAAGCCTTGTTTTCTCAAGTGTGTTTCTCCTCTGGTAGTCAAAACCATCTCTTTTATCATGTGTCATGAAATGATAGCTCATTCTCTTGCCTCTAAGCTATCACACACACTTAGAAAGAAGCTCATCAATATAAATGTTTGTGTCTATGTCTGATTGGTTTCTCATGTTTAAAAAGGAAGAAAAGGGAGATTGATTGCAGATACCATAAAAGTAATGATGCGTTTAATGAAAACATACATTTTATAGGAAAAACACTCTTAAAAATTACTTGAAGCTGCTGCATATGAGTTAATGAAATTAAATGACCTTCAAAATTTTGCTAATTTGACCTCGGGTTATCCCTTTGAGCCTTCAGCCAGTTTTACATTTATTTGCACACATGGCATTTATTTTTGTATATTTGGTCTGTCTCGAGAGCTTCTTTCAGCTCTCCTCAGTGAACAGTGTGGCTGCAGAGACACACTGCAGAGGTTACGCAGTGTGAAAACCAGGCTGCTGGCTGTCTGGCTGTCCCTGAAGAGGCAGCTACCCTTCCTTCCCCCAGTCCTTCATTTTATGGCATTGCCATAAATTTGCCTGGAGGAAACAATGCCCTCTAAATTGTCTGTTGCTAGCTACTTCTTTTCATATCAAAACCAAACTGTAACCAGGTCCATCCTGAAATGTGTCTGCACGGCTGAGTTTTCTATGGGAAATATGTCATAAAGTCTCTACAGAAGTAAGTAGCAATACGGCATAATTTCACCTCCAGCTGTGCTGAACACTGGGACTGAGATTGCATCTGCTGTCAGGCTAGTCCACCTCTCTGAGGCAGTGCTTCTTCATGGAAAGGAACACAAAAAAGAATACAAAGTGAAGATTTTGGTATGTTGTAAGTGTGGTGGTACTGATGGCATCCACCCTAATGACCACTCTCATGCCAAGTGATACCGAAAGGCTCATATTCATATTGGTCAAAACTCTTCTTCTGTACAATGGATGAGTCATCTCAGTACCTAGCATTTGCAGTCTGGTTATGCAGCCCTTTGGGCTTTGAGATGTTGTAGTAGTAATCATTAATTATAATTATTAAAATTAATTACTAATTAATAATTGATTGTAATGATTACTGGGGTTTTGTTGTTTTCAGTTACACGTAAGTACCGAGGAGGCTGTGCTGCAGCATGCAAGAATGTTTTTTTTTTAGTGTGATTTCCCAGAAACCTGTTGTGCAGCCTCAGCTGTGGTATAAGGTGAGTGGGGAAGTTTGTGACCAGGATCAAACAGAACTGGGAGGTGGTGTGAGGTGCAGCCATGTGCTTAATGTACACAAACTAGTCCCCAGAAAGAACTGTCTCCTGAACCTCATCTGGATTTCTTCACCAAGGGAGGTGGAGCCTCAAGGGTGAGGTAGCACATGCATGATGTGAACCTGCAGGACCCATCTTCCCAAGCTGGTGCAAGTGGCTGTGACTTGTACATTGGCTCTCAGGTGGGATGGATGTGGTGCCACGTGCAGCACTAGGACAGATCATGTCCCTTTTGGAGCACAGACAGTATCATGGCTCCCTGCTTCACTGGTGTCTTACCCCCAAAGAACTTCCTCATTCATTTATGCTATAAAACACTCTTAGGTATACTTGAAACACCAATTAAACTTACAAGCAACTGAAAACTCTTGTCCCGAGGGCCCTTCTGGTGGTCCTTGGTGGTCATCAACCCCAAAGTTATACTTGACCACTTGAATTCATTGTTTCTCCCCAGATTTGGAGCTGAGTTGGCATTACTACTCTGGTTCACTACTTTGTGTCCTGTTTTTGGTTAATGTTCAGCACAGTTTGCAGAATGAGCATTGTATTTTTCCACCAGCTGAGCAAATAATTCTTCATCTGGCAACAACTGGGCATTTAGTATCTTGTCTGAGTAGCTGGAAGAACAGTAGGGATGAAAAATCCCTAGTGCTGAATGAAGGTAAAAGTCTTGACCAAAAGACTCAGTCAGATGGTACCTCTCTCACCACCACTCTGGGAAATGAATTCAGCTCTTTACAGATGCATATTAGGAGAGGCTACAGTTGTCCTGAAATTTCAGCACAGCTGCAGGTACCTAGGAGCTGAGACATCCTGCTTTTCCTCAAACCATGGCAACATCTGCAAATACCAGACAGATACCACAGTGTATTTATTACAACAGGGGATCTGTCTGGGAACAACAAAGAAATGGCTTGCCCCTGTTCCACTGGAAAGGGTCTGGAATGGAAGATGGCAGATGTGTCATTCAGTTCTGCCTACCTGTTATGGCCTGATGTGGCAAAACCTTTGTGTACAGTCCTGCGAGCACCCAGCTCTCTGAGAGGTATCACCTCATATCTGAGTTCACAAACACGGAAGATTAATACCGTAAAAAACCATGAGAATCTGACTACAGTCTGCTGGTCACAGAGAAACCACCAACAGGCAATTGAGGGACAGCACGAAACTGAAGCACATGTCTGATAACCCTTACTTATTGTATTCACCTAGCTTCAGACCACCAGGCTGCTGGAACACTAATTTAGTGCTGGGATATACATATGTATGGGGTTTTTTGGGGGCGTGGAAGAAACAGAACGGAAAGCCTTGTTTCATTTCAACTGAATTAAATATCTTTGAGTAAAACAGAAAACTATAATTTGGCTGTATATTTCTCTATTTCTCTCTCATTCTAAGATTTCTGTATGAGGGAAAATACTAGACTGTTTTTAAAGTGGAAACAGTGGTACTCATTCCCCTTTTAAGATGCATTGTAATGTCCTGGGACAGTGCTTTGCAGCATATCAACACTATTTTACATTGCTCTAAAATTATAGTAAAACTTTTTTTGACAAATCTGTTTGGGTGTTTTTTTTTTAAGACAAGCTTTTGCAAGAGTTTATGGAAAGACAGTAACACTTAAAGTGTGGTCATAAACCACACGAAGGTCTTTATAATTCTACCACAAACCCTAGCTTACTATTTATACTTAACTCTCACCCTCTACTGGAAAATGGTACAGGTTGCTTTTGTGGCCGCAGCATGCTGCCTTATCTGCAGTTTGAGGTGCATAGAGATGTCATCTGCCCTCAGGGAGATTCAGATATCACTTCTAAGCCTAAGGTCCCACCTGTACTGGGTGAAGAAACCAGTGGAAGCGATCCTGATAAACTCAGTGCAGGATGAAGACTGGCCCCCTATTGTTTGCCATCCCACAGCTGCTCCCTACTGAATGGTTTTCTCTCATTTCACCACTTCTCCTTCGTCCCCTCTGAATGCCTGTGTCTTCCCTGACAATTTTGCTTGCTGCCTTTGTGGCATTTGGGTCAATCGAGTGCCTTAAGGTGAGCTGAGGATTTCAGATATTCATGATCAGTAAATTTCACTGTGCAAACAAAATCATAAATCCACAGTGCGTGGGCAGAGTTGTCACGTTTCAGAACGGAGCTGCTTTTGTTCCTGAGGCGCCTATCGAAAAAGCAGCATGGACTCTCCATTCTCTGGGCTCTTTCATCTTCTGACGGTGAACTATGGACCCTGAGTATTTTATTCTGGCATCCACAGAATTTACAATGCCCGTTTTGAAGCAGTCTTCCTGATAAGATGTATTGAGGAAACAAGGAAATAAAAGTAGACAAGATACTTAGTTCAGGCATTTTTCTTCACAGGCAATGAGACTGATACATTTTCTGGCTCTCAGAATAGCACTATTATCCTTTTAAGAAACTTTAGAACAGAAAGAGGCTGAGGCCCATCTAGGTCAATCCCCTCTAAATCTTCAGACATGATGAGATTATTTTTAAAATATGCAAAATGTAACAAATAGTTTCAAAAATATTAGAAATTTACCAGAAAGTGCTAGACAATAACTTTCAAGAAGCTTGTGCTTCAATATACCTGTATCAGTCCTTGCCATTGGTTTCTTCTTCATGTTACTGGGTGCAGACAAGCTTCTATACAAAATGCTGTATAATTTTAGGCTAAAATTTGACCAAGACTCTACATGGTAAATTCCATGTTACTACAGAATAGCCACAAGCCACTCATTTCTGTCTTCTACACTACAATCTTCTTGTAATGCTGCAAATTATATAGCAATTAGAGATGGAAGAACATGGTCTCTTCAACCATTAGTACTCTGCAATTTGCAGTAGCAAATGCAGGATTTCTGTGTCTACATTAAGTTGTGCATTAGCAGAAAAGAGGAGTTGCAATAATGTGACCAAATGCAGGAACTAGGAAGGAGGTTAGGAAGGCTTTTTGCTGTTTTGTGCATGGTAAGTGTTTTCCCAGATTTGTTTCCAGGTTTGCCTGCTGGGGATATAACACAGTTACTGGCTTTACAATCTGATCTCAAAGAGGTCCCATGAAAACCGGATTTTTGTTACGGATGTCCCTGGGGTTTTTTGTCCATGTTATCTTTGGCTAACACATATATTCAAGAATTTTCTATTTTTTTCTTCTCTTTTTCATTATAATCACTATTTTTTTCTGTGCTTGGACCTACATATCAGGAATTAGCTCAATTATTTATTCCAGATTTTTTCTGTTTCCTGAAATATACCTGGTTCTTCTTTCCAGAGAAGGCTGACCAGGGCATGTCTGCAGAGATCCTCTCCTGCTCCATTCTCTCTTTGATATATTTTACTTGCTCCTTAATTTCTAGGCAGGCTGTTTCCATCTATATGCCCCTATGCCTTCAGTGTAAAAGGGAGCTTCTAGACAGAGAAAGGAGGCTGGCAGATGAAAATGAATGACAAAGATCAATTAACTTTGTATTGTTGGTGGATAGAGAGTAGGCACAGGTATGAAGCCTTTTTTTTGATACCAGGAATATTCATGTACAAAATACAATGAACTTTCTGCTTCCTCTGAAGTGTTTGTTCCCAGTGTGCCAGCAGCTTCCCTCTGGCCTCAGTTCCTCCCTGGTACTTGCAGGGAGCCTGCGTGCACAGCCTCAAATGAGCCCTTGGAATGGTGCAGGGTACTATCTTTCTAACAGGTGATGGTGCTGTCAGACACACAGCTGGCTGGCTGCAGGCACCCAGGAGCAGTACCGGCATAGTCCCTGTAGTAAAGTTACTAACCTGATAATTATCTCAAGCTACTCAACCTTGCATGCCTTCAGCATCTCAATAAGATGGAGGCAATCTTACCGTGAACTCCCACAGATTCTCACTCCCTTTGCGACTGTCAGCGATATTGCTTTTCCCACCAGCTCCTTCCCAAAAACATTCACCTGAGAACATGGCTCCTGCAGGCAGTGTGCATGTGTTTGGGTGTGGGGGAGCCCGTCTGCTTACAGCCACAGCAGGCAAGGGGTGAGGTGCAAGCCACGTAAGCCAAGCACAGCCAAGAAGGGTCACCCTTCCTGCGCAAGGCACAGTGAAACGCAGGTGCAGCACAGCCCACGCTGGCCATGTCAGACACAGCCTCTGGCAGGCTCCATGCCCTCGCTGCCTGAGCTTTGTGGTTGTTCTGCACCTGCATTGACAAGGGCAGTGACATCCAGCATGCATGGCCAGGGACGTGCAGCAACTGGAAGATGTAGATAGAGAAAGATGCTCCTGCTCTCAGCCCTACATCTCATCCTCCATGCCATTCTCTGAGAATTGGATGGCTGAGATTCTGTTGCAGGAAACCTAGGGCATAGAATTTTCTTTCCCATCCTATGGTGGTTTGGGGGATGGTGACAGGGCTGCCTGTGCTACTGGGGGCTGAGTGACTCTCACCATGCTCTTACCTGGCAGGTGTCAATGTCTCCCTCTGGGTAGCCAGCACAAAAGTTGTGGGTGTGGATGTCCCCCATATTTCACTGGCTGCTGTTTAGAGCTGGACATCGATGAGGTGGATCTTGGCCTCCTGCAGGACACCACCTGACCTTTGAGCTGCGAGCACAGAAAGGAACGAGCACCCAGCAGGTTGTTGTCAGTTGTCACCTGCCTGAGGGTGACCCCCTTTCCTAGGGCTTGGCTTTCCCTCTGGAGACCTGCTGCTCTGTCCCTTCTGTCTGGCTTTGGGGAGAGGGACAGGTCTATCTCTCCAGAGCCATACATCCCACAGCCTGACTCTGGCTTTGGCTTCTGCTCTTGGGAGACACAAACCTGTCTCCCCAGTGCACCGAGCTTGCCCTCAGGACTCAAATCCTCTTTGGGAACTCACCTCTCGCAGTGCTGGAACTCCAGCCAGAGGCATAGCAGGTGTTGTTAGTGTGGAGCCGGGCACACAGGCCAGCTCTAAGTAGGGGCTGCACTGGACAGGCTGCTCCCATTCCAGCAAGGTAATGTCATTCCTCTGATGGACAGCACTGTACTGTTGGTGAACCAGCTCAATCTACTGCACTTGGGCCCCAGGGCCCAGCTCAGTCAGCTGCGTGACCCTGATCATCACATGCCACATGCCAATGTTCCTGGAAGGCAGACGGAGAAAGGGGTGAGAGGGACCAGAGCCATGAGCTGCAGCTGGCCAGCAGTTCCTTCTGCTTCACAAGGCAGAAGCTCCGGGAATGTTGGCTGGAGGCTGCTAGGAAGCAGTGACTCAAGCCCAGCCTTCTCCTGAGCAGTCTCTCATCTGGACCTTGCAGTGCCAAGGCACTGGGTGCACTGTAAGGAGAGGGGATGGGAACAGCACATGGTGCTGCCAGCAGGGCACCTGCTCATGTTGCGATGTCCCCATTTCCTGGTCCTCCTTACCTGGCCTTGATGAAGCGGTGTGTTGCGGTGGTGGCTGATGCTGCCCGAGCTGTTGGCGAGCCACAGGACTGAACCGCAGCATTTAACTCGTGGTGGGCCGCCTCAGAAGTTTGATATCTCCCTTGATGGTTAAGGTGAGCACCCACACACCCTCATGTTAACCACTCAGTTACAATCGGTTCATCATTTCCCCGCCCCATTTTATGCATAACGGCTTGACTATGCATAAACCTGTTGAATATGTATAAGTTCTAGAAAGTTCTCTGTTATTCGATACCCCATTGGTTCCCCCCTCACTGCTCCTCCCACCTTGTCTCTGATTGGTCCGTTTGTACTCTCCCCGCCCCTTTGCCTAAACCTGATTGGTTAATTGCACCCCTATAAAACCCCTGGACCCTCGACTGTCAATGTCTTTTGTCACTGGACCCTTTGCTGGGATAAACCGTTCAGAACCCGTACAAAAGACCCCTCTCTGTCTCTTCGTCTTTGGTGTGCACACCTGGATATAGCCGCTTGCATTTGGGCCTGTCATCGCTCCTGGGACTGTGAGTGTTTGTGTGGTGGCTCTACAGCCCCTCCTGAGGGTCGCCAACCGCAGATAGGGACTTCAGAGGTCTCCAGATCTGCGGCAGACACTCGGGGAAGGCACAGCACTGGTCCTCTCCCAGATACAGTAGCTTGCGTCAGCGGTGGGCTGCTGTGAGGACCCACTGTGTGCTGATGAGGGACCCTTTGCACATACGCTGCTTGTCTGCTTGCCAGGGATGCTGATGAGCCAGGGCAAGGCCCCTGGCTGGGCACCCGTGCCACCCACAATGTGTGTCACACTGCAGTCATAAGCCATGGAACCATATTCATAAGCCATGGACAGGAGCCCACAGGTCCCTCTGTAAGCAGAAAGTCATCCCTGTCCTGCTTGATGGCTTGCTGCTGCTCAGGCTCAAGGTCAGCTCTCTGCCCTCCCCACCAGGCATTGCACGAACAGCAGGGTAAGGGAAGGTTGTGGGATGTACATCGGTCCACCCCAGCACCTGGGTGCTGGCAGGGAACTGCAGCTTCCCCATGCAGCGTGTCCAGGGGACAGAAGCAGGCACCTTCCAGGGAACCCCCTAAATATCAGCCAAGCTCCCTTCCAGAGCCTGGGGCCACTTGTCCACAGGTGTTCCATGTGCCCAGCACAGACCCACACAGTGCCAGCAGGACAAGGCACAGCAAATCCATCACTGCCAGTGGCACTTGTCAGCTGCAAGAAGTGGGGGTTCCTTGCCCTCAGCACGGCCACTGCCACAGTTCCTGCTCATTGCCCACAGTGCCCTCAGCTCCAGGGCTGATGTTACAGAGCGGCTGGTTCCGGCTCCCAGGCCTCCCAGGCAGGGGAAGGGATGGAAGTTGTGGGGGAGAGGAGCAATGCAGAATCACAGAAGTGTAGAATGGTTTGGATTGGAAGAGACCTTTAAGATCACCTAGTTCCAACCCTCCTGCCATGGGCATCTTGGGCAGGGATACTTTGCACTGAGCCAGTGTGCTCGGAGCCCTGTCCAAGTTGGCTGGGAACATTTCCAGGGATGGTGCATACACAGCTGCTCTGGGCAATGCATCCCTCTCTAGTTTTCCTCTGCTTGCCAGGATGAGGGTGTGCAGGCCCTGGGGTAGGCAGCCGTGCCTGGCTCCCAGTGCTGCCTGCCAACAGATCACAGGAAAACACCCCATGGCTGCCACTTTGGGAAGCTAGTTCACTGCCACCCTGCTCTCTGCAGCTGTTTGCCACCAGCTTCTTCCCACAAATAATACAGCTGAGAGTACGGCTCCTGCAGGCAGCATGGGTGCATTTGGGTGTGGAGGAGCCAGTCTGGTTACAGCCATGGTGAGCAAGCAGTGAGGGGCAAGTCCAGTAAGCCAAGCAGGCTCACCTTTCCTGTGTAAGCATGGTGAAACACAGGTGCAACTGTTGACGAGATGGACAATTTTCCTTTTATTCTTTCAAGTACAAAAATTAGACTGATTTTTTCCTGTCATGTTTTATCCAAGTACAAGTCAATTCTGCCATGAATGTGTGGCATTTGGGCCTGAATATACAACATGGAAGATGTCTGTGTCACTGCTCTATAGGATTACTTCTCAGCTGCTGTCAGCCCTCTCTCTGAAGGACTATATAACTGCTAAGTACTTCTCACAAAGAATGAGGCATAGAGAAAACATTGATGAAAGCACAGGTTATTAAGAAGCATTTAGATATATCTGATAAAATTTAGCTTTGCTTTTTGTGTCAGCTACACACAATTAAACAGACTGTATTAGGCTGCACTGAGCTCTGGGTGGCCACACCAGCTGCTTCTGATGCCCAAGTTGCTTGTTTGAAGTTCACTCAGAAATTTCTACAGCCTAATGTAGTTTTCAGTCTGCAGTGCTTTCCCACAGACTGATAGTATTATTCCTGTGAATAAAACCATATGCAATCCCTGCTCTTCTCTAAAGTAAGATTAGAAGGTGCTTAAAATGTACACAGAAGCAAAGCATGCACATGATTAGCATCACCAGCTCCTTCCACAATGGAGTAACTTACCCTGTTTTCACAGCTTCCCTGGAGTCAGTGTGGTCATGGCTAGAAGGCAGTCAACATGAGATCTTATATGTTTCTATGCAAAGTGTTTCTATGTAAGTAAATAATGCTCTGAAATTTCAATTTCAGCTTAGAGCTAAGCTCTGGTAACAGCAATCCCCCTGGCAGTGTTACCACTAAGTGCCCTGCATGTGTCAGGCACCAGACTGATGCATCAGTACAGCTCTGGGCACCCAGGAACCTGCCCAGTATGAGCAAGCTCAAAATGGTCTTAGTCTGCTCTAGACAGCTCACTGATGCAGCTTTGTAGAGTATGAAAATGTCAAACATCCCTTTCTGCAATGTGGGACCCAGCTGCTTTAATGTGCCTGCCCACACAGGCCCACAGAAGCTTGATACGTTAGTTGCATTCTACTTTTCTGTCTAATTTACACTTTGAATTTTTGGAGACTAAGACAGTTACGGCAAATCATCATAGGCTTTTCAGTGAACTGTCTGCAGGAATCGCTGTCTGCTGCTGGAAAGTACAGAACAAGGCAAAAATATATAAAAAAAATGGTATAAAATCTTCTCTTTCTCTCATCCAGTATGTTCTTGTCATTGCCCATCTAAAGACCCAGAGCTCTCAGGCTTCCTACGCTCATCTTTCAGCCTTCCTGGAGGATGATGTTCAGAGATGTGGACCAGAAATAGTTACGGCTTTCTCCACTGTAAAGCATGTTTGCTCTTCATTTCACTCCTTCCTCTCCTCACCACATCAAAATGAAGCCTCTTGTATGTGGTCAGAGCTCCTTGAAATGGGGCAGAATCAAAGTTGCATTTTCCGCTTGCAGTGTCTCTGCTATATGTAAATGTATATACTGGAAACCTCCTGAAGATCCTTAACCAAAAAATAAAAAAAAAAAAGGAAAGATGCATTCAAAATTGCATCTAAAGATTAACCTGCTGACTGATGGATGTATACAACTAATATGTGTATATATACCTGTTATTCTAGTGCCATATGCCCTTTTAATGTTTTCAGTCAGAGCAAGGAAGAAAAGACACATAAAAAGAAGAAAGAATGAAAGACTTGAGAAAGAGGTAAAATCTCCATTTGCAAGCAAGTTAAACTTTTCGGGCACTCAATATTTGAGTTCTTTCTTTTGAATTTTTTTAGAAGTGCCCAGTTTTCAGAGACCACCTGTCCTCCCATAGTGATGGTTACCTGACATGTCAGTGCCAGCTGAGCATCTGCCAGCACTTGTTATTTTGGGAAAAGCAGACCCGATGGGTTTACACTTCCGACTGTCAATCTCTTTCAAGGTTTGCATGTGCATTGGTTTTACTGTTTGAATGGCTTCCCCATCCTTATGATGAACCTTTTTCTCAGTGAGAGGTTGAATTTCTAGTACGGTAATAAACATCCACATAAAAATGAGAGTTCAATACATTTTAAAAGAGAGAAACTTTTAATCATTGATGAAGGTACAATATTTTAAGTAGGTCTTAAAACCAAGAAAGGTCACACATGAATTTCCTCCACCCCTTTCTTCCCTTCCAGCCTTTTTTGTTGTTGTTGTTGTTGTTGTTGTTGTTTTCTGATGCCTATACAGCTGTATTTTTGATACTATGAGGTGGCTAAATTTCAAGGGTGGAAGGTACTTAAAAATTACACCACTTAATGTTCAAATAACCCTTGTGTTTCTAAACCCTTTTTTTTTCCTGTGAAAATTTGTGGTCTGCCAGAAAATAAAATGGTTCTAATTTGCATAACTTGACAAATTTATAATGTGTCATTTTAGTGTCAAACAGGGGAAATTAAAAGCATGTGGTGCTTTTTTTTTTAACGGAAACAAAAGTCAAAACATTTGGAGAAATACCTCACACTGAATGTTCATTGAGTAATACCAGCTAGAAGCACATCTCTGCTGGCACAAGGGTCGTCTGGAAAGCCCTGTTATTGAAAAAGATGCTGAACAACTCGTTTGAATGGGATTTATTCCTCATGCTGATTTAAATTTTACTAGTGAAATACAGACTTTGGATAAACTACATGGTTGTTGTCTTTTCATTTCAGCCTGTTGCAGCATCCTGAGTGTGTGTATAAATATTGGTATCTAGGATAGATGTTAAGTACACATTAATATTTTTTAATTCATACAGTTTTGTGGTATTATGTCTTACAATTAGGTTGAGACATGTTTCAACTCTAAATCAATTCCCAAACAAAAAATAATTGAGGGTACTTAAAAACTAGTTGGAAGTGGTTGATCAGACTCTTCAATTAATTAGGAAAAAATCAAAGAGATGATGGAGCATGTGTTGCAGAATCACAAGTGACTGCACCAAATAAGCTCAAATCAACAAAAAGCTAATAAGAAATCACATAATTACCTACAATATAATCTTGAAAGGCAAGAGGAGTACAAAGTATCTGCTACTTTCAAAACAGAGGAAACTGAAACAGCAGAAAATATTTGAGTATTCCAGTGTGCTTCCCCATCCACAGGAGTGCATCTTTTACATGGAAGTAAAGACAAAGTTGAAAGTTTCATAAGAATACGTGTATTTGTTAGTTAAAAAAAAAAAACCCAAAAGAACTCTTCTCTTGCACAAAAATCAAGCTGAGAAATATGGCATCTAAGTAAAGATGGTGCTTAAATGCTTTTTGCATGTTGAAGTATATGAGGGGGATAGTAGTTGTGTCCAGACGGAGGGCAAAACCATTATCTTGTTGAATGCCAGAACTCACAGCAGTTTTGAAGAAAATTAGAGATTTACCAATGGGATTAAAGTCCAGGGTCCATCTGTATGTAGAACAAAGGAAGGAGCTCAGTCTGAGAAGGAATAAGCTGGCAAAAGCTTTTATGGAATAAACAATGATCACCCACATTTTAACAAACTGTCAGCTTATAAAAAATATCTCTCATTTTTATTTGGCTTGTTAACAGCAATACATCAAGAGGAAATAGCTCCAAATCCCAAATATAAAATGCAGATCTAAATCCTGTCTGAATGTCCTATCCAATAGAACAGCAAGTGAGGAAATAAAATTCCTACTGAAGCATGGGGATAGCAAGGAGAAATGCACTTTTGCTTCAGTGCATTAGCACAGGACTATCCTACTGCATGTAAAAAATCCTACTGTGGTTAAGTGTCTCTGTTTCTGAACACCCTAACGGAAACGATCTTTGGAAATCATGACAGAGAGTAAAATTAATTATAGACACATATTATTTTTTTCCCTCTCTGGTCCCTAATAGACAACATTTTTGGAGCAGAAGAAAAATGTTTTTGTTTCCATGGTGACAATATCCACTCGTCTCCTTTCTGTCACAAACCATGGTTTCTGAGCATATTTACGAAAATTGAAATGTGGGTAACTCAGAATGATAAAGCAAAGTGCAGCAAATTTTCAACTAAATAAATATTTGTATTCAGTCTTGTATTCATCGGCTTTGAAAATTTTCAAGGTCAGGGTATTTGTTTGCTGTGCTGATAGCATTCCCATTAAATACTTCGTCCTGTTCACAACGAGAATCCTTATTTAAACGTGTCTTGAATGTTGCTGATGCTACCCTTAAATAATTGAAGTAATTAAAGCTGGAAGCAGCACTGCATAACATCTTTCAAAACAGCAAAGAATGCCACTGTGGCTGTTGAGGACTTAAGGCAACTTGTATAGACAACATACAAGAACACATGCTGGAAGGGTCAAGTCTTTAATTTATAAGTGGCTTCAGGGTGTCCTTCTTCTCACAGTGGGCAAAGCTAACTGTGCTGTCAAAGTTCAGCAACAGTCTGTGCAGAAAAATGTTGAACTGATGTGCTCGGGCTCTGCTTTCTTCTTTTCAATTCCTTCTCAGTGCAAACCTCTCAGCTACAGATTCAGTCTCTTTCTTGTCTGTTGGACTTGTTTCTCTCTGAATAATTTCTTTACACTCACTGGGCCAGACTTTCAAGTCTTTGCTCCAGAAACATTTATTTGTAGAAGATGAAAAGGTTTTAACAAGAGAAACGGAGAACTGCACCAATATATACACCGTGGTAGAACTTGGCTGTATGAAGCTGTATATTGATGCCAAGCCTCAGCTTCAAAAAAGAAATGCAGTGTTTTTTGTTGGAGTCCTTTCAACCCAAAGCAAAATATGGTGTTTTGGGGGTTTTTTGGTGGGAATTAAAAAAAACTCAAAACACTGTTATCAAATTTAAAATATTACTTACAGGAAATGCTCAATGATCACATTTTCTCGTTAAAAACATGCAGACAAAAAATTTCTCTGGTAGCTTTTTCAGTAACTTTGAAAAAGTGGTTTGAATAGACAAAGCATAAACTATTGAAAGGGCTAGAGCTTCAGACTCAATGTGATGCCTCTGATTGTGTTGCCCTCTTGCCTGCATAACTACTTATGTTTGTGTCCGTGGGGAGCACACTGTGTACACCGTGCCTGCACCACAATGTACGAGCAGCCTCTGTTCAGAGGACTCTCTCTTTAGGGGCACAGCACACTGATTAACTCAGCTATAGGTGCAAGGTGACAAAGAAAGCCCATGTGGCTTTCTTACCTATATGTGCCCCTGCGAGTTTTATGCTGAAGCATGACAGCCCTGGAAGCACCGTGGGTGCTGCAGAGAAGCTGGTTAGACAGATGGGAAGTGGCAGGCAATGGGAGAGACAGAGACTCCACTTTCCTTTCATTAGTTCTTTTCACCTCAGGGTGTTTTGTTTTTTTGTTTTCAATATACTTGTTCTTATATAAGTGTTCTTATTTATCAAATCCAGTACTGATGTCTAAATAAACACCATCTAAGAACATTACAATGCCTGCTCAGACCAGATGAAGACCATCTAAGTTGAAACAAGAAACCAAAGTGCTGCTGTTCCAGGTGCTCTTTGCACAGCCAGCTTTTCACAGGTGGCTGCTGTGCATGCTATGAGATGTCTGGCATCTCCAACATTTGGTATAAGGGAAAATGCCACAGTTATAACTCTAGGGAGTGTGATGTTTTCTGCATGCATGGCTCCTGATGTCAGGCTATTAAAGCCTCTTTGAGAATAAACCTACCTTTAACTGTTGGCAGGATTACGATCCCTGTTAGGGCATGTCTTGATTACCACAATAGCTGTGTTTCACCTCAGGGTACCATGTATTTCAGGTAGCCTGAGGTAAAAATACAAGTGAAAGCATTGCACGAGGTAACTGTGCACAAGGGTGCAGATTTTACCTCCACTGTGGTTCTAGCTTAGAATACCTGATGCATGGTAGAGGATACCCTGAGGTGAAAAGGGAAGTTTTGCTGGCAGGGAGTTGGAGGCCTCTTTCCTGTTTCTTTTTTCAGAAAAATGGCAGAAGCTCTGCTCGTTCCCTTTTGCTATGATTCCTTACATGTGCCCATTTTGTAGTATTTTGAGTTTAGTACTGAAAATGAATCAGTGAGAAAAAAATACCATCGGTGCAACATGATGGATGCAAAAAAACCTCACAACCAAGTTGAGGCACTGAATGAAGAATTACAATTGGATTTTACCTCAAGGCATAAAACCCCTGAAAAATGTGAGTTTGTAATGAAAAGTCTATTGCTGACACAACCTTAACTTGTACATTGCCAATAGTCACACTATCACTTTATACAGCAATTTAATGGCCAGCTTTTTGCCTTGCCAGTGGGAACACAGCCAGTTGAGGTGATTGGGTTTGCATGCTATAAAGCAGCTCAACCTTGGAATCCGTTGATGTAAAAACACTCTTCATTAGCCAAATTTGAAATAATGGACTGAAAATGGAAGCATGTGACTTAAATGTTGAATTTACACTGATGCTGTGTACATATGACTGTCACCTCAGCTCCAGAGTTTAATGGGCTTAATGAGCAGTTAAAATGTTTTAGACAGCCTGCGATGGACATCTGCGGTGTCAGTCAACAGCTGCAGTTGCCAATGTGTTCTTCAGAGTGAACCACATGCAGCAGAGCCTGGCCTGCAGGAGCTACTGCTTTTTGTAGCTCAGGCAGTGCTCCTCAGCTTGCTCTATTTTACTGAGCCATCAGATCTAAACAACCCACCTCCTTTTGAGATGCAATAAATACAATAGTAATCAAATGGCATCTCTTTAGCTATTGATTTTCTCCCTTGCCTGAAATCACCGGAAGCTGGGATTACAGTCTATAGGCAATTCAGCTGTTTTAAAGAATATTTTGCCCTTCAAGTCAAAAAAAGTGCATTGGATTGGGACTGTCAGAATGCTTTGTGAACGAAATACGTTGAAACAATGTAACATTATGAATTGATTAAAATAAAAGAGCCATGATTTACATAAATGTATAACCTGCATAAAAAACCAGAATGCATATGACATGACCATTTTTATATATATTTTTATATATTTACATATAGTATATAACAAGTGTTATATAATGAACAAACCTAAGTGAACCAGTTTCAGCTTTACTGGTCTGATTTTCATTTGAGTTTATTCCTCATGAAAATCTCAGAGGAGCGGACATGTTTTCAAATTCCAGTTTAACTGAAATATAAAATATATGAAATAAAAAATATATGAAATATAAGAATATTTTTCAGCTCACCATAATCCAATTGTACAAAAATCCAATTGTAATTCTTCCAAGGATTCCTAACCAGGATCCTTGAAATAACTACATCACAGAGGAGTGAGCGCAGTCTGGAAGCTGTGATTTTTCTTCCTAGCCTTAATTGCTTTTAAAGACTTTGGAAGTGTCTGGGATGACACGTGAGTGTATTCAGCACAGATACATAGGATGGGGTCTCTGTCTACCCAGGAATTAAAAACCTGAAACTGCCTTAAAAGTGGGTGGTCAGAAACAGGTTTTCAAACCTCCTACCATGTTTAGGTACTGACTTAACTGAGGTTTCCTTTTTTAGGAGGAAGTTGTTCTAGAATTGTGATTTATAGATACTCATGGGCAGAGAGGTGCAAGCAGACAGCAGAAGCTTAATTCTTCTGAGTGTTGTAGGGCCTAACTGCATCCCTCAGGGACCTCCTGCTCTCACCCCTGCCAGTGTTGCAGCCTGAGATGTGTGACTGTGCATCATTAGGTGCTGCCAGGGATGCACAGCCACCATGCACATCTGCCCTGGGATGCCAACACCAATTCATTTTTCCTTTTCTTTCATTCAGCAAGAATCCCAGTGTGAATTAAGTTAGAACAACTGTATTTAAAAGTGGAAATAAGAATGAAAACAATACGACCCCAAATCTGTGTTGACTTTTTTTTTCTGCCAAGCATATCCAAGTGGAGATTTAACTGTATTTATGTGATGCCTTATCAGGCTTCCTAGACACAGAGACTAGACAGAGTAAAGGAACAAAATTAGGTATGTATTTGAAGGGCCTTCAAGGTACACCCTGGGGAGCCAGAGGCTATTGCCAAGATGGACCCCAAGATGGATGACAGGTCACGAGTTTTCCACACTTTTATAAGTTTGGTTCATTTGCATATCAGGGTCAATTCTCCAATTAAAGCCTCAGTTTAATGATGTAATTCCCCTTAGCTACCCCCCCTTCAGAGACTCCTTGGTTTACACCCCTTGGGCTCAGGATGGTCCAGGTGTCCTTGAAGAGCAGTCCGGAGAGGCTTTGTTACGTCTAACTAGCATGAGAGAGCAGAAAGTAACAGGCTACAAGAAGCTTCAAAGTTGCACACTAAGCAGTACAGAGTTTAAAAAATATAAAAGTTAAAACCTAAGGCATCAATGCAAATGCAGCTTTAAAGAAGCTTTTCTCTTAGTCTTAATTATGAAAATCCTCTCGAGCCAGTCCACAGTGGGCTATGTTGCTGTTTTTCGTAACTGAGACAATTTGAGTTATCCTGAAAATCTTCAGCTGCCTTCTACTAGATGCCCGGAAGACTTTGCTGCAGCTCTGCTCAGGGTCAATTGTTCCTTAAACTTCTTTTAGACTCTGTTTGACACGACAAGCAAATCAATCTTTCCAATTCAGGAGCTGATGAGACTCAACATTTTATAAAGTGTTGCCATGAGAGTAGGAACTGAGTAGATGGCTTTCAGACCTATTCAATGTCACTTTACACAGCTAGGATTTCTACAAATGCAGAATACTAGCCTGCCTGAGTCTGCTGAACACAAATAACCAGATCAAGCCAAATAATAAAACATCCTTTTTATAAAGAAATGGCTCTGTGACATTTTCTAGCTTCTCTATCTCTTTCTCTCACTTGGTGTATACATATGCATGCAAACACACTTTGCATTTAAGAGCCATCAGGTGACTGTATATGTATGTATTCTACTGGGCATCACCAGTAAATTTTATACAGCGTGCAGTTTTAAATGAGATCACATGATAAATAATTATTTACAGTTATTTGACCCATATTATTTTAGTAGATTTTTCCAAATAATAGCATCAGATGGTGACATAAATTTATAACTTTGTCTTAGTGCATGAGAATTTCCTCACCTGTCTATCATTAATAGTAGAATCTCCAAGCTTAGTGAAGCAACTTATGACTATATTTTGCAAAGATCATAACTGGATGATCCTTTTGGGGCCGATCCCCGAAACAGTCTCTCTCCTGATAAAGTAATGAGTGAAGTTTTGGTTCAGGAGGACTCCATAATTTGCAGTGAGTGCTTGCTTAAGCTTCAAGATGTAGGATGTGACGCAGGCTCATGGTTGCTTATTTGAATGGGGCTATATAGAACAGGATATCAAAAACACCTCCTAATTTTAGGTGTGTAATTGTGAGGAATCCAATGAAGCAGAAATATATTACTGTCTGAAAATTAGATATTTTAAAGGCATCTCAAGTTGTGCACTAAAAATGCCCTGTGTATCAGTTATTTCCACAACAGAAGTCTGAGGGAAGACAATTCTTTCTGTACACTGTAGGCCAAACATTATAGATCTTCTGAATGTATGAACACAGTAGAGATGAGCCCCTCAGACCTGGCAGTGCTTCCTTGTGAAGATCTGTGCATTTGGAAAGGTTGTTCTAAAACTTCTGAACTTTATTTTAAATGATTCTGGATTGAAACGTGGTGGGGTTTGAGACAAATAGGAAATAAATAATTCTGGATTTTTTTTCATTTTGGATTAGAGACAATTAAATTTCGGCACCAATTATCTAACCCCTCCTCCCCACACACCCCTCAGTTATCCTTTCCACTGTTCTTTATCTATCTTGTTTATCATAGCAACCACGTAAGATTTTTTATTTGGTTTTGTTATTTTTGGATGATATAGTATCCCCCCCCTTTATTTTTGCTGGCTGATGTCAGGTGATGCCCTCCTGTCTCTGTCCTATTTCTGTCCTTCCAACAAGCAAACATGATTTTGCATTTCTGAGAATTATGAGAGTAAAATGCCATAATAGTATGACTGTATTCTTGAGTGTAAAGTATTTCTGAGAAGGATCAAGAGAGACAAACCGAGAGACTTTTTCTTGGTACACCTGCAGAGCATAAATGAAGAAACAGTTCATTTTGAGAGACTGATTGCTTTAGTTATAGGACCACACTTGGAAGTTTACAGATTTTCAGTTTCATGCATGAGAATAGTTTCTTTCAAATTGTTGAATGTAGTCAGTTAGAAATTCTGTATGATCTTAAGGTTTGCTTGGTTTAATTCTGCAAATAGTTCAGCCATCAGAAAGTGTATCTCATGTACTATAAAATTCTAGATTTTATTTTTTCCTCCACTAGCCCTTCAGTCAATGAAAACTTCTGCTGCCCTGTTTTCCATGTCTGATTGAAATCCGAAATTTAGATCACCTAGTCTTAGAATGACTTGTAACCACAGTCATGGGAGTTGTCTGGTCTTGTCATGGTTTAGTTTAGAATGTCTGTCTTTTTTTTTTTAATTTTTATGAAGAAATATGATATCCTAACAGGTAAAACGTATAATTATAGTGTTTTATCACATTATGCAAAGCTTACAAGAGTATTAATGGGTGCTTTTGCATAATGTAAAGTGTAGTTGGAAGTCATTGGGAGAATCTCAATACCTTCCACAACTGAGTCTTAACTAACTCAGTAAATCAAGGCTATTTTTCATTTATAAGAATGCTTCTCTATGAGTTAATTGTCACTAAATACGTATTCTTAATATTCTTAGATAATGGATGGTTTTGGTGCAATATAATTCTTCTGAGAACCATCAGAATCCTACTCTTAAAATACATAATATACTATTTTTATAATTTATTTATTCCATTGAGTAAAACTCTAACAAAACATGCCTATTGCTTAGGCTTCAAATGTGGAAAATAGTATTATCAGGTTATTAAACTGTGATGCAGGAGAAGATAGGGAAGTTAATTTTTCTTCCACAAGATCTAGGGGACTTCAGTCTTTTTTAATCTCTTTGCTGTGATACTGACTGTGTGGACCAAAATGGACACAGACAAAAAAACTAAGCTAATGATAGTGATGTTGAGAAGGATGATGCAATACCAAATTTATAATGTTAAGGTTGCAATTTAGTGAATTCTCTCAGATACACTGCAAATGATTAAATATTCTTTCCTCTTTCAATAACTTATTGAAAGGTGATGAGATTGTAGCATAATACTTGGCAGAAAGACTTCTGAACTCACTTAGTTGTGGTGGTTACATATTCTCAAGTTGTCTTTATCCATATGCTTATAATCTAAAAATTTGTCAGACCCAATAATTCAGCTTCCAAAGATGCTTACACTCAGTATGTATTTAAATAGAGGTATATCTGAAAAGAGCTTCAACCTACTGCTTTACAGAGAAGTCATCAGGAGGCTTCAGATCAATTTCTGTTATAAAAATTCTGTTATTGTACTTCCATTAATTCCTGTAACACTGACCTTTATGACATAGCTTTCCATGCTTGAGAGACTATTTGGATTCCGCAGAATCTGTTCAGCTGCCTTTGGGTTATAAAAGAATCCTATTTAAATATATGAAGTAAATCCTACTTTTTTGTCCAGATAGGAAGAAAAGGAAATGTTTCAAACCTAACCAAGTTTTGCACTTCAAATTGTACAAGTACAATAGCTCATAATGAGCAGCTGAATCAGTACAAAAAAAATTTAAGGAAGTGTTCACATAATCCAGTCTTAGGCAGCGGATATGATCAACTTATTATCCAAACTCTTCCTATTGTCAAGCTCTTCAGAGAGCTCTGATTTACATAGTCTGAACCACCTTCAGAAAAAAACCTGTTTCTCTCTCCACTGCCTACTGGCCAGACTTTAGAAAGAATAGTTGTTTAAATAATGTGGCTAAAAATATGTGGTATCAATAACCCCTTTCATCATAGGACAGACTTTCTGCCAAGCTTTAAATATGTGCCCCAGTATGTGCATGAAGTGATGGCATGCCAGAATGATGTGGAGGACCCAGAGCTTATCATTGGATCTGTGCTGGATTCCACAATATATTGTGGTTTAAAAATGTTGTTTATTTAGCAGTTCTGATACATTTACAAAGAAAGCATGCCTTCTTTATTCTTGAGGAGTGCCCATCAAAGCTGGGCTTGCCAGTGAAGAAAATGAGCTCAGCTCTCCTTCCCTCAGCATATTGCCTGGGGTTGCATTGCTCACTTGACATCGTATGGTGGAGGAGTAGATCTGCAGCCTTCTCTTTATTTTGGGGGTTTCTGTACGTGTGGTACCTTTTTTCACCTCTTTTTTCCCCTTTAGACACTGTCCAGTGTTTCTCAGTGAAACACTCGTGGTGTTTGTCATGGGTTCTTTAGTTTGCATTAAACACATAGATGTGCTGTTAAGAATTTGTTGGGCTCAATTTGAGCTGTATAAACTTGAAAAGCAACAAAAAAATAATACTGTTGCTTAAAAACAGTATATATAGCACATGTAGGTGAGAATTTATACACCAAGTGTTTTTAGCCCAATTTCTGTCATGAGCAAAACAGTCTTGATTGAACTAATTACTGGTTTCAGTCTTTCTTTGTTGTTTTTTTCTTTCAAATGATTTTCTTCAGAAATACCTAATCTTTCTTGTTGTTAATTATAGAGATGTTGATTTGCAAATAAATGTAAATGACACATTAAATCTACACACACAGCTACTCCTTAATTTAATATTTTATTATTAAAATGCTAAGTGACATTTTTTGTTCCTTGTTGGATACTTTAACTTATTCTTTGTGTCAATCTACTGTAAATGTAAATAGAAATTTTATTAAATTGGAGTTCTATTTAATTGCAGAAAATTCATTTTTTATTTATTAATGAAAAAAAAGACTTTTAATAGACTGGTTGCATATTTTTAAATTAAAACTCTTTGTACTATGAGCTAATTGATTTATTAATGAGAAAGTATTCATCGTAACTAGAGAACTAATCAAGTTGCTTATGGTTGCTTATCTCCCCCAAGACTTTAAAATAATTAGCTTTTACTCTTTCATTGCTTGCTTTTTTTTGTAGATTGGATGTGGAAGACAAAGTATTACCTTTTAATCCACTCAGTTTTATACTTTGAATGAGCTAAATCCTGTACAAAACTGCTAAAACAGAATAAAAGGGGAAAAACATCTTTCAGCACTTGAAAAATTGCTGCTAAAATGAACACTCACACATGTGAGGTTTACACATGATCTCACTTGATGTTCCCATCAGTTTCTTGGTTTTACCTTTCATAAAAACTTATCTACAAAACATTCTTCTTGCATGCTGATTTCAACTACTTAAACATTTTTAAACAATTATAAGAGGACTAACCTTGATCATTATTGCAAATTTGACTTTTGAAATATGGTTATTTATTTTTTAAGCTATTTCAGTCCTTTGGTTTAAATAACATTGTCTTAGATTTTAGTTCTTGTGTGGTACTTGAATATGTCTAAACCCATAATAATTTCTTTCTTCTTCAGAGAGTATAGACTAAACCAGAATAACTTACAGGGTGGGTTTTGTTCTGAGGGTGTTTGAAAAGCAACTCAAAGAGACCAAAGCAATTTTGCCACGATACTCTCGGGTACAACTACAACTCCCTAAGTACATAATTGAAATTGATTAAATGTGAAATCAGTTGAATAGGATTGATTCCTATTGAAATCAAGGAGACCATAGAAATGAGTAACAATTAACTGCTTCAGTCAAGGTGACAAATCTCTAGTTCCTAGCTGTACAAATACAGAAATTGAATGCTGTATCAGGAAAGAATGTTAATGTGTATTTTTCCTTTTGAATGCAGAAGTTTGTAGAGAAAACACACTTCTGGATGAACTAAGACAAAAGAAGTAGAGTTTTAACATGGGTGCAGCTGCGAAAAGCAAGGTAAGGTGCTAAACAGTTCCTCTTGTCACTTTGAGGGTCTAAGTTCAGATTTTTAATGATTACATTCGGAATATAATAAAAATTCTGCGAAGGTGTGTAAGTGGTACCTCAGAATGGCTGGGGATAATACCTCCTGCAGACTGTGTGTGTGTGTAAACCTGTCATAGGTAATTATCACAGTAACACCTCTTGCATCACAAGTTATTTTGAGGGAGAGTGCAGAGCTAGTGTGCCACTAGATGCTGCTCTAAGACAACATCTAACAAAAGAAGAATCCCAAAACCCATGCTGTCTCCAATATTGCATCAATCACCACAGTTCTGTTTAAAAATAATTCACAGATTAAATCTTAAGCTTTAGAAACAGGTTCCAAAAATTAAAAAAAAAAAAAAAGAAGGGCGAAAAAGCACATCATGAACTGATATTAAAACTTACAGTATCAGAGCTACTGCATTTCTGGGAACAGAGTCTGAATATGAATGTTATTTTATCAGAAACCTTTGGTTTTGTAAGACTGTCTTATCTAATTCTTGAAGTGCTTTCTGTTAAGCAAATTCACATGCTTCAAAAGAGCAGAGTACAAATTCCTTAAGTCTTTCTCTTTCAAAAGATGAGATTTGTGCCTGCTTGGGGTTAGTGGTTAAACAAGTTTGCTGGTCTTGGCTGAACTAACATGGATCTTTCACGGTATTTAGCTAACTTCATCTTGCTGTATGGGCACTTAAACAGAAGAAATGTTAATTAGGTCAATATGGAAATAAATCTGCAGAGCTGTAAGAAGAGGCTTGCTCAGTGTCTACTGAAACAGGTGTAGTTTTAGTTTAGGTTTGCAGTAATTCACTTGCAGAAACAAACAGATTAATAAAAGAGACAGAAAAACCTTTGAAAAGTAGAGAATTGGCTCTTATGGGAATCAGTGAAGGTTGGGACCAAGGTCCTTAGTAAACTAATTCAGATTGGGAGGAGATATGTGTATGGAAGGTTTTTGCCATATAACAGGATAAAATGGCAGCAGAGCAGATGTCACAGCCAGATACTCCCTGGAGTGAATACTCAGTTTTTCTTTGACCCCGCTGAACAGTTCCGTGTATGCTTAGCTTTCAGTAGTCACATTATTTAGACTTTAAAAATTTTCTCATCTGTACTTGATTCTCCCAACTGAACAACATACAGATATGATATGAATCAAAGACAGGTTATTTTTTTACAGAAAATGTTAGTAGCTCACTGATTAAATATGAAGTGGGCATTGAGAGATCATTAACACTGTGAAATGGATTTCTGACATTTTAAAAAAGCAGCATGTACCCTTTCCTTTAGCTCTGTGGTGGGTCTTAAACGAATAATGTCTTTCCTGATCATTCTCTTTTTGCATTTGGAGATAACATATTCTACCAGTTGTGCTCTACAGGAAATGGTTGAAATTAGTTTTCATTAGTTCATTAGTACTGTACTTGCCTGTAAAGATTGCAGCTTGACCTCATTATACCATCAGAATCTGTAAAAGCTTTTTTTAAAGCCAAACACAAATATGTAATTTTAAAAAGAATTTTGGTAAAATGGCATTCTTTTTAAGGCTGTTTACACACAGTTGTCCATGTATAGTAAAACATTTTAAAACTCTCTAGGATCTATTTTACAATAGTTTTCCAATCAATAGGATACAGAAATACTGTGTACCACATTAAGGTGTTCAAGTTACCTTCTACACATCTGGTCTTTCCTTCTTTTCCTCAGGGCCCAGGGAGATGCACACAGATTCGCTCACACACAGGACTGTACATCAAGTTAAGAGCTAATAAAGATATCAGCCACTGCTCTCTGTGATAAGCTGTGACACATAACACAAAGCACCCTGCCTACTCCTTATATTGTCATTTTCTGTAAGTGCTTGCTTCTCTTTTGTTTTTATTAGCTAATGCATCAACACCCTGCACCCAGGAAGAGACTCAATAGAGCCAATTAATTAGGCTGTCCTTTTAGGCACCAAGGAGGCAGGAGTGCAGGAGGTGTCTACAGCCACAATCCTGTGCAGTTTGCACTATTCCCAAAGCCTGATTAGCTTAGGTCTCGTTTTGAGGGGTAAACAGAGGCACAGAGAAGAAATATTGAGGTTCTCAGCTGCTTGCAGGGCCTTTGTACCAGGCTTTGCTTTGGTAATGCAGCGAAGCGGCAGGACACGTGCCTCCTGGGACCGCTGCCAGCCACCACGGTGCGCAACGGGAGCGGGAGGAGGTAGGCAGGGGCTGCCTGTGAGCAAACCCAGCCGAGGGACAGTCATGCCCCATTTTCCAGAGATGCAGTAAAAACCACTAAGGAGATTTCTCCATCTGCACAGCTATTACATATCAGAGACAATGTCTGTATTTTCAGTAGATATATAAAGCTACTGTGTTTGAGATTTATTTCTGGCTGGTAAAAATAGTTTTGTCTCCTTCTGGGCTGAGTGTATTAGACGGCTTTCTTGTTTCTGTGATTCAGTAACAACGGCATTCTTTACAGACATAATGTGCATATTGCTGACATTGTTCCAAAAAATAGATGGCCCAGGGCCACCTTTGGGGAATTCTCTAAACGAAAGAATCGGAAATGATCATCTCACACTGGGTGTTGAAGCACTCTCTTTGCATGCTGAGAGTGCTAAAAGAGGACCTGGAACAGTCCCTGTGCATGTATTTACACAACAGACTATCGCTGCTTTGAGTTGTCAGCCCAGTGGTTCAATAACGTTCACTCTTAAAAGCCTTCGGTGTGCATTTACCTACCAGAGTTTGCATTGTAAAGGGCCTGTAAATAATTGTGCACCTCTCCTGGAGAGGAGGTTAGTACCCTCTCAGGAGCAGGGATGAGATTTTGCTTCCTTCAACAATTCCCCCCTCACAGCAATGGGAGCAAAATGGGACCCTGATTGCTGGAAATTCTATCTCCCCTGAAATCTGAATGTAGCAGGAGTATGTGCTGCCACAAGTTATCTCTGCACCTCAGAAATATTGGAGAACTTTCCCCTTTCTTTTCTCCTTCCAGAAGAGAAGTACTTCAGACAGCACAGAAGCATTGGATGGGGGTGCCATGGATTAGTCGTATGGAAGGTACTGTGAAAAGACTTAGGAAAAATAGTTTCATATTTACAACCCCCACCATTCCTTCCCCTGTTGTGCCAGAAGGGAAGGGGAAGCAGCACAGTTATGTCTGCACAGCAAAGGCACAATGACCTGTCCTGGAGGCTCTACCTCTCGTGGAACAACCAGCATGGGGCCAGTGGTCATGAACTTGCTTTGCCCACCATTTTACCCTCTGTGAAATGGTGCCTTCCTGGATCTGGTGGACATTCTGCTCCAGCTCTGCTTGGGCTGCACTTTGGGGTCACTGCCTCTGCGGGGCTGCAAGGGTTCTTACTGGGTGCCTTGTCTTGTTCTCTATGAAATAAGGAAGTGGGCTGGGATAAAGGTCCTTCAGCTATCTAGCAGATCTGCACTTCTGTGTGAGATCCAGGGCTTGGTGTGGTCCTGGAGGGCAAATGGTGAGCTGGAGACGACATGATAACTGAAGGGCAGACAAAAAATACCTGCTCAGGCCCCTTGATTCTACTGCCTTTGTCAGGTCGGGCTTGGATCTGCCTTTCCCAAACTTGCACTAAGAGACAGTTGCCACATAGGGATGGGGCACAAGTAATTAATTATTTAAATTAAAATGGTCAGAATTTACATTCATTGCTGTTTTGGAAGAATGGCTTGGTGGCTTAAGCATAAAGCTGGATGGGAGATTAGGTAGTTCCTTCTCACTGCTCTGCCCTCTCCATTTTGTTTATGGCCTTGTTGGGACAGGCTAATCGGACAGGCACAGTAATGCTTCCATGGCATTTGCTGGTGAGACATGACTGAAGTCCCCTGAGGTTATGCATGAATAGAGCTTGAGGAGAATAGTCCTTTCTTTTACAGTATTATAAAAACTAAAAATTAGAACTTAGAAATTCACCCATCAGAACCAGTTTGTATCATCTGTGAGAAGTTATTCTGTGCTGCAGGCACTCATCAGTTATGAAGGATAGGCCCACCACGTAAATAAACCAAATCCATCTCATTTTACATGGATGCTCAAACAGCCATCTTATGATAACTCTCAATCACTGCCAAAGTGAATCAGACTCAAACTGTAGGAGTAAAAGAAAGTTTCTCTTCTGATTCTTTGGATCTGCATTGCAGAAATCTGAAATCAGCTTGCAAATAAGCTGCAATGTCATATGCTGTAATCCACAGCTCCATTTATACTGATGCGTGTCTTGTGTGCTCTGTGCTGCTGTGATTCCTAACTACAGTGGGAGTATCGAAGTTTGACTGCAGTCTTAGCCCTGATTTTAATGGCACTGTTGATTTTTATCACGGGTGCAATGCAGATTAAAAAAAAAAAAAAAAGCTATGTACATTATAGCTCATGTTGTCTTCAGTTTGTTCTTTACTGGTACTGGAAATCCCTTCAGTCTGAGGTAAAATAAAACCAAAATAGCAAAATATATATAACTTGGGGGTATTTGGAGGGGAATGAAAGCTGTTTCTTGGTCCAAACATCTTCATTGTTATAGAGCTTTAAGTGTACAGAAACCTCAGACAGCAAATATTATAACCAATCCAACCAGTACAGAACCTCTAGGGCAGGGAGAACCTGTGAAAAGCACAACAGTGGATTAAAAGAGAAGTGAAAGTAATATGCTAGTTATTTGTTACAAAATAAATGAAGTACTGACACAAGAAGTTACACTATATTTTTCTGTTTGAAATGCTGGAGAAGTAAATCTTTCTAAAGGGCAGCATTAAGTGTTGGTCTTGCGCTTCTGTCATGACATTTACCTCATTAGCATGCAGGTGCACTCTCCGGGTTTCATGCAATACCTGTCTCCTTTCACCGTGTTTACAGACAATCTAGCAAGTTTGCAGGCCAAATGGCTCCCTGGATGCGAGTCCACAAAGCAGTGAACAAGGCAGCACACTGCTCGGGGAGTTCCCAGCACAGCTAGCATCAACAGTGGGCATCAACAGTGACATTAAAACCAAAAAATGGCTTGTAATTGTTTGTAACCAACAACCACAGTAATTAATTGTAGGTAATGTTGCAGTTACTCATTATTCTTCCCTTTTCTTGAAATCAACTGTCTTGTTTTTTAGCAACTGATCCATGGTTAATAGTGGTTAGCATTATGCATCCGAGCTCCTGGTTTACTAAACATAATGAATTATTCTGCTTCGTGGGAAGCCAACCATGCATTTGGTGTGTGAAATGGGAAATCATTCACAGAGAACTGCAGGCACAGCAGGGACTCTTGTGGCTTCACTTTGGGACTGAGTGGCAGATGAAAGTCCACAGTGAGAGGGAGCCCTGGCTCCTGCAGCTCTGTGGAGCTGCCTTTTCCCACGCCCTAAAGACTAGAAGAAGCTTTGGTGCTGAAAGGATCTGGGCTCAGATCTGGGACAAGTGCACGTCTCCCTGGCAGCTGATGGTGTTATCCCTGTGCCTCAGCTCTCTGTCGGCTGCATGGGTGCAATGTCTGCATTTCATGATTTTCTTGGATATATCTTACCTAACTCTCAGTCTTGCAAGGGCTGGGTGTCAAGATAATTCTCTCAGCTCTTCCTATATTTGCAGAAGCTGGGGGAAGAGGCATTCATCTCAGGTAAAAGCAGTGCCTAAGACAGCTGAGAAAAATGCCCCCTCCACGTACAAGACTATTTCTCTTTGAAAGGGGCCTAAGTAACTAGCTCAGGCTCCAAGCTGTTTTTTAAATTGTTGAAGTTAGGTGAGGCAATTCTACCTGCCTCTTTTGTTAAAATTGTCATCCCTTAAGCCAAGGACTGTCATCTGCCACCATGGGTTTTGCTGTAAGTCTAACGTGGCAAAGTCATCATTGTGGATGAAGTCCCTGCACACCGTGTAATATGAAGACTAGATAAAAGGACTCTTGTAGCTGCTGACTGATGTTTGATACCTGACAACATCCCCTTACACCCATACAAGCAGATGGGCAGCAGAAAACCTCTGCACATTAACCTAGCACAGGTCATGCAGTCAGGCTCAGACACAAAATCATGCTTTGGCGGCGTAACAAGCTGCTGCATGTCTACCAAGCAGCTCTCAATATCCATGTGCCGATCTCATCCTCACCATCTCCTGTGTGCTCCTGCAGAAGACGTGCACACAAATAGGTGTCTCAGATTGATTCACAATAACTTGTTAAGCCACTGTTATCTTGTGCCTCAGCCCACAGACAACCCCCACACTGGGTCTTTTTTTACTAGGGTGTCATGCTGACACTTGGGCGTTTATCAAAATCTGCCATGCAGCCATAAAGATTTTTGCTAAATATTCAACAAATGTCAGTGTGTAGGATATAGGAAAGGGAGTAGAATGGTTATTTGAAAAATGTTTAGCATATGTTCGGTGAGTTTTCATGCATGATTTTGTTGGTAAAGGTTATCAGAAAAGTCAATACCTGTATGCTCAGAAAACATAATAATCGTTGAACCTTTGGACAGATGCATTAGAATGCAGCAGAAGATCATTCAAAGTTGACCAGCAAAATTCTGTTGCTCCTGAAGGTAGAAATGCCCTGTCATACTCCTGGGCTGTTTAATGAACCTCCTGGCATGCTAAGCTGAAAGCCATTACTCTGCTCCCAGATGGCAGGAATTTAATTTGGAAAGTCATGCAGTGTCTCTCTTCTTTGCAATGTGCCCATTTGGCAGCCTTTGAAAACAGGTGAATGAACATTGTTTTAAAACAGAATTTTTATGCTTGTAAAAAATGCCAGCTTGAGACTAATAGAAACTTAAGTCCTTTGCTTACCTGTGGAATTTGCACAGTGGGGGTGCTGGCAATGGTCACAGCATCAACACAGATATTTCTCAACTCTCATTAGATGGAAGCCAGAACAACAGGTATCTCAGGGTTCATTTCCATTCTCCTCAGCATGGATATTGCAAAGGTTAATCCTCTTGTCTCACAAGAAAATGTCAGGTGATTGCCAAGGGGCCCGTGTAGTTCAGCTCTGGTATCCTGCTGGCTGCCTGCTTGCTGGGCAACCTGGGGTCCCCATGCTTAGCTGCCAGCACAGCTGGTCCTGATGCTCTGCTCTACATGAGGAGGCCACAGCCACTCTCCTTCCTGTACTTCTTTCCCACCTCCTCTTGCCAACCCCATTCCTTGTTCACAGACATAGCACCCTACAGCCCACCATCCTTGGTCTCCAAGGCAGTCCAGATCAGATTCAGCCCTCATGACTCCTGCCTGTGAGGATTTTGAGGTTTCAACTTGTCTCTTGAGGCAAACCTGGTATCTAGGAACAGGAGAAACATGCAAGCTGCATCAGGTTGGCAGATGTAAACACGCTGGGCCTCATGCCAGAAGAATGCACATCTATCTGAAACAACAAACCAGCCTACTTGTGTGTTCAGTGCTGGATTCTTTTAATTTGTTTCTGACTTCCATTCCCACCTGAGAAGTCTTCTCCCTCCACATAGTGCAGTATGTTTCTTGTTTCTGTTCCTGGCCTTCTCTCTTCTCACATTAGTACAGCCAGGGAGATATTCCTATCTTTATAAGCATCACAGCCCTTTGTCAACTGAGTGTCTAATCAGGACTAATGAATTATTAGAACATCAGAGGCAAGTGACTTGTTCCTCAGTGGTTTCAACAGAAGAGCTAAAAACCTGGTTTACCTGAGCTGTCTCCTTGTCCATGATGCTCCATTTAAAGAGGTTCTGTTCCTTCTGCTCCTTTTCCTTCAATGCCACCTGAAATCTTTTCTCCTCCCCTTCCTTAGTGTTCTTATCTGAGTGTGGAAGCAAAAGATGAGGAAGAAAACAATAATTCCACACATTCACAATGGGATCCATAAATGACTTTCAAACAGATTCTTTCAAACACTGCAGATGTATTTCAGGCCATTAAGCTCTCAGCAAAAAGATTTGTGTTCCTCCCATTTCAATCCCTCGACAGGTCCAATTGCTAGATATAAGAGTTTTTAATTACATATTTAGAAATCTTTATAAACTGTTGGGATTACTGAGCAGAAACTCAGCACAGCGAGGGCCATAAGGTCTGCTCAGACAGGAAAACCTTTATAAATAAGCATGCACTGAAATAAAAAGCAAAATAACCATTACCTCAAGCTATGAATCAATGTTTTCCTAAGAGGTTAAGACCCTGAATAAGTAAACTCTTTACGAGTATCCCTAACTTTAAGCGAACTAATTGACTTCAATTATATATCTATCATCAGTTTACTCAGTTGGGACTTTCTCTTATGAGCTGAAAAAAAATTCTTTTTTAAACTCATTTTTGGAGTCTGCAAAAACTCAGTGCCTAGAAAAGTCAAAAACATAAGTTGGGAAAGCAAGGGAGGGGGTAAATTAGTAGTGCTGCCCCCACTTACCAGTGTGAGGCATCTGGTGTATATCCTATAGAAATTCCAACTAGCCTATATCCTCCTTCAGACCTTCTGCTAACACCTGAATAGGTATAAGGGACTGCACAGTTGGTTAGCTAATACTTCACGTGCTGGGAATCAGGTAATACATCTTCTTCTTTCCTAACATTTATTTAGAAACTTGAGTATGATATGCTTGTGAAATACATATTTTTGGATAAAAATACTTGAATTTCAAAGGGAAAGTGAACTATTATATTTTTGGCTAATTAATTCAGATAATTTTACCCAACACAGTATTGATAACCAAGCACATTAACCAGTCTAATGCAGCTAATTTCATATCACAGGAGTGCAAACAATAAGAAGCAGACTGCCAAACCTTGAGAAATTAAATATAAGTACAGAAGACAGAATAAAGAGAAAGAAAACAGTGTGTAAGTTTTCTGAAAAGAAAAAATATATAATTACTTCAGCCAAAGGGCAGCAATAACACAGGCACTGACAAAATGCAGGGATTTCATGTGCTTATTGACTCAGCCGTTCACAAAAAAAAAAGTCGTTATCTTACCAAATGCCACATTACATGATAATAATCAAGCTACTGTACTGTACCTCTGAGATACAAAGCTCCTTTTACTGGAAATCAAAGGCACTTTTCTGAATAGTCGAGAGGAGAACTTCATGGTTCTTTGATGATATGGACGCATATTTTACTTTTTGCTTCTCTAACATTTAGAGCTGATTTTTTACTCTTTATGGTCATGAAACATTCTGGCGTGTTTTTGTTGGCTTTTGGCAAAGTAGATGCAGAATTAGTGTGGAAACTTTTAGCATGCTCAACTAAGGTACATTTGAGCACCTCGGCTCTGAATGATAAGCTTGCAATATGAAATGAATGAAAAAGATAGAAACTTATCTTTAAACCCTAACTCTCCAGTTTTTCCATCCATACTTATGGTTAGCAAAGTGTCTGTTGGATCAATGATAGTGAACATACCTTTAAGACCAAAGGTATCACCCACAAAGGCACTGGGAGAAGAAGCTGATGAATGCTCAGAGGATGTCAAAATTTGTACCTCTTGTGGGTGATGAGCAGTGGGGAGAGACAGTATTTCTTCAGGATAAGTGATCCTATGGCTGTCCTTGAAAGTCATCACCAGTTCTATTTCCAAAATATAAATGTCACAGTCATGGCAAGATAACCTTGCTTGATATGGAGTGTGTTAGTCTCATCAGCCTCTCTGCCTTGCCCTGCTTTCCAGCTTTGGCTCTTTTTTGTTGTTTTGGAGAGAGGGGACAGATGAGCGTTGGAATATTTTAACTCGGCTTATAAGGGCCATCTTGCCATCTTGGTCACTGTTAGGCTGGGTAATCTGAAATGCCAACCAAATTCAGAATACAAACATCACTTCAAATATTGAAATTCCTTCACTCCTTTCCTATTGGTGTTTTTTTCCTAACAACAGTGATCATAGCCACCTTAATTAGGTTAGGAAAAAAAATCCTCTGAAAATTGAAGAAGAATCCCCTACCTGCAGCTGCAAAAGGCTGATCTATTAATCTACAGCTGGAATGTAAATGGCAGATACTTGAGACTGGCTGTTTCATTAGTAGTATGTCTGTAATGGATTTTAAACCTATTTCTGTGCATGAAAAAAGTGCCATATATATACCAGTTTACCTGAGACTGTGAGGCATAAGAAAATAACGTTATCTTGGTGCTGTAATTTCCATTACAAATCAGCTGCAAATATTTAAGGAGCTTTCTTTGCTGATATACATTTCTTTCTCAGTTGGTATGGTATGACAGAAAGAAAAGCCAACCTCTAATCTCTTTGGGATGGCCAGTGTGATTAAACTTCCTGACTGTGGCTGTGCTGTATGTTATATGAATGTATTACTTGTGGATGTATTTCATTTTGGATGTGGTGGTACCAATTAGCCTCTGGTATCATGTTTATTTTTTTTCCTCAAAAACGCCACTCCGTTCACAAGACTTTTTAAAGTGAAGAGGAGACAGGAAACTGGTTCTTTTTATGTATCAAATTTAACATCTACTGTATCTATGGATAACAGGTTCTGAGGTGAACTGCTGAGTGTGTCACAGTAAGCCTGGCAGAGTTAAGTGTGGAAAGTCGGTCTGAGCACATGCTGTAATGGATTTGACCTCGAAGAGCACTGCAAAGAGAAATTGCAGATAACCATCTGAACTGACTTCAGAAGCCAGTAGCCCTGACTCCCTGGATACCAAGAGTAAAAGGAAGGACTAAATAGATGGAGTGAACGATCAGAAATACAAGGTTGAATAAATGCTTAATATTTGAAGTGTTGACAGTAGAAGAAAACAGAAAAGCAGTACATTTCCCTGCATGATTACAATCATGTTAGGAAACTAAAATTCCTTAAGACAGTTTTATAAAAGTAAGGTATATATTCAGTAGAAGTGAGACGTGAAAGTAATATAGGAACAATAAAGACATGCAGCTGGGAAAATATTAAACTCACCTTAAACTTGCCTTTCCATGGCAAATAATTACTGATTAAGAATGCTAAGGAGAACCTGTGGAGAACCAGACTTGCATTCTCTTCAGCAGGCCTGAGTTCAAGGCTCCAGAGGGGGCAGAAAAGGGAATAGATCCCAACCCATATTATATCCAGTTCATGTTTTATTGGATGGACTTTACGCTTGGTTGTTCTTCATATCACATTAATTACCAAAAGTAGGGATTAGAAAGCGCTTTGAGGATCCTCTGGGACTGGGAACTGCTATGAGCAAGTGCCACTTGTTTTCTCTCTATTATGTTTAAAAAGAGGCAGAAAAGGAAAAAAGAATTTGTGCATATGCTCACTGCCACATCTGCTCTACAAAACCCCGAGTCAGAGTCAAAATAGTCCTTTAAAGAGAATATAGACAGCAGCATATTTAGTTTTGATTTATTAAAATAGTTTTCAGACTGCAGTCTTATTTGTCCTGTGAGAACTGCACTCTCTGGTAATGGGAGCATTGAATTTTCATGTGAAACATTTTAGAGAGCATATTTTTTTTTCACCTACAAGAGTGTGACAAGAATTTGCTCCTGTATGATGATGTGGAAGTTACAGCTGCTATGCTAAACATGTATTTATGATCACTGCTGGCACAGCTGCTGTGTATTTTGTTTATGTTGTTACAAACCTACTTGTGACACATTATAAAAAATACATTCTTTTGTGGTAGTCTTGCACTGAAGCAGAATAAATCATGCCTCCTACATCTGCTCCAGCTTTTCTGATGTTGCCCATTTGCTGTTCCTTACTTTGGAGAAGGGAGCGCCCGTGTGATTTTTAGTCCCATACCAGATAATGTCGAAGGCCTCATGAAAGGGTAAAAATAGATGCCTTAATATAGTTGTCAGAGAGGCAAACCCCAAACCACAGCATGAAGCAGCTACCATCCTTCAATCAGAATAACCTGCTTTCATTAAATGCTAGTTTGGGAATGGTCTAGACATGCTTTAAGCATGTGAGGAACAACACAGCGAATAATTTCAAAATGGGGAAAACAAAAAAAAACTAAAATAGAAACAAAACTTCCAAAAGGAAAAAGAGCTAGCCAGATCTAGGCAAAAAAACCTGAAGTCTTTAATTTTCTCTGGTCTTTCATATTAATATCAACAAAACCATGACTACTATCTCTGTGGGCCTTTATCACAGACACCTGTCTGTGATATTTTAAGAAAAAAGATGAAAACACTGTCAAATACTATTTTAAAAGCTCAAGATTGGATTTTTAAAAATTACATTTGTTTCTTTTCACTTTCCTAACCAGTGTTTTTTATTCTTGCTTAATTAGCAGCATTCTAAAAGTGCTTTTGATTGAGTATAATCATCTGCATTTTATATGAATATTCTTCATAACCTTCCTTCTATTTGCCTGTCAATATCTCCACTGACATCAGTAGTGCAAAGCCAAACCCTATTGTTTGATATTTAAAGGATACAGGTTTATGCTGCGCCCATGGAAAAAAATGCAACATTTCTTTTCTTTTTTTTTTTTGTGGTTGGGATTTATGCAGATGTGTGTTTGCAAGACTGGTGACTCAGCACTTACTTATGCAATAAGAAAAAGTTATATGAGAGCAGTTCCAAACTTAATGTATTTTGGATATTTTATTGACTTCCCCCATAGCTGTGATTGCTAGTGATGCCTTTTCCTGGTCTTAAAATCAAGAGTCAAACATGGTTAGAAGGGAAAAAGGGATTTTACCTTGGTATTTATTTTAAGGATCCTTAGGTGCACTATGTCCAGGTCGAATGCACCTCCATGCACACCACAATGGCCCTACCCAAAAGATCTGGTCTAACATTATAGGTGTTACTAATTAGCATATCTATCAAAGATTCCTCAATGAGAGGCTCGAATGAGCCCCCCTCCCCAAAGAACCTTCTCCTGGATGGTTCTATCTTAGTTTACAAAATGTATTCAGGAGAGGACCTTGGGGTCTGGGGCACACTGCTCCCTAACTACGAAACTTCTAAAATGTTTAATCTCCTAGCTTAACAAACAAGTCCAAGAATGTAGGCTAACGCACTAAGAATACAGAAGCTGTAAAAGGTATAAAGGAAAAGACAAAAATCATCATGGCATCACTAGGAATGAATCCAAAGCAGCTATTACTGAACCCTGAGAAAGAAATGATGGGAACCTTAGCGGATATCATAGTAAAGCCAACATTTTCTACCTGTCATCACAGGTGTTTTTAAGCTTTTCTCTTAACCCAGAAAATAAATTGCACCCATACGTTTTTTACTACTGGGCTGTAATTTTTGGTTGACGCTGAACTTTCAATGGCATTTAAGTACTGACTCTTCAGAAAACAGCTGGTTATGAGGCATTTTGTTTAATTATACTTTGTTGTTTTGACTCTCCTGTAGTGTTTATCATCCTGAGGAGCACAGCTGAAGATATAGGTCAATGACCCCTCTATCCATATAGTCTGACACACCGGCCCACAGGGGATTAGCTACCTGAGTGGAAATTTTATTCACTACTTCTTTTATGTTGCTATTCTGAATGACTTTTTCTATAAGGCTACATGAGTTAAAAACTCAGGTCAGCAAAACTTTGTTTGCTCAAGTACTTTTAGATAATGCTTTGTGGTGTAATATAAGGATAGTTTTCATGCCATGCAGCACATCATAATTCAGTAAAGAGAAACTAAGGGGAAGAGAAAGAAGCACAAGCAAACCGCAGAGCAGTTTGCTGAACATTCTCAAATTTCTTTTGACACTTCGTGGTGACAGAAAGCCCTGTGCTAAATATGTTTGTGCTGGTCTGCTGTGAAAATTCACCGTTCGACAGTTTCCAGAGTTTCTCATCTCTTACCTACGGTGTGCAAACCTACACCTCTGACCATCGGGCTCTCTTGCAGAGTGTGGATGGCTACTGCATGTCTCAAAGACTTTTAAAGGATTTTTGTGAACTGCTTCCAAGGTGCATCTCTACTTTTAATCTCCTCTTGACAGAGAATTATCAGTGCATCATGCCATTCATGAGAGGCGGAGTGAACCAATTCCTTAGAGTAAAAATAACCATGGGGTCATAAAACCAAGTAATTTTTGCTTATTTTTGACAAATATGATTTAATTGTAATTTAAAGTAGCAAAATTTGGCAATATAGTGATACTTTCTTTTTTCTTATGTCAGAAAGTTGGCTGTTTCGTAGCTGGTCCCATGGACTGGGGGTCAAGGACAGAGAGGTGGAAATGGAGCACAAGGTCATTTAATTTAAAATCCTTCATTTTGCCCTGCTAGTCCTTTGGTTTATCTCATTTTAACACTGTCAGTGTTCTCCATTGACTACATCCTTTGGAAAATATTCACAGCTTAAGGCTAATTCCACAAAAATGTCACTTTAAAAGGAATAGAGTAGGTTAAATGAAAATTCTATCACAGCATTCTATTGGCTATCTGCTAAGAAGAGAACATAGTCAAGATTACTGTAAACTGTTTGGTTATGCAGTCTTTGGGTCCTGTGTTTGTAGCCTAAGGGAAAAATCTGTATTTCTGTATATTTATATTCTACTTACACTTACACTATAATGATATAGCAAAGTGTAGGGATATAGTCACAAAGGCTATTTTAGTTTAAGGAGGTCTGGAAATCTATGGATAGCTCAGAGCATTAACTGAATCTACCACTCTCCAAATTTTTTAGGTGAAAGACGAAATCCAGAAAAGCCCCTTTAAGGCATGCATGACTGAATTCTGGCACTATTTGGTTTTGCTAATTCTTGTCTTAAAAGACAAACAAAGTGGGTTTTCTGTCTAATCTAGGAATATAAATCTGTCAAGACATACTAATAAAGACTGAGTCATGGACAAAAGCCCTTTGAACAAATGCTGAAGGTGTCTGAAAGAGCTGGGGTAACTACAAACCTCATCTTGCTGCAAAATCCATTTGCCTGTAGATGCCCTATCATGTCTCTCAGGTATGCACGGAACTGTGAAATTTGGCTTTCCAGCATGTTTTTGGTTAAACTTAGCTTTGGTCTCAGCCTCAGTTTACTGCTGATGAATCAGAGGTTCACTTTGCTAGAGCATTCAAAAAGAAAGTTGCTTGCTGAAGCTGCACTAAACTCATCCAGCTCCTACTGAGGTAAAATTTCTGATTAGGTCCCCATGGCTCACTCAGCTATGCAAAGGCTGGTTGGGAAGGCATTTTTCCATTTGGAAATGGATCATGGAAAAGAAGCCAACTGGATTCCAGGTTGCTCTCCTGAGGCCTGAGCAGGCTAGTACTCAGGGCTGTTGGCAGACCTACCTTTCTACCATCTCCTGCAAGGCGAGTAAAACAGCACTTCTTCCTCTGTGTAGCTTTGCCTCATCTGGTCTTCTGCTCCTTCCAAATAAATGAAAGTCACACATGTTTTATTGCAGATTTTTGGAGTGAAGAAAAAGTGCAAGGAGAGGAGATAATTAGACTTCAGGGTGGTATCTCCCTGTAGCAACATAAATCAAAATTATTTAACAGTGAATACAACACCATGTCCGTGGACCCTCTTTCTAAAAGCTCATACTAATTTTTCCCTGGATTTTTTTTCCTTTTCTCTCTTGGCTGAACCTTTCTGCTACAGTAGAAAATTGAAATTTGGCAGTATAAAAGCTTCAGAGAGTGAAGCTGACTTTTGATCCCCTAGGCCTTTGATAATTTGAGAATAGGAACAAAATTTTTGATTTTTTTTGACCGTGTGTATAAATCAAACTTGCTGGGCTGCGACTGACCCCGTTTGACTGCAGCGCAGTGCTGGGGTTTTGCTACCAATCAAATGTAGGGGCCTGGACTCAGTGCAGTGAAGTCTGCTGAGGGTGGGTATCAGCATCTCACCCAGCTGCAACCCCCACACAGATCTTATAATGACTTATATGCTTTTCTTATCCCAAACCATCAGAGAAAGCTTTCAGCCATTTATGTATGAGTCAGCAGTGACAGTAGCATGTGTGTGCATACCATCCTTTTTTACTTATGTAACACTCCAGAAGAGCAGTTCTTTGTGCTGTGTCATCCTTATGACAGGAAGGCTCTAATTACGAGAAACACCAGGTCATGGGATTGGTGAATATTTGTTGCCAGGGAAAGGCTGGATTACTAAAGACATTTCCTGCAGCTCTCTAGGTTTTCCCCAAAGTTGCACTTTTTTTCTGGATGATTCCAGTGATGGCATATTTAATTGCTATTTTGTCTGTTGCATTTTTGCAGGGACATTTTTTTTTCTTTTTCTCTGGAGAGCTGTTGAACTGAACAACACAATACTGAAAATGAATATGAGTAAACAATAAAGTTTTTTGTCTGTATCTGTAATATAAAACTGTTCAAAAGGGGAAAAATGCTTTCTTCTAAGCATTAGGAGTAGACTTTGCATTCTTATCCTTAACAAATTTAATTGAAGTCACAGGAATTCTGGTTGCATAAACAACATACAGTGTGAATGTAAGAACTTTTCCCTTAAAGTAAGTGACTTGCATTTCAGAGTCTCAGGCTCAAATATGGTTATTTAGAAACTAAATCTATTGCATATGTATATTCTGGCATATCAGGATAAGACTTTTACTCTTTGTTGCCTTTCATCCAGGGAAAAAGAGGGCTGGGAAATTGCTTGAAAAAATATGACATAAGAAGCAGAGAAAATGAGCTTAGTGCAGATGATGGTGTAAAACCCAGGAGGCATATCACTGAGTCATGCTGTGCCAAAATTAGATTTTAAAATTGTTTCTGTCATATTATGAAAACCCACAACACTTTGTTCTGAATACCCGAAAGCTCTTATAACTTTTGTTCAAAAAACAGTTGGCTGTCCTCATCCTTGTTCCTTCAGATATTCCCGCATATTAAGAAGCCGATATAATTTTGACACATTGCATTTGAATAAATAATGTACTTTTTCCTCACCTGATGGAAGAGAGCTTCTAAGCCTGAGAACAGCTACCAGACCCAATTGAAGAGTGTTACAAAATGCATTGGTACTGTATGAAAAAGTTGCTATTTGTTAAACTGGACTGATTTCTCCACCTGGTGCTGCCAATTAATTTGCCCAATTTAACCTTTTAAAATGTCATTCTTTGCCCCATCTTAAGGATACCTAACTAATGCATTTCTCCCTGTCTTGAATTCTTAAAAGCTACTGCCCTTTACATGGCTGTAGGAACTTCTCAGGATGATTGTGAAAAGGAAGAAAATGTATTGCGAAAGCATCTTCCCTCCTGGGAAGTGAATGATAATTTTGCCTCACTTAAAGTCATTGTAATGTAATTAATTTAGGGTTTTTAATCACCTCAAAATATGAAAATGCAAAGCACTGAAATTAGAATTATTCAAATTTCCATTTAAAACTGTCTAATGTCTGTCCATGGCACGGCAGTCCTGTTGGCATCTTGTTTTAATGAGTGTTCTGAATTCTTTTCCAGTTTAGAAAAAAAAAAAATCACCTATTATGCTGATGTATCTGTAGACCCTGTATTTTTCACAGTTATGGATCTTGTATTATGTTGGGAGTTCTTTCTTCTTTTCAGATACATTTCACTCTTAACTGTGATGTCCATTAGTATTTCATTCAGGGAACTATGAAAAATGACGATACTAAATGCTTTACAAATAGGCTTTTATTCATCCGATTTGCCATAATGCAGAATGACGTGATTAGTAATGATTTTTAACTGGCTTCTAAGAAGGCGTCATGTATCAGTTTTGTCATGTGAATTAGTTGTTATGGTAATGAGAGCATATCAATTATTCCTTGGAAGGCTGCATTAGATCAATTATATAATTAATCTATCTTGTTTCTTTACTTATTTGTTTCTCCAGTAATTTCTTGAGTGCAACAATATTGGTGTTACCATATGCAGTTAGTACTTAATTTTTCTGATCTAATTGCACAGATTATTTTGCAGACAATACTCTATGAGGTATTTTTATGTTTTTGTTTCTTAAGAAAAAGGGTTCATTTCACTCAGTTTCTAAGTATTTTTAGATTTTTTTAATAGATTGTTTACATCTTGTTACTTACTTTAAAAACACGAGTTTGTCAGTAACAGAGTTTTTCTCTGGCACTGTAAAGCACACATGAACTGAAGGTATTTGCTGACAAAAATTTGAGAGCTGTGGCAGAGTCCATGCGTCTCCTGTTCTAAATGCAGTCTCTAACCATCAGCTGGCAGGTTGCTTTTCTGCCTCCACTGCCCACTTATTCTTACCTGCACAGAGTCCTGCCTTGAAGGGGGAATGGAGATAGGCTTAGGTCCAGTCTTCATAGTCATGGTTTTCTTCAGACTTTGGTAAGAAGTCCACTTCTCTCCAACTCTTCTATGCTCAGAGCACAGACTCCAGCTGAATTGGGATCCACCCAGGCTTGGCTTTGTTGAAGAACAAATGTTTTCCAGAATTCCTTATATCTTGCCTACACTGATATTAAACAAAGATAGATCTGGATATTTCTGAAAGGCAGTGTAACTGAGTAATTTATATACACAGAAGGCAACTATAGCTATGTAAATTATTCCAAGACAAATCCTGTCCTGAATTTCCTCCCCACAGTAGAGAAAAAGCAGCTCAATTTTCTGAAAATGGCATGGATTAAAACCTACTTATTTAGGCTTCTGTAAAATACTGAAAAATCTTGTACAGTTTGATTTATGAAATACGCAACCTCTAAAGATGTATTTGTGCTCAGCACAACTGCTTTTTTCCTGACATTTAGGCAGTGATATTTTGGACAACCCTACCTACCTGTTAAGTGATAATTTCATTAAGTTTTTCTGTCACTTATCTATCAAGACAGATAATTGCAACTGCGCAACAGATAATGGAGTAATTGTTCAAAGGTAACATTCTGTTTTTTCAGTGGAGATCGTCCCTAAGAAAAAACCAAATATCTTCCAGCTAAGAAAATCCCAACACACTCTTGTGACATAGAAGGGGAAAAAAATTCAGCATCCTAGATCCAGACTCCAATATAATGCCAGCTTTATTTTACTACCAGAGTAAAACATGACTGTGTACACCAGAAGGTGACATTATCGTGCAAACCAGGTTGCACCAAATAAGTGCACACTCTTTTATTTATGAAGAGCTGCGTTCATCCTCAAACCCAAGTGTGTCTTCTAGGCCCAGTAATCATGTGCAAACCTTCACCCATGAGCAGATTAAACCAGCTCCCCACGAGGGCCTGGAGCAGCCAAGCGTGCTCAGCGCACCAGTGCATCTCAGCTCTTGCTCAGTCTGGGCACAGCAGACCTGGCTGAAGTGGTTGTCCTGCCCCTCAAGCCACCAGTAGATGGTAAAGCCCTTAATGCTTTGAGCCACAGCTGCAATTGGGCCCATGAGATGAATTAAAAATGTGTGGGCTGCAGAGTTTTTTGTGCTTTAACTTGCTGTTATCCTTAATCAGCCAAAAAGTCTGAGTGCTTTTTAAAGGGTATGAGTGTTTCTGGGAAGCAAAGTGGGAGGTTATGGTATCCAGTCCTTCAGGCACTAGGTCTAGAAGAAGGTTAAATTCCCCAAATTACCAGCTTGTAAATGGGGAGATAGCAGTCCAGGCTAAAATTTAGCTACTTTTTATTCCTGAGGTGCTTTAACAGTGAGTATAAAAAGCTAATTATAATGAGCAGTTGAGACTTTTTTTTCTTACACTAATCTTGATTTTGAAAGAAATGAGATGGCAGTGGAGACCTACACTGTACCAACACATGTGATTGTGGCTATTACCCATGTCAATGTACCTTTGGGGTGCCTTTTACCATGTGAGAGTCATGTCACTTCACACAGGTGTAAGTGACAGCTGAAAAACAAAACCTTAGAGAAGAGATCAGAAATAAAGTTGCCTGCACTGCAGTGTTTATATGGTTCTTCAAAATAATAAATGACAGAATACAGTAACAGACTTCAGTAAGTGGTGCCCTTTACCAGTCCAAATTTGATGATTACTGGTGTCATGGTCCACTCTCAGAACTACAGTTTAAGAAGATTTAAAGATTATCAGCTTTGGTCTGGCAATTGTTTGTACCTATTCAATTGCCATTATCTCAATGTCCTTCCCAATGTGGCATTATTTAAAAAAATGTACAGTTGCTTTACCTCACTAGTTTCTTCAATATTGGTGCCATATACTTAATAAATATTTGTCACCTTTACATGATTTCTCATCAGGGCACTATTAGAAAGTGAGTGCCATTAGCTTATTTTTGAAGATATAAAACTGAGTGTAGAGAGAAATAATGACTCCTATGAGGACTCAGTAGTAGAGCCCAAAATAGCAGCTGGGGTTCTCAGTGTCTTACTCAGTAACTGAACCAGTTTCTGCTGCTATGATTTAGGACAGCTTGAAAGTGGTACTGATGTAACAATTACATATCTTTCTGAAGGAAGGCACAATGTACAGGCAAATCTATCATCATAAGGAGTAAAAAAAAATCTTTATGATTGTATCATGGTGTGGTGGGTTAACACTGACAAGGAACCAGGTGCCCCTCAAGTTGCTCTATTACTCTCCTTTCTCAGCAGGACAGGGGTAGAAAATGCAATGAATGAACTTTGTGGGCTGAGAGAAGGACAGAGAAATCCCTCAGCAATTACTGTTGTGGGCAAGACAGATTTCATTTGAGAAATTAATTCAATTTATTGCCAATAAATAACAGAGTAGGACAGTGATAAATTAAATTAAAACCACCTTACTACACTCCCCTTCTTCCAGGGCTCAGCTTCACTCCCACCTCTTCTACCTTCTCCTCCTGAGCAGCACAAGAGGAGGGGGAATTGGGATTACGATCGATCCATAACTCTTTGTCTCTGCTGCTCCTTCCTTCTCACACTCTTCTCCTGCTCCAACATGAGTCCCTCGCACAGAAGACAATCCCTCACAAACTTGTCCTTGCTCTAGCATGGACTGCTCTTCTCTTACAGCTGCTGCACAGCATTTTTTCACACTGTCTGAAGTACTTTCCCAGAGGTGCCACCCACACCAATGATGGACTCAGATTTGGCCAGCATCATTTCAGTTTTGGAACTGACTAAATCTGGCTCTGCCCAACATGGAACCAGATCCTGGAGTCTTCTCAAAAGAATCCATCACTGCAGTCTCTCTGCTACTGAAACCTTGCCAGGTAAACCCAATACACATAGCAAGGAAAAATGTGACCTCCAATGATTTACCTTGCTTTTATTTTATTTCATTTCATTCTGTGTAGACAAATTATCAACACCTTCATAAAGGATAAGTAGTCAAAATCATCTTCTTCACTTTAAAGATACTAGTGAAATATCAGTGGAACAAAAAAATGAGTAAATTGTAGCTGTACCTGTGTGTTTTGACAGTCTTGTGCAAAAAATGCTACAAAACTTTTCTTTGGAAGCTGGAAAACATACGAACTAAAGTGTATTTAAAACTTCTCTGTGTTTAAAATTTTCAGAGAAAACTTGTCTTTATTCTTATTCTAAATGGGTTAATTATCTTTGAAATATTGATAGTCTAGCCTTTGACTTAATATTACATTTCAATTAATTAATTCAAAAATTTTTTAGTGCTCTGGGACAAGGCAGAACATTGTAGCAAATACTGCAGAGAGTTATATGCTCAGATCTTTAATGTGCATTTTAGTTACATCAGAATATTTTCCATTTGTGGTTTTAGTATTAATCTATTTTTTTCTGTGTAGACCTTGTGCTGCAAATCTTTCCATTTATCTTTCCAGTTCCTCCACAAGATGATTGCACTGATTCTCAGTGGTTCTTCTGGGACATGATGGCTATTCCCTTGGTAACACATTGCTTAATCCTTGACTATTGCTTCACTAAATCTAGGAGACTTTAGAGCCATGAATCTGCATACTGAAGTAATTCCCAGTTGGTTTCATTTATATTGGGAGTATGTACTTTACGTTGGCTCTTTCTATCTTGGCTGAGGCAGTTTGCACGTGATGCTCACTTGGCTTCACAAATAAGCTTTAACAGACTGGAAAATAATAAGGGGCATTTTGTGCCTTCTTGTTAGGGATATCATAGTGCTGACACTGGACTCACTGTGGAAGGTATGGTCTAGTAATTGAAGTCTATAGGGTGATATGATACATCCTTAGTGAAGAAAAAGATTTTGTGAAGGCTAATTAAAAATAGCTTTATATGTCTCCTAAAAATGCTATGGTAGTAAAGTATTCAAAGAGGAAAAGTGTGTTAGTAAGACAGCTTGTAACATTCTTGCTGCAAATTCTTTAGTGGCTCTTCACAATTGAAAGGTTTCTAATCTGCAAATTGTAAACAATAATTTGTATAAGTTACACTGCCTTGGTTGTCCTGTCTGAAGTCCCAGAAGATTTTTATTCTTGCTTTTTCTCTGAAGAGTTATTGACTTTTCAGTTCCAGTTTTATCTAGTAAATATTTGATACTAAAGCAGTGCAAACTACATTTTATTTCAAAAAATCTTACATGGTTCTAATTTTTCAAAACCTAGATATATCTGTAATTATTACTTTGTCTGTAATTTGTGGCAACATGTTACCACATCAAACATCATCAAAACCTATCCTGAACTTTGCTGCCTTATTTTGTTAACCAGCCTTGCTCAGTAGCTGTCTCTGTTACACAGAAATTGACATCACTTAAACAACTAACTAGCAGCTAGGATCTTCCTTCTAAACTGAGTATATCAGGCCACCAAGATGGTTCCAAGTGCTGTTCAAAAAGTCATTGATTTATGCTCAAAAACAATATCTTCATGCAAGAGCCATTTCTGCTAGCTGTTTTCTCTATAAAGACTTATTAGAAAAAATGTATTTGATTTAACAGCTCTCTGAGGGTCAGATGAATTTTCCTGTCCCATTAAGAAAAACAATGCAGTCAGTTATGAATAGATTCTCCACTTGGGAGGGCATGCTTGTAATGGCACCCTTCCTTTGAGATTCAATGACTGGCTGGAAGTTCTGAAAGGGAATGCATCTGGAAAGATGCACCCTAAGACTTTGTGCCCATTCTTTTGACCAAGATTGAAAGAATTTCTCATTTTAGGACACCAAAGTATTGCACTTCTGTCACTGGAGTAATTCCACAACTGCAATAAGGAATAAGACCTAGCTTTAATACTGTACAAACCTACAGAAACACTACAAACTTAAATAAATACATGTGTTCCTAGTAGATCTAGTTGGACAGATATCTCTCCACATGTTCTATAATTCCTTTAGGGGACATACTGATAGTATTGATGGAAAGAACTACTCTGTCTATTGTGTGATGTATCTGTAAGCAGTCTGTAAGTAGCTTATATAAATACTTGACCTATGCTTGTCCTTAATAATCACTGATTTGAGAACTGTAATGTTCCCATATCTGTTGAATTATAATTAAGACTTATTTAAAATAATTACATGTAGCCTCACTTACCTGGGAGTTATCTTGTTCGTATCTTACTGATGCAAATTTTAGATGCTTCAATATTTTAATTTGAAAGGCAGCTTCCAGACCTACAATCATGCCTGTGTAAATCAAAAAATCTACATATATTTATCAGAGGTAAAAATTCTAAATTTAACTAAAAATCATAAAAAATGCTTCAGTGGAAAAGAGCTCTAATCTAACCTCAATGTAAGGAAATATCAGTGCAAACATGCAGTATTGTCTGTGCTGAGAAAGCTACTTTCTTCTGTAGAACTAAGCTTTTCTATCCTTCAGCAGCTGATCAGGTCAAATAGTTGTGATATGCATTTGAACTTTTGAACAAATATATTTGTGACTCTTAGATGACTTCAGTTTCTATGAACAGTCATGCACCTAATTAGCCAGCAATGAACATTCACAGAAAACATATGTCAGTCTCCAATCCTAATTTTCTGCATATGAATATTTGAACAAGGGGCAGGATACAAAGCCCATTGTAATCACCCAGAAAGACACCCACTGACTTCAGCTGAGTTTCTTTTGTTGGTTTCTGGAAGTATTAACTTAATTTTCCAGTCAGGGAAAAGAAGTTATGGGGCTTTTAAAATTTTATTTAAAATCTGGCTAATCATAACCGATTCAGACATATATAGCATGATCTGAAAATAATTTGATATTTTATTGAACTTAGAGTTCAAAGGTGTGTTCTCTTGCATAGGAAAAAAAACAACTAAGAATTTTCTGAATATTTAATTGGCAGACCAGACCCACATTCGCATCTACAATTCTGTTTATAATGATTTATAAATGTAGAAGCTTGAGACCTGTTTTCTAGAGCCACAGTGACCTTTACTTCCTGGTAAATATTGTAAATGTTCTTAGACTTTTTCTTTTGCATTGGTGTTTTTTTAATTGCAGATAATTCCCTAGAGTGGATCTGCTTTGATTTTCTTGTGTTTTAGAGGTTATTCTTCAAACAACAGACAAAGTTATTGTACTAATTCTCAATGAAATTAAGCTCTGTTCTATTGAGTGATACAGATCTCTTCAATAAAACATTGAGAATAATACCCCACTCAACTGCTGGCAGTAAAATAACTGAAAGCTGCTGTCTATCTGTTAGCTCCAGTCAATTCTCTGGACTAACCATCACAGCTCTCCTTCCAGTGCTGCTGCTTCCCGCTGTACAGAGGGACCTTTCTGCAGTAGCCTCTCATGTGGACCAGGTGATGGATCCAAGCTGTTTCCGCCAGTAACTTTGTACATTTACTTCTTGCAAAAGTGAGAAAACAAGATCTTAAACATTGAGGGGAAACAATGTTTGGTTTAACTGAACCGTTTTTCAAAACTGGTTAAATTTTCTACTCCTAGGTTAGTTTTTATGCTGGGGCTGGAACAGATTAGGAGTGTATAAAACTTTACATACCAACAGGAGTTACTTGTCATGAAATGAAGAAGCTGTCAGCAATGCTGACTCTTTTTCTCGCAATGCTGCCATTTTATGTAGTACTTTATCTAGTTCCCTGACTCTCTTGTCAGATGAAAAATTGCTATGCCTCTCATTTTCCATGTGTGATTAAATAACTTTCCTTCAAAGACTCATCACAACATATGTAGAAATTATGGCAAACTAGATAGATAGCTAATGAATATCCTCGCATCCCACTGGAATTTCCATTCAGCTCTACTGAGTGTTGAGAGGATTTCTGGAGCAATTCCATCCAGGAGTCGAAAACTCTCAAACACTTATGTCCAAATGGGAAAAAGTTCATAACTGGGAACAGCTAAGGCAGGATGGGGCCTTCAATGAGTTTGTTATCATAGTATTCTGAATATATAATTTGTGGGCATCTAACATCAAGACAGTTAATTCAAGAAGTTCAAAACTTTCTTAAGGCAAACAATTCATATTTGGAGTGAAAAATTGCACTTTTCACACCAAACAGCTCTATTATTCCTTCCCAAGAAGATGAGGAGGAAAACCACCTTCTCTCTTTTTAATGCACACATTTATGAAGAAAAATGATTTTATTCAGACTGTGGATGGAAGAGAAGTGGGTTTAAAATCTTCCTGTACTGGCTTGAACAGAGAGGCAGACCTCTTGATAGATTGCATAATGTTTAAATAAACTCATCCATTTTTTATTGTATTCATCTAATAGTTTACATTTTAAGAACTGAATCCTGAAAACATATTTCATCTTGCTGGATCCCCAAAAATGGGATTTTTATAACAGTTTTTCTCCATTAGCTTTTTTATGTGATACTACTCTAAAGAAAACAACCTAATGAAATGAAGGCTTTCTACTCACCTACTCTTGCATTTGCTTATTTAGTATTTTTGATTAATTAAGACTCAAGCTTCAAAATCATAAAGAAATAGTTTTCAGAAGTTTCGTCTAACTCCATTATGCCACATAAATCACCATTACTGGTACTTTCTCAGAAGTACACTTCTCTACAAACTGGAGGTGTTTGCTCTCTTATCTGCCAAAATTTGTAGGTCATTATGCAGTTAATCATTAAGCAAAAGTATAGCACACAAACTTCTAAAATGAAATAATATTCTGACGTGAGTGTTGTTGACCCCATGCACTATGTATATTTGAGGCAGTGTGACGTTGTTTCCACTGATTCTGGGACGAGATGGGAGCAGAATTGTGGTTTCTATAGCCTACATTTTTTACTGTGGTGTAATCAGTGGTCTCTAGTTATTTTAGAAAAAATAAAAGATATATGGATGTTCTGTGAATGTTCTCATTACAAAATATTTTTATACAAAAACAGTCAAAACACACAAAGTTACTGTTTTGAAGAGTACTGCATTCAAAGTGTAATCTGGCAGAGATGTAGACTGTAGCTCTGCAGAAGACTTTTTATAAGCATTCAATGGTCCTGCATAAAGACAGAATTACAGGAAAGAATTCCTTTCTAGCCAGGCTTGAATGCTAGGCTGAAGGCTTAAAGTTTCTGATCTATCACTTGAATTTCTTTGGGATCTTTCTAGTTTGCATATCATACCCAATCCCTCTGAAGTCCAAGCAACTTTCTCTCTTTTTAGTTTTTTGACAACAACCCTTAGGAAGAAGTGTGACATTATCTGCAGAATCACAGGATGAGCCAGACACAGAGTTGTGACTATACTTATGACTTCATTCTAAGTTTTTCGTGGGGTTTTTTTTGTTGTTTCTGCTCTCCTTGCACCTGCAATACTGGCTTATGCCAGATAGAGACAAAGCCAAGACTTTAAACATCATCTGGCAAATCCAGCTTTTGTACTTCCCACCTGGTACAAGGACTTGCACTGAGCATGGGCCATGCTCAAAAAAGGAGTAATTTTCTTTTGATTCATACTTTCCTTCTGGTTTCGTGTCATAAGGGCAATCTTCAATATAATTTTCTTTTAGCATTAGAAAATGAAATTTTGCTTCCATTCATGGTGTGTGCCTGGGAAAACGGAAAGAATCAAGCTCATTTTTCATCATGGTAATTTTGGGAAAGTAGATTCCCTACTGTTCTAGCAATAATGTTTCAGACAGGTTAACCCTGAAACTTTCCTATAAAGTGCAACAAGGTAAACCTATCAATCAGAAAATGCATAAGAGAAAGAGACCCCAGAGGAGAGCACACACGAGAAAAATCTCTCTGAGACCTCTTTTTGGCTCCAAGGGAGCAAAAGGTGCTATTATGCATTTGCATTAAGGGGACTTATCTGAGGACTGGAAAGCTTCAGGTGTCTGTAACTATGGTGCAATGGGTTGCCCTTGGCTGGATGACAGGTCCCCACCAAGGCCCTCTATCACTCCTCAACAAGATGGGGGAAGAAAATAAGATGGAAATAAAACCCTTGTAGGTTGAGATAAGACAGTTTAATAAAGTAAAAGCAAAAGGTTACATGCGCACAAAGAAAGAAAAAAAACACAGAGAAATTTTATTCTTTACTTCCCATCCGCAAGTGATGTTAGACCTTTGGTCATGTTTGGATCAGCTGTCCTGGCTGTCCTCCTCCCAAGATTTTGCCCACCCTCAGTCTGTTGGTGAGGGGGGAATGTTGGAGATACAGCACTGATGCTGTGGAGCACTGCTCAGCAGTGGTGTTACCAAGGAACAGTCCTTTGTATGTAAACAATGTTCTTTCTTATGGCAATATTACCTCAGTTTTCTCAAGAAAGGAGGAGTTTTAGTAAAGATTATGAAAAACAGGCATATGGGAGCCTAAAATGGTAGATGTAGTCAATGGGAGATCAAAGCAAAGATTTGTATATTGACTTACATTATTTGTGTCCAACGAGTTTGTTCTTGTGTAAACAGTTACTAATACATCTTTTTAACAACTGAGATAGCCAGTAGCTGTGTCCATAGGGATGAAATCAAATCCTTGTTCTTCTAGCAAAGGTAGTGTGCCATTCAGTGATACAGAAATAAGCTGCACTGCAAAAGTTATGACAATTGGGCAGCTTTTTGTCTGTAGACATCCTTAACTGGACATGGATGCAACCAGACACATAGTCTAGAGTTCAGAATTTCTTTTACTTGGCTGTATTCTGTGTCTCAGTCTGTGTGACTGATGAAGCAGAAGATGCTCAGATCTCAAGGCAGAATGGCATGCAGTTCTGATCATGACCAAAATCATTACAATTTTCTCCAGAATTACAGAAATGTAACATTCTTTGAAAGGGCTTTAAGATTAAACCCCGGACAAGACCAGACATATAAAAATATAATGCCCTGCTTCACTACACTGGTCAGGCATGGAATACTTTTTATTAGGTGACTTAGCATATCTTTCTTTGCTGCTTCTTATACCTAAATAGATTTTTCTCCTTTTCCCTTCTCTCTTATGCTGCTTTGGGGGAAATTTCAACTGTTTCCAGCTGCAATGCATAACTGTGCACATAGAACACTATGTTTCATATAGCAATCAGTTTTGCTTTGGCTTTAGAGTGTTTGGATTAAATCTGAATTTAAGGTTCAACTTCAAACCCAACCTTTTTATCCTTTCTTGATTAGTTTAGTTTGTGTTCTTGCTTAGCAGCAGGAGATTAATTCAGATGTCTGCTCCTACTCACAGAAGGTTCAGGTCAGCCCTGTTTTTGCTCTTCTTTCTTCACTCCCTGGAGTCTACATTTATATTCCAAAGCTGTTTTAGGCAGAGAATTCTGTGAAGCTCTTCCATCAGTCCAAGGGTAAATGAGCCTGAAAATAAATATTTCAGCAGATATAGGAAGTTCTGTTATTGAGTTGGACTCCATAAAAATAACAGTGCTGTTTTTCTACACATACATTTAATATTGGCTTTGCTATGATAAGTTTTACTATTAAAATACAAAGCTTTATGAAGTTTTAAAAGGCTTTAATTTTACTGATAAAATGGAAATGAACAGTCTTATCTTTTCAACATGAAAAATGAAGACTCCCAGAAAATCCTGATCATTGTTTCTTGAGGAAAGAATGTCATACATTCTGCTCTTTGACTTCCTTTATGTGTCACTGCACACTCATTTTCATGTGCAGTTTATGTACGATTTTTGTTTAGGTTCAGCAGCACTCACGGAGAAATAGGTAGATACTCAGGAAGGGAGGAAATTTAATGAGGTTTCTTATCATATGAAAAGTCCTGTTGTCTACGGGGAGGTTGAGACAACTCAGAGAGAAGAAAAGGCCAAGGGAGGATCTAGTTATTGTCTTCAGTTACCTAAAGGGAACAGAGCACAGAACCAGAATTCTTTCCTACAGCAAAAGAGAAAGAGGCATCTGTCACAAGCTGCAGGAAGGGAAATTCCAACTAGATATATGGAAGAAATGAAAAGATCATCCTTTTGTGCTCAAGCACTGGAAGGGTTTCCCCAGAGGGATTTTGGTTATCTGCACTCTGGAAGTGTTTAGAGCTTGCCCTGAGGTACCTGCTCTAACAATAACTTTGGCCCTATAGCTGGGACTATAGTGGTTCTTTCCAAACCAAATTACTGTACTAATTTGAAAACACAGTGGTAGAGCAAACATGACAGAAACCGTATCCACTTTACCGGTATGTAGTGTTCCACCATTCAGTAATATTAGGAAAGGACCAGCACTACTCTGGGGTCTGGTTCCTTAAGAACTGGCAGGATGTCCAGCACCTGACATCTGTTCCCTGCTGTTGGACAGAAGCTTTTGTTTGAAAAAAAGTTACATAGACATGAGGGTCAGTCCCAGCTACAGAGTGAGACGCCTGAACTTTGGTATCTAGAATGTGGGTTTACTTATTTGAGTTTGGTGCCTCACCACTTGTCACAGCCAGCTGACTCATTTACCTAAATCTAAGTGTCGATCCCCTTCCAAGAACTCTTGCTGGTGTCTAGGTTCTTCTCCAGGAGTGGTCACCTGTGGAACCTGTGTCATATCTGTCAACCTTGTTTTGATGCAATGTTAGTATAAAATTATTGCATAATGACCAGTTCCTGTGACTGCATTTGCCAAGCATTTGATATATATATATTTGTCTAGGAAAGGTTTTCTTTTGCCTGTAGATGGTAAGTCTCTATGCTGGAACACAGACATATTCCTGAGAAGAGAGCTGAAGAGAACTCTGAATCCCTCATGCTTTGGATTTAGCCCTTAGTCTGCATCAGTTCCATATGCTGGTGGGGTTTACAGCAGGAGGAGTGAATTAATGCATTCCCACCTCCCCAGGTGTCTTTCAGATTGTTCCTGTTTAGATGAGCTTGCAGCTTTGCTTCAGCTGGCAACAGACACGTGGGACCAAATCTAGGCTTACTGGTATTTTTCATTTTGATGAAAAAATAAAAGCAAATATTTTCTTTCTTAAACCACAAGATAAATTGCTTGGCATCCTACTTATATAACCTGTGCATAGCATGCTATAGCTAAAATGTGTTTCTTTAAAAGTAACTATATCTGAAAGTATAATTATCAAAAACCATCCAGGGTTTTTTTTCTATAAGTCCAAAAGTTTCTCTAAGAAAACAGAATCATACATACTGGGAGATGTTAGTCTTATGACTCCAAGATCTTTGACTCCAGAGGAGCAGACTGATCTTATTTCAAATTGTTTAAAGAGCAGCATTAGCACTGATTGCAGCAGTAGCGTTAGAAGGAGCCTTTAGCCCTTCCTTCCAGCTAAAAGAGAGTAGCAACGCTACTAAATGGTGGTATCTGCCTAAGCAAGACAAAGGAAACCATAGGTGAAGTATTTCAGAATGCTTAAGAAAATGCTTTATTTTCATAATGTATAAAGAGGTTGGTGTGACAATATGTTCTAGATGCCATTTCACAGCGGGTACAAGTTTCCATCTATGCCTTTTCATCGATTTGGCATCTCAGGAGGCGTACAAAGCATTCAGTCCATTATGCATTGGCACAAAAGAGTTGCAATCTGAGATCAAAGATACCACCCACATAAAAAAAAATAGACTCAAAAATGTCTTTGAATCATCCATAACCATACAAAAACGGCCAGATTTCCTGTGAATAACCTTTCCTGTGAATTTTCAAGTTTTTCCTTCTTAGGGTAATGACACTGTAAGAAAGGTGTTTTGCTTTACATGTCAATTCTGCTCTTTGAGCCAGGTTGAGTACCAAGTGTGACCAGAGGAGCAGTATGTGAAAGGGTTCTTGTTTCATGACTACATAAAGATTTGAGTCATTCCATTTAACTGAGCAACACAAAATTGCAGTGTTGGTCAGGTACTTTATGAAAGACTTATATTTCTGAGAGTTAAAGAACATCGGTATTTTCGGGTAACACTGAGTCAGCAGGATTACCCAGGAACTCAGTGGTCTGCAGTAGTAGTTACAGGATGTTCCTCAACCAGTCACAAGGATTTTATAGGAGTTTATATAGCAAAATACTAGTGAAAGGCAGTATTGTCTTGGGGTGACTTTATAATGTGTATCCCCTATTGCCACTCCGTGCCCAGACATGAATCCTGTGCCTTTCTGTGCCTTTGAAACTGGGTGCGAGAGAAAGAAAAAAAAAGTCAGATGAACTTTTCAAAGCAGTTTGTGCTCCAAGGTCACTCTACTCCTCTGTGTGCTTCTGCAGCAGCAAGAGCGGAGGAAGCACCCTTTTTGCTGCTTTGCAGCCAGCTTTCGGCTCTGTTTTTCCGGAGAGAGATGGAGAGTTAAACCTTTTTTTCTCCCTGGGACTTTGGCTTCTTCTTCTTCTCTTCTGGACTGTTCGACAATACCAGAACACACTGGGAGACCTTACATGTCCAGCCTGGAGGAGCCTATGCTGAAAACCCAGCTCTGAAGAGGAGAGACCACACCCAAAGAAAGGACTCTAAAATCTTCCCAGGTTTCTCTCCACAGTGAGAGATTTTATTATTTAGAATTATTCTTTTCCCATTGTGAATTGTGTCTGTTAAATAAATAGGTTTTTTTCCTTTCACTTTCCCCCGAGGAAAATTTTTCCGGGACCTGGTGGGGGAGGGGTGGCTGTAACCTGCCTTTTATCAGAGGACGTTAATTTTGGCCGTTCCTCCAAATTTGTCTCAAACCAGGACAAGTATACATCAGTCTAGTCAGACAAGACATCCCTTTTGCCCTCAAAGCACTATAGAGCAGAGCCATGAAGAACAAAAGTAACAATAAGGTAATTAAGGTTAGATGTGTGACAATCCAGGATTTGTTGTCATTCATGCCATGTACTGTGGACGCTGAAAAGTTTTAGCAGAGAAATTTTCCAGCTCTCTGCAGCATTTTGTGAGAGCTCTGTCTTTCCCATGCAAGTAACTCAAAACAATGTTACAGTTTTGTAAACTTCTTGCACCTGCAGGTTGTTTTGCAGAATTGTTGTGGTTCTAACTAGAAAAACATTCAGAGATGGGTGTCTTAGAACTTGGCCAATCCCCTCAAGGGGTGGATGGCCAAAAAACCAATCACCTTATGCCATTTAACACACTTTTGTGAACTACCATATAAACGCCTTTGGAAAGATTATTAAATCGCTTCCATTTATCCCTGAGCCTGGACTCTTGTGTTGTTTCTCTACTCGTCCATGGTGGGAACAGCGACAATGTACTGTTGTAGAATTCCCCAGGAGGAAAGGAAAAAGTAGTTATTTAGCTCCTGTTGCAGTGACATGCAATGAAGCAAAATATGGGGAGAAAGCACCAAAATATATTCAGACCCAAAGCCTGACTAGGTTCTATTAAGATCCACTCTCTTGAAGAAAGAAATAATGAATATTTTCAGAAAATTTCTGGGGGAAAATCATCTGCCTAGATGCTTGCATCATGTTTATCTTGTTTGAAATTGAAGGGGTTATAGTCTATCCCTTGGAGAACTTTTTGAAACACCAAAGGCTCAAACAGTGGGACTCTTCTCAGTGATTTCTTCCTCCTTGACACAGACTCTTTCTTGCCTTTCTTCTCAGCCTCATGTGTTTCTAGACCTTGCTATACAATGATCCAGTTGCAGTAGGAAGATGGTCATTGCTTTAGTCAAGGATGTAGCCTGGTAATGAGCACCTCCTTCAAGGCATCAATGTGAGGTTTTAAACAATTTTCTCCTTTGGCTGAGGATTCATGAAGAGGTGGACAACATATTGCTACAGACATTTTTATAGAGGAGAAATTATGTCATTTTACATATGGTTTTCTGTTAGATCTTGGTTAATTTAAAAAAACCCAACCAAACAACAAAACCAAACCCAAACTGTAATGCAATGTGCTTTACTGTGTTACCTGAATGCACATATAACCTCCAAAAGGCAAAGAGAAAACATCAGAATTCAGGTATTTTTAGTATAAGACTATTGCGCATTACCAGAATCTGCGTATTTATTTTTACTAAGTAGTAACATACATGGCCTACTTCAAATGTGAATAAGAGTAGAAGAAGAAAAGGTTCTGAGGTGCGATAGCAGCTAAGATTCCAGCTGCATTTTACACTAATGCTTTCTAAGGTATTTCAGAATAACTTACAGAAGAGAGAGGTTTTTATCATTGCAAATTGCCTTCAAGCTCTCTCACTCAGTTTTGAAAGACTATTATATTTATGTATTTTTTCTCACCAAGAGGAAGTTTTGATCAACTTTTGATCTTCAGTAGTTCAGGAGCACTTAGTTGCTTCTGACATGTTGCTGTTTCTGAGAAGCTGAGAGGAAATGTAGCATTCTAAAGATGCTCATTAGCTCCAGTTTAGCATATTTGGCAAGAGTTACTAGGAAAAGGTCTCAAAAAAAGAATGTCGAAGTTTGGGAAGGATTCTATATTCTAGATTACAGACATTGTAAAATCGATAGGATAGTTAGGCATAAAACTCCTTCTTGAACTGACAAATTTGGTTGATAAATAGCTTTGTGTGGAGATATATATTTAAGAACATACATATTGTTAAAGAGGAAAAACATGAAAACAACAAAATTTATCCTGAGAACTATCCAAATTATATTCTGTGGACCTACATGTATTTCGGCAATGTAAAGATAAACTGAAAACTGATAATAGGGAATTCTTGGGAGAAAACATTTGGAAAAGTTTGAAATAAAAAATTGATGTGATAATTTTAGTATGTGATTTACAGAATTAAGTGTTTCTAAACTATATGGAGACATTTTACCAACCTATTCACTGCAATTATTTATTCTGCTGCATGAACTGAGTTCAGGTATCTGCAATACGGAAGTGTTTAGAAGAGAATTGGTTTCTTATTTCTCTTCTTTTACATTACTGGTTAATAGATTTGCATAAGATATATTTACACACACACAGGGCTTTTCTCCTTCCTTCTAAGAAACTACATGAAAGGGTAACAGACACAGATCTAGCTAACTCCTTTGAGGATGCTTCAGGGGTAGTTTGTGTTGCATTTTGTGCAGTAATCTGCCAAGGTGATTTCTATGGTAACCTCTATTTGCATTCTTTCTAATGATGGTAAATTCTGACACATTCCATTAAATATTGATAGCAGTGTTTCATCTGCTGGAAACCCACATGGGAATATTTAACTTTATCTATTGGCTGAGACTATTCTTTTGTATCAGCAAGCTTTATACAGTTAAAATGTTAATTAGATTTTTATAACCATTTTTATCGTTCTGCTCTTCATCTAGATTGCTCCAAACACATTTATTTACAATTCCAAAATGCTTCCATTAATATTCCACAGCATCTTACTCAGAGATTAGCTTAATAGCAAACCTCAAAAATGTACTTAAAGGCTTGTGAAACACCTACAGGATCATAATACTGCGAATGTTTTTGGCTAATGGCCAAGTGATTTGTAAGATCAGCTTTTAAGGAAAAGAGACAAGCCTGAAAGAGAAAACATCATAATTAGTTTCAAAATTGCATTGGTTTCTGAAACATAAAGCAGTACTGAAACTGTTTACAGGAAGGATTTTTTTATTGATGAGGTGGGGTGGGGTAAAGTAGGCTAAGAAAAATGGAAAAAGAGAGTGCAGGTAGTTTTATCTTTGTGAATGACATGTGAAATATCTCCAAAGAATTAAAAAAACTCCCAATCCTCTGGAAAAACAACCTTGCATCACACTAAGGATTATGTGTTCATTTTATATTAAACGGTGTTTGGGGATCTGGCTGGCGACTGTTTTCTTATGAAGAAATTAGCAAACATGAATTTGTGGCAGAGGCTCTGAACTGCTACTGTTTTGTGTTTCGCATCGCTGCTTACACATTTGAATAGTAAATACACACTGGATTTAAAGCACCACTAGGTAAAGAGGGCACCACTGCTGCTCACCAGCGTGCAGCTGAACAAAGTGCCAGCATGCGAACAAGTGGTAACAACACAAGTTCAAATTGCTGCGACCTTTTGTTATTTGATCTGCTGGCCTACAGGTGGAAAGGGTTGCACAGTAATGGGAAACTCTGACCTGCTTTGCACTTTTGAGCTGGTTCTGTGCTGTGATGTAATTACAGGAGATGCTCTCAGAAAATTGGTCCTAATATCAAGGTTTTCTGGGGTTCCATTAAGGTCTGGAATCAGAAACCCTTGTGCTGAGACAGAAAATTGAAAATATTTGATACTGAGATTGGCTTGGTGAAGAGAAACAGCACTATACATGATTCTAAGCAGCGAAACTACAATTCTTTTGAATTGTTTACTTCCATCTCCCACCCCCAGACCATCTCAATTACAGATGCACAGCTAGTGGGAATTAATCTGTTTGTAGATCTCATACAACATCATGGAATGCAAAGACCATGTAATGCTATCTTTAGGATCTGATGCATTATTGCCAAGAATTCTCAATCTCAAACTAACCAGTTTAAGCCGTGTAATGTTGCTTCCTTCTCTTGTTTTTTTTTCCAGGACTAACTTCCTGGGGAGATCATTTTGGAATCTCTTGAAAAATCAAAGGTGTGATGTTACAACCTTATAAAATGCATTTAGAAAAATCCTTGGAAGTTTGGAAATGCTGTAAACAGTTCTCTCCAGGGTCTAGAGGCTACCTTCAATGCTCTTTTACGAAAATCCAACTGTAGTTCTTTTATGATAGTGGACAACTGTTTAGAGCAAGGATAGAACATGTCCCTTTGCTTCCAAGACTGATTAGGGATAATATAATCAAAAAGTAGGGAGGTAAAGGAGTGGCATGGGGGTGGGGGAAGCGAGGTAGGAAAGGAAAAGAGGGAAACCTTGAGGTAAAGGGAAATAGAAGGAAGAGAGAAAATGTTGGTATGGGTTTGTGCTGCCAAAGTTGATTAATGCAAATGAAGTGGCATGTTTCCAGAATGAATCCAGGTTAAGTACTGTTAAGCACTACAACAAGGCTCAGAATCAGACCTCATAAACTCTGTGGACTGGAGCCAATGGAATCCTATGGGCACATGGTCCTGTAATCACTGGGAAGGTAGTGCTAAACACGCCTTTGAATTACACTCTCTATTCTGTGAGGGGTACTGCTTTAGGAAGAACACCAAACTCAAGATGATTTCATTCTACACACAGCTTAAGTAAATAACCTGTGCTCTGTAGAGCATAGCAGAGACTGCCCAAACTCTGAACAGGAGCTAGGATGGTCCAGCAGAACCAGGGCTGTGCTGCTGCTGCAGCCTGGAGGCTGGAGGAGCACAAGGAGCATCTACCTGTTTCTGATGTGCTAAACTGAGGCAGAGTAATGTTACCTTCTTCAGCAGCAATGAGTCCGTGCTTTGTCACAGAGTTGACCCAGAACTTGTAACTTTGGACTCAGTGCTAAAGAATAGAAAAATGAGTCTGAACACAAAACATAGCAAATCCTGTTTGGTTGGTGCTGCACCTGCATTAATGAAATTTGATGTATCTGAGCTGGACCTGTACCGCTTACCTCTACTGCAGCATCTTTCCCTTGCAGCTCACCAAGTGACACCTGCACTCTGAGCAGCGCTCACCATGCTGGAGAAGATGTGATGTCTGGCTAGCTAACTAACCAAAATGAGGGGCAGGTGAAGGTGCCTTGCACAGTGCATCAGTCTTCAGGTCCTTAGCTAGTCATTCCTTATGTTGCTTATTGATAGCTGACATGTACAGTACAACCATTTTTTCCGTGAAATAGATTTACTATCCTAGAACCCTAACCTTTTGAAGCCATTAAGAAAAATACTACTAATTTCAATAGGGACAGAATTTTCATATTGTCATGTCAAAAGAAGAGGAAAATTGTTTTAATTCTATACCCCCATGGGAATGAAATGGCTTTGGCAGTTCAGAACTTAATGAAGGTAAAAATAATTATTTTATATGTATATGTTTTATAATTGAGACATGAAATTTAGTGGCTCTGTGAAATCATGTCCTGTTGGTAGGCATAAACAACATTTGTTTAGTGGGATTTTGAAAAAAACACTGCCATGAAAGCAGAGTAAAAAGTTGCCACATTTTTAATCTAAAAAGTTTAGAAGCTGTGTTTCTCTAGCATATAATTCTAGAATTAATTAAACTGTCAGTACTCCAGTTACTCCCCTCTGCAGGGAAGGTTCTTGGACATTCCCATGTAAACCTGAACATACATTAACTCATTGAACTCTGTGTTTTAGGGGCTTTCCCCCACCCCCAATGGATCACGACTGTGACCACCACTTTGACCAACAGACATCAAAATTGCAACAATTAAGTCTCATCACAGGATCCGGGGGCAGTGAGATTTTTCCTTATCCCTCCTTTCTCTTTCTTCCTTTTCCCTTTTGCATTTTCTTAAGGGATATTACTATAGATAATAACAACCAAAATGTCTACATACATCCTTTCCATTTCAACCAAATAGTTCTGAAATAAACCCATATAAAAATAAATAAATAAATAAATAAATAAATAAATAAATAAATATGTGTGTATATATATTTATAAACAACAATCATTCAGTGTCATTTCACTCTAATCCACCTCAAAGGATCTATTAACAAGAACCTGAGTTGTCCTTACCTTCAGAGAGAGGTCATAGCAGTGTGGGGACTATTTTTTTCCTTTTGTGAACTAAGGTAGATAATGATGACAGTGCTTTAGGCCGCTGCAAAATACTAGAGCATAATCAGGCTGAATCACTGTGAAGTGGTGAAGTTCTGGCCCTCATGTTAAGTTTTCCACTGTGGTAGCTGAATGAACATAAGCTGTGCTGGTTGTACCAAATGCAGAATGGGAATACGTATCAGACTTCTAGCTGGTGTGACAATTCCATCTGCTCTGGGTTTATGTCCCAAAGCCTCATAAGGACAAGACCAGTAACTCATATTAGCTCCTTTTCACAAAGGAAAATATGAATATGTGAGCCAGAGGAAAGACACAGAAAATGCAGTCACATTTCTACAAGAGAATCTTGTACGAAGACTTCAGTTTCTCTTTAGACATAGCCCAAGATAACTCAAAATTTAGCACTGAAATCAAGCATATTTATACATGCACGCCGTGCATACTAGGCTCCCTCACAGAATCACAGAATCACCAGGTTGGAAGAGACCTCTAAGATCATCGAGTCCAACCCATGCCCTAACACCTCAACTAAACCATGGCACCAAGTGCCACATCCAATCTTTTTTTAAACACATCCAGGGATAGTGATTCCACCACCTCCCTGGGCAGACAATTCCAGTACTTCACTACTCTTTCCGTGAGAAAAGTGTTCCTAGTATCCAGCCTATATTTCCCTTGGTGCAGTTTAAGACTGTGTCCTCTTGTTCTGTCAGTTGTTCTGTCTGGAAAAAGAGACCAACCCTCACCTGACTACAACCACCTTTCAGGTAGTTGTAGAGAGTGATAAGGTCACCTCTGAGTCTTCTTTTCTCCAGGCTAAACAACCCCAGCTCCCTCAATCATTCCTCATAGGGATTGTGTTCCAAGCCCCTCACCAGCCTTGTTGCCCTCCTTTGGACAAGTTCAAGGTCTCCACATCCTTCCTGAACTGAGGGGCCCAGAACTGGACACAGGACTCAAGGTGCAGCCTCACCAGTGCCGAGTACAGGAGAAGAATGACTTCCCTGGTCCTGCTGGCCACACTGTTTTTGATACAGGCCAGGATGCCATTGGCTTTCTTGGCCACCAGGGCACACTGCTGGCTCATGTTCAGTTGGCTGTTGACCAGTACCCCCAGGTCCCTTTCTGCCTGGGCACTGTCCAGCTGCACTGTCCCCAGCCTATTGTGTTGTAGGGGGTTGTTGTGGCCAAAATGCAGGACTTGGCACTTGGACTTGTTAAACTTCATCTTATTGAACTCTGCCCGTCCATCCAATTGTTCCAGGTCTCTTTACAGAGCCCTCCTACCTTCCAACAGATTGACACACGCTCCCAGCTTAGTGTCGTCCGCAAATTTACTAATGAAAGACTCAATACCCTCATCCAGATCATCAGTAGAGATATTAAACAGGAGAGGGCCCAGCACAGATCCCTGAGGGACACCACTGGTGACTGGCCACCAGCTGGAGGCAGCACCTGGGCCCGGCCATCCAGCCAGTTCTTAACCTAGCAAAGAGTGCTCCTGTCCGAGCTGTGGGCTGCCAGCTTTTCCAGGAGTTTACTGTGGGAGACAGTGTCAAAGGCCTTGCTGAAGTCCAAAGAGACAACATCCACAGCCTTTCCTGCATCCACCAGGCGGGTCATCTGGTCATAAAAAGAGATCAGGTTGGTCAAACATGACCTGCCCCTCCTAAACCTGTGCTGGCTGGGTCTGATCCCCCAGCCATCCTGCAGGTGCTGTGTGATGGCACTCAATATAAACTGCTCCATTACCTTACCGGGTACCGAGGTCAGACTGACTGGCCTGTAATTTCCAGGATCCTCCTTCCTACCCTTCTTGTGAATGGGCGTCACACTGGCCAGCTTCCAGTCATCTGGAACCTCTCCAGTGAGCCAGGACTGTTGGTAAATGATGGAGAGCAGCTTTGCAAGCTCATCTGCCAGCTCCCTTATCACCCTGGGATGGATCCCATCTGGTCCCATAGATTTATGAACATCCAAGCGGCTCAGCAGTTCTCTGACTGCCTCTTCCTGGATAAGAGGGGGACTATCCTGCTCCCTGACACCATCTACCAGCCCAGGAGGACAGCTGTCCTGAGGACAAGCCATCTTCCCTCAACACAGACACACAGATTTCAGACACTTTAGGGTCTCTGAGACCTCCCCATAAGACTGCTTTCTAGAGCATGCAGTTAAGGAAGCCCCACATTGCCCTACCTGGAGGACAAGCAGGATCCTCTACAATGCCTAACATGACTCTTGACAGCTATGTTTGTGCAACTGAACCCTCTTCAAGATGTCTAGCTTGGAGAATTCCCTTCTGAAGTCCTTTCTAATACCAGCCAAAAGACAGACTTTTCCTTGGGCAAAACATTCACAAGATATGGAAAAATGGACTTTTCTGTGCTGTCTTGGAGGAGTTGTCAGGATAATGAGATCCCAAGCACAGGCAATTAGACACCACTTTGTTCACCTGAACAAAATTCACTGTGAAGAGAATAAGGGGAATTCACAAGACAGTGGGGGAAAAGAAGTTAAAGGCTGCTATCTGTGTGAAGAATCATCATGTGTTTCTGGTGGGATTGTTAAAAGTTGACCATTTTGCCAATTATTTTCATGAGTAATAATTTCTTTAGCATCAACTGAGAATGTTTAGATGAACTAATTCAGTCTTCCAAATGCTCTGAAGGGTCAGACCCTCTGTTGGGATGAAGCAGAGGGAGAGAAAGTGAAGAAACAGAGAGAAAGAGCAGCAGGAGATAGGGAAGCATTGTACAAAAGCAGAACTGCCACCAACAGAATAAACATTTTTGCCTTGAGCAGGAGATCTGCACTGGAGGCAGCTATTAATTTATGACCCTCTGTTGGCCCCAAGGCAAAATCAAATATTTGTACTACTCTGCTCCAGCTGGGGGGCTGAAAGCTTCAGGTAGCGACGATAATCTTTGCATCCCTTTCTCTCTCCCTCAACCCCCAACTGATTGTAGATTGCACTTAGAAGGCAAAATTAACAGCTCTGCTTCTGCTAAAAATCATCAGCTCTGGTAACTAATGAGAAGGGGCAAGAGCTGTGTAACACCAACTTACTCCTTCTCTACACAGATCTCACTGACTGGGGAGATATCAACTCCTAAGAGGATGGACACCCTGAGCTACTAAGAGAAATTTCATACACAGCTCTAAAGAGTCGTCTGACTGAATTATGGTCAGTAACCACTCCAGTGTCACTTAGAGTCCAGATATAAACTCTTTGATATTTAATTGGCTCTTAAAGCCATCCATTCCCTACAATTACTTTTCAGTACTCCTTTCCTTTTCCCTTCCCTTCCCTTCCCTTCCCTTCCCTTCCCTTCCCTTCCCTTCCCTTCCCTTCCCTTCCCTTCCCTTCCCTTCCCTTCCCTTCCCTTCCCTTCCCTTCCCTTCCCTTCCCTTCCCTTCCCTTCCCTTCCCTTCCCTTCCCTTCCCTTCCCTTCCCTTCCCTTCCCTTCCCTTCCCTTCCCTTCCCTTCCCTTCCCTTCCCTTCCCTTCCCTTCCCTTCCCTTCCCTTCCCTTCCCTTCCCTTCCCTTCCCTTCCCTTCCCTTCCCTTCCCTTCCCTTCCCTTCCCTTCCTCTTCCCTTCCCTTCCCTTCCCTTCCCTTCCCTTCCCTTCCCTTCCCTTCCCTTCCCTTCCCACCTTCCTTCTCTTTCTCTCTATTTCTCTCCTTCTCTCTCTTTTCACTTTCATTTTCTCTCTCACTGTTTCTCTCTCCCTCCCCCCCTTCCTTTCTTGCTCTCTTTCTTCCTCCACTCCACCTTTCCTTTTACATTCTTCCTCTCATTCTTGTTTGGGATTTTTGACTCTTCAGGTGCAGTCCCATGGCATTGCTGACAGTGGATTGCAGTCTAGTATATACCTTTCATGCTATTGCCATTAGAAACATGTTATGCATGTGACTATACTTGCCACCCAAATTATCTCATCTTCTAAGATGTGGTATTTAGAAATCTCACCTCCTGAGAGCAGCTTGAACTTAACAAAGAGATAAATGGCAGTGAAAAAGAGAAAGTTAAGAATATTTTAAAGCATATCGGGGTCTGCTGTTTACAATTTGATGAACTTCAAATTATTTGCATTTTTCCCTTTGTGTAAACCAAAAAGCCACTGAAATATAGTTATAAAACCTTAAAAATTATCCCACAGAAGTAGTGTTTTAAGTTTAAGACTAGTAGTTGAATCTGGGATTCAGTCTTGTGGAAGTGCAAACAGCATTGACTTTATATGTTAGGTGAAAAGAAAGGGTGTTTATTGACATGGGCAGACAACAGAACTCCTTGTTCAAATCCTTAACCTTTAACCTCTTGAAACTGAGGCTAATGAACTACAGTAACAAAAAGAGGATTGGACAGGAAAAATTATAAAAGATCTTAAGCAGAAATAAGTAGGGGTTTGAGAATACTGTTAAACCAATTTTAAACAAGTTTCAAGAAATGTTAAGATTACATCCTTCTCAGTAAAAAGCATTACTTGAACTTCAAGTGCCCTTTTTTCTGTAATTACTAGAGAGATGAGGTTTCAATGAACACCCAAGTTTGATCAAAACTTCTGAAAGTCTTGGAGAAAAGTGGGAAACTTTCAATGTAAAGATGTAGAGCAAGACAGTTAATTTGAGCTCTCAAAATAAGAGGTTGCTTTAGCTTCTGTAACATCTTGCTAGCTGTAACTTCAGCTTCTTGCTAGCTGGGCTCAGGTTCTGGGAAAAAGCCATGACACTAGTTAACTGACCTGGCCTGAGGTTTCAGCAATCCTGATTTTGCCTTGCTTTTTGGTTTTGTTAATGTTAATTATCCCACTTGCCTGAGAAACCAGACAAATCCCTGGTATTCTGATCCTAGCTCTTGTCCACTGGTGTTCAAAGTTAGTGTATTTCTCAATCACTGGAATTATGCAGGTATGAATTTTAACTACTTTTCTGAAAAGAGATTTTTTTTTTTTTAACACAGGTGTTTTCTCAGGACAAGTTTTCCACTTGTGTTTCTGAACTGCCTGACCTGGCTGTCAACAGCCCAAAGAAGTACATCCCCTCCATTTCTTCTCACTGTGCTGAAGTCTTCATCTGGCATTGCACAGTTGTAATATCCTTTAATGAGCATAAACAGCATCTTTGTCCTTTGTCAACCAGTAGATTGGTTAATACATGAATGCCACATGTTCCCTTATTCTAGATACATATTACAGACCCCACTATCCAAAACCACAACTGTACAACTGAAAGACAGCATGTGCAAAGTTCTTCCTAGAGAAGTGGAGCCACATGGAGAGCCACATATTAATTTCTGAGAGGTGTGTCATGGCACAATCATGGCCAGAAAGAGATTTTGCTGTATATTTTGAAACTGGCCTCATTTACATGCTTTTGTAATAGAATATGGTGCACCAGGCTGTAACTGTGAATGATTTCTGCAATGCACCAGGACAGTGTGTTAATCTGTACAGTCAGTTAAATTCTGGGAAGGAAATCAAATTCTGCAAATGGTACTTTCTCCTATGAACACCAAAAACCAGTGCTCCATTGCACAATGCATACTTAGTGTCACTTAGGGATACTATCCACTTTTTGTCATGTTCCCTGCTCAGGCTGTCTTTTCTTTTAGCTAACCTCAAAGATGACCTGTTTTCTCTTTCCTACTTTATGACACTTATACAAGCTGAATAGAAAATCAAAAGCAAGAAAGGTGTTATTATCAAGGCACTGCTGTTTTTCAACTTTTCTCTTGTTTTTCTTCTGCAAACAGCAAGGTGCCAAAAAGCATCATTTGATAGACACTAAAACATGAAGAGCAGACATCTCATCTACATTTTTACGAAGAGTAAACAAGTGGGACATTGATGTAAAGTGGGTATTAAACTTCCCACTTCTTTCCCTCCCTCCACGCACGTTCTTTACTACTGGAGTTTTGTAAGGGAGGAAAGGTTACATGGGTTATTTTGGGTTTTGTTTTTTGGTTTTATTTTTCTCCTGCATTCCTGATATTTGTTTTATACACAGGTAGCTCTTTGGGAGTCCGAGTTTCTACAGTTTCCTTCTACTTTAGTGGAAAAGCTTCTGGGCTGTCTTTCTTGAGAAAGTGTGGTGCAGGTGACAGTGAAGAAATGTGGCTGCTCTTATCTTAGTGCTGTCTGGCAGTTCCCTGTGTCTGGAGCTCAAGTGAGCCGTGACTGCTGACTCTATAGACTGTTTTACAGTGGTCTTACTTTGTGACACATGCTTTGCACTGCTAGCACGGGTGACCTAAATCACCACCCACCCCTTCTACTCTTCAGCTTTGCACTCGGAGTATTATTTTACACAGAGTTTCCACTAGTTCTGGATCCCTGTTACTGCTATTTCTCTGATCCACCTCTGTAGAAAGTGTTACCCTATTCCCAGCAGCATATTCATGGATATCCAGAGGAGAGGGCGCAGATAAAAACAATCTTGCAGTGTATAAAATGGAAAAAATCCTTCTACAGAATATTACTTTTTTTTTTTTTCCCAACAAGTCCATTTGGTGCATGCTTGACAGAGTCTGAGCCAGGAAATGCAGGAAATGGAATAAGTCTCTGCAGACATGGCAGGTATATTTGGTACAATAGAGGTAGCATGACAGGGCTCTATTACAGTAAATAATACAATTCCAGAAATAACCTATGCGGAACATATTGCTTCTGCTGCACATGTCAGGAAATGGACTTTGATCGATGTTGTTGCAACACAAAACCACATACTAAAACTTTTTAATTATGATGACAGTGTAAAAGTGTAGATGGTGCTCACTGGCAGTGTTCATAGCCTTTATAATTATCAAATGGACAGTGCAGATTAATTCTGCATGCTCTTCATGTTTCACAATTCTTTCTAGTTGCTGCTGTCAGCATATATAAAAGCAATAAGGCACAAGAGAGGGCCTGGTTCTCATCACCTCTGGGGTGTTAACAGGCATCCTTGAGGGGAGTGATTATCTCACGATAACCACACCACCTGGAGCTACCATATTGCTATGAAAATTCATTAATATAAGAGAAAAACATGTACTTTTGTGCTAGAGGATGGAGTTAGGAGTTCAGAATGCTAAAGAGCTTTATCAGGAGCTCTAGTTTGCCTCTATTCAACTACATATGAGAATATTCACTAGGCTACTCTGCAGCTTTCTCAGTTTTGTAAACTAGAATACCACTTTAGCAATACTTTTGCAGCAGGCAACAATTGACTATATGATAGTCAACAATTAAAAAGATATGGCACAACTATCAGAGAACAGAAAGTCACATACCTCAGACTGCCTTCTCAAGGGGAGTATCTCAGTTGGCAGAAGACATTCTACACACAGGTTTTCAGAATAAAAAGCACAAGGAAATTACAAATCAAATTAGATAGAAGTGTCTATAATTTTAAATTTTAAATAGACTAATTTCTGCTCAGCAATGCATTTAGAGTATATTTAATTTGAGTTTATCAGGAAAGTATGGAATGAAGTACATGAGAATACAATAACTCATTGTCTGCTGTTCTCTACGATAATGTACCAAACTGTTATCTCATACTCTAATGACTTTGATGTTAATGGAGTCGTACGCTCTGCCTGACCTCTTCAGCGCTGGATGGATGTGTATGTGCTTTTTCTGTCCATCAGGTTTTATGCTTCACTCTCGACTTTCCTACGAATCTTTTATCTTTGCTTCTGCTTCATTTCCTCTTCAGTAGGAGGGCAGATTTTATTTAAATTAAGAGTTTTACTTCTACACTTGTAGGGATAATTTCTTGGATTTTAAAATCAGTAAATTTTGAAGAAACTGTTAAATTGCTGATGTTGTGACTATCCACTTCCACCCCAAGTGTATTTCTTGCTCTTCATGGAAGTTTATCCATTTAATGAAATTTGGCTTGCCTGTCACCCAGAGACAATAAGAGACACACAGAAAGCATCTTTACAAACCTTCTTTTACTTACTAATTTCTTTTTTATCTGTGCTTAGCATCTGTATCATGTCATGGATGTAAAGATGAACCTTCTTCAGACTGTAGATGGTGGTGGGAGCCATAAAGACAGTCAAGAAAATGTGGCCCAGGGAGCACTAAGTGGCCACAATGGCACAGAAGGGTTTAATTTACATCTGTCTCCTGCTCACCATATGTTTATTGTGGTTAGTCAGCACACACGGAAGCTAAGGTGGGCTCATCCTTGGGGGCAGGGAGAACTTGAGGCTCATTTGCTTGTACAGTACCTCTTAGACACTTGGAGTCCAGCTTTAGTGCCTGAATAACAGAAGGCAACTTAGGTTTGTTTCTCATGAGTGTACAAGGCACTGTGGAATGTTAACTTCCCTGTCTAGACCCAAAGTATCTGAGCTCTACAAAATATATAGGTGTTTAGGAGGCTTCACCTGTGCTTGCTAGACATCAGCTTATGGCACAACTGAAAATGTATCTATTCTACCATAGCCATAGGGCAGGAGAACAAAATATTGTTACTACCTATCAGCAGCAGTTCTTGCTGTGTACACAGTGGTGGCCCAGACAGCTTCCTTTCTGTGGTGCAGGGAATGGCTAGAAGAGAAAGTTTTTCTGTTAAGGCCATGAGACTTAGGTTTTGTAAGTGGACTTGTGTTTTTATCAGTGGTGATGAGATTACATAGTACGAAGCACTTTATGACATTCTGTGAGTGTAGGAAACCATGACAGAGAAAGGAGTCAAAAACATCTTGTGCAGTGCCTTATTTGGTTCCCCAGGTTGTTGCAGGGAAAGACTGTGAAGATACATTTTTGCAGATTTCTGGTACTACAAGAATTTGCTGGGATGCTTTCTGTGGCTGTTAACAGCTAATGCAAAAGGAAATGACTGTATAACTGTTTGAGCTTGCACTTGAGAGCATGGCTGTCCTTTATATCATTTGGCGTGTGCAAGTCAAAAGTCTTGTTTTTGTGGCTTGATCTAGTTTACCATTTTGGCTTAGAAAAGTAGCTATATAAAACACACCACCAGAGAAAGTCCTCTGGGTTTGTTTTACCCTAGATAGAGTCTAGAAGCATCAGCAACTCCTTGCTGACCCCACCAGCTGCTGGAATGGAAATCTAATCAAAAGTAAATGCTGTTCAAGATCTTCATGCAACTTTACTATTACGGTCAGGACTGGAAAAAGGACTGAACTAGAGACATGAGAGCGCCTGTGAGGTTGGTACTGACAGGGGTTAAATGAGCCTGCAGTGCTCTGTAGGGAGCCAGGCATCAGCAGGGACCTGTCCATCTGTTTGGTTTCTCAAGATTGTTGTAGAACAGCTGTGCCTTATGATTGATATCCAAAGGAATAATTTCTTATAAATTCCAGAAGCTAATATGCAGGGGATTTGGCTTTCTTCTCTCTTCCAAGATACCTAATGACAAGCTCTTTTAGATTTCTGTGGAGTGCCATCACTTAGTATTGGTCCTTGTTTTCTATAATTTCCAGCTCCTGACTGCACAAGGAACTCTTCAGCCTGGAAATAGGACATTAGCTGATGCCTAAGGCATAGTGTAAAGGTAGTATCCAGTAACCAAATGTGATAAATTACTAATGCCAGTCAATCTTCATGGGTTTGTTGTTTCATCCTGTTACTGGTTTACTGGTTTTTTTGTGTGTCTAAGATGGTCTAGACCTGCAGACTGTGTTGCCTTTAAATGCCACTACATAGACAAAAGAAGTCAAATAATTTACTGCATGGAAGGTTGTCCTTCCCAGATTTTTAGCCTGACTGATGCCGTTAGTTTCTGTGACTTTTTTTCCTTTTTAAGAAGTGTTCAGACTTTCCCTGTGAAATACTATTTTGTTCAAAATCTGGCACTTGCAGCTTTCACATGCTAGATTATACGGTTCATGAGTTCTGCCGTGTGAGTTTTTCTTCATTGTGTACCATAGCTCATGGTGAGCTTCACAGATCTTGAACAGCTCTGCCTTTGATGGATGTTAGTACATTTTCTCAGTGGCTGCCTTTTATTAGTTTCAAAAGATAACAGTCTATGTAGCCACACACTCAGGTGTTTATGTGTGTGAAGGGCACCAGGAGGAAAAATGTGAAATCTCCTGCTCTTTGCCAGATTTTGCCCTTCAGAATATTTACGTCTGCTTGGTATGATATTTAACATAATAGTGAAACTGTAGGAAGCCAGAAGTGCCACCCTGATATAGAGATAGGAACTGCTGATATTGAGATCGTTCACACTCTCTGAACCTCCAAGTCCCTCTCTGTACAAAGAGTATAATGATAGTCAACCCCAAAGAGTTTTCAGAGTAATAGTTTTAAAGAAAATTACCAGTTACTCCAATGGAAATTCTGAATTCCTTTGTTATGCCTGAACATAGGCTGTTTGGAGACTGAAGGAGCCCTTTCAGACAGCTGAACTGCGTATGCTGCATATGTTTGTTTCTAGACCAGCCCAAAGTGGGAGTAGCATAAGGGTATGGTTCTTGAGACTGAAGGCTGTACATGAAGTACAGCCATTTAATGTACATTGAAGCCATTTAATGTGTGCAAGAGCATTGCTGCATATTCTTGAGCACCATCTGCTGGCATTTTCTCATCTAACCAGTATTTGCATAATTGGAAGCATCTCTCTTTATAGAATGTTCCTGAACGAGGCAGGAGCTGAAGCCCTCAAGAAAATAAAGTCTGTTTCTTATGCATACTTGGAAAATGGCCATATAGAAAAGGTCTGGAAAGGGCTTTGGAAAAGATTAGCTAGATGGTGTATGAAAAAGCCCTAAATGCAGCATAAAGATTTGTACTGTGATGGGCAATGCCCAGAGCAAGGATTTTGGCATTGCCCATCTCTTTATTCTGCAGCAGGGGTGATACCAGCCATCCTCTCTTGCCAAAGTGGTCCCAGGCCAAGGAAAGGGATGGTAAGGGGTTTTCTATGAGTTATTCAGCAGTCGAGATGCCAGATTTGCTTAAGAACCTCCTGAGAAAACTTTCAGAAAAATGTGAGGAGGAGAGCAGCAGAGATGCAGGAAGGAATGCTAACATTAATCTATTTTGGCTCTTTGATGCATGGATACTCAATATCCACGTGTATCCTCTTTCAAGACCTAGAAACTCGGTACAGTCTCCAAAACACATCTGAAGAGATTGTCCGTAGTACAGCCAATAATAAAACATTTAAACACAGGTGAATTAGCTTTAAAATAGCTATCCCAGATGCAGATACCTGTGCAGACACCTGTGAAATCTTCAACACCAAAGCAATATTTACTAGTGCCTATGTGGCCCGCCAGTGACTCTGGTTTAGTCTCATTTCATGAACGTGGTAGTCCTACATCAAAACAACAATATTTCTATATTACAGAAAAATAAGCTGCTGTTATATATGTGTGCATTTTTATTATTTTAGCACCTTTAATGTCTCCAAGTGCTAGGAAAGTTATTCTGAGTCTTGTGGTGGTTTAAGGACTCCTTGGTGGCACCTGCTGTATTTTGTACTTAGGATTTATGGCAGTGAGAGGAAAACAAAGAAGGAAACACAACACAGTGAATTCTGTTTCCCACAGAAGCCCTTATTTTTACTGAAGTTCCCTAGAGTTCAGTGGAGCTTCAGACATTGCTTCACCCTGCTCTATCCCCTGGTAGTTTTTTGCACAGGTACAAAATGCAAGTGTTAGAATTTTCAAAGGTACCAAAGACTACAAGATCAGAAGCAATCATAGCTCAAAAATATTTTTTCAGACTTTTCTGGAGAAGTTAATTTCTGAGAGAATATATGTATATGAGGAAAAATTATTACATAGTCGCTATGCAAAATACCAAACCACTAACAATGATTTTAGACCCATGATTCTTTTTGATGCAGCTCCTTATTTCAACTTCAAAGGGTGTCTACCTCTTCTCAGGAGTTCAGTGCTTTTTCCTGACTTTCAATACCATTGGGTATTTGAATGATAATGTAAATCTATTCAGATCCATTTAAAAAGAATATTTATTGAATTAAAAGAACAGTCAAAAAATACGTACCATGTTCTTATTTATACAGCTATGGCGTATGTGAGTTTAGATGCCTCTTACATGATGTGTGCTTGTGCTTTTCTATCAGCCTGATGCAGCTAGACCTAGCAATACATTTTCCATTGACAGGGAGGATAGAATAACCCATTAAATCTAAGCTTTTTAACTTTACCTTTTAACTTTAAGCACAAAATGCTTAAAACTCCCCAACATTAATAGGTACATTCAGAATAGTGCGTCATCTACCAGAAACAAAATTACAGCTGAAATTTAGCCTGATTCCCATCCCCAAATTCTCAATTTTTTTTCCCAGTCAATTGCTTTACTTTCCAGTGTAACATGTCACTGTAAGGAACTGTAGCAGTACAACTAGTGATTAAGTTTGAGCTAAATCTTTAATTTGAATTCAAATCCTTCACACAGCTCTCGGGTTTTGTACCTTTTTCAGTGAATAATCCTTTCCTCTGTTCTGAGAGGAAAGTACTTATACATTACTATTTCTGTGTATATGGAGAATTGTGGAAGGATACAAGCAGCATCAGTGTTGTTTATAATCATTATCACTGGTAAGTAAGGAATATTAAGCTCTGACATCTTTAGCCTTCAGATAAAACTGCTTTCACAAACCAATTTATAATGTCTTGTCCTGGGAGTTTTATGCAGAGATGGAAGAGGTGCTGATGTAATAAAATAAAAAAGGAAGTTAGATTGATGATCTTGTTACTCCTGAACTTCTCAATTGTATTATGCATTTACTGTCTTCTTCACTCATTTTTTCTAACCAGTATAGAACTGTGGAGTAATGTGTGTTTAAATTTCTTGTTGCTGAAGGTGCACCAAGAGTTTGTTACAAACATGGGTTTTCTGTGAGGAAAAGGAAGACTTTTCTAAGTGGTATTGATGGATGATAACTGCTTATGTGGATATCATTAACCCCTGTGTATGCAATGCAAAGTTTGCATTCAAGACTTAAGAAACGGCATTAAATTAATGAGCTTAAAACCAAACCAACCAACCAAAAAACAGAGGTAAAAGAACAATCAGATTTCCATTAAAAGGTTACAATTAATTAGTTGTGAGGAAAAACTAATATAAACCCATCTGGAAACGTGGCTTTTTGCAAATGCCAAAATGAGGACTGTGTGCTGTATCACTTCCTCTTCAGCCGGTAAAATAGAGGTTAAGCTGGACTCAGGTGAACCAGGCCCTGTGCTGACCCAAGGCCACTGGCAAATAGGTGCCCTGTAAGACTACTCAGACCGAGACTTTTTCACAGGTAAACCAATGGGTCCAGAATCTCCTTTTTCTTCTTATCTGAAGAGTATGGCTTATATAACCTTATGTCAACTTCAAAGACATTTTGTCAGCACAGCACAGCTTCTCTGCTGCCATTTAAGGTAAGGCAGTAAAAGTTTTTCCTGACTTGACAATTCTCAGACTTACCTTCCAGTTTTCTCTCATTAGAAAGGAGATCTAGAAAAGTTGAACATTTTCTTGCCAGTTTAAAAGCTGCCTCCATTATTTCAAACAATAGACAGTTGAAGAAAATTAAACAACCTAATGGTACACAAAATTAAAAAAAACACAAAAAAAACCAAAGAAGAAAAAGACATTAAAACCTAGGACATTGTGGCAACTAATACTGCTGAGTATCTATAATACAAGTCTTAAAGCAGTTAAAAGTTAAATTACATAACTCAAGACTGCTGTGACCTGATTGAAAATGACTGGAATTAATAAGAATCCTCATGTTGTGTGCCTGCACTATGGGAGGCAACGATCAGACTTGAACTCAGGCTTACATTGTTTAGACTTGTCACACATCTTTCTGCTCACACAGCTGACTATTCTCCTCAGCTCAGCGTCCAAAACCAGATCCTTATGGCCAAAAAGAAGACAGTCTTTAAGCCAGGTGCCATAGACTAGTTGTGTCCACCTTACCCAGCAGGCAGTCCTAGGGCTCCCCTGGTATCATGTGGTGCCCTGTGTGGTCCTAAAGTGTAATTTTTAATTGAGTGTACTTGTGGGGTTTTTTGGTTGATTATTTTTCAGACCAAAGTGTGCTAAAGACATGAGTGCAGCTATGTCTTCACCTCATGGAAGTGACTGTGCATGTTGCATTCACTGAGTGGTGGCAAAGTCACAGCAGGCAACCTTGTGCTCCATCTGTGAAAAAGTGCCAGTTTTAGCAGGACATGGACATGCCAGCAGAGTGGGTCAGCCTGGTCCACCTAAGTTCTTTACCACCTCTGTATTAAATGCCGAAGAGGAACTAACGTGGCATGCAGACTTCATTTTGGCACTTGCACAATACGATGTTTCCAGATTGGCTTATATTATTTTCTTACGAGTAGCTGGTATGGGAGGTAGCCTGGGAACTGGGGACACTGTGGAACCAAAGGAGCTAGCTGCTGTGGGGTGCCAGGTGAACCTTAGCTCCTGGAGAATGGAGCAGAGATGCCAGCCCCTGTGCTGACAGAGCTTCCAAGTGACTTGTAAACTGGGAAAGAGCATCCCAGAGCCTAAAGTAAGCTTGGTTAGTGAGATACAAGGCTAGCAGTGGGGAGGAGACAGATACCTGTCTACATCCATGGTACCCAAAACCTTCCACCTCTCTGAGTCCTTCTTGGCCTATCCTGGTCCCCATCCTGAAGTCCTAGGCCTTTCGCTCAACTATCTCCACACCTTTCTTTTTCTCCCACAGTGCTACTGCCATATCCATTGCAAAATCAAATTTTGCTACCCTTCTTCCTCCACACACCATGAAAAGAAGGAAATTACTTTCTTTGTCTGTAGTCTTGGAATAAAATTAATCTATACATATTCTGCTGAAGAATGCTGATTGCTGCTCTGGAAAAAAATCCCCGTCTACCTTATAGCTAAGCACAAAGACAGTTGTAAGCAGGGTATAGGTACAGTAGAGCTTGGACAGAGGGAGATTTGGGCTGGCAATGAGCTTTACTGCAGTTTAAAATAAGAAGGTTCTTGTCATGACAACAGCCTGTTTCTTTGTCCTGATCTGTCAGATCAGGGTCTTATCACTGAACCTCATCTTGAACCTGAATGGCAAATTCTCATCCCAAACAAAGCCTGCTGAGTACAGAATTGTGCTTGTGATCTCTGACCCTTTCCCCAGATAACATATTCTGTATTCCAGTAAAAGCAAGTTGAAGTGTCTGTGATATGTTCCAGGAAATCAATGTTTTTTTGAGGAGGAAAATGAACTTTTCTAGCTCCTCTGCCCTGTCTGGAGTTGGAAAAGACCTTAAAGATCATTGAGTCCAACTGTTAGCCCAGCACTGTAAAGTCCACCACCAAAACATGTCTCTAATGCCAAATCTATGTCTTTAAAAATCTTCAGGTATAGTGACTCAACTACTATCCCTGGGCAGCCTCTTCCAATGCTTGACAACCTTTTCAGTGAAGAATTTTTTCCTAAAAATGCGTGATCACACTCCTCTTCTGCTCTCCCACAGCCTTGCTGGGTGCTGGCATATTTTATGGAATTCCTCTCACATTGTTGGGGAGGCAGTGAGGAGGAACAGAGTCCCCTCAGGTGCAGGGAGGCACTTTTCCATTGATATGATCTTTGTTCAGTGCTTTATTTTAAAATTCATTGTGGATTGATCAGGGAGTACATTTTTCATGACTTAATGGCTGGCATGATTTGCTTCTGAGTTTAACAGTCCTCTAAAGCCACCAGTGCCCTTTAGGCTACAAATGGGATGTTGCTGGTAGATTTGTTTCATTGGATGCCTTTAGAAATCCTCCCTCTAGCCCCAACAATAACTTACTGAGAGGGATGGGAACTGGGTTTATGCTGCTGCTGGTTAGTACAAAACCTTCCTATCAAAGACACATTACTGTGGAAATCTAGGATTTAGTGGGTCATTGGAAGGCAAGGTAACTATCAGAAAATGCTACAGTTTGGCATCAAAAAAGTAGCCTCAATCTATGAAGCTTAATCTTGCATGCAGTGATTCATAGGTACAGCATGAAAAAAAAAGTGGCTCTGCAACAGTGAAGTAAGTTCAAGGCTGCTGCAAAGGTGGGAAGAATAATCTTGGTGGATGAGAGAAGAGCAATGAGCATGTATCAAGGAAAATTCAGGCTGGATTTGAGAAAAACCTTTTAAACTGTAGAAGTGAAGCACTGCAATAGATTTTTCTGGGGTGGATATGGTTCTGCAGAACTGGAAATCTTTAAGAAGTGATGAGACAAAAATATATGAGATAGGACATTACTGAAGCTGATCTTACCATGGCATAGGACAAGCTAGATGACCCCCTGAATTTCCTTTAGACTATTTTTATCTAAAAGTGTAGTTTTTATTGCATGGCTCTTGACATTCTATGCTTTACTTGTAGTACTGCATTCTGGAAACAAGGACTGTAGCTGTCACTTCACAAGTTCCTAACTGTGATTCTGAAGACGAATTCTAAAGTGTGGCTAATAAAACAGAAATAAAGTAAGTCCAAATGAGGAAACAGAGTGATTTTGAGCCACGCCTGTGTTTGTGAATACTTTTTATTGACAAAACTAGGGCAGTCCAAAATATAGGGTAGAGGAACTTCTTTCTGGTGAGTGTTACATACTGTCATGAAACTTGCAGTCCAGTAAGAATTAAATTTTGCTAGAGGCAAGGATTTTTAAAGGCTTCCCACTGCCTGAAAAACATGGAGGCTGTTGTCTATGCATATTTATTTATCCCTTTTTCACAAGGAAAACACTTTTACAGTCATTACAGCAGTGCTTTAGAGAGTTTAATATAATTGAGATGCTGTAGGCAGGGGAAAAAATTGTGTTTTGGAGGTGGAGCTCCCAAAGGAAACTGAGTTCTGGCTCCAGCTACATTTTCTTGCTAGAATCCTGCTTTTTAGATAAATGTCAGACAGGACTTCGAAGCTGAAAATAGAAGCAGATGATGAAAATAATTCTAATCGCTAAAGCAAGATACAGAAACAGCAGAATAGGAAAGTGGTCCTAGGTGGAGCTAATAAATCCATGTCTGACAGCCAGATACATTGGAGTGTACAAATTATATGCTTTTATCCAGGGAGATTTTTTGAGCAAGATTGAGGTTTTAATGTGATTGCCTTCTTGTGACAATTAGAAGGAACTGCATGATTCGTTGCAGTGAGAGGGCATGGAGCTAAGGTCACCGAGTGCTCAGTCTTCCACACTGCACTTGAATCACCTTCGGTAGCAAATTGCATGCTCCATTTTAAACAAGAAAATAGAGGCAAATCACAATAGCTGGGAAAGAATGGAAGCATGCACATGCTCTTCTGAATGTAGATGAACACTGAATGTCATGCTAAGAGAACAGCTAAAAGACAGAAAAATAAAAATGACATGTCCTATTTACATTTCTTTGTCTATTTTAAAATACAGTTGCTCTGTTCTTGTGTTATTGCTGAAATACATGGATACATAAGTCACAGGAAAAAAACAACACATGAAATGCAACCCCTCCTTCCCCTATACCCTCCGTTTCAGCGATTAAAGTAGTGTGGATACTTTGATGTTTTAAATTCTAATTCCTTTGTTGTGATTTTTGTGGTGGCTTTGAAGGTTACTTTGTAGCTTTTTTTGTATTTTCTTTCCTAATAGTTTTATCAAGACATGCTTCTATTACAGCTAAGGCACTTAAAGGAAATACATTATTTAAATGTGAAATGGAAAGAGAGAAAATGTAAGACTACGGTGCATTTTTCTTTGTCATTCACAGACATAATAGAACAACTCAGAAGACATTAAAAAAAAAATGCAGGAAACGGCATACTCTCTTGTCTTATCTGCTAGCCACATCCAGATGTGGTCCTTCCACCTTTACCTAACACCAGCTTTGTTTTCAGAATACAAACACGTAAGTAGCTTATATCTATGTATTATGAAGGGGAAAAAAGCAAGGCACTGATTTAAAAAAAATGGCTGAACAAACCTACTGCTTGTGGCAGTTGAAAAGGGTCTTTCTTTCTAACTGCTTCCATGCATTTATACTATGCTAACCATTCTCAACCCAATGCATTTTATTATAATAATAATTGTTCTTTATTGCAGTAACATGTAAGGATTCCAAATAGGGTTCAAGACCCTATTATTCTAGGCACCATCCATGTGCATAATAAAACCATCTCTGCTGTAAAGAGCTTACGATCTTGACATATGACAAGGCATAACAGTAAAAGAGAACAAACAATTGCAGGGGAGGGGTGGAAGAGAAGCTATCAAGAAAGCCAATACACAGGGTGTGCTAAGTAGCAGTGTCTGAACACTAACTGATTAGCTATTGTCGAGGGCTTTGTATAATCTGTAGAAATAGTTTTTCACTGTGCCTTCTATATCACTTAGTTTCCAGTTTATAAAATGCAAATGTTGTTGTTACACCTCTTGAATAAACTGCTGGTGGGAGTGGGGGAGGAAACCTGAAAGATGGAAATTATATAGGATCTTTAAAGGGTAAGACATAAGGATAGGTGAGCTTGGTGCCAACTATACCTGATACCTGTACCTAAGTACATTAAGGGAAATTTCACTACGTTAATCTTTAAAAAGTCTAAAGGTAAGTGGGATCACTTTTGATGTTAATACCTTAACCATACATCTATTGCAGATATGAAAAAACAGTGCATATATGCACAGTTTGTGGGTGAAGTATCTTATTTTTTTCCCTTGTTTAAGAGTTTTTAAATAGTGAACATAGTAATTTGGATGCATGGTAAAAGAAAGGCTGAAATAGCTTCTTTGACTGAAATGCAGAGATCGAGATCTCAATTTTCTCTTCCTATTCTTGAATTACATGATCATAACACCCCTTCCCAGAACAGAATTTATATGGATTTCCTATAATACACATGGATGCTAGCATCTTGTAAATTTTCTGCTAGTCAATTATTATGGGAGCATATAAATGAGAATGGATTACCACAGAAGATGTGAAAGTAGAAATAAAGATAGCTGCTTTTTTTTTTTTTTTTTTTTTTGTCTCAGCAAAGCCTTAAGAAAAACTGTAAGTATTGGCAGTTCATCAGTTTAAGTTACTAAATGTAATGTTTCGGAAGTATTACTATTTGCTTGTTCGAAGTGAAAAAGAAGTTGTGGAAAAAAATACACGGTAAACAAAATACATTAATATGCCAAAAAAAGATGTCATTTAATAATATTTCTCCAGGATGTGTATACAGAATCAGTATAAGATTATGAAGTCCTGGCTGGGCCAGGAAGAACTGTGCTCAATGTAGAAATTCTGTGATGCCTTTGCAAGTTGCTCATGTTGGTTCAGAGAGCTCCCTGAAATTTTCTGTAGTTTTCTCTTTTGCCCAGGTAGCACTGCCTGTTCCTCACTGGCACATGTGCATTTTGCCATCAACACCCCTATGAGTGATGCTGCCAAGAGTCTTCATGTCACACAAAGCTGTACAGTGATGGTAGAAGTGCTGGAGGTGCTTCATACGGACTGTCAGAGACTTAACTCAGGTGCCTAGTGCTGAACTGTGCTGAGGATCTGCTGGCTGAGGGGTGGGAACACCAGGCCAGGAGCTGTGACTGTAGTTGCCTCTTGGGGACCAGGATATTCCTGTGAGCTGCCTTGGATGTGAGAAGATTGAAGATGCTAAAGTGCCTGCAGAGCTGAGGAGAGAGTGTGGCTCCCAAGGGGACATGGCTGTGGTAGTGGTAGTAGTGAACAAGGCTCATGGCTCCAGTTAATGGCCAGACATGGGCGGAGGCACTTTCAGGAGAGCATTGGTTGAATTTAGGCAGTTAGTCTCCTAACTAGCCTGGAGATGGACTTCTTCAGAGGGGCATTCAGAGAAGACTCATGTACTTTCTCTCAATCTAAATTCTGTGTAGGCAGTATAAAGTTATTCAGCCGTGTCTCTGGGGAATGATCTCACTGAAAGTGAATCCCACAACTTTGTTTCTTGTTTTGTTAATATAGTTAGCATAAAATTTTACTGTATGTTAGTATAAAAGTTACAATAAAACAGTGTTTGCAGTAGCTTTTCCTTTGGGCTATGAGCAGGGATATGGCTGTGTAACTAATTGTGCTGTGCATCCATTCTCCACAGGAGGATATCAGAGAATGGCCTTCTCAATTCCAGTAACTATTGCTACCAACAAGTTTTGCCCCAGTTCAAGATAGCTGTCGCCTCCAGAAATCAGTGATCATTGTGAAGTGCTTTTCTCCTTCCACGGAATTCCATAGCTCTTTGGCAGCTTAATCCAGATGTCCTTTAGATGGGTAAAATAAACTGTGATGAATCCCACCTCGGTGCTACCTCCTTTGAAAAGATGTAATGAGTAATCAGCAGAAACTCTGTGGCAAAGCATCACTCCTTTAGAAGGACTTTTCTGAAAAACCTTTAGCTGGAAAACTGAAATGTCTGGTGTCTCCATCTCTCTGGCTTAGTGCGCTAAAAGCATTAAATAGATGAGTCTTAGCTTTTGCTCTTTTCCTATATTTTCCTCCTGGCTAAGTCAGGTGCTGCCTTCTTTGACATGATGGCTTTGATGTATTGTTAGAGTTGTTATTTACAGATGACATGGGGAGCCTGGGAACCAAATCCAGCTGAGCACTACACCAGGCAGTGGCTTGTCTGAGAGGTAGGTACTGCAATGGTGACTCTAGCTACCATTTTTTCAGATTTAACCTTTCATACACGACTGTTTTGCTTATGAATTTAAAGTTGCTCATTTCTGCTTTCTGTATCAAACACGTGTGCACACAGACACACGTGTACACAGATGTGTACATATAATCCATACATGTGCACACACATGTGGTTTTGCCCTGAGTCTGTGAAACAAACAAATATTCTTTTCCTGCTCAGCTGAATTGTGTTCCAGGGTTTGCCACTGTTTTACAAGGTGGATTTTAAGAATTTAGCAGAAAAAATAAAACCCATAGGAAAAAAAGCTAGCTTTCAATCCAGTCAGTGTCAATTAAAAGGGAGCTTCTGATGCAAATGCCACATCAGCACCAATTTTGTCACTAAGAACTTTAAGATCAGAAGCAATTACCTTCAATAGCACCTTGTTTTTATGTGTCTACCCTTCATAGCCTTGGCTAGTAACTCGGCCTACACCATAATTTACACTGACATCTAATTTCAGAGGATCTGCAAGCAATCTAACTGAAGATGGAGATACTGAGAGTGAGGAGTCCTGCTTTATCACCGCAGACATAAAGATTCATTATTTTTTGCCAATTCAGAAAGTGAGACTTATGGGAATGAAGCTTTTTTTCATGTGTTTATGTGCCTGTTTTGCATATCTCATTACTTGAATTATTTCCTGGTTTAGGCAAATGATTGCTGCCTTTAACTTGATGATTAAACACTCTAACAGCTCACAAAGGAAAAAAAAAAGAACAGCCAAGTGCTACTAGCATTCAGTAGATTTACCATTTTCAAGTGTCTCTGCAAAATGAGAGCAAAAGAAAAAGAGTGCATTCATTGCTAATCATATTCTTTGAAGTATAGTAGAGACCTGGCAATTTTATATTGTGCGTGAAAGTAACAGTATTAGACTAAGATTATTTTAAGAAACACTTTTATCATTTCCTAACTGACAGAGAGGGCAAGTTTGCCAGCCATGCAGGTTGATGTTTCCTCGTGAAACAATGAAAGAACCCCACAATGATGTGATTAATGACTTGCATCCATTTTCTCTGATCCTCAAACTTGAAAATAGAAAGCAGAGCTGATCTCTACGCTATTATCCAGCCTTCTATTCAGACCAGGCTAATACCAGCACAACTTCTTTTGTGACGCTTGTTCCCCCAGCCAAGAAATTTGCATATCACAGGGAATAAGGTTATGTAACCCAGTTGTTGATTTTGATGGCGCAAAGAACTGTCAGGGTTGTTTTTGTCACAAAGAGTGTGGTTTTAAAGTAGGTGTTAAAAAAACATGTATTCTTGCTTGTTATTTTACAGGATGCAAAACTGCTTATTGTTGTAAATACATAATTAGTAAGAGAAATGCTTGTGAGCTGTATGTCAGCATGTACCTTTTCAATTAGTGTTATGCAGATGGTGAAATGAGACAATTGTTACTAAAGGCAACTCTTGCTTCTCTGTTTGAAAATGCAATTGCCCTCACAGCTCTCTTTCACGGACTGCTTGGAGATTGTTGTAGGTCACTTTCTTACAAACTCTTGCAGAACAGTTGTAAATGCCATAAATCAAAAGTTTAGGTGACTTACGCTTTTGGTTCGTGTTCTTAAGGTCTGCCAGAGAAAGTGACCCGTTTCAAATTGGACCTAAAGACAAAGAGCCTGAACACTGAAGGACACTCGAGTCTGACAAGCATTGCATAAGGACCATGATGCTGAGGGCAGTGTACTTGCTCAGCACACGACTTACCACTTTTGTCCACTTGCACATGAAATGATCACCATAGTGGAAGGGAATAAGGAAAAAAAGACCTGCTGTGAAGAGAGAGAAGAAACATGGGAGGGAGAAGTTCTTAGTGATGCCTGTTGTAAAAGTATTGGCTGCAGGTTCTTAAAGTATAAACCAAACTGATGAAGGGATAAAAAAGGACAGTTTTACTGCTTTAGTTTCTTGCCGTTTTTCCATGATGGGAATGCAAGTTTTCTAAAGTATAACCTGTGGTATAGAAGTTACAGCAAACGCAAATAAATACCAATGCAGATGAATATACAAAATTGATGCAGTCAGATTCCTGAGCTCCTAGTACTTAATCTTCTACTGTAACACAGCTGAATTGACAGAAGTGGAAATGCACTTGGAAAATTCAAGCATTTTTAATCCTGCTGCATATATTGAGCTATTAATTCTAAATTACAGGGAAAAAGCACTGTTTTGATCAGAAGCAACATTAGCACTTTCCCTACAGAAAACATTCCATCTAGTATTATTTAAGCAGCCCTAATTAATTTAGTCAAAGGAGTAATAAAATTAACTTAAACACCAACTGTTAGATGCCCACACTAAGGGCATTTGGAACCAATTTTTTTTGATCTTTCAAGATGCCTTTTGTTACTCTAGGCACTATCCTGTTTGCAGGGCAAATGCTGTAAGTATGGAAACATAAATGGCATCAGGACTATCTGCACCTTTCCTATATACAGACCAAAGTCTTCTTTTTGCCTTCCTGGAGGGCTGGGAGGTCAGTCACAACCATATAATGTACTCACAGGGATGGCTTGCACCTGGCGAGCAGACAATCCATCCCTCCCCTGCCCTGCACCTCCACAGTCCCCACCCAGGCAGTTGTTCCAAATGGTCCCACTCCCCTCATCAGACTTCATTAACCAGGTCCAAATGCTCCAGCCTTCCCTTAGTGGAAGCTTCTTCTAGATAGAAGGCAGCCTTCTCAGAGCTGAAGTTATTGAGGCAGAACAGAGACGGATGACCATTTCACCTTCCTTGATTGATTTTCTTAGCAGTTACAGAAATGAAGGTCCTGAGAGCTCTGAAGGATAGCAAGGTCTTTACATCATTCTTCGGTGAACCGTCAATCTTTCCCTTTGCTTTTTAGCTCTCCATTGACTTCTAATAACCTTTCTGAGACACCAATTTATTCCATTAGAACAGGAACTTTCCACATGAGAGTTTCACAGTACTTGGGGTACAAGTTAAAGATAAGTTAGTACTACTGGTTTCAGAGGATATAGACATAGAGGAAACCTCCTTGAGCCTTCCAGACAACCAGACTTAATCTACTTACTTCCAGAAATTCTTCCCGTTCAAGATTTTGAAATTGGAAACTTCGTTACAAACATAATTTTTGTGCGTATTTTTAACATCATTTAAGCCAGCTGTGATAACTTCTTTCAATAACAAATTGTCTGATTAGCTCTTCACTGCTGACCCAAAGATGACCCATCATTTTTGCCTTCAAAGATTCTTGTTAAAGAAACTTGGCAAATGCAATATGCAGAAACATCTGGGCCCTTTTTTTCTTGACGTAAGTCCAGGTATCTTTTATTCACTATAGTAATAAAATGAAATCTTCATCTGAATGCAAATCTGATGCAGGGGTTTTAGAAAAATCTGTCATGATACGAGTCTTTCCTAAAAATAAGTTTTGATATAAACTAGTTCCACTTTATCTGCGCTATTGCTTCATATTTTTTTTCTTTACTCTCTGTCACACTGCTAATGTGCAATGCAACTACACTGCCTTTATGCTTATTTATGGTTTTCTGAAGAAAGCCTCTACCTGCTTCCCATCAGGATTGCTATTTCTCTATTTTTCTTTTATAGCTGTTAGAGCAGTTTAATGTCCTGTACTATTCTCCGCTTTGTTGTCCAGGCTTTTTGCATTAATCTAGGAACATTATTTCTCTCGGAAATCATCCTATTTCCTACATAAATTAAATTCAGTGACTTCCATAAGCTGCATTGACTTATACTCTCATCTATTTTTATATTATTGCTCTTTTTTTTCTTTTTTTTTGCTGTGTATGTTTCATTTTGTGGGGAGATTTTTTTATCCTCCTACCTTCTGTGCCTTCTTATCCATTATTTCGGTCTTGTTTACCTGGCTTTTCTTTTCTTTGTGTATTGAAAACAGATGTGAATTATGTCCAATGATATTCTTAATTTCCATGTTTCTTCATAATACCTGCCTACACTCAGGTTGTAGAATCTCGGTACTCCAAGGATTTAATAGGAGTCAGTCTGATGAGAAGGTGCAGAGACACCTTTACTATTGCAAAGTTCCTGACAGACTTTTAGGGACTTATGCAATGTTGCACACCCGAAACCCTCTGGCAAGGATGCCCATTGTTTTGCCACTTCCTAATGTTGGTCTGTGAATAAGAACTTCCATACAACTTCAGTTTCTTTAGCATTACCTTGATGGAATAAGCAGTAATCTGGTTTTAATAATCATCAGATGTGTGAAATGTCTCACTTGCCAGTTCCCCATGTTTACCCCTATAGCCAAGAAATTGTAAGATACAATAAATATGTATGAAATACAAATATTTATTAGTCACTTACTATATCTAGAGAAAGAAATACACACATAAAAGAAAATCTGTATGTTAGATCATCTCTAAAAGGTTTCTTTCATTCTTTGATCAAACAAGCTGTCAAGATGGTTAGGTGGACTTGCACACACATGGATTTATTACACAAAATATTTCTCCAACAATATTATGTTTACCAAAGAGAGCCCTTATTTTGAAGATACATATTACCTGATGTGCCATAAATTCCCCATGAGTTTCTCTTCAGATTCAGACCTTCAGAATGTAAATTTATATCTGAAGAATTCATGTGAACTCTAACTTGGCTTGGATTCTTGTCTGAATAAACTGCTGAAAATGATTTATTGAGCTAACTAATTTTCATAAAGATTTATGCTCTTTGGCTATAATTTCTAAAGCCACTGATTATCTCGTGGTTTTAGGTTGACTATCCTAGTTCATAACTAATCACAAGTATACAAATCATTAGGAAAATCCTCCTTTCCCCTAAGTGAGTGGGAATTAACAGGCAAATAAACCTTCATCATCATCATGTCCCCAAATTTTATTTCTAACAAACCCCGTAATTCTCCTTACTTTCTTTTCTTATTCCTGTCCCTTTCTAGAAGGTAAATAATCCCCTAAAATAACTTCAGAGCTCACTTCTTTTAATATCCACCCCAAACATATTATCATTGAAATATTTTGTCCAGAAGGGATGTCTGGAGCTCATTTAATCCTGCTAAAAGTAAGCTCAGTTTCAAAATTTGATTAGAACCATTTTGAACCAATTGTGAAAACTTCCAAGCATGTAGATCCTGAAACCTCTCTGGGAACTTGTTCCAGAGCTTGACCACTCACACCACGAACATGTTACACCTGGTGACAGTTTGAAGAGAAATCTCGTTCTGTCTTCTCTGTAGCTCACTTTTAGGGAGTTGAAGGCAGCAACCTGAACTCCTCCCCGCCCTCCCGTTTTCCCCCCTTCTCCCCCCACCATTGCTTTCTTTCCTCCAGGGTGAACAAATAATTTCCCTTTGGTCTCTCCATGTCATGGGCCGTAGTCTTTCTAGTAATCAGTTAGGAGACTCCAAAGCTGGAGCTGGTTTCTGATGGAGCGTCACAAGAGCAAAGCAAAAGGAGATAACCACTGTCATACCTTCCGGACACTTTTGCTGCCCAGAATGCTGTTATTCATCACTGCCATTAGAGTGCGCTGCTGCCCCATGTTCAATTTTCTGTCCACCACGCCCTTTGGCAGAGCTGATTTCTAACCTGTCACCTCCAGCTTTGCTGTTACCTGGGGTTAATGTTATCCCGAGCTCAGGACTCTGCCTTTGCTTTCCTTCACCTTCATGGGTCAGCTGTTCGTCCATCTGTCAAAGTCTCCTGCTTCCCCTCCAGTGGATGCACCGCTCCCCTCTGTTTGGTGGTGTTCATAACAAGATGATCCTATCCCAAATCTATTCAGTAGTATCAGTCCTTGTACTGAGCAATGAGGAGAGTCAGTTTTAATCACATGCCTGTTGGATTCTGAACTGTTGACTGCAATGCTTTGAGTGCAATGATCCAGTCAATTTTTCCCTCTCCTTGAAGTTTGCCTTTCCTGTTCACACCCATTCAGCATGCCTACAAGAATGCTGTGGGAGACTGTGTCCAAGGCCTTGCTAAAGTCAAGGTAAATGACACAGACCACTTTCCCTTTGTCTGCAGAGCCAGTCATTTCATCGTGCAAGGCAATCAAGATTAATTAGGATAATTAAGGATAATTATAGATAAAGGCTAATTATAGAATTTCTCCTACCTTCCATCAACTTCACAGCCACATTTTATATCCTTACTTTTGTGGCTACACTGCTATTCCAGATTCTCTGTCTGCACTGGTGACAGATTTATTAATTTCTCCTTCTAATTAGTCCCCAGTTGCATAGATTTGACTCCCTTCATGAATCTCAGGTAGTCTCTTCCTGCTTCATCACTTCTTTTCCCTTGAAAACCCTGCATATCACCCACGTTTCTCTTTGGGCTTCAGTCTGTAACTATATCTGTCTCCTGTTCTTCTCTTGAGAGCCCAGTTATTTCATTAGTGGTGCTGCAGCTTCTGCTTGGCTGTTCATTATACTTCAGAGCTTCAAAGCTCTTTATGTAGAAATACATTTATAACTTGGTTGTATTTACCTTTGAGTAGATTACTGGCACAAATATTGCTATATGTGAACTTGGAATGGAGTTATGCACTAGCTTAATCATAGCTATTAGAAATTTCAAAAATATACTTTGATCTACACAGAGTAGAACACACTTTACAGAGCTTACTGATAGGCTAACATTTAAAATTGGTGCACAAATTTAATATGCAAAAGATTGAACAGCACATAAGCTGAAATGCTCTAAATGTTTGTGGCAGGGAAAAAATGCATATCTGCATTTGCAATTTCAGTTGGTGGATGCACAATTTATATGCATAAGCTGCAAATGTGGGCTTTAAAAGAAAATAGTAACCTGCTGTATGTCTTGGAGTTTTGGCAGGCTTTGATTTGCACCTAGGTAATTGTCTTATACTGCAGACCTGAAGGATCATTTATAAAGCTTTTAGATGGTGACCACAGCACTATTTAGGTGTAAAAGAGATTATAGTAGTGAATGAATCTTGTCTAAAAACTAGCAGAAGAAAATTTGTTTGGCATTCAGTTAAAAGCACAATGACTTTATCATTTTTCTTGACTCAGAATTTTGGCTGTAACTCTTCTGGCTCACACAGTTGCAAAAGAAAAAAAGGATACATGCTTCCCTACCTCTCTATTTCTTATCCAGAACCAAGAAATTATGTTTTAGAAGAAACCATTTAAAGGACGACCAATCTCACTGCAAGCACCTAGGCCTCCAGCAGTTTAGCATGGCTCTTGCTGCAGTGACATCTGCAAATACGTAGCATTGCTGCAGTGTGCCTCCTAGTGTTTCCTATAATTCCATGTCAAAAACCACATTATTTACTGCCTGCTGTGTTCCATACTGTATTCCAGTGCTTACTGCTGTAGTGGACATATTGTGCTCACCAAAACAGTATGCCTGGGCAGATAGGTAGACGCTTCCCCCTGTGTGCCTGCAGCTGCAAGCTGCTCAGACTTATGTGGTTTCATCTACACAAGAATGCATAACTGAAAGAAGTGAAGAGATTTTGACACATATATATATATATATATATATATATATATATATTTCTTGAGACACAAATACATCATGACATGTATAGCATTCTCATTGTGCAGAGTATTACTTTTGAAATACATACCTTCTTTTTTCCTGACTGATGACTTATTTCAGCAAAATGGTCTTTTTTCCCCATGGCAGTGGATCATGATAAATGGATAGAAAGCGCTGAACTTACCTCATGGGTGACTTTTCAAGTAACTTCATACTCTCATTGAACGTTCTTGTCCTAAGGGCTGACAGCATCTGAAGAGTGCAGAGATCCTCCTGTGGGTACCTAGCATTTCATTCTCTCTACTTCAGAGAGATATATTTGGGACCAAACTGTTTGTGTCTGAACTGGGCGAAAGGCATTCTCATCCCTACAGTCGTGTATCTGGCAGAGCTGTTGCGCTGCAGCCTCATTCCAAACGATTCACATGCAGGGCCAGCACTGACGTCCACCCATCCCACTGAATGCCAAAACCAGACATGCAATAAATGAAACAGACTGAAAACAGCTAAAAGACAGCTAAATACAGCTAAAAGGCAGAAAGGTTCTCATGGAAGTGTAGCAAGGCTGAAACTCTATGATGTATAATGGAATGCAAATAGTTTTCTGTATTTTAAAAGACACAGTAAGCAGAGTTTGGAAAGGAATCTTAAAATTAAGGAATTCTAGCAGACCAATTGCATAAAGACTTTTAATTTAGCCCTTTTTCCATACTTGTGATCCTGCCTTCTTTTTTTACCAGATTAAATACAATTTTTTCCCTAGAAAGACCCCATTCTTTTTGTCTTAAATTGAACTTCTACACTCCTAAGAAATCAAATTCTATTTTCTCACCTCAGTTTTCACTTTCTCCTGTACTTTTACACCAAAGAAAGACTGAATGATAAGTTTGGATTTTTTATTTATTTATTTTTTTTTAAGAAAAACTCACCCTGGAACAGGCTTAGTCTGAATAAGAATGTTAGTCAGAACAAAATGGTTTGTTCAAAGTTCTGAGCATTTCAAAGCAGGGTTGTATGCTGGGAAATACTGAGCAGGTTTAACAGTAGGTTTGTTTCCAGGACTGCTTGGTGTACCTAATTAAAACTGGGAGAGGAAAAGAAATAGGTTAAAACCCAAGCAAATCAAACTTAAATAGTGTCAGTCTTACACTTTCAATACACCACGCCCACTTTTCTTGTCACTATTAACTGGCACGCCTTTTTCTGCTAATGCTAGCAAATCACAGGATTCAGATTCAGAGGAAATAATGGTGTAGCTGTCCATCAAAGAAAACAAGGAATTGGTTATTTATAAAAAGTGAGAAGGCCAATCTGAAGGAAGTTCAAGAGTTCTCTGACTTTTACTTTGTGGCAGTATGTCATCAGTCTGAAGCTGAAATCTTTGAAAGTCCAAGAGGAACAGTCTGAGTATTTTTCTGATATTGGATAATTAGGACAAGAGCCTTCCGAATACTTTGCTAAATGTATTTGAAAGACAGAGAGGTAGGAAAAACAACACCGTGTGTATGCATGACTATTCTCAAACTAACCAAATCGGTATTTTAACATGTTGTCATAAAGCGTGGATATAACCAAGAGTGGAAAACAGAAGCCTGAGAAGAAAGCAGTGAAAGAAACGATGGAAATGTAGTTGAACATTTGAATAGAGAATGTGTCATTGATGTAACCAGATAAAAGGAAAGTATTTTTATTTTTTTTTTCTAGTAACAGAATTTTGTATAGGATCACCAAGGCCCCGTTTCCTTTTTGGAGAGAAACAATTCAGGAGAAATTTAGAGCTATCTCAAATTTAGACTGAAAAGTCAGGTCAGGTAGCAAAATAGAAGACAATATTTATTTTCCTTTTGAATTGTTGACTTAGTGAATGACTTGACCAAAAAGCCCACTTTAATAATACAGGAACACTAGATGAACTGAGCTTTACAAATCAGTTGCAAATGGTACCTCTGAAGCCTTACCAAATAAACAGCCACTTGCAAGCAATGGGAGGACTTGTGTTTTCAAAATGCAAACAGATTTGTCAAGTAAGGGCAGGGCTCATGCTGAGAACTTTGACCTCATATTCTGATTTAAGCTAATTTCCACATGAGAGACATTGTAGTGCTGCAATGGATGGCTGCAGTCTGCTTGATTGGACCTTTGATTACCTCTTGACATCCCCGTATTGAAGAGCTAAACCTAAAACATTTTGCCATTATTACTGGGTGTGCTTCTATTGATACTGGGAAATATTGATTTATGCTAGCTATGCTGCAGTCAAAGTAGGACAGCAAGGGTTATGTTTTATTCACTTTTAGAAATGAAAGACACTGGAAGTCTGGAGGAGGAGTGGCTTAGAAACCAGTCTCTTTCAGATGGTCTTCTTAAACAAGAGAGTGATGTTCACAGAAACAGCTACTCTGGCTTTTGGACTTCTACAAAGTGAAGAGAGAAAAAATGCTGGTTCTATTAAGTTGTGAGCAATAGGTATTACCTGGATACTTTGCAATCTTTTGGGCTTTTCTAGTTAACAGGATTTATGCTTCCTTCTTTGCAAGATTTATGTTTCTCTTATGCTAAGAGATACCGTATTTCAGTGCTGTGAGACCTAGAATGATGTCTTACTGCAGAAATGAATCTATGCAGATGACTGCGAGAGGAGAAACATAGAGACAGTTAATTCATTTTGAAACCTATATATAATTTTACATGTCAGCCTGAATCTGTACCTGTTTAATAGTATCATTTGCATTTACTCTTTCATATATGTGCTCCATTATGTTGGCATTTAGATTGATTTACATGACTGCAGCCACATGAGCAGGTTTTTTTGAATCTCAGGCTCCCTATGGCTTTTTCAATACCTGTTTGATTTGATTCTTTTTATTACAATGGTTAAGAGGTGACTCTGTAAAAGAGCAAAAAAAGTCTTAAATGTACTTAGGACCTGATATGAAATCGTAGTCAGGGACACATTCTTTCTACCTCCACAACAGGAAGAGACAGATTATAAATGACAGTACTCCAGCTGACAGAATGCATGTAAGATTAATAAAAGTGGGACCACTGATTAACTGGATCACTCCCTGAATGATGATATAAAAAGTCTCAGCAAATGCCAGAGTTTTATTCATTAAAAATGCTTAGGGGCCTGATGTTGGTGTTCGGCCTTTTCTGTTGAATACACTTTAAGGATTCAAATTCTGCTGCAAGCTGATTTAAAATAGCACTGTAGTTATAAAATTAACTTCTTCATAGCATTGCTCTTGAGAATTAGGCTTAATTTGACAAGATAAAAAAGTCACAAATGTTGATGCATCATTATCTGAAGTGTACTACACACTTAGTTTTTATGTGGAAAAATAGCATTAAAGAGCCAATTTGAGAAGTTGGATGAAACCACACCAGCAATAAATATGGATTGTTTGCAGTTGAAATTGGTTTTAAATTGCCTCCTTCAGTTTTCTTTTTTTTTTTTACAGACAAAAATGTTGCCTCTTTTAAGGAACAAGCACCATGTAGTATTGCTAATGAAAATATAGAAATGAAAGAAATCAAATAAAATTTCTCTTATGGGTTACTCCCTAGATATTGTGTCTATAAAATGTTTTTTAAACATTTTTTCAAAGCACAAATACATTACTAGAATATTTTGACCTATCCATCTGATTTCATATTTCAATGGCAGTAATTCACCTGGAAAGATCATCCTCTTAACACCTTGAAGTTAATGAATTTGTAGTCTATTTACCTTGGAAAATGTGAAATATTTGAAATGACAAAAAACCCCAAATGACCTGGATTTAATAAATAGAAACAAGGCTAGGCAGTTTTTAACCCTTTTTTTCTGTGGTCAGAAGTGCATCTGATCTTGTCCAAAATCTAACAAATCAAGAAATCATGACCTCTCAATGTAATAAAGGCACTAGTACTTAATGGAATCCACTGGATTCTTGCTAGATGAAAAAATATGATCTTATTAAACATTTATCCTGCTATGTGGAGTCCTAACCTTAAATCCAACAGGTAGCCTAAAGAGTAAAATGGAGCCAGAGACCATTTGCACCAGAGAACTATAAGCCACATTTACTGCTTTAGTTTTTTTTAGGCTCTGTGAATAAATGGATGCTTTTAGGCCCTCTCACATGTAGCTCTAGTTTCATTTCTGTGCTCAGTGGGGACTTTTGTTGAGAGAAGGCCACTGTGGTCTTAAAACCAATTCTCAGTGCAGTTCAGTGAACTGTGAAGCCTTTGTGAGGTTCCCGATCCTATACCTAATCAAATCCTACCTGTAGCAAAAAACCTCTAAAAAGAAGAAAATAATATGCAAATTATTATTTCCTTCTGGAACAAATCCTTACTCTGAACTAACACTCCTCCCAAGAGCTATACAGATAATTTCATTGGATGAAACTTTTCCTTCATTTTATGTTATCATCTAGTGCCAATTTAATCTTTAGCTGCTGTCTTTCCAAACAGTACTTGCAATACCAAACCTAGCCTGGACAGAACCCACAGGTTTGTTTTTCTTCTCTTCAACACAACCTTTCAATCTCCATTGGCAGAGCTTTTGAACCCAGGAGACTGTGTAGTTCTGCAGCTTCTGCTTTCTCTGATGAAACTTTTACTCACTCTCACTTGCTGTTCATAAATATCGGCCCAGAGAATCAGTTCCCTGGAAAACAGAAAATCAAGTGGTTTTTTCTGGAACCAGCCTTTCTCCTTCCAATGGCAGACCTGACAACAGAAGGCATCAGTAAGAGAGTTTTTAAGTTCCTGTACTCAAAGATCCTTATTATGAATTTAACTAGAATCTCCTCTATGGACTATATTAAAATACAAATTGTTTCCTTTCCAGAAACTGCCTTCTTCCTCACCCAGAACCTTTCTGAATATTCAAACCTGGTGTTTTTATTGCACCTTTCCACAGCCCAAAATCTAAGCCCTAATCAACATCCAGAAAAACAAAATTTAAAAGGCCCATTTTTTGATTTCTGAAGCCTTGATTCTAGACTGCTATCATTTGCAGGTTCAAATACTGAAACTGTGTCTTCAAGATTTGCTGTTTGTATTAAGAATTTCCAACTCACTAAGGAATAAATCTGTGTCCACATGCTCATGAGCTTCACAGGATCTGGAATAAATCTAACTCTTTGGTTTGTCCAGTCCATGATCTTAGCCATAGTTATGACCCCATCCCTAGGTTCTCAAATAGAACAGAGAGATGGGCAGGGGAAAAAAAAAAAGAAAAAAGATGAAATTCTCTTTTTTGGCCACAGTAGAACAAAATGTCTCAGTGAGTCCTGAAGGATAAAGAAACACGAATTTATATTCACGGCTTCAGGCCCTGTTCCCGGGAAAGTTAGCATGAACAACAGTTTTCCTCATATGCTAATACGTTTTACATGTTTACAAGAACAGAGTCAAACAACAAAAAACTTCCAATGTGAAAACAATCTTTCTTCTGAGTTGGCTCCCTGAAACCTTCTGCCATGCAGTGTTCTGTAAACATCAGTGGAGTCAACTTCCTGGGTTTGTGCTTCATGGTGGCAGACACATATATAGAGGAAAAGCAAACCAGAAACTGTTGATTTACAATTCAGGTGTTGGAGGATGCCTCTCTAAAATCCCCTTTCCATGCTTTGTTCTCAGAAACTTAAACAGAACTCAAGAAAAAGAGAACAGTAGGGTTCATTTCTTCTCCATCAAAAGAAAATAGAAATAGTTCCTCAAAAAATATGGCTGAACCTCCCAGGATCAACCGAAAAGACTGAGTCGCAACAGGAAAAAATTGTAAGAACAATTTGAGAATATATATATTTATAGGACTAGAGGGGAATTTTCTAGCACTGATGTTTATCATAGGCCAGAGATGGTCCACTCACTCTCTTTTCTACCCTACCATTGCTAGACTTTAAAAATATCCCCAAGACATGAGCTACAAAAATTGAGCAATTCTTTACATTTGGCATGGATCCTCATCCTAGCTCACAGAATCCTCATGAACTGTGCACTTATAGTAGTCTACATCTGAGAATAACAGGATATTAGAGAAACTGTTGTCCTTGGTTACCTTTGTTGGACTAGAAGAAAATATTGGCTGTACTCTGGAATGGCTTCCAGGAGTTCTGCCACAAACCTGCAGTCCCCAGTTTTCCTGAACTTAAAAACATTCTGCATACCCTCCAAGATAATTAAAAATATATAAAAATTAAACTGCCTTGGGTTTTAGTCTAGGCATGAACCAAGACAAAGGAATTTTTCAGACATTATTGTGACGTGATGCTTATTCATGATATGGCCACTGCTAAGCTTAGCCTACTCCACAGGCTCTTGCTGTTTTTCCTTCTCTTTTAGAGCAAGCCACAGTCACAGGAAAGAACAGAGAAAGAAAGTTGTCACACAGACTTTGGTAATCATAAGTGTAGCTTCAGACCCCAACCTAAACCAAGCGAAAACTAGAGACTTCAGTAAAAATGTGAAGTGATCTTTCCCTCTGACTTGGAGATGCAGGACCTCAGGCTGCTTCAGAGCTAGCATTAGCCATTCAGCAGCTGCTATATTCCTGTTCCCAATATGCCATCAGCAATTTTAAACTTTCCTGTTACACTGTGCTTAAGAATGGAGATACCCAACTCTTGGGAAGTGAATGAAATAGGGATTTTTTTTTTTGTTGTAACACTAGGTCATATTTTATGTTCCTGAGCCTTAAAAGGTCCAGTAATAGAGTAGGTGCTTCATTCCCTCTCCTTTCTAATCCTAACCCCAACTATAAATTTAGTAAAGGGAGCTGTCTTGGGAAAAATCACTCAGAGTGACTCACCTTTTACCATAAGTTTACAGAAGTTCTACACAAGGAAGAAAATGAAATAGGAGCTACTTTCCTGCTCTGACACCTTTTATCAATTTGCATCACTGCCAAGATTAGTGGGGAAAAGAAACTCTGAAGTCACTGTCTTCTTCCTGAATCATTCTTTACCACCTCAAAGCAAGTCCTGCAGAATCAGCAGGTTCCTGCTGCCCATGACCCTGAGCATAAGACTTGAATCGGGGTTTAACAGTAAATCAGAGATCTACGCTTTGCCTTGACTGAGGGGCTTTAGTCAGCAGTAATTGTAGTTTTTAACAGACTGTTCTGCTTAACCAGAACCCAAAGGCTCCCAAACTCACTTGTCAACTGTAATTTTGGGAAATAATGGTCCTAATATCTGATATAAGGGAGTTTTTAAAAGAATCCATAATAAATCAATGTCTTTCTCTAATTCTGACCCAGTCCTTACCCTGTTTTTAAGGGTAATGCTTAGTCAATGTTTTTATTAGATTAGATAAAAAACACAAAAAGCATTCTCCCTTCCAGAATCCTCATTCATCAATGACTGATTAACTGATTTGTGGGATTCAGAATTTCTCAAGACCGTCTCTGTAATCTTAATTGAGGCTTAATGGAAGATTCCTAGTTCAGGTGTCAAAACATTAAAAATTATTCTTAATCTATAAAACCAGCATTGTATAACAGTATTCAGCATTCTGGTAGCTACAGCACTTATTTCTATTGCAGGAGCACTAATACACAGATCAACATTGGTGAAGGGACTGAGAAAAACTCTTCTGCCTCCAAGATTCATCCTGCTTCAGAACAAGAACCCAGGCATGTTTGGCAGAGGAGAGCCAAAGAGGTTATTGTCCTCCACAACTTCCACAGTCTTAAGAAAAACCCAGGGAACAATCTCTGGACAGGAAAAGACATGAAACATTTACTTTTTTCGTACTCAATTTTCTACAAAGTGTAAATCATACGAGAGGAATATCTTATTTTTCTGAAGTTCACAACATAGCTGTTGGTGAAGGATAGGCTTTAGACATCTTAGTCTAGCATTCAGGTTAAAGTGGAAAAATCATACAAATTACAGTTAGAAGTGTAATTCTTCTGGATTTGAGGTTTTTTTTGCCATAGCAGTATCTTTGGTGTGAAACAGCACAATGCAATAAGCAACAATGCAATCATACTGTCACCACCCTGAGTGCACTACATGCCCTGATCAGTCTCAACAGGGACCTTCACCTTCCATCCATAGGCCAGGATTCCCATTTCAGCCTGTATTCTGGTCCCTCTCCTGAGCTGAGAGGTAGGTTCTGGCTTCTGCTGTCCTCACTTGCTGGCTGTATTCCTGAGTATTCCTGGACCAGATTTTGCCCTGCCTGATGACTGCTGGGCTGCCAGCAGAGCCTGTTACTGTCATCACCCCTGCCCTGCTTGAGCATGATGGGGCTGGGCCCTGTTGGTCCTGTCACTACCATGGGTTCACTCACTCCTGGCTCTTTGGCCCTTGGGGAACAGCCCTGCTCTTGCTGTCCCCTTACACTCTATGCTCAGCAACCATAACCTTAATTCCAATTCCTTCTCATCTCATTCTTGTTTGAGGTCAGTGAAGTGTCTGAGTACATCAAAAAGTTAAGGTCTCCTGCCTATTATGAAGCTTTGTCTGCAAACCAAACACTTCAATCCCTTCAACCTAATCCATGGACCATTTTTTTCTTCTTGAAGCAGCCTTTGCTGAAGTTCAGCAGGCCTTGAGAACAGACCTTATTGGAATTATAAGGTATATAATCTCCTCACTGTAAGTGAAAATGGAATTTTACCCTTAATAGTAACCCAATAAGTGAATGCTGAGTGGAACAAATGGTAATTTCCTCCTTCTGAAGCTTGTCTTTATGCAGATTCAGGGAACCTGAAGGAGTTCTGCAAGGAGCTCTCTAAGTCTGTGCCGTGCCTTTGCCTGACCTCCCTATGCACTCTTCCCTCAGTTAACAGCAATCTAGTCTGAAAAAAACCCCAGAAAAGTTATTAGCTTTCCTCATTTGCCTAGTTCATGTTTCTCTATGTAGTACGAACTGTGCAGAATCTACTTTATATAACCCTGTGTTTAACTACAGCACAAACTTCAAGCTAATAATATACCTTAACAGTAATAGTTAATTATAATAACTAATAGTAATTTTGCAAAAACTCAGATGTGTGTGATCCAGGTCTCAATTTTGAGAAATACAGCTGTGTGATCTTGTCTCAATTTTATTGAAAACAAAAAATGAACTTTGTGACAGCATGTCTGTTCTGCAAGGTAACAAAAGCAAAAACCAAGTCAGAAGTGAAATCACTTGAGTCAATAATGGCAGTTGCTTGGGAGAAAAATACTGGCCTGAAGGAAAGACATAAAATTCTGAGAGAAATCATAGAGAGTAGAAGAATGGCAATTTAGCAAGATCATTCTGCTATAGGCAGTAACTTGACCTGATCCTTGCCATCTGGCTCATGACTGCTGGTCAGCAAAGAGCCAGTGGCTGCCTGCTGCTGGACTGTGAGCATTACTGCTAGTTTCAGTTATTTTCCATGTATAGAAGATAACTCTCTTGTTCTCATTAGTTTTGTATAATCATACTTACAAATCCCCTTCTTTAACACAGTTAAAGGTGCTCAAATAGAAGTGGTCTTCTAAAGAAAGAATGATAAGTGTTCTAAATAGTAATCAGAACACCAACTATAAGAAAAACCCCTAACAGGATATACTGTCATTTCTCTCTGTAGTATCTGAACCAGTTTTCTGTTGAAAAGGTCTTGCAAGAACCCAAAATAGAGCCTTTCTGTCTATAAAACTTATGTTTATGACAGCTTGCAGTTTAAATGAGGCAACTAGTTATCCTGTCTGGCATTAGAGAAAAAAAATGACTAGTCTTCTTTCTGGAATTTAACACTTTCCTGTCTCAGGGATGTTGCATGGGCAAGTAACAAACAAGGTTCTTCAGCCCCTGAATTCCTAATCCTAATCCTAGAAGCAGCTCTTTGTTGATCTTTAAGACACTGCAAGATCTAGCATAAAGTATTTCAGTTCTTAGACTGCTGATGTAGAATAAGTCACTCTCATGGGATTCACAGGCAGGTCACAGGACTGTGTGTCTTTGGTATGGCAGAAAGAAGATGATACCACAGCACTTCTGATATGGCACTGAGTGCTTGTGCTTATTCATCTGATCTCTAACACTGCAGATTTTAGTCCTTATCCAGACTGCAACCTATGTTTAACTTATCCAGACCTAACTTGTGTCTAACTTCAGCTTGGTCACTCAGCTGAGAACTAAAGCCTTCCTTCCATTCAGAGTGACAGCAAGGGAGTCTCCTGAACCTTTGAAAAGCTCAGAGTGGAAAGGGGTTGCTGCTTCTGTCACAGCAGACATTGGTGTTTACTGAGAAAACCCATCAATTTTGAATTTAGGTGGTAAATTCCAGCCCAACTGTTGGCCTCCTATTACTGACAGTGAAAACGAAGAATACCTGATTAGTCTTGAATTTCATGCCCTTTGAAACTCTTTTTACATTTCTTTTGTAGATCTTTTGGGTTTGCCACATCAAACAGTGACATGAAAGCCTTGCTACATCAGTCAAACTTGCAAAATTCCAACTTGTGAAGCATCTCTACTTAGATCAGTGGCATTAGGCTCTTCATGAGATAGCTGCACATATTGGTCTAATATGGTGTTATCCTGACATTTTATTGTGATTTCAACAACCCAAAACTTTAAAAAAATCTATTATTTGTACAGAGTATAGCTGAGTCTGATATTTTAAGGAGTCCTTGACACTAACAAAAGTGATTTCCCATTTATAAGTTGCACATGCTGAACTAAAGAAGGTAATTCGGTGGCACTGTGAAGAGTGCCAGTTGAGTGCCACTGCAATTCCAACACTTTCCCTGGGCTATGGATATTATTACAATGTTTAAAGTATTTATTTGAGAAAGAGGTTTGGAATAGGAAAAGTCCAGGGTAAAAAATGTGTATCTTCTACCATTAGGTTCTCAGAGGTTGACAAGGATACAGCCACACAATATGTTGTAGTTACTATGAACTTCATATGTGATCACTTTGTTGATATGCCTATTAATTTCCAGTTCAGAAATGTCTGAGTAAAAGTATTTTTATTTGCACAGCTGTTAGGGACACAACAGTTATTTAGCATATCAATTACTATTCTAGTCTAAACAAATGTAGTTGTTTATAAATAGGTTTATTTCCCATTTTTTCTATTTCTTTAAAGAGAAATTTAAATCCTCACAACTAAAGAGTGCAAGTATTCACATGTGACTCTAGCGCCTTGTTATCCATCATAAACAGTAAATAGATGAAGTGAGCATTTAATGAACATCTTGAATTCTTTAGTGGTTAGAGACTTCATTGAGAGACATGGGGCAATAATTCAAAGTGACTGAAACACGAATTAATCTTATTGTTCCTCCACAATAGAATGAAAATCTTTTTAGGGCAAGAACCATCTCTTTGTTCTCTGCTGGTACAGCATCTAGTGCAATGACATGTACTCGCTTAGGGCTCTGAGGTGCTTTTACATTATAAATGGAAATCATAATAATCTTCCAATAGATGTAGTAGATTTAATAAACCATTCTCAATGCAAACTCTAATTTAGAGATGTCATTATTGCATACACTTTGAAAAGTCTATTGAGGGAATGTTGAGTGACTGAGTCTAGGAAAAAATCTAAATGTTTAATTAAATTTTATTGGCTTCTCATTCCTGACAGTGATTTCTATGGCAATGCAGTGTCTAAGAAGAGGGTGGCACATGCCCCAAAAGAGAAAAAACAATGAAGTCTGTGTATCAGTAAGATACACAGAATCTTTCCTTCTTTGAAAGAGTTAATCAAAACAGCTGGGAGGAATGGAGAATTCCTCTTCACTGAAACAGGGCACACTTCTGGGAGTGTGGTTGAGACAATCAGTTCTGTAGTAAGAGCACTAACTCTATAATGATTTTCCTACATCATGGACATTAGATACTGCAATATTAATGAATTTTGATGAATGATGGAAAAACCAGTACTGAAAAATTAAAATCTTAACCCTCTGGTAGAAAAGTGAACTCCTTGAGAAACAAATAGGAATAGATGCACACTACTATATATATAAAAGAGTGAATGCTTATGTGTGTATAAAATGAGTACATATACACAGGAGATACATATTCTATCATTCATTCTCTCTCATAATCTCCAGCTCTAAAAGACCTAGAACAAAGGTGATTATCTGAAACTGATTTGTAATATTTTTTTTTTAATTATAAAGACTGCTTCAGAACACAAGCCATCATAGAATCAAATAATGGTTTGAATTGAAAGAAGACTTTAAAGATCTTCTAGTCCAACCCCTCTGCCATGGGCTGGGCCACCTTCTGCCAGACCAGGTTGCTCAAAGCACCATCGAACCTGGCACTGAACAACCCCAGGGATGGGGCATCCACAGCTTCTCTGGACAACTATGCCAGTGTCTTACTACCCTCAGCATAAAAAATTACTTCCTAATAGCCAATCTAAATCTTTCAGTTTTAAACCACTGCCTCTTGCTGCCAGTAAAGATCTTGGTAAAAAGTTCTTCTCTGTCTTTTAAGCCTCTTTTAGCTACTGGAAGGCTACTATATGGTCTCCTCAGAGCTTTCTTTTCTCTGGGCAGAACTGTTGAGCCTTCTCCACTCTGAACAGTACCAACTCCCTCTGCCTTTCCTCACAGGAGAGATGCTCAATTATCTTTGTTGACAGTCTCTTCATCATATTTGTCCACAAGAGCCACCAGGTCCTTCTCTGCCAACCTTCTTTCCACCTAATTGAACAAATGCTTCAATAACATCGGGTCAGATTCTAAGCAGTACAAGACATACTTTATAATAATATTGCTAGAAGCTCACTAGTGCTGCTGCCAAAAACCAAGTATGTAAAAATATATAGCTTTCTAAATTTTAATGATTACTCCATGTTATAAAGAGGATAATACAGTTGAAATGGTAATAATTTAACCTGTGGCCCTGAAATGAATTTGATCTCAAACTGTGTCTACCCACCAATCCACAGCTGGTAAAAATAAAATGACAATGTAGAATTGTGGTATTTAATCACAGACTTGGCTTATAAATATGATGCTCTATTTCAGTTCTTATCTTTTCACAACTGTTGGTTAATAGAAACTGCAGAGAGAAATGACTGCTATTTGTCGTGGCCGGACAGATGGCTCTGTAGCTTTTTCCTGGATGTGGTCTGGTTGTAGAAAGTAGTTATTTTGGTCCAAAAAAGCTAAATTACTTTCTGTGTGGAGTGAATGTCCACATACTAAGAATCTGAAGATCTCTATTTAGCGTGGCAGCATTTACCCACTATAGCAAACTCACTGGATGCAATGGCAGTATGTGCAAGATTTACTGCACAAAGAAGGGCTTTCATCTGAAAAAGGGGAAACATTTTCATGGGTGGAAAACCTCACTTTGTTCTTTCCTTTAACATGGCTAGGAACTCAAGAATCTTATTTTACTTAGCCAGTGCAGGTAACGTAAACAGGAAAAGTAAGCAAAATACCAAACCAGTGATCAAATATTAGAACATCATTAGCAACCTAAGAAGTAGAGTTAGTTAAAATAGCAATGGCTGAGCAGGGAAAAGGTAATGCTTCACTGCAGGGAAGGATTTACTGGTCCAGAAAACCACTTCAGTAACCTTTTTTCTCCACATTAAAGGAACAACAAATAATTAAGTTTCCGAATTTCACTCGGTTGTCTTCCTGAAGTTTAACATTTTGCACAAATAGAAGGAAAAAAAGTCAGGATAAAACAGGGAAAAAGGGAGATCTTTGGAGACCTGACACATCTTTCAAAACATTGCTCGTGAACAGGACGCAGCATAGAGCACAAATTAAAGTAATAGAGGCAATCCCATCTTTTCCTATTATTTGACCTCTGCTTTGGAACAGGCAGTAAATATTGTTAAGAGTAAAGCACACAAATTCCCTAAGAGTCACCTCTGAGTCATTTTCCAGCACTATTATGCAAATATTGGTTTCTGCTCACTGCAGTTTGTGTTTGTGATATATGCAGGCTGAAGAACATCAGCGCTGAGTCATCTGCTTAAGAGTCCCACACCATAAATGTGATGGATTGTAACATTTTGCAGAGCACAAAAGGTAATTGAGTGGAGTCAATTAGGAAAGTAGGAGGGCTTAGTGAGAAGAGGTGAGCAATCTGTAAACTACTGTGGCATCTTTTTTTGGCTACGCTTTCCAAAACAGCTTAGTAGGCCATGTAGCCTTAAAATTTAAGGGATAATTGGAGGCAGCTACTTTGAAAATTATGGCCTTTATATTTATGAAAAAGTTGAAGGTCTGTTACTGTAGAGGGAGGAATGCAATTTTCAGAACAACTGTAGGTTGTAAACAAATGCATTCCTTAGAAATGTGAGATGCTTTGAATGCTATTAAAAACAAAAGTTTGTTGACTGCAGAGTCATTCATTACAATAGCTGCTATATTTGCAAGTTAAAAGCAGTACTTCTTGCCTTGTTAACATATATTTAGAAAGCAGCTCCTTATAATAAGTGACTTCTCTTTGGTTAGGTCACATAGTCACTGTGCTGTTGCTGGTTTGTCTATTCTCCTGACCAAAATAATATGCCAGTTGCTTAAGCAGTCCTAGTTTTCCTCAGTGTATTTGTTTTTGCAGGAACAGGAGTTGGACTCAATGATCCTTATGGGTCCCTTCCATCTCAGCATATTCTGTGATTCTGTGAATTACCTGAGGAGACATGACTGGGATCACCAAAAGAAAACGACTGACTGAGCTCTCCAGAACTTTCCTTAAGGATATCCTTAGCATGTTTCTAATTGGAGAAAAAAGATAACATGTGACAAAATGCTACTTTTGTCTTACATTTTAGAGGTATTCCTTCACACCAGCCGATTTTCTAAGTTATAACTTCGAAAGGCACTGTTTTAGCACTTTTTCACAACACTTTGAATAAAGGCTTCATTTTAAGAGGCAATTGAAGAAAACCTTAGGCGATCTGGCTGACAAGATAACAAAAAAAACAACAGAAGAGCCATAGTGGATAGTCACTACTGATTATTAATAATCAGTACTTTTAAAATCCTAATGAGGACACAAAATGGCACAGAACTCTGGTGCCCAAATAACAAGTTGTCTGTCAAGGAGCCCTACGAGAGGTGAATTGAGGAAAGAAAAGCATTCTCTAAGTTGAAATAAAGAAGTAATTTTGTTCTAAGCACTAAGTACCCTTTTGAATTTACTCATAAAAATATTTAAGATATGAATATGTCACCAGCAGAAAGGAGGTGCCTTGTCTTACTCTTTATATATGGAAACCTTACTTGGTTCTTTGCTGCACAACATGTGAAATAATGTGGAAAATGGAATCTTAATACCTCACTTCAGAAAACTGCTAAAGTTATAATAATTTTAAGCATAGGAATAGCCTGCACTAATAACATTACACATATATTTGATTTTTTGAGAGGGGGTCACACTGGATAAAATGTTTCTTGTTTTGGTTTTCTTATGGAAATACTCATCTTGATAACCAGAAAAAACAACCCCCAACTCTGAGTACAGTCAGTCCTGGCACAACAGAATTTTCAGTACTCTTCATAAAATATTACGTGCAAACTGAAAATCACAGTGCCTGTATGAAGGAAAAGTAGTCCTGAACAAAAACACTTGCTGTACTTATTTATCAATAATAATATCTTCATTGAAAAATTCCTATGCCAACTCCGATTATGGCTTTAAAGATTAGGTATATTGTTAAAAAAGATTAGATCTGAGAATAATAATCAGCCTATGCATAAGAATTATTAGGGCGTGAAATTGTATGTTTGTGAATAAAATTTGGCTATATTCTCTCCTGCTCTAGGTTGACTTTTATTTCATAAATATCCATCACGAGAGAATTAGGCCAGGTTTTTTTCCTCTTATATGTTTCAGCACATAACTCTTGATAATTTTAATGCTTGAATGGTAACACTTTGGTTAGCATTATTATTACTATAATTGTTGCCACTGTTACTACAACTGTTACTGTTATTATGATTTCTTTTTGAGTATTTATTTTTTTTCACTGTATATATGCATACAATTTATATATATATAAATATGTATATATAACTTGTCACCCATTCCATTAAAATAGCTATAGATACAATTTTTTTACATAGTGATGGAGTACAAAAGCCAAGTATTTAAAGCTAGCATTTAATAAGATTTTCAAAATTTCAGCACAGAACCCTCAGAATTCATTGCATGCTGTTTTACAATTCCCATCACATTCAACCTGAAAAAAAGGACTCTGTAAATGTAAATGACTTGCTGCCAAATCTATATCATTGTGTCCTTGACTGTCTTTACAAATCTGTGCTAAAGTACAGTAGGTGCATATTCTCTGACTTTCCCGGGTACAGATGGAAATCTAAACAGTTCAAATGGGCAAAAATTATCAATATTTGTACAGGGTGAACTTGCACTGCTATTAATTGAAGTTTGTTCTATACACGGACTGAAGGATTTAATCTCCTATATTAAATATTCATTAATAGAAGTATATATTTTTCCTTAACATTTCTCATTAAAGTGAGAGAAGAGGTGGAGACATAATGTAAAACACCAGTTTCTGATTCAAGTCAAAGTAATAGATAAGAAGCTAGACACTGGATTTCTGTGTAAGTCAGTATTTGAAAAAAATAAATAGATAATTATGTCTCAGACAAAATCTTGAATAGGATAGTGGAATTTTATGGTAGTTCTGCAGTGGCATATGACTTTACACTTGCATAAGAAGACACAGTTGTTCAAAATTACCTCAGAACACTAGAAAACACAATCCTCTACCACATTCTTTTCTCATATTTTCTTACTGTGATAATATGATCAGCTGTAGTCTTACTTTAGACTAAAACACTGCTTGTGCAACAGTTCCCATAGTCCTTTTGCTTTGTGAGACATCACAATTGTTCTGTCAAAGAACCTATTTCCATTACTCCTTTTAGCCCCCACTACTGTAAACCCAAAGGAAATGCAGCTGATGAGAAATTTTTGTCAGGGGGGTGCTCAGCTGGATTTGTTCTTGGCCAATTTTGTTCCTCTTTTTTTGCTAATGACTTGGATAGTGGAAAGGATGGCACTTTAAGTGTTATGTCTGTCATCAAACTGGGAGGATTACCACCTAATTCAAGGGCTGGTTCAGATTTCAATTACCCCTTGACAAAAGATGAGTAGAAAGCTACACTTGATCAGGGCTAAATCAAATGTACAAAGGGGGAAGGACTGGCTAAGCTAATATTTGGGCAAAGGGTCTCTCATAGACTATGTACAAGTCAGTGCCATGGACTCGGAGTGTTGCTTTTGTCTCAAACCTTCTTCGTTGCTTATTGAATAAAGCCCTTGTCTCTCAAGCTGTGATGATTAGTCAGTCTGCACAACTTCTTCATGCAGCTGAAAGGAACTTGGAGATAATCCCAAAGTTAAGGCAATGTATTGGAGTGGTTATATGGTGAGCTGATGTCCTTATTTTTTTGTGTCTTTCATCACATCCTAACTGTACTTTTCACTTGAATGAGCTTACTAATATTTTGTCTGCAACTTGTTTTTTGGTACTAAAAATGTCTTCAGGATAAATACAGACTAATATTGACTGTATCTACTGCAGTACACCTAGTGTACCCTATACCTTTCCTAGACACTGAGGTCTACTCTTATGCTTCTAAATTTCCTGATGCCAGAGCAGTGTAGCTCTAATTAAAGTAAGAATGAGTGCCTGACCTGTCCCAAACCATGCCCTAGAAGTGCACGGGAAAATGACAAGGTAATATGGGAAGAAATTCTCCCTGTGACCATGCCAGAGAGCTGGCATGGCTGTGCATTAGTACTGATAATTGCATCCAAGTGTCCAGCAGTACTCCTGGATCTTGCCTCATTTAGAGGAGGACACTGCTCCTAATGAGTTCAGGTTCTCATCCCATAAGCAGTTGAAAACATAACTAGGGTTTACTAAGTACTCTCAGAAGATTGCCAGGCCCTTGTGGTTTTGGGAATCAGGAATCTGCAGACTACTCTAAGGTGAGCGGCTGGTAATCCAAGTTGCCAAGTGAGAGGGAAAAACTATCCTAGTCAGATCCTACAGAAAACCATCCTAAAAATAAAATGAGGATATGAAAATGGACATTACCTTGGACTTGTTATGGAAAACTTTAAGTTGCTATTGAAAAGTAGGTAAACCTAGATAATTTTTCTGTATATTACTAGGAATATTTTATAAGAAACCATGAATAACTTGGTAAGGGATGGTAAGACTTCAGAAGGAATATTTTTTCCACTGTTGAGTTAATGGTCTTAAAGTAAGATGGGAGCAAAATGCATCAGAGTCCAGGAGAGAGCCCAAAGACAGCACAGGGATTTAAAAGATATGATCTACGAGGAAAGCTTGAAATAAGAGTATTTGTTCAGTCTAGGAAACAGGAGGCTGAGTCAATGAAATGATATTCTTGTGTTTGAGGGCTGTTATAAAAAGATAGCGAGCAATTGTTCTCTGTCTGCTGAGCAAGGACAAGATGGAATTAACTCAGTTTGGATCAAGGATTATTTAAACTGAGTACTAGGAAGCAATTGCTATTAGGATACACTCAGACCATTTAGAGAGTTCCTTCTCACTCACTGGCTTTAAGAATTGTAAGCAAACAGCTCTCTCAGTCTTCCATTGACTCGGCCTCACTTAATGTAGCTGATTTATGTCTTGGCCTCCTTTCTGGACAGTTGTATGTCTATGACTTGGTGGTAAAAATCTCACATCTGTTTCTTTTCAGAAGTATGGGAATAGGAATAGGGGGCTTTTACTCTCTTTCTCTCCCCCTTTGCCCTCTCCCTCACCCTTATGTTACTGTATGAGAAATACTTGTGGAATCAGTGGCTTGCATGTCTTAAGGCACATTTATTCTCTGCAAATTGCAACAGGTTCAGAGGAACCCTACTAAAATCATGGCACAGTCCGTGTAGCAAGACCAGTGCCTGAATCCCCAGATAAGTTCAGCTGAATTGCAGTTAGACATGGAGGGTAATATTGACAGTTTGTTGCTGCTAATTCAGAAAGCATAAAACTTCTTGCAGCCTGATATTGCACATGGTACATTTCAGTCTAAAATATTTATCAGAAAGGCTTTGTTGTTTGGGGTTTAATTGGATACCAGGGTCTTGAGTGTAGTGGATGGTGTGTGTTACTTTGAATCAGCTGAAGAGGGTCAGGCTTTCAGTTGTCTCACTGTGACCAATAGGATCCACCATTTATTTTCAATTATGTCATGCTGCTGAGTTTAATGCCTTCAGGTTGCCGGTATTTCAACAGCCAAATATTATTTTGTTTAATAGGAACTTTTGCTCAAATTTTGCTTTTGTGGATGCATGGAAGGGGACAACACTCAGTACTAGGTTTTCAGACATAATAGGGCTTTATTCATTGAGGCATTACTTTCATAGGAAGAATTGTTATACCAAACTTTTGCAAAATTTCAGCAAAAGTTGCTGGTATTTTTAGTACGTTACAAAACAGAAAACCAGGATTTTCAACAGTTTCTGGGCAAAGATGCTACATTCTTTATAATTAGACTGTGTCATTCTGGCTAACAAGTTTCTCTTTCCAGACCTTTATATTTTGAAAGGATGGAAAATGGCTTTGCTTTGACCTTATCAAACCATGGATGATCTCTGCAACAGGTTGCTCCACTGATCATCTACACTGGTTTGTGCTTGGAAAAGCTGCAGAAAAAGAGAATCTCTGGAGTAAAAGCTTCCCTCTTTGCTGTCTCTCTTTGTTGTTGTTGTTGTTGTTGTTTTTGTTCCACTCTGATATCAGGTTAACTGGGTGAGGTACTGTTCGTTCTGAGATAACTCACTGCCTCAGCTGCGTTATCAAGCCACTGTTTTGACTGATAGTTTTCTGCAGTCCGAAGTGCTCTCTAACAAGCTCTATCCTTTCATACGCATCCCTAGTTTAAAGGTTTGGAGGAAACTCAAAAGGCTGACATTCTTCATAAAGTGCAGCAAATCAGAGATATCCATAGGAAAGCACGGCATACCAAGTATGGAAAGTGTTAAAAGACAAGAAATTGAAACTGCAGAGCTGCCTGTAAATACTTAGAGAAGAGCACTGATCTCATTTACTGTTATGGTGCTTTAATGAGTCAGTACATAATGTAGGCAGAAATGTCTAATGTAACATTGTCTCATCAGGTTGTGGGAAGCCATCCAGATGACATCATTAAAACACAGCAGTCCTTATCTGGTCTGAAGGTTAAATTCTTCAATCACCTAAAACAATTTTGTGCCCTTGGACATGTTGTGAACCTTTAAGGTAAAAGTTACTGGATCTAGCTTTGTCATCTCCAGTGTGCAACGCCTACAGTGATGTACAGGGAAGGAAGTGTAGTCCATCAGCAAGAGGTGCAGTGGATGGTTGGAGGAGAAGGACTCTTCTATGGATCATTCTTCTCCAATGCCTTTTTGAACAGTGTAATCTCTGTTTAACCTCAGCTAAATGCAACACTTCCTCACGAGGAGACCTGCTTCCTTGGTCTTATTATGATCCGGTAACTTACGGTACAAACCGGTCCCTCAGAGTCTTGAACTAACACAGCAAATAATAAATAATCTGGCCAAATTTTCCTTGGTCCCAGTTATGATACATTTGTGCACAAATCTGGCTTTTAAAATATTGAAACCAAGCTAATTTGTGTGTCATCATGTATTATTGTTGTGGTCATCCAGCCACTGCTGGCCTTGCAAGAATCTGTTCTCCAAAAGGTCCCAATACACCCCTCCACTATCCGTGAAGTCCAACCATTTTTCACAAAATTCATTTTTATCCATCTGCCAAACCCTGATGTCCATTTTGGCACTATCTGTAACCCTCATCAGATTCTTAGATTCATCTCTGCCATGGCCAGCAATTTCTCATGTCATGTGCATAGTTTTCCACGTCCTGTTCAGCTCACTTCCACCTCAGGGTAGGACAAGGCCAACTGCCCAGTCTTTTGTCTGCTGCCAGCCTAATGTGGATATACTGAGTATTTTACATCTCCCATGCAATCAATATGCCACTTTTCTTTCAATGGAAATCAGGGAGGAAATGAATGGGAAAAGAAGGGAAAAGAAGATAAGAGGTGTGTGCGTGTACATATATATATATACATATGTGGAACCTAATTCAACCCAGAAAATGGAGTAAGGAAATTGTGTTCTCTGCTATAACCTCAGTATTCTTGGCATCTAAATTCATTCTGGTTGACAGAAAAAGCTCCTAGTAGAGTCTAACGATGTTTGTACATTCCAATATATTTAATTCTCTCATTTAAAATACATGGATCATATCTACTGATTTTATATAAAAGTGACTGCCCCTTGGTAGGATGCCCAAAGCTCAAGGGGAAGATGTTGGTAAACCTTACCACATTTTACAGGGTTAATAATAAAATGAGACAAAAGCTGAAAAAAAAAGGAGGTCTTGCAATGTAACAGAACAGAACTAACATCTAACAGTGTTCTCATTAGTAAAACATTGCTAAAAGCTTTTGTGCACATCACAGTATTTTAAATTCTACCTATTTCTGTATGCTAGACTCAGTATGGGAACACTGAATTGACTGGGTTTTTCTGTAAGGAAACCAATTTTGTAAGGGAACTTGTTCTGTGTTAAACCTTTATGAAACGTACATTAAGAACTCCCTGACCATACTGATTTTGCTTGTCTTTCCACAGAAGACTTTTTCCAGCACAAGGTAGAACAATGACACAGCACAGGTGGGTTGATCCATGCAGGAATACGCTGTACAGAAACTAATATACATCTGAGAGTCCAAAATGGTTTAAATAGCTGTTTTTCTCAAATCAGAACTCTTTCAAGCTACAAGTAATACTCATACAGGTAGGCATATTTTTCTCATGGAGAATACTCAGGGAGAGTACTCAGGTATGGGATTCAATCGTGCTCATCTTGTGGTATCACAAATGAGTGTGATAAGGCCTCTTAAAGAATCACTGGCATAGTTATCTGCAAAACCAGGTTTAATGTAAAAGCAACAGCATGACAAAGTTTGTCAGATGGTAGTGCAGCCTGGTGTGGGGAGGTGGCATGCACCACCACCCGTGGGAGATGTCCACTACCAGTTCAGTTGAAAATGGAATCAAATGTGTTATCTTGCCAACTAAGCTGTATCTATTTCTTTATTAGCTTCTCTTATATTTTTTTTCCTGAATATAGGATACCTGAAAAAAGGGCAAGGCTTAGAATAGACAGTGATAGTGTTTTCTATTAACAGAACATTGATATTGCTAAAACATATTCATCCTCAGTTTGAAAACACATTATGATATTATGATACAAAAGTGCTCTAACTGCTTAATGATGTTCTACTCAGTCACAGAAATCATATCATAGCTCTCCATTGTCCCTGGACACAGCTCATTAAATTCTAGAAATACCATCTGAAAAACTTAAGTCATCCAAGTCTCTATCCACTTGCTATAAAACTCTGAAAGGCAAAGAATGCTTAGGTGGGAAGGGACCTTAAAGATCCTCTGTTTCCAACCACCCTGCCATGGGCACCATGGGCAGGGACACATTGCACCAGCCCCATCCAAGCTGGTTGCTCAAAGCCCCATCTGAGATGGCCAGGAGCACTTCCAGGGATGGAGCAGCCACACCTGTGCCAGTGCCTCTTTACCCTCAAGGTCAAGAATTTCTTCCTAATGCCTATTCTGAACTATTTCTCTTTAAAGGCATTCCCTCTTTTTTGACTGCTATTGTAGTAATTTTTGAAATTTGTAATGCCCATTGTGCTCTTTCTTTAGCACTTTTTACTATGACTCTTGGGATTTTTGTACTAGTAGGTTTGTTTTAAGGTATTTGTGATTGTTTAGTGGCCTAGGTAGGTGTTTTGGGAATAATTCTAAACTTGCCCCTAATCATATGACAGGAAGACTTGATTAAGTGATGTAAGTGACTCTTTCCCATTTCTCTGTCTTAAATGGGGGATTTTGTTGCCAATAGATTTTTCTAGTAGAGAGTATCCCCTTTTCTTTGATCACTCTCTTTGGGTACTGAAAATGAATAAATGGAAGATGTGATAATTAAGTCTATATCATCACACAAGGGAATGCATTTATGAAGTTTAAGAGCTCAGAAGAGTGCAGATTATCTGCCTATGCATGTAATGGCTGTGTACCTTCTGGTCTAACATGAACAGTGTGACTTCTACTGCTTGTTCATTGATGCCTTCTTTAGGATTTATCTGTTTTGAGGAGCAGCAGGAATACTTGAAAATGGCTAATTTTATAATCATAATTCTTAAATAATATAATAATAATAATAATAATTCAATAATAATAATATTTTAGCCCTTAAAGAACAAGTGAATCTGTTTATGAAAATAGACACTGGTTCAAATGAAGGGAATTTTTGACTAAAACTAACTTATGCAGCTGAAATATTTTGTTAAATAAATGGCACAATGAACTTAACTATGCACATCACAGAGGGAAATGATAACCTTGTAAATAAAGTTGTTTGCCATTTTGATATAATTTTGTAATAGTTTTTCCTAATAGAAGATTTTAAGCATTAATAAGTAGATTAGGGGAACTCACATTAGCAAAATTTCCTATTAGAAATTGAAAACAAAACAGAAGTTTGTGCAAAAAGCTTTCTCCCTACTTTTAAACTCAATTCACTCTAATTTGTCGGGCAGAGATAGAAGATAGCCTTACCTGTCTGGTCATGCAGGCACACACAAAAACATCCACCTAAAGTCAATGGAAACAATCTAAAAGTTCAGCAGCATTTCTCTTGAAAGAGAAGCTGCTTTGCTCTGCTTCTTTTTTTATCAAACTGATTAAGCAAAGAATTGCTTTTTGGTGCTTGGCAGTACAGAAATAAGTAGCGTTATACTTCTGTATCAGTTTTTTAATGTATGATTTGAAAATCTTGGTCTTATCCAAGAAACAGATTCCGCCAGCACAGTAAGTAAATGTTACAAACAGTGTTATGGATCACGTAAGAATAAGTGAAGGAACATTCTTTCATCATCCTGTGAGTACAGAAAGCCTTCTGGTAGTAAGAGGGAATCTATTCTGTAGATTGGCATGAGGGATGTAGGAGGAGGATACCTGTCCATACTCCAGTAACTAAGGTGTTGTAGCAGCTGGATGTAGTTCCCTTGTTTATGTTCTCCAATGACGTTCCAACATGCATTTGATTCATTAAAACTGGGTTCAGAGAAGACTTTAGTCTTCAAGTTTACTTTAGGGACACCTTGCAATGGAACATCATTTTCATATTCGCAAATGCACAAGGACAATAATTTGGCTAAGATAACACATGGGAAGTTATCATGTTTTTAAGTTTTAAAGCTCGACAACTCCCAAATTAGCAGAGGGAAAAGCAGAATGTTGTATGGTACTTGCTTGTTATTCCTTATGCAAAGAATCCTTCAGCTCACTATTTGCTCACACTCATTTACTCATGGTAAAAAGGAAAACATCTGCCATTTGCCCACCAACAGATATTTTCAGATCAAAAGTTTTTCCTGTTAAACACATTCCTATCTCTTTCCAAGTCATAACATACAGGCACCATTCGTATCCATGAGAATTTCAGTGATAAAAAGCTACCGTGAAAGAAAAAGAGGGATGCACTCCCACAGAGAAGGCAGCTTTACTTGCATTTGGAACCCAAGAACAATTGAAATTACGCATTTGCAAAAAGAAATTTGGAAAGATAATGCTTGTAGACAAATTCACATACCTCTGCAGGAACTTCAGGCTTATTTGAAATAGTAAGTTTGAGAGAAGCTGGTGGGAAAAGAGGTTTTCTCAATCTGTGAGGACTCATCCCAAAGCGCTCTTCTTTGCCTGTTGTGAGGGAGACATTGCTGCTCAAGTGGCTGTGTATTGCACTCTAAAATGACACAGATCAAATGGAGAACTGCAGAGATCTGCTAGACCTTCACTCCTGGCTTCATACCCTGCCAGTGTGGATGATGTTTTAGTTAATAGAGGGGCTCCAAAAGACTCTTCAAAAATTTTTTTCACCTCAAGAGAATGTTGTTGATTAAATTCTTGATCATGACCCTTTTGGCTGATGTCAAACGTGGCAGAAAAGTTAGGCTGGGATGTAACATTAAATTTCTAATGACTTGGACAACATAATGCTTGGGGTAAAGATCAGTATGACTTCTAACTAATGCACAACTGTGCCTCACTGTGCAGCAGGCATAACTTTCATAAAATTTAATTTGTAACATTTTATGCTCTGCTTCTTCCAGTTTTTTCTCTCCTTTTCCCCCAATTAGTAAATTTTTTTTGAAAGGAATACATGATGTTCTTATGCATTAAAAATGCCTGCCATCCTATCTGGGTTAGCTGATGTGCTGTGGCATTTTAGAGCAATCTGTAAAAAACAAGCGACAAATAAGGTCAACAGAAAATATCATATGTTATGAAAAATTAATAATTATTGCTTTAGTCTCTTGTCTATCTATTATGCCAAACTTTGTATGACCCAATGAATTCATAATATTTCACTGTGTCAGAACTGTTATAAAAAGAACCTGTGTATGCGATTTGATCCTCTTCGAGGTTTTGATGATAATTCATATAAAACAGCTGTAGAAGTATAAACTGAAAAATGATCTTTAGATTCATGGATCTAGCTGGTTTATTTGGGGTGACTAAGGAAAATTAGTAAAATAAAAAGAATTACTGAAGTGCAGTAGCTGTACTAGCCTTTTTAGCTTGCTCAAAGAGTCAATTTTCATTGGAAAATTTCCCATGTAATGGAACTCATGCAGTTTGGCTATGCTTAAATATTTCTAACAACACACAGTTGCCCCAGGACCAGATGTCTTGGCCTTGTCTGTGAACTGTCAATATGAATGACTTTTATGTGGCTCCAGTGACCTAAGGGAAGCTGAGGAATTAGAGACACTGGGCATACATGGAACTGACTGTCACAACCCCTTTTGCTGCTTTTGCCACCATTGGGAGCTCCTGCCACGCACTCACACAGGTGCTGCAAGTTTCCAGAGCAACAAGGAGAAAGACGATGGTTTACCTGAGATGAATGCAGCTGAAGTGGGCTCAGGTGCCAGCAAGTGGGGCAAGTAAGGACTAACACATGCCCTGAAGAAGTGGTGGTGATGATGACGATGATGATGATGATGGTGGTGGTGGTGGCAAAGTACACACACCTGAATTAGTAAAGACAGGATGGGCAGAATGAGGTACCCACCTAATACAATTTCTGCTGCTGGCCGGCAGCTGTAGGAGAGCACAGTTTTTGTGACTCTAGGCTGCTTAGATGAAACACTGCTAATCTTTCTGAGGTCTTGAAAAATTAGTTACTTATATTAAATTCATATAAAGTTCCCCACAACTGTCCTCTTCCCTGGGGCAGCAAGGAGTCTCTAAATTACGTCTCAGAGCTGTGCCAGGAAATACTTTTAAATGTTGGAAAATATGACAGATATTTCTTTAAAACCTTTTCTGCTTATTTAACTCCTGGTTCAACCACCTTAGCTACAGAACAAAGATTGTAATTTTAAAAATTTTCCTCTAACACTTACAGAAAAGGTGTTTTAATAGTATTGATTAGTATTAATTGATTTAGGGCTTCAGTCAAAGGCTGGGTTTTTAGTTTTTTATAAATTACTTGTTTTTATTATGATAAAAGGCTCTGTAAACCCCCTCCCTAAATTATCCAACTATCATATGATGAGAGAACTAAAATTTATGCAAACTATTTTCTCAGGAAAAGAAATAAGTCTAAGTACAACAAACAAAAAAACCCAAACCTCCTTAGGGTCACAGATTAATTTTTTTTTTTTACAATTCCCCATGTTTGGGATATTATACTTGGGTTTTTCTGGATATAATGTGTTGCTAGTATATGTACATAAAAGATTTAAAATTTTTGGAAAGTGTAGGATTGTTGTGTGAAACAGAAGCTTGCTAATCATTAATTAGCACTGCTAAAGTTAGAAAGTGTTAAAGCTCCTGTCAGAATCAGACTCATTGTTGCCAGCTCTTGTGGTTCTAATGCAATAAGTGCCTTTTCTTGAAGGCCTGCCATAAATTCAGTGATTACACTAGAATTTCAACTTCCATTAAAAAATTGTAAATTTAGATGTCTTGTTAAGCAAAGAAGCTTGAAAATATGAATTATACATAACCTAGTATGAAATGAAAGCGGCTCATGACCTTTAATACGATCTCTTTATTTCTGAATATTAGAGAGCCAAAGATTCTCAGCTGGGGAAGGATAGTTTTTGTTTGGCATGACAGGACTTCAGAGTGTTCTTTTTGTGCCAAATTTGATTTCCTGTTGATTGGTGGTTTTGCTGCCACAGTCATTGTCATCTCTTAGTCTTAGCTCACTATTAACTACGAATGTCAGATAGCAGTCTGTATTTTTCGGGTACAGAACTTGTTTTCACTGGGAACTTTCCAGACAGTGTATCAGACTAATACTGTTGTTGACTGTCAAGCATAATTCATAATGAATACATGGGATGTACATATCATCCTGGTCTTTTTTCCACTGCAACTAGTGATAATTCTCTGTATTCATCAGATGATTTCTTCAATCTATTAAAAGTGTGCAAAAAAAAAAAAAAAAAAGAAAAGGAATTATAAGGGAGAATGTCAGACAACTTTGGAACACCAATAGGGAAATATAATCTCTTTTTTCTCCATCACTGGTCTCCTTTGCTTCAGAGCCGTTGTGAAACTGAAGTTCCCCACAGCATTCTGCATACCAATTTTGTGAAGCTGATTCCTTGACATTTTCTGTGAATTTTATCAATATTCTTAGACCAAGAATAGCAGGCTCTCATGCTCATTTCTGCTTGTGAAAACAAGGGTGAGCCTTTGTTGACTTAGTTTCCTTTGTGTAGCACTTTACAAATGAGATGCCTCACCAAGCTGTAGTGTTTCTAGAGCAGGTCTCTGCTCAAAGTCTGTGCTAACCCTTCAAATTGACACTGTGGAAATTGACCATACTCTGTCTGGGGAGGTGCTGTTCATCTGTTCAAAGCCTCATTCACCCACGTAACATCAGTGTGAGGGCCATGATAAAGCGCTTGGGAAAGTTTAAAAACTTCCTCTTTTTCTGGTCGGCTACATATAATTTGGACAACCAGACCCACCACTGTCCCTCAAGGGCCTGTTGTATGGCTTATATTTTCATGTTTATCAGCAGTCGTCTACATACTGTATTCTAGCAGGAACCATCATACGGTGCAGGGTATGTGATTTTCAAATGAGCAGAGCCTGAAATAGTGAGTTTCTATTTCACTCAAAAGCATTTCTGTTTGGAAAGACTAAAGAAATTGTTTTTCATTGAAATCAGTTTAGCACTGGAAAGCCTAAAAAGAGATTTCCCTGGATGTTTAAGTGGAATAGGTATGCCATATTAAGTATGATTTAAATATATTTGTCTGTGTGTATTGGAATACAGTACAGGAATATATCAATACAAAAGCAATAAAGTAAAAATCCTGAGCAGAGTTATGGTTCCATATTTTAGTGCAGTGCTATTGTTTTTTTAGTGATTATTTTTTATTATCAATATACCTACATGCTCTGCTCATGGAAATGACTATGCAGGCATAAACAGAAAGATTCTTGTTCTCCAAAGACTTTACAGTGTAATTGTAAGTCAGCTCTGTGCATTCAGCATACTCAGGGAAGCTGAGAGACACCCCTGCCATATTGCTCCAGTGGAAAGATGATCTCCTCTAAGAACAGTGGTGGAAAAATCCTCTTTTGATAAACTATATTCACACTATTTTGTACACAGTGCTGGTCCTTAGTAGCTGGATCTCATTTCTGTTTGCTTCTGAAGACTGCTGGGGTATGAAGGCAACCACCTAGGAATTGTCAGTTCATGTGTTGACAGGGCTGATTTAGGAAGTGGGACGTTGGGATGCGTTGGTGGGCGCTTACCAGCAATAATCAGTCTTTGATAGTAGTAGTCTTAGGTTAGTGGTCACTGCAATGATTTTGAAGACTCTTGTTCAAATAGTTGTTATCACAAGAGAAAACTTTTATGCAGTCCAAAGGGAAGTTATTGAGGTGTTTTGGTAAAGATTTAAATATGTGTTTATGTAGTTAGCTTGAGTATTTTACATTTAGATTTTCTGTAAATTGAAAGAACCAGAATTACCGAGCAAGTGTGAGATACTGACTTTTGTACTTGATCAGCAGAATGTGTGGGAAGGTAGACTTCAAATATCTTTTTTTGTTTTTATTGGTCCAAAATACTGGAAAAGTGTGTTTTATATTTTAAAAATATTACTTGCCATCCATATTAGATAAAACATTCTTTCATGCAGCATTGGATGATAAAGGTTTTTTCCTTCAGGCTCTGTGATCCTAACAGCTCTTAATTTTTTTTCTGTGCCTCAGCCCATCTTCTTAAGCTGAAAAAATGTACAGAGGAAAGTGGATAAAACAATACAATTTACAGTAGCTAGAAACCTTCTCAGCAGTTATCAGAGACTCAGTACCTGTAGCTGGTCTCCAAAATGTATGTGTTTGTTTCACTCAGCTTGATCATGGTATAAATCAGAGAGGAGAATTCTTCCCACTGAACATTTTAAAGACAGATAGAGATGCAGATGGGTCAGTAAAACACAAGACTGAATCTAAATGTGAAATGAAATATAGATGAAAGCGCCTTGCCTCAGACAGCTTTAATATTAATACCAACATCTCTTGGATGAAAAAGACCAGTATTCTGTGGTTGTGACATTTTCCACAGGTACAAAACAAGCAGATTTCCTAGAGATATTTCTGAACTTGATGGAAAAAAAAACCCAACTATTTTGTAAATGGTGGTATGATTTTAGATTCAGTCCAGAATGGTACATTAAGTTCCATTACCTGCCTATCTTTTGGGTTTTAAAAATAAAGAAGGAACAACTTTTAATGGGTTTGATAGTAGATATAGAGCACTCTGATTCTGCAATAACTGTTGAGTAAATTTTCTTGGTTTTGTTGCTTACGTAAAAATTCTTCAGAATCAAACATTCCATACAGATGGAGACTATGAATTCTCTCTTTGTCCTAGATAGCAAGCACACAATTTCTAATGGAGTTGGATAGCATTAATAATATATAACTTTTCCACCATCTGCTAAAGAAGTCTTGTGGGAAACTTTTTTAACAGAAAACAAGGTCTGATTTGTAAAACCTGACTGCAGATCAGATGTTCTGGGTGTTTGATCTTAAAATGAACAGTAGATGGCTTCAGAGAACGTTCCCACCAATGATGGCTAGCTCCAGATAAAGACGGAGGGCACAGCCACAAACCATACAGATGATACATACAAAGAGTTGGTGTGGGAAAGTCAGATTTTTATTTTTTTTTTTACATACACTGCTAGTAAAAAAAAGATAAAAATTAGGACTGTTTGACTAAAACACACTACTAAACTTCCAGATCTAATAACATTTAAAACACAGCTGTACTGGATTACACTGCTGAGTTCTGCTGAGCCTACTGTCTCCTGTGAGAGGGAATCTTATACGACAAGGGTAGGGAAGAGGTTTCTGAAGAGGGTGAGTGTTTATTGAAGCTGACCTTCATAAGCCTTTCCAACTCCCTTTGATTTGTTGTATCCACAGTGTTGTGGTAATATCATCTGATGAACCTTTCTGCAAATCTGCCTTTGAACACACAATTCTGGTTTCCATCACGTTATAGCAATGAACTCATAGTTCAGGTATGCACTTCATACTAAAGTAATTTTCAATCACTCAGTTTCATGACAATCATGACTTCATAAGCTGTGTCATGTTACGTCATGATGACATAGAACCTGTAACTGGTTTTTTGAGCAGTTTTCTCACTCTCCCTCAACTGTTCAGTAGCATTGTTCTTGTCACCTTCTCTGTGCCTTTTCAGTTCTGCTGTTTTTGAGATAGTGTTATGGGTAGGTTTGCACAATGCCACAGTGGCACTTCACGGTTTTCTCCTTCGTTCTTGTTTTAAGGTAGAAAACCACAAGTGTTGTATTGTCTGCTTCCTTAAAGCAGTTTAAGTGGTTAAAACCCACAGCAGAGCACTAGTAAACTGAATTATGTTGGAGGTTATTAGACCCTAAATAGAATATTTTTAAGTGTGAAGACATACCTTGCCCCAGATCTCCAATTTTGTATTTGGATACACAGGCTTCTTTTAACTTTGTGTCTAAAGAAAATGTCTAAACTGTCTCATACAATTGAGATTATTCCAATCTTGGGCCACAGTATTTTGTTCCATTTAAAGGATCAAGAAAATTTTCCCCTCACTCACTTACATATATAAATTTGTGTATGTTTATGTAAGTATATGAGAAAGGTTTTGTCTTCTTCACAATTAAAAAATAGATGTAAATGCTACTTCAGAAAAAAATAGTGCTCCAAATAAACCGTTTTTAATATGTTAATATATTTAATGCATTTTCTTCTTAAAATTTTACAGTTGCATAGTCTTGTCGCCTGTCATTAGCAATGTTATTTCTCTCAAACCTTGAAACAAAATGAGAACATACTCATCTCTAGCATTTCAAGCAAGTACTTTTCTTTGTAACACTACATTTATAAAATGCTTCAGTAGTCATTCTTGCTATTGGAATTTATAGACTGAAAATGATGAATTTATCTGTAGGATTGGAGACCAGCTTTTCTCATGGTCCAGAGTGTTATAAAATAAAATAAACACTTGTTTACCAACTGGCTGATACCTTGCTGTTCTATGTATGTGTTTTTCTTTTCCTACTTAGTTATTGTTCATCAGTGAATTATCCCAAAAAAGGATGATTTCTAATCTGTAACTTCCTATATAAAATTACAGAATTCAATGCTATATAAACAGGTTATAATCATACAAATAGTTTTAAATTATAAATTAAATTCCTTTTTTAAAGGAAGAAAAACAATATGAAATCTGGTGGCCTTTTATCCTACTCTATCTCTTTTCCTCTCCTCATATACATTTGTGTATGTACATGGATACACTCACATAAGTTTCTTTATCTAGATTCAGAGGCCAATAAATTCTATCACCTGGAAATTTATGTAATCAAATTCTGGGTAAATAGTTACATCAGATAGATAGAATGAACCTGTTTATAAATACTCCAAGTCTCCTTTCTGCAAAAAGAAAAAAAATCTATATGCATGACATTAATTCTGTGCACAGGAGCAGTCTCCTCATAATTCATTTGCATTTTTGAGGAGAACCATTGTACTTACATGTGCTGACCATCAAATGAGTGCTGCCAGGGATCTGCAGGTTTGCTGAATCAGAGCAACACATTGCCTGTCTAATGCCTCCCTAGCTCCTCTGATGATGGATATTGACAACAAGGAAGCTGCCTGGTTGTGTTGCTAATTTGTTATTTTATTTATAGGTCTTTTGTGTGTGTGTCACTTTTATGTATGATGTATTTCCATTGCTGATGCTGTCTTCCTTCTGCTCTCAATGGTGTTCCTGTGTCCCAGCAGATTCATGTGTTTGTGGCAATGAAAGAGACAGAAGTGATGACTGTCCTCCTAGGACACAGCTCATAAATTATCCCTTACAACCAAAGCACCAGACAAAACAGTTTTTTCAAGTGGTCACAGATGAGCTATGTCCAAAGCAATTTTCTTTTTCAGATGTTTGTTAATGCATCTGTTTACTGATCTAGGGCATGCAAACTGCAAAAAGGTCATCATTTGCAGGTGCAAATACATTTGCCAAAGCCCCCTGGAGACCAGCTTGATTCTGATCACAGTGGATGCTAGGTAAAACCCAAGGTCTTAACCAGCTGGTTTCAACTGTTTTTTTCTGGTTGAAGTGTTACATTGAGTGCAAATTTTTTTCACCTGCATGGAGAAAGCACAAAGTAAAAGATGAGAGAGAAATGGAGGCAGAAAGTAGAGCAATTAATATTACCAGCTGTGACTAAAGCTGCTATGAATATGGTGAGCTCAGAATATTTAATATATTAATTCTAAAAGATGCTTTAAATAACTGTAATTATATAATTAAATAACTTCCCGTACAAAATTTTACCACACAAAATTAAAGATAACTATATTCTACACAGCAAAATGAAGGCAATAATAAGAGGGCAACAAACCTTGGGATATTCTTTCTGCAAAAATTTTGAAGGATGAAAAAAATGAAAAAAACCCCAAAATAAAAAAATATACCAAAAAGTCTCTCTCCTGGAGGCTATTTCCTTTTGTACATGTAGGAAGGAAAAGCTGAAAGAGCTGGAACTTGGAAATGGGACAAGTTAGTCTCCTGTGCTGCTGAATTCCAAGATACTTCATTTCTGGGGATCTGAAAACATAGGGAAGAGTCACCATATTAAGTAAGCAGCAGGAGATCAGAGTGTTTGACAGGACACTGGTTGGATTCTAATACATACCCTTTGCACTTCTTATGAAAGTCTTTGGTTTTGAGGGAAAAAAACAACAGCAGGAAAGGTATTTGGATTTTTTTAGTTGCCTCTCCCCCCCTCAAAAAAAAAAAAAAAAGGCTGAGAGCTAAGCATAAAGCATCTGCATTTGCCTAATGTCACTAGGCATACTTCACCAGCTAGGCTCTCCTTTCTCCATTCTTTTGCTACCACCTTTGGCATAGGCACTGAAATCTTTCTTCAATTTACAAATGTCTTGCTGAGGAATAAGATCCATCAGAGCCTGTGAACAACTGTATTATATACTTTTGATCGGACCACCCTAATTGTGTAGTTGGTGCATAGCAGTAGTCTATAGAACTCCTCACACTTCTTGTTCTCAATGGATTTTTCAGAGTAAAAGCCATGGGTATGTCTACACTGCTCTATGTCTACACAGAAAAATTCAACAGTGAATAAATCTAGCACTCTACACAGGGATGGCCACATGGCTTAATTTTCTGCCTTGCTGACTCTGTTTTTTGCACCATGTCAAATTCCTGAGTAACCTCACCAGCCCTCCTGGCACAGATGGATGAGATCCTGCTGCCTACTTGGGCTGAGCTGAGGAAGAATCAAGTCTGCAGATATATTGGTTTTAGCACCCCTGTAAAAGACATTTTATTTTACTTATTCAGGGTATCATTGTATAGGATCCCATGTAACCTTATAACATTAGTTTTTAGTTTTGCAAGTGCAGGTTATGTGCTAACCTTGTGCATATTATGAAAGCTTTTTCTAGAAAACCAGTGGAATGGCTTTACATTGCATGAAAGGATATGAAACAAATCCAAGCAAATAATATTTTGTATACTTTATAAGACTAAAGAAAAAAAAAAGCCTTTTTTTTTTAAACAACATCTATTCTCATCTGAAATCGAATTTCAAGACTTTTAAGGTTGGTGATGTGGCTAACTGGGTTTAATTTCTACTACGGGTCTTTGGTGAGAGGAAGGAAAATGAGACACTCCCCTAAGTCCATTTATGAGGAATTGATTGCACAAAGAGAGGGAGAGTGACTGCAAAATCTCATGGTGCCCTAATTCAGGTCTCCTGGTGACTGCACCTGGAGACAGTTTTGGCCCCTGCTGAGGGCTGTGTTATTGTGAACCCATTGTGAAAGTAATTGATGCAGGCAAAAAGTAGCACTCAGTCCTGAAGATGTTTTGCTGTTTTCTTCAGGCCATGCAACGCCAATTTTAAATCAATGGTTTTTTTCAGCAAAAAGTAAGAAGGAAAGCTCAATTCCCCTGTTACATGCAGATTAGCTCTCTGCTTGTTTTCAATATACTTATTAGTTACACAAAGCTTGGGCAGCCCTCTTTTAAAGGTCTGCGTAGGCTTTCAGCTTGTCCTTTTTCTTGTCATTTTCAGTGGCTTTTGGTACCTTTCTGATTTCTTTATTAACCTTTATTCACTGTGGTTTATTTGTCCCAATCAATGGTAAGTGCACAACTTTCTGTTCTGGACTCTCTGTAGACTATAATACAGTTTTGTTCCCCTGATTGAGTTTTTCTATTATCGCTATTTCTGTTTTCACTCTTAAAGCTTGCCTTTCTTTAATTCACTTTAAACAAACATCTGAATAGCTTTAAAGGGTAGATGATACCAATACTGTCAAGATCCCATTGATCTTCCAACTGAAGCTGCTGGAAGGCAAGCTGGCTACTTTCTCCCTGTGTTTCGGTTCTTAATTTTCTGATTATTTTGATAGCTTAGAAGTTTTAGTAGCAATGAAGGTGAACTCATCCTTGCCTTTTCACGTACACCTCCTTTTTGTGTTAGTCCCAGACAATATGGCACTGTCAAAAAGTGTTAGATACAGCTTTTTATGTTGTCTGAAACAGTTTCTCAACTGCAAGCTGGAAATAGCAGTTTGAAAGCCTGTCCCCCGGACTGAGTTTAGCATGTTTGTTAACACTTATCTTCATTATGGTTATTTCTGCCAAATGTGTTCTGCTTTTCAGACAGTTCCAGATAGTTCAGTTTTCCTGAAGGGGAAGATCCGTTGGGCTTTAGCTGTGGAGGTAAATAGATGGTCACTAAGAATGCGAGAGGACAGAATTAGCATGTAATGAATTATTTTTGTATACACAAAAATTCTGTTATATTGGATTAGGTACAGGTAGCCATGTTCTGCATTTTACATTTTTATATTCTAATTTTTAGTATGTATTTCAGATTGTAAACTTGAAAAAATGAGCCTTTTCTAGGACAAAGAATGGTGATGGCCTGAGGGTGGGTCTGACCCATAGAGAGAAGGAGCTGCAAAGGTCCCTGAGCAGTTGGAGCTGTGCACCATTAAGTCTTTAAAGCCCAGCAGTGCCTTCAGGGTTGGGCGTATGCTGTGCTCACTGAAGACTCTGCTTTTGGGGTCAGACAAGGAAAGCCATTTCAAATATCTGTGTCCCTGATGTGTGAGGTGTAGCCCTATCTTTTGCAGTGATGTTTACTCATCAGGTTCTTCCAGCTGGTCCAAAAAAATCAGAACTTCACACATTCATTCTTTGCAATAACATGCTTATCTGATTAAGATGGCCTGTAGACTTCCTTGCAAGAAATTAAATAAATCTTACCTTCTTTGTCTGAAGCAGGACAGGAGAGTAATGAAATGGCTCTATCAGGTTTGTCAGCTTTGGAATCCATAAGGAATTTCCCTCTGCCAAATTAGTAGGGATGTTTTCTATTGTTGCCTTGTAGTGTGGTGAGATCTATGCTGCAGGATCATTTGGTAATTTATCTAACCACACACTTGGGGAACAGCAGTTTCAAGGACCGAGTCTAGGCTGTATATATCTTATGCCTTATTATGTGGTGATTCTCTTGGTCTCTTCTGTTCCTTTTTTCTGGTTCTTCTTAGAGAACTTGAACAGTATGAATGGATCAAATAAATCTGAGTTCACCTCAAAATCTCAGTGGAGCATGGGCATTGTACTGAGTCCACTATATAATACAACAGAAAAGGCCTTGAAGTCACAGTTTAAACTCATGTCTCTCTGCATGTTAGCCTAAATCATCTGACATGGTTGTTCTACTCTGGCATAAAGCCAACCCAGTGAATGCAAAGAAATTCTTAAGCCTAATAAATAATACATAAATGCAACAAAAAATCCCCAAACAAAACAAACAAACGCACCCCACCAAAAAAACCAAACCAAAACGAAACAAATCAAAACCAACCAAAAACCCAGAAACAAAACCAACCAAAAACCTCAACCCAAAATACTCTGGGACCTCAATGGTGCCAGTTATTTTACTTCAGTATTTTTCTAACACTAAGATGCTGTAATTTCCTACATTATATCATAAGCTGAAGGCACAAGAAACCTCTTCTGTCCACTGACATCTTCACAGTACTTCAACTTTGAGGGATTTGTACTATCAAAAGGTCTATGATTGGCTTTAGAAATGCAGAGTCCTGCCTGAATGAGAGCTGTTGATTGCAGATTCAGAACTTCCAGCAGCTATACAGATAATATAATTTCAATGTATGTATTTTTTTTGCATAGAAAACACAATTACAGTGAAGCATGCAGGCTCTTGTACAGTGCAGATGGTATGATAAAATTTGAGATGCATGAAAAAAGGAAGAAGAATTTTTCATTTAAACTTATCAAAACAGTAAAATTATAGTGGCGTCAAGCTGTAAATATTATTGAAAACTGCCATATATTAAACTTTGAGTGTTTGCATATGTATATATCCACATGTATCTCACTGATTTGTCTTTGTGTCTGTGTAACAGCTGTACCTCTTTATGCTGTAATAGTAATGTGACCACAGATCCACAGTTCATGTCCAGAGTTTCAGTCTGTAAAGTCAACTGGCATCAGTTAAATTCTCTACTTCCAAATTAAGGTTATAATGTGTGGTGGCCAGTGGGCCTGTGGTACAAGAGACAAAGAGAGTCCACTGGTGGGACAGTCCCTAGTACCAAAAGATCCTCCCCAGGTTAGGGTGAACAGAAGAGGCTTCCCCCACGATACTTTCCTATTGGTCCATTGGTCTCTCCGCTCCCTCCTTACCTTATATGTCCCTGCCCTAGAATGTTCTGCACTCCCTATTCCCCCCATTGGCCCTTGCCCATCGCCACTCCCCCAGAGCTTCCCCATTCGCTCCCATTCCCTATTCCTGCCTGTGTACCGCCCCTGTGCCCTCAGATCATTGGTCTCTGGTCCCGTGCTTAATCCTGAGCTCTCCATTGTTCTTTGTCTTTGTCCCTGGAGCCCTTGAGGAGCGTGGCTGCAATAAACCCCGTCCGTGGAACACCATACGGAGACCCTTCCCAGCTTTTTGTTGTCGATCTGTTCCTGGAGCTATCCGTGTGTGTGTGCGCATGCACGCGTGTGTGAGTGTGGGGTGGTCCTGCCAAGCGGCTTCGCTAAGGAGGTGCTTTTAGGAAGGTCGCGGCACCTCGCGCTCCGGCACCAACAAGCCGCGCAGTCCGCGGCAGTAATGACCTTACGGACGCTGTAGCTTTAATATTCCTTGATCTAAAAGATACATTGCCAAACAAAGCATGTTTGAACTGGACAGGGAATAAGAAAATCAAGAAAACAGAGTGCAGTATGGCATTTTGGGAAGCAGTGTTGGAAGTCAGTTTGGGGTTATAGAGGACAAGTAACTGAACTTGTTTTTGTGTTATGCAGCAAGGAGCTGGCAGATCCTTTGGTGTATAGGTGGGGGGCCACAAACTGGAGCAGCAAAGTGATTTTAATTCTAACTCGCAGCAGTGGTGAGCCTGGTACAGAAATATCGTGTGCTACTCTGGTATAGACATTTTCTAAAAGAATGTTGGAATGGTGGTACAGAAAAGAACTGTAAAATGCCCTTCGGAGACTGCACAATCTCTAAGAGATAATTTGATTACAGTGTTTAAGTATCTTCAAGGGAAAAATACAGAACACTGAACCAATGACGGGGAGCTGCAGACAGACAAGTTAAAATTAAAATGAGGTACAATATTCTTAAAAGTGAGATTGATTAACCATTGGAACAAAGGAAGTGCTTGAATTCTCATTGTATCACATTCTTCAAATCATGGCTGAATGTCCTTTCTGAAAGTCAAGCACAACTTATGGGACTCAGAGGGAAGTAACCAGCAGAATCTGAATGACCTGTTTGACAGAGTCTGCCAGAACAACTACAGAATTTGCTCTTTTCTATTCCTCAGTTCTCTAACATGAAGGCACGTATTTCACAACTTCCCTCAGACAAGTTGATTTTGGGGTCACATCTCTCAAAATCCCCCTCACATCAGACAGGGAATTCAGAAGCTTTCAACTCATGTTTTCCTCTGAAGATGACATCACAATTCTCTCTGATTAATATGGTTGATATCAAAATACCCTTGTACTGTTGAATGTTTCTTACATTGCCTCAAGGATGAGTATTAGTGATGATAAACATAAACACGATATAAAGGCTTTCTGTGCTAAGTATATCCCTCACAGACAGAGTGAAAGATACAAGATATCTATATGTGAAAATTGGTTGTTCAAGATCAGTGTATATCCAGCATAGTGTAACTCTAATGAAAACCCGTTGGACTGTGGTGGAGTCAGGAAAGCCTTGCCTCCATGAGTGAAATACGGTAATCCTATGCTCAAAGTTACTTCTGGTATTTACCATTTATGTTGCACCTTATGACATTTAGTTTAGGAACTCCATTGTAGCCTAGGCCTACTATGTAAACACAGACAAAAGTTTATATATATTAAAGTACTCTTCTATATAAAGTCTTGGTGCACCATCACATATAGGACTGAAACAGGCCACTGGTTTGATGGTAGAGAACACGTTACCACCCATTAGCTGATCTGTGTGAACTGTCTGCACACACCATCCTACTGAATGCTAATCACTTAAATCCCAATTACCTGGCCTTTGCTGTGGGCTAGGAGCATGTATAGGGATAGTTGCCATGGACCAGCTGATGCATGGTTACTTGCTTCCCTGTGCTATGTCTGGTTTAAATCTGCATTTCTCCTCTTAGCTCAACACACCTGCGGGAGTTACTCAACTCAGGAATAAACATTTATGCATATTCAAGTGAAACAGTAAAAAATGAAACAGCTAATAGCAGCAAAAAATGCTGTGCTTTTTTTTCTTACTTCCTGCACAAGTAAGAGCTGCTGTTATAAAGAAAGTCTATTTGCTAGAAGTAAATGGTAGATGTTGAACAGAGATCACAGTTCATGACAGTACTTTCTTATGTGGAGTCAACTTTTCTATTTTTATTTGCAAAAGAAAATATTAAATACTCAGTTTTGGACTACTTTTCCTTTCAAATATGAAAATATTTGGCAATTTTGCTGAACTCTTGATATAGCATGTCTTGGGAGAAAAGGAAGCAGCTGTAAAGGGGTGACAGAACCGAAATTCTTGAAAAATAATGATACATAGCCTATAGTGTTATAGTTGAAAGTGCACATCACCTTGGAGTTATCAGCAATGGTAAACAAAATAATGTTAGAAGCACCTATAGCCCTTGAAGAGACAATGGAACATGAGTGTTTATTTCCAGACAAATCTTCAACAAGACCTTCCCAAGCACATGAAGCACTTCCATCATTTTTACCATCTAATTTCTGCTTAAACTCTGAGAAGTGAGTCAGATGCTCTAAGTGCATCCAGAGAGTTGTGGTCAGTGGTTCAAGGTCCAGATGGGGATCAGTGACAAGTGTCTCTAAGGGGCCAGTGTTGGGACCAGTATATTTAATGTCTTCATCACTGACATAGAGAGTGGGATCAACTGCACCCTCAGCAGGTTTGCAGATGACACCAAGATGAGTGGTGCTGCTGACACACCTGAGCGATGGGCTGCAATCCAGAGGGACCTGGACAAGCTGGAGAAGAGGGCTCATGTGAACCTCATGAAGTTCAACAAGGACGAGCACAAGGTACTGCACCAGGTTTGGGGCAACCCCTGGTATCAATACAGAATGGGGATGGATGGATTGAGAGCAGCCCTGCTGAGAAGTGCTGGAGTTGTTGGTGGATGAGAGGCTGGACACAAACTGGCAAACTGCACTGGCAGCCCAGAAAGTCAGCTTGGGCTGCATCCAATGCAGTGTGGCCAGCAGGTCGGGGGAGGAGATTTTGCCCCTCTACTCTGTTTTTGTGAGACTCCACCTGGAGCGCTGCATCCAGCTCTGGAGTCACCAGCACAGGAAGGACATGGACCTGTTGGAGCGAGTTCAAAGGAGGGGCACCAAGATGATTAGAGGGATGGAGCACTTCTCATATGAGGAAAAGCTGAGAGAATTGGGTTTGTTCAGTGTGAAAAGAGAAGGTTTTGGGGTGACCTTAATGGTTTGTTTCAAGACTTAAAGAAATTTATAAGAACCATGATGACAGACTTTTCTGTAGGGGAGCCTGTTGTGATAGGACAAGGGCTAATAGTTTTAACCTAAAAGAGGATAAATTAAGATTAGATATAAGGAAGAATTTTTTTTTTAATGACAAATGTGGTGAAACACAGGAACAGGTTGCCCAGAGAGGTGGTAGATGCCCCATCTCTGGAAACCTTCAAGGTCAGGTTGGATGGGGCTCTGATCAGCCTGATCTACTTGAATACGTCTTTTCTCATATAATCAGACTAGATGACCTCTAAAGGTCCCTTCCAACCCGAACTATTCTCTGATTTTATGACTGCATGATTCTATGATGATCTGTAAAGTACAAGGAAAAAACAGAAACAACAAACCTTCAAGTTGGAATGGATTGTATTTTCTTTTAAACTGATGGTATTGCAGTTTCATCTTTTTAATATGTAATGTTTAAAATACTGTTTTATGCATGAATTTTGTTTCCTGGTTCTCTTTATCCTCACAAACTTATTTTCAAATTCAGACCTACTGCTAATGTCTTATTTAAGGTATTGTACTACCATTTTATTATTTGGCACATACTTCTTAAAAATTCTGTTGAAATAACATTGAACTATTTATATCAAGTGCTTTTGTAGCTGCATTTTCAAAATACCGAGATCTAGAAATTAACTTTAAAGCCCCATTTGGCATGAATAAGAGGTATAAATAGCTGGTTTCACAGTTTGCTGTCTGTAAATGGATGGATACTTCCCTAAACCCTTTGAAGGAAGAGCCCCAGCAAATGGCAAATGGTGCTGCAGGATTGGATCTGTCACTAGGATATATAAATAAAAGATAGGAGGAAACTCAGTTATGGTAGTGGGGAAATGGAGCTAGGGTTATTTATTTATATATTATGCACCTCTTCCTTTCCCACATTCACGTTTCTTTACCTTTTGTTACACAAGTAAAATGATTCAGTGAGGTCAATGCACTGTGGCCCAAAAGGCAAAAATGATTTGCTGAACTGGATGAGGTTGGAGTCTTTTGGTTTCCATTTCACTTCTTGTAGGAACTTTCCTTATTGTAATGTCTATTTTCTTGATTCCCCATGGAAACCCACACTGAATAAAATTTTATTAATAAATTTAAATGGACTCAGCTGCATAATACAAAATCAACCTGCTGCTCTCAAACTCACAAATCATCAAAGTTGATCCATTTAATTTGAGTCATTCAATAAGGTTTAAAGACATTTTCCAAATGAGAAGAAACTGGAATTTTCAGTCCTTAAAAATCCTAAATTGAAATTAGTATTAAAGAATAGGTGTGTTCAGCTCTTCAATATTCTTGAGGCACTATTGTCATTTCATGGTCAATGCCAGGTCTGTTCTGCTAATAATTTTTACGCCAATTATCATCCTGAGACTTGTCTGGTCTATTACTCTCTCTCTAAAATAAAGATGAGTTTCACTGGCTTGTGTCAGATATGGTCCCAAAGAAGGGAATAGCTGAAGGCAATTTATCCCAGAACTACTTCCATCTGCTTGCTTTGAACACTCAGGGACTTTCAGTTTCATGTTTCCCTTGATCAGGGACTGTTAACTCCATTGAAGTACTGTGATTTCCACAAATGGATGCCAAAATGAGAAGATCAAGCTAATTTTCTTTTATGATCCAAGCCTGGATTTGAGTATAGGTCTTGAGGAATATGAGGACATAAGGCTAATACTCTTTTTCATTCTATTGTTCAATTGCTTTTTCTTTCCGCTTAGCTACCCTGTGCCTTACTCATAGATTTATGTTATAGATTTAGGTCACTTCCAGGGTTTTACATCTGGAAATAAAATTTTGCTATAAAATAGTAGCAGTCAGGGGAAAGCCTATTTTAATGTCATAACATAAAAGCTGCATATATTATTTTAGTTCAGAGGTAAAATGAAGGCTGGTGCTGTGAATCTGTGATACTGTAAAAGAGCAGATGAAGAAGTTACATCTTGTTCTGGTGTCATACAGAACAACAAAATAGACAACTGAACTGAGGATTTTCATTTCAGTTTCCAGGCAGCTTTTCCATTTCAATATATGTGGAAATGTGGAGCATTCCTTACTTCTGTATGACTGCAGTCTAACCTAAATAGTTGAGGGCACTGTAAGAGCTGAGAGAATGGAGTATTAATTTATTTATTCATTCATTCCTGTAAAACTTTCATTAAACTAATGTGCAGATGCCACTGAGGGATGTGCTCCATACTTTTCCATTTCTTATTGAGATTTTTTTGTATTACATATACCTGCTCACGATATTCAGGTTACTGTGAAGAGAGATTCACCTTAATAGATGAGCAGCTGAATCTCCAAGATACTACACTGGAAAGAGAAAGATTATTTGTGAGGCTTCTTAATTTGTCTAAAAAGTGAAGGATTCATATCAGTGATTTACTGATGATGGCTTAATTGCATATCCTGAGCAATAGTTATTTTGTACCTTCAAGTCATTAGACTAACCGTAAGTGGCATGTTAATAAATATGTTTACAAAGGCTTTTGTAGATAAACATGAAACAGTATCATGTTAAAGAAAAAGCACTGAGACTAGTGGTGTGGAATATACATTCTATGTTCCTCAACTGATGTGCTTACAGAAGGGATTTTCTTCAAAGGCTTTATCACAGCCATAGCCATAAGCATGTACATTCAATTCACAGCTGCTTGTTGTGATCTAAGAATTGAATTTATATTGTCAAATGAAATGTATGAAATTATTTTCCTGGTTTTTTGGTTTGCTTTGATCCCACATTTAAAGAAAAGAAAACAAAACCGTTCTCTCTGCAACTAACCCTGCATTTTAGGAGCAATAGTGATGACAAAAAACCCTGAAGACACTTAATTTCATCCAGCCACACTTTTAAAAGTGTTACCTTAAGCCCCAAAATTGCCCTGAAGTAATCTGACTATTTTCTGCTTCACACCTGACAGAGTAAATAAAGAAAAAGAGAAGACCTGCTCTAGCTCCTAAATAAGGGCCTCCGGATTTGTATTATGACAGCTAAGATGCTAATGGCAAGGAAAGATCATCATACAGAATCATAAATAGATTTGTCATTTTAAAATAAGGTGAAGGTGTTATGTGCTGGTACAATGATGTAATTCAATAATTAAAATGATTATACAACAGGTGGCATTCAACAGCACATAAAATCCTGTGCATCAATCATTCAGGAAGGGCAATCAATTAAAGTAGTTAGTGAAAATGTAAGACAGAATATTAAAGTCTTAAAGCTATGTTATAAAGGCTCTATCTATCTCAGGTTTCTTTTCTGTAATGAAATTCAAAAAGAAGGAGTTGAAAGAGGATTTGAAAAAGTTTCACTGTAACTCTGGGATTCTATAGAGAAGTCCGTGGTCCTAAGTACTGGGTGAACTGTGCTTGCTACAGTGATATATTATAGATATTTTTTTCAAATAACAACGTAGAAGTTTGAAGTCTACATATGAAGTCCTTAATTTATATTAAAAAAGGAATTACTTTGACTATTTATCTGAGCCTAATCATAGCAATTAGATTCTCTTAGGTATTTGAAATAAGCCAAGACTGCAGTTCCATTTGTGATGGTAGCCCACAGAAAGAACAAGGCTCACTGACACTAATAAACATTCCTGAAATGCAAGAATAATAGACACTCTTAAAAAGTTCCTAGTGCTCTTTTTTTTGGACCTAAACTTCTCTCACTCTCCCCAATTTTTCCCCGTACTTTTAACATTCATTCAAGGAGTGTTTCATAACGTAATTATTTCTAAGCATAATAAGTATAAAACACCTGGCATGGTATCATATCATTGCAAAGAATGTTAATAGTTGCCATATCAATAACCTTCCACCACATTTAATAGAAATAATGTTCAGAACTATTGTACTGGTACTGTCTGAAAATGGCATGGTTTACCACCGTGGAAGGTGATAGAAGCCATCTTTTTTTTTGACGAGCAGTCCTGGTCTGCAACATTTGCCCTAGTGATCAGATCTTCCCTTGTACAGGTCTGCAGGGCCCAAGCTCAAATTATGTGTCTATGTGTCTGTACAAGAGGGAACAGGGCCAGGGCCAGCATATCTGAGTTCCAGAAAAATTATTCCCCTTGACTTGTTCTATCCTTCAAAATCCTTCAAAATAGAATTAGTTAATTCTAATGGATAGAACAGAAAGATTTGCTTTGACTGCTGCAGAGAGAACTGTAAGGGAACTTTGTTTTGTGTTTCTCCTTCTGCTGTTATTCTGCCTCTAATATAAATTTTCTTTTCTGACTATGTATGTTATGAGACTATCATTCAGTGCTGGATTTGGCCGAGATAGAGTTAATTTTCATTCAGTAGCTGGTATGGGGTTATGGTTTGCATTTTTGCTGGAAACAGTGTTGATAACTTGCAGAGTTTTTTGTTACTGCTAAGCAGTGCTTGCACAGAGTCAAGCCCTTTTCTGCTTCTCACACCCCATGCCAGCACTGCAGAAGGATTTGGGAGGGGACACAGCCAGGACAACTGACCTCAACTGACCAGGGGGTTATCCCACACCATTTGACATCAGCATGTAAGTGAGTGAGCTGAGTGAGCTTGGGACTGAGCTGCCCACCAAGGCTAAACCCACACCACCTAACCTTGGGAAAACATGCACGCAGCTGTTTCTGTTTCACATGTGCTGGTGTTTTTTATTGTGTGTCTTTCCAGCACACTGGCTTTGCGTGCAGTGCGGATGTGCCCAGTGGTGCTGAGGGAGTGGTTCTTCACACTGCACTGCCTTCCGTCTGTCGGTGAGCCAGCACTGCGCCCGGCTGGCTGAGACTGTCAGCTTCACGCCACGGCAGCCAGCTGCAGCCCATGGCCTCCCATCCTCTTCTTATACCTCTTGGCATCTTCCATGCTTGCAGGCTAGCCTTAAAGAAAAATAACCAAATAAGGAATAAATAAATAAGGATAATTTGCTGTGTTAAAGTGCATTGTTAAGAACAAAGAAACAAATAAATTGTTGACCCTGTAAGTTATGGATTATTTATTTTATTTAGCCATTCAAACAGGAGAAATTAGCATAGTGTATGCTTTTCTGCATGTAAATTATTCTTAATAAATATTCTGGGAATAGTTTTATACATTTTGGAAGCTTGAAGTCCCCTGGTTATAAATCATCTATGTTCCATATGGCACAGGCATGTTTTAAACAGTGTACCCACTGGAAAAAGCTGTATATTGTTTTTCTGAATGCTTTTCCCTTGCTCCCTAAATTTATAAATCATACTGTCACCTTCCTAAGTGGTTTGTGGTTTATTTTCTAAATTTTTGTCTGTCTGCAGAGAGGGAAGAAAAAACAAGAGGTACCGGGTCTTTTCTTGTAACTGTACTATTCCAGCTGGTAGAAGTGATGAAAGGCTCAGACTGTATTAAGGATTCAGCTCAGTTTTCAGATCACCTGCATTGCTATTGAGTATCTTTCCTTAAAACAAGTGCAAAGAGCATTTGATTGCCTACCTAAAAATAGTGCCTTTTAATGGAAAGTAGGAGATGCTGAACCTGCAACAGAGAGTGTAGGAAGCAGCTGGGGCTCTGCTGGCCTGCGTGCAACCACAGAGGATGCTATCAATAGAAACCTGGGTGATTTGGTCTGATCCCAAATGATTAGGCACTTATGACAGTCACAACCCCTGCCAGGTTTTAGCTCTCCTTCGGCAAATGACCTTCAGGATGCCCTATAGTAGGAAACCTTTCAATACTGCTTCTGGAAAAAAGAAACAATTTCAGTGATTATTATTTTATTTCAGCAGCTTACTTCTAATAAAATGCTCAGACTGCAGATTAATGCTTGACATAATTATATTTCTGTCCCTTGGAAAGGATGCACAGATTGAAAAGGTTGATATATGCTTTGTTGAAATACCATGCAGCTAGTACGGCATTACTTGTACAGAGTGCATTGCTCTATCCCACATGTTTTCTCCAGCTTCTCGTGCTGCACTAGAACCCTCTTCTTTCTGATGCATGAGTTATAGAAGCCTTCAATTTAGAATTTTGCTCCCATTCTCATGTATAAGGTACCCCACTTCTGGAAATGGCCCAGAGGCTCACCTTAAATGATTTTATTACCTCTTGTTTTATGAAGTTGAATCATACAGAAGAATATATACTGTTTTGATGATAAATAGTAAGAACTTAAACAAAACATATCCTATTACATTAGTCAGAGATTACTCAGGCGGGGAGGATTGTCAGCTTTATACAAGCCCTAGACGTTGGAGTACACTACAGTAAATACAACCGTCAAAATCATACAGACATCCAGCTTCAGATTACTTTGCTGAGCACCCCTTAGAATGATGGCAGGTGCCTTTCATCTTTCCCCTGATGATTTCCCTGTCTGAACCTGTGAATTTGAACCCACTTCGTAGAAGCTTCACAACTTCAGTGGCAAAATACTGTTTGTGAGAATGAAGTCTCGCTAAAGATGACGGTGCCACCACTGCTGCTGCACAAAAGGATAAAATCTTTGTCATGCAGCCTGAAGCTGAAAGAGGAAGCAGTAGGTGAGATTCATAAAAGCCTATGACCCGAAGCAATGTGGGGAGTAAGTTGCTGATTAATTCCATGAATTGTAAATAAATAAATAAACAAACAAATAAATAAATAAATATTTTTTCCCTGACTCCACCTCTTAATTGTGTGCAAGATGTAGAATCTCTCACAGTTCACAACAATGAACAAGCATTTCTTTAGGAAAACAAACCCTCCCCATCCCCAGGTCCCAAATGTTAGAGACTTGAGTTAATTGAAAAATTCCTCACAATTCCACAAGGAAGTCAGAACAAAGACCACGACATGGTTCCTACTTCACAGGAAGTGGTTTGACATAACCTGTTGGTGGGAAGTAGAGAATAAATATTTTGTTTTCCTTTGTTGGCGGCCTTTGTTTTTGCTTTATTAGACTGCCTTTGTCTTGGCACATGAGGTTTTTTTCCACAGGTTTTATTTTCTCCTCTGCCTTGTCCTGCGGAGGAGGGGAGTGATAGAGTTGCTTACTGGGCACCTGGTGCCCAGCCAAGGTCAAACCACCACAGTGTTGTAAGAAAAGAACCCCACAGACTAATCGAGTGGAAATAAAAGAATTCATAGTCTGCCAAAAGAGGAATAAAGCTAGAGAGGGAGAAAATTTTTGTCTTAGAAACAGAAAGAAATCTATAGTGAAACAAAACCCATGAGAAGATGTACACTTCATGGAAAAAGAGCAACAAACCTAAAGGTTCGTATGCTCTAAAAGGTATAAAAAAGGTATAAAAATCCTTATGTTAGCAATTATAAGATGAACTGAAAAATAAAGTCTCTTTTTTCTAGGTTACCAACAGTCATTTTGAGCCTGTCACTATGCTTTTTAGTATATACACTCTGCTGTTAATAGTGTCTGTGTGAATGAAGATGTAGTAGGAAACAAACCCAAGAAAAATAGGAGGTCTCGAACTTATTGTGTGTTTCTAAATCTTAAGTTTTGTGGATTTCAGAATTTTGGTCAGATATGTATCTTCTCCGTGGGGGAGATGAGAGGATAAGGATCTTCTCCCTGAAAGGGATGACAGGAAAGACACCAACCCAAGAATTACATAGGTTGGAACTAACCACCTGAACAGCGAAGCAATATCGGACATTTACAACCCATCTTGTATTTTTGCTACAGTGTGCTGTCCCTAAGCCAAGAGGAGTGGATAAGCCCTGTCTACTTCCCCAAAAAGTTCTCTCTGCAGGCAAATGTACAGGTTACAGAGGCTCTGATGGTGTCTGGTTCTCGTGCATAATTGTATTGCTTTTTCATTTCAGGGGATTATCTCAGTGAAGAGGTCAAAGCTAAAGCATTGATCTCCTGAGATCCAGTGGCCTGTCACTGGCAATCTTTGAATCGTTTTTAATCAAACCAACATCAGCAGCATGAAGCAGCTCTATAGTGTTACTGGAGGTCTATTGCACTCTCTGTCTCTTAATGCTTTGCACTCACAGCTTCCACTGACTGTAACTACTGAAGGCACACCTGTGGCTTGGCAGCCCAGTGCTTAAACTATTCTGTCTCCACTCTTGATCTCAGCAAGCTCCAGACAACACCTGTGGCTTTACTTCCTAAAAATGGATCTATTTATTTCAACTCTGGATGTTACTTGGATTCTTGGCATTATAGCAGCTCTCCCCTAGCTCCTCATAGAGCCCAACAGTAACTGGATGTTCAATTAGCAATCACCTTGTTGGATACATGCTTTGAAGAGGGCAAGCAATGATTGTTCTGGGGTGTACTGATTCCATTTTGTGATTCAGATTCCCTTGCATTTGAGCTAAAATAGTGTTTATTGAACGGTGCTTGATTATTTGCTCTACAAAAGACTACCAAGTTAAGGTGACTTGAAAGAAAAGTTGTCCAGTATGTTTGAATACAGTGAAAAAGAATAGGGAAGTAATCATGCTGTGTAGTTACTGTACATGCAAATTTGAAAGAGTGTGTCTTCTTTCATCTAGTATTTCCAATACACTTTCAAAGAAGAATTTGCATAATTTTATATGCAATGATTAAACTTTCCACAATGGGAATGTCTGTACTCATGTTGCTTTTAGCTACATTCCTTCACTTTTTTTTTTTTTTTTTTGTGGATAATTGATTTAGAGTTAGGTCAATGAATGGAAGAAGAGGATTATCTTTCTGGTATAGCAAGAGCTACACATAGTATAAGTGTATATAGAGCTTTTCCCACCTTCATTCAAAGATCTTATTGTCTGTTTGTGGTTCGGTAGCTTTTATAACAAATCAGATCTTTATTTTGCTTAAAATGGCACAGTCATACTATGGCCTGCTCAATTATAGGTAATGGCTGTATTGGTAATCTAGAGCAGGAAGACTCCGTGGTTGCTAACTGATTTCCTTTCCTGAAATATGCTGTATATATTATATACAATTATTTAAACTAATCTAGTACAAATTGAAATTAGCTGGCATTGATTTACAAATAACAAGAGAAATCACACTTATGGTACACTCTTGTGTTTGTGGGATATAGCCTTCCTTCTGAATCAGAAAACAGGTTCTTATTATTAAACAGTTTCTCTTGTGGATGGAAAATTACTCGCTGCAGATCACCATCACAGCTGTGAGTCTATCTGCAGTTGGATAGAAGTCTGCTCTGCCAGATAAATGTCAAGGCCTGAATAGCCCTTTTGTGTCAAAAACCCTTCTGGGTGGAATATGGAACAGATTTTGAACAGGAAAGGAAAGTATTTCAGGCCAGATGGTTAATCTGATGGAGTCGTATTCTGACAGAAGGAAAGAATAGTATTGTGTAGTTTAGCAGTTATGTCAGGGAGAGAAGAAAGCCCTTCTGCTAAGTTAATGGAGATCCATGATTGTGCTGGACTCTAGGGTAATATGACAGTTCCTAATAATACAAAATGGGAAATAGCTAATATATATGATAAAGTTTTCATGCTGTTTTACTGTTTCAGCATTTCCTCAATGGCAATGGCTGAGAACCATATTCTGGCAAACAATTCCTTATTAATTGAAGTGCGTATTTCTATCTCCATATATGTGATCTGGGTTTGGTTGTCTTAGTCTGTTCTCCCAATTTTTACAAAATGTATCTCATTCATATGAAATTCTGGAGAGGAGTTTCCACTAGATTGTAGAGCTAGAAAGGGTTTATTCATTTTGTGGAAAAGATTGTAACTGAGATTACCAGCTCCTGTTATAGTGTGTCTAACTTGTCATCAAATGCAATAATTTATAATACTGGATTGAGGATCAAGAACTTATTAAAGAAGAGCAAAAGCTTGGTATAAAGGCTGGTTTAGGATTTTAGTTAAAAGGGCTAAGAAAGCCACAGCATCTTGGGCAAGGAGGCAGTGAAAGGCAGCAACATGCTGAGATCCTCATTTCCTGCTATCTGGGCCTCTCAGAAAGGCTGATGCACTTGCTGATAAGACACCTCTAGTTTCTGAGAGGCAGTGTATTTTGGTCTTCACTGATATTACTCTTTGACCTCTTTGATGTCCAAGTTAAGAAAGAAAAATGCAGGCTGGCATGCTGCCTCAAAAGATTGCCAACTTTCTCATCAAAGAGTGGTTCTTGAGAAAGCAGAACCTAGTTTATATGTTTGTGTTTTATAAGTACAGAAAATGAATGTAAATCTGAAAATAAAATGCATGCATAACAGGTTTCATGACAGCATCGAAGAAGAACCTTTGATGAGAGAGCTCAGTGGATTGTATTTGGAATGTGTCTGTGGTGAGCACCCAGGAAATGAATTTATTTACAGAATGTTTAGGCAGCTTATGGAAGTTCTAATTAACCTCTTCATCTGTAGATATGATCTATGATTTTGAAGACTGAAGTCATTTGAGAATACTGTATAATATTACTATGGTACCACGCATTAAAAAAGTAATCTCAGTGTCTCCTTTCAGCGTCTTACATCTAACATGCAGGTCATATTCTTTTGACATGTGATGTGAATTTTTGGAATGAGAATTGAGTAAGAAACAGAGATGAAGGAACAGAAGTTTTTTAGTATATGGATACAATTTAAAAATAAAAATAGATAAGATGTTAAGAAACCTGGAAATGTAGACATCAGATTTTTCAAAAGCAGCTCAGAGTTAATTCTGTATGTACTTATTAATCGAAAAAAGATAGTAAATTTTAACTCTTCTTTCAAAATTATCAAAATATTTCAAAATTATCAAAGGAATTAAAATAAACAGTTTTTTTATTTTTCACATCTGATAGACAGATTACCTAATAGATTGCTCCACAGACTACCAATTCATAAAGCTAGTTGCAGAATCATGGGAGAACTCTGGTGGGAAAGGACCTCAGGTGATTTCTAGTCCAATTTCTGGCAGAAAGCAGGATCAATTATGGGATCAGACTTTAGCTAGATGCTGGAAGCCTTCAGTGATGAAGAGTGCACAAGCTCTCTGAGAACAGCCTGCTACACTGCTTGGTACATGGAAAAAATATTTTTAATTATATCCAGTGGGAGCCTGTTTAATTTTCAACTTATGCCTGTTGTTGCCTGTGTGTCCACCACGCACAACTGAGAAGATCCTGGCGTATCTTCATTGAGATCTTCCTGATGACCTCCTCTTATATGCTGGTGAACTGCCATTAGGTCCTCCTGAATCCGCTTCTCCAGGCTCAGGAAACCCCATTTCTCCAGCCTTTGCTAATGAGGGAAGTGCTCCAGCCCCGTCCGCTGTCTGGCAGCCCTCGGTTGAAAACTCACTCCATTTTGCTGAAGTCTGTCTGGCACTGGGTGGATCGAAACTGGATGCACTATGTAGCTGTGCTCTCATGAGTGCTAAGTTCAGGTGGATGGCCCCTTCCCTCAGTCTGTGGGCTGACAGACTGTTAATACAGCCCTGGGGTGCTGTTGACTTTCCTTGCCCGGTGCACTGTTTGCCACCATGACTGGGGTATTTCTGCAGACTTATGCAGCACACAGGCAGTCAGATCCCTGCCTGTATTACTGCAGGGGGTCATTCCTTCCCAGCTGCAGGACTTGGCATTTGCCTCCTGAGTTTTGTCAGGTTCCTGTTGTCCTGTTCCTCCAGCCTGTCTGGATCACTCTGAATGGCAGCCTGCCTTCTGCTAAGTCAAATGTGTTCCCCCAAATCTAGTGTCATGATGCCTTAGGTTTTAACTTTTATATTTTTTAAACTCTGTACTGCTTAGTGTGCAACTTTGAAGCTTCTTGTAGCCTGTTACTTTCTGCTCTCTCATGCTAGTTAGACATAACAAAGCCTCTCCGGACTGCTCTTCAAGGACACCTGGACCATCCTGAGCCCAAGGGGTGTAAACCAAGGAGTCTCTGAAGGGGGGGTGGCTAAGGGGAATTACATCATTTAACTGGGGTTTTAATTGAAGAATTGACCCTGATATGCAAAGGAACCAAACTTATAAAAGTGTGGAAAACTCGTGACCTGTTGTCCATCTTGGGGTCCATCTTGGCAATAGCCTCTGGCTCCCCAGGGTGTACCTTGAAGGCCCTTCAAATAAATACCTACTTTTGTTCCTTTACTCTGTCTAGTCTCTGTGTCTAGAAGGCCTGATAAGGCATCAGTTATCTGCAAACTAGATGGGATCACAGTCCACTGCCTGCTCCAGATCACTGATAATGATATTAAACATGACCCATCTCCATGTCTATCCATCTAGACTGTGTTGTCCTAACATGATTATGGGAATACTATGTAAGATGGTCTTGCTACGGACAAAGTAAATGACAACCACTCCTCTCTCCTCATTTACAAGTGCTCTGTGAGTTCACAAGGTTATATGGATTTTTCTTCAGTCAAGCTCTCTAGAATGACCATTTACAGAAATTTTTACACCGATCAGGAAAAGATACTCAGAGACCAAATCAGAGTTATTAAACTCCTAAAATTATATGCAATCTGCTCACATTACCCTGTTGATCATAATTGTGATCATGAACTCTTTCAGTAGAAAGATGCTCTACGATGTGATAAACACTGCTTTTGTGACTTGTCTTATAGACATATGCTTTGGATCTTACGATGGACTTGTCACAATAAAGTTTGTATCAAATATGAGAGAGAGAAAAATCCAGATACCTTAATTTCTGGCATTAGTTAGGGCTCATCTATGCTGCAACAGGATGGACTGTAGGTGTAAGCAAAGTGGTTATTCAGAGGAGGTGTACGTGAAGCTGTTACTCACGTGGGTGCTTCAGTGAAAAGGATATCCTCAGACATTTATAAGATTGTACAAGATGCTTTCATCGTCTCAAATGCACACTGACAGTTTATTATTTTCTTTTAGTTGTGCAGGTTTCAGAGTAGCCTGGCTGAAACATGCTATTATATCTGTGGAACAGTCTCAATAAGGTAGATTTGCTATAGATTTAACACATAATTGTGGTTTTAAAAACAGAATAATGGAAGACTGGCATCCTTTCTAGAGCATAATAATTATATTATTATGGCTTATAGCCGAGTCAATATTGCTTCTAGAACTCCTTACATGAAGTCCATAACCTTTCAGCATGATCCTCAAAGAGGAAAAAATGCAATATATCTAATATAATTATCATTAAAAATTCTTTAAGTACTGCTTGATTTACCATGTATAAGGTTATACTACAATGAGAGCCTTGGGGAACTTGAGATAATAGTGTGGTCAAAACTATTCTGATCATGAACAAGCTGCTAATTTGTTATCATAAGTTAATTTATTCAATACTTCAGCATTTGTTTAATGAGCTGTCTAAATTAGAATGATACGAACAGGAAAATACTAATAAATCCTATGTGCAGAAAGGATTTTACACCATTATTAAGTCTTTCCTTTTCTGGGTAAGGGTTTTTATTTTCTCATATGAATTTCTCTTGCTACACAACTCTTTCAAAAACAAGACATGAATGGTACTTAAATCACAAATAGCAACAGAACATTGAGTTTTATGCATTTATATGACAGGGTCCTTGCTGTGTTTTTGTATTGAGGATTTTGACATTAACTGAATCAAGTATATCAGCACAGTGGCTATGTTTTTGCTGTCAAAATGCAGCTTTAGAACTGTTTGAAAATGTAGGAAACCAGCAGCATCCTTTCAGAAACCTTGTCCATATTTATTTCTGTCCAGACAGAGAAAGCAGAAGGTTTGCCAGATTCTGACGGATGCAGACACGGAATTTGCCACACAGATTGGAAATGGAGGTCTATTAACCTGTTCCTGACAGTGGACAGTACCACCTGTTTAAAAAAATATGAGAGAAAACAAAAGAAAATGGTGGATTTTGGAAGAAATATTCTTTCCCTAATAGTCTAGCACTTCCTCCTGTCCCAGCAAATAGACTGGTGCATAGAGGCTGAGCTGTAGCTACAATATCCAGATGACAGGGGGAAGGCTTATGTATGAGCTTTGAAAGATTAGAGGGAGCCTGTGATCTTTGAGAAGATCCTACAGCTGAAATCTAACTTGTAACTACAGCTATGAGAGGTTGGACATTTTGATGAAGGATACTTTGAGCTCTGGTGTATGAGAACATGTCTAGCAAAATTCCCGATTAGGTTTTTATTCTACTGTAACTGATATCATTATTATAATGTTTTTACAGGTTTGATCTTCCTCTGAAACCTGGCTGTTTTATTGGCATCAGCAATAACTTGCAGTAGGAGACTCCACAGTTTAATAGCTGTTGGGTTAAAAGGTTTTTCTGTTACCAGATTGATGTTTCAGCCTTTCAATTCTGTACAATTCTCTTGTGCTCTTCTCTCATGAAAAAAGGGTACTTAGCAAAACCCCATCTAATTTCTCTGAACAATTAATTTCATTTAGACATTTTTCTGCTTGTCATTTCTAGAGGAAAAATGTTTCAATTTTTATTTTTTCCTTGCTTCTTCAGTTGAGTTTCACTTTACCCAACCTCTCTATTTATTGATTTTTTTTCCTTGAGTCATGATGACCAGAGAAATTATTATGGCAATTGTCTTTGACTTTTATTAGTTAAAACCCCAAGTGCTATGTACTGTTGTGAATAAACAAGGTGATTGAAGAGGCTTACCTGCATGATTCCAGATGTATATCTTGGAGAGTAAATCTGAGATTACAGGAAAAACCTGCAGTTTTGTCCTGTACTTACTAAGCCCACCCATCAGTGATCAGGATTTCCTACTCTCCACACGCACCAATTTAGGATCACATAAAGATACTAAGATTTTCAGGTGTCAATGCCTTTGTAGCCTTTGGTGTAACTTGTGAGATGTTGGTATAAAAATGTCGATAACAAAACATGCTATCATCAGAAGAAAGACACTTATTTTATTCTTTTAACTTTTGAATACACTAATTTGTGCAGTAAATGCTCTCTGAGCACTTGAAAGCAGGCTGCACAACAAACAGACGCATGATGTATGCCACGAGAATTCCACGTGTCTTTCACATGGGAGCAACTTGAGAGCATTAGATCAGTGTGGAAAATTAAATGTGTACTTCTATTTATAACAAAGGAGCCCATTATTTTCCTAGTTAAATTGTTTTATTTCAGAAGATATTTATGTAAGATTTAGTGCTTTCCATTAATACTCTAGTCAATGCCAGTTTCAGCTTTATTCCTTTGTCTTTTCCAGCATATTCATGTTAGCCTAGTTTTTGTAACGTTATGCAGCTAATAAAATATTTACAAACAAAAAGGATACAAGACACAGAAAAGTCATATTAATCCATTGTACATTAGAATTATTGGTGCAGAGTCGAAATACTTAAATTTTTACAACTTTGAAACCTAGTTAAGCACTGAAACCTGAGTTTTATTAAGACTGATTTATGCATGTGTATATTTCAATAAAATAGGTTTATCATAACATAAATGATGGAAAAGTGACATAAATCTCTCATTAGTCATAGTTTTATTTTGCACAGTAACACAGGATGCATCTGCTGCAGTTTTCCTGCATGTCTTTTTCTTGCTGGGATAGAACACCTCTCTGAATCTTTCAAGGCTCGATATTTGATATGAATAAGTGAGATTTTCCGTGGTTAGAGTAGCGAAACCTTTTTTTTGTTGTTCATCATTCTTTACATAAGCATATAAACATAAAATATTTATCATTGTAAGGCATCAGCTGCTTGCTCTACACCTATACCTGTGAATCCCCAGTCCTTTCCAGATAAGCAAAGCGTGCTGTCATGGCCAAACTGCAAAATTCTGCAAGTACTTAGTAAGCATTGTGTGACCTAGCAACCACTGGTCAGTCAGAGAGGGGCATATTAAGGGTTTAATAATGAGAATGTACCCGTTCCAACTTCAGCCAAAAGTAGTAATATTTTGTTGAAATTTTTGCTGGTTTAAAAATGGTGATGGGAAATAAAAGGACACCGTCAGACCATGCTGCCTCTCATGACAAAAAGTTGATATTTGATACAAATTTCAACTTTTGAGGCAGCATTATACCCATGGGTTAACAGGCAGTCCTCTTTCTATTTGTATTGGAATATTGATAGGTAATGCAAGAAAAGTTTGATTTATGAGAGAGAAATGAATGCTTACATGTGTTGATATTTTTCTGAAAGACTGAAATTCTCAGGGAACAGAAATTGTAGAGAAATTCTGCAGCACTAAGTGACTCAAGAAATGAGTAACATAGCACAGCACAATTGTTGGTAAAGAACTTTAAAAAACGATTAGGATGAAGGTAAACTCAGTGAATTTGTACTAAACGAAGACATAGGTGGAGAGATTTGGTGATGTATTATCTAAAATCAAAAAATACATGCTCTTAGGTGCTTCACAGGCAGTTTATAATATTCTGCATCCCATTGCCCCTAATGATGAAGTATGAGACTATAGTGCAGGCACATGGGAGCGACCATTGATCTAATACTTGTGATGACAGTGATCTTTATCACTGTGTGTGCCAGATGGAGGCATGCTCAGCGTTTGGAGCAAGGTCAGAAGACTTGGAAGTAAAAATGCTGGGTCAGCAATGATAGTTGTAGTATTCATTATCCTTTTTACAGCTTCATTAGGCTCTACATCTGCAGTAATTGCAACGTGTAAAACTCTTGTCTTCATTCGTAATTTCTAATTTCAGTTCAAATATTTTCACTGCATTTTTTGTTATAAAAATACTTTGTTTTGTGAAAAGCAAAAAGATATAGAGGAATTTATATATTTGATTTAATATTTAACTTTTTTTTTCTGAGTTTTGTTTTAAGAAGTATTTTCCAAAAAGAAAATTCTTCCAAGCAATGTTTCTGACTGATACTGAGATACTTATTTTGACACTACATGAAATACTTTACTACATAATTATTTCATTGTGAATTATTGAATATTCTACACCTTCATATCAGAGTTTTGATTCCAGAAGAAATAATGCTCATAGTTTGGGCTAAAGATATATTTTTGAACATTTAGGTGATAAAAATGCCATGATTTTTCCAGATTTATTGCCATTCTAAACACTGTAGACCATTCTAGGCATTACATGACTATTAAAACTCTTTGTAAATGGTGGGTTACTGTACTTTCATCAGTCATTAATTGCACATAGTATTTGTAATAAATTTCACATTAAAAAATGAAAACAAAAATTTATAATGATTTATGCTGCTTAGCTCAGAAAGAGATTATTATCTCATATATAGGATTTTGCCTCTGAGAAGCATTTGATAGTGCACAAATACACAGCGAATTGAATAACTTTAAGCTTGTCAAGTCAAGAAGATTAACTACAGTTTGATTCATTAAGATCTTTGTGTGCTCCTACCTGAGTCTAGGAATATGTCAAGACTAGGCCACAGGGAAGGAAACTTGCATAGTAATTAAGTGAAAATTTGTTTTTCTTCTCTATAAATTGCATTTACCTATTTTTATTATATTACCTTCTGAGTTTATTTTCTAGGCTTTTAATGTTTTCAAGGGCTTGGTTCTTATTTGCTTATGAGATGAGATTTTTGGTAAATTAGCTGTTACAAAAGCTCTGTGTTTGGAATTGTTCCTTACAGAAAAAAAGGATTCTCCTTACTCAGTACAGTAAGCATCCTCAGTGAAGCGATGGTGTGTACGGAAGAATTATAATGGGATCACACCTACATCCAATTTTGTCTGGCATCTTTATGGCAATGTGTCACTTGTCACATCTGTTTGATCATGCAGACCTATGTGTATATCAACACCACTGATGAACACAAAAGGCTTCAAATTTAAAAATAATTTGTCTTCACAGCCAGGCTCATTTCGCTATAGAGATGTTGCAGTAAAGATTTGAATTGTAGTAGGAATGAAGTGAGAAAAAGACTAGTACACAGGATTTTGTGCTGGAAACAGTATTTCAGAAACTTTGAAATTTTTTGCATTGTTGCCCTCCTGCCTCTTCACTCTAAATGTAACTCAAATTTTCAAAACTGATGTTGGCTCTGGATATCCAAGATTTTAAGGGTACAGGAGGTAGTATTTTCAAACATGCATAACTGGACTCCATGAGAATGCCATTTATAGACATTTTCAGTTCCAGAGTGCTTGAAAAATCTTCCTTGGATTAGGCATATAACTGAGGAAAGGAGAATGCAAATAACTTACAGGCACAATGAGCAGCTTCTATTTTTCTGTGTCCCTGTATGACAGTATCACTGGGATGATCCAATGTTCCAACTGAAACATAAAAACCAATTCTCTATCCTGTCCTATATAAGATTATTTTTATTCTTCTGTATTATGCATTTTTTTCTTAATATGAGCTGACATATTTATAAAGGGAAACAGCCCTCTGGATAAGCTAACAGCTACCAGAGAAGGTGAATGTGAGTGTGTGTAGCCAACTCCCTTCCCTCAAGCCTCTTATCTTGCCAAAACCAACACAGCCTGAATATGAGAGCATCCTGATTTGCCCTTCAAAATGCTTTTAAAACCTTTGGTCTTTTATACCAACTTAAGAGTATTTCTTACATTATCGCTGAGTTAAAAGCCACTGCTCAGGATTTGTACGACAGAACATTTAAATTCCTTTTTGTCGTCCTGCCATGCAGCTGAGTTCATGAGCCCAAGTTAAATGCCAGGGCTCTCCACGTGAGGGGACCTAAGTGCCTAAGAGTGAAACTGGCATTTGCTAGCAGGTGTTAACTGGTCACTGGAAAATGCTGAAGTGCTAAAGCATGACCTTATCCCCGCCATGCAAACATTTAGGAGTATACTTCATGATCAGAGAAACTCACAGCCGCCAAACCTATCCTACATCTCAGTGTCAAAACCAGGTCAGACACTTATTTTAAAAGGAAGACAAAAAGGTGAAGAAGAAATACATTTACATTCTTCAGCTGATAGGTTATCGAGGAACCAGACCAAGCAGAGAATTGTAGGTTCAAATGCTTATGTATCCCCTGTATAGGAATCAGGGATTGACACAAGTAATTCCTCTCTGCTTTCCTTTCCTAAGAAGTAAAATTACATGTCTGGATTGCCACCCCTGTCCTCACGCCGCTGAATCATCCCACAGGTGATGAGGACAGTGAATTTAAGAATAGGCTAAAAGCAGAGCTTTCACATGTAGAAAAGAAAAATATTTCTCTATGGATATTTCAGACAGTCATGTAAGCTGTTGATTATTGTTTTTATTTTATTGATTACACAAAAAGATGGAAGTGAGGTAGTAGTCAGCCTAGATCATATTTGATGTGCTAAAATTATTCCTGAACTGAGCTGCAGGTTTGTGTTCCACACCAAGACTTGGAGTGCACTATTGAAGCCTGGATTCTGATTTTATAATCTCCTTGTTGCAGCTGCCACTCAGTCTTTCAAATCACATACATCTTTGATGTCAGACCATTGTTCCATTAAGGTGCAGCTCACTGCTTTTTTCAACTCAATCTCTTTTAATCTTGCAAATCAAATAAAGCTCAGTAATGCAGATAATATGTCAAAAATGTCCTTACCTCATTGACATTCCCAGTGGAAGCCTACTTTTGAAATAATTTCTCAGCTAAGTTCAGACATGTTCTGTAAACCATGAAACATCACTGAGAAGTGCTTAGTGCACATCAATAAAAGGAAAAAGATGGCCAACAGGTATGATAATAATAGTTAACTGCAGGGTTTTTGTGCAGGAAAATGTGTGGAAAAATAAAATCAGATTTCGTGTGCATGCTATTATTGCTAAATATTTAGCACTTCTTTATAAAAAATAATACCAGATTGTATTTCTAGTGATAGATGAGCGGGCAGAATAATAGTTGACTAAGCCTGCTTGGAAAGTTTTCATACTACAAGTAAATGGTTGTTTCAGGTCTTTAAGCAATGCAGCCTATTAGGGGATTTATCCTTGGTGGTAAACATTTCTGTTGGCAGTTTGAAGACATAAAAAAGCCTTCACCTTGATATAAAATCATATGCATATCTGAGGTGCCAGCAGTTTTTTCTAATGTGCTTCTGTGAAGCAAGATTTAGATAGGAGGGATATAACAGCCTCTAACTCATATAAAGGTGTCTGAGCTTAGTGGACCAGGGAGACAGCAAAGACTTGGGAACTCTGCTGCTGAATGCTATTGATATGAGCCTCTGATTGTGTTTATGCTGTGAAATATTCACGGCATGTTTACATATTTAAAATGACATACTGAATATAGAAAGGGAATATATAAAAATCACATAAAAAGTGACAGCTAGATTATATTCCTAATGCAGTTTTTTCCTTTGTCAATGGAGGAAAGGTAGATTTGACAGGTACAAGTTTTACAGCACCTAATCCAGGTGCAAAGTCAGTGTCAGTTGAATACAGATGTCACGGAACCACAGAGCAGGGAATGGCTGAGGCTGGATGGACATCTGGAAGTCATTTACCCCAATCCCCTAATCAAGCATGGCCAGCTATAGCCAGTTTTCCAGGACTGTATTCAGATGTCTTTTGAATGCCTCCAATGCTTGAGACTCCACAACCTCTCTGGGCAGCTTGTGTCAATGTTTGGTTACCTTCAAAGTAAACAGTGATTTCTGACTTTCAGGTGGAAAATGATCAGATTTGTGCTGTATTTTCTGTCCCAAACTCTCTTTCTGCATGAGACATGATGATGTTGGAAGTCTCAGCTGAATGCTTATCATGATATGCGAGTTTTCAAAGCCTTTCTGATCAAAAGACTGTCCTTCTTCTTTGGGACTGAAATATATTTATGTTGTATTCTTTAAAAATGTAAGGACAACAGGAATAAAATAGATTGTGAACTATAAAAGTAGAGAAATCAAGACTCAACCATTTAAGTCTGCTTCTTGACAGTACGGGGTTATTAAGAATAGTATAGTATATTCTTTAGTGTTTAGTCCTGCCTAATGGGTTGCTGTTTTCAGCATGCTGATTTCTGTCATTTGTGCAAGAAAAATCATCTTCTTGAGACTAGCTATGATTTTCAAGGAATCAAATTAGTTTACCTGTAAGCCTTACTCCCTAAAACTCTTTTGACTATTTTTTAGTTTTATGTAGCTGAATGCTTTCCACACAGCTCCTGTTATATGTGCTGATCTTGCTGTGAGCTCCTTTTGGTTCATCAAAATTACTGCCCGGTAAAAGCACACTCTGATGCACAAGTGACAAGTGGTGGAATGCTCACCCTGGAAAATGTATCTTTAAATTTCTTTCTGTATATACACTTTCTGAAGGATGGAATAGTTTTTTCCTGTAGCAAAGAAATTCAAGGAGACATGCTGTTTTTATTTTATTCAGTTATTTTTTAAAATCAGGTTGAAATGATAAACATATGCTCAGTGTCCAGTGATCCATCATCCAGTGGCACATACTGCAGTAAAATGTACTTCCAAGAGGGACATGGAAGAACAAAAGCAGGAGTGAAAGCAGGCTTAGCTCAGTGGTAGTAAATCACTTGTAAGTTGTCTCTGGTGGTTTTGCAGATCTGGCAGTGCAGATATAAATGTGCCGTGTGAAATCTTTTCTTGTGGTTTGCCATAGAAATTTCAGCCATACTATTTGTTATATTTGTGCTGTGAAGCCATGCAGAAATATTAGCATATTGTTTTTCAAGCATAAGTAATGAATTGAGATACATATGACATAAAAGCAGCAGATCTCTTTTTGGAAGTCACAGTAACTGAAAAAAAGTCAAGTCTTTAATTTTAGATGGGCCTACACATAGAAAATCAGACTTTTAATGACTGTCCAGTCCTTTCCTACTTGATATTGTTTTAGGGTATATTTACCATAAAAGTAAATTATAAAGTGGCTGTACACTGCACATTAGGTAAAGCAGTTAGATTTACCAGGGAGCAGAGGTCACTATGGAAGCATTTATCTTCAGTAATAGTTATTAAAAAGCCTAAATACCATGGATTTTTTTAGGTACTTATGACCAGCTAAACTGGTGTTAGCTGGACCATGGTGCATGTTGGTATAGCGCTAACTTTTATTTTAAATATTTGTACCTATTCTCTTTTTTTCTAACTGTTTTTAGATCCTAATTATTAATTTTTTTCATTTAACTTCAAAAACAATAATTTTACTTTCCTTTTGGTTACAAAAAGAAGACCTTTTTCTCTTATGCTGTTATTAATAACTAACTGATTTGACTCAGAACAAACCCAATCCTGTTTCAAAACTAAAAATGGATTATTCATAAAACCAGCACTTAAAATTGAAAATATATTTATAGAAAGTTGCTCTTCTAACAAGAGAGTGGCCTTTTGTGAAAAAAAAGATTTGCTTCCCATATAGGAAAAATAAAAATTATTTTTTGATATATCTGGGAAAATACTGCAAGAAAGGGCTGTTTTCCAGTACCACTTTTGTTCTGACTGTACTATATTCTGCTTTATGTACACTTGCTACACGAAAGAGATTGGGCTGAATTGGTACTACAAATATTACAGAAGCAGAATTTCAATGTATATGAACTGGCATATAATTAATTTAGATTTGTGAATTTATGTAAGTGGACAGTCACAAGTGAGGAATTCTTTTGTAATTTTGAATATATCAGACTTTATACCGAAGAAAAAGGATGTTAATTAAGTAAATTTTGTACAGAATCTGGGCTGTGAAGATTTTTAAGCAGAAAATATATTATTGTTCAAATTTATTATTAAGAACTTTTTGCTTCGATTTCTGATGATCAGACAGTACTTGAAGATAAAGAGAAAGATAGTGAAATCAGAAAGCATTCTTGGAACACTTCTTCAGGAGCATTAATCTAATCTGTAAAAGTCTGAAGAGCTTTATAGGAAATTTCTGATCTACTGTCTTGATTAAGAATGAAGTCCTAAAGTTAAAAAAGAGGCTGAGTAAATTTTTAAAGTATTCCAAATGAAGCTTGGCTATATCCAGATATTGAAGGTTTTTTTCACATCCTGATAAGGAATACCAACCACTGTTCAAGGAAGGATTACAATTTGCAGACTACCTTAATACTGCATCAATAAAGAGAGACAGATGTTAATAGTCAGGATAGTGGCTAGAGATATATTTTTTCTACTTACAACAGAAAAGAATTTATCTTTACTTTGTCATAAGATCATCAAGAGTATAGCATTGTATTGTTGGATTTTAATTTTGGTAAATTTATGTTGAAAGTGAATACTAGCACAGCTTGGAATATAGTTTATTATGCGCGACAATTGTCTTTCATGTTTTTTGTGTGCTTAAGAAGGCAGATTTGTGATACAACTAAGTGTGGAATGAACAAGGATTCTGAAAGTAGACCAGAAATTTCTTTATATGCTTTAAGTTAATTTCTTTCCAGTTTTTGTGAATCTTGGGTTTTATGATATGCATTGGAAAGCGAATGGTAAAGAAAATAATTCGTTGATTGTACATGATACTGATAACATTACTGTCATTAGCAGATAGATGTGATGTTCTATTAATGAAGTGGAAGATATATACTTTTTGGAAATAGAATTTAGGATTATTGGTAAATAACAACATGAAGCATTCCAAATATTAAAGCCATTAATTCTTCCCTGTGTTTGTGTAGTATCTGGCTCAGCAATGAACGCTGGGTCTTCCCGGTGTACTGGGGAAAGAGAATAATTAAAAACATGCCAGGTATGAAAAGCAATTGAAGAAAATAAGATGTGGTATGAGCAGGTGCAATTGCTATGACTTCCATGCAAATTCGTCCAATTATATCAAAGGTTATTGATGATATATGAATCCAGTTTCTCTTCAGTTTCATTGGTTAAGCTTTGACTGAGTAGATTTCTCTTGTTTTTAACCAGGGTTTGTTTTTTTCATGTGTACCAGTTTTCACAGATGCTGATTCTCCTAGAGGGTATTTTGTTGAGGGATCTATTTAGTGAAATTCATGTTGCAATTTCTAGGAAAATAAACATGGGGAAATAAATCATATTCTGTCATGTACTTTATAAATTTTACTTAGGATATCTCCAGACAGCGTGACTGAGTTTATGGAAACAGATACTGGTCTTTTTAGTGCTCACTGAGAACAAAGGAGAAGCCCAGAGAGAGCTGGAGATACTGTAGGGAACATTTTTTTTTCTGCCCTCAATAATGGTGTGCTTTCATAATCCCTTTGTGGAATTAGCTCCTGGAGGACTGTGCTCAGCAGACAAAGCCTGACCCTCAGAACACGATGTCACTGCATCCAGTTCAAACCTTTTTGATACATATACCTCTGGGGAGTGAGTGTGGCTATGTCGAGAGCTAGTATTTCAAGGAGGCCACACAAAAGTTGCTTTCAGTTGAGATGCTGTAACTCATTAGCAATAGATTTCAAGGCCAGAAGGAGCTGTTGTGGTCATTGCAGTCTATGCCACACCAGAAAGACAATTTTGCCTGGTATTCTCCCTAAGTTGAAGGAGCATGTTGAAGCACAGCACACATTTTAGGAGCATGTTTTATCTTACTTTCAGTGTTTCTAATGATGGAAAAAGCCTTTCCTTTGGCAGACTTTTCTGGTGGTGAATTGCTTCCATTTCTAAAATTCTGACCAACTTTTCTTTAATTTGAATTTATACAATTATTCTTACCGTTGGGTCTGTTCTTCTTTTTCACGCAACCATGACCATTACATCTGTGCTTCTCAGAACATACCTCACTATCTTCAAAATTCGTTCTTCTTAGGCAAATGTCAAGTCACGTACAAACAAGACTTGGGTGTGTGGAATGATCTGGTTTTTTTATTTAGTTTGTCTAGGACACTTTCCTGAGAGCAGTTACTTACTTACGTAGGTGGTGACCGTCAGCCTAATTGGCTGACTTTATAAAGTCTCAGGAAGTTTCTGATTAAACCTGGGGAATTCCCAGTATTCCAAGCCCGTCTTTCATGGTGGTTATTTAGTGGCATTGGTTAGCTCTGGTTTTGCTTCCATGTGAACATCAATTAAATGGCATTTGCAAATGCCTTTGATACTTGTCCTAGGTATTGATGAACTAAATTTATTTCACTGAAAAGAAAATGGCTAGAACATTTTATGATAATCAATGTGAAGATTACAGTATGTTCTCTGAACAACTTGTGAAGAACATTTAATGAATCTGATTACCTACCTAGAATTTATGCAAGATGTGCTGATAGTGATTTGTTCACAGTGTCTCCTCTTATTTATGTAAGAAACAACTTGAGGGTAGAGGGACATGTCACTGGAACCTCTGTAATTACTGAGATTTCAGGTAGCTGGCAGCAAGTCTTGCACATATATATTCAAAGGGTATATTTGGCCACAGGGTTGAGTTGTAACGGATGGCAGAAAATTTAATATTTTCAGTGTGATGAAGGTTGTATGTAGAATTTGAATAAACTCAAATCTACCCCTGAAAAAAGGAAAAAAAATAAAACAAGCAGAATTTGAAATGTGGAATGTTTCATAAGCTTCCACAACCATCTTTGATGTCAAATTAAAGACATTGTGGTTCATATCTTGTCTGAACTTTGCATACTTTGGATTTGCTTCTTATCTAATTCATAGCTTTTGTGTATTGAGTGACTTTTATTGTACAATAAAGTTTTTTTTTTGTCTTACTATAGGTTTAGCAGATTTTGGAATTAGGATGTGATACAGTGCAGCTCTAGTCAAAATGGATATAATGAAACTTCGCTAGATGTTAACTGTAGCTACTCACATGCAGATAGTGCACTATGCATTTGATGAAATAATGCTGTGACAATCTTGAGTGTTTTTGTAATTCAGTCCATTAAAAGTCTCAGCTATAAGTCTGTAATTTTGTATATTTAAGTAGAAAATTTATTCTGTGAAAACTGGTATTTTGTCATTCTTTAAAAAGGGAAGATAGGCAGTTGCAAGAAAGACGAAGTACAGCCTCTAAGGCAACTCTGTTTTGGCCAACTTCTTACATGTCCTGGATTCAAATTTTCCTTCCACATTTCTTAAATTTTGGCTCAACATTTTTTAAAAAAAAATTCTCATAGGAAATGAATTAAATATTATGTAGAGCTCATTGGCTGCTTTTAACCTGAGTTTTCTTCCTCATAAAAACAGGTTTCATCCAATCAATTAAAAATAGAAGAAATTATGTTTCAGTAGAATTCTGTAAGTTTTTTTTTCTTAATCTAGGACATTTTATTGTCCAAAATAACTATTTGTTTTCAAGGAGTACCTACATTCAAAAATGACTTCAGAGCTGGCTTATCCTTAAGTGTGCAGATATTACAAGGGGATTTAATATTCTCATGAAAGGAATGGCTAAATTTAATCAATTCAGAACAATTGGTGGTGAAGCAGGGAGTTCTGAAAGGGTGTACACTCTGTGGGGCCTCTTGAATCCAAGCAGACATCTCAGGTGACCACAGTTCTCTGCTGCAAGGAATTCCAGGGTACTGTGGTCCCCATACCTTCTGGTGAGAAAAAATGGAGACTTGAGAGGCTGCCTTTTTTTTTTTCCCAGTTACTTCTCTGTCCCTGTGTATGGTCCAGGACAACTCCTAACTCTTTGAAATCTCATGTTTTAATTTCTTCATCAATGCCTCTTTTACTCCTGTAAATCAGTTCTGTAATACTGTAGTTCTAGGGCAGAAGTCATAAAAATCAGATCTTTTGAAAGTATTATGAGCAAATACTTCACTGGAATAGAATTGAATGTCATTGTTTCCACCTGAAAAATCTACTGCCTTCTCCCAGGACCTAGAAAATTTCCTGCAAGATGATAAATTTCTTTTTAAGTTCAGGTATCTGACAATTAGGACATGCAAACTTTGCAGTAGCCCAAACAGTTAATAAATCAGCATGCAAAAGACATATCAGAATAGTGCCAAGATGTATGTAAAATAACAACTTCTATGCCCGTAATGGACACAGAAAGTGATGTACATAGGTGAATTATAGAATATAAATATATTTCTGAATATTTTGGTGCTATGGTATATATAAATATAGTTTTCTTACATTTCCACTGCATGTGAGTTTACTAGATCCTTTCCATCTAAGTATTTCATACAAATTCAAATTTCTCATATGTTCTAACAATTACAATTAAGTGTGTGATTAGGTGTGCATGTACTGAGGGCTGTATAATGAGGGATACTCTTGAGACTTTATTGATACTTCCACTGAAGAATGAAATGATTAATTGTGATGTCAACAAGGCCGTCACTGAACAGGGATGAAAAATGACCAGAATGATGCTTGGTGCTTATCCTGCTTTTCCCATTGTTTCCCTAAGAAATCAGCACTCATTAATACGGTTTAGGTAACACTTAATCTGAGCTCTTAAGGTATTAATCAAAAAGAAATGTACAAATAAAGGCTTGTTGCAATTAAGGGGCTAGAACTTATGGATTTACCAGTGAGTTCAGATATCTGTTTTTTCTTCATGAGAGAAAAGAAAAAAATTTGAACATATATGCTGTTATTTCAGTCCATGAAGTAGAAAGGCACAGATCTTTAAAATCATATACAACTGGATCAATATTTGTCTGACAAGAGAAACACACTTGATACATTATTGATTGGGAAAATAATCTGATGTTGGAAATTCCTGACCACCCTATCATGTAGCCAGGTCAACCCACAGGGACAGGTCTCTCATTCTTCATCATGTTCTGCATTTCAGCTGTAGAATTTTGTTAATTAGTGAGACCCTGCTAATAATCCAAAGTGAAGTAAGTGCAGGGAGAGCAAAGTTCTTGTCAGTGTTTTTCCAGGTTGAACTACAGGCTGCGGAGTAAATCTTTAGCATAAGACAAATGCAGTTAAACTGTTTAGCAGAATTCTTCAGTCAGACTTCTCACACACTACTGACAGCAAGTCTTTAGGAAGCATGAAATTATCCAATAGTCAGGAAGGCAAGAGAGGAAAGAAGCAGAGTGGTATAGTATTTTCCCCCAAAATAGCACTGCTCAGGTTGGCATGGACTCTTGCTCTTGTTCTGCCATTTGCTGTCCTTCACAGGCCTTACTCCTTACAACCTCAGGGTTGCCTTGTGCCCTTTTTGAGATACAGCAGGAAACTTGCAATAATAAGTATTGACCTTTTATATCAATGGCTACATTTCCAAATAATTTCAAGAGGCAACTGAAAGTATGCTTATAATATAAAGTTTTCTGATCCTGATTTAAAGATTCAGTGATAGATATGTTACCATTAATTTACTTTTCAATATTTTTCAAAGCACTCTGCCTAAGGTTTCCTCCTTCTTAGTCATTGTACTATGTTTTCCTTCTATAGTTTGAAGTGTTCTTTTTCTGCTTATGTTCAGAGTCCTGTCACTGCTTCAATTTCTTGTGCAAAATGAATTTATTGAGCTCCTTAAATTGCTTATTCTCGGAACACACTTCCAGTTCTCAATATTCATTTTTACAATAAATAAATAAGAACTAGGCTGACTGGAATCTGTCTGGCAATATTGGGTATCTTTTGTTTGGAAGGTAATGTAGTTGCTTGAAGTTCAACAAGGTTGTAAAATACTATTACTCACCTTCCAAGAAGATTGCATGAGCAGCCTCAATCAAACCCACCTTTATGTAGAGAGAAGTAAGAACTATAAAATCCTCACCAAGACAAAACATCTTTTCTCATTTAAACCCACAGAAAAATGTAAATCAGTTGTCTTTTCCCTTCCAATACTAAGATGACATTTCCAGCGTACCCCAGGTATAAGCAGGGATGAAATATTTCTCTATTAGATTTGGCTAAGCATAGTGCAAGAATATGATTTTAAAAATGAATGTGTCTTTGAACATAAGCTTTTGGGTTGCTTTCCTAAAATCTGGCAAGTGCTCAGAACATGGGATACCTGCTCTCTATACCATTTTAATAATTTGTAAAGCCTAAAGATGAAAAATGAATTACTCAAATATATATACAGAAAACCAAAATTAAACAGATTGTCTAGGAGATATGATAATATTTTAAGTATTTGAGTGCAAAACATATGTGTTCACCATAATTAGAAACTGTGCTAAGCACCAACGTTTAGGTGCTGTATTTACATGAGTAGCTGTGATCTGCCTGTGAGTATTCTGCACCACTTCGGTACCTGCGATTTCAAAACGCCTGAGAATATTTTATTTTCAATAGTCATTATTATTAAAATGATAAAAGATGCATTCATTATATTAAGATTTTAAAAGATAATTCCAGACAACATACAAAAGCAGGTTGTGAGAAAATGAAAAGTATGTATAGCAGCAATGTATTACAGCATGTTATTAAAGGTAACAAAAAATTAAGAAACTTAGATATTACAATAATTAATAATAACACATTGTATTGATGTCATACAGCCACTGAAAAAGAGACTATTCAGAGAATGAAAACATTATTTCTAGGGAATATCCCCTCTAAATTATATATCTCAATTCAGGTTTGTACTATGCGAAACCTGATTACCTTGTGCATTTGCCTAACATACTCATCAATTATCAATCTTGCTCATAAATGCCAGCCTTACTCCTTTCTTTATTGAGAAATCAAATAAAGGACTGAAAGTATTTGACTCCTTCAAATAACAGACATCATAAATATAAATAATCTAATAACACATTTATAATTTAGTGTTTTCAATGAGAAGCCTCTCAGATATTATTTGCAGGTAACTATGATGATGTTGTATCCAAGATTAAACTCCTTAAGATATTATTCGGAGGTTTTAAATTTGCCTCATATGTAGTTCATGCAGAAGTCTTCTTTTATAAGTACTCCCCCAACCTGTACCCACCTGTCTGGGACCTTTCTTTTGTGTTCTTCTATACCACAAGATTATTTTCCTCCGTGAACATCTTCTAGTAAGTGGGGTTTTAGTGAATGGTGCTGAAAAAATGCTTGTTTTTGCACATACCTAATGGACCTTAATTAGGCCCTGGTTCAACAAAGGCCATGCTTAATTTTAAGCACTTGTCTACTCTCATGAACTGCACGATGTACTGCTTGAATAAGGTTTGTCAAGTCACTTTTGCTAGAGCATAGTCTAGTGACTAATTGAAAAGATAGTGGGTTCAGCTGTTAAACAAAACTGTCTAGACCCTATTGCTAATACGTAAGACTGTGGTAGTCAGTACTGACATCCAGAATCACTTTTCCTTCACAGAACAATGCAAAGAAAGGCAGTTTTACCTTCTGGAACCAGAGGCCAGTGGAAGTGGATATTGATGCCAAACAAAACAGTTTGGCTCTTTCATCACCTGTGGCTGGTGTCTTTTTAGTTCAAGCGTCTGGATGCGCAGTCCAGCCGGTTACCTGGCGAATTACCTCTAACATCAGCTTTCAATGTCTCTCATTTTCCAAGAAGACCTTGTTACAAAGCTGTATAAAACAACATCACCTTAAGCATTTCAAAGAAGACCTCCACCACAGCAGGTGCTCTGACATCAAAGTAACAGTGTTTCCGGGGGAAGAGTGCAAGTTTATTCCTTAATATTCTCATCTGTGGAGCCATATTTGTACGTGCATTTCTTTTTATTTTTTTTTTGTCCTTGTCTGCCTTTTTGTTTTAACTACAAGTTCCAAGGCTCAGAGATGAAAAGAGAAAGGTCAGGGAAATATCTTATGTAGGCCAATGTCTTGTACCATTAGCAACTTTCCAGGGAATTAAAAATGTGAGGGAAAATTTTCTTTATTTTTATTAAAGCCTCTAGTGCAAAAATCCATACCTGTCTGGTCTGAATTTCTCTTCAGATATGTTTTTTTTCTTTTATAAATGCCCACATGGATTTTTTTAATGGCTCTGTGGAGCTGCATTATTATATATTTATAATTAAATTACTTAAGGAATGATGAATATCTGAATTCTTTCCTGGTCTCACAAGCTGGGAAAAGTATATAAAGTATATCAGGCAATACAAATTCTGTTTTAGGAAGTGAAATTGAAAATCTACTGCTCCCCAAAGCAAGGAGGCACTGTAGATGAATGTTTTTTATTGTGAAGGCTTCAATATTGCCTTATATGATGCTTTGCCCTTGCGTTCAAAATTAGCACTTTTTACTGTGTAAACACTTTTATTTACATTATTGCTGAGAAGAGCTTTGTCCAAAATCTCTCATATTTCCAGCAGATTTGGTTTAAATCCAAAATTTAATTACAAATTAAACTGGTATACGCTGAAACTTTCTCAGGAATGTCAAGTAAAGGCAAACCTACAATAATAATAATTATCCTAAAATGGCCTAAAAATCATTAAAGTTGTAATCTTAAACACCCTTAAAATCAATTGAACTTGCTCCTTCTTTCGATGAGACTGCAAATTTCCTTTGTTATATATTTGTTTTATAACCAATTTTAAGTGTCATTTGGTAGCTTTTGTTTCAACTGTACAATTAAATAGTCCCAGTACATGACAAGCTTGAAAAAACCACCTTTTCATGGTACGTGGGAATAACCTACAACCCAACACCTAACATTATGAGTCAGTTGTGTTACAAAACAGACTCTCTTCCTGTGTGAAAGTGTTGTGGATCAAACTTTTACAGATATAAGTGTGGGCCAGTGAATCTGTTTTCCAATGCCCTTTTTCTGATCCCACACCAAAGCTGCTGCATATGAGGTACTCTCCTACATGCATAAAGTAAAAGGACTGCACAGAGCCCTCACACCTCTGACCCTCTGTCTCAAAATGAAGAAACCGCCAGGCTGCATCTGACAGATTTTTTTATCTCTTCTAGGTGGTTGAAGTTGGGAAAAATCGGTAGGAAATGGTAGGAAATGTTCCCTTTGAAAATAAAAAGCAAGCTAAATATCCAATTAGTGCACATTTTACCATTGTTGTGCTGTTTTCGCATTGATTGTGTCCTTGCACACACGGTTCCAACTAAACTATAGAGAATAAACCAAGAAGTGTCTTGAACACACAGCAAATGCCACGAAATCGCTTGCAATGCATGATGCTTGTTACTGATCCATGGTGAAGACATACCTGACCTGAAGGCTGACACAAATGTCACTGATACTGTGCAGCTGTGGAGTGGGGTAAGGCAGGCTGGGTTGGGTGGAGAGTGTTAGATATTGGTGGAGGAAACAGGCTATGCAGAGATTCGGTGTGGCCAAACCATTTGTGGTAGAGGCAGGATTGATTTCCTGCAGGACTGTTGCTCTGTTTGACACATAAAGCTAAATCTTGGGTTATTTCCTCTGAAGGAGTAACCTAATAATTTGGAAATATGGGTTTGTATGTGTGAATCTCACTGTTTCACATGTGAGGCTTAGCCATGTGTCTTCTGCCATAGAAGATTTGCCTTAATTTCTTAAGGCCAGTTAGGGTCTTAATTCTTATTTTCTCTTGTCTTTCAGACTTAGCAGAGATCATTGTCTTGCACCAGAACAACAACAAAAAAGAAACTTGCCATTGCAGCATGAAATCAGATTTTTCGAAAAAAATGTATATGCATAATTTGCAAAAAGACCTGAGAATGGGCCCTGCCTGAAGTGTGAATAAAAAACGTTGTTGTCTAATCAGCATAGGCACTGAGATTTTACTAAGCTTTGATTACTGCATGTCAGACTTGCCTTCAAGGAAAAAAGTCGTATCTGAGCTTGTAAGTTTTGTTTCTTCAGAGTTCTGTCTTTTTTTCTCGGTCATTTCTTCATGTCAAGGCTACTTATATCCTTATATATTCTTACATTATGCTCTATTTTCTTTTTTGAAACCTTCCTCTTAAATCACAAAATAAAAGAACCCACTTAGTCCCTACCACTGTTTCACACTAAATAACAGGAAAATACTCATGGCTGAATCTCAAAAAGCCTACAATAGGAGGCCTTTTAAAATCTAAACCTCTGCATTTTCATTCCAGCCAGAGATAATGAAAAAAAAGTCTCTCTTAATCTGAAGGAGAAAGGAGAAGTAGGAGGTTTTCAGAGCACAAATGAGAGAACACTTTTACAGTGATTCAAAATTCTTTGTCAATTGAGGGTTTTCAGTTGGCAAAGCATAAGGCCAAACTTGGAGTTGTGTATATAACTAGGCAGAATTCATAATACGTGTCATTTCAGTGAATGCTGGTAATAATGGTGTTTGTGAGAGAGAAAAGAATGGTAAAAAGATTCATCTGGACATCCATTTTAAAGGATATCATGAGATGAAGAATACATAGTCACTAGAAAATACAAAACCAGAAAATGAAAAAAAAAACCCCAGTCATACAGAATAAATTGTAATAATTGGGTTTTTTATACTAGAACTAGAACTTTACCCAGCCCTTGATTTTTCTTAAATGAAAAACTTTTTTTTTAAAAAAAAATATTTATACCATGTTTTTTAATATATGATGGGACACCATCTTAGAATATTTGAATACTTACCCTGCTTAAAATACGAATGTCCTTTTTCCTGAATTTCAAACATATATTTTGTGTTTTACAGTTTGCTGCATTTTGCAAGGGTTGTGCCTAGGCTGAAATTTGTTGTAAGTTCCTCCTTTTATTCAAGTTTTGTTTCATTTTAAACAGGAAATATGACAATAAGTCAGTGGTTCTGTTGTTAATGATTTCTAGAAGATGGGATATGACTTCAGTAATTTCAATCTTTTTGATTGGTGGAATTAGTAAGGAGAAAGTTAAATGAGATGAGAAATAATAGCATATTTATCAAGGAGACACAACTGCATGGAATTAGTAATTGTTCTAAGATTGCAGAAAATTGCAAATAAGGAAAAAAATAAAATGGTTTTACTGGTTTATAACAGTGAATTATCTTATCCAGAGGTGGTTTAGGTATTCTCAAACTTAGTGTTCCCACTGAAGCACTCCAAATGATGTACTGCTCACTCACTCTCCCATCCTTTTCCTTCTCCCCTTGCTGTCGGATGGAGAGGAGAACTGGAGGCACAAAAGGTAAAGACTATGGGTTGAGACAAAAACAATTTACTGGAAACAGCAATGAGATCAGAAAATGAACAGTAACAGGAACAATATTAATAAAATAGTGTACAAGAGAGGTAAACAATTCACAAGGAATGCTCACCACGCAGAGCCTCACAATACCCAACAGTTCACTTCCCGCTACTCCGCCAGAAGGGACTCCTTTCCTCACCCCCAGCAGCCATATCAGGCGGTACAGAACAATGTCTGGGTCCCAGCCATGCTCCTTCTGGCTACTGCAAAAAATTAACCCCGTCTGGGCTCGCACACATGATAATTTAATATATGGCAAATAAATTTTTGTTAAAAATATTAAAATATAAGTCATATACCTTTTTTTAAAATTTTCGTTTTACAGACATGTAGTTAGTGTGCACATGTTCAAAGATGGGCAGATGTATTTTAGGTTAGTAGGTAATTTTCTTATTAGAAAGATTTAGATTTAAATAAATTTATTGTAGATATAAACATCTACAAAGCCATACAGACTTGTATTTCTGATGGATGTTGTGTTGCTATTCCAGACCTTGTTGCTCTGGGGTCCCTTTTCCAAGTCAATCCTTTGCAAGAAAATGTATATGTCTAAAAATCAAAATCAGGTAAATAGTAAAAAGCATGGCTCACCCACTGATTTCAATTAGTTGAGAGGCTCTGCTTCTAGGAATCCTGCTTATGTTTCCTGGCACCAGTATTTTTCTCTTTTTAATGACAGAAATTATCAAGAACAGAAGAAGGGTCAAAAGCTTTCTTTAAGTACAATACAGTCCTACTGTACAGCAAATGTTCATAGCTTGACTCCTTAGATCAAGATCCATATTTGCCTCCTGCCTAATACTGTTCTGTGGCTCTTTGTCATTGTCCCTGGATAGAAAAACCTGTCAGTCAGTTGAAAGTGCCCTTTGCATTGGTAATAGTATGCTGATTTATGATTCTTGTAATGTGAGTAGTCACCTTCTAAAAGAAATTTGGACGGGGCTTTTCATTCAAAACTACATCTAGAAGTGTTCCTTTTGAAAGTGTTGTGGTTTAAAATCCCACACATCAGTGTTTATGTAAGTTAGACATAGATTTACATGGTTCTGATTTTTTTTTTAATTAAACTAGTTCTTAGTATCACTGGTATGAAGTATGCTAAGAAAATCATGGCTATACAGCTGCAACATCTTGTCTCTCTTAATGTAACTTTGGACTTGATTCATAACACAGTCTTTTCCCCAGAGACTCAAATGAAAGTTTCATTTTCAGTATAAATGTGCTTAACCAATGTTAGGCAATCATAAGTGGTGGGAATTATATTGATCTTAGATTTATAATCTGCCTGAACCTATCCCTGAAAACCATCTGGCTATTTGTAAGGAATATCTTAGAAACTTTAGAAGACTTATGCAGTCATTAAATTCTCATCATATGCACACATTTAATAGGATTTTTTTGTTGCTAATCTCAGCTTGGCAGACTTAGTCCTTCCCTTGTTGCCACTATAATTTATATGTAATCATAATTTGACAACCTTAGTCTAAAGCTGCACTCTGTCCTCCAAGGAAATTTAATACCTTCTGCTCTGTACACTCATAGCATTTATCACTCTAACAATAGGTGTATATGACCCTGTTCATTTACCCTCCAATGTGTGCAAGGAGTTGCTTCAGTACAACCAGGTTCCCAAGATAATATTTCAGTGATTGTTTTTTAGCTGTTGACTTGGATACGGGGTGTTGTTGCTCTCTTCAAACTAAGTTGAATTTTCAAAGAATTTATTATTTCAGTGCGTTTTCTTACCTTGCTTTCTGATGTTATGCTACCAGCAAAAAGTAAAAGATGAGCATATACGATTTTCATGCTTTTACAAATACACAAACCTGATTTAAATGTTTCCTATCCATTGGGAAGTGCAGCTAAGTTTTGTCCCGAGGCACACAGCTAGATATTTCTGACTACCAGACAGGTGTTTTGTATTCTCTGCCAGTTTCCACCTCTTCTGTTGATCCACCTGTTCTGTTGTGGTTATTCCCTGACTATCAGCCAAATGCCCACGTGGATATTAACCCTCATTCTCCCTCCTCTGTGGCACAAGGGAAGGGAAACAGGATGAAAAAATCTCATGAGCTTTACTACCTCAGCCCTGTTGAACTCAGGCTTCTCCACCCCTGGCTCAAGTGGAACAGGGAGAATGGGGAGGGCTAGCATTAGTCCACAGCAGGCTCTTGCTGCTGCTGCTTATTGCTTCTCACAGTTACCCCACTGCACCACAGACCCGCAGTGGTCTGCAGTGTGAATACCTGCTCCAGGTTCTGCTGTGCCATCTCCTCTTCATCCTCTTTCTCTTCTGACCTTGCAGCTGTTTTTTACTTTTTCGGTTCCCTTTTTCTCTCTCTGAAAGGGTTTGGTTGAGGGGTTTTTTTGCCTTTTCTTAGATATGCTTTCCCAGAGGTGCCAGCACCTTGGCTGCAGGGCTCATCTGTTCCCTGTGATGGGTTAGTTAGAGCAAGGCCAGCCAAGGCCTCTCCTCACAGAGAGGAGAATTTCTATAGTCATTAAAAATTAAGTAGAATTAAATATAGACCACTAAAAGTTGTTTAGTCTTTATCAAAGAAGGATATACTGAGCATGTAGAAGTGCCTTCCAGTTGGGTAACTGTTTCAGAGAAATCATTTGAGTAGGAGGGTTGGACCTTACCCTCATTTGCAAATTCTCCAATGAGTATCCTTCACAAAACTGTGAACCTCTGAAGCCAGACATGTGCTTGAAACCTACCCAACAATTCATTTTCTTCCTTGATATCTCCAAAAGTGTCGCCAGTCTTTGTGCCAAAGGACTGAGGGTTCTATCTAGGTTCTTCCATCATGTTTCTGAGGTAACCAAAAGTAAGAGCCCAGTCTTCCCAAGTGAGAGCTCTAGGGAGTGACGTAAGGTAGACATTTGGTGTAGATGATTTATGTCCCTTTACATTTTTCCTTGCTTTCTGCTCAATTCCTCCCTTACATTAGGTGAAGCAAATACGAATTAAATAAACCAGCTACCAGCTCAAGAGAGGAGGGAAGGAAGATACCTTCTTCTGTCTTTCAGGTCTCTGCAGCTGGAGCAGCAGATAGCCTGCATCAGGAGTCAATCACATCACTTTCATATTTACAGAGATTTCCTGGATCGTGTGGATGTTCTCCTTTCCTGGATTCATGAGTCTTTACTGCTTTGTAGTTTTGGGAAAGACTCAAGTACATGAGACATTAGATACCTTGGTATTTTTGCACCATGCTTACAAGCTCTAAAGGTTTAGTTATTAAAGTAAAACTAGAAAAGTGGGATACTAAGACTAAATCTCTTGTCTGCAAATGTCTTTTCATAGTTCCTGGCATAAATCAACTCAGTGTGACAAAAACATTGTTGAAGTTTTATTTAATTTGTGTTTCAACTAATACTTAATTGTTGATCTAGTTGGTCCATTAAGGCATGTCTGAATGTGTGGCCGTTGCTCTGTCATTTCAGTGACATGTCTTGCAGCTTTGCGTGGACTTTAGTAGAAGGTAGTTTAAAGTAGAAGGCTGGACTTGAGGCACTGAAGTACATAGGTACATGCATCTGTTGCAAATCGCCAGGTCACAGGCACAGTACCATCCAAAACTACAGCAGCAAAATTCACCAGATTTCAATTCTTACTTATCTAAGTAAATTGAAATTCAAACCTAAGTTGTGGCACAGAAGAGAATTTTACCAGTTAAATATCTGAAGAATTTGGAAAATCTTTGCTTCTTCTCTGGTACTAAAAAAAAAAAAAATAAAATAAAAGATTGTATCAAATAACTCCTAGGAGTGAAAAGAATTGCCACATGGTGAAGGAAGACACTACCCTGGTAAGTCCGAAAAGTTAAAGTTTCAGTTTCTCTGAAATTGTTCTGTCTTCAATTCTATAGAGGAAGTCTGAAATAAATTATATTGGTAAAGCTCCTTAGGCATGAAAACAAAAAGGCTCAGAATTATATTCTGTTGTTTTAAATGGTGCATTTTCTTTATGGCTTAAGGTCAGGAGGTACTTTATCTCCACATCATGTGAGTCATTAACCACAGCTGCAGTGGTATAAGATACGACCACCGCCTTTATACAATCAAGTGCAACATCCAACAAAAGTACTTGATTCTGTCATCATAGATTGTCATTTCCCTTCAAGAACACTACTGAGACCCCAGTGGCAGATTTAAAAAATAATATATCCACTTAGCACGCTTGATGCTGACTTTGACAACGTCTGATTACACTGACTGCCGAATTTTGTTTTAGCAATGACTTCTGATTGCAGTATCTTGTCACAAGCTGCACCAATGATCATGAAAAGGATTGGCCAGCTTATCAGGTACTGCATGACTCTTGCTGATCTCAGTGTTAAAATCTCTGGGACAATGAGTGAAATTGAATTTTCTCCCATCTCATCTGGTAAGCAGAAAAAAAATATGACTAGAAAATACCATTACTTTTATCCAACAGTCAAGAGTGTCTGTTTGGTTCTGTATTAACTATAAATCACCTTTGTGAGCCATAGACCTTTCAAATTACATTTGTGAACACTTAATTGCTTTCTTCTCCACGTTCCTAGCAGTTGCACTTTGTATCCTTTTATTATAGTGAATTATGCCTCTTGTCAAGGAGGCAACTGTTTGCAGGAGATAAAATGCAGAGGCACAAACATTCAGGCTGCTGAACTTCTTGTGCGTGAAATGCTTCTTTGTCCTATTTTTAGATATTTTTAATATATTTTAAAGCAGGCAAGACAAAAAAATGGTTACAATAAATAAAACAAGAAAACAAAGAAAACCTTGAAACATTTCTGATGAATACAGCTGAAAAGTCTAGTAAGTGAAAATGTGATTCCAAAGAAAATTGAGCTCTGCATTTTAAAAAGCTACTTCTTTTCCTAGAGCAAATACAAGTTGTGCATTATAACATTTACAAGAAGTGCTGTGGGCTTATTTTAGTCTATGAATGATCACTGTTTCTTAGAGTTTATTTCCTGGCAGTATGATTTACAAGAAACAAGTTCTGTGGTTACTTTATTACTGGTATACTTGTGCACTTCTCTGAAGTAGTGAATAGTCTTTCAGTTAGTCAGAAAAATAAGCTTAGGGCTAAAGAGTGAAACATATATTTTAGGCAGAAAAAATTTTGGTTGTGTGCAGAAATCTAAAGATTTTGCTGTGAAATTGGGCTGTAGGGTTGTTAACTTTCATTTATTGGATTGGGAAAATCCATATATTACATCTTTCTCATTAATTACAGCACTTATAAAATGACAAAAAATCAGATCCTTGGAGACTTTAAATCATATAAGATATTTATCATTTGTTGTATAGAATGAATGCACTGATACCCTGTCTCCTCCAGTAAGGGAGGTGGGATGAAAGGGAAAGGAGGCTTGTAATAATTTCCTACTGTGTTCATTTAACTTTATGAAGGTTCCTCTCAGGAGACCATAATGAAAAGATAAGAGACTAATGATCCATAAATTTAACAGAACCCAGATTGAACAATCTTTCAGTCTGACAAAATTAATTAACATTAAGACACATTTTCTTGAGATGAGTATGTGTACATGTGTGTGAAATCAAGCCCCAAGATAAGAACATTTCTTAACTTTTCAAAAAGTTTGCTTTTAGACTGCCACTTTAACCTTCCAAAACTGGCTCCTTTCTGCTTTCACAATCTAAATTTGCTATTTTCAGTTTTATTCATGCTTTGTTTTCAAAAATACAGCTGTCAGTGCTCATACTTCATACTTGATCTTTTACTTGGATATACTATCACAACTACTTATACAAGTAACAAAACTAAGGATTTTTTAGTGATTCCTTTTATTCTGATTATATCTCTAGTATCACTAGTAGCAACATCACCAAGGTCTTGTATTTACTTGTGGTAAAGCTAAACCAGTCTGTAACTTAAACATACATTGTATATCAAGTCCCATCCCAGTGCTGACAGCTTCAATTCTTGTATGGAGCAGTTTTTGAAGCCAAGCGGAATGGCCTTGTCACCTACTCTCCCAATGACTCTGTCATTTCATAGTGTGGACACCCTCACTAGTGAGTATGAGAGTATATTCAGAATTAAGTTCTCTCTAAAATTATTTTTAAAGGAGGTTAAATTTCCCTCCTTCCTCATAGTGAGTTGCTGACACGAAACAAGCATAGGCAGACCAGTTGAACGCTTGAGTTGCACCATTAAGACTGATCTTATGTCTGCCCACAAATACAGGCTCACCCTATCTCATTATGATACATGCATCTGCATAAAATCAGTGTCACTGAGGGACTTAGGAACATTTGCTAAGATTGTATCAATGCCTGTGTGAATAACACAATTTGTGCTTACAGTGTAAGTGATCACACCCTGTATTGTCTTCTACTTAGGAACTTCTGATAGTAATGAATTCTTGAGGACTAAGCTTTGGGTTTAGGCATATACAAGCTGAACTGTCTTGTCTCATTCACAGGTGGCTTGTTCATACTTGCCTAGCTATATTCATGCTCTTTTATATGCCTGTGCATGCTGAAATCAGATTTCTGATGACAATACAGAAAAGATCTGTATTCTTTTTTACTTGTGATTTTGGTGGTGTTGTTTACATGTTTTTCTCTGTGGCAGAAAAACTAATAAGAGACTATAAAAGTTATGTATTACATAGATGACAGACAAAAATTTCACAGATAGGAATTTCGGTTAACAGACTTAATAATTCTAACTTCATCAATCAATAAGAGTTATTAATATGTTATACAGCCCTCTGATTTTTTTTTTTTTTGCTGTTTTGTTTTGTTTTTCCTCTACCTAATGTGCTGCATGGCAGAAAACACATGAAATTCTGTTTCTGTCCTTGCTTTCATGCCTTTTTCTGCTTGGTTTCTAAGGAGCAGTTTCTTTCAGAAAGAAGAAGTTCATTTTGCTGTGTAAATTCATAGTATCTTATCAACGTTTTGCTTATTCTCTCATCACTTTTCAATGTGACAGCACTCCATATACATGCTGGAAGCAGTGCTCTTCATAATCATTCCCTCTTCAGTAAAAGTCATTAAGCCTACATTGTCAAATCTTACCTTGATTACAAATGTACATATTTTCCATACTGCTAATATAAAATAAATGTCATGTATTTTTATTTGCAGCTCTAGCAAAGTGCTTGATATTAAGGAACCATTAAGGAAACCTGAATCCCAGATCATTATTCATTCAACAGTCAAAAAAAGCATCTGTGCATTAGATGCTATTAGCACATGTAGAATGCCAGATATAATGATCCCATTAAATCAGACTTGATTAATAGTTTATAGAGACTGAATTTGTGTTATTTTTGGAAATACAGTTTATATTATCCATTTGCATTATTTTTTGGAAATACTGTTTCAGTGAAGAACAGCCTGAAGGCCTTTCCTTGGCAAGTATTCCATCTATTCTGATCCACTTTCACCTAGACCAGGGAGGTAGGAGGTCATTATACAGAGAAGATTGGATTTCTCCAAGCTTGCATGTACAGAAATATGCTTTTATTACCTGTCACAGCATTAACAGTTCTATGTACTTAAAAATTCCTGAAGGATTCAGCAAAAGTTTCTACTTTCTGTATCTGATTGTCAGAAAACAATGTTATCGTGTTTATAGTTTTAGGAGTGCTGTATTAATTAAATCAAGTTAATTGCAGACTCGTCCTATGCCACTTGTAGGATCGAAATGAAAGAACTTAATTTCAAAGGGACTTAGTCCAGTGGGTATTTTCTTTTGCTGCTTGGCCTGCAACAGCTGAGACAATGTGTCTGTCAGGATCTTGGGTTTTCCCTTGTTCCCACAGAATTCCCCAACCTGAGGTTTTGTTTATGATAAGTGGCTAAATTTCCAGGGCTGCCAAGAGTGACAGAAAAATATCCTGTTTTTCTTCTGTGAGCTAAAATTGTCTTTGCCTTTACTGACCTAGCAAATCACTCAGTGACTTTCCAATGCACCTTGGTTCAGATGAGTTGCATAGAAAACGTGAAGGCTTGGTACCTGTTTTTCTCTACCAGCCTTGGCCATTGCTACATCCTCCTTTGCTCTGGCTACAGCTTTGCTTAGCTCTGGTTCTGTGTTACATGAGGAGTGTGCATAGCTTTAAGTTCTCTCCAGAGCGTGGTAAAACCTTTATCAAGTAATGCTCATTTTATGGATTGATATGAAGGATTAACATTATCAAAGATCTCATCTCTTCTAATCACAACAGGGAACATTTTTTCCCCCTAGCAGTAGAAGGAATTGTAATTCCTGTATTTAGGAAATTATAGCTAATCTATACTCTGTTCCTTCAAAGGACATCTTGATCTTTATCTTCAAGTTTAAACCACACACAAAGATTATCTCTTTTGTCATTTTAGAGGAGCTGCAATCTCAAATACCTGAAGAAGTTTCTAAGTTTTTTTTTAAATTCAAACTTCCTGTCCAAATGTTAAACCCCTTTGTATTCCAACAGACATTACATATTCTTATCATATTCTGAAAATGCTTTTTCTTGTTTAGTTGTCTATTTCAGCTTTTTATTGTCCTGGAAGAAGTTGCTGCTAAGAACTGATGCAAATTTAAACAAAGATGCAGTTCATAAAAACAGTGGATGGACACTCTGGTCAAGGGGAAAGATTGACTGTTTCAGCAGGCAGCACACCCCTGACTGTTTTAAGAACAAGCCCTTCAGGAGAACTCTTACTTTTGCTCACTGAACCACAAAATTGAAGTACCATGGAAGAAATCCAGACATGCAACAATGCCAAAGTATGTATCACACTATACTGAAAAGTTTCAAAATTACTGTATTTACACAAGGGTATTACTGACAGAATAAATGAAAATTTTATGGTCTAAGAAAGGAAACACAATTTTAGTTAACTAGCATTTTTCTACTGCTCTACAGCTTTTATTGGGAGCAGAGGGAATTTGTACTCAGTGAAGTAGATCAGTGAAATGATAATTTGTCTTTGAATGGAGTACTTTTATCCCATTAATTTCAGCCATTATGGTGTGAGATAAGATGTAAGCCAGTGACTAACTGAAAATTAAGGTCCCAAAAAAGAGGCAACGAAACAAAAGAATGCCTTATGCAGTATTATACAAAGCACATGCTAAAACTAATTTTTACTCAACCTTTTATTGTAGCCACTTTTAACCTCAATCCTTTATTCACTTAATCATGCCTGCTTCTGCTATATTTAAATATGTTCAGTTTACTCATCAGATGTCCTTTTAAAGACATTTGATTAAAATCCGTTCTTGTTGCAATTAAGAGAAAAAGGGCATTCCAGTGGAGATATGCCTTAGGTGAATGTATGGCGTTGAAAATTTTCCTTCCTTTCCTATACTTCAAATGAAGGAATCATTAGTATATTACAGAGAAGCATACTTTAGCTTGTGTTATTTTCCAAATTAATCTGGCATTGTGCCCTGACTATTACTGACAATAATCCTTTTACAAGAAAGTGAAATCACTGTGGTGTTTTGAAAGTACATTTCAGGGTAACAAGGAAAGAGGAAAGGATCATGGACATATGTTGTCAGAAGGAATCTCCAGGGTTCAACACATTTCATTCCATCTATTGCACTGAAGCTGGATCATGTAAAACTACCATATGCTTGTCTAATCTGTTCGGAAAAACAGTGAAGAATGGTTCATCACATCCTTGGGTAGCCTGGTGAAGTGCCTCATTACTCTTCATTAGAATGTTTTTACTGCTCCAAACCAAAAGCCTTTGCTGATTTCTACTTGGCTTTTCCTGATCTGTATGGAGAACAAACCATCTTCCTTTTTTCTAACTGCTTTTAAAATAATGTTTTCTACTAGCCAGACCATTCTTTTCTTTTGGACTGAACACATCTAATTTTCTCCTAAGTCATGCTTTCTAAAACCCTTTGCATGTCCACATTTTCTCCCATTTTCCCTGCTGGAATCTGCAGTTTGCCAGCATCATTCTTAAGATATCCAAAATGAGTTTGAATCCTTCAGGGACTTCTTACTACTACCAGTAAACAGGGCAAAGATAGCTACCTGTCTTGCTCTGTGTAGGACCTCCCAGGACACATCCAGAAGACACCTGTCTTTAAAACAGCACTCCCTTATGAGTTTATAGTATGCCTCTGATCTTCCTGTGCCCTTAATATATTTTCTGCCTGACAGATTTTTTGCCACAGGGAATGATGCATTTTGTTAAGTTGTGGCTATTATCCTCCTCGAGTACTTTCTGCTAGATTTTAGAATTCGTCCTGTTGAACAATCTCGTCAAGATTGTCCAGCTAAAATTTCCCAGTACCTATGCTTTGAAAAAGCAAGAGCTGTCCTTTACTAATCCTTTGGAGATTTCAAGTAAATCTTTTCATCTGAAAAGGTGAGCAAATTCAGTCTAAGCTTTTAGAGGCGCATCCTGGGATGTCCACACTTAATGCCACAATTCCACCGACAGATTGTCTCTGCTTTGCTGCCTTCTATAGTCTGGCAGATCAAAATTCTGCATAAGGACTCTACACATTCTGCTGTAATGGAAACACGAAGAAAAAGAAATTACTTCAAAATAAAACAGGTTTCCCAGTTCTATGTTTTTCAGGTTCCATCAGGTTTATTCTCCACCGTCACCCACAAAATTTATTTTTAAAGAGTGATCATTATTCAGGGATGCTCTGGGCAGAATTTCCATCTGCTCACCAGATCTTCCCACTGATATTGCTAGTTAGCTAAAGTATATAATAACATCATCACCCTCCTCATGTCTCAAGAGGATCAGATTCAGGGTTCCCTGGATAGTTTCAATATTCACCGGCAGAAAATGTGATGGTAGAAAAATTCAAGGCAGAACTGAGTACTGGGAGCTACATGACTGTGCAAGTGGACCACTTCCAACCAGACAAATGCACCTGGCTTGCATGCACACAGAAGGCAAGACAAAACTAAAAGGGTTTCTTGCCCTCTCCTCAGCCATTCACTCCTTCTTCTCTGTCAGAGTTGCCTGTTGCTCCACCTTTGCAGACTGACCAGCTCGCTGTGTGTGTTTGCACCTCCTGAGAGAGAAAGCATAAACTTTTCTTACAGACTGCAGCTTAAGCAGAAGTTGGAAAGCTATTTTAAATTGATAATAAAAAGATAAATGTATGATCACTTGTTAAAGTGATAATCAGGAAACATTAAGCACTAATGCTTATTATCACAAAAACCAAATCTAATCAGATTTTAAATCAGCTTTTAAATGTATAATTAAATTTATATTTCAGTAATTTTCTGAATCTAGGCTATGTTTTATTTGGGAAACCCTGTGAGATTGCCAAGCTAAAAATATATCTAAGAGACCCAGAGCTGATGTGGAAACTTAGTACTGCTGCAAGGAGCACAGAACACTGTACAGAAGGTTCTATAGAGTTTGTAGAGGGAAGTCCAGAGCAGGGTTTTCAACAAAAATGTGCACATGCAGCTGCAATCTGACTTGTATCACTGTATGGCAAGACCCTAAAGCCAGAGTATGGGTTTTATAAGAAAAGCCATTTGTGTGCAGGATCAACGTTAAATGAATTATTTACTTCTTCTGAGGAAGAAACAGAAAAATAATGGAATCATTGATACAATCCTGGGAAAGGCTTTGTTTTGTTTTGTTCTCTTTTTCTCCAATAGCTCGAAAATATCTTCAAGATGTATAATTTCCAGAAAAACAATTGAAAGGAGACTAAAGAAGAAAGAATTGTTCTTGTTACAGCAGTAAAAACAATGTTGTGGTGTAACCACTAAAAAGAGTATATTATAAAGCCCAATTCCGAAATATGTTTTGTTTTGGTTTGGTTTTTTTTGTAAATGAGAAAAAACCAATAGCCTTATTAAGTGCTTTACACTGAGTTTCAAAGAACTTTAGAAATTAACCTATTATTAAGTTAATTCTTGTATTCAGTATTAATTGACTGGGAATTAGAGCCCTCTGGAAAAAGAAGTGAGGGGACAGAATCAAAGAGAAGACATTATACTGCAGAATCTTGTGGGGTAAGGCAGAAATTAGTGTAATTATTTTTGGCAGTGGTAGCGCACATGATTTACTGTAAAAAAAAAAAGGTGGAGCTGGGCTGTTTAGTCTGTCACATACAGTTCAATCTGTTTTATTCAGGCTCTCTGATATGGGTTAGTTTTTCTAATTCCTCTCTTAGGTTTTGATGCTCACAGACAGATGAAGGGAGTAGAGGCAGTATAGGAGGACATTAATGTGTAAAGATACTAGGTCTCCCTTTTTTGTAGACACATCCACTAGGAACATCTCAAATCTTTCAATCATTTTTAATCTTTTCTTTTTTCCTTTTTTTTTTTTTTTTCACTGTCCACCAGCTGCAAACTGTGAGAGTGAAACATTTCCATTAGTTCCTAGCTTGAGTGCCTTGGCCCGCCTCTTGTTAGACCTGACTGTGTGTATGAGGTTGTGGAAGTGTCAAAACACAGTACTGGTTCTTATCCCAGTCATCCCCAAGAGAAGAAAGAAGAAGCAAGAAAAAAAGCACAGAAAGAGTGACCTGGGTGATTCTCAGTACTGTCCAGGGAGCAGCAGTAGTTCCTTTGGTGCTATGGAGAAGGAGAGCAGTCTGATCAAAGGAAAAGCTCACTATAGAGTCAGTTACCATGAGGCCTTACAGTCCATCCGACTTCTATCCGCTGCTGCTGACAAGGGAGAAAGGGTTATGTGGGACCTTCTTGTGTGTTGCCTTGTATATCCTCCCTTCTGTTCAGGACTTGCTTTCCATTTATTTCTCTTGTCTGATGAAACAGATGGGTACAATTACCTACAAGCAAAACAAAATTAATGAGGAATAGCCATTAAGGAAAAAAACAAACAACAGCAAAATATGAAGAAAAAAACCTAACCCCCCTCTTACCCAAATCCTATACTAAAATAAATATTCTTAATGCTTTGATATAACTGCTGCAGTTAGCTTACCTCTTAATTTTAAGAAGAAACATGTTCCATGTCTTAAAAAACATTTGTAATAAACCAAATAGAGCTGTAAATGTATGAGTACATTGTTACAATGGGTTATGCAATATTTAATGTTTTTCGAAAAATGAGGAAGAGAGACATTTTGCTTACATGCTTCACATTTCCTTAAAACAAAAAGACAACTCAAAAATTGAAGAAATCTCTCCTCTTCCAAAAATGATGTCATGACTACATGTCTGGAATATAAATTTATACTATGCAGATAAAAGATGGAGTGGATAGGGACGTCAAGCTAGGATTTATACAATCAAGACCAAATATAATTGTATATTTTTTTGATTACACTTACTCCTTGCTCATAATGCTGCTGTCGTCATCTACGAATTGAAACTCTTTGAATTACTGCGTTTTTCTTTCCCTTTTATGCCAATTAACTTTTAAATATAACAGAAAAGTTAAAAGATGGAAATATGCCATTAATAAAAATACTAATTTGGAAAATAAAAGTAGCGTTTAAATAGTGACTGTCAGCACCCTCCTGGGATGCTTTACGGTGAGCGTTGTTTGCAGGTTGGAGCTGGTGGTCCACCTACTCTATTCACACATCTGGTGTGCTCGATCAGGCTCTGGGCTCCTCGCTACAATAAGATGTAGACTCACTGGACTGAGTCCAGTGATGGGCCATAAAGATAATTAAGGAATCCTCTTATGTAAGGAGAGGCTGAGAAAGCTGGGCTTCCTCAGCCAAGAGATGGCTTGTGGGGGATCTGAGTATTGTGTATAAATACTTTTATACTCAAAGCAGTTGTTTTGTCTAGCTCACAATAATATTCATACAAATATTCTGTACAGCATCTTAGTATTCATATGTTCTACTGCACTGTCTGTTATTTTAAAAATTTAAAAGTGCTAAAAAATTGGAATTAATTGGGATTCTAAAATAAATCTGCTGTGAATGGCTCAGCAATCACAGCAGTCCCTTCCAGAAACTCAAGAAGTTCAGGGCAAGTCCTTCTGTGTGTTACAAACTACCCTGAGAGCAATAGGATGAGCTGGTTCTTATTCCAGTCTTAAAATTAAGATATGTACAGATTTGTTACTGGTTTTGGACTGTTTGTTTGTTTACTTTTTGGTTTTGATATTTTTAATTTTTTTAATAATTCTTTTTCATCTTCCTGGCAGAATTGGTTTCTTTGTTTGTTTAGCTGCTGTTACTTTACTTTGTTTTTGCTAGCTGTTGCCTCTGGAATACAAATTTGGAACAGACAAAGGAAATAAGTTTAACTTAAGTGTAGCAAAGATATTTAGATGTAGCTTTCTTCTGTCCTCTTAGGAATAGTCTGGCATCCAGTTCTTCATCTAGCAAAGAGTAAGTATGAAATCGTGTGTCAGCCCTGTGCAGATGCTTTAGACAGAACTATTTCACTAGAATAAAATAGAATGCTAATATCCATTATACTTTTTTAGCATGTAAGACTACAATCAAGTTTGTACTTGATTGTAGTCAAGTACCAGTTTAGACCTTATATTTTGAAAATATTTTTCTTTAAGCTCTTCTGTGTTGTTTTGAATGTCGCTGTTTTATGTGGTATAAAGGTATAGTGGCTTTCAAAAGATACACAAGTAAGGAGTACACTCAAGTCAAAGGTCAGAAGTCTCATACAGCAAAGGATTAAGTAATTACTTTATTTATGAAAGCTAGCGCATCAAGCTGACATCAGGCACTTTAAAACAGGACCTTATTTCATTATGCTGTATTGTGCTTACTTATTTTATGCTAGAACTGTTGGACCCCTTAATTTAGCTGACATAACACACATAAATACTGAAGCATAAACATTTCATCATATAAATTACTGGTATGAGACCTGTATGAATATAGAACTAAATCAGGGCCTGAGTAGCCTGGCTTAATCTCCCCCCTCCCTAGCCTTTGCACTGCTTTTGCACAGAAGACAGGGAGCAGAGCTCTGATACACAGTCTGTCTTCTGGGCTGTACCTGTGGCTCCCAGCAACACAGCACCTCTTTGCTGAGCTGGTGGGAAAACTGCAGCTGGTCCTGCAACAAGGGCGCTGCACCAGGTTCAAAACTTTCAATAGATAGGAAATGAGCTCATTGCTAATGGAGGAGAAAAAATCAGAAAAATGGTCTGAAGGAGACTTCTAGGAGGAGGGCTTTCTTGTCAAAGTTTGGGCATGGAAGGGGTCATCCTGTGGAAGGTGAAGCATTTTTGAAGCAGCTTCCATAAATTTAATTTTCAGCGTATATCTAGATCAGCCCTAAATCTCTAATGAAGGAAAATCAAAAGTAGCATTCTATGAGCTCAGTCACAGCTGTTGTAAAGTTATTTTTAGGTTAAATTCTCAGTGTTACAGAGACAAAACAGAGTCAAAGAAAGTTTCGACTGACAGAGAAGAGAAATGAGGTTTGTTAATGTTCCTAAGCCCAGCCATTGTGATAAATGAACAGTTTCTTTCTCTTATGCTGAATAGCATTACTTTTGTTGGTATTTTTACTACATGTACATTTTCTACTCATGTATTCAAAATGCTTCAGTATTTTACAGGAATTAATGACAGTTTTTTAGAGGGTCAGGCCATTATTTGAAAAAAAATAGTCAATGAGATGGAAACGAGCTGCCCCTACTGTCAGCTCCTGTGCTGTGTGTGGCCCCAGTGTGCAGAATGCAGCAAGCCAGCACTGATCCTGAGCTGTGCATCAGCACAGCTCCTGCAGATTGATACAGCACCATTGACTCCTTCAGGAGCCACACTGGGGTTTTGAACCAACCATGGTAACACCTGATTATGTTTTATGCGGCATCCTACAGAGAACATCAGCCTGCTCTTTCGCTGTGTTAAACCCTGGACACAGCTTAGTGGCTGGGACTGGTTTCCAGACCACTGCTTTCTTTACACAATTTTGGTCTATCTCCTGGCCACCTTCCTATGTTCTTCTTAGGACACCAAGCCTCTTTGCAAGGTACCATGGTGTCACAGCAGTTCCTTCCCATGGCAGGAGTAGCTCATCGCTGTTGTGTACAGAGCCAAACGGGGTCACTTTTGAACATGATCTGTTTGAATACAAATTACACTTAGATGTGGAATAGCTTTCTTTAGTAAGAGCTACCAACAGCTGAAACAGTAGATTGGTTTTTAAGTATTTATTTTTCTCAGTACCTGGAAGCTTTGACAGTTTTTGCTCATGCTTTGCAACTTTTAGTAAGATTTTCTGGTATCTCCAAAAGAATTATATCAACTAAATTTTAGAGGAGACAGTAAAGTTTCCCAGTGTCTCTTTTTATTTTGATTTCATGAAAATACCAAAGAAGTTACATGAATATCGAAACAAAATTTGTTTTAGAGCCTAGAAATATTAAGTATTTCATCAAGCTTGTTTTTATGTGGCAGTATTGAAAACTTTGTTGATTTTAAATATTGCATTGTCCTAGAGGCAAAGAAATAGTAAATCTACCTCAGCCCTTCTTTTTATAGACAATAATACAAGGCCAGCTCTCTGTGAAGTGTGTTTTATTTGATTTGTAACAAACTAATAGAAAGCTGAGAGGAAAATAAAAACATGACTTTGCAGATTTGGCCATAAAAGTTTCCAAATAAATAAAATATTAAATTCAGTGATTTGATATGATGGCAATAACGTTTAGGGATTTTTCGAAATTTTAGCAATGAATGCAATCTTTCTTTCACTCCAGGAAAGCTGTAAAAGCAAGTCCCATTACAGGCTACTTTGCTGACAAATTACACTTAAGACAAGAAGTTCATTATACAAAAGGTGTTTACTAACCGCAGGAGTGATTTAAGAGAAAGTAGGTTTTCCTCTTTGTACTCAAACCCATGATTCTGGCATCTAAGTCAGTCCTTTTACTCCCATAGTGACACTGAGGCACAGTGAGAAACAGACTTAGGGATGAACCCCTCATTCCCAATATTCAATAGTTTTGTTACCCCAAAACCTAAACGAAGGCACCTGCCTGAGAGGGCACTATATGGGTATTGACTGTATTCTGCTTACAGGGTAGTAAAGAGGCTTCAATTTTGGGTGGCAGCTGCAGGGCTGAAATCTCAATGGCCAAGTTTCTCCCTGAAGCTGCCTTCCACTTTCGAGCTTGACCTCTTGCATGAAAACTGTGCTCTTCAGTAAGGTTTTACCTGCAGCTCACACCTCAGGCTGAGATTGGGTCTAGCCTAGCATCACAGGAAAAGAGACAGGCTGTGGGCAATGTGACTTAATTCAAATATAACCATATTAAAGCAATTGCCATGTCATGGGGAGTAAAGGACAGCAGCCTTGAATCAGTCGGTGAAGTCTTTTTGAACAGATATCAAAAGAAGGATTAAACATTTTCTCTCTGCTGATATGATATTATCATGGATCCTTAAGAGACTTCTGCTGATTTTATGTTCGCATATGGCTCACTAACAGATTTGATTTCTCCTGTGGGGAAATACCTGCATTGGCTTTTAGGGGAAAAAACCCCAAAATTTCTCAGAAAATCAACCTGTCAATCAGTAATTGCCTCCAGTGTGTGTCTTCTTTCTCCTTGGTAACGTAAGAATTGTGGGGTGCTTTTCTCTCAGGGTTCTTTACTGCAGGCAGTTCAGGCTAATCCAAGTATAATTCAGTATGTGCTTTTCTAATAATAATTCCTACTGGATAGCTGGATGTGCATAGAGATTCTTTTTGACTGTCTAATTGCCATTTTTTTTCCCTAATTTAGCTAAATGTATGATTAGGCATAACTGCTAACTGTAACAAGCTGATTACTAAACTCAGGCAAACCAAGAAAAGAAAACCTTATTATTTCATTCCATACTTCAAAATCAGTAAATTTCTTTTTTCTGCCTATCAGTGGCTGAGACACAAGTTTAAGTCATCATGATAAAGTTTTGGCCCTATTCTGTAAATAGCAGAAAGTGTAGCACACTTAAACTTTTTTTTTCCTTTTGGCCTGCTGACTCTCTTCTGTCATTTGCAAATTTAATGAGTGTCTAATGAAGATACAGACTTGGAGTCCAATCTATGAGGACCCCAGAAGGAAATTTAAACTACAAGCACGAGGATCTGAGGAGAGATAACAATACTTTCAAGACCTGTTTGTAGTGGTAAAACTGATGTTTCTGCTCTGTCTCCGTTACCAAGAAACTTTGCTCCCTAAATGCAAATGCTCTTTGGCTACTGCCAATTTATTGGTTAATCTGAACACCTGTATTACCAACAGTTTTTTCCATACAGTGGTAAATATGTGCCTCCAACAAGCCTGTTGTGCCTCAGGTTGGGTTATGCTTCTTGAAGACACTGTTTACTTTCAAGTCAATAGGAGCAGTGATGCTAAAGCACATCAAAATGCCATAATGATGCTTCATTACCAGCTATCCTCACCATTAGTGCATTGTTGTTGTATTTTGTATATGCATGTATCCACTCATATATCTGCCAAACCTGGCACGTCACCATTCCACCTTTAATTTTTATGAACAATTTGAGGGATAGTCTAGTGGGAGAATGAGAGCAAGTATGGAAAAAAATAGATTCTCTCACACTTCCAAACCCTGCCGGTTTGTTTTTTGTTTGTTTGTTTAGGTTTTTGTTTGTTTTTCCTCTTTTATGTACTTTTAATACATAGAATTTCTTGAATTATATTCCTGAAAATTAACTGAAAAAATTTTAGTGACATAAATAAGTGCGTTCTCCTGCTTCATCTGAGTTTTTTAGAGCTGAACACTCTAAAAGTATTTTTGTTGGTTTTCTTCCAATTGCATTGATTTGGGAGTTCTTTAAAAATATTCAACAAAAAAGTGCTCTTAATCAGGGGAAAAATGAAGTGACATTTCACTTGGCAATCATGCTTCATAGTCAACAATCAATCCAGAATGTTTTGCTTACCAGATATCTATGATAGGTAAAAATTAACTAAGTGGGTTGATAAATTATATATAAGAAAGCCACTGTTTTGTTTCTCATGGGAAAGATTCTCTAAAATGTTCTAATCCTCTATGACTCTGTTCAGCTCCAATGCCATCTTCACCTCTAGATTTAGTATTCTTGCTGCGCTCTCAGATGTCGTGCACATTTAGAAGGGTGTTCCACTAGGATTGTTTTATCACAGACTACCTTTTACAGTCCTCTCTGTTGTGAAACCCCACAAGTCCCACACAGTTCTCCCCCCACATTTCACTGCTTGAGGAGATTTTATTGTCAGTCAGATCCCTTTCTGTCTATTTTCTGCTGCCAAACAATAATGATGGAAATTGCATTTCAAATGTCCACCTTCTCTTTTTTCCTTTCTGGGAGAACCGTAAAATGTAACATTAAAATCTGTGAATGCCTGAAACTGTCATTTATCTGTGTTTTTTCAGTACTCTGTATTCTGCAGCAACACCTGTTTCTATATATGGGTCAATTTTTCAGCATTTCCAGACAAATTAAATTATTGTAAATATTGAACTGGAAAAGCGTTTGGTCTCAAGTTTTCTAAATCTAGTTTTAATTTTGGCAAATTGTAACATTGTTTTCATTCAGGTGTTTCCACGTTACTTCCAAGGCATGACAAGAGAGTCACCTCTTGTATTTGCCTGTGAAAGGAATGTGTGCTATAGAGGTAGCTTGGTCTTATATTGACCATTTTTGCATTCACACATTTTAACATTATCCACTCTTTTTAAGTCTTACAAGCAATTTTCTGCTTTTAATACTCTCATGTTCATTGATGCAATTAGAAAGGACTAATTCCCATATCTTTGGAATCCAGAATTGCAGAGGGAAGTGGAAGTGATTGGATGCCAGGAACAGAAAGAAAAGGCAAATCACCCATGCTGAACACAGAGGTTCTACAGTTACCCCCCTGAAAATAGTCTTTCTCAAGCTCCACTTTCAGTTAATCATTGAAAGTCTGCACTAGATTTTATCGAAGGTAAGGAGCAATAGACAATATTTTCAGTGGAAAGAGGTCCTGTGAGAAGTACGAAGTGATGCAATTTATAGTGTAGTTGTGGTGAAATTACCTAGGTAATTTTAATCTAAGGCAGAGTTATTTCTGGGAAAAAAAAAGAGAACACAATATGTTAGTAGTAAGAGTGGCTAAGTTTTTTTAGAGCATGTTTAATTTTTAAAAAAATAAAATACTGAAGAGCTATGCAAATGTAGAGGCCTTTTTATAGTGGTACTGCATCATATGTCACTAAACTTCTGAAATCAGGATTTTCATTACAGTTGTTTACATTATTATTTTGAGTGGTTTATAATTCATTAGTACAAATTCAAAGCAACTTAAATCGTAACATACAGCTTTCCAATCCACAGAAAACATTTCTTCTAGTAGACTGCTTTTATCAAGTTACAGGACCCATACCAATTTTTCATGGACACTGATGCTGCTTGCTCTTGTTCTTTCTTTGGGACATAATATCTTTATATTAAAAAAAAAAAAAAGAACAAAAAAAGACAAAGAAACTTCCTTCTAAAAACATTGCCTCTATTTTCTCTCTTAGCTGATGTAGTAGTAGAATAACAGTCCCTTGAGTATTCTAGAAGACATTCTAAATCCCTCTAAAATTGGAATTTGAAATTTATTGTTATTTTAGGCAAACTGAAACAATAAAAAGAAAAAAAATGGAAAAAAACTCCAAACTCCCAACCAACTAACCAAACCCAAGAACAGAAGCAAACTTGGTAAGTGGCAATTAGTTAAATTTCTCTTTTAAGTTATTGTATCCTCCAAATGAATCCACTGCATTTGTTGCAAAACTTATGCAGGCAGGTGCAAGAAACACAATCTCCATTGCCCTGATCTGGCAATTCATTGAAGGGCTCTACTGCCCCCATCTAGCCTACATGCTTGAATTTTATTTGTATGGAAACCAGGAGCTGCAGAGGTGGAATGAAAGTCTGGACCACCACCGGTCCTTCAGACCGGGTTGCAAGCACATTGCTGTTGTGAGAGTGCCTGGACCAGACAACGTGGTTGTGCTCCTGGATACAGTATTATAGATGTCACTTACAATGTCGAGGTTTTATTGGATACATGAAAAAAACCCATCCAACTGCTGTGAATAATTAGGGTTAAATTGTTAAATTGTTGTGAATAAAATATATGTGCATATTGATGCCATTCACCCTCTTAAAGAAGAAATCACTTGTATGACATTAGGAAGAGCTATTTGGTTCAGTCTGCATGTCTATTACTGGAATGTCATTCAAAGCAGATGCATTTTGCATTGTAATCTGAGAGTAATTAGGCTCAGCAATGAATAGAGAGCAGTGTAACAGCTTTCCCTCATGGGCCCCATCAGCCGTGGTGTTTCCTCTCAGCACAGCTGCCGTGAACACGAACAGAAAGAAGTAATTCTTGTGATGTATCAGTCAAGCGTTTTCATTGCTACAAAGTCTCAAAGTCAGTAACACATAGTCTGAATTGGATTTAAACTCCAAGATGGGATTTATGCCAAGCATTTTTTTAAAATACAAAACTTTAAAAATCATGGTACAATTCATCACTTCTTGTTGCAGTGAGCTACGTGTTTATGTTTCTCAGGAACAGGAGTTCACAGAAGCAATGGAATTTAAAATGGCAATTGTAAATGGCCTCATGGAAAGAAAAATGGTTTTAGGAAGAAGTAAAAATGATGAGTATGCATGCTCTTAGCAGTGTAAAACTGCTAAGCTAACAGTAAAACTTGTTATCACAGCTCTGGTTTATGACAACATGACTGATGCAGCAAGAATAACATTTAGTTTTCATCTTTGTACATCTTACAGAGATTATGGTGTTAATGGCTATCAAAACACAGCTTTCCTCTCCTATACTGTAGTTTAAAAATGTGTCATAAGAGACACACAAAGAACGTAGGGATGTCTGCGACATGGTGGGAATACCGTATGCGCTATTTCATAATTATTTAGGAATAGTTCAAGCAGGAAAAGCTGCATGTAAGTAGAAGTGGAGAGGGTGCTCTGGTTACAGGTGCTCTAAGATTACCTGAGGGACTTCTCAGAGTCAGTCTTTTATGGGTGTGATGGTAAGTAATGATAAAAACATGGCAAAATTGAGTCTCTTGCCTTCAAATGAATTTTGGCTCAAAATATTGATTACTTGCCAATAAGTATTCTAAGAACCTTCACATTTTTTAGCAGTGAGAATAAAGCTGTAATACACTGATGATGGTCTCGATGGTCTCAGAAGCATACAAGCTAAAGTCTCCCAGAAATACAACTTCTGCATTAGTTGCTGGCATAATAAAAAGGCCTGGCCTGTTGTAATGATTGTAATTCTTTAGTTGGGGTTTGCCAAAAAAAAAAAAAGAAAAAAAACTAACTGCACTCTTTCTTAAACAAGAATTTAGTAGAAATTTTCTTTTTATTCTGACATTCAGCTTGCATGTGTAGCCTTGTGACTCTACAGAATATAATTTCAGGAAATAAAGACAAAAACTGTTTATTGCACAAAATTTTAAACAGGGATATCAAGTAACACACTGAAATCAAGATGAAAATATGAATTTCTCCCCTGCTGCATCAGTTTCTTCTTCATTCTTAGTTTGACTCCTTTTTCTCTGCTGCCTGTTTAAATTCAAGTGGGAGTCATACTATAATAGATCTCACACTGAAGTGATTCCCTGCACCATTTTGACTAAGTGATAGTGACAATAACTTTTATTCTTATTTACCTTATGACTGTTTTTTCAGCCAAACAGCATGAAGGAGCCTTCATGCAATAGAGAATGAGGCACAATGAATTGTTTTAAAATTGAATTCCAACACATTTCAAAGTACCTTGGTCAGTCTGCTCTCAGTGCTTGTCATTTAGCACAAATCCCTGTTATATCCTTTCTCCTTCTTGGTGCCTCTTATGGTTAATTTTAATTAAAGGTTGCACTTTGTATAATAATTCAAATGTTTTGTTTATGGACCAAGGAACACTGCAAAGCTGAGTTCAACATGTCCCAGTGTGAAACCCTTCCAGTCTGAAAACTATTCTGTCACAGTACAGAAATGTAAATGCAACTTTTACTAGACCCAAGCTTAGCCATTGCAGTTCATTGTTTCTTAGTAACAAAAGAGGTTTGAAGAAACTGCTTCATTTTTAAGTTCTTTTTATTATATATAGATATTTTTTAAACTTCAAAGTCAAGTCTGTTTTTGTTAATCTATCCTAGATATCCTTTTCTGTTTGTCTGCATCACTGTTAGCGTCCAGTAAATCATGTATGATTGTAGAGTTCTTGCATGGTAAAGCTGAAATGACTGGATGGATGCTCACTGAAGTGTGCAAACATGCATGTGAATTCCATCCTATTGGTGTATGCAATGCAAGGACTGTTGGTACTGAGGAGGATTTTATCCCTGGTTTGCTAGTGGTCTATTGAAAGGCTTAGGGACAGCTATTTCACCACTCATGCTTCCCTTTCTCAAAAGCAGAGCTAGAGCTGATATCTCCTTCCAAGAGCACTCTGATATCTGCTGAGGAAAAGTACTATATAAATATATGCTATTAGCAATAGCAATATAAAAGGTACAAAGTAAAACAAAAAGTCCAGTTTTTGCTGGGCCTGCGTGACATGACAGAAAACTTAAGGAGGCTGTCATAAGGAAAGATCTGCCTTATAGAAAATGGAAAGATTGTCTTAATGAGAAGAAAAAGAAACCCATAAAACATGATAACTTGAAGACAGAGTCTGATGACTAGAACAAAATTTGAGGAGTCGTTTGCAATGTTCAAGTTGTGAGTAAGAAGTTGTTTGCTTCTTCACCAGGTATAGGAAGACAAACAAAATTTGATGACCAGGGTGTAGCAGGGTACTCAGGGATGAACAAGACACAGCAGAGTAGTGTAACAGATTTTTGTATTAGTCTACTGCATAAGTCTCTGATAATTCTCATTTCCTCATTATTCTTTGCAGCAGAGGGATTGGAGGAGTTAGAGAAATTTGTTGTGAATATGCAGGAGGAATTAGACCAAACAAAAGTTAGATGAGTGTCCAGAACTGGGTGACATTTGGAAGAAGTCTTTGGAGTAACTCAGATGTGAGACTGCGAAGCATATGGCAAAGCCTTGTAAACTGCAATTGTAAACAGCACAGTGCAATTTTTACTGTTCAAGAGGAGTAACTCCCATTACAAAAACAAGTCTGAGAACCACAGAGGAGAACCTGGTAACCGCAGAGAAGAATATCTGATTTCCACCCTGGAAAGTAAACATATCTAAAAGATAAGACTATTGAGCACACAGAAAAGTACAGGATGTTGGGAAAGACTCATATAGATTCAGTAATGAAAATTCTGTCTCACACACTTGGTGGAGACTGTCTGACTGAGCAAGGGTACTTATTATTCTTTTTGTTTTATGATAAAAAAAAGGTAAGTTTCCTCTCTTTAACTCCCAAAAAATCACTCCAAATAAATTTTATTCTTCTCCATGGTTCAGCACATCTGTAGGATGCTGGTATAGTTCCTTTTTCTTTCCCTCCAAAGGATGAGAAACTGAATCTGAGCCTCCTGGTGTTTTGTAAGCCATTCCAACTGCCTTGCAGATGGCCGTAGCTGGACAGGAGGTGATTTGCAGGGACATTACTGTTTCAGCAGGTTTTGGGACATTGCCATGGCTGCCTGGTACCGGGTGTCTTGCTCGTATGCTTAGTTAAACTGAGACTCAGGTTTGTCAAGAAGGATTTAGGTCTTCACAGTGGACAGATTTTTTTACTGCCTTCCTCTGTGGCCCAGGTTGTAGTTAACTTTGTAGGCTACTTCGAGTGAGTAAATTCCCTATTCTTCTGTAAGCCTTCAGCACGTGTACACTCTCACATGCACAGAAACACACAGATGCACATACAAAGAAACACACAGAGTCTCTCAATTCCTTGTGCCCTGTCTTGGGTAACTTTTTATCTGGAAAAAAGGGCCTTGAGAAATCAGATGCTGAGAGCAGGAGGAGGGGAGCATGGGAGACTGGAGCAGGCTGGAAGAGCAGGCAGGAAAAGTAGGCAGTGCACTGGCAGCTTGAATGATCTCTCCATGAGATCATTCTCAGGATGTTCTCTTGTGAGAATTCCCATTCTTCTACAGACTGTGTTTTAGTTTCTAGGAAGTTTTTTAAACTTTCGTCCTCCACCTTCTACTCCTCACACTACATACTGTGGAATGCTGTTGCTACTTTCCCACATGGTGGCAGATGTGTTATCCTGAAAATCAAATGGGTTTTTTTTGCTTGGCTTCTTCTTCTTTGTCATACACATAGCATTTCTTCTCAAGGTTGGAATTTGTCAGGTTAACATTTGGTAATGTTTCTGGCCTTAGAAAACCCATTGCTTTGATTAAATGGTTTTCTGCAATATGAAATGTACTAGTCACTTAAATAATCCTCAACATAAAGGAATGGAAGATGGCAAATAAGAAAATAGATGGGGTTCTCTGGATAAAAGTATGAAGCACTTTGCGTATGTTTGTGAAGTTAACCTCCGCTGAATCAGAACCTCAGAATCTTTGTTTGCTCCACCCCCATGGAATGGGGTGGGGAATTCGAAGGGAACAGTGAAAGTACTCAAGGATTGAGCTAAATACGGTTTTCAAAGTGTAGAGGGGAAAAAAAAAGAAAAGAAAAAAACCAATTAGTACAAACTTAACTTACCACCAGTCAACCAGTGCCCAGCCAGTCTCTAAGCACTAGTTACTTGGGAAAATATTTGTCTGGTTTTATTGCTGAGCATGATGTTTTATGATGTGGAATACCTCTTTTCTCAGAAGAAGAGAGATATTGAGTCATCTGTTCTGCTTGCATCCTCTCCCAGTCTCTTGCCGATCCCTAATCTACATATGAGAGCAGAGTGAGAAACACAGTCTTGGCATTGTGCAGACAATGTTCAGCAGTGGCTGAAACATTGTTGTGTTATCAACATTGTTTTAAGAATGGAATCGAATGGAATAGAATATTTCAGTGGGAAGGAACCCACAACAATCATGTAGTGCAACTGTCAATTCTTTGGTCACAGATCTGAAACACAGAAACATATGGGTTGCTATGAAGAAAATTAACTCATCCCAGCAAGACCCAGTACAATATGAATAGAGTTTCAAGAGATGAAGAGTTTTTAAAATGGCTGAGGGAGAATTTAATAGAGGAGCATGCAGAAATGTAACAGGGTACAATTATTCCCCTTTTCTCACAACAGTCCATTGGAGCATCAGATGAAATGGTCAGGCTGCAGGTATAAATCAAAGAAAAGGAAGAGCTTTTACACACAGCATGCAGGAAAAGTCTGGAACTCATCACCAGCGCTCCTGTGGAGGCTCTCTCTGTAAATGGGTTTGAAAAACTCTTAGGCAAATTTATGGAAGAAAAATCAATCAAGAGCTATAAAACAGGATGCAGATGCAGCTTTTAGCTAAAAAAAAAAAAAAAAAAGAATCCCCAAATGGCAGACTGCTGTGAACCAAAGAAATAGGGAGAGAAAGTAGCAGTGTCTGCTCTTGCTATTCCTGAGCTCTCTCAGCTTACATTGTGTACAGGCCCCTTTCAGATATGGGATACAGGTTACACGGACCTCTGCTCAGATGAATTGTTTCCTTCTCTGCTCTTACATTTATGTTCTTAGCACTGGATTGCAGTTCATCCCAGGTTATAGTTTTCCAGTGACACCCTTTGAGTAGAAGGGGCCATGGAAGATGGAAACCAGGGTTTCCTGACAATTTAAAATGTTCCCTATCTACTCCATTTATTTGTGTTAGGTGTTCAAAACTAATTTATTCTCCAGCAGGTGAATTCCATTCAGAAACATCCCTTGTAATCTGTGTCTTAAGTTCTTGTTTAAACCATTTGCATGTTTTCCCCCCCCCTCCAAGTTCAGTGGTTTAATTTCTCCCACAGAAGGTATTCACAGTTTCGTCAAAACCTTCATTCCTTATCTGGAGTCTGTGATGTTCCTTGACGGCACTCACCCCTCCTGTTTGGCAGGTTAACCTGATGTGGCAGGACATCCCCTCTCTGTCATGGCTGGGGCATTTGTAAGAGATAACTCAGGCCAGATTAATAGCACAGCGAGGGGTCAGAGAGCCCAGCAAGGAGTTACCCCCCAGGTGCCTGAGAGCCTAAAACTCCAGCCCCAGTACACATCCTGGTATGAAAGCAGATGTGGAAAGAAAGAAAAGAAAATAAACATCAGTGACCGAAAGACATGATTCTTATGTCTGTAAAAGTCCACATGAATTAACACAAAGGCAAAAGTCTCTTACACACTCCTCTGGAACGTGTGAGAAAATTTCTCCCTGGAGCTTGGACGCAACTCCAGGTTACTTTCCTGGGAACTGAGAGAGAGGATTTTTCAATGTGTACTCCATCAAGACTGGACAGTAAGAAACATTGAATCCTAAGCTATGCTATTTCTTAGCTAGCTGTAAATTTAATGGTGCCTTTAACCCTGCGTGTATAGTACCAGTATGCCTTTTGTCTTATCCCCGTGTAATAATAGTTTAAGTCTCATGTCTGTTAGTTTTGTGTCTATTAATAAATGATTCATTTTATAATAGACTGAATCAGCCATTATTAAAGAACTTGCAAATGAGAGTGGGTCTTAGCATGCTGGCCACCTCAGTAAAGATACTGCCTGCTTCCAGAGGCCTGGGCAAAAGGCAAGAGCTGATTTAAAGCTGCATCATTCATTCGTAACACCTGATCAGATGAGGAAAGGTGATTCTTGTTAAAGATGCTCTGAAATAGCTGATTCTACTTAGAGGAGGTTAGAAAATACTCAATTTCATTCTGCTGCTTTCATTTTAGACAGGTTATCCAATATCTAAAGTAGAAGCAGCAGGTATCTTATCTGAAAATAAATTGTTTTTCCTTAAATCCAAACCTTAGTGCTGTGGTGTTGCTTTTCCTGATACGTCAGTCTGAATTAGTGGGAATAGCCTCATCAAATTCTGTTTTGGAACTGTAAAACTTGCAGTACTGGTTTATTCTCTTAGGGTAGTGTATGGGCTTCAGTGTGGGCTTTTAGACAATTGTTTCTAATACAGACAATGCATCCAGATAAAACACCTGTTACTTGGCAGCTTGGATGTTCAAAACATAAAGACTGAAATGACGCCCATCTTAAAAAGATTTTGACCATAATGATGTAGGAATATCAACAAAGCATTTTATGCACGTCTTCAACTGTCATATTTTCTAATTTATATAGGTTTAATAATATCATATTGAATTAAATTAAAATTCTATTTGAAAACCGTTATTTTTAACCAAGAAATAGTTGAATCTGAATTTAAGATCAAATTGAAATACTTAACAACATGTTTAAGACAGATTTTCTGGTTTTGAATTTGTGCAATATAGTAGTAGTGGCATTTAGGTTCAGGGCTTTGCACCAGTAACAAATGCACTGCTGAAGCATTTTAGATATAAATACTTTATTCAGAGAAGGAACCTATATAAGTCCAAATATTTATCCACAAACTGAGTCAATAGCCCTATCATCTAAGTATTTGTGTATAAATGCAAATATAAGAAAGGTGCAGATTATACCTTTCAATTGTTGCTTTCAGATATGTTTCTTCACTTAAAATTGGGAATACAGTTGGATCCGTAGTAACTCCAGAAGTGGAACTGTCTTTTAGAATAATGACACTGAGGACATAATGCCTAAAACAAGCAGAGAGGGGTGGTAAAAATTATATCCTGCTTGATTTTATAGCATCATCCTTAAAACAACTGACACCAACTGCACATCTGGGTCCCAGTGATTTGCTCCTCTGCTGTGAAACAATGGTTTTTGGGCTAGGCCAAACATGTTGAATTGGGTGCTGTTTTGACATGACATATTACTGTCATGTTAGCAAATGTGGTTTTAGAGGAAAGACTGAGCTGTTTCTGCACATACCTGTGCTCTGTGCACTGTGCATTGCCTGGGGAAAGCGAGGGTCCAGAGCAGCAAGCATCTCTTCTACAGACTATCTGCAAGAAATGGTTTGAGAACCAGGACATACAGATTCCTCTGCAGTAAATTTTAGGAAAAGGCTCATCTTTAATTCTTAGATATGTTGCTGAACCATTGTGCAATAGAGAACTGAAGGTAAGAAAACCGAGAAAGCAGGAAAACAGAACACATTTGTGTGAGGTAGAAGCTGGGGCTCACAGTCAAGCATGCAATCTTTGTCTCTCATGGTTTTTTCCTGAACATGTAAATTGAAATGAAATGAAACTGGAAAAGATATCTCAATCTGTTTTGGGAAATGGACCCTGATCTCTGTCTTCTTTACCAGGGGACAGGCATTCTCTGAGGACCTGGAGTGCAGAGGGTTTCCCATGAGGTTTAGTGGAGCAGGGCATGACAGCCAGAACCAGTCCCACCGTCCCAGCCAGGAGCTGGGGAGCTGAAATGGGGGTACTAGGCTTTAGGCTTCTGGGGGAGTACTGGAGGGTTTGGGCAGGGACAGTGAAGCCCATTGGCACTCCAAGGGCCAGCCTCTTTCCCAGCAAAGCACTGGCTTATATTTCTTTGCTCTTGTTGTTCTATTTCCTTAATGAATCTTTCTTTCCTTATAATCCTGTGACAACATGAAAGATGGTAAGTGATCCAATACAAAACTTGTAACAGCCTATTGTAAAAAGGACATCAAACCCCAGGAAAATTAACAAGTTTTCTGTCAGATGAGAATCTATTTTTATTTCCTAAAATGGCAGCAAATGCTCAGGAAGATTCACATCTTTTCTTGTCTCTGTTGAACAAACAGCATCACACAGGCTGTTGCATCACTTGTAGGTTTTGGTGCCCAGGACATCACAGTTATCAAGTAAAGTGGAGCTCAAGTTTGTAGTGTGTTAGCACAGGGTTAACTACATTGCAGATAACTTATGGTATTTGATTATGTACTATGACATTTTCTGGATGTGACAAATTTTTGAACTTGTGCTTTTCTAGAAGGTGACTGCTAAAGAGTTCCTTGTGGAACTTTAGAAAAAATATCTGATGATTACTAATTCATTTGGCACTGCTCTCTAATAATGTAAATCATTATGTTCTTCTGTGGCATTAGTGGATATAATCTCTTTCAAAAATCCCACAAAATCCTCTGTCTCTTGTCTCAGTATAGTCAAGTATATCTGCTTTAGTGTATCGAGATTTGGCAGTGCTCCAGTTTCTTTGGTCTATTTAGTTAGAAAGAGACTTGATAAGTAGGTACCAGTGTTTAGGGATGAGTGAAGCCAGTTTAGTACAGATATTTTGAGATTCAAGAGTTTGTCTTTTTTCTAATGTCCCTTCCTTCTTCTGCTTACCCCTAAATGTAATTAGATTGACGTTTATTTGACTTGGAAATAAAATCTTCATATCTAAACTTAAAAGAGAACGTAGCAACACTGCTGGTTTTGTGGGGAAAAAACCCAAAAAACCATTTATTCGAACTTATCGCCCTCTTCCATCTATTTGAAATTCCTTACTTTTTTCCTTCGTTCATCAATTTTGCTTAGAGACTCAAAACTGGTTGAATTAAATTTTGAAACCATATCACCTCTAGAAACCCAGTGATATCTTGGTGGGTATCATGCAGTCTATGCCCTACAGAAATAGTAAAGAAATACTGTGTTTCTCAGGAAAATGTTTTTTCAGCTTTAGAAATATGATTTGCATACATACTGGAGTTCTCACTGTTGAATTCTAAATCTCGAAATTTCTGCTGAGAAAAGGTGGTTAATCGCCCTCACTTTACTCTTTTCTCTACCTTAACTTCCTTGTCCCGTATAAAACTCTCTGGCTTCTTTAAAGAGAATATCTTTATATGCCAAGACTGATTTTTAAGGCTTTTTTTCATTGTTTACGTGTTGTTAAAAATCAGCATGTGAAATAGATTTGCAGCCTAAGGCCAGAGAGAGGCAACAGGAAACAGAGATGCAGGAGTTCAGCTTTGTTTTTCTCCTACATGCCTATTGGCAGTCCCTACATATGTTGGGATTCAGTCTCCCCCAAACCGGTGCCTGAAGCCTTCACAATGTGTTGCTGCAGTAGAGCAGCAAGCATTCAAGGGTTTATCTCTAAAAGATTTGATCACTCACTGTTTATGAAGCAGCACAGCTTGTGCCAATAATGAAAGACCTCCTCTTCCCTCCCCCTCGCAATTAGCAGGTCTTGTCTGTCTCATGTTCCTTATGAAAAAGTTTTATGTCAATATTGACAAGACGAGAAAAGGAAAATCAATTGATCTGCACAGCTTCAGTCTCATTCTGTGAAAAATTCTGTGGGAGTCATTCTGTCTTCTTCTCTAACACTACCCTAAAAATGCGTAATACCTTAGATGTTGAAGATGACACACATGACACTGACTTTAACATTTGTTTTGTGTTACTCTAGAGTGTGTTCAGGGTGTTATGACTCACCGAACAAGAAAGTAAAAAAGCCCCGAAACCCCAACCCCTTTCCCATGAGAAAGAATGAAAAAACCACTCAACTTCTCAACTTCCATTCCGAGCGAAGAATTTGTTTATCAGAGTTGGCATTGTGAAGAAGAAGCAAATGCTAGAAATCCCAAAATTTCAAAGAGGCTTTGTTTTGTGGTGAAGGAACTGAATCTCATGAGTCAGAGGTGTGACAGCCCGTGTACAATAGTTAACCTTCCTGGGTTTCCTATTTGCAAAATGAGATTGTAATACTTCTACTTACCTTTCCTCTGTTTTGCCAAGATCAATTCCAGACGTTTCAAGAGGTGCTTCTTTAAGGCAATGTGTGTGCATAAAGCCCAGCCAAAGTCAAAATGACAAAAAGATGAGAGTACTTGTAACCCAGGGTAAACTGGGTATTTGCTTTTTATCAATCGTATTTAATTGGAAAGTAAATTTCAAGGAAATGGATGCCCACATTATTATCTTTAGTAGTTAAAAAGTGTAGGCATAGAACTGAGCAGTTAGGAATGAAAACAAGGATCAGTACAATGTAATAACAATTTATAAAAGAGCAACATAAAGTCAATTTAGTGTTTAGTAGAGATTCAAGTAACTGATTACAGAGTAATTCTGATGTGCTACTGTTCACCTAGCACAAACTGTGGTGAGTCACATTGTGAATCATTTGCAGATGGTACTTTATTACAGGTGCCAACAAAGTTTTTGCTATCAAGTGAAAAGATTGCAAAACACTTTTTCTATAACAGAATCCAATTTTGCAATCTTCTGTCAGTGACACCATTAGGCACCTAATATTTTAGAGACTCACATTTGATAGACAAATTGTGTTAAGTTTTATTAACCTTTGCATTGATGTAGTGCACTTCATCTTCAAGTGGCAAACCAACCTATTTACTTCCTATTGTTTTATTTTGCTCCTTTTCTTCTCCAAGTTATGAGTCACATATACCTGGTACTAAATGAAAAAAATGGCATGCTAAGAAATAATCAAAATAAAAACTTAAAGGACATGGCCAGCATTTACAGTTGTGTTTTTTTTTCTCCACTAGTTCTCTAAAGTTTTGAGTTATCTTCATGCCTACAGTTGCCCATCTGTGAGAACATCTTCTGGGTTTGTAATCCCAGTTTGATATTTCTAGCACAACAGTGAAACTGAAATAAAGATCCAAATCTGATAATTGCACTAAACGCAAGGAAAATGGGTGCCACGTGCAAGTTCCTATGGGCTTTGTGGGAGACTGGGATTTTTCCAGATAATGGATCCTTTTAAGGAGCAGTGTCTGAGGAGAAGCTCACACAGAGCAGTGCTTATCAGCAAAGATAAATATCAGGGCTCTTCACTTGGGTGTCATGTCTAGGGTTGCACAGGCAGTGGAACGCAATTAAATCTACTTCCTCTGCAGACTTAAAAAGCCTTCCAGTAGGCTTTTTGATATGGCACCTGGTTTTTGAAAATGATCAGTATGTGCCACTTGCTTGAAGACATCTCCACCCAGAACAGAGCTGAGACCAGCATGCATTTAAGTTGTTAAGTGAGAGGCCTCATGAAAAAGACAATTAGAACAATGGATGCTTGAATTGTTCCAGGGCATGGCGAGGTTCTAAAGCAACTTTCAGTGAGTAAATGTCAAAACACACAAGTAAACAGAAAACTAACTAGTTTTGAGGGGCTGCCTAATAAATATGATACTGTTACCTCAAATACTCAAGGACTTTTTAAAAATGGGTATCTTCCCATAATAGTTTCATGGACTTATTTGACAGTAAGAACATTTTTGTGTCAGACTGTTTCTCCTCAGAGTCTGATGCCTAACTATTAAAAATTTGAGTAAGAATATGTTTTCCAAAGCCTTTCACATGTACCACAATGCTGTAGAACACATCTGAAAGTAATGCACTTACACAGGTCTCCAAAAATGCTTGTTCTGCTAATAAGATTAGCTGAAATAAGATTAGTTTGTCAGGATACCAGAGTTTTTCTCGTTATGAAATATTACTGCAGCCTTTAGTATTTTTTCAGAAAAATTCATTTAATGTAGCAAATATCTTTTGAAAGACTTGTGCATGTCTCATCTGTAGTGATGGCTTATTAAATTAGCTTGCTGTTCACTGTGTTCGAACAAGAAAGCATCATATCAATTTCATTACTGACAAATACAAATTCTTGTTTTTACGAGATCAGCTTTTTCAACTCCCAGCATCGCTGGTAGAAATATATGTGTCTCAGTCTGAAATGCAGAACTTCATAAAAATGGCCTCATACATTTTAGAAGAAAAGATAAATTTGTAAGAAATAAACCAGAATCAGATTTTAACTAATTGCTGCAAAGTGATTGACTATATAGAAGCCTCTTATTGGACATTACTGTTAGTTATTTAGTTAAGCTATATTTATTTAGTTGCTTGCAACTAATTTTAATGATTATTTTAAAAAATCAAACCCATATGGCCTGCATATAGTTGTCCTGCAAAATGTAACTGACATTCTGCAGGTGATTATTTTTTAACCTCTCTGTATTGGGAAAACACCAGGAGCACCTTTCATTTGGGAACATAAAAGTAAACAATTTTGAAATATGACATTTTGACATGCAAATTATTATACAGAATCTCGTTGAAAGTTGCTAAAAATAATGTTAGTTCTTTAGCATATACATGGCTAGTGACTGTGTTAGAGCCTTGCTTATGTGTTTCATTAAATGCACGATTATGGTGTTTTATAAGGAGAAAACACTTTAAAAGCACATATTTGCATTTGTGTGAGTGAACAGAAGGAAACAGAAGAAAATTCCCTCCTGACAATGATAATTTGTCTCTAAATGAGGAGGATTTGATCCACAACATTCATCATTGTAATTACAACCAGAATAAAATTGCTCAGATATAAACATAGGTTATTTTCTGATTTTGTGAGAATTTTAAGCAAGTCGGTTTTATTCTTCTATGTTGCACACATTTAATATTTCCTTGTAATAAGTATTAATATTAATTAATGCTTACTAGTGTAAAATAAAAATAATAATTAGAAATTCTTTTAAATAATGATCCATAATAGACATGGTTGCCATATGTCTGGTGTCTTTTCCATCATTTTTAAATGAATGGGAACTAATTTTGACTTGCAATTTATGTGTTTTGGAGTAAAATTGTAACAGCTCTTATGAAGCTCTGTTATCATTGATGATAAGAATTGCACTTAGAGGCAAACATTACTTTCTTGACCCACATCTGTGTGGACATTGCCTGACATCTTCATTTTATATGTGTGTTACTTATGTCATAATGAATCAAAAAAATAAGTGAGTGTGGCTTTGGTGTCTGTTTTAATTTTTTAGAAAAGACATAGGACAGCATTGACATAATCTGATTTCACTGGTCTCACCTAACCCTACATCAGACCGCTCAGTCTTTTTTTCCAAATCTGGAAGGAAAAAGATAATGACATTGCTATTTATTTCACCTATTTTGAGCATGTATTCCATTCTATTTTAGGGTAGATTCAATGTGCCTCTTTCGAAGTGACTACAGCATCAAACCTGACAAAATTCAAGAAGCATTTGGACAATGCTCTCAGGCACAAGGTGTGATTCTTGGGGCTGTGCTATGCAGGGCGAGGAGTTAAACTTTGATGATCCTTGTGGGTCCTTTCCAAGTCATGACATTCTGTGATCTTTGAAATGGATTTGAGTGCCTATCTTTCAAATGAATGCTTGATATTAATGTGCGTAATTTGATGTAGATATAATTCCTTCATAATATTCAACAGGTCTGGATTTTCAGAGGTAAATTGGGATCACCTTTGACATATATCTTACATACCATATATTTTTACAGAAAGGAAATGAATAGCATATTTACTCCCTTCTGAGTTTGTTTTTGTGCACTCTTAAACATAGGAAAATAATTCTCATCAAAAAGTCAATAATTCAGATCACCTGAATTTGCATAAGGAAAAAATATTGGGATTTATTTCCTGGTATTTATATTAAATGAGCCAAGTTTTGCTCTGACTTATAATGGTCTAAAACCCTTTATAGACACAGTGAATTCATTAATTATAATTAATAATTTTTCTATTTCCATAGGATAAGTCAAATATAATAGAAAATGGAAGAAAACCCTCTTTCTCATTATGAGTGAATTTTTTTCAAACTAGTCTAATCATAATAAGTAGCATGGTCCTTTTTTTTTCAATCTGAGTAGTCTACATTGGTTCTGAAAATAGAAGTTATTATTATCTTGCACCTCAGATTGAAACGTTAACCACAAAACTGGTTTTATATGGTAACATTCCTTCTGGCAAGGTAGACTGAAGATTAAAATACTTCTCTAACAAAATTCTTGTAATTTCACATTATTCAAGTATTATCTGAGATGGACAACTATAGTGATTTATTGTGGAAAAATTAAGAGGCCTATTACTTGCCATGGAAAGTACAGACACACTGTTAGTTTGACATAAGCCACATAAAGATATTAAATGTGACTCTAATTAGTTTTATTCACCACTCGAGTCTCTGCAGTTGGATTCCTTTGATGTCATCCTGCTTCTATCTAACATGAGTAATGGGAATGGTTAGTGAACAATATTTCATACTGCCACATTCCAGTAGAAGTGGTTTCCACTTGCATGCAGTGTTCCAGTGGATGCACTTTGATAAAATGGTAAAAATGAGAAGCTCATAACTATCGCATTTCTTGACACAGAAAATTGCAGATTGGTGATACATCAGTATGTACAAAATTACCCTTTGCTAATACAATGAACGTGTTTATTATAACACACTATGCTCACTTAATCACTGTTGTACAATAAATCATATTTGTTATGTACTTACATAATGCTACTCAGCAAAAAAGGTACATTGTATGATTCAAAATATCCTTAATTAAACTAGTTAAAGCCAAATTTCCAACTTGTTAAAGAAAAAACCAAAAAAACCCAAAAAAGCTAGAAACAGAGAGAAAAGGTCTGCACCTTGCTATAAAAGTTCTGACTCCTAAAGTATAAGCTAACTGTTGATCTGGGAAAAATCTACATACTTTCTCCTAAACTGGAATCTTAACTTTGGTAAGTTCCCTGGACCAAGGACAGGGACTGTGGGTCGACCTTGGCTGGTATCTGGCTGGCTGCCAGACACCCACTCACCTGCTCTCTCACTCCCTTTCCTAAACAGGACAAAAGAAGAAAACATAATGGAACGGCTCATGACTGAGATAAAGACAAAGAGATCAGTTACTGATCAATTACCAATTATTGTCACAAGCAAAACAGGCTTGGCTTGGGGAAAATTAATTTAATCTTTTGCCAATTTATTGAAAAGTGAGAAACAAAGACAAATTAAAACAATGCTTTTCCTCACAATCCCTCTTTTTCCTAGGTACAATTTCAGTCGTCTGTTCCTGACTTCAAACCACTCCACCCCTACCAAATAGAACAGGAGGATGGAGAGTGAGAAGTTGAGCTCCTGTCTGCCACTCCCTCATCCTCACAGCTTTTTCCTGTTCCTCACACTTTTCCCCTGCTCTGTCGTGGATCCGCTGTATGGGTTACAGTCCTTCCAGATAAACCTGCTCTGTCTTGGGCTCTTCTCCACATGCTGCAGTTCCTTCATATTTACCTGCTCTGCTGTGGTCTTTTCCATGGGCTACAGGGAAATTCCTGCTCTGGGTCCTGGAGCATCTTCTTTCCAACTTCTCTGAGCTTGGTGTTCACAGTATTGTTGTTTTCCTCACTGCTACTCATCCTTTTTTCCTTCTTAAATATGTTTTCCCCAAGGCATCACCAGGCTGAAGGGTTCAGCAGTGTCCTGTGGTGGGTGTGTGGGAGCTGGCATGGTTTGACACAGGACAGCCCCTGTATTTTCCTCACAGAGGCCATCCCTGCAGCCCGTCAGCTGTCAGCACCTGGACATGGCCACCCCCAAAAAACATCTTTGACTAAAAGAGACTCCTAATTAGCCTGATGTTGAAACTTCTGAATGAGGAAGCAAGTAAGTAAGTAAAATATGATTATACTCTTTGTCTCTTCTCACAAGGAACATGTTAATTGTATTTCACATTGTCTAGGACTTTGCGTGTGGCCTGCTGAATGAAAAAGACAATGGGAAGTGCTGTATTAAATTTGGTTATGACTTAAATTGGCCATCTGGGTCAACATTTACCAGACATGACAGTGCCTAGGTTAGAGAGAGAGGGCTTAGTGCGAGGTTTTCTAGGATATAATTACACTAAAATATTGATTAATTCTTTCATAAAATCATAGAATGGTTTGGGTTGGAAGGGAATTCAAAGAACACCTAGTTCCAACCCCCCTGCCATGAACAGGAACACCTTCCACTAAACCAAGTTACTCAGAACTCATCCAGCCTGGCCTTGAATTCTTCCAGGTATGGGGCATCCACAGCTTCTCTTGGCAACCTGTTCCAGTGCCTCACTGCCCTCACAGCAAAGAACTTCCTCCTAACACATAATCCAAAACTACTATCTTTTAGTTTGAATCCATTCCCCCATGTCCTATCATTACATGATCTTGTATAAACTCCCTCCTCATCTTCCTTGTAGGCTTCCTTCAGGTACTGGCAGGTCGCAATTAGGTCATCCCTAAGCCTTCTCTTTGCCAGGCTGAACAGATCCACTTCTCTCAGCCTTTCCTTATATGAGAAGTGCTCTATCCCTCTAGTAATCTTGGTCATCTTCCTCTGGACTTGCTCCAACAGGTCCATGTCTTTCCTGTGCTGGGGACCCCAGAGCTGGATGTTGCACTGCAGGTGGGATCTCACCAGAGCAGAGCAGAGGGGCAGAATCCCCTCCCTCACCCTGCTGGCCACACTGCTTTGGATGCAGCCTGGGACACATTTGGCTCTCTGGGCTCCAAATGCACATAACCAGCTCATGTCCAGCCCCTCACTGACCAGCACCCGCACGTCCTTCTCAGCAGGGCTGCTCTCGATCTGTCCATCCCTCAGCCTGTCTTGGTAACGGGGACTACCTCTACCCAGGTGCAGCGCCTTGCACTAGGTCTTGTTAACAACCCACATGAGATTCCCATGGGCCCACTTCTTGAGCTTGTCCAGGTCCCTCTGAATGACATCCTGTCCCTCAGGTGTGTCAACAACAGCTTGGAGTCATCAGCAATAGAAATATGACTCAACTAAGCGGTTTTCCAGAATTAAAGAACAGTCTAAATAAGTTACTATTTGTTATTACTTTTGTAATTTTCAGCACTGAAATGCACTTAGTGGTTTTTTTTAGAAGCAATCAAAAGTATCAAAAGGAAAGGGGAGTTTCCATTGAGAATAACAGTGATGGAAGCAGGACTCATGGTCATGCTGATCAGAGAATAGGTTCCAGTTTAGGCTGCATCTTGGAAAAAGCACAAAAAAGCGTTGAAGAATTGTTCCTAAAGAGACAGCAAGGTAAAGAGAATTTTCTATGTCAAGTATAAGAGCAATATGAAATTTTTCTGTTATGACCTTAATGCCTTTCTCCTTTTTTTCTCCCTGGCAAGCTGGGAAAGACAGTGCTGAAATGAGTTCTTAATTAAAATGAAGTGAATTGAGGAAACACTGATGATTCTCTGTTATCTTGAAAACTATTTTTTCCTTTGGAAAGGAAAATGAAGAAATGAAAGGTCTGTTTAGTCAAAGAAATACCAGGATAAATTTTACTTAGCTAATTACTATTTTTATATGTTTTTAGACTTGTAATATGATAATAACTAGTGACACGTTTGAGAAAAGCCAAAATTTAACAAGAAACTGAAATAGCCACCAATATTTTGATACCACAATGCTTTAACCTGTAAGATAAAGAAATATTTAGGGAGTAAGTTGGTAAAATAAATAAAATACATATCAAAAACTCTTTTGAAAGAGCATTTCTTTGTGTTCAAGTTGATGCATTTCCTCCTATACCTCTTCCTTGTTGTATGTTAAAGCAAACAACACAAAGACATCAGCCTGGATTGAAGACTGCTTTGCCTTTAGAAATGAGGAAATATTAACTCTGGCATGTGATTTCCACTGAAGTAAATTTTGGATTTCTTGCAATGATTTCAGTATGTCTAGAAAGAAATGAACCTGTGAAATTTAAATGTATTGATTAGGACAAATACAGTGTCAGTGTTATCTGTCCGTAAAAAGGAGATAAAACATTTAAAAACCACAAAAAGATAATTGCATAAAGACATGCCTAGTTAAGATTTAACTGGGTAGTCCTGCCAATATTTAATATTTAAAGGAAGAAAAAGAAAATAAATACTAGTTTACAGTTGAAGAATGAGCCATAACATGTTAAATTAGAACAGTCAAAAATAATGGTTGGGATTTTCACTGGCTCTCCATTAGACCTGTTTATCTAATTGAACATTAATGGGATTTGAGTATTTTGTTCCCTTGTGACTGAAAATTCCAAACATAGTTACTAAAAGAGAGAAATAAAAAGCAGAACACAGGATGGAGAATTGCACATAAAAGTCAGAAAATAAAAAGAGTAAAATAAAAGCAAATCTTCTGCATGCTGAAACCATAACCATGGAAAGTATAAGCAATACTTGGTGTTGAGCAGAGGTGTTAGAGGAGAATCAGGAATGCATTTTTTCCAGAGCCCATATGAGAAAGGAGTCAATACCTGCTGGTAACTGTGGCGTGGATCTTATATTGACAATGTAATGTTTGGGAATATGTTTGTCAGTGACCCAGACTCATGCCTCACTGAGAAACGTTTTGCTATTATATCTCTGAAGCAAAGATACAGTTTTCTCAGCAACTAGAAAATGTGCCAGAAAAAAAAACCCAGTTGCCCACAAAAAGGCTAAAACACAAATGTTTTCTCGTAAAAGCATTTTTGCTACTTTTCAGAAGATATTGGCTCAGTTTTGTTCATCTAATCCTGAAGGAAGTCATGTCCACTGGAGAAACATAAACTGCATCAAGCTAAAGCATAGAAACACAGATATGCTTAATTAATCCATTTGAGAGAAAGTGAGAAGCAGGGACAACTGAGCTCCAGAGGAGTTTTCCAAAGAAAAGAAATGGTGTCCCTTGGTGCAGGACTTGTGAAGCAGAACATCTTCAATTTACTGATGGGAATGAGAGCCTGCTTTGAAAGCTAATTAATTGTATTACGTAGCTGTAGCTAAGCAGACCTTCTCTGGAGCCATGTTTGGGAATAACAGAACTTTCCATTGCAGTGCATAACTCCGCAGCTGCAGACAGGCTCTAGACCAGCAGAGAGGCTGCATTGTTACCTCTGTGGTTTGCCTGCTAAGTATCCACTTAGTAGATCTGGTTTTAGGCCCATGCAATAATTTACATAGTTGGTGAAGTGAGCACTGGTAAAACACAGTCCAGGATGTTTTTTTTATTCCTTCAACAGGTTCCTGCCACTCTCACTATGCATCTATTTCTGCGATAAGAGGCGACAGTAGAGGCACTTACTTTATTTCCCTCCTTATGATGGCCCACACCAGGTATATTTGCAATCTGCGTGAGTCTTTCCTCATCCCACATTTGCAGAAAGTTTGTAAAAATAGCTGTTGAATCTCAGTGTTTTCAAGACTGTTTTCACCCATCCTGTCATGAAAGTAGGAATATGATTTCAAAGTAGAATAAAGCAGCAACAGAAGGCGAGGCATCGGAACAGAAGAAGGTTGTTGACTGCAAAAGAAGGTGTTCTTTAGTCTCTGTCTTCACCTCAGAGGGAGGTGAGGATAGACAATCCCCTCAATGCCTGGGTCCCTGCTTAGACCCTCCTTGAATAAATAAAACTTTTCCACTGCTATTTGAACTGGCTAACATTTCTGAACTGTCCAACACTAACAAAGTCCTAGTAAAATCTTCTGCTTAAGCAAATATGCTCACTTGATGACATTCCAGAAGCATGTTCTTAGTTACATCTCTTCTTTTACCAGCCCTCTGAGTGGCTGGGTTTTTTTTTTCCTTGAGAAATTCCACATTAAAAATGTTGGCATTAACTACGTGAAATACCAAAGCCAAAACTGAAGTTTTTGGTGAGATACCTAAAAAACCCCTGTATGTTGCTGGAAACTTTAGTGTGAAAAACAACATGTGAAGGACTTCAAATTATTATTTTTGTGACTTCTCCATCAGCAAATGTTTTCCGATAATTCAGCTGGCAATATATAATAAGCATTTGATAATATTAAAAATATTTCTTCTCCCCTGAAAATGGATTCTGAGACTCTTTCATGTTGAAGAAGCTGAGATCTAAGTAGTAATGTATATCTGCATATTTTTGAACCATCCATAATATCATTACAAATTTGGTAAAGCGCATTCATCTATATAATTTAATGTTCTTTGGGTTCTTAACATCTAGTGCCACAGCTGTTTGGAAAGACACACCAGTAATGCATTTAAAAATTTGGCATGTAAAAAGAAGTTTCTGTGACTCTAAATGTACATTTTTTCAGCAGCATTTTAAACTTGGGAAATGTCTAGTACTTTTGTACAAAAGTTTTGCCCCTAGGTATATGGGTATATGGGCTGCTTTTTATAATACGAATACATGTACTCTTCAGTCTATTACAATGAATGTTCTAATAAGCAGGGGAAGTAAACATAAGTGTTTTCACATTTCTCTGGTGCAGGGATGGAAAGAGAAGCTGAAATCAGGATGCTACATCAAGAGCCAGAAGCTATACATTTGTTAATTTTGAAAGGAGTATGTATATTTGAGCTGGACTCATTTTGCTGCCAATAGTTCCCAAAAAAATAATTCAGATCAGCAAGAGTAGTGAATCACAGGATTATAGTGAGAGCTATGCGATGAGATAAACTCCTAATAAGAAACGTGATGTAGCTGTCATTGGAGAGAGAATGCAGATGCAGGCAGAAACAATAATGACCTGGTATTTTAATAGTTGGCTTGGACTGATACAGTAAAAACAGAGATGGTGCTTCTTTGCCTATAATATTGCTATTTTCAATGAGTATGATGAGTGGAAGCCATAGAGTAAGGTGCTTATTTTGATCTTTTCTGAGATTAACCATCTCTTCCATCAGTAGCACATCCTATTCCTTAATTATTCATTTGTCCAGTGATAGGATAATTGGACTACACCTTTCAGCAGCAATAGGCCTTTCAGTCGAAATAGTGAATGGCTTAGTTGAATCTCTGAGGTATGCACAGATGAGTTTCAATCTACACCCTGAAGTATCTGTCCCTGAACATATTTCAGTGCACAGGATCATGTGTTCTGTTGCTGTCAGATCAATATTTTTGCCTTAGCATTTTAGGTGCTCTGTTTTATTGGCCGGTCCTCAGTTCAAACAATCTCCTGGAGTGATCTGAATCTTGCAGGCGTAGATTTTAAACTTATCGAGTAGAATATAACTATCCCAAAATAATAAAGTATATGACCTTTATAACTTGGCACTTAATCAGAATTAGCCAGAGCCTTTTTTTTTTTATTCCTGATATCAGAAAAAATGCAGAGGCCCTTGAACTCTTATGCAGTAGATGAGGGAGTATTTACCTCTATGTTCAGTAGTCTGTGGCAATCAACTTGGCAGCAGAGTTTGAGAATTCTTGGCTAGGAAAGATATAAAACAAGAAAACACAGTTATGTCATTACAGAAATTAATGGTGAGTTAATGAATTGAAGGAAGAGGAGTTTAAAAAGGGTTATTTAATATGGATGTACAGGTATAACTTTTCTCTCAGTATGTTCTTCAGCCATAGACTGATATTAGCTCAGAAGAATCAACCGGGGGGTACAATAGCATATTCACTTTTTCAGTCTTTTCTAACCTCTGTCAGAAATTAGTTACAGAGAGCCCAAGGGAGGTCATATTCCAGTGAGGGTATCTGCAAGCTTAAAATGAAGCATATTAATTGGTGCTTAATGATTGAAGAATATGCTGATTCCTGAAGCCAAGCCAGTTTCTTACAGTCTGGATGGAATTGATTTCTGCTGTGCTTGTATTCATCATAAACATGAACTGTAGGCTTATAAGATGTTATTTTTTAAAAATATATCAGAGTGTAATGATTCCTCTGGGAGAAGTTTAAAAGTCCGTAAATACAGTTCCTCAAGAGAAAAAAAGACAGACAGAAACACAAAACATCATGAACAGAACTCACTTTAGGATTTTGGACATCAAAAGTCAGAATTCAGCAAATGCAAATAATCAATTAATTTGGATGCATTGATGTAGTGCCTGTGGTTTTTGTCTTTGTGAGTTTTTAAAGACCTATATTCAAAAACAAGTTTAACATCCACGAAAAAACCCCAAATATACGGCAACCCACCAGGGCCTGCTTCTTTCCAGTCAATTTTTCTCTGAGTCTGTTGTCTAAAATGTCTCTGCTCAAAGGAATGTTTCATAAGAACACAAAGCTGGAGCATTTACAACTTCCACATGTCAATGTTAATTTTAATGCATAGGCAAAAAAAAAATAATAAAAGAAAAAAGAAAAGAAAAATTAAAAAAGAGAGTAGGGGAGTAGAGGAAAATTAAACCAGTATGAAAAATTGTACAAAGGGAAAAAATACAGAAAAAACCAAACAAAAATGCTAGAAGAGCTCAATGGGAGACCTGCCCATGAGAACTGATATAACTTATCATTAACTTATCATTTCTAACTTGAATGCTTGTAAAGGTCTTTGAAATTTTTGGTAGGACATTGTATTAAATGTGCAATATGTTACTATCTCAGCACTAGGAAGGACCAAGCAAGATTGTGTTCTTTTCCGCTGTTGCTTCTGAACCACTTTGTTGTTCCATCAATACGCTGCTGATCGTACAATGTTCACCTGCCATTTCATACAGACAAAAGACCTCTGGGCAGATGGCTGACTCCAAACTACTGCTGACCAATTTTAGAAAAGAGATGCAGTTCCTAAGCAGAACAGAGAATTTGCATGAGAATATTTTTCATGCAAATTATTACTTTTAACTACTGCTCCCCAAATCATTACAATCGGATATTGGATTCCCTGTAACAAAATGGAGTTGCTAGGCAATATGAGTGGTCAGCTCTTGTCTTGTGAGAGATGGCTTTAAAAAGTACTTTATGTATTCTATTCTGAAATTCAAACTATTTGTATTTAAATATGATTGCAGACATGTTAAACTAAGGTTTCATATCAGCCAAAAAAAGTAAGATATATCACTTGAATTTTGCTTGTGAATGACAAACTTTTTCATTTTGGGACACATTTTCCACTGCCTTTTTGCAGGCATGACCACCAGAGAACATTCATTAGCATGTTTTTAGGATGTAGCGGATTTTAATGGCACAACTGGAAAATCGCCCACATGTCCCGAGAAAATTATAAGCAGAGATTTTCCAGCTGAAACAGAAAAGCAGATGGATAAGTATGAAACTAATGTTATTTCTTCTGGGACCAGAATGTCAAAGTGAATATCTAATGAAGCTGCTTTTTTTTTTTCCTTGAGCACAAACCATACAATACAGAAATATATCAAGTATCATTTTAAGACAGGAACATAAAGAGGGCTTGAAGTCATTTAAATGTATATTAGAAAAGAGTGACGAGCTGGAGCTTTACTTAGAGATAAGAGTAAATAAAGTCCTTTACTCATTTTATGCATGCTGGGTTACAGCATAGTCTGTCTTGTATTAGAAATCAGTCTTCAGTCATAGAATTCAGATCAGGATGCAGCTCTCTGGAGACTGGATTCTGGGTCATCTGTCAAGGGCAGATGATTCAGGGGGGCTGCTCACCATTTCACACCCATTTCACAAAGTAGCAAGTAAATTATTATTTTCCCTAAATTACTTATGTGAAAGTTGTTTCTAAAGAGTGGTCCGGGAAAGGTTATTGTAAAGAGTGGAAATAAAAGTTCCTCTAAATTGAAAGGTTTGTCTCTACAAAGTCAATTTCATGTGTGCAGTATTGACAATATTTCAATAAATAATATTATAAAAGTGTTGTGCAATGACAACTTAGATATCATAAAATACATTATGTTCAGCAATGACTCAAGCTTACAGGACCCAGATTCAGGACTTCATAGACGGTTGGCTAAAAGAACACTGGCAAGGACATGAGGATAAGCATGAATATAGTACTGCTGGGGGTCTTTTGACTTCCATCTGTTAAGAAAGGCAAGCAGATGTGGCTTCCCTGTAACACCTCATTGAAAGGATAACTCTAACAGCACACTACCTTGCCAAAGACCATGGGTACTGATTTACTTATTTGATTTCACAGAAATAATTTTGTACCTTCAGCAACAAGTTAGTGAACTTGATCAGCCATACAATATCTACAAAATTGGTGTCCTTAGAGAAGAGATTATCTATGTTCATTTAAATAAGTGGTTTCAGAGAACACAGTAAAATTAAGCCAGTAATTACTTGCCCCATGCCCAGGCTATGAACCAGAAAAGGTTGCTGAGGGGATTTTTAATTATGTCTCTTTTAAATGGAATTGAAAAGGCTAAATACTAAGAACGTCAATGTCTTGATCTATCACAGAAATGACCTGTGTCTGTATCTCTAACACAGCTGCAGTAATGGGGCAGTAAATATTTGTGATAGCAACATTACAACTTTTTCCCTAGATTCTTGGTATGTCAAAATTTGAGGTGACTGAGGTTGCATGTGACAGCAACAGTGTGTTTCATATTTCAATATCTTTGACTGAGTTTATGGTAAAATATTAGGCTTGCCCTTGCATTAAACATTGAAGTTTCTAGGAATAAAATATTATCTCTCTGTTCCAAAAATGTCCACATTTAGTTCTTCAACTGGCCCAAATATATACGACATAATTCAGTTATAATTAAGTTAAATTAACCTATGCAAAGCATAGGCTAAATTACTTTTGATAATTGAATTGGCTTATTGATAGGTCACTTGTTATCTCTAGAGAATACTGTAGCCTTCTGTATAGTTCTTAGTGTCTATATTTATCATAGAAAACATCTCATCTTTAAATCACAAACTGAACTGAAAATAGCTGAAAATAAGGGGAAGCATTAGATGTGCTTACCTTATTTTCACTCTTAGGATCAAAGAATCACCATTGTTGGAAAAGACCTTTATGATCATCAACTCCAACCATCAATGTAGCCCCACCACCATTAAACCTTAAGTGCCATATTCATGTGTTTTTTGAACACTTCCAGGGATGGTCACTCTACCATTTCTCTGGGTAGCCTGTTCCAATGGCTTGTGAAGAAATGTTTTCCTAATATCTAAACTAACCTTGTTCTCGTGCAACTTGAGGCCATTTCCTCTTGTCCTGTCACTTGTTACATGGGAGAAGAGGCCAATGCCCACCTGGTTACCATCTCCTTTCAGGTAGTTGTAGAGAGTGATAAGGTGTCCCCATAGTCTTGTTTTCTCCAGGGTAAGCAATTCCAGCTCTCTCCATGACTCCTCATAGGAATTGTACTCCAGATCCTTCACCAGTTCTGTTGTCCTTCTCTGGACATGCTCCAGGGCCTCAATGTCCTTCTTGTTGTGAGGGGCCCAAAACTGAACACAGTACTCAAGATGCAGCCTCATCAGTGCCCAGAAAGAGAATGATCACTTCCGTAGTCCTGCTGGCCGCACACTACGTCTGTAGTCAGGGACAGTATCCTGATCTAGATGGGCCTTTAGATCTCTTGTTCTCTTTCACAGTTTGCATTTACATAAACACTAACTGTTCAAAAAGAGCCTGTGTGCAGTGGAACACCACTGTGGTATTGAGACTTTAAATATTTCCTGTTTCCTTTCTGTTTTCAGTTAAAACAAACATGTTTGATCAGGTAACTGTTACTTTAAATATTACTTTAAATATTTCTTTTATAAATTTTAATTTTGAGCCTCAGAAGTTCAAAGGTGTTGTATTCAGGGATGTTTCAAGACAGAAGTGAAGGACAGTATCTGACTCTTCTGTTAAATAATGGTGATTAATGTGGTGAAGCGTTGTCCTCTTCATTCAAAATAGCAGTAATTCCATTTCTAGTAAGGAGAGAAGAATGACATGCACAGTAGGACCCTTGATTTCCTTTGATTAAATCTCATCTCACTAATTCTAAGAGATGGAGTTCTGTATTGAAGAATAAAATAGGAAAGGCCTCTTGATGAATTAAGAAAAAACCCTCATAATATGAAAGAAATATATTTTGTTTATAACAGCAATTGATCCACAGTAGAAGAAATTGAAATTATTCAACAATTAAAACAGAGTAATTCGCACCTTTTTTTTTAAACTTCTAGTTTTGGTTGTTTGGCTTGTGCAAACTGATGGGTTGCTAGTGTTTCCTTAGAAGGAAACAGTACGTGAATTCTGATTACTATAGGACAAATTTATGTTATCTCTGATCGTAACATGCTTTCTCTTTTTCTCCCATATATATGCAGTTGATGTCTTATCAAGGAATACCTCTTAAAAAGTTTCTGTGTTAAGGGCAACTTCTTTATTCTCATTTTCATGGTTCCTTTTGCAATGTCTAATTCACATTATTGTTAGTGGAAATTTAATGCAAGCTAATACAATGACAGAGGCAGGAAGTGAGAGCTATCAGCAAAGGCAAACAATAGTAAACAGAAAATAAATACATACACTCTTAGTTCAGTGTTCATGTGTCGAGACTACTAAGGAAGGAACAGAATTTAAAATTCTACCACAAACAACTAATCAGAAACATCCAGACTGATGTAAGTTGTCATGGTGATCTGCCACTCTTTGCAGATAAGCCCCTGACTGCTCCGCAGACCAGAGTACAGGCAGTAGTAATTCACACTGTTGTGTATAAAAGGGTCTCTCAAATATTAGGGAGATGTCTTCACTGAGTTTTGATAGAAGTTCTCTCTCTTTTTTTAATGAAATGTCCTCTCTAGTATGTTCATCTTCCCTTGTATATAATATGTGGCTTTTCGATTATGCACTACTAGGCTGTGGGAGACAGTAAAGTTAGCCTTCTTTTTTGACTCTTACAGACATAACAGACACCAGTGTTAGAAAGTGATAGTGTCTCTTTTTTAGGGAAGAGTCCGTGTTATTTCTAACTTAGTGTTTGGATAAGTCATTGCAGAATGCCTGGCTTTGTTTCTGGTGGCCTCTATGCCCTACTGATGACAAGAACTAGCAGAACTTCCAGGGAGATGGAAAAGAAAATGGCACATTTCTTTCTAACTTTTCCAGAGAATATGAGACATGATAAATGTAAGAAAACTGTGTATGAATGTGCTTCCAGATCTTAAAGTGTTCCTGTGCCAAAACATTATTCAAATGTGATGAAAATTGTCTACAAAGATGTTGTAGGTGGTAGAGAGACTGATAGCCCTATTCACAACATTTCAAATTCCCTACCAAACACAGTTAAAAAATAACATGACACTGGTTTGACACAAATTGCTACAGACTATACATTTGTCATTCCCATTACTAAACAGAAACCAGGAATTATGGGTTGACATGCTTCTTATTCAAGTATGTCTGAGACTTAGATGAGAAAATAAATGAAACAGTCAATACTATTGATATGATTAATACAGGGTGTGGTTTGGGCTGACTTTAGAAGTGTGCAAGAAATTGCTTGTTGGACATCAGAGTATTGTCATTGTGCAACAATTAGGAGATTATGGCTGTGTAAAGCACTTTCAATGTCAGTGAATCTGGCAGTGAGGCAGCATATTTGAGAAGCATTTGTGTTTACATGGAACTAAGTATGCTCTTTTATTTTTGATTAGGTATTTATAGAGAGCAGTAGAAGAAGGGGCTCAAGCTCACTTTGTAACAGTTCCTGATGCTATAAATATGTTCCTCTTGTATTAACCACAACCATGTTCTGAAAGCAACTTAAACAGCTTAAGTATGGATTCAAGTATGGCCCTGTAAAAAGCAGTCATGGCTTTAAGTATTAATCTTTGTTAATACTTAAAAAACATTCATAGGTTCTTTATATCAGGTAACTTGTAGAGTGGTCGTTTTCTATGGCTTTGTGAGCAAATTAACCTACAAAGTATGGAGGAATCACATAGAAGCAGCAAACATTAAGTAAATCCTGCATAATACAGTGGAAAGACACATTGTGAAAAGGTTCTACTGTCAATGCTAGTAGATTTGTTTTATAATCTAATCCTTTACAGAGCAGTTATAAATGCCCAGGACGTTATAACTCTTCTTCATACTAGAAGAGAAATCAGAAACGAAAAGTTTAAATATAACTTGTTTTATTTCCATCTGTATACACATGCTGGAATATAGACCTAAGCAGTGATGACTTTCACATGTGTCAGCTTAGCATTCTTGAGAAAACCAGCCCTGGTATTTTACTCTGAACACAGTACAGTTTAGAGGTGAGAACATGTTTTACCATTAGAAAAAATTCTGCTACCTTGAATAAGCAAAACTAGCAGGTTGGAAGATGACTTTTCTCATAAAATCTTTGATCAAAATCCTAGAATAAGAAAAATCAGCAGGGTAAATGTAGCAGTGACCCAGGATGATATCCCAGATAATAACTGTAAATATTTACAAGTAATTAGAGAAGTTGGCTTTGAGCTCTAAACTTATATGTACAATTTGCAAGAACAAAAACTCTATCAGGAAACAGGAATGTTGGCATTTTTGTTGCTTAGCTTTTGTTGAGGTATCTTCACCTGATTTTCTCACTGGGATCTTCCCTTCTAGCCAGTGGAGAGAAATAGGATGGTTCAGACGTGCATGGTGTAAACTCAGTTCATTTAAAAAATGTCTGCTGTTATAATGGATGTTTGGGATGAAATAAATTTACATTCAATTATTTCCTGTGTTTTTGTGCTTTTATATGTTAAACATTCATGATTCTCTTTGTTCCTGAAAAATATACTGGCTCACAGGGGAATAGGATTTCTTACCCAGTGAATAGAAATTCATGCCTCATTCTTATTGTCTACAAAATGTAAATTTGCATAGATGAATGTGACTAAAACTATTTTTTAATGGAATCCAGAGCTTCTAGTAGAGTTTCTTCTACAGATTTTAAGACCAGCCTGGAAGGGAATGTAGTTGTCAGGATAAGTTTGCAACAGGACTAAATTTTGTTGCCTGCTTGCTGGAGTGAAAGAACCACCGGAACCCTCTGCAGTAAGACCTCATTTAGGACAATGCACAACAGTCTCACCACCAGCACCTCGGGTACGGCCTATTTACCCTGTGGCTTGGCTTTCCCAGTAATACTGATACAGGGGGCTTAGGCTTTAAGGGTTAAGGGTTAATTGCTGATTGTGGGAATTGCTGGTGTTGCTAAATTTTGTAGCTGCCTGCTAAACAATTTATATTGCTTGCTCAATACTTATCATGCTGGCCAGGTAAAAGGGAAGGATGCAGGGGAGGATAAGGGTAAGATGCCATACCACTGATAGGAGGAAGAAACTGTGACCAAAAGACCCTGAAACCCGCTTCAACCAGCCTTGAGGTTTGGACTTGGACCAGGAACTCAGTGAGCATGTGCAAGGGGACAAGGTGAAAAGTTCAGCCCTGAAGAAGACTCGTTTACTTCATCTTGAGACTCCTGCCCACGACCACCAGGAGGCACTGCACCGGCGCAGGGCATATGAAAATGACTTTTGAGCTCATTACAATACGAAGTGGGGCTAGGCGGGGCTAGGTAATGAATATGTATAGGCGTATTGTGGAACCTAATGCATATGTAACTTGTAACTCGATATTTACCAAGCTGAATACCGCGAACGGGCGCGTGTCTTTGCAGGAAAGATCCCCCGTGCCGCCTCAGCTGATTAAAACATACCTACTTTACAACTTTCGAGTTGTGGAGTCTTTTCCACGTATCAATATAGACCATCAGGTTAGGCAAAGTAAGACAGTTCTCTATCTCAACACAAAGCACTTCTGGAGAAAGAAATATGTTAGAGCTCTTTCAACAGAATGGAAAGAGCTTGAAAGGGAAAATCACATCTGACAGACGTTATCAAAGTGAAAGAGTAACCAAAAAATGGAGTCAGGATTCGGACGTTACCTGCTCAATTATTCAGATTACGAGTTTTGTCCCAGATTTTTTCTAGAATGATTCAGATCACCAGACCAGATTAAATTCTGGTGCTGCAAAATTTCTACCTCCATAGGCTTTCAGGAAAAAAAAACTTTTTTAGTGTTTGTGTCAGAGAACTAAAGTCTTAAAGACAAGTCTTAAGCAGCACTAATGTAGATGCTGAAACTAGAGCAGACAAAAAAGGCTGGATTTGTCTGACCAAATTATACATTTGCAATATGCGTACTTATTGCCAAAGTATGTATCTCAAGTCTCTTCCTTGTCAGAGAAAGAAGTTTTATAGGGTACATCACACAGGAATGATCAAAAATAGGCCACTAAACCTCAGAGGCTGGGAGGGAAACCAGGCATTACCCATTCATATGTAGAGGCCTTTATTGTCAATGACTTTGGTCAGTCAGATGAGAGGAATATAACCCAGTAGTAAAGAAGGAGCAGAGAAGTCCTTACTCCCTCTTTGTCCGGAGCTGCTGCAAACAAAACAAACCATGGCTCATGTCTAGCATAGCTCTTTGAAGCTGCTCAGACTTACCTTTCCCCTCTCTAGCCATTCCTTGGAATTCATCTACCTAAATTTTGACTAATTATAGACTGTGGACATACATCACACTCCCTGGTTTACCGCTTATTTCCTGGAAGAAGAAGGTGCCAAACTAGGCAATTTTGTTCCTCCAGATCTCTGGAGCCTTAACAAAGGAGCAACTTATGCACCATCAAGTATTACTAAGAAAGGGAAAAATTTTTACCATGAAATCATCAGATGTTATTTAAAAAGAAGATTACTAACTAGAGAAAGCTTTTTTGTTCTTACTGTGCACATTTAGTATGTATAATATTTATATTTATATAAAAATAATATTTATATTTATATATTCACATATATTTTATACATTATTTTTTATATAATTACACATATACAATCTAATTAATTTTCTAGAAATATATTAATAGAATGTGTTTACATAAATGCGTTATATTTATAATATAAATGTAGTATATATAGTATGCATGTTTAGTATTTAATGAGCATTTCACTCATTAGTGAATGCTCTCATCTTGTTCAAGCATGCTTCTCAGTACTGTACTATAAATCAGCAACATTAAAAATACAATACAAATCCTGAAGTACCTTTTTCTCATTCTCTTATTCCTTTACCTTTCTTGTGGCACAAAATAGCCTCATGAGGACATTAAAATCACAAACAGATAGATTTTAGTGAAAAAAACATGCTTTTATGTATATTTCTTGTTACAAAATATATTGGGGATAATCTTTCACAGCATAGCATGCATATGTATTTTTGTGTTTCTAAATTACGTAGTGAAGACATACATATTATTCATTTGTACACAAATAATGTGTATATACTACCTAAACATTACAAGAGAAAACACAGATTGAAAAGAACCAAGTGCTCAATTAATGAAAATCAACAAGCCTCCTGAAAGCCAGGAGCATCAGGTGTTCAAAGTAAAGTGCTGAATTTGATTGTAACTGAGATGGAGAGTTTGCTTAAGATTCACCTGTCCATGGCTTTATACATGTACCTCTTGAACGTGCATGGGTTCTGGTGGCATTTAATGTTTAAAGCTTTATTTTCCTTCTCTTTGAAGAGTTCCATCTCTTTTCTTGTTCCCTTTTTTTTTTTTTTTTTTTTGTAAGAAGGACGATGAGGTCTTTTGAATGAAAAGGATGACTCTACCAGAGTAGCTGTTTGATGAATGCAGAATTTTATTTCAACTTGTACAATGGTGCTCACAGAGGTGAGGGTAGGGATTCTCAAAGGCATAAATAGGAAATAAGTAGAAAGTTCTATTGCCTTCCGCTGGGTTCTTAAGAGCCTTTGTTGAGCTGTTTTCTTAAATTTAGGTAAGTGTATATGTTAGTAAATCATCTATAAAAAGAATACAAACCAGCAATCTAAAGAAGGAGCTGTTAATAATGAGGTGTTTGGCAAAAAGAAGAGTATAAAGCACCAGTGTTACAATGTCTGAGTTGAGAAGAAATAAATAAATCCCAGCCTGGAAAATCCTGCAGGAGGGACCTTTTTTTTGCTAGCTTCTCATTGCTTGTATTTCAAAAACAAAAGGAAAGAGAAAAATACATTGGGACTAACCAGCATGAGGACTGAGTGCAATTCCTGTTATAAAACACTTTATTTATGCAGCAGATCAGTGTAAAATAATACTCACTGCCTACCTGAGATGGTACTAATTATTGTTTACATAAAATTTAGAAAATTTGAAAATGTATAGACATCATCTTGCAGAATGTGGCAGGTTTTGGTTTTGATTTTGATATGTTTTGATATGTAATTTTCAACAGTGAAGAGTTTTGAAAAAAAATAAAGGAAACCATGCCAGGCTGTATAAATATATAATTGTTTTAATGTGAATTTTGGAAAGGCACTGTCATTTGCTTCATGAGATCTTGGAATTTCCTTAAATGAAAAATCCTACATTTTGACATTACACAAACCAGATGTACCAGAATTCTCTGAGGCATGCAAGGTGTGGACTGAGGGTGACCCCTCCCAAACAAAGCAATTGGAAAAATAATTTTAAAAAGCATCTCTCAGTGCTGTCCTGAAAGAAAACCACAGCTTCTTCTAAAGGAAAAAATGAAAACCAGGAAACAAACAATTTCCTCCCCACCTCGTCTCCAAATGCATGTAGAGTATAGTTGTTTGTAACAAAAAAATGTAAATTTACATGAGCGTTACCTGTAAGACAACAGAAACAAAAGAATTTATGTAAAAGACATGCAATTATCTTTGCAAGTAATTTTGCTTATAATTTGTTTCTCTCACGTGTAGGCCTTCAACATTTCATATGGAAAAAATGGAAGCTCATTAGCATTAGTGGGCCATTTACATCCTTAATGCTTTTTAGCCTAAAGCTGCCCAGTCTGAGAGATTTTATTTATTATGAATGTTTATATTATTCTGCACCATGATAACCACATTTTATCACAGTACATCCTTCAAACAAAAGGATAGGTTATAAGAATTTTTCCCACATGTTTTTAGTAATCACTTTTCAAACAACTCCTACTGTGAAACACTTTCTTTATGTGGCATATAAGCTGTAAAATAATATTCACTGCACACCTGCATTTGTACTAAATATTCTTTATGTAGCATCTAGATAATTTAAAAATATAGTGACATCATCTTGCAGTTCCATGAAGCAGTTAAATTCACCACTTCTCTATATTTTGTCTCATTTTAATCTGTAGCTGTAGACCTTCCTATTAGCAGCTTTTCCCTCTTTCTCTGAGCCTTATTTTATTTGATTAGTAGCTTTCCCTCCTTTCTTTCAGCATGATTTTATTTTACTTTATTTTTTCTCTTTTCCATCCAATATTGTATTATGGAGAAAGAAGTCTGGAAGCTTTTGCTGACATACAGTGTATAAAGAAACCGGATGGCAGAAGTAGTTGATCTCGTAGTGGTAATCATGCACAGAAATGGAAGAACTGCAGGGTGAACTTTTTGATCCATAGCATAGAGCTGTGCAATGATCAATTGCCTGTCCAAATCTGCTCCGTACTTATTATTTTTATGGAAATGTATCATCCCAGTTTCTGTTATGTATACTCAAGCTTTGCTCTGTCTCCACCCCTTGATGTTCCAACTACTTCTGTAAGATTTAATAAAACACCATGAAAACACGAACATGGGGCCTTTTGAAAGACTGGATTTTACTCTAATTGCAGCTGGAAAATCGGAGCTCCAGCTCCATTTTCTGAGAAGCAGTATTAGAAAATGCAGATTGTGGATAGCTTAATGGAACTGGCCTACTTTCTAGAGCCATTTGTTTTGATGAGAGCCTGAGTATAAATTCTGTGCAGAACACAGACAGCTATTATGCAGTTAATTATGCACAAAGTAAACATGCACAATTGCAAACAGCAGAATGCCACCTAATAATGGATAACCTGAGATTTATGGTATGCATGCCCAATCTGTAAAGGCTTCTACTCATGAATCTAAAATGAATGGAACATTACCCAAATGATCCAGAATGAAGGATTTAACGTATCACTCTACCCTTATTGCTACTTATTCCCTGTCAGCAGATTTTTCATTTGGTTTTTATTTATTGCACGTAAACACTACGCAAATGATTTGGTCATATTTAAGAACATATGGTCTGTGCTTCTGATGACTGGTTATGCACTTTGTTACCAATTACTTGTTAAAGTAATCACTTCTTTAATTACACTGGTCAGCAGATAATGATTTTGCCTTCATTTACTTGAAGACTAACTGCAGCAAAATAAGTTGTAATGTGAATGTCCCTGGAAAAACAGGGCACATCCTTTCTGCACATATTCATTCTCTTTCTATGTAGGTGTTTTTACAAATGTGATTGCAGTCTACATTTATACTCACTTCAGGTTTTCTGTGCCAGAGACTGATCAGTGCTCAGATGCAGTTAGCACAGTTGTGACTGCATCAAAGCCCCTGTTAATGGGAGTGTTGGTTCACACACCACGATTAGCCCTCATCGTCTCCATTGTGTCTTCTCTGCAAGGAGAAAAGGGCTTCAAAAATTCATAACTAATAGTAAAGTAGCAAGAAACCCAACTAAACTGCTAGAGCAGCTTGTCAGTAAAAAGGAGTTGTTATTGTCTCTTTCTGCAGCTGGCTTTTAGCTTGTTCTTTCTTTTCCTTTCTTTCTTTTTTTTGGGGGGGGGGGGGGGAGGATAAGAGCAAACAAGCCCCCAGACCCTGAGATAGCTTTTGTAGCTTTTCTGTAAGGGATCTGTGACACAGGGGACAAAATATTTTGTATGTTTGAGTAGGTCACCACATCAATGGAAATACTGCTGACATGGCTATCCGAGCCTCTTTTTCCTTTGGATTAATATTAATTGCATGTAATGTCCTGCTGCAATCAGTTTTTTATTCCTTTATGCTTGCTTCCTGACTTTATTCTTTTCTTTGCTGACTGCTAGGTCCCGTTAAAAGATTTCACCGACTCAATTGCATTGTGCAATCCCTTTGTCAGGGGTATTCTAGGAAAAGAAAAGACAAAAGAAGTGGAAAAATTAGTCAGGAATCTGTGCATCATAGGCTTTATCTACATCACTAAATAAACCAGATGCAGGGAGTGGACTTGAGGATGTGCTCTGTTCTGTCATCATGCATGTTATTTAAATGTTATCATGCTCCCAGTCATGGTTTTGGCACCAGAATTTTCTGAAACAATGTCTGGGTAAAATTTGGGGCATAGGATGAGTCATGTAGCTCTCATATCCCCACCCATGAGAGATATGCAGTGTAGCAATTCTGCCCCGTGCAGTCCTCCAACAACACCCAGCAAGACCGGCATCCTCAAGCACTACCATGTGTCCACACTCATGCTACACCCAGAGCCCCCAAAACACCCCCAGTTTCAGGCAGTGAAGCACTGGTAGACTGCAACACAGATTTCTCAGTAGTCTAGACACATTCAACTGAAAAGAAAACATACAGAGATGATAAGCATGACTTAAGGTGACTGAGGCTCAGGGAAAGATGAATACTAAGTGCTGTGTAGTGTGGATATAGCTAAGCCAAACCATTTGCCCGGAGACTGGACCCTGTCTTTGTTTTATTTAACAGCAAATATTGGGATTCCATGGAGAGAGATGGAAATGCATCATACTGTGAGACATTCTTGTTTACAGGTGGACGGATGGATGGATAGAGTACTTACCGAATGTAATGAATAGATTTTTCTGATGTTTAGAGAAGGACAAATAATGTTCCCCTATGAAAAAAAAATGAGGATTAATTAAAAGTATTTTTAATTTTTTTTAATGTAGCCTATTCTCCTTATACATCACTGTAATTCTACTACAAAAGAGATGCTATTATTACTAGTATTGCCCAGGCTGAAGTGACAGGTGTGCTGGACTCTATAATTCTCTTCATATAGATCACATCAGGAAATTCATTTGAAATAGTGAAGGAAGAACCGTGGTGATGTGAGATACATTGCTGTTGGCACACAAGCTGTCTCGTTCAAAGCTAGCTTGTACAGTTCTGCCTTTGACTGCAATTCAGATACGCTTGGATACATAACATCGCTGATGTTTGAACTACTTAGGCACTGTTGGCTTTCCAAACAGTTTGTTATGACAGCCCCTACCCCTGTAGGTAGAGGGAAAGATGCCGCACAGCCACACTTTCTTTCAAGCTGTTCACTCTTATTCCACAAGATGTTACATCTGACCAAACAAAAAAAAAGAAAAAGCAACAAAAACCCACACACAATAAACAAAATCAACCAAGCCCCAAACCACTCAGTTACAAAATAAGTAGTAAAAGCACATTTTGTGAAATTACCATGAGAAGAAATGAAACGGACTGGAGAAATAGTAACCACAGAAAAAAAGAAACAAACCCCAAAGTAAGCAAATAGGTATGTCTCTCTTCTGGGCCATTAAAGGTTGTAGGTCACAATTGTGTATGGCATTGCATTGTTCATTTTTACTACTCTGATGGTCCTGCCTTCTTTGCTTGTATTTTTGCTGAGTTCGTCCTGACACCTACATTAAGGGCTTATTTCCTTACACTGTGTAAGGGAGAGAGGGAAGCGCCACTTTCATCTTTAGGAGACAGTACTTTTTTTTTCCTCCTTTTTTTCCTCACTTGTTTTTCTGTAATTAAAGCTAACAATTCAATTGTTCTTTTCCAGCATTTTTTGCTTGCATAGCTCCTTAAAATTTTTTTCTCCTTTCCATGAACAATTTTATCTTTGATTACTATTCCTTTCCTCTGGATCAGTCTGCCTTCACATCAGATATCTTGTTCTTGTCATTGCAACCTGCTGTGTGAATCAGGTAAGCCTGGTAAAATGCCTTTACAGAGGAGCCTTGATTGTGTTTGCTGAGCTGTGAGAAAAACAAGAAGCGTAAAAAAAAAACAACTCAGAAGCTTGCTTGTGAAAGAATCAACCCCTGCCGAACCTACAGACAGAAAAAGAAAGAGAATTTTACACTTAAATTTAAAGAGACTTATTGAAGTCTCTTGCTGAGAAGAAACCATTTCATGTTGTTAGCTTGATCTTAGTAGTTTTCATCTGTCTAATGTACTGCTCCAGCAGTATGTTATACCCAGTTTGCATAGAGGTAAATGACAGCACGCTGCCCAAGGCACTCGGGAGTCAGGCCCTTACTCTCTACCAAAGAGCTCTGGAAGCACAGCAGTCATCCCAGCAAGGCTGAGACTCCACTGCAGCAGCCAGGCTGACAGGAGGGCACACTGCTGCAGAAAGCCTCTGGGGCTGGAGGGACCTCTGATCTTAAAGGCAGCTTTGCAGCTGGAGCAATTACTGCCATGCATTCAACTGGATGTGAGGGTGACGGCTTCCAGCCTGAAGCCTACAAACAAGCATCCTCTGCTAATTGGGAACAGAGGAAGAGAAGATCAGAGAAGTTAATAAGTGTGAAGTCAGTACTGTGGCCAGTTAATAGCAATACTCTTTCCTGTTATGCCCATGAATGTGTTACAGAAAGTATTGGCAAATCTTATCCTGCCTGTAGGGAAGTGGGTGGCTGACATGGAATAATAAAGACTCTTTTCTTCTAGCTGCTAGTTTGAAGGCTGCTCAGACTAGAAATGGCAAAACTGTGTCAGATGATGGTCTCTCTGATGTTAATCAATAGTCTTGAAGTATTTATTTGTTAGCAGAAGTCTGTCTCATGAAAATTCCCCTTTAGCAAATAGAATTACTTGCATTTTAACAAGTCAGGCCTGGGGCATGTGTAACCTCTGTGAGGGTCAAGAATGAATGCTTCTGATGGTCTTGCTGTTTCTTCCCTTTTCATCCCCTGAGAGTCCGACAGAAGTCTGCAATAAGTCTTGGACTAGGACTGAACTAGGAAAGCCTCCCTGCTATGAAAAGGGAGTGGTGCTATCAAGCAGTGGTGGAAGAGAGGGGAAAAACATACCTTGAGTGAGAGGATTTAGCAACTGTATTGATGTCCCAGAACTGGAGTAGATTTGGTGTTGGGCCAAAATATGGTCAAGTAGTAAAAGTGGAAGAAGTCAGGTAATTGCTTAGCCATGAGCTTTCTTGTACTGTAGCTGCCATCAAATTGTGCTTTGGGGCAAAGATGTTTTCTTTTATCTGACATTCCCCCTGTGAATTCTGGGAGGTCAGCTTCGGTCTTGAATGAACAACATAATTTATTTGTTTGTAACTTCTGCTAGTTTCACCATCTGGTATGAATTATACTGCACTGAACATGTTCTGTCTTATCAAATTCTATTATCTCTTTGTGCTTATCCTGTAGTTTATCACTTTGCAACTGCTTGTGTAAAAATAAGTAAAGCAAGAAAATAAAACTATTAGTGGTTTGAAAACCCTTTAAAATCTTGTTGCAGCCATTCCTGCAAACACCTGAGGCTTGGATCCTTGTTTCAAATACAGATAACTCTAATGTTCTTTTTGTTGTCTGTAAAGCTTTATTGTTCTGTAGTGTTATTTTGTGACAAATTAAACATCTTTAGTTTCACCAAGCAATATATCCTTTTTATTTTTCTTCAACTGATTTGTCTCTAGTTCTAAAGGATTATTTATTTATTGCATTTTCCTTCTGTTATTTTTTAAATTTAATTTGATTATTATCAAGTTCTAGATTTTCTGCCTCAATTATTTGTTTTTTTAGGGTAGTATAATTTTTTTAACATGGCTTAGTGCCTCACATTGAATGTGTGCTTTTCATTTACACTTTATTTCAAAATCATATCTCCAATTTTTTTTCTTCTCTCCCTCTCTTTTTCCTTTTCATTTATTTCTTGAATATTCTCTGTTTGTAGTGCAGAACTTAAGTTCTACTAACAACTTTCTACTTAACTACTTTCTTTCTTTCTCCTGTTAGCTAACCCTAGTCACAGTCAGTTGATTTATTTACGTTTGCAGGTGTTTTTTCAGCATCAAATCCTTCACACTGTATCAGATAAGTGTCTGAACATCATGAAAATAATAAACAGAAGAGATTTCACTCATAATCCAGAAGTGTTACGGAAAACTACTTTCAAAAGGCACTTTTGCAAACCATTACATATAACAGGTTGAAATCTTTGAAGCAACTTAAATCTGATAGCTTTGAATTTCAACTCTCACTTCTAGTTTCACCTTTTGAAGCTTTTTTTGGTTTTCACATAGATGTTATACATCAATAAATATTTAAGTCTGACTCCTCATATAAAAAAAAAATGAAACCCTTTGGCAAAGTCTGTGAATGAGAAGCAGTTGTTCTTACCTGATGATCAAACTGCAAACAGTAAGGATAGACCAAGGCAACAAACCTTGTCCATGATATCAAGACAAAGGTAACGACTGATTATTTATTTATTCTCTCATTAAATGATGAAAATATTGTGCCAAGTGTGCTTCTCTTTAAGGTGTTTTGACCCACAACACCACCTAATCTTGTTCTGCTCTGGTGAATTCAGAAGTGGAGCAATTTTGGGGATTCTTGCCGAGATGGTCAGTGTACAGCACAGTTGTATACTTATTCCTCAAGTGAAAGTTGATGTTAGCCACAGACATTATCTTACACGGCTGCAGTATTACCTTGATTTTTGCTGCAACACTGCAGAATAGAAATCAAACTATCTAAATCAAAATTTGGTAAACCTTCTGCCACCTCCAGACTTCAGTTACTCTGGCCAAAACATAAAAATCCTTGGACTTACACTGATGGCCTAGAGACTATGACCAGAATGTAGCCCCCCAGGAATGTGAATGGCAAACTGTCTACTTAGAGATAAATCCTGAAGGAAGCTATAAAAACACTGTACTTGATTCTAAAGCAAAAATGTACAGTGCGGCAAAGTAAATAAAGCTGGATAACTCTGAATCTCTATTCGTTAATCAACAAGAATTGTTACCAGTTCCTTCTGTCTAAAAGGACTTTGAAAGAAACGTTGTGTTCTACTACTCTTTAGATGTTTTTACTGTCTACTACTGTTTAGTTGAAGTGGAACATCTGGTCCATAGAGATAGAAATCAGGAGAATTCTTAAATATCTTGTGATTCTCCAGGTAAAATTATGTTTGAACAAAGACATAACTTTATTAGTTTTAATCACAAGAAACAAATTGATTTACTCTTACAGTGCAAGAAGGGGAACCCGTTGCTATTCCACAATAAGCTTTTTGTTTTCTTGGAGGCTTTTTAGTTTGTATTTTTAAATAACTTTCAGAATTTTAATCTCTTTGCTCAGACTCCCTTTCCAAAACCAGTATCAAAGGGGTCTAAATGTTGTGAAGGCTTTTTTTACTAGACATCTTGATACTCACAGCCAGGTTTGATTTTGAGTTTGAATCATATGAAACATGGATAAAGTGACAAGTCACTGGAAGTATGAAAACAGCTGTAATCTTACTAAAGCCAAAAGGAGACTGAAAGAATTTTCTCGGAAACATTACTGCTTATGCCAGGCAAAATATTCTTAGAATGAGCATTTCTACACTCTAAGAGCACATCAATTTTGTTTTCATAGCAAGACATGAGGAGTTAGTAAATAACAAGATTTATACACAGAGCTCCTGAGTACTGAGTTGGACAATCACATTATTGATTGGCCACCATGATGGCACTAAACCTGAACCTCCTTAATGTCATCATCTGTAATCATCTCTTGATTAGACACTCTGAAGCGCCATAGCCAGTATCAGGTAGCAGGAGAGAGCTCTGATTGAGCAAATCAATTTGAAAAGGGTCCCTGGAGAAGAATTTCATTTTCCAGGCCAGAATTATCATCTCTGTGCCTTTGAATCTATACTAATAACATAATGGGGGAGAAAAAAATGTTTCTCGTAATGAAATAAAACATCTGTTTCCTCCCTTTCCTCTGGGTTAAGTTTATCAAATTATGAGCTGAGTATTACATAGCTCTCTTGCAGTGAGCTAAATGGACTGATAGTAGATAGATATTCTTAATTCTTATGTTATCTGCTGTAGGAGTGTTGACATACGTAATTATTTAGCATCATATTTGAAAATGCTTTTAAAACTCTTGATAACATGAGATAATTAGTGTCCCTTTACAGAAAGGTAAATCCCATGCCAACTTCACACAACTGAAACTAATAATGATATGGTAACTCTGATCTTGACAGATTCTGTTTGTGGCTGGAGCTGCAAATCAATGTTATCCCAGTCTTGTGATGCTCCTCTGGAGAAAATAAAAGCCAAAACAGACAACAAACCAAAATCCCTCTAACATTTACTTCAGCAAATTAAATTTTATATTAAGCTGTTGACGGCAGCCAAGAAAGCTGATAATTTTATTTTGTTTGGGCTAAATTATACCACTCTTATTCTCTAACACTTGGGAGACCATACGCTCAGAGAACTGAGATAGAACCATTGGGAGTCCTTGCAGACTGAGGCTGGTATCACAGATGCAGTGGCACTGGTTTCATCCCATCAGTACACTACTGCACGTAATGTCTCTATTTAAAAAGTTGAAAGTGGTAGAGTATCAGGCCAGTTGCCCCTTGAGGCTCCCTGTATAATAGGGTAAAGTGGGAGGCTCTGGGCTCTCTCTTCAGAACTCATTGGTAAAACCTATTATTAAAAATCCTAAAAAAAGTGGATACTTTAAAGATAATGTAAGTACCTACAGCCTTGTATCCAATCTATCCCTAAAAGTTCACGATTCCTGCAATATTTTGCATGGTACTTGACATTACCTTCCCGTGTCTTTCCAGAATTGTCCCTATATATGTATAGTCCATAATGTATTTTTCAAAGCTGCTTTTTAGGGTTTTTTTTTAGTTGTTTTGTTGTTGGTTTTTTTTTTTTTTTTTAATATTAAATGATATCTTCCATAAATCTCCTTAAAACTCTGACTTATAAATTGTGGTTTGAGCCTATTTACCAGGTGGCAAGAGACTGTATAATGCTTTATACACATTTCTACATAGGAATGGAATAAACTCTAGCAGATATTGTTAGCAATGGGCTTGGCAGACCTAAAGAATGAAATCAATCATGGTTACCAAGCAAACAGATAAATTCTCAATATGAAGTTACTAGTATCAATGCAGTAAGAAACACTCATAGGAGGTGCTCGAGGTCCCGCTCTCTTCAATCCCTGAACATGGAGTATATATGGAGTCTGATACTTGGGAATGTCAGGCAAAGGATGGTCTGTCATATGATGATCCCATATCAAAGGATATGGGAAATCCATCCAATAAAGTTGGAAATGGACATGCGTAGTGGTTGCTAACTGAACCTGTGCTTTTCCACTACAGGAAAATTCAGTCAACTCAGAACAGTTTCTGATAGGTTTTCACACTCAATACACTCTCTTCCTTAATCAACACATTGATAATCTATTTTTCATCCATATTGAGTAGGGTGTTACTCCCTCTCACTTAGCAATGTGCATTCCAAATTTAGGCTCTACCAATGGATGAGAAAAATGAAATAGTCCAGTTTTTATCTGCTGGGAATTCTGGGATGGGAACCTTCTGTGAAGCAAGCTGAGTCATGAATCTGCTTGTCTCTTCATTTCTGCTTGTTGTTCTGGTGCCAAAACAATTTGAACTGTGGTTGTGTTTGCAGCAGCACTATTTAAAAACATTTAAAAACGTGTGAGAATTGTCTGTAGGCAGTTAGTATGTGAATCCTCTGTGGCCAAGGAATTCTATAGACATCCTGTTCCTATATATAAGATGTTCTGGCATACTGAACACTGCTTTTGCTATATGCACTGCCTTTATCAGCAAAGTTTCATGGTTAAATGTTCAAAAATTTTTCTTTAGGTATTTCATGCTTTCTGAACACAGACACAGGCACACACAAATCCCCTATGAGGATTTAAGAAAGCCCAAACATACCATAGACAGGAAACGTTTATGATCTCAAAGGTGCTCTTGGAGTTTTCATAAGCAGAAAAAACAATTATAGACCCTGAATCCAGGTTTTATATCTGTTCCTCTTCACAATGTAACATTAACTCATAAGGTCGAAATGACAGCCTGAAGATCACACCTGACTTATTTAATGTCTCCATCCAGCCCATTGCTGCTGGCAGGGGAAATGACTAACCAGATAAAGCCCCAGACACCAGGACTGAGGAAAATCCTGCAAAAAGTTACTGATACCCCATTACACCCCCATAGGGACAGAATCAATATCTGCTGTCTTCTTATTTTACATGTAGCAGATCAAAACATTATTAACTTAGTGCCACTGTACCAAGGTATTTAACCTCCATGAAAGAGAGCTGTTGGTGCATGTAGGGAATGTTGTTGGGGAGGCCCCCAGGCAGGCTGTAGGTTTGGTTACAGCAGGAGTTGTGTCATCTGTGCCAAAGACCACGCAGTCTGTAAAACTTCTCTGGAGGGTGACTTCCGTGAAAAGGAAAGGTTTACAGGCAGTGAGAAGGGAGACAGGCAATTTGCTTAGAAATGTCTAGCAGAAGAACATATCTTAGTTTTGTCCTATTGTGTGTGGGTTGTGATGAGATGAAATCTAATACTGCAATCTCTTTTTTTTTTTATGATAAGAACAGTGTGGAGGGGATGGAGAAGAAATCGCTATTGGAAAGTATACAAGATTTGAAAGAAATATGTGCAAAGTAAGCTGGTTTATTGAAAAGCAAGCTGGTTTAGTGAAGGAAAAGAATTAACCTATAATCAGAATGAATTATCTGAAAAATCTCACATTTGCTTCTACAGATGTTTAATCCTCATATTGCCTACAAAACTTTCAAAACTATTCAACTTTAGTCAAATTTAATGCTGTCTTTGGATAAGAACTATTCACAGAGTTATGGAAGAAAAATACTACCTCTAATATCAACCCATTGCTTAATATTATGGATGGATAGCAACTATTGAAATATGAAAATATGCTGTAGTGGGAATTTGTCAAAGTGTTATAGGATTGTATTTTGTATCATATAGAAATATAGAAAGAACTACCACAAAATGTTATAATACAGTATGAGGTCACTCATGGAGCACATTTATGGTGCTCCATATAAGGCTTTCCAGGTGGTGATGCTAAAACCAACATAAATTTGTCACTGGATGCTAGATTTATTCTGGCTTCGTAGATGTAGAAAACAGACATCTGTTTAAAATAATTGTTGTACACAGCAAGCTATTAAGCTACTCACAGCGAGCTGGACTCCATTGGTACTAAATACACAGGAATCTACAGTGTTGCTAAATTATTTTACATTACTTTTGACCTAAAACCTTTTTTTCTAAGGCAGAGTAATTAATTCTAATTGAAACAGCAATAAGCTTACTCCTTATGATTACATAAGAAAGAAACAAATCCCTTAAATGCCCTGATTTTCAGCAACATGCACTAGACTTGTATCAAAGTGAATTCCAAGGTGTTTCCAAGTTTTTCTGCAGTTTGTAATAAATACTCAAATTAATCTTGTCTAAGAGTTTTGCAGAAGTTGTGTGCCTCTGGTTCCCTGAATAAGCAACTTGAGGCATGTTCTCTTATTATGCCACAAATATGAAAAATATGACAAAACTGTATGTTGCATAACAGAAAGGGGACAGTATAAATCAGTTTAACTGAGCTGATGTTTATTTTTTGGATGAGAGAAAATGAAACAAACTTCAGATTCTTGTAAATTCTATGTGGAAAAGTTATGTGTTTCCATTTTGTAATTATACAATTTCAAATTTGTTTTTCATTTGTCTCTTGCCCTTTACCCTTCTCTATCACTGTTTCATTTTTTTTTTTGTTTCTCCACTTTGCTATTGTGGGAGGCAGTTAGAAAAAAAGACAGTAAAGCAGGGACAGTTTGAAGAAATGTAAAATTAATAAAGAAGAGGAAAGCAAATAAATAAAGAATGGGCTCAAGTTTCCCAAGATAAAACACTGCTAGGGAGGAAAAAAAAAATTCTTTTCCCTTCTTGGTGAAAGCTGCTGGTGACTTCTGTTTTGCCTAAGCAATGTCAAGCTGCTGAAGCACAGAGCCATCAAAGGTGCTCAGCTCTAGAGCAAACTCCCTCACTAGAAAGAAGGAAGAAAATGCTACAAAGAAGGTCTCATCAATGAAAACCTAGACAGAGTACTCAAGCTGCCTTATTCTTTCTGGTTTCTTGGAATTGTTCCACTCTTCTCTACAGATTTGCTTGAAAGCACTAAAATAAGTAGATATTCATACTCTTCCTTTACAGCCATTGAGAGTGAAGAGATATGCAGATTGGATCTAAACATCTGGAAAGAAAGATAAAATCCAATAACTGCGCAGCCAGGATGACTCTATTACATCGTAATCTCATAGTCACCATGCTCTGCAGAGCAGGCTGTTATGTACACATGGAGCTGTAACGTTGTCAGTCACCTCCTGTGCTGTAGGAAGCACTGAAGCTTCCCCCTTTCCCTGCAATACTGAAATACAATGAAGGGTAACTATACAGGACTAGGTGTATTAGGAGAAATCAAACAGATCTGTATTGTATTGTATTAGTAATGAAGTAATTATTATGATATGGACACTGTACCAGTTGGATATGGCTATAAATAGGCTAGATGTGAAATTTTGTTTTACTTCTGCATTTTAAAATATTTTGTGTACCTGCTGCTTTAGGTGTGGTACTGCATGCTGGGTTTTTGCATGAGATTTCTTACCCCCACTTCCCCTTATTGAAGAATGGATAGATAAAGAAAGTGGATGAAGCTATTCCACTTGAAATTGAAATCTATAGTATGGAAATATTAGTATGTGCAGCTAGTATAAATCCATGTCTCTGTTCTGTAGTATGAAAGAAGCAGTGTGCTTCCCAAATCCCTGCAACTTAACTCCGCTAGCTAGGAATTTAACAGAGATTGCTTAGCTGTGTGTATGTGTTTGAGACTGTCGCTTAACAATTAAGACTGTTTACTGCAACTCATGTGACATGATGTGTTTTAAAGTCCTCATAAATTTCATCTTTGTGAGCGCTTGTTTTAAAATGATCCTGAAAGCACAATAATCTTTATAGTCAGTGTATGTATAAAATGGGAAGTTTAAATGTATTCTACTCCAACTACAGAGAAATCCATTTACTTTGCTGCTTGACATGGGAAAAAAAAAAAGCAGATTTCAAAAAATTCTTTCTTGGCTGAAGGATTTTACCCAAATTTATCAGAGTAGGGTGTGACAAAAGGAAGATATGTTGCAAATGAAAATGTTAATGGTGTTAAAAGGAAATGTCAAATAATATCAAAATTTTTCAGGAATTAATAAAATCTTCTGGTCATGTTTTCCATTCATAAATATTCAGGACAGCAGCTGTCTACTCTTCACTTTTCACTTCTTTATCTTTTCTACCCTGTTATCTTCACGAGCTAAAGGTATTACAATACTGCTGATCTGGGTAATTTTTCTTACCACAACCTAAGGGTATTGTGTATGTCTAACTGGCACAAACCAGCCCTCCTACCAAAAAAGCAGCTTCAGCCACAGTGAGGACTTGTCCTTAATCCCCTGCTGCCGACAGCAGAGAAACCACTGAGGGAACCACGCTGGGACTAGAACTCTGGGGAGAACAAGGAAAAGGAAAGCTTCACCTAGATTATTTTCATGGTACATGGCACTTCTCAGGGAGCACATGAAACAGTGTGGGTGGGTGGACAGAGTCAGGAAAAGCAGGTGAGGGAGGTAGGGAAGCCCCTGTTCTCATTGGTGTGTGCCTGCACAGGGTAGCTGCAGTCAGTGTGGGCAAAAGAGAAATTTTGAGGCATAATTTCATAATGAGAATCAAATTATAGGATTTATCGAATAAGAAAATTCTAAGTAACATTTTAATAAATATAATGGAGCTGACTAACTACCTGTGTAATAATAACCTATTAGAAATACACAGTGAAATCGAAACAATTCTAAGAGGAAAGTAGGAGTAGTTAAAGATGGAATCACCTGGAAAGTATCTGAAACACAGTGGAGGAGCTATTGTAGGATACTTTCTACTTGACAGCTCTACATCTGGTCTTTTAGTATATAGTCTTTCCATACCTACTAAGCAGAATTACAGATAATATTAAATTAGGCATGCCAGACTAATTAATAGGACTAAATTTCAGAAGATAAGTCTGAAATTCAGATGGATTGTTTCACAGAGAGATGTAGGGTAACTACTATAATTAGATCAACCTGGCTATGATGAGAAAGCCTCACACATATTCCAAGGAAATAGTATTGTGTTCTTAGAGGAAATGTGCATTTTGATTGTTTCAACACTCTGTGGTGTGTTTTATATGCTCCAGGTGAACAGGTAGCATTCTGTCCTGGAGAATCCATTTTCTGAGTCATTAATCAGCTAGAGTTTTTGGCTCCTGGAGAGTCTCAGCTCTGCTGGTTGTCTTGTCTTCCACAGAGCTGGAAAACAGATGGAGCTCTAGTCAGGAGGTCTGGGCAGGTGGGGGTTCCACTCTTGAGACAGGGGAAGAATCCTCAACCTGTCACTTGAAAAGAGGAAAAAAGCAGTGCAAACATAAATCCCACCTGTACTGAAAAGTACTCTGACACACTATACAAGTCACATTTTATGTACTTAAGGGAGGAAAGTTTTGACAATTTGAGAAACTGCACTAATAAACATGCATATTAATAAACCAGGTTCACCAGCTCAAGAGTATGAGAGAATTGTCAAAAATGTGCAGAAACAGTCTAGACAGTGGGAGAAACCTGCCTCTCCAGAATGTAGGCCACCACTTTATACATGGGCCGTTGCAGCTGCCAGACAAGGGACAGCATTAGAGCCTACAGTCAGAATGCAGTGAAAGGAAGCAGAAAGTAATATCTTTCTATTTTCTTGCATGTTGTGTTATATACAGGCTGTTCCCTGGCCTCACTCCACCCTGGATGCACTCAAATGGCAGTGAGTGTTTTGGCAGGGAACGTGCTGACTGCTGTCTAGCACACACTATCCAGTGAGAGCTATTTTTGTTATCTGCTAAAACTACAGCTTGGAAATATGTGCTGCTGAGACATTTTGCTGTTTGAAAATGCTCCAGGAACTAGTTCCATGGCTGTAAATCAAGAATTATAATGTCATCATAATAACAACAAACTTTTTCAGTCCCAAATGTGAAGATGTTATGTTCAGCTGACATGAATACAATATAAACCAGAGGGGGACATGAACTGTTTGATAGTTTTCCCATGTATGATGCTAGTATTTCACTGAACTTTGGTTTCTGAATTTTTGTTTCACTTACATTTGCATGAAAATTCCCACCTGTCCACAGTACTTGAAATGGCTGTTTTTCTGAAGACAGAAAAAGGATATGCATTCTTGATTCTGATTTAGCTTAAAATTTCTTACACATTGACCCATTTTAAAAAAAATTAGCCTTTTATGTTGGGTTCTTTGGGACTTTTTTGACTATGTAATGCTCATTTTATAAATCTGCATGTGAGAAACTAGTTTGCTTAACTCTGAAATTTGGCAGAGAAATAAGGAGAGAGAAAGCTCATTATTCTGAGCTCTCACATGCCCAGAAACTTGGAATTTCAGTAGCAAGCTCCTGACCTGAGACTTGAAGGACATTGTACCCCATCATATAACTCCCCTCTGGATTTATGACCAGGTTCCCAAAGAGATTCTCTAACGCAAGTCAGAAATGTAAGTTGTCAGAATGTGAAAATAACTTAGCTAATGCAGTATCAAATGGTACCATTAACTTTCACAGGTATGGCATTCAGCTGAAGCCCACAGTCCAGAGATGAACGCTGCATCCCAGACATGAGTACTGACTCCTAAACAGTGTATTGAATAAGGAGAGCAGGTGGATTACAGCACCAGCTTGTGCACATGGATGCATCTCTGCACCATTTTGCATGTTGGATGTGAGTATTTAGAGATGTATGTTGAAGTACCTCCTCCTCTGGGAGGAAGGTGTCTGACTGAGCCCTGCCAGTAAGCTGTGCCTCACCTTTCAGCACTAACTGTGGTTGGGATCTGACCTCACTTCAGCCCTCTCCAGCCTTAACTGCCAGATGGCAAAGAGGCCTCCTTGGGATCATGCTTCCAAATTTTCCCTCTTTACCAAAGTGCTAAAGTTTCTCTGGGCCAGATGGTGATGGAGGAGAACTGTGAGGAAGCACCAAGGGCTCACTTTCAGGAAATCACTTACTGTAGGTTTGTTCCAGGATAGTTTACATATTTAAAATAGGATCTCCAGAGGGATGGGAATCCTAGGCTTTTCTTTCTAATTGATTGCTTTCACCTGTCCTGATCTCCTGAGCAGTCATGTCCTTTGCTTTGCAGATGATTTGGCATGGATATGTGAACTCTCTCTGGAAATGTAGATGTGCAGTTTCTATAGGTGTTTTTGAAGGTTGGCATCCTGAACCGAAAGAGATCATTCATTAACTTCCTCTCCCACTACATACACACATATACATACACTTTCCCTACCAAAGCAGTCCTTATACCCTCAGAATGCCTGACAAAGGATTTAAAATGAAGCAGCAGTCACTCCAAGACATGAGTTGTTCTTTTAGAAACCTCACAGAACTGAGCTTATGGTATACAGATGGCAAAGTCATGGTTTATAGAACTCAGTTGTGCTGATATGTGAAGCAGGTCTCAAATAGCTCAGCTGGAAGGAGTGGGTGCTTCAGCCATTCACAAAACAGCAACCAAAGTACTTAAACTTTATAGCCATGCTTAAATTACTGATATGAGCAGAGCCAGAGCAGAGGACTGGTATTTGCTCATCCTTGATGTAGGAAGAATTCCTGCTACAGCTTTGGCCCGAGAATTTGTCACCGCGCCACTAATTTCCAAGTGCTCCCTGGGAGCTCAGCACACAATCTGTGGAGCATTCCCGTGAGTGTCTTGAATGTGGCCACTCTGCCTTAGAGGCCCGGGGAGCTTCAGACCATGGATACTGCTCTTTTGTGACAGTCAGCCTCAGGCACATTTTGTTTCCAAGCCTGGTTTACTCATCTGTACTGTCCTGACCTGAATGGAAACAAAGAAATAGGGGAGTTTTAGACCCCAATTCTAAGCCCTTCTGCTTTACCTAAGACTTAATTTTGATGTCTTGAAATTTTTTTCTTGTAAACTGAAATTCTTTCACTAGGCTCAGATAAATTGAGCCGACCAGGGTACCTAGTAGTTTCAATACACAGGACAAACAATACTATATCTTGTCTCTTTTTGGGTCTCTTTTCTGGGTCTAAATAAGAGACAGTGGTAATCATTAAACCTATTTTTTTCTATCTGCACAGAATGAATTGCAAGACTGAAGCCCTAGCATTCTCTTTGTCCACCCTGTAATACAATTCCACATGAACCTAGCTGTTGAATATTTACCAGAAGAATTGGTCAAAGAAAGAAAAATAATGAAGAAAGAAATGAGGGGAAAAATTGAACTAGAACATAGTTTAAAATGTGTCTAATCATATCAGTAAGGTTTATTACTTCTGATTGTAGGGGCACCTTCTCCTGGCAGGGGAAATAATTCTATTTATCAAACCTCACACACATAAAATTCCCAATGAAATTAATGAACATATTCAATTCAAAAGAAAGACATGAAGAAAGGGATACACAAAGATACATTTTTGTATCAGGGAGTACTAGATTTGCCCTCCAGATTCAGGAGTCACCTTGTGTCAAATGTTGCTCTTTCACTGTTTTTTTGGGGTTTTTTTTCGTGTAAAGGGTGTGTTTGGTTTAATTTGGATGTGATCTCTGGCTACACATATTGACCAGAAAGGTACAGGTTCTCTTCGTTATTTACAAGATATTTTATCTGTTATATAAAGACCTAAGTGCCTCCACATTTTCCTACCCTGAGGACTTCAGAATAAGAATTGGAGCACAGTTTCACTGGAACCCATAGTACAATTGCTCAAAGCCTAATGCTCACTGTCACAGACAATAGCTCCCATGAGGCGGGGCAGCAATCCCTTATAAAAAACAGCCTTGTGCTCACAGTAAAAATTAATTTCAGCTCTCAGAAGAAACACATTTCAGGAAAAGCAAGGGATGTGAATTTCAATATTGGCAAATGAATTTGTATGGAGATGTGTATTCCACCTCCCACTCTAAAATCCATTAGGAATAGGTAAATGTCTGTATACAAAGAGGAAAAAAAAAGGTAGAAAAGATAAAAAAGGGAGAGAGATATGCAGCCAAGAGACACACATGAAAAAAGCATATATTAGGGAGTACAGAATGAAAAAACATACTCAACGAGTTCAGAATAGTAAAGCAATGCCTGATTCTCTGCTGCTCTTTGGTTATCTGCACTGATACAAAAAGTATAAAACTTTTGAGTAAGAATAAACATTTTACACCAGCTTTATATTATGAGGATGAGACTACTCCTTCAGATTTATTGTTGGTCTGTGGCTTTCCTATTTAATCTATGGAACTTAAAAAGATGTTTATATCTGCTATTGGTTTGCTTCCATCTCCTATAATTCCTGATTTATAGACCCTGGCAAAACAAAAGTGGGCTGAATTATTGAATGCTTTATTATGACATAATGTAATACCTTTACTATGCAGTAAATACTTGTTTAATAGAGGATGTACTTTATATTTCACTTGTAAAATCAAGAGATCTATTTTTTGAGCTTGGATTTTATGTTAGCACAGAGTGTATAAGGGTCTTTCCCTTAGTCTTTGTTGCTTGCAGAAGTATGATGCAGAATCATATTTTTCACATGCTATAGGACATCAGAATCCTTTTAGTCCTTCAAATTTTATTGAGGGCTGTGAATCTCTAGAAAGTGGCAGAAAATTCTAGCAGAGACAGTGCCCACCTCTACTTTGCTAAAGGTGTAAAATGGTGATTGAAATTTATATTCTCTATGTTTTGCCTGACTTATCTTTTGAGTTGCCTATAAACTCAAGAAAAGTCTGTGTTTCAGTCAATGACTTGGGAAAATTGGGAAGAGGAGGGAGAGGGTTAAACTGATACCAGGAGATGTTGTTTAGAGTTAATCTCCTTTTAAAATCTGTGGCTATATCATCCTGTGAAAACTTTTGCTGTCAGGTGCAGCCAGATAAAAATCATCCACAGAGGGAATTTATCATTTATTTTAGCTTGGCTGAATGATGATTTCTTCGTATCACAGTTACTTTTTTTATAATGCATCTCTTCACTGAGAGAAGCAGATATTCTCCCTCTGGTATAAAACTGATAGGCAATAAATCTATTTAATATCTTGTAGTTCTGTGGGGCTCCAGCTGAGAATTTTGCCAATACAAATGATGCTCCAGATCACATTCTATGTTTGCTCATACTCACTGGAACATCAAATTTCAGTGGCAACCATCTTTTAGTATACACACTATTGGATGAAAGCAGAAACGGAAAATATGATTCAGTGCAAATATAGTGGATCTTTTGCACAGCACTATCTCCCTACTTATCCCATATTTCATCTTTCTTCTCTCACTATGAGCAAGGGTTACTGGTTCCCATCCACTAGGATAAGATATTACTTTCTAAGATTATTTTAATTACAACTTTGTGGTGTCTGTATTTGCAAATGTGCATTAATACACACATGCTAGCCTTAATTATTCCATTTTTTGTCATGAAAAAACCCTTTTTCCCTCTGATGTAAATTTTTTTTCAATCTGGTTTTGCAAGTGGGCTTAAGATCCCTAATACTATACATCTCTAAATCAAAAGCTTGTTTTGTAAAAGGCAGCATGAAGGTACAGGGGTGGAAGCCTCTCCAGTACAAAAAAAAAGAAAGCAAGCCAGTCTTTTAAATCATTCTAGGAGGTTAGGGAGAAATTCAAACTCACAGAGTGTATTTTACTGTTGTTTTCTTTGCATTTAGAATTAGCATTAGGGAAGCAAGGATCTATCCTGCACTATGTCATTGACAAGAACAAAACTGATGAAAGCACTCATACCCTGCTATCCTTAATGCAGCAACATGAAATCAGGTTAGGATTGTGCACTGGAAGACTAGTGTTTCAGAGAGCTGGTTTTAAATTATATTTTATTTTTTTCCTCAGCCAAAGATGTAATTTGTGACTTTGAGTAAGCCGTTTCTTAGCTTAGGTTTCTACTTGGCAGGTTTGCATGGCAATGCTTTGGCAGTGGTGTGGGGCTGGTGTGGGCTACAGGTGTGGCATCTGTGAGAAGTCACAGCCAGTTCCAGCTGAGTCCAAAACAGACCTGCTGCTGGCCAAACCCGAGCCAGTAAGTGGTGTTGAGGGCACGCATGTGGTAACATTTAAGAACGGGTAAACCCCACAGTAACTGCAAAAGAATGAGAAAATGGGAGAGAAACAGCTCTGCAGACACCAAGGTCAGTGAAGAAGGAAGGGGAGGTGCCAAAGCAGAGATTCCCCTGCAGTTCCTTGGTGCAGACCGTGGTGAGGCAGGAGACATCTTCCAAGTTTCCTTATATTATTCTTACTATTGCAGTGCTCGGTTTTGCACTCAGCATTTACTTGCAATGAAAAAAATTTCGGGCTCGTGACTTATTTTAAAATCTAAAAGGAAAGAATAATTTCATATTGGAAACCAAAATTTGGCAAGCTATAGTATTTTGAAGATTTCAGTTCCCCAGACATCATGTACTTCCATTCTACTTTTTACACTGCAGACCAAAAATTGACCTTTTTATATTAAAAAAACTGTCTCCATGATGTTGTATGTACACTGGTCTCAAGGGCCTTTGTACCTTGACAGGTAAGTGAAGCAGATTTCAATGGGTGGCTCCTCTATGGTCAGTTTGTGATTATTAAAGACCTATTGTGTATGAATGAAAGGAGATTTTGTAATCTAAATAAAAATAAAAATTCTTAATTCACACTCAAGTTCAGACCATCTGCTATTTAAACTCATTTCTTGCAAATTTGCCTTAAAATTTATAGAATCTCTATGACTTATTTATTTATTTATTTATTTAGGAAAAGAGCACAGTGATTGATTGGTCAGATCATATCAGCTCTGTCAAAGAAGATGTAATCTCAGGTCAAGAACAGTACTTGAGGAAAATAAAAGGAGAGACAAAATTTAGGAACAATTCAGCCTCCCCACACATATGGCAGTTTCAGCTGTTTCTTTACTTTTTTTGTTTTTGTTGTTGTTAATACATCTAAAAGCTGCAGGGAACAATTATGATCATCCTGGCTGAACTGCTTCATAACCCAAACTACACCATTTCACCCAGGGACTCTTGCACATAACGTAGCAGCTTGTGATTGAATTACTAGAGCATGTTGAATTGCTGAAAGTCCTTACATGGAAACAACTTGTTTGTTCTTTAGAACTTTGCTCTCTGTTGCTCTACCGGTGTCAGATCTGTGGAATCATAAAGGTCTTTAGTAGCAGCTTGCTGTGATCTTGCCCTAAGATCATTACAACTCTAGATGAGCTGCAAAAAAGTGAATAGATGTTGATTTAAGCCCAGTCGGTCATAGCTGAGCTGAGTTTTTAAAAACTTACAAAAACACTTCTTGGACTCTATTACTTTAAAAAAAAATAATAGTGACTATGTTCAAATAAAGCTCCCGTATCTTGTTTTGGAGGGGCGGTGGTGAAGAAGGCTCATTCGTGAGAATGGTTTACTATGCAGGGTGCTCAAAGGACACCACATAACAAGTTTTCAAGCTAGAGCTGTGCCTCAGGTGAGCACCTTACAGATTATTGTCCGCAGAGAGTGCAGGCTATTTCTCCAGAACACACATTAGGGGTTATCACAGAGTGAAGAGTAAGATAAATACTTCGCACAGAATGTATCTGTTTACTCAATTGTTTTATTTTTGCTTCTTCAGATAGGCCCATTTTCTGTAATTGCTCTAGGAGTAAACTACTGCCTAAACAGAAGAAAATAGGTATAAGGCTATTATGATTCATTGGTACCAGCAATTTTTCTCAACTTTTTCCCCTACAAAAGTGTAACAATACAGGACCATTTTGTAATTGATTTGCGGGAATCATCTCTGTCCAGTTATCAGAGATCATCTGTGGCAAAAACCTGGAACATACGGCTTAAATTAAGGAGTAGTGTAGACAGTGTCATTGTAACCTGTGATAAGATTCATATTGAGTTTGGCAAGCAGTGTATCAGAAAGAAAATTTGATTGCTTGTTTAAAACTAAACTAGCCAAATAGATATATGAGCTCTGCTTGAGACTGGGCCATATGTATCATATCCTGTGAAGTGCAGAAAACTGTTGACGTTCTGCATTTCTGAAAACAAAAATGCTAGGATCTCCAGAAAACCACATGGAAGACACCTATAGCCTTTCTGCACAATGTTGTTGACATAGTCTTTCCATAATTGAGAATAGTTTGACTTTTCTCTGACTATTAAAGAGGTGCTTATTTCTGTTGTCAAAATTAAAGAGATATCCACGGGCTTTTCTGTATTTAAGTTGAACTGTTTAGTAGCGACAATTAATTCTTCCCCAGTGGTTTCATTAAGCCCCTGTAGTTATTCTGTGAACTGTTTTAAGTGGAGTTTTTTGTAGGCTATTCTCTTATCTACGAAACCAAGATACTGATAGAAACGTATTCTAAAAGTCTGTAGGAAAGTAGACACGTACTTTAATGCACACTGAGGGTGCACATGCATGCTTGTAAACCAATATATGGATGGGATGTGACAAATAAGCAAATATTTATGTATGCTCTTTGTCAAAAAACATTGATTAAATCTCTCAGAAGTCTATTCCAAGGATTTAATCTTTAGGATTAAATCTTTAGGATTTAAAGTGATGCTCATTTCACCTATCTGAAGTCAATGATGGTTAAGTCAATTATCCTGACATCTTCCATGTCAATGAAGAGAGAGAGATACTGGATGAACAAAGAGTGGCGAACTACCACCTTTCCCATGGTCAAAAGCATGTAAACCAGACTATTATTTCAGTGTAAGCAGTCGTTAAAATACTACCCATTTGTATCTAATGCACTCCATGCTGGGTGCAAAATGTATCAGGGACAGCATTCACAAGCTTTCCATTGTTCATAATTTCAAATATCACTCTGTAAAATGGATATGGCATTAGTTGTGATAAGGTGCTTATTTTGCTGACATGGGAGACATGCAATTGTGGCTTTGAATACGGCTTTCTTACGTATGTGATATCTACTTCACTTTTTTTTTTGACATCAGCTTCTACTTTCTTGGTTTAGAAATGATATTTAAATTTAAAGCAGTGTAAATGGAGAGTAACACTGATATATGCTGAGTAGAAGGCATAAAAATAGTGAATCTATTTTTAATTGAAAATGAGCTAATTGTTCTGGATTGGGGCCTGCTCATTTTGCAAGTACTGCTAATTACTTTAAAAGAGTTCTGTGGAGAATAAATGCTATGAGTTGTTTTCGGTTTTTTTTCCTCACCAAAAAAGGATTTTTGCACTTTAAGATCTGAATCTGCTTAATTTGTCAAGAAAATCCTTAGAAGTCCGTAAGATGGTACTGCAATAAGGAAGGTCCAGCATGTAGAAATATGCTAAGAAACAGTATTTGCATTTCTATTGTTGTTATTTTTTCATCTGACATGTCATTCTATAGCAGATTTTATAGAGCAGGAGGTGAATTGATATAATTAGTTTGGTTTCTTGCCATCCTTCCCATAGGTCAAGCCAATTAAAAGACAACTGAGGGAGACAGTACTCCAAACTGTAGCATATGGCACCATGGCATAAAACACACAGTAGATGGAAAACAATTCGGTTGGGATTTTAGCTTTGAAATTTAATTGAATATAAACAATGTTTGTCTCTGGATCACCTTGAAATTTCCTTCCTTCTCTTGGCTTCTTATTTTCATCAAGAATCAGAACACTATTCTCTTCTTGGGTCATGTAGCAGCATTTTTTTTGTCTTTCAACAAGTTCCCTCCTGCAACTGTTTCACTGCTCATTTTACTTTGGTTGTAAGCAGAGCCAGTTGAAAGCCAGAATTTATGATTTGTGGTATATTTGAAAATTCTAAATTTAGTTTTACTGCAGAAAGAAACCCTTCTCTCACCCCGCTAACAAAGCAAAAAAAATATGTTGTTTTCAAATTTTCTCGCTGTGTAAAAACCAGTCAGGTTAGCAATAAATGAAACTGGCTGTTTGGTGGTTTGGTTTTTTGTTTTTGTTTTTGGGTTTTTTTGTGCGGTTTTTTTTTTTTTTCGCTTCAAGTTTCACAATTACATTCCCTATTTCACCTGAGTCTGAACACTAAAGACAGGGAACATGATTTCCCTGGGAGCAAAAAAAAACCAAAACCAGGTTTTCTGGAAAGATCCTATCAATACTTTATCAAAAGGTGTGAGTGCATGGGGCATTTTTCAGTGCTGCCACTCTGTCCTCCATGTCTTGTAAGCTGCTACCAAGTTCCTTGGAATGACTTGAGCACATGCCAACCAGTACTTTACAGACAGTCCCTGGGTGAGACTCAAAAGCTGGAATGGCCTAGGAGAGATTCTCCTGACACAATTTGGAAGAGTGCACCTTCTTCTAGAGGGAGAACCTTGCTAGAGAGAAGAAAAGTGTTGGACAGAATATTTGGAAAAACACTCTTGTTCCAGTTTTTGGGGATTTTTTTAATTCTAATTAGATTAGAGGTTTTCAGGTAAGCTTTGTTTTTCTATGAACATAACTTAATATACCCCTCATCTCAGCTGGGACATCAAGGGTTTCTATTTGATTACAAAAGGGTAAATGAATACTGGAGTCCAAATCTAGGTCCAGAGTATATGGTAGCTTATGTAAAAATTCTCTCTTATTGCTAAGTGATTCTTTCAAACACAGACTTTTTGATTTCTTGGATTTTTTTTTCACAGTGTAGTTCAGACAAGGCAACATTTTTTATCTGTCAACTACTTAAAATCTAAAACCATGGTTATATGAATATCTGCTGAATCTGACTCTCTGTTGTTCCATTAAGCACCGGCATAGCTCATCTTTTCATAGACAATGGAAATATGCAGACAGTAAAAGTGCAGTTGTTTGCAAAGAGAGTAATGTAGCTGCTTCATAAATATAGTTATCTCACACTAGTGGAGAACGGGCAAATGAGACCAAGATCAGAATAAAACTCTTATTCCTGGATTCAAGTAATGAATAAATTATATGCCTGTATATGCTATTCACTATGATCCTTGAACGTACACTGGGATACTCTCTGATGAGCATGAGAGAGCAAAGCATGTCTGCTTAATTTTTAATCTCATCTACAGGTTAGTCTTTGTAAAATAACAATTATCAAGTCAGATTCTCTGAAAGAATGAACTTGTCAAACTCACATACATTATCTGCTGTGGCAATTGATGTCAGTATGATAATGCCATGCCAGCAGTGCTTAAGCTAAGAGTTTGTCAGTTGCCCCATGATAAACTCTAGCATTTGAGGGATTTCTTTCATCCCAGTTCATCAAATCACACAGGTCTGACATTCAATATGCAGTCCTCAGGGTTTCAAATGTTCTTTTTCTCTTGATTTATGCTAACAATAGAATATTTGAATGAATGAAGACTTAGTGTCACCACAGTGCCTAAGTGACTCTGATTAAACAGATTCCGGAAACTGGCTGTGGACAGCTGCACTGAAGTAGGAAGTTTGGATGACTGTGCTGATTTCAACTGGAGTAGAGTTAATTTTCTTCACAGTGGCTGGTATGGGGCTGTGTTTTGGATTTGAGCTGAACACAAGGTTGATAATATAGAGATGTTTTTGTTATTGCCATGCTGGCAAGGAAGTTGTAGGTGTGTGGGTGGCTTGCAGAAGACATGGCCAGGACAGATGACCCCAATTGACCAAAGGGATATTCCAGACCCTATGACACCTGCTCAGTATACAAAGTGGGGAGAAGAAGGAGGAAGGGGGTGACATTTGAAGTGATGGCGTTTGTCTTCCCAAATCACCGTTACATGTGGTGGGGCCTTGCTTTCCTGGAGATGGCTGAACATTGCCTGCCCATAGGAAGTAGGGAATTAATTCCTTGTTTTGCTTTGTTTGTGTGCATGGCTTCTGCTCTTCCTGTTAAACTGTCTTCATCTCAGCTCCCAAATTCTCTGTCTTTTACCCATCCCATTCGCTCCCCGATCTGTCTGTAGGGGAGTGAGTGAGTGGCTGTGTGGGGCTTGGCTGCTGGCTGGGGTGACACCATGTTGTAAGTAAAAGTTAGCTTGAACTTTTTAGTGGTGCAGAATAGCAAGGTAAAGAGGGAAGCAATTTACTTCCCAAATTTCTTTGCTCTGAAGGCAATGAAACTTCAATGTGTTCTTGGTATTTGGAGACCAGGCTCAGGGATCATCTTGTTTGACTTTAGAGGTTTTCAACGTGGATGGCTACATGTGGATTCATCACTTTAGGCTCAGGCACGGGCCTTTGCAGGGTTTGATTCCTCAAGATTTCTTTAAAAGAAAGGTAAATCACACTTTCCAGTACTTAAATATTTCCACTGGCAACATAGACTACTGATAGCAAACAAAGAATGTGCATGTCCCTGTTGCACACAGTTATGAATGAACTGATAAATCCCACTCCCTGCTCTGGACAACTTAGCAGGGACTAAGCAGAAAAAGAAAAGTATTAATATTGGCAGGGAAAGCAGAGAGCTTTGCTGCAGGGGGAACAAGCAGTAATTCATAGAAATAGATCTGCAGGCCTCCTTTATTGGTACAACCACATGACAGATTATATTTAAGACTAAATAGAGACTGGGCACAATCAAGCCCTTAGCAAGGGAAATATCTTCCATACTGAATATGTTTTTCTATCCTCTCATGAATGTACCAATTATTTCCAACCTCTGTCTCACAATTTAGGTTAGAGTAATCATAAGATTTTTGCTGAAAATTGCATTAGTAATTTTATTAATTCTTTAGACATATTTTTATATGTTAAAATTTAAATTTATTATACTTACAGCAGTATTGCTTCCCTGGACATAAAGCATTTTGGGAACATTGTTCTCAAAAAATATTCTATCAGATTTATCATTCTAATGTTCTACATATGCTGGTATCTAGAGAACACTCTTTAAATACTTTTAGATGATCTTAAAGTGAAAATCTAAGATAGATAAACTAAGTGAAAAAAAAAAGAAACCCAAACCCTCAATTCAAACATATATATCAAATGGCCAGGAGCACATTATTTCTTTAAAATAAAATATCTTCCCCTTCTCTCTAAATCAAGTTGGAATTAATGTCTTCTGCTATCTTTTTTTTGCGTTGTAACAGTCAGGAAACAATTTATTTGATGCCACATGATGCAACTAAATTAGAAGACAGAAGGTCTGTGAAGCAAATGTTTTCCAAGGAGAATGTCTTTTCTCCCAAAAGTCCAGGGGGAGAAGCTATGGCATATTATCATCACCTTTCCAAACTACCCCCGTCTCCTTCCCTACACCAAATTCTCTCAAGGTTAATTTGAAATCGTATGAAACGCCATATTCATGGAGGGACCGGTTATCTTTTCGCGTGAAATAAAGAGCTGCTCTTCGGAATTTTTCCCTTTCATCACTCGGAAGCACCACAAAAGCCGGCACAGCTTACACCAGAGGGCAATAGCGAGCTGTAAATATTTTCCGTCTCACCCCTGCCTTTTCCGTGGAAGCTCTTCTCAGGCACTTTTAGGCTCCACTTCTCCCCTAACCATAGGCGGTCCTAGCAGTGTAAAATCTTGCACAATAGGACCAGATGCAGTGATGAGCTTTTTCCACTCTTCTCAGGATTTGGTGTATTTATAACAGATAGATGAAATTGGTGACTTTCATGACTCCATGAAGTTACTCACCGATTAGTCTGAACCCAACATTCAGGCTTTCCTGCAGCGCTAATACTCCTTCCTCTAAATCTGCACTCAGTCAGCTCTTTGGAGTAATGGCTCTTGCCAGAATTGATAATATCAAACAAGAGAGAGCAAGTATATAGTTTTAAATATATTGCTTCAGAATTCCTTTAAAGACAATTTAAACCCTCCTCTTCAGAGACCAAGGCATTATTATATGCAAATGTCATACCTTGCTTCTAGATGTACAAGTGCAGTACAAGTGGCAGAAAAGGTGAAAAGAGGTGAGTAAGTAAAAAGAAATATTTCAGGAAAATATAAGAGGGCAAAATTTATGTTTCTTTCTTAAAATTGTGTCGTAGTTTTCTAAATAAGCGATTTTTGCTTTAGAATTCCTAAGGAAACTGAGCGGCCCTTTCTGTGTTTTTAACTGTTCTGCGGCTTGAGTTGAATGACATTTCCAAATCTAAGTTTCAACTATTCCAGCTTTTTAAAAGTTTTGTATGACTATCAGGGGACTACAAGTAGAAACAACCCCTTTATTCATTTGACCTCTGACTTTTTGTCACATGGATTTTTTTCTGCTTACACTGGCTGCTGGAATTAAGCTTTTCTGACAAATTTAGGATGGAGGAAGAATTTTTTTCCTATCCATATTGCATGAGTGTAAAGATTTAGGGAACAAGTCATTATGACCTTATAAATGTACATTTTTACATACATCTAGAACATTTTTAAGTGCTAATAGGAGGTGATCCTCACGAGAAGGGAATATATTGGTATATTGGTAGTGCTTAAGGAGTGCTTGAGATATAATTTTACCCTAAGCTTTTCTTTGGTGTTGGTAAATCTTTGGGGCGGGGAGTGATGTTTTGGTTTTTTTGGTGGTGGTGGGTTTTTTTTCTCCCCATAATCAGAGGCATTGCACTTTAAAGGAGTTATTAAAGTTGTCTCCAAATAGCACTGAGGCACTGTCCCCAAACACCAGAGCAGGATGCCTGATCTGGTGATGACTACCTTCACTATTTTCTGCATGTAAGTTCCTACAAATGCCTGCCTAATAGTCCTTCACTTGGACCTATCCATGTGACCACAGTTGTTAGAGACACGCCCTGAGGTTATGAGCCTGTGACAAGACAAGGGTCCTAGCTGTCATTGTCTCTTTTGTTTTTGTGGTAGAGGACAGGATCTCTGAAGTTGTTGCTTAATTGACTTTTATATTTAATAGACTGCCTTCCATTACATCAGTCTGCCCCTCAGGCCCTGCAGAAGTCCTGATTGATTTCTAATAGCTTTTAAAGTTAATACTGTAGCCTCCTGCTATTTTTCAGTGCATTTGATTGGTGTTTTTCTGCATTGGCTTCCTAACACATACCCAGATAGTGAAATAGTTTGAGTGTTTCTGATTGGGAAACACTGCAGGGAGGGAGAGAAACACCCAATATTGTTTTTTTCATGACTTTTAATTGGAAATGTCAGAGAAAAACATTCCCACAAAGCTGCCTTGCATAAGTCATCAGCCCTGAGGACTAGGGACTAAGCCCTAGGATCTCATTAATGGGCTCGGAGGATCCAACATTTACAGACTTGTCCAGAAAAGTCTGCTTTTACTGTTGTTGCTTTTCATTAATTTGTGAAATCTTTGCAAACCACCTATGGTCCAGGTAAACTTCAACTATATTTCTACTTGAGACTGAAAGACTATCCCCCCTACCCGTGAAATTCCTGCCCATCTGGCCATGCAGCAGAAGCTTGAGGGCCACACTGTAAATGGCAACTCACCTGCTGGTACCTGGATTCTACCCCTACAGGGCCACGTAGAATTATAGAATCATTAACGTTAGAAAAAGCCTCTGCAGTCTCTGAGTCCAACCATTAATCTCATACTGCCAGATCCGCCACTAGACCTTGTCCCTAAGCGTGTTCCCAAGCACCACATCTACCTCCCAGCCTGGAGGAAGTATTAACAGCACACATCATGCCTGGGAGCTGGGAGTGGTGTGGAATGGGTGTATTTATCCAGTACAGGTGAAGCTTGCTAAGTGCTGACTGTCCCAGCAAGAAGAGAGGCGCAAACCAAAAGGGGCTGAGCTCAAGCTTGGTCTGACCCTGACATAGATCCAAAACAATCTGCGGATTTTGGGCTGAGAAACCAGCTCTTCATACAGACTGGCACCTTCCCGGTGCTGGCGGGAGTGAGGAGCAGATGTCCATACGGCAGCTGGCAAAGCTGCCTCGAGCTGCTCCCGGCCATGCTGATGCCAGGCTGCCCATGGCAGTGTTTGTGGCCGATGCTCTGTGCTTCAGTGAGGTCACCCAGCTGCAGCCTCCTGCTCACACTAGCTCTGTCCTGGCTCCTGCCCCATCCCGGCCTCACTGCAGGGCCAGGACTGCCTGCTGTCCCTGAGTAGCTCTCAGCTGCCAGCTGGAGACGGTGCTGAATGAGGCAGCGGTCAGGCACAGCCTCCTGGGCTGCTCTCCCCTCAGACTGCTGCAATTACCAGTTGTCTCCACCCTGATTAGAAAAGAAAACAGCTTTCCTCAGCCTGGCCTTCAGCCTAGAGTTTGTACATGCATCTTCTCTTAGCAACTGGTTTTTCTTCTGCTGATGGCACAGTCTCCAGTGAAATCTGTCTCATAGTAATGAGACGAAAACTCTGAAAACCTCAGCGACTCATGGCTCGCTTGGTGGATAGTTTTGCTGCTCTGTGTTTTCAAAACACAGTAAAATAATAATTATCCCTTGCTGCTCTCTTTGTGGTTCTTAAATAATACTGCCTTCATTTAGGGAAAATGGCATCTGTTGAACCCAAACCACATAGCCAGTTGGTGTCAGAGCCAACATTAGAGCTTGGGAGCTCTGGCTTTTGACCTCTTACTCCATCAGACCATTTAGCTTCCTTAGGAAGCTGAAAACTACCACTTATGAAGTATATGTGACGAGATGCATCAAGATCTTCAAGAGGGGAAACAGCAAAATTGTCCAAGAAACAAAACGATCTCTTCTGTGGCTGTGAAAATCAAATATCCAGGCAGTTGCACATCTGCACAGGGTTGGATTCACTATGGAGTTGATAAATGATGATATTGCCAGTTAGCACTTTTTAAAACAAACTGTTCATTAAGGTTTTGGCTGCATTTTCTCTGCATTTTTGTGCCTGTTTTCACATATTCATGTGAAAAGTTGTGCCACATTTTTATGCAGCCATATGCAAAATACCCCTGAATGACCTGAGGCCATCTGACAGGTGCCATATTTATGACAACACAACATTTTTAATAGAGATCACATATTACAGAGAGAGAGTCCTTCAAATATCACAAGTTGGTATCCTTCAGAACAAAGAATAAAATGCATGCTAGCCTTTTGTATACAATAATGCAGTCTGTTAGATTATGTTGCTTACTTAATTTTTCTGGGATTGTGATAATAAAAAAAAGAAATAACAACAAAAAAACCCCCAAAACAAAAACAAAACAAAAACAACAACCCCCCAAGCCTCATTTTATTGCAGCCTTATGTATGAAATTTTAAACCCACTACAGTAAGTAAACATGATTTTGAATCTTCTATGATGCACATAGATCAGTCTATTTCTGAAAGCAAAGAGTGAAAGGAAAGTCAGATGAAAGCAGCAGATCACAGAGGTCGTAAGCTTCTTAATTTCACTGGTAGCATATTCTTCTAAAAGAGAAGAATAAACTAAATTTATGTATGATAGCAAAAACCCTAAAATGCTTAATACGAGCTGCTTGTAAAGGATTCAAGCATAAGCAGAGCAGCATTTCAAAGCCTTTACATTTACGGCCAGCAGCGTGATCTTCCTTGTGATGACAAATTAGCCTTTAAAAGTCACACAATCAAAAGCATATCACTGAAACCTGGGCAAAGGTCAACAGGCCCTGAGTGGGAATCCTGCAGTGTTCCTGAAAGCATGGGATCATTTTCTCTGTGATTGTGCTGTAGCATGGACTGTGTGAAAGCATTATCCATTGCTGGTGGGGGTGTGTGACTGTAGGTGAGTGCATTGTGTGTGATAGAAGACTTGAGTGTTGCAAACCATGCATGGATTAAACATCAGAAGCATTCAATTTAATGCTTTTATTTCTTGGAGGCTGTGTTCTTAATCTTAGTAACAGTCGCCAGCTGCAGTTCTTCAGAGAGAAGCGTTGTAGACACAGGAGAAAAATAAAACAATGCAAGTGCCTTTCCACCCCCCTTCTCTGAAGACAGTTTTGTATCTTGGGACAGCTGAAAGGCCAAGCTTTAAGAGCATGGACATGCACTATCTTTTGTGGAATGTGTATGTGCTCTTCCTATGTATCACTGAGCAGGAAAGGGATGTTTTGCTCTTTCATCCATGCATAACTTGTCACCACTTACATACAAATTGCAAACATTTTTAAAGACAAATGCATGCCCAAAAGGATTTCCCATCCTTCAGAGTTCAAGGTGCCTGTTGTTAATTGACCCAAGTCCACTCTTTCAGTTGACAGGATTTTTCTTTTTCTGCTGTATGAAATGTAGATGGCATGCACCACCACAGAGCACATTAGTAATTCAGACAAAATGTTTTTACAAAAATCCAAATAATTAAATCTTATTTGATTGTGTGTCTGCTTGTAACTTGACGAAGTATATGTTCACAAACTGGCTGTAATAGTTTAGTTTACAACATAGGGCACAGGTAAGGTCTTATGCATGGTTTTTCTTGTTAAATTTCAGGTCTGGATGTTCTATTATTATTATTATTATTATTATTATTATTATTGTAATATATGATATGCAATCACACGTGTAACTGGAATTGGTCAGTCTGAAAAAAAGAAGTCTTAGGGGTGACTTAATTGTGGCTTTCCAGCACCTGAAGGAAACCCACAAGATGGAGAGAGACTGTTTACAAAAGCATGTAGTGACAGGACAAGAGGGAATTAATTAAAACTGAGAGGTTTAGTTTAAATATCGGGAAGAAATTCTTTACTTTGAGGGTGGTGAGACACTGGCACAGATTGCCAGAGAAATTGTGGATGCCCCATTCCTGGAACTAGTCAAGGCCAGGTTGGACAAGGCTTTGAGCAAGGTCTAGTGGAAGGTGTCCTTGCCCACATCAGGGGGTTTGGAACTAGGTGAGCTTTGAGGTCTCTTCCAACCCAAACCATTCTATGATTCTATACCTGTAGATAATTACATATGCACACGTCCATATGTTTCTTTGTGCTTGTATTTTAAAACATCCAAAATTGTTGCTAAACCTCAAGACTCAGATTCCTCTGCATGGATTTTAGTCACCGGATGCCTGTTTCCTGTGAGGTTTGTTATGTTCATGGAGTGATTCTTGGTCTAAGTCCTACCACATATTAGCATGGTTTGGGTGCTATAAGGGGGTACACATTTCAGCTGTAATTGTTGATCCGTGGTGCCTCTTTCTTTCCACTGTCTTTTGATTGAGGGCTAAGTGGTCTCATCAAGGAGGGCTGGAAACAATATGATGAAACAGATATGGCCATTTCAGAGGAGCAGTCTCCAGCTCAGTGGACACAGCCCCTATATGTCCCTCCCTTCCAAGATACACTTACTCGAACACCATAAATGTGGCAATGTCATCCCCTGCTGATATGCCAAGGCTGGGGTGCAGCAATATCACCTCTCTGCTGCCAGAAGAACCTTTACATCATTCCTCTAAAGTTATTCATTTCCCTCATAAGCGGCTGCACTGATGAAACAGCACAGATGGTGATGTTTGGATACAATGTTTCAAATTGTGTCTGTTTCTTAAGAACACTGTCTTGTAGTCACTTCCCATGATCTCTTGTTTTGATTTATTTTTCCCAGCAGTTATAACTGTTGTGTGTGGGTGTATAAACGCTAAACCAGATTCTTATTCAATGTCCCACAGAGAGAAAGTGGCCCTTCCAATTTGTGTGTTGCCACATACTGATGGAGGATAGAAAATAACCTTAACTCCTCTTTATCAAACATTTATTGATGATTATCTGAGGAGAACAGAATAAAAGAATCATAGAACCATAGCACATCCTGAATCGGAAGGGACCCACAAGGTTTAACAAATCCTCATTTGCTTCTCATAATTCAAGCCCTCTAGTTCTTTCATCATCTTTGTTAGCCTCCTTTGGACACATTCTAATGTTTTTGTATACTTTTTATATACTGAAGCCCCAAACTGTATTCAACGTGAGGCTACACCAATGCTGAATCTAATGGGACAATCACTATTTTTGTCCACTTAGCTGTACTATGCTTAATGCCTGCCATGATATGGTTGGCACTTTTGACTGCCAGGGCCCGTTTTTGACTCATATTGAGTTTGCAATCAACCAAAACCCCATATCCTTTTCTGCAGGGCTGCACTCCAGCCTTCTGTCTTCCAGTCTATATGTGCATCCAGGATGACACCACCCCAGGTACTGAATCTGGTATCTGTCCTTTTAGAGTTCATACACCTATTAAGATGTCTCTGTAAGACCTCTCTAACCTTGAGGAAATCAATGGATCCTCCTAATTAAGCATTGCTGGGAACCTATGTTGTGTGCACTCCTCTCCTATGTCCAGGTAATTGATACAAACAATGAAGAGAAGCAGCCCTAAAACTGAGCCCTGGCAAACCCCACTAGTGACTGACTGCCACCCTGATGCTTCCTCATTTACCACAACTATTTGGGCCTGGTCCTTCAGGCTATCATTTACCCATTGGATTATATATATGTCTAGCGGTATGTTGGATATTTTGTCCAGTGGATACTGGGAGAGACAGAATCAAAATTTTTTATAAAAACACAAACAACCCCCCCTTATTTTCCCTCTTCCCTTTGTCCACAGGAGAAAAGGTCATATTGAAAGGAGGCTGCAGTGCACTTCTGTTGCATGTCTCTGCTTCAAGGGAGCGTATGACTTCATATACTCTGTTTCTGGAGTATTTCAGCACAGTGTTCAGTACAGTATGCACAGAAATATATACATACACAGGAGCCTTCTGCTTCCTGCTGGCATGGCAGTCTTCTTTTGTTTAAACTTTGTAGAGACTGAGTCTATTTGTTGCTGAGTTCATGCATTTTACTTTTGAGAATTACAGCAATTTCAGTGGCTAATAGATTAAAGTGCGAGAGACAATAATCAGGCCTGACTAATGACAGAAGGCCAGTACAAGCACACATTGGAGTTGTGTCAGAAAAATTAGGAAGCTTATGTGGGTGTGAAAATACAACCTTTGAACTCACTGAGAGTCAGATCTGCCCAGAATTAAACTCAGAGGTATGTTCTGAAAATGTTCCCTTGCCATGTTTGCAAATACAGCATACTTGTGTAACAGGGTGATGGGTTTGCAAGGCAAGGTTTTGGCAGCAAGATGACTAGCAAGGGGTGGCTTCCGTGGGAAAAACTAGAAGCTTCCCCTGTGTCTGACAGAGCCAGTGCCAGCTGGCTTCAAGATGAATGTGTTGCTGGCCAAGCCCTTCAGCAGTGGCAATAGTGCCTTTGGGGTAATGCATTTAAGAAGTGGGGAAAACTGCTGTGTGACATCAGCAAGCAAAGTGAAAATATGTGAGAGAAACAGCCCTGCAGACACCACGGTCAGCGAAGAAGAAGGGGAAGAGGTGCTACAGACACCAGAGAAGACATTCTCCTGTGGTCTGTGGAAAGACCATAGTGAAGCAGGCTCTTCCCCTGCGGTTGGGGATCCCACTCTGGAGCTGATGGATATCCAAAGGAGGCTGTGATCCTGTGGGAAGCCCAAGCAGGAGCAGGTTTGCTGGCAGGTATGAAGCAAACTCCAAACAGGGCAGATTTGCAGCAGAATTGTATGTATGTGTGAGTTTTTACTGAGACTGTAAATTAGAAGAGATTAAAGGCTGCTAGAGAGGTATGAGTCCTCAGCAAAAGAAGCTGGGTGGCCATTTGGCCATGATCCCTTCTCTTACTCTGACGGGAATTTCAGAAGGTGCATGGCCCAGGGTCCTGGCAAAATTTTTGTACCAAGGACTTGATGTATGTTGTATACCAATCCAGATGAAAGTCAATTACTGCTGGGCTGTTTGGATCAAAATGGAAAGGTAGCTACCCTGGGTGACAAAGATCGAAAGGTAGAACTCTGAATGGGAAAAAGACTCCAGACTTCAGTGTGACTGTCTTCTTGCCCTTGCTTAAAGTTGCCATGGCAAGGAAACAGACTGAATGGGAAAAAAAAAAACTAAGCAGAATGTTTGAACAGTTCTCATCCTGACTGTTACCAATGTCTCTTTTACTAAATATTCATATCTCTGGATGCACATCTCCATATCCCCTAGCCAAATGTTCTGTGAGATAGCATTGTTACTCAGATTAGAGAAAGGTCATTAGATGAAAACTCCACAGGTCAGTGTATTTGTTCTTGTTTTCTTTTATTTTCTTTATGTATTTTGTAGGGCAGTAGGATTTCACTCACAATGTTCTATGTATAATAATCTCTCTGTGGACTCTATGTATATCTGCACCACTTACTAGCAAAAAACTCACTTCGTCTCTACAATGATAAACTGGTACAGTGTCCTGTAGTTCTTAAATTGTAAAGAGGTACTGAAAGGGTTAAATACTTCCTGAAGAGGTAGTAATATTTGCACTTCCAGAAGGTCTTCCTGACCTATCCTCATTCTATACTGATGAGATTGTCTGGTAAAGAGAGGTCAGCATTATCAGGCACTTTTTTTTTTTTGCATGGATATTGAATGTATACATGATATTTAAGTTCTGCCATGCACAGAGGTAAATTTGCACAGGGGACTTTCTGCTTGAAAAGAACGTGAGGAATGTGCACCTAGGGGGTCACAAATAATTTGTCTATGGAAGTGTAATTTTTTGTTTATGCCTCAATTTTTTGCAGTTGCGTAATGTGTTGACAGAAATGTAAGAACTTTATATGAACTTAAAGTATATTTTACATTGGATTGGCAGATGCGATTGATCTTAAGTAATTTTATCTCATTAGCAGACATTGCAGGCCAAACATAAAGATTTTTTTCTCCCTTTTCGCATCAGGCTGCTTTGGTTTCCTCTCAATGTATTCAACCTTTAGAAATGTTTATGTATTTTTAACAGGTGTCTGCAAAAAAAAGTTTAAATAAACAACTTCTGACTCTGTAACTAATGGTTTCAACTTTGGTTCTTTTGTGACTTAAAAACAATGTTTATTTAGAAAATGCCTTCAGGAAGGATACATTTTGGGATTTATTATATGTCACAGATTAAATTATTTCTTGTTTATTCTCTTCACTTAAAATTCATAATTAATATTTCAAAGGGTGTTTAGTAGTTACATTTGATTCTTTACTTAATTTTAACAGTAATTTAAAGTGATCTTAGTGAGACTTAGCCTTAGTACTCTCTGAGCACAACCCATAAACCAGGTTAAATGTTTGAGTCAGGGAGCTTTAAAGCTGCTTTTAAATCCCAAACACTGGCAAAAATTACATTTTATCTAGGGCAGCAGTAGCTTGTCACCCACCGATAATTAATGACACAAGAGCAACAGCTTTAAACAACCACATATCAGGAATTTTTAAAGGCATATCCGTGTCAATAGTCAGAGTTTTAAGACTTGTAAGGTTTTATTTTTTTCTAGAAAGAATAATATACTTTATCTTCGCTTTATATTTTTCTAAACAAAAAATGTTTTGCAGTCATTTTCCACACAATGTTTGCATAGTCGATTCTTTCTTCCTAGTAGTAAAGCCTGCCACTTGTCTTTATTGGATTGTATCTTAGATTTTCAGGCCACTTCTCCAACTTTTCAGTGTAATTCTGAATTCTAATGCCATCCTCTAATGCGCTTGCTGGCTGAAAGCAACACTTTCTAGCCTGGGGTCCTCCTTCAATCTTATAAAAGTACTGCCTATTCTCATTTAGGTCATTAACAAAAACACAAATGGAGAGCATCTTACACCCTTTGGCTTTGTGTTGAAACAGAAACAAGCAAAGAAAATGTCATTCCACCAAATCCTCCTGTTGTATAAATTCGGTATTGAGATGCAAAGATGCTCTCCTTTATGTGCAGTAGTCCTGAGTCATCTGGTATCCATGTCTGTGTACTGCTAAATAAAGCTGTGCCAGACTAGGCTATTGTGCAATCTCTGCCCATAAAATGTAATTGTTTTTTATGCATGCTGACTAGTAGCCTTAAAGATAATACACGAATGCAATTTAGAAGTTAGTGTGAGCCATGGACCACACCCAACAGGCAGCTGCCTCTTTTGGTGGGAAATTTTCCCTGTATGTATTGTTAGTCATGCCATGTCACTTACCCTTGGGGTTACTGTCAGAGCCCTGGTCTTTAAGCCTTTATACTTGCTAGCTCTTTTCAAAAAGGAAGTGCTCGGTTCCAGATGGGGCTAGAAATAGCTGCTTGGAAGAGACTAAACGCTAAAAATGTTGTTTCCTTTCAGGCTGGAGCCGTAAGAAAATGCAAAAGCAACTGGTGTGAGAGCCTAATTGCACATAAAGCTGTCAATATCCTTCCTTTGTCAGTAACAGAGAAGCTTCCATTCACATCAGATCGGTTACACAATTGAATGAAAACTGTAGATATGAAGTCATGTGATTTGAGGCATTTTTTTTCACAATGAAATGGACTATCATCCTGCAAATGTCACATGTGACACAACTTTCTGCATTAAATTGGGAAGAACAGCTTCATATCTGAGGTCTGTTATGTGCAGTCTTTGAAAAGGATAATCACTGTGCCTGAGTGGGGGCTGGCTTTTAAAGTAAGAGAACCTATATACTATGGGCTCAGTGGCACTGTGGGACATTAGTTCATACTGGCTAAGCATCCTAAAGCTTTAAACCTTAAATGCAACATATTTTTCATGTTATTATTTTCTCACAATTTATGCAAAATATTAAAAAAAAAGTATTGCTGGTTTAATTTGTAATGAACCTCTGGCATGTTGAAAGTATTTTCTGTGGTGGAAATGCCTTTACACCCGGGGGAAAAAAATAGTGAAAACAGGTATTTAACAGTAGGTTTTACCAAATTTACCAAGACCAGTTCTATTTATCTGTTTTTTAGACCATATCACAAATTAATATTTAGATGTTACTGTTTAAGACAGTAATTGAGTATCAGATATGAAATTTTTATTCTCTGACTTGAAAAAATCTCCTCAGAACATGAAAAATGCTGTTAACATCCTCATTCTTTCCACAGAATTGATTTTTTTTTGGTCTTGCAAGGGCAGCCCATTGTGTGCAAAGTTCACAGACTTCAGGACCTCAACGAAAACTGAGCACTAATTAGCTCAAAGAGAAACCTTTTTGCCTGTAATACCACAGGACTTATAAAGTAACCCTCATTCTCAAGATTTTAGTAAGATTAAGTTAGTATTCTAGTGTTTTATAAAAGCTTTAAATTATTTTTGGTGCAGATTTAGAAGTCATGTTATCTCCTTGAAAAATAGAACGTAAGAGAAAAGAGATCTCCTGCTAACGTAAGAGAACAGGGGCTAAGTGACTTAAAATAAATTCACACTTGTGACTTAGATCACATTTGGGACATGACAGCTACATCTATGTTTCTAAAGGCACCAGACCTAGAGACATTCCAAGTCCAGATGGTGCCCAGTGGCTTGTGCCCACACTGCTTAGTGTGTGCTCACCCTCCATGGAGCAGATTGCCTGTACTTACACTAGATAAAACACTGCATGATCTTGTTTCTCTTCTGTCCCCTTATTATATCCCCCTGTCCTGAAGACACAGCTAATTCTGGATGTTGTTTTTCATCTGTAAAGGCCTGAAACAATATGAGGACTGTACTCTTCACAGTAGTACTATGCTATAGGATGAGACTAGAGATAAACCAAGTACACACTACAGTCTGTCATGAGGTAATGGGGAATATTTGAGGATATAATGCCTACTGGGGTAGAGGCATGGAAGAGAGGCAGAGTTCAGAGGTTTGACTTTGGGGAGGGGTCTCTAGGATCAAGTCTTGTTTAAACCATTTTTCATCTTGAAGAGAAGTAATTGGTACACTGCAAAACAGAATCAGCAGAAAACTAATCATTCTTCAGTGTGGGCAGTCTAAGGTCCAGCTCAGTACAGCACCTCACAAAATGTTTTAGTATAGAAGCACATCCAATTAAACCGTATTTCCAAAGCTACTGAGAAAAAATAATATGCTCTACATTTATTTGGACCTCTGACTTGCTTTCCTTATTGATATTTATTATCTTAAACAAAGAACAAGAAATTTAGTAGAATTCATCCTGTTGGGTTTCATAGGTACCCAAAACATCCCTGCCAATCTCAATCAGCAGCATTGCCCAATTCTAATGTACAAGTCTGTAGTGTACATGTCAAGATCCTCTGCAGGAAGGTGAACTTGAATTCAGAGACAGAACTTCACTTGTTTCCCTGTCTTGGATAAATGACAAACATTTTGAAAATTTTACTGAAAGGAATACATCTGTTCATTCTGGTTTTCCCAGCTTTCTTCTGAAAAATAATTTATTTACAAATACAAACTCACTCTGTGTTCTGAGGAAACAGGATGCAAGCTAGCAAAAACAATAGCTCAGATCTCTTTGGAAACACCCGTGCAAGTTTTCCCTCAGGCAGCTCTCTGCTCTGAATGCACTTTGAGGGTGTCTGTCTGTCTTCTGTCTTTGTATAGTCTAGGTAACCTAAACACCCAGTTTGAGCATTTAGGTCATTGTTTCCATTTCCCCGTCATTTGAAGGTGTTCACTAACCACTAAGGGACATCTCTGTTGTCCTTTTCTGTCCTGGTTCTGGTGTGGGTTAACCTTGGCAGGCAGCTGAGCCCCTCATAGCTGCTGACTCACTCCCCTCTCCAACAGGATGGGGAAGAGAATCAGAAGGGTAACAGTGAGAAAACTCACTAGTTTAGACAAAGAGTAATAGGTAAAAATAAAAGTGCACACAGAAGCAAAGCAGAACAACCAAATCATTCACCACTTTTTTATTTTTGATACATTTTTTTAGTTTAGTTTGGTTTTGTGGGGGACTATTTCTTTGTTTTTGTGGCTTTTTTTTTTGGTAAGGTATGATTTGGTGAACTCTTAGGTTCCAGGACATGAAAGCAAGTACTCTTAAAACCTGCCTGTAATTAGTTTCATACACGTTATACCACGTCATAAAATTCACTAAGATTAATTTAATAATTTTTGGACTTAGTTGACTTTTTATGTATAAACCCCACATAATTGTGAATATTCATTTTAAGATACATTGATTTGGATGGACTGGAGAATGGAGCATGTAAAAAATCCTGTTTACTACTTCTCCTAAAATCTTTCTATCTTTCCAATTTCAATTTTTGCTCATCATTAATCTAAGTTTTAAGATTAACATTAACATCTTTTCATCACACCTAGTTTGCCATGATCATTTGAAAGGATCCTTTCTGTGATTATCAGATTTATTTTCCATTAATATCCAGTTGTTTGTTCCTATTAAATGCGAATGCATAGAGAACATTTGGGAAGCTATTATAATCTAGTAAGGTGTAAAGACTCTGTTATAGTCCCTCATTAGCCTGCTAATAACTCTACTTTGTCAAGCAGAAACTCAGTTTCTCTACTAGCAGAAACTAAGTTTAACAGATACACAGTGTTTTCTATAGAATCTCCCCATACCGAATGAGTTTCAATCACTCTAAAAACAAGTTTTACTGCTTTTAAAATTCCTTATCAGCAGTTTTTTAAATTTCCTAAATCACTCAGGATAATAGTCTATCATAAGTTAATAATTTATAATTCAAAAGTAACATCTTCCAGTTTGACTTTAAAAGATACATTAAGTGCAAGATATTTGTTTGCCAAAGAGAGTTTTATCTACATAAGTGCAAGAAACCCCTGTAAACTGTGTACCCTTGGGAAGAACATCCCATTCCAGACTACAGAGCAATTCATCAGAACTGAAAACACTGTTTGCAGATTCTGTCTTGCATAGTTTCAGATGATGACTCCTTTCATAATTTTTAACCATCCCCTGCCTTACTAATTGTGTGTTCAGAAATAAACTCACGTATAACCACAAAAGTGAAATGGAACTAAACGGTGCCAGAGCAATGCAAACATTCTCCCCAGTTACAACAAATAATACTCCCTAAAACAAAAGCATTAAAATCTATTGGTCCTAGACTTGTTCAACCCAATCTGTGGTGTGCTTCATTTGGTGGAACAAATGCCCTCACGAATGCAACGTGGGTGCAATTAAATGAGTGCTGTGCACTAAAATGAGCTCGCTCAGGGAATTTGTAAAGAATAGAAATAGCCACTAAACAGTAGGACAATATTTTTCGGTTTTTTTCTGACTGCTGATTCCTGATCCTCTAAGGAATCCTACAGACTGCCTTCAAAAGATGAACCCACAGACTAATATTTGTAACTTTCACTTGCTGCTAAAAAGATTAGACTCAATAAAGGCGTTGGTTTAATGGCCTATACAGTTTTCCAGCTAGCCTGTTCCTCTAACACTGAAGCTAAAACCCCTTTTCTGCCTCTGTTTCATGTGAGCTAACAGCTACTTACCTTTCTGGTTTTGATCAAGTCAGTTATTTGATTAACATAATTTCATCTCACTTGGAACAGTTACTCTTTTTTTTTTTCACTTTTCAGATCTGATGAACACCAAAGCACTCTTGAGTCCAAAAGCTTGCCTCTCTGTTTTCCTCTGTGTTTGTTGTCCCAATAGAAGATATCTGTTCTTCCCAGGACTACTTTCAAACTAAAGACTAAGGTCTTGAGAACAAAATGGTGAAGTAACAGCCAAAAATAACTGAAGGGTCCTATTGTCACAAGGCTCAGACCTTTTCTTTCTACTAAAGGAAAGAAAAGAGAAAGGTTTATTCTTGAGAGTCAGGTTATTTTGCTGTGATTTCTTGCTTACTTGACCTAATCAGAATGCCTAGTGGCAAGCACTGTCAGCTGAGGCAGTAAGTTAAACAGCTGAGACCTTCACTGTCTGGCAGTGTTCATCCTCAGTAGGGGCTTCTGGTTTTACAGGCCTGGAGGGTAAGTTCCAGCACTTGAGAAACAGTTCGATAGAATCTCTGGAGACAACAAGTTAATGACCAAAGATTTTAATGGTCTACAACAATTGATGAGTGTAAATTTCAGCTCTGTGGGACTTATCTGAGAGAAACTGATGAAAAGATACTATGTGAAGGTAGCTGTTCCAGAGATAATGTCCATTAGGCATTGCACTGTGTTTGAACTTGAAGAGGAAAGCAAGGCTGTAAAATCACAGTGTTCCTCAGGATGCAGCCAAGAATAAGAAATATTTATAGACTGCTTAGGTAGCTTTAGATCAGATGATGCTGAAGAGCGTTTTTCAAATGGTTGCTGGAGGTGAGTTTGTCCCAGTGGAAATTTCAGACCAGCAATGTTAATAATTTTTGTGTGTTCCAGCTGCAGTGTCCTTTCTGATAAGGTACTGAAAGATGGTGATGGATCTGTGAGTTATAATGCTGTGTTGGGTTTGCTTCTCACAGAAGCCACTTCTGTAATCTTCCCCTGCTACCAAAGCTCGGCCATGCAAACCCAATACAAATGCCTACAGATATGAGCTGAAATCGACTTTATTGCATTACTGTCAGGAGAAAACAAAAGAGACTGTGAAAGCTGCTAGTATGTCTCTCTTGCTAAAACTAGTTAAAGGGTTAACCCAGATTGTGGTAGCTTGTCTAACTCAGCAGGTCAAACTTCCTCTACTTACTCCTTTTGCAAATTATGTTTAGTCGCATACTTAAATCTTCTGCTTTGAAGTGTAGAGTGTAAAATAAGGGTGTCCTTTCAACAGCAATCCTAATTCTCATTGGTTTAGCTGTGCCAGCTCTTTACATGGCAATACTGTTTATCAGAGAAACCTATTATTACAGTATTTGAGAGACTACTGTAGGCAGAGGCTTTTTCTTCCCTTTCTCTGAAGGAAAAAAAGCTTTAGTGGACTGAATATGTTACTGTTGCTGCACTTGTCAGAGCCATTTTTCGTTAAAGACACCAATATGAAGGTATACAAAGCAGAGAGGGGAAAAACGTAAAGGCAGAAAATTATTTCTGTCTTCCTGGTGTTGAATGATACTTGCAGCTTTCCTCCTGCAGATTTACAGTTTTACATCCTGTTCTTTGCCATGCTGGCAAGATCAAACCTGGAACGAGACTGTTAAAGACATTGTTTCCAGCTGCCTCTCTGGTCACAGTCTCACAGCAATGCTGGAAAATACACAGTTAGGGATATCTAAACCACGTAATTGTTGAAAAAGGAGAAATATCAAGGAGGAAATATAAAAGAAAAAAAGGAGTGTCACTGCACTTAGTTGTCATTTGGGTATATTTTTGGGGTTTTTTTTAAAGTTTTTTTCTAAGTTCATATCTAGGAATTAGAATGCTGACCTAATGCTGTCATAATGCATTTGAAAAGATAGCATTCATAGTTGCCATGATAATAAGACTTCTTTAGGGCCAGTTATCCTCTGTTATAATTATAAATTAATGTCTCTAGCAAAGTATTTTAAGGGAATTTTCCCATTCTGTTTGGTTTTCCCTAGGGTTATTTTGTTAGTTTCATTTTAAACAGCACTTAAAACACTACTAAGGAGGTTTGGTAATCTCTGTGCCTATTTATCTTACTTTAAAATTTGATTGAATCATGGTTGTTGGAAAAAATGAGGAAACCTTTTTTTTGGACTAGTCCAGCATCTCTTCCTGTAATTGTTGCTGTCTTTCATAAGTAATTTCCATGGAAGTTTAAACTGACCAGCTTTGCATATTTATAAATAAAATTTGTTGAGCATGAGTGATCCCAATTAACTTTCATCCGTTCTTTTTTTTTCCCCAGGTGAAGCTGTTTGCAAATTCAAATTCCTTCCCCCGTAACATGTTAGCATCCACAGTGCAGAAAAGAATAAGGGCAGTGTTCTGGAAACAGTTGCTCAGGGTAGCCTCTGGAAAGGGAAATCCCACCACAATGAGCTGCTGGAATTCTCTGAAGGTGCCTCTAAGCATAGGAAGAAACAACAACCAGTCGGTCTTTTTTTTTAATCTTCCTGAAAATTGTGAAAAGTGGATAAAGTGAATGCAGACCTGTTTTTTGTAAAATCTATTAATAATTAATCTAGTGTTAATCAGGGACAATTTTGAAACAATAAGAGGTCAGTCTCAGCTAAGTAAAAGGAAGGCCATGTTAAATAAAAACATACAGTAGAATCAGGTTTGCTTGTTTTTGTTATTTCCTAAATGGTAAACAGTCCTGGGTTTTTTTTTTCTCTCTCCTCCCTGAATAAAGAATTTGCAGGTCTAGGCAAGTCTACTTGGCAGCAAGTGTTCAGTCATGCTTGTAATGATAGTTCTAATCACAATTCATGAGGTATCATGCATTCAGATACGATTCATACAACAAGGAAATATTCTGAAAAGAAGCAAAAATAAATTAAATGGGGCCTGGTATTCTAAAGGTTGAAGAAATGAATAGACTTGGGGTCATTTCCCTTGTATTCACAGGAGAGTTTTTAGAGGACATGCATGTAGCTTTGGGAGAGAGCCCATCTAGGGGGGCAGAGGAATCGAAACTGTTGAAGCAAGGAGCTTTCACACCATGTAACAGATTTTTCTATATTCTGACTGTCTGTTTATACCAACCCTACTTCCTTGTCCTGGCCCTGGATACTTTATTAGGTATTAAGAAGTAAGGAACTAATGGTTGTGGAGATGGCGCTACTTGTGTACTGTACTTCTTTCACCTTTCTGTTTTGTGTTTTGTAAAATTACCAACCATTTGAAGTGAGGAGATTGTACTGTGTTTAGTGTTCAGCAGGGTGTGCTCTCACTCCTGTCTGGCCTATGGGTAAGAAGTATGGTGGGTCATTAAAAAATTATATTTGTCCTCTCCAGTCATTCCTAAAAATTGCACACTTTGAAAGACAGCGGTAGTTTGGTCACTGAACATCAGATATGTAATGCAGATTCTTGAGTTTACTAAATGCACGAGTGTACATGCTCTTGAGAAAGATATGATCAGCTTCCCTCTCTGTCTGAGATATTTAACTTCACGTGTTTGGATGCAGCTACTTCTGTTTCCCTCTACTAATACTATAGCGACGTACAGACGGATAGCTTGAAAGTCACATACAGGGATGGAAAAACATTTCAGTGCCTGCAGAATGTTACTTCTGTCCCTCATTCTGTACTGATGACAGGAGACATTATGTTTTAGTTCTAGTCTTGCAGAATATCCCTTGTGCTATGTGCTTGGTCCATTGCTTTTCTTGCTGGAGCTCCTTCAGGCCTTTTAAATAGTGTTCTTACCAGCAGAGAGAACAAACTTTAGGAGTTACTTAAGGAGCAAAGTATTTCAAACCTGATATTTGGCTTTTTGGTTAGTTTTGTTGGTACAATGCTGTTAGAAAAGATTGTGCCTTCTCAGTTTTGATATGTTTAAAATTTTATTTAGTATCTTAAGTAATATACCTCACTGACAGTCAATAGATTTGCTAAGCCATTAAAGGAAATGAAAATTCAAGTGTTTTTTCCTGCTTCCAAAAAGAGGATGATCCTGGTAATTTAATTTTTTTCATGGTACGTGGTATTTCACTTTTTCTCTTTAATAAAATCTCTGTATGAACACTTTAAAAAAAAAATATTTAAGAGGCTCATTGTCCTGGGATGACACATGGCCCAACACATGCAAGAATCACGGCTGTGGAAACACGTCTGCAGAAAGTGGAAGATAAGATGGAGGAGAATCACCAGGAACTCAAGAAGGAGATTAGAGAGAACTTCTTCCAAATTTGTCTCAAACCAAGACACCCATATACACTAATGCACATAATTTTCTAAATAACAGCAAAGCTAGATACTGCAATACAAAGCTGTGTTTTGGTTGAAGAATACAATCCTTTTGTAATGATAGTACTTAGGTTTCCAGCAACACATCAAAGTAATTTAAAAATAGCACGTCTGTACTTACTTGATACAAAATGATACCTTCTAAACAACATGAAATCTTTCAGGGAGATATATCCCTAATATCTATAAAACCAGTGGACTGGAAAATATTTTTCATGACTATATTAAGTATACAAAAGTGAAATGTGAAAAAATAAGCTCATTTCACAAAAAGTAAAAAGAAAATAGAAAAGTTAGGGATATACACAGTTATTGAGCTGTTGATTACAGAACATTTCAAATGCAAAGTCCCACCAGTTTCCCTCTTCATTTTTCTAATTTGCTTCTCCCAAAATAGCAAAACCAGACAAACTTATTCCGGGTAAAAATACACTAAATTCCGTACCAAAATCAAAAGATTTTTCAAAATGTTGCATTTAACTAACAGCTTTGGGGTACTCTATACGTAGATACTTTGGTATTACAAAGAAATCTGTGTAAAATGACTTAGTTTAAAAAAAAATAACAGAGATGGCATATTTCATTGGAGTATTTTTCCTGGGACAAGACAACCTCCCCAAATATATGTTTTTATGAGTAAAAATATTTTTTTGCTATAGAATTTAAATTCTCTCAGAAGAATCATCAGAAGGGTCTTCTGAGGCTTATGTGCAAAACATATTTTGTCAAGAGACTGAAAACCTATTCTGTGTCAGTCTACCTAGCTTTCATTGGACTATGAAGATGAGAAGGTTGTCTCAAAACTAGACAGGTGTCTGTCAGAAACTCAGTCTCCCTCAAAATATGCTAACAGGCACCTCGAAAGTAAGATTCTAGCAGGGTTGGAGGAGGAGAAATAAGAAAAGATAATTATCCTCTGTTATCTTTGAAATTTTTTTTAATCAAGAGGGTTAAATTTATCCTACCTAGCTGAAAGCAATAAATGAGAACCTGACTGCCAAAACTTCATTGTAATCACTGAAGAGATAACAGCCATCTTAAAGAGACTGATTAACATCTAAAATCTATTCAGTTTTAGGGGCTTTTTTGGAAGTATCTGCCACTTTTAGATGAACTGCAGAGGGACTCAAGGTTTATCTGTATTCAAAAGCAGGATAAGACTATTTTCTCCCTGCATATTAAGACATGCTTTCGATGGTGTGTTACTTCCCCTTCAAGTTCCCCTTCAGAAGCCCAGCAGCCTAATGGATGGAGGTTCTTGGCTTTATGGGAGAAGAAAGTTGATGTGACCCTGCTGATAGCACTCTGTTCAGGGGGATTTCTCTATGCCCCAGGATGTGAACTTGGGTACATCCTATGCTGCTCTCAGCTGAAATGTGGAGTAGTAGCTGTGGTTTGGGCTTTCAATTATCCACCGGTGGCTATGCAGAAAACAGGACAAGATCATGCAAATTCAACACATTTTAAGATTCACTGGAGAGAGTTGTAATTCTGAAGTATTACACAGTTGACTCAACACATAACAACTTAAAAAATAGTACCTGGAAAAACTCTGCCCCTCTGGACAGAAGATACAAGGGGCATTGATTCCTTTGCCTAATTGGAGTTGACTGGTGACACTGGAGATGTACAACTTGCAGTATCTATCCTGGTTGCTGCTAGTCCAGACCTGGGGGCTCAGATCACACCTTGGTCCTGTGTCTTTTCTCGTGATTCCTATGTCTTGTATACCCTAAAGTATGTCAGATCTGATGACATGCCATTGCTCATATTTAAGTAATACAATTGTGCTGAAGTGGCTGGTCTGCTGAATATACTGACTAAAATTGCCTTTGACTTTAATTGAATCTTAAACACCTACCTCACCTGTAGATAACTATATTTCTAGCTGAATGCTGAATCCAATTTGTCGTACTGAATAAAAGATAAATAATTCTGCGTAGCTAATTAAGAGCACCATGAGTGTGTTGGTTAAGTAATCTGTTGACAGACAGCTTGGGCAAACTGAATTTTCCATATACCTGGCCTGCTTGAATAGAAGCAAAGATACTCCCTTTTCTGATTAGAAGTGAACACTTGGAAAGAAGGGGTGGGATTGATAATACAGCAAGATTTTTAAAAAGATCCAGAACATTATATATGCATTTATAATCTAAAAAACTTTGTATTATCAAAAGTCAACATAAATTAAAAGATTTTTTCTTTTTTTAATCCTGATTTTTAATAATTAAAGTTGCAACAGGTATTCAGAACAGTATAGTGGGAGTGTAATGTTGAGATCTATACTTGAGACATATTCATTCAGCTGACTTTATTTAAAAGACCTCATGGACAACATTATTTCCATTTTAATGATCAAAAAACAACTGTATTTTAGCAATATTTATAAAGATATTAGTACTGCAGCCTTTCTTTCTCAGTATACTTGAAGAAATTTTAAGGAACTTCTCAGGTTCATAATAGAGGGGAAAAAACCCATGACAATAAAGTCCAAATCTTCACTATTTCTAGTCTAATTTATTTTTTTATGAATTCAAATGATGTGTGAAATAGAATACAGACTGTCTTGAAAAGGTGAAGTTATGAACTATGACTATGCAAGCAGAAAAAGCAACCAGCTTCCAAAGAATATTCAGGGAAATATCTGAAATATGTCTGTTATCCTTGCAAATTCAGGATTGGACTTTGAATAGGTTGAAGATTTGTAGATTCCTACAAGCTGTGGGAAGAAGTAAAGCTTAATGATCTGATAAAAGTTCACATTGTAACTATTCAAAACTTTTCTGTTGTTAGTTCTCCTTACTCCTTTAAAATACTTTTTATGGGAGAAGCTCTCTATAAATGAGCAGGAATCCACAGAGATAATGGGATCTGCTGTCATGGAAGAGTTCACAAACCAGGGTCAGAGATGCTTATGAAAGTTTACTGGAACAGTGCTGTTAACTAAATCAATATTCACTCTTCATTAATACGATATGCACCTCTACAGCAATTGTTTGTCTCTGGGAGTATTGATTTGTTACCACTCAACCCCTCATTTTTTTGTGTTTCTCTATGATAGGAATATTTATGCCTCTCACTTAGTCCATTGCTTTGTAGTTAGAAAAACACAAATACAGTGAAAGATACATGGTTTGGTGGCTACAAGACACATGCTATCACCTTATTCCACTCAGTCAGGAGTCCCCTGTAATACTGCTGGTTACAAAGAGGAATCCAAGTCTTTCTGAAAATCATTGCTGGGAACACTTCAGCAATTTTATAAATCAAATATGTTTCATTAGAAGATGAAACAGTAGCTTGCATTCCAAGCATTTATATTGTTGGTAAAGCTGTCATCCCTGGGTTATTGTAAACATCCATTACTGAGGATAATGGGGAAGTTATATGCATTCTGTTTGGTTGCAGGTACCATGAGCTCTCCTCCGTTCACCACTTGCTTTCCTCCGTTCATTGAGGTAATTCAAACCAGGCTCTCTGTGTGTGCGTATTTGTGCAAGTGAGGGAGAAAGCCTGAATGGACCGTAAGAGTGGTGTCAAAGAATTATCAAGGCTTTTATGGGAAGAAAAGAAAATCTCATCTTGCAGAGTGGTATAATCCTTTGTGTAGTCTCCATGCCTTAAGTTAACAAGCTTAAAACTTCCAAAGTTTGATGTAAAAGGAAAAAAAAAAACCACTGGTTTTTTTTTAGCTGTACTCATTTCTGCCAGTATGTGTTTCTGACAAATCCTAGCTATGTGGGAGTGGTTAGGGGTGAATGGATTATGAGCTCTCTATTAGAAAGCAACACAGCACAGCCTGTGTCTTCCAGCAAAACCAGGTTCAGCTGTGCTGGGTGTAGCTGTCAAAAGATGTCAAAGAGTAAGGCGTAAGGAAGGGAAATGTGCATGTTGGGTCTCTCTTGCAGCTTCCTTGAGCTCTGCATGATGTACAATTTTTGACAAGCCTGTTTAAAAGGGGCTGATTTTGGACATGTTCTCTGAGAGACAGCAGATTTACAGGTACCCCTCAGAGGGAGAACAGCATAGGCCCACTTGGAAAAAGTGAAGAAAGCTGGCAAAGCCTGTTACTTGAGGGATGCATTCCGGATGGACATACAGAGTCTAAAGTGCAGTTTGCTCTGAGGCTTGCTTTGGCTAGCACAAATATTCAGTGCAGACATAAGTAAAGTCATAAGAAAAACAGGACAACCAGTGATATGAATATTAATATTTTGCTCATTGGCTTTACCATTGCATTTTTTTAGGTTTTGGGTTGTTTTTTTTGTTTTGGGGGTTTCTTGGCTGTTTACCTCTGAACTGACCTAGGATAAATATTGCCACATTCTCTCTTTCTTATTGGAACAATGTAGTTTATATGACTTGTGAGACAAACTTAGACTCCCTTTAATGAAAGAGGATCGGAAGAATGACCTTTATATGCCACAAGAGAAAGTGATCACATCCCTTTTATCTTCAAGACTGCACATGCTGCTGAATATTGAGGACTTTATGAATCTTCTTGATTTATGTATCTCTGTGCTGTAAATATTGAAATTGTATTGGAATCATATAATCCTATTTCTTCTAATCTTGCGGACTTCTGCTGTGCTTTTGTTTTCTCTAAAATGAGTTTGACTACTTCTGAGTGTTTTTTTTATCGTGGCCAATAAAAATATTTTTATACTGAAGAATAAATCAATCTGGGATTTGTGTGTATGGAAGAAATATTCTAGGTTTGCATTAAAAACACTCCTCATAACAGTTTTGTTATCACTGCTGATGTGCTGAGGAATCTTTTGAAAGTTCCAATCTTCTAAAGTTTTTTGCCTAACTAACATGAGATGTGTTTATAAATAAAGGTTGTTCAGTTTTTAAAATTTTAGGTTAAGCTGGAAGTATAACAGAAAAAGGCACGTTTATTATCCAGATAAGTTAAGGTGAACTTCCCCTTTGACTGAAGCTGAGAGACAACCCTTGGATAAATAAATCACCATTCTCTGTCAACATGTGAATATGTGCCCAAGGGTAGATTGTCATGCTTACATTAGAGTCTAATCACTCTGAAGACTTGGTTTAAACACCTCTAAAACCTTTCTCTGAGGTAAATACCTTTAACACACTGTTGAGGAGAGATCAGTTGTAAGGCTCCCATTAGCCTTATTTAGTGTTATGGTTAAATTCCCACAAGTTACTTAGAAAACTTACTCTGCAAAACTGAATTATTTTGGGTTGTCTAACAATGAGAATAACTACTCACCAAGGAATTCTGCAAACATAATAATTGGAGCATTAATTTACTTGTCTCCTTGAACCAATAAATTGTTTCCTATTTGCACATACTATGATTTGCTATACACTTATTCTTTCACTGATTCTTTTTCTCTGAATTATTAAGCATTTATCTTCCAACATTCAAATCCCCAATTATAATGTTAAATTGATTTAAAGAACTTTTATGCATCTATTTATTTCTGTTTAAAGCTCCCTGTTGAAAAACAAAACAAATATTTTACTATGGTTGCAAAAACGCAAAAACAGGTCAATGACAAAAAACCTCTAAGGTTTGTTTCTACAAGGTACTGAGTTTCCACACAAGCTTCCTGCTAACCTTTCTTAGCTGAATTTTTTGCTTATACTTTGCTAATCTGTTGCCAAAAAGAAAAAAAAATTGGAAGACTGGAAGATGCTTATCACCTTACTGCTTCATGCCCATAACTCAAAAATTTTCCAAGGGTACCTGGACACCTCTTTATTTGTTCACAACTCAGCAGAAGCAGAAATCCTGTGTTGGAAGACTGTTTCAATATCAAAGAATTGCTCTACTTTAAGTTCCAAAACCACCTGGAAATTCAACTTTTTTTTCATGTAAAATCTTTTGCTTTACTGTTTATCATAACTTTCATCAGTTGAAGAGTTTGTATTAATCTGCTTATCTGTTTATTCACAGATTTAATTTGAAATTATTTTCTTCTTTGTCAGCTCCTTGAATAACACAAATTCTAGGAGTTAATTTGCTATATATCTCTGTGAATATGCAGTAAAATATTTTATTATCTATTTTGTCAGAAACCAATGCATGAATATTGTTAGCAGCTGCTTAAAAGCTGTTTATTTTTAAACAACTATAATTCCATTAATCTCTCAACATTTGCCTTACTTTGATTTTTCAAGAAAAACTAACTCAAAATTGTTTCTGAGGCTTGTAGCAAAATAATTTACTGCTTTTCTGTTGATATCATTTTTCTAGAGAAGAAAATAACAATTGCTGGTTCAATGACACCTGAAACTTGCAGTCTTAGCTCAGATCTATTTATTTAAAAAATAAACCCCTTCTATTTCAGCTGTGCTTGGTGGCTTAGTTTCACCACAAAAGGTAAAAAAAAATGGCTTTAGCAGACTTTAAATGAAAATTTATTCCGTAGCAAAAATGAAAGAATGCGGATACCAACAGCACAATATTGCTTAGAAATAAAAGGATTTTACTTAAGCAGAACTGGAATAATTACATTTTCTATGAATTTTTCTTAATCAGGTCAGCATGCTGTTTCAGCCACTAATGAATGGCACTCCAATTTAAAAATATGCAATGAAATGAAGTCACCTAAGTTATGATTATGACAATAGTACTGTCACTGATAAACTCAGTGTTTCTTAGACATAAATTTTTTCCCAAGTACTAATAGAGTTCCATATAGCTTATCTTCTTATTATATCCTGTCAGAATGGGTATTGCAGTGACAATTACAAAAATGTTTCACTGATGAAAACAGAAGGGCGCATGTTGAGAGAAAACAAGTCTATAATCTTCAAGAGTTTAACTTCATGAAAATGTGTTTGATTATGAACTTTACAGTAACATGGTGTACTGGTTTGAAAACAGACCAGTGGGAGGCACCAAGTCAGAATAACAATTTATTAGGGAAATTAACAATAAAGGCAAGAAAAACCCCAGTGGGCTAAACTAACAGAGTCAGAATACAACCTGGCACCCTGTTAATCAGGGTGGCGTGAGCAGTCCGATGAGATGGTAGCTGTAGTCCTCCTGAAGTGATGGATGTGGCTCTGTCGAAGCAGTGGTCCAGTAGAAAGGTCTGCTCCTCCTCAGAAAGTCCAGTGGTGACTATGCAGCTCCTGTCCTCTGGGAATCCAGTGGGAAGGATGCCCGTGGTGTTCAGAGTCCCAGATTATATCCAAGATGGGACGCTTGGTTCCTCCCTCTGGGTGGAGCATCTCACAATAGAATGATGAGTCATGAGGCCAGGTGTTGATGGGCTCATTAACAGAAGATAGTCTGGAGGGAGTTATCTCTGAGTCATGCGGCAGGGCATTGATGGGCCATTAACAGAAAGATAGTCCGGGGGGAGGAGGCCAGGAAACACCGCCCCACCTGGTTTCAACAGCTCATGAGGATGGTAATAGAATACCCTGCAACCCAGGACATTATCCACCCCTTATTCTATTACCACCTTCATTATCCCAAATCAACTTAAACTCTACACACATACACATATATATATACATATATACAGTGAAGCCCTACATACTATTCTCACTTAAGATTAGGTCTCCTTGTGGTACACAACGGGTTTCCCCATCTTTCTGCATTACCCACCAGGTGTAACCAGGTCCTTGAGCAAAGACAATCCCACGGATGGGTTTGCCTTTGCCTGAGGTGGGATTAATCCAAACAGTCTTTCCTAAAATACCTCTTATGTGTACCACAGGGACTCCATCTCCATCCACCGTGTGCAGGGGTTCAGTCTGGGCAGGACCAGCTCGATTGATGGACCCTCGGGTATTGACTATCCAGGTGGCCTTTGCTAAGTTCACTTCCCAATTTTTGAAGGTCCCCCCACCAAGAGCCTTCAGGGTGGTTTTAAGTAGTCCATTGCAGCGTTCAACTTTTCCGGCAGCTGGTGCATGATAAGGGATATGATATATCCATTCAATACCGTGTTCTCTGGCCCAGGTGTTTATGAGGCTGTTCTTAAAATGAGTCCCGTTGTCTGACTCGATCCTCTCAGGGGTGCCGTGTCTCCACAGGACTTGCTTTTCGAGGCCCAGGATGGTATTCCGGGCAGTAGCATGAGGCACGGGGTAGGTCTCCATCCATCCAGTTGTTGCTTCCACCATGGTCAACACGTAGTGCTTGCCTTGGCGGGTTTGGGGAAGGGTGATGTAGTCAACTTGCCAGGCTTCCCCATACCTGTACTTTGACCATCGTCCACCATACCATAAAGGCTTCACCCGCTTGGCCTGTTTGATTGCAGCACAGGTCTCACAACTGTGGATGACCTGTGAGATGCTGTCCATAGTAAGGTCCACCCCTCGGTCACGGGCCCATCGGTATGTTGCATCTCTCCCCTGATGGCCAGAGGCATCATGGGCCCAACGAGCTAGGAATAATTCTCCCTTGTGCTGCCAGTCTAGATCCACCTGAGATACTTTCACCTTGGCAGCTCGGTCCACCTGCTCATTGTTGTGATGCTCTTCATTAGCCCGACTCTTGGGTACATGTGCATCCACATGTCGAACCTTTACGGTTAGCCTCTCTACTCGAGCAGCGATGTCCTGCCAAATCTCAGCAGCCCAGATGGGTTTCCCTCTGCGCTGCCAGTTGGCCTTTCTCCAGCGATCCAGCCATCCCCACAGAGCATTAGCTACCATCCACGAGTCAGTATAGAGATAGAGCTTCGGCCACTTCTCTCGTTCAGCAATATCCAAAGCCAGCTGGACAGCTTTAAGCTCTGCAACCTGACTCGATCCTCCTTGTCCCTCGGTAGCTTGTGCAACTTGTCGTGTGGGGCTCCATACTGCAGCTTTCCATTTCCGGCTAGCGCCTACAATTCGGCAGGAACCATCAGTGAAGAGGGCATATCGTCTCTCAGTCTCCGGTAGCTCGTTATATGGTGGGGCTTCCTCGGCACGGGTCACTTGCTCTTCCTCTTCTTCCGAAGATAATCCAAAGGTCTCACCTTCAGGCCAGTTTGTTATGATTTCCAAGATCCCAGGGCGATTTGGGTTTCCAATACGGGCGCGCTGCGTGATGAGGGCGATCCATTTGCTCCATGTGGTGTCAGTGGCATGATGCGTGGAAGGAACCTTTCCCTTGAACATCCACCCCAGCACCGGTAGTCGGGGTGCCAGGAGGAGTTGTGCCTCTGTGCCGATTACTTCTGAGGCAGCTTGGACTCCTTCATAGGCGGCCAGGATTTCTTTCTCTGTTGGGGTGTAATTGGCTTCGGACCCTCTGTAGCTTCGGCTCCAGAATCCCAGTGGTCGACCCCGAGTCTCACCAGGCACCTTCTGCCAAAGGCTCCAGGACAGGCCATGGCTCCCGGCTGCAGAGTAAAGCACATTCTTCACCTCTGGTCCTGTCCTGACTGGGCCAAGGGCTACCGCGTGAGCGATTTCCTGCTTGATCTGGGCAAAGGCTTGCTGCTGTTCAGGACCCCAGTGGAAATCGTTCTTCTTGCGGGTAACCAGGTAGAGAGGGCTCACGATCTGGCTGTACTCGGGAATGTGCATCCTCCAGAAACCTATGGCGCCTAGAAAAGCTTGTGTTTCTTTTTTGTTGGTCGGTGGAGACATTGCGGTGATCTTATTGATGACCTCGGTGGGAATCTGACGCCGTCCATCTTGCCACTTTACTCCCAGGAACTGGATCTCTCGAGCAGGCCCCTTGACTTTGCTCTTCTTGATGGCAAAGCCGGCTTCCAGCAGAATCTGGATGATTTTCTCTCCTTTCTCGAATACTTCTGCTGCGGTGTTCCCCCACACAAGGATGTCGTCAATGTACTGCAGATGTTCTGGAGCTTCACCCTTTTCTAGTGCAGTCTGGATCAGTCCATGACAGATGGTGGGACTGTGTTTCCACCCCTGGGGCAATCGGTTCCAGGTATACTGCACACCCCTCCAGGTGAAGGCAAACTGAGGCCTGCACTCTGCTGCCAGAGGAATGGAGAAGAAGGCGTTGGCAATGTCAATAGTGGCGTACCACTTCGCTGCCTTGGACTCCAGCTCGTACTGAAGTTCCAGCATGTCTGGCACGGCAGCACTCAGTGGTGGCGTGACCTCATTCAGGCCACGGTAATCCACCGTCAGTCTCCATTCTCCACTGGACTTACGCACTGGCCATATAGGGCTGTTAAAGGGTGAGCGGGCCTTGCTGACCACCCCTTGGTTCTCCAGTTTACGAATCATCTCATGGACGGGAACCACAGAGTCTCTGTCTGTGCGGTATTGCCGACGGTGCACTGTTGCTGTGGCGATTGGTACTTGTTGCTCTTCAACTCTCAGCAGTCCCACAGCAGAGGGGTCATCTGAGAGGCCAGGCAAGGTACTTAGTTGTCTGATATCTTCTGTCTCTACAGCAGCTATCCCAAAAGCCCAACGATGTCCTTTTGGGTCTTTGAAATATCCATTCCTGAGGTAATCTATGCCGAGGATGCATGGGGCCTCTGGGCCAGTCACGATGGGGTGTTTCTGCCACTCGTTTCCAGTTAAACTTACTTCCGCTTCCAGTACAGTCAGCTGCTGGGATCCTCCTGTCACCCCAGAAATAGAAATGGGTTCCGTTCCCACATACCTCGATGGCATCAGTGTGCATTGAGCGCCGGTGTCCACCAAAGCTGTGTATTTTTGTGGGTCAGACGTGCCAGGCCATCGGATCCACACAGTCCAAAAGACCCGATTGTCCCTTTCCTCTACCTGGCTAGAGGAAGGGCCCCTCTATTCCTGGTCGTGGTACACGTTGCTCGCCTCCGGTGAATATGCTCCTGAGGTCCCTTCAAGAGGATCAGTCACATTATTATTCCTATACTGTCTGGAGTTCTGTGTGCAGGAGACCGGAGCAGCGTTGACTCTAGATGAGCTTGTTGTGGTAGTTGTCCCTCTTTTTAGTTCACGTACCCGGGCTGCTAAAGAAGAGGTGGGTTTTCTATGCCAGTTACTCATGTCTTCTCCATGTTCCTGAAGAAAAAACCAGAGATTACCTCGTGGAGTGTATTCTCTCTCCCTGGTTGGGGGACGTCTGCTCCTAATGGCAGAGACTCTTGTCGGTTCTGGTGAGATGTGGCAAATTTCTTCCTTGAGTTCCTTTTTCAGTTTCTGATGGCCCTCTTCAATCAAGCTCCGGACTTGCTCAGCCAGCCTTGTTTCCACGGATGAAACATGAGTGCGAAACGGGGCAGTGACAGTGTCCTCGTAAATCCTCAGTTTGTTGGCCAAGACGCCCACTCTGTCCTCGCCTTCCCTCCATTGCAGCGTTGCCAGGTAACGGGAGTACATCTCTGGTCCAAGACGGGCGAATCTCAACCACATCTGTGACGTGCACTGGACATCATCCGGGCTTTTAGGAAATCTCTCATCTTCTGCGAACACGATTTCCAGCACAGCTAATTCCCTCAGGCATCGGATACCTTGTTCCATGGTGTTCCATTTTCCTTGGTGCACCTGGAGGTCTTCTTTACAAAGGTACCTGTCTCTTACACTTGTCAGCAGTCGCCGCCAGAGGCTGAGTGTTTCTTGGGTTCTCCCGATCCCCTGGTCAATGACCACATCCCGGGACAGAGATCCCAGCTGCCTGGCCTCACTTCCGTCCAGAATGGTGTCATTGGCTGCAGCGTCCCAGATGCGGAGCAGCCAGGTCAAGATGGACTCGTTGGTCTGGCGGGTGAATTCCCTCCGCAGGTCACGCAGCTCACCCAGGGATAGCGACCGAGTGATGATCTCCGGCTCTGTCTCTTGTGCTGAGTGCGAGGGTCCTGCTGCATCCTCATCAGTCACTATGCGTACTGATTTGCTTTTTGATTTCTTCTTCTGGACGGGGGCAACTGCTACGGGTTTAGGCTGTTCTGGTTCGGTGATGGTTTGTGAGGAGACGCTGACGGTGCCTTTGGTTTCTTTCTCCTCTGTGTCAGTCTGTGTAGACACGGACGCTGTTGTTTTGCGTTTGGTTTCTTTCTCCTCTGTGTCAGTCTGCGTAGAGATGGACACTGTTGCTTTGCTTTTGGTTTCTTTCTCCTCAGTGACAGTCTGCGTAGACATGGATGCTGTTGTTTTGCTTTTGGCTTCTTTCTGCTTCGTGACGGTCTGCGTAGACATGGTGTTTGCTGCTTTGCTCATGGTTTCCCTCTTCTCCTGAGGATGCTGTGCCATAGCTCTGATTCTAAGCATGGTGTACACGGTGCAGGCTGTACAGAGAAGACAAAGCAGAACTGACAGCAAGTTTATGCCATCTTTGACATCCAAAGGGAACTCAATATTTTCAAAAACTGCTGTGTCAGGCCTGAAAGGCTGGAAGAAACTGTTCTTTAATCCTCCACCCAGGGGCTGGGTACGATTGTTGAGGCCCCAGATGTAGCAGCCCAGACTAGGACAAGCAAACCAAGTTGAGTATATATTCCAAATTATGCTCGTTGCCTCAGAGGTTATCATGCAGTAGGCGTAATAGAACAATAAAGCAAATTTTATACCATACCCTGGTCTACACAGGAGCATTACAACTGGCAGGTAGTTCCCCGTGTGCGGAAAAATGTAGAGAGCTAGGTACAAGACCCATGTAAGCATGCTGAGCATCATAGTGACTAGGTGACTTCTACAATGCAAAATTGTAATTCTGACTTTCCTCAGTATCCTTGCCCCACGTTGGGCGCCAAAAATTTACTGGTTTGAAAACAGACCAGTGGGAGGCACCAAGTCAGAATAACAATTTATTAGGGAAATTAACAATAAAGGCAAGAAAAACCCCAGTGGGCTAAACTAACAGAGTCAGAATACAACCTGGCACCCTGTTAATCAGGGTGGCGTGAGCAGTCCGATGAGATGGTAGCTGTAGTCCTCCTGAAGTGATGGATGTGGCTCTGTCGAAGCAGTGGTCCAGTAGAAAGGTCTGCTCCTCCTCAGAAAGTCCAGTGGTGACTATGCAGCTCCTGTCCTCTGGGAATCCAGTGGGAAGGATGCCCGTGGTGTTCAGAGTCCCAGATTATATCCAAGATGGGACGCTTGGTTCCTCCCTCTGGGTGGAGCATCTCACAATAGAATGATGAGTCATGAGGCCAGGTGTTGATGGGCTCATTAACAGAAGATAGTCTGGAGGGAGTTATCTCTGAGTCATGCGGCAGGGCATTGATGGGCCATTAACAGAAAGATAGTCCGGGGGGAGGAGGCCAGGAAACACCGCCCCACCTGGTTTCAACAGCTCATGAGGATGGTAATAGAATACCCTGCAACCCAGGACACATGGTTACTTTAAACAGATCCTTTAAACATCTTCTTTAAACAGATTTGTATATGCTTTAAACATATATTTTTTACATTGAAGTTGTTCTTTATTACTATCTTGTGATTCTTTTAGACAGCAAAGAAATAATAATAATCAAAAATATTGAGTCATTGACATGTTATAATATTTAAAAGACAAAAATGAATGTAGCAGTGAATATGTAACTGGATAATTTGAATGTCTAAAGAAAGTTTTATGTCTTTCATGTGCAGAGTTGTAGCTTTGAGGTAAAAAAAAATATAATTTTTATTTCCTTTTAAGGTTTGTATGAGTTTTGGAAAAGTCAGGACAGGTTCCTTGGAATAATTTGAAGCAAACTTCAGAAATCACTGCATCCTTTCTTACTATAACACCATATGTTGTGTGCTTGATGCACAAATATAATAAAGAAAAGCAGAAACTCTGTAAGTTAGTTCAACCACTGCAAGCTGAAACTTCAAGCAGGAAAGCTGATGGGCAAGAAAATATTACTTTAAACAATATTTTTTATATTTCTTGCGTCTTTTAAACTGCTGAAGGGTAGCACATTTCTCATCATAATTGCAATATGGTCAAAGCTGTTATATAACCCAAGGAGACTTTTTGTAGTTCTGCACTTGATACACTAACTATAGCACTTGAGATTTCCTCCTGATGAGAAGGCATCGCCAGTGATTTGGAACATTTCCCATGTTTCAATTCTTAAGCTGGGTGGACCTAGACCTTTTCAATATGCAAACCAAAGCCATGCTGTGGCTTGAGCACGGTCCTGTTTTATGAAATTACTGCTGGCCTGTCCCTGACACAGAGCTGACCAGTGCTGACCAGTACCACCCAGTCCTAGCTGGAGCTGTCTCCAGGAGCATGGTTAGGGGGTCCTGAGGGCCAGTAGTCTTTATGCACACAGAGATCTTTTTTGAGTAAGTCAGAGAATTTAGCTGTACAAATACCTGCTGATCACATATGCCATTTTCCCTCACTGTCTGCATATTATGTGTCTAACAAATTTTATTTACTAGTACAGCTAGAAGATCAGACAGAAATCGGGTGAGCTACAGTTTAGAAATATTACCATTTTTACACAATGTTTTCCCTGAAAGAAAAATATTGCAAGAACCCAGCTTGTGAAACTGCATTAAACTTGCATGTGGTATTATCAAAAAACACAAGAAACTGTGAGGAAAAGGGCTTGAAGAGGTTGCCTACTTCAGGCAAGATCAGCTATATCATAACTTACAGTTTTCTGTTTAACTGACTGAAATCTTTTTAATGAGTCTACAAGCTCTCCAGGCATCACATTCTAGTATTATACCATCCTAACTCTTACAATTTTTTTCCCAGTATCTAAAGTGCATCACTCTTGCTGCAGGCTTAGGTCTGTCTATCTATCTATCTGTCTATCTATCTATCTATCTATCTATCATCTATCTATCTTCCTTCAGTCTTTCCTTCTCTAAATTAAAAAGCACTCCTTTAGCCATTTCTTACAGGCAAAATTTTCAGGATAATTCTGGTTGATATATGCTGGAGTCTGTTCATATGTTTTTCATCTTTCCTTAAATACTGTGCAAACTTGTCCAGTTTTCTAGCTCAGGAATAACATGCACTGAAGATGACTACCAAGCGTCATAGATGATGTTGCAACCATACAATATTATCTGGTATTGTTCAGACTGTCACTTACTGTAACCCTAGCTAAGTAATTCAGGTTAGAATGTAGACAGTTGTTCCCTGTCTTACATTTGTGTATTTATCTGATGCTGGGTTCAGCACACCAAGTATTAACCATTTACTTTTCTAAATTCTTAGTTTTCTCTATTATCAAGTGCAAAGGTATTGCTACTATATCCCCGTGGTGTTGTGTAAAGAAGATGGTAGTGTCCAGATGCCACCATAGCATAATCAGAAGTAAAATATCTCTTTATCTGCAATTTAAAAAATTTTTTTGACTTGAACATAAGACTGTCTTTTGCCAAGTGTGTTACTTCCTAATTGTACCATTTCTGAGAACTACGTGAATAGTTTATTGATAGAGAATACTGCGCAAGATTTAAAAGCTAGTATCATAGCCCTGTTCCTGGAGGAATTACAACTAAATATTCATACTATGTGTAAATATCATGTCTTAAGTATTGTGTCTTTCATTTCTGTTGCAGTCATGGTTTTCAGAATGATTTTTGAACATAAAATACATGTGCAAGATGCTTATTCTTACTGCAATGAATAAAATATTTTTAGCATCTTTACTGTTTTGATATCATTAACTTATGAATGTTGCTAAGCGTGTGGGATACTGCTGTCCTCATGTAAGGAATGTTTGGTGCTCCTAGCACTTACTGGCAAGGGTGAAGTGTTTTGGATTATGTGGTGTTTCTTTCTCCCTGAATGCAACATAAACTATATAAGGATTAACGGCTCTTTTAATTGTATATCTCTGTTTCTAGTTCACCTACATCTCAATGCACCAGTATGCAGTACAATACTGTAATTATGGAATTCAAAAATAATTATATGCTTTGGCCTAAATATAATGTATATTTAGGTATGAAGACTGGGAATTGGCACAGTCTGTTGTTTCGAACATTTATAATCACTATGGTAAGCAATTACCTTGCATCTATTTACACAATTTCAGGATTCTTACTGCTGTGAATGACAAATTAACTCCACTTGACATTTGAGGACATGCTCCATAGGCTAAAGGTCCTCTTGCTGTTAAGAAGGTCATGACAAGCCATTTATATGTTGGTCTAATGATCTGCATCATTTTTGTAATCGGTACTTGAAAAGTGTAATCATAATGGTGCATAATGGTTCACAAAAAAAAAAACACCTTTGAAAAATTTCTGTGGTCCAGAAATAATACGCATATAATCCACCCATCCACCTTGGTTTACGCTCTCATCTCTTGACCTGAAAAAGGAAATGGTATAAAGGCACACTTTATTAAATTAAAATCCTAGTAATTTTACTTTATATATGTTTGAGAATTTTGTTTAAATTAGAATCAATAGTTATGTTAGGTCAATATCCAGAGAATCCTCTTAAGATCTGATCTTGTTTATGTTAAGTATGTAGCAATGAATTTAAATAAATGGGCCCCACCTTTCCAGAATCTTGGTAAAATGCTTAATTCTTGTCATTTCAAGGACCATTGATAATTACATTTACATAATTAATGTAGTTTACTTTTAATAATGCTTACACTGAACACTGAGTGTCAAAGAATAAATGACTGTACACTAAATGACACGAGAAAATGAATATATTTCTGTATCATTCATCTAAGGGGGAAAATTCATGCAGAGGGTGGCTGAATATCCTCCCTTTACATTCCAGTCAAAATATGAACTTACATACGCAGTTCCTAGCTGAAGTATACATGCTTCATAAGGAAATGTTTGATACTTGCATTTTGAAAATGTATTATTTCCATGTGATTAGATTCTGTTCACAGGGTGGCTTTCAGGAAAAAAAGGCAGACACAGTGAACAGACAGTTCACTTTGGGGAACTTCTTGCAATTTAATCTATTGCCAGTTAACACAAAGTCTTAATTACTGATTTGTGTATTGAGAGCGAGAAGATAAAAAGCAACACAGAAAGACCACAAAGATGGTGAATATTTATGGAAACACCTTTCCTTCCCTCCCTCATGCTCAGCATAAGCCATGAGCTCCTTTCGCAGTGGCACCTTTTTGCAGAGGTGCCACGGGCTCCCCGCCTGGAGAATTTTGGGACGTGGTGGGAGGTCCTTATTGGTAACAGCCCTGGATGGAACCAATGGTGCCCGGCACAGGCAGGTCATGGACACCTCTAGACACAGCAACCAAACCCTGTTGTTTGTGCCTGGTTCAGTGCCTACTTTCTTTTAATCTGTATAAAATATTCTAAAAGTTTCACATGGCGCTCTATGAGATTTTATGTGCTCTAAATTGCACTTCTTTTGGTGGCTATGGACATTCCTTCACATTATATAGGTTTTTTAAGGAATGAAACACCCTAGACATCATTTTCTATTTAGGAGGAGAGGAGTGTATTAATGCGTTTGTGTGCTTTCTCCCATGCTAACTCATGGTAAGCTTGGAGGATGGTTTGGAGAACCTCAAGCATTCCTATAATGTATCATGGTCCAGGCTTGACTCTAAACAGCTTTAGAAAGTGCAGATGGGCAGAAATGTTGGCTTAGTGTGAAGTAGGATTTAGTCAAGCTAATCTTTAGCATAGACCTTCCACAGTGCTACACAGCTTCTCCTTCATGGAGAAAGAATGGTTTGAGTTAGAACGGACTCTAAAGACCATCTAGAAGGAGGGGAACTCTATATGTCCACAATTTCCTAAGCAAAATCAATTGTAGGTTTACGCGAAGTCCCCTTCCTTCATTTTCACGGCATCAGGCAATCTGGCCATACAGCATGGGAGGAAGAATGTTTAGCATGATTTGGCCTCAGACACTTGGGCCTCCTGTTTTCAGGTAATGTCTGTTTCTTGCCCTTACCCATCAGCAGTGCATTCACTTCTTCTGGGACTTGACCCTAAATTTTTTACCACCTGTCCAGAAGAAACGGGAATACATTATTTCCTAAATCAGCATGGAGGATCGTGGAATGGGAAGATGTTATTTTGGTATCAAAACATGCAAAGAAGCAGGAAACCTTTGAATTATAAGAGTTATCTCTTTATGTTGGTTAAAGTCCAGTGAAGTAAAGGTTTGCCTCTCTCATGCTACTGACATACTGTATTTATTTCACTTCATAAGCAGGTGCTTTGCCTGAAGAAAGCTGAAAACATAAGCGCAGCACCTGCTGAAGAAATTGAATAAACACGCTATAATAATCTGAACTTGTGAGTCAAGCTCTTTTACTTACTTTTGATTTCCATCAGCAACTTGCAGCCTTTAAAATTGAATTTCAGTTTGCAAACCTAGTTCTTTTAATGGATTGCTCATCCTGGCAGGCACTGCACTCAAAATATTGTATCCAATATTAAATCGTAATGACCTTAAACTGCATGTGAGGTATCTTTTTATCATACATAAAAACCCTTTCAGAAGTTTTTATTGCCTGTGGCTGAATACTCTTCTGTTCTATGTTTTCTGACAGGATACAGAAAAACACAGTGGCTAAATTTTCTGGATGGTGGGGCTAAATTCTGTATCAAATGGGCAAAGTTATTTATTTATTTACTGTTGCAAACCCACTCTAGGCCATTGCAAGCCTTTCAGAAAGGAGGTTTAACAGCACAGAAACAGCTGAACATCTAAATGAGAACTTGAAATGTCTATGAAATATCCTCCATGGGTATTTTGCTATGCAATTTCCTTGCTACTGTGAAGGTGATGACAGGTTTTGTTAACAGGGACAGGCAACTGTGGGAACATGTGTGAAGGCTTTCTTCACCTACGTATAGGTTTCTGCAAAGATGTTCAGAAACAGTGTGCGTTAAACTCAGCTGAAGCAGACATATAGTTGCTAGGATTAGTACAGTCTGGTGTTTTGAAGTGCAGCTTGCACTTGCTTTGGTCGTATATATTTGTCAGAGCTGCCAGGTACCACTTTATAATGAAGTATTGCAATGCCCAGCGGAAATTCAAAATCAAACCTTCAATAGGTCTTTTTTTATCTGTTTTAAGTCACCTGAAATTGAATAATCTTGATCCAAGATAGCCAGACAGCTTTTCTTTATAATTGAAGAATATCAGTGCCTTTATAAATTAATTTGTCTCATCAGGTTTTAATTGCATCTTTGAAAGAGGTGAAGTGCTCTCAGTTGGTATCTATTTCTTCTTATTTACTGTAAATAGACTTATTACAAGGTAACAAGAGACCTGAAAAACTTGCTGTGGACCCCTACCTTAATTGAAATTATGTTAATCTCAATTGATGATAAGAGAATTGAAATCATTTCAGTTTGACAACTGCTCTTCTGCAAACAGGATCTATGCAGGACAGGACAGCTATGGAATCAATGATCTCAAAGTGAGCTGAGAATGTAAGGATTCTGGCACTTTTTTCTTAAATTTGGTAGAAATGTGGACTCGAAAAGGATTTTCTCAGTAAAACACATCAGGCATCAGGGCTGTATCTTCTGCTTAAGTCTGGAAGAAGTGCGTAAGTGTGACCTGTAACACATTATGGGATGACCGCCTGGCATAAACGGTGTAAGAGTGTTACCCACAAACCCTCTACTCTTTTGTGCAGCCCTCATTTTGAAGTGTGTGAGCTGAAAGCGGTTTTGCAGGCAAGTTAAAGGAAAGAAACGTCTCACATACTTAGCTGTGGTTTGGAGAATGAAGAGCCCAGCTTTATCAAGACTCATGCAGGTGTCATTGGTTACAACTATTGAAGTTTAAGTGTTTGGTAAGGTTTTTTTTGTTGTTGTTTTTTTTTGGTGGGTTTTTTCCCCTCTTTTTACTGGTGGAAACATGGATGCCTGAGGAACTTCTGTTCATCCTGGGTTTAGCAGCTGCTGCATTTTAGCTCTGAAAAGCATGTAGTTATCTTAATTTAGACTTAGGAAGTTATGGGTCTATGTTTCTTTGTGATTGTGACCAATGCTAGTGACTAATATTGTTGCCTAGATTTAGCATCATAAAAAATAAACCTTAAAAAGCTAGCTATATATAAAATTGCTCTCAGCATTGCTTGCTTTGTAATGCCATTAACAATCCTTTAGTTTTAGAGAAAATTACTATATTTATTGCTCTGAAGTATGTGAATACTTTGTATGTTTTTGGAGTCCACCTGCAGAAAAGAAGAAAGTGCTGGATGTTTCTTTTTACTGCTCTAGTCCCAATTTATAAAGCTTAAGTATGTCTATATTTCAAACTAGATTCTTATCCACGTTATAGACTTTCAAATGAATTACACTTCAAATAAAAGTGAAGAACGAGCATAGGTGGTTATAAATGAGAAATCAAAATATGCAAATAATGTTTGGTATGAAATAACGGATTATACTGACAAACTGTATTTAACAGTCCTATAATTTATAATCATGGTATAGATTAATGAAAAGTAGTAATGGTTGGATTTATTTTTCTTCCTTTGGAATGGAACTGCTTTTCTAATCTCTCTTGCTTCTGTTAGATACTGGAAAGTAGGATAGTCTGTATGAATCCTGAAGTAATAAAATGAACAGTATTTCACAAACACATTATTTTAAACTCAAGTGAGGGGTGTCCATTAGGCACTGTGGGGGGTGAGGACAGGGTCAGCAGTAGCTCCTGGAAGTGCCAGAGTGTGCAGTCTCCGAAATGCTTCTCAGGAAAGTGGAATTGTTTTCTGTGTTCAAATCTAGACAGTGCCACTGACTCGTGTTTAGGTGACCATGGCAGGATTTAGTGGCAAAAGCTTTGTGGAACTCCAGCACCCATTTGGATGCAGATTTGCCGTGTTGCTCCTCTCTTTCCTGGTAATGACAGCAAGCGTCTTGTTTTCTCCCAGCATGACCCTAATGAACAGAAAAGTCTGCTCTCTGTGCAGAATAATAATAAAGACTTGTGCCATGCCCTATAAGGCTGTGAATGGTTGTGTCTGCTTATTATGATGGATAGTAGTTACTGAGGAACAAAGGAGACAGGGAGTTTCAGCATAATTAGATTATCCTCTTCAAGGTAGACTGAGGCAGCAACTCCACTGCCCAACTGGCATTGCAGGGCAGGACAATCGAAGCAGTTCTCACTGCCAGCTCTGCACCTCAGCTCCTGTTACAATGCATACGGTGAATAAGATCATGGTACCTCTTCAGAGGGAGGAGGGACCTTTTATTGTTTTTAGTTATATCTCTTTTCCCCCCTTGTTTTTTTTCGAAAAAAACCACAGAGGCAGACACAAAGGCACTTTAAACACAAATACATGTCATGACATTCAACTGGGTTAATTGTTATAGATGCTAGATTCTATTATATTCCTTTTCATTTTGTGCTTCTGTTTAAAGACTTCAGAATGAATAGTTGCAGAAATTATTCCTTTCTCCTTGTATTAGAACAACAGCACCAAAATAATTTTTTATGAGCCTGAATATCAAGCATAAATTTTCTTTTCATGCTGGCAGAATAACATGCTGTGGTTTAAAGCTAATATTAAAAATAACATGTATTTTTTCCCAGTGGAGTGTGATACACGATTGTACTACTGATTGTGAGAGGAATGTACTGAAACTTTTTTCGCGAAAATCCTTGGTCCAATTATTTAAAAATATTTTTATTAATGAATGTGGGCTGGAATTTCCATAGAAAACACCAGAACTGAACAAATGCAAAAAAAGGTTATGTGTTTTGACACTGTACAATTTTCCAACTTTTAATGTTTTTAAATCCTTTACTGCAACGCACTCAAAATAGTACAAGATACAGTGAATCAAACCACTGTTTTGAATTTGAAAACATTGTTTTGAAAAGCTGAAATGTTATTTTCATCTGACTTGTAGAAAAATGTTCTCCGAACAGACATTATTTCCAAAATATCTATTTTGATGAAACAGTATCTTTGTCACAGGAAAATACTCCACTTTGAATACTTGTGTCTAACTGTAGTGTCAGCAGAAATGTAGTGGAGTGAGTCAGATGGCTGTTCTCATGCTGTCTGGAAAAAATAGTGCTGGAGACAGAAATGGAATTCAAATGTGAGAAAAGTGTAGAGATACATTTGGGTTTCTTATTCTTCCTTGTGTTGAATAGTTTATATCCCTTATCACATTTTAAAATTAAGAAAACAAAGACATTTTCATCAGTTGTAGCAAGTCTGGACAAACTTTAATGTTTTAGGCAGCCTTCTAAGAGATGAAAAAAGCAAAACATATACAATGCTGTAAAGTTGTATTTACCTTCACACATATGAGAAATTTTTATAAAAGACAGCCCATTTATAACCATTAAATTCTTCATCCAGACTGCTGACACAACAGGGAGAATGTGATTTTTACATACTTTTACTTCCCCCAGTTTAATGAAGAGGAATTGCAAGATGGCTGCATCCCTGAAGTAATTCTTCAGCAGGAGTAAGGCTGAAATAGCCAGCAACCCTAATGAGGAAAAATGAAAGGGCATCACCACTTAACACATCTCATTATTGGCTCTTAAAATGGAGATAAATGAGGCAGAGATAAAAAAAGGAGAGCGAGAGACAGATATGCATTTCATTTCTGAGTGGTTACCCTGTAGAAGCAGGAGCATGTCTGAGTTGGGCTGTGAGTGTGAATTCTGGAGTGCCATTATCAGCCGCCAGAGATGCTGGCACAGTCACTGCACTGACGACAGGTGGGCTCTGCCAGGAATGTGATGGCTTTAATTGTACCTTGTCTGATCGTGCTTAACATAATTTCAGATTTCTAGCAAAAATTTAAAGTACAGTTGAAAGATCTGCTGTATCAAGTTGCATGCCAGGGTCCTCTCAAATAGCAGCAACTTATGAGCCGGTTCTGTGGGAAACGTTTTATGCAGAGCTGAAATCTCTGTGCCCAAAACCAGGCAAAACTACCCCTGTCATACACACACACACACAGAGGCCTCATAAACTGTGTTTTACTGAAAGAGGGAACCTTCACAGCATTGTCTAAGTGACAGTGGCAGTTCCCTTTGTGTATTCCTCTAAGTCAGAACAGATTCATCAACCCATACATTTTGCACTATAGTAGTGCATTGCGTTCCACCAGCATATACCTAGGGGTGGTTTTAGGGAGGAGATGCAGAGCCATTGATTCCTGAGTTTATTGGTCACTCGACCTTCTACTCCCTGAAATTATGTGCAACACACTCCTTCCCCCTCAGGTGTTTCTCTACCACCTCACACACAATGTACTCTCAGCATGTCCTAAAAGTCATGAGGCATCATTTCTAGCCCAAAGGATGCACATTTGCTGTAACAGGTACTTACCCTTGCTATTCAAATTTGTTTAGACAGCATTCCCCAAAGTGTTCCATGCTAAAAAGAGCAAATAAATGATCTTTTTTTTGATACAAATGCATACACTTGCACCATATTTAGAGGAAATTTGTAACTTCTATTTTTTTCAGTCGCTCAAGTTGATTCAGAGTAGTCTGGTTTAAGTCTTGTGTTGCTTTTATTCAAGTAACACTAGCAATTTTCTTCATAAGGCCGGGAGTTTCTTTTAACTATCAAGTGCCCTAAATCCCTCGAAGAGACAGCTGTTCCTATTTGCAGCATTTCTGAAGTCAGGGGAAAGCCCATGGTGGTCCAGCACCAGCAATAAAATAATTTTAGTAAGAAAAACATAAGAAATGCAATATAAATAACATAAGTTAGCAGAACTCTTGACCATTGACCACTGTTTCATTTTAATGTCAATTGGCAAAGGAATAATGTAATTACATATAATAGCATTTCTACATGTGTACATCTAAATTGATTAAATAAACCCCAAACAAACAGCAAATTGGTTTTTTTAATATAATTTCTTTCTCTGAGGAAAAATGTTACTATCTGAATTTCTTCTTGTACCAAAAATAGAAATTTAAATCTCAGAAATCCATAATAAAAATGGTCCAGCACTAAGGATGCCAGAGAAATGAAGTATCTTGCTCTCTCAGTGAGCAAGCAAAAAATATTTTTTATCCCTTCTTTCCTCTTCAGAGAGAAGTGAACAGTTGCTCCAAACTCTTTCCATTCCACTTGCAAATATGAATGTTTCCAAAGTATACCCATATGATGCTTAACCTCAAATCCCCTCTTTTCATATTCATCAGTTAGAAGAGCAATTTGCCATAGAGCAGCACAAAATGTCCTTCTCTACAAAGAACATATCTTCCTTATTCCTTTGCCCAGAGTCACTCTTCCTTGGGCTTAGTTTCTTTCTTCTACTTGATCATCCACCACCAGTACAACTGCTCATTACAGTCGTGTTTTCTGGGCACTCCAATTAAGCTTTTGGTATTTAAAGACCTGCCTGCATAAATTTTTGAGTTTTGATTTGCTGAATGAATGCTGAAGTATGTTTATATCTCATACTGATATATTTCACTCTTTCATTGCAAAATCCCTCTTATTTTTGAATGGGAATTTTGAACTGATCATTAGCAATCCAATTAACTGAAAGCAAATGAAGAACCTTATTCTTCAAAAATAATTGAATCTTCCTCAAAAAAGATTTGATATTTTGGTGACTGCTCTAAGTTGAAACACAACAGATGTGATGGGGAAGAAAATAAAAATTTTGAATAATATCTAGATTTTTTCCCCCTCTCTCCCTCCATTTTTCCTTTTTTTCTTTGCAATCCCTTTTTCAATGCAAGAGAACAAACTCTTGCCATTTGGTTAGATTTCTGTTTTTATTTCTGCCTCAGTCTTATTTACACACTCTCCATTAATTTCTAAATTTCTTGAACAAATGGAGTATAGGAATATCTTTGATGACCAGTTTGGATTCTGATTTATTTTCTTGCTGGTTCCCTGTATGTATCTCATAACTTTGAGGTTATTTATTTGCTCTGCTATGTAGTTTTCCCCATGAATTTTATTTCTCTGAGATATTTATTCTAAAATTCCTGGGTTGTCAGCCTTGAAGAAAATTGAGGCCTCCTGCTCATGAAGTCTTTTTTTTCTTTTTTGAAATCAAGAATCTCAGTTACAGAACGTAATTGCGTTATAAGCCATGACAGGTTGCTCACTGAGTGCTAACCTGGGAAGGCACATGGAGGATCAGAATTAGAGACAATATTTCAGTGCTCTCTAGAGTTAATAAACTTCCAGAATGTTCAGATCTGAGGCTGCATATAAGTAAATGTGTTGAATGTGAAAGGCCATTTCAGTCTCTTCCACTGTCTTAGTTTTTCTCATGCTAGTTGCTTTTGTTATTTTATTAGTGGTGCAACTGAAAATGGAACCATTGGAAATAATGATTTATGGAATCATATCTTGTCATTGTGACTTCCAGGAAATCAGTAAACATTCATGACAGGTGAAAAATTAATATGTCATTCCTTAAGAGTAGCCTGTGGTGTTATGAAGACATGGGACAAAATTCTGCACTTGTAAGAATAAATATGTTCCCTATATGCCGCTAGAGACATAACCATTTACATCAATACTAATTTTTTTTCAGACCACTGTGTATGGTAGCTGCTCCATATGATCCTGTAGATTTATGGATTCTGCCACCAGCACTTTTTAAAATTAAAAAAGTGAAAGGACTTGAGAGATTCATTTCTTGAACAGCACATTTTTCATACTCTTTCATCAAAAAATATGACAAGTAGCTTATTATCTTTGAGAAGTTGCCATTTAGTGAGAGTACTGTCAGGATTTTATTATTTGGATGCTTTAAGTACTTGACACATTTTATTTAATAGTGTAACACTATACAAACTTGCAGATTTCTTAAAGAAAACGATCCTGTTAATTATCATCTTTCAAATCTAAACAAAGAGTAACTTTTTAAACAACTATAAAAAAATCTGAAACAGCAATTTTGAACTTAAAAAGTCTCACATTGAATTCTGTTGAAGGTATCTCTTGTTGCTGAGAAGTAATTAAGAGCCATTAGCATTCTTATGATAATCACATTCAATATTGTAAATATATGAGCTCAAATGATTCAGTTCCATATTTCTTCCTACTTTTCTAACTGTTTGTAAAATCAACACTCATTAAATCTTAACGTTGCAAGAATATATTTTACAGATTAATGATTAATTCTGCAGATTACTGGAATGCCATTCAAAGAACCAAGCCACCTCTTAAGAAAAATCTGGATACTCAAATGGTCTTTAGTATCTCCTCTGGAAATATACTGGCATATTCTACTACATTTATCCCGAATTATGGTTGTCAACCAATCAGCAGTTCAACTTGAACCAAGTTGGAAAAATGACATCAACGTTAGTAGCCAGCAAGAATAATTGAACTGTAGGGAGTGACAGAGCAGAGAAGGAGATACGAGATTAGTTAGCAGAAAATGCACTGAAATGGGAATTTTGAAAAGATGGCAGAAAGGAGTGGGAAAAAATACAAAATTAGGTGCAGAATTTGTTTGAACAGAGAAAGAAAATGTGCAGAAAAATTAAATTCAATAAAGGAGAAACAAATAATGTGTGTCAGCTCCAGATTTGTAAACGGACATGGTCATATGAGTGTAGAGAACTGTTAGTCACTCAAACAAAGCAGATTTGTGTATGGAATTAAATCATGATATTTCCCTGTATATTTTCACCCAGATTTAAGGCAAAAGTCAAAACAGAGTAACACTGCATGGAACAAAAATATTTTAATACATAAATGCTTGGAAATTGTCTGCATTTGCAGTGCCATTGATGTGCCTCATAGGAATTTTTTTTCTGTGTCCTTAATGCCTCATATTACAGACTAAACTGTATTTCCTAAAGTGCATTGCCTATTTAATATACATTAAATTCTGGGCCAATATACAGTCAGCTGGAAATGGTGATACCATGTATATGAAACATATTCTTCCTCAAAAATTCTACAATGAAAAAGTAAAATGATAGATATAGCAGCAGCTCCTTTCAGTTTGAAATGAAGTTGAAATTTTGATCCAGGTAAAAGCAAAAGGTTTCTTTTCAAAATTTTCCAGAAAAATTTTTTCAGGCTCTTAAACATTTTAACAGTAGGCATCTACAAGTAGAAAGGGAGATGGTTCCTTGGACCAGTCAGAACACATTGGAGAGCAAAAGAAATTTCACATTTTATGTGAGCTTTGGAAAATTGGCATAGAATGGATGCTTGGATTCCTAAAAATCTCATTTAAAAAAAAGTATTTATTACAGGGTTCTCCATTTGAAAGCCCTTTATTGGACAGCAAAATTTGGAAAAGTTGCTTTATTTACCTCTTGATCATCAAGATGTTCTCTTCACAAATCACACTGATGTCTATCTTTAACACTAAATAGCCTTTAGTAATTCACTGATGCCTTCCCAAACTGTCAGACATTTGTTTTCTCAGGTCCTAATCCTACTGACTATTTATTCCTTCAAGAATGCCTTGCAACAATGCAAATTTCAGAGCATGCTTCTTGCATTTTATCACTGAACGTGCCGGTTAGATGAGAATACAATCTAAACACAGTTTATTCCAAGAGGTTCCAGACAATCTCAGCCTAAAAAATAATGCATTTTAAGTTATGTTCTCCCTCACTTATTCTAGCTCCCCAATGTTACAAAACAAAGATATGAAAAGAACTGCCAAAGTTATAGAGTATGGAATATTTGTAAATAATTTTATGGACTGCAAAACAACAAACAGGCAGGTTAAACAGAACTGGGTAAAATACATTAACACACTAAAAATGTATATTTTTATATATATTTTGCAAATATTTTGCAAAAAAGGGTATGTGAAGTGATTGGTGAAGGGCACTCATATTTCTTACAGTGATTTTTTTTAGGCTCTTTTCCTGATGCATGCTAAGATGGGATCCTTCAGCAAAACCAGAAAATGAATAGAAAATAACTGGTCATTTTGAAAAGATGGATGCATTTCTGCTCTAACACAACTTTTTGTTACTGAACATATTTGTTTATCATAATATCTACTTTTTGTTGTGTTACTGTTGACAAACTATTCCAGAGATATTTTTGTAACATTCATGTAGCTAATACAAAAATAACTATTTTTCATTTCTGTGTGTTAGTTTTCCATAGATCACTCCTTCTTATGACTTAAATTTTGGATGCAAGGTGTTTAATGCTTCACATCAGCAACTATGTATTTCAACTGTATGGAGTACAATTGCAGTTTTGCAGAAGGACTCACAAATTCTGGGTTTGTTTTCAGTTTTGATGTACTTATATTGGGATTTGTGTATAGACAGAATCTTTGAAAGTAAAATCATATAATTAAAACAGCTGTGGAGAACTTGCTTTGCTGTAAAACCTAAGTTGTGGGCTCCTTGTGTTACAGAAACTGCTTCCCAGAGTCAGGTGCACTTACCCTAATGTGGTTCACAACCGAAGTCAGTACCTGAGAATAGGGGTTCACAGGCCTCAAAAGGGAGATATCTAACAGTTGATGCCAACAGTGCAAGTGGATAGGAATCTCTGCGAGCTGGATTCATATCTAGTGAGCCTGGCACGCTGAGCCTGATCTACTTTTGTTTCTGTTCCTCTGCGTAGACAGTCAAAATATCCCAGCGTGAAATACCTGTGACAGGAATAACTAATAGCCTAACAATAGCATGCACAGTTTGCACTTCAAAAGGATATTTTTGAAACCCCTCACCTGCCTTGCTGTGCAGGAAATATATAACCCCATTTTTTTTCCCAAGCCATCATATCAGTGGATTCTCACATTGCATTTCACTCCTGTTGAGTTTCTATACTAGCTACATAATTAAATATTTATAAGGTTAAATGGAGATCAAAAGAGAATTTCATATGCACTCTGCCTGACATTACTATTATCTAGAAGCTTAAGGATGTCTCCTGGAATTAAGAAGAATAAGGTGCAAGTTCCTGGCCCATGACTGTATTCCTATTAAGAAACTGAATGTGCTAATGACTCTTCTCTGAGGGTAGTTCTCACGTGCTAGGATTACAATCTGGGCTGTGCTGACTCTGTAAAAAATTTGTCTAAAGACCATTTTTAAAAATGCAAGCATTGACAAATGACTTGCAGTGCTCAGAGAGGTTTTCTGGAACTCATTTAGAGCTATAGATGCAGCCAGACTGGTTTCTGATTGGTGAGATGCACTTGCCCAATTCAGCCAGAGCAGACCTTTCTGCAGCAGTCTGTTATACAGCTGGAGAATGTTTATGAATGGAGTTAAGCAGACAAGACAAATAATCTGAGAACTGAGAGGTTTGTATATTTAGTGTATATCTGCTAGCAGAAATGCAGACATTTACAGGGCTAAGGAGAAGCCAAGCTGACATCAGTAATGATGACATTGGAAGGAATATCCTAATTGTGGTCTTCTTGTGGTTTCAAAATGTGCATACGCAAATTAGAAATTTGGATATAATATTTAATTTGTGTATATTTTACTTATCCATTTCCTGATTCACCTAAGATGAGAGGCTTTTGAGTATCTTCTAAAGTGTTGCTTGAAAAACAGGGAAAGCTGTGCTGTCTTCTTCACCAACAGAGAAGTTGTAGGAAGCATTGTACTGAGGCAGTGCTCATAAGTTGCAAACTGGCCACTATGGTAAAAGTGATGATTCTAGTTATTAAAATACAAAAACAAGTGCATCATTATATCTCTAAATGCTCTTTTAATGTATTTTTGATATAGATTGTTATTAAACAAACTGGACTTCATAAATATTAAACACAGCTCTTATCTAGAAATGTTTTTTGCCAGTTTTAATTTAAAGGGAGAAATTGGGTTCCAGTTGTCCTTTGCTACAGATTTCCTGCTGGCTCTTTATCTGTTTTTGAATGTCAGTGAATAGGAGTTTCAGTTATTCATTAATATTCAAGAAGTGAAAATCTACTTGTTATCTCTTTGATTAATCCAGCCTATTGTGCCTTATAGCATCAATCACAAAACATTGCAGAGGGTAATGAATTACTATGTGACTGCAGGAAACCATAAGGGATATTAAACTAAACTTAATCTTTTTAACTAACAACGTTCCGAAATGAATGCAGAAGATAGAATTTCTCAATAAATGGCAGAGTGGAAGGCTTTCTTTGGAGTTTCTGATAGATATTCTTGCACATTTTATCTATGAAAGACATGCACACGAAAAGAAAACAATGCATCTTTATTTTTCCTGCGAACTAATTCCAGTCTCTGGTGAAACAATTTTGAAAAAAGCTAATGTTCAAAAGTTTCTCTCAAAAGCTTTAGAATAAAATTTTTGACTTCTTATGCATACTAAGAAAAAAAAGTATTTCAAGACATCATTTTTAGGATAACAAAAGCCTTAATAAATAGTAAGATATGTTCGCTTAGCTTCATATTGTTATATGAAAGCTTTCCCTAGGCAGTGCCTGTAGGGAAGGTTTTCTCTTGCTCTTTGGTAGTTGCAGGTGTACAGGAATGAGCTTCCTAATCCCTGCAAGTTTCAACTCATAACGGCGACTGGTGTGTTTAAAAGATATTAATTTTTGAAGAACGTTATACAAATTATAGCTGCAAAAGCAGACCCAAGAAAATACCTTAAAATGAGTTGTCCTTTCCAGTAAGTGTTTAAACAGATATGATTTTTATGGATAGTCCTATCCTTTTCCATCCATTGCCTGAATTATGCCTCCTACTTCCACAAACAAAAAAGCATACATAGTGGAAAATAGAGCGTGGAAAATTTGGTCTGCGAACACATCTGCTCTTTTTCAATGCATCTGCTTAAGAGTTTTTCTCCGCACAAAAAGAGTACAACTTACTGAAAGTGTAGAGTGGTGTAACAAAGAAATATAATAGGCCAGTGTGTAATAGCTTTCCACAGTCATACCAGAAGTAAGGTAATTATTAGATTCCCAGAGCTCATTTTGGTTTAAAATTTTACTTCTGCCTCAATAAGTATTGAATAATGAGCCCCAAACCCCCAAGTCTAAATCTAATTCTACCATGAGGTTTTAAAAGCTTATTTTTGTGTAGGTGCAGAGTTCAACAGGAATCCTGTGACTTTTGCTTGAATGAAGACTACCCTGCTGTGTTTGCTGAAGGAGGATTAGAGAAAAATGGTATTAATAAATTATGAAGCAGTTAAAACAAACTGCAGGCTAGCAGAACAACAGAGTACAAAATCAGCAAGACAAAACCTATAAGTTTTACATCTGTACAGCTCAGAATATGAAATAGATGTGCAGTGCCTGGGATGCATGCCTATGGAAGTTAACAATGCTGAGTAGCTGTGATCAATGCCAATGCATTTGTTAACATCTCAGGCAGAAGCAGAAAGATGAGTGCTCTTAGTGCTTAATGGATTCAAGTGGCACTAAAGACAGAATTTTTGGAAGGTTTATCTCGTGGGACTGGTGCTAGCATAGGCAAATCTAGTGGTATACTCACAGCATCTCCACTCTTTAAAGTTTTTAATTAACAGATGGAAATGGATTGGGCAACACAAAAAGAACATTTTTGAAGTTCAAAAAGTGTTTGGGTCTATTTCTGGAAAGCACGGTTTCCAAAACTGTCTTTCAACTTAGGATCTAACTCTATGTACCCACATCTTAGCATGTAAGTCCATATATTTGCTAACCGAAAAGAGAGAAAATTAAAACTATTTGAAATGTCCCACCTAGGCAATAACAGCATATATTTTGTCATAGTACTGAGCACTGGAGGAGCCAGTTAGACACCAATACATGGAAATACCACAGGTATTTCATAATAAGCTATTCCACAAGTCTTTATATAGCATGGATGCATTATTCCAGAAGTAGATTTCTGTTGTGTGGTGAGGAGAAAACATTAGGGAGGGATAAAGCGGCACGAGCACATGCTCTGCTTTGTGAATTGCTTCTCTGGTTTTGTAAACAAAGAAGCTAAGAGATGACAGCTATGCCAGTTTGCTGGCTTCTATCAGAGAAAATTTAATGGAATAAAGAGATTTTGTGGTGCAAAACAGAAAAACAAAAGGGCAGGCTTTACAACACTCATGTTCTTGTGAACACAGATCTGGTTGCCATGCTTTCATTGCTGTGAAAAGCATAAGAGCAAACCTGAAAAAGTTCTTCAACCACGCCACCCCTTTCCATCAGGTGACTTACAAAGCTGAGCTTGACGTGTAGAATCACTTTGCACCTGTCAGTCCCGCTGCACGTTGCTTTTGAACATGAGTCAATGTGTTCCAGAGGGGAACAAAAGAAGTCTGTTGGGGGTCATTCTTTTAATGTTAGTGGGAGCACTTAGCTGCTACTAAAATTATAAAAACACTTTTAGTAGATGTATTGGGTTTACATGCTTTTTCTACTGGATGATGGAACAGGGATGAGCTATGTGTATGGCCTAACTTAAATATCAATTTAATCCAATAATAAATACTAAGCAACATAATTGTTGCAAGCAAACAAGTAATACACCACACAATCAACTAGTTATCAAATCAAATGTAAAGAAGTTTGGAGTTTATCTAAATGTTATTACATTAATAATGTGGGAATCTCCCTGCCTTAGGTTTTCAGCAGAATTCTGTCATGGTGAGTCAGATGCCAGAGGCAGACACTGTGTTATGGACCAAGAGTGATACGTAACGAAAGGGTGCTGATCCTATCTAAGAAAGTGAAAGTCTTATGGCTTTTCTACTGAGGTTTATAATTATTTCAGAGAAGTTCATACTTGTGTTTTTGACATATGACATGGTTTGTTTTGTTGCAGAAATTAAAATTGAGATGAACTTGCAAAGAATTACTTCCCAAGTATTCTGTTTGTCTTCCTGGAAGGGTTATCAACCATTCTTTCCTCTTCCTTATTCCCCACATCAAATTTCAAGAAGTTCAGCTCTTCTCAGAACAGTAATTTAAGTAAATTTAGGGAACAATAAGCATAAGATTGTGCATCCTTAATGATGTCATTAAATCCTAAAATCATCTAGCATTTGAACGAGACCTATCAATAAGTGTCTGTTTGCATGTACTTTCCTATGTAGGACACTTTTGCATCTCATCAGCTTTGTCCTTGATAGGATTATGGTAATTTAATAGCTTCATTAAAATTATATTTTACCTTTTATCATTATATTAATTTAAATGGCTTGTAGAGATTTGGTAACTGTGTTTATGAAAGTTAATATGGGTCTCTCAGTAGCAGGAATCTATGTTAATCTGCAGATTAAATCTACTATAACTTTTCAAAAGATTGATCAGGAAGAATTTATAATTTGTGGCTGATGATGCAAGTTCAACATTTTAACCAGAGGAGCTTAGACAAAAATTGTCAGGCCCTTTTCCACAGAACAGTGCAGTTCTGTCAAGGTCAAAACACTTCATAAAATTGATTTTGATTTTGTCAAAGGCAGGGGGAATAAGGAGAAGAAGAGGCTACTGAAACTGTTGAAATATACAATTTTAATATTTTTTAAAGGAAACTAATACTATTATTTTGCATTATAAATTATAATATAAAGTGCACTCAAAATGGAGAAGGGATGTTTAGATGTGAAACTGTATTCCTCATAGATATTAATGCTGTGAAAAGTTAGGTTGCCTTTTTTAAAAAAATGCATTTGAAAATTAGGAAAACCACCATAATTTGTTTTCCTGCAGTCCCCTCTTAGCTCTAATTAGTGTCTATATTTGTATCTATATCATGGAAGTACATTCAAATTATAGAAATGATATTTTTACATATGTTTAAGAGTACCCTTCTAATAGGACAAGAATAGAAACTGCCGTTATGCAATATTCATGGTTGAAAAGATTCTGATAGCCATCACTTTTCATAGAATATATTTCAACTTTGGGATGCCATGAGGCCTTGTATATCTTCTACTAATGCCTTTTTCCAACTGAGTCAGTAGACTGAGTAGTAACCTTGTTACATGTGAACACACGTTCTGAAGCATCTATGGTGCTATAGAAGAATTTTTTTAGAAATTGATTTTAAACATCTATATGCAACGTTCACTGTCAAAATTTAGTGGATTGTTACTTTGCTACCAGACTTTTTTTCAAGGAATTCTCCCAAATGTTTCCATTCTCACATTTGGAGGGAGTGGAGCATCAGAGAACACAAAGAATACTTTTAGATTAAATTAATCTGGAAAATACATGCCCAGCTAACATTCCATGCAATGGCTAATGAGCATTCAGTCCTTGGACCTATGGTAGGGAGATTCAGAAACACTTCCCTGAAATTCATATATTGTGGATGTTAACTGCACAACATCGACTCCACTGATCCACGTATCTACTCCTATCCCTAATTTCTATTAGGTTACTCATGGACATCATGTATTCCTTTCATGAGTCAGTTCTATGTCATCATCAAAGTACTATAGCTGAGACTTTAATTTTTCCTGAATTATTTTTTGCTTCTTCCAGAACATTTCTGCTCTGATTGTTAGAAAGTTTTCTTCCCCCAGTTTTATGATGGGATGCTGTCACGATCAGTCGACTTCCATTTGTTAATGTACTAATATGGCTCACAAAGGTCTTCTCCTTCCCTGAGATACCACCTTTAATGTATGGGGGAAAACACTCACATCCTCTTTCTGTCACTTTTTTGTTAGATTACAATATCCAAGCTATTCAGTACGGGTATATATTTTTATTTAAATTGAAGCAAAGATTGGTAGGATCTGAACAATTACTGAATTTTTAAGCATTTAATTAAATAAAACTTTAAAATTTTCATTATAGCTCCATCATGATAACATATAGATTGAAAACACCTTTTATTTTTCTTATTCTTTTTTGTCATGGTTATAGTTTTAACCACCTTTCTCAATTACTGCAGTACTTCATTACATTGTTCAATTTTTATTAGATTTCATCAACATTTTCAGAATAATTAGTCTTTAAAGCCAAGTGAAAAAAATAATTTTGTATTTTAAGACTTAAATCTGTAAAACAAAATAAACTTCTAAATACAGTTAGGAAGTGAAGTTCCATAATTTTTCTTAAAGCTGACATAAATTTGTGAGAGAGGGATGGAAGTTATATGTATATTCAGATCTAGTGCTATGAAACACTAGGGGAAAAAAGACTTCTTGAACTTGCTTTCATTTCATAACAGTTGTTTTCAGAATAAAGTTTCTCTGTCCCTTAAAATATATAAGACTTCTGAGAACTATTAAATCCAAAATTTCAAACTGTGCTTCAACAGGGATTGGAAGATTAAGTAATCTTACTGAGCTAAAAAAAAAAGGCCTCTTGTTCTTTCAAAAGCCTTTTAAAGTCGTACAAGTGATTTGTTTGTTGTGCAGTGAATGTTGCTGCTGAATGCCATGTTTCATTTTCTTCTTTTAAAAAAATTCTGAGACCATTTCAGAGTCTCCAAAGTACTGAGATGGCTTTTGGATTTTGCGAACATGAACAGGAGTTTGAGGCTCTTGGTTCCACAGCATGAACTGTCCATTCACTTGTTTTACTCTGAGATTTAATTTAGTATGGGACAGACAGATCTGTGCATGCCAAAAACGACCTCCTCAACTGAGTAGTTCCTCACTTGCCTCATGCTATTCCTGACCAGATTTTCATTGATCTCACTGTGCTGGGAACTCCTCAAAATATGCAGAGTGGTATCTTTTTCTTGAGCACGATGTTCAGAGTAGTGACTCAGGAGAGGGCAATGTTAGCTCTGGCCCCCCTTCCAAAGGAAGTGACATATGTTCCTACTACAGTCAAATATTTAGAGCAGGACTGGTGTGCTGACCTCCTGACTGCTAGGCCAGTATCTATGTCACTGAGCTATATGTATGCTGCTTGTTTGCTCTCCTTAAAGATTAGGCAATCTTGGATTTGTTGCCATGCAGTGTTTATTTACTTGGTAAAAATAAAATCCTGTTTCAAAGTAGCATATAACTTCAAGTTGAAAGCTAAAGTATTATTCTAGAAAAAAAAAAAAACCAAAACAGAAAGATAGGTTCACCTACTTTACTCCCTTTCATCTAAACCCAGTACACTAACCAATTAACACTACATGTGTTATTTTTGCAGTACTTCAACACTTTAGAAGACTTCAGTCTAGCTACTGAAATGATTTGAACAGCTAGAATTTATAATGTTGGCAAGAGTATGCCAATGATAATAAAGACAAGATGTATTTGATTCTATACCACTAGGAAAATGACCTGCATTTATCCTCCACATGTATACTTATACAATAAGACATAAGAAGGCAGACAATATTTTCATCTGAACATCTCAGGAGTGCTTAATGTTCTAACCTGTGCGTCATACCCTAATCATCTTTGGGACCGTGTGTACGCAGCTCTTCTTCTTCCAGTCCTTCTTTACCCTTTCATATATGGTGACATCTAAGTCTATAGTGACCCATGACAGCATTTATATATTCAGGAGTTCATTGAAAGAAAAATAATTTATTTCTTATTATTCATATTTCTTATGATCTCTGTTCCAATTAAAGCATGGCTCTGCTGCCAAACAGTCTGACGATACCATGGAGTGTTTAAATTATTGACAAAAGGTATCTTTTTATTTGTAAATAGTCAGGATTTCGTTGTTGTTGTTGAGCAGTTTTTAATAAAGGAATGAATATATGTAACTCACACGTGACATTCCATTAAACCCTGTTTGACTCTATTAATATTGATATCAAAACCCCATCCCCGAATCAACAAGCTTAGCTGCCCTGATATTAAAGCAGGTTCACATATGTGGGAGAGAATGCTGCATTGTAAATAGCACCTGCTACAGCCACTACCAGAAGTTGCCACTACCAGAAGTTACCACTCATGTGTTGCTGCAGAAGGAGCCCAGGCCACAGCAGAGAGGCTGTGAAAATTTTGGAGCAACTGCAAGAAGCAGCCTCTTGCTGATTAAGCTGGCAGCTACCCCTCCACTGGAATCATCAGTTCTAGATAAATTCTGAAAGAGCTTTGTGGCCTCAGGTGACTTATCTGGTACCCTGAAAAATTACTATGGTCCCACATGAGGTAAGAATCTGAAGAGGAAAAGGATGCTTCAAAGCTGTCCTTTCAACTTTCTTAGGGTTTTGCAATCAGAAGTCATTACAACTGCTTCTTAAAATGGAAAAGAGGGAGTCTCACAGGACACACACGCGAAAGCTTTGGACATTATGGCTAGTGGTAAAAGCCTTCTCAGCATCTGTTTAGTTTTTCAGATATCTGTCTATCTGTTTTACACAGCTAACTCATCATAGTGAACCACAGTTTGATCTTCAATGCCTGCATTTGTTATGCTATTTTGTGCATTAAATCAATATAGGCTACAAGTCTTTACCCCAGAGTATACCTTGAGCAGTTTGCTTAATGTGATTTCCTTCTAATATGCACTCTTGCGTTTGCTTGTAGCCTTTCACTTTCACATTTTAAAGTGATCACAGCCTGAACAAAGGGAGCTGAAAAACACATGACTCTTCTCTTTAAAATGCAGAGCCATCAGGGTCCTCTCCTGCAAAGGGCTGATAAGTACTTTAAATTTTTCAAATATGGCAGAAATCTTGGCCTTTTGCCTTTAGCCCTGATTAGGGTTGGGATTTAACACATGCTGCCTCCATATTTTCTCTGATTAGATTGTCCTTGGGCAAGTGCATCCAACATGTGCTAGGCAGGTCAGTGATCAGTCTTCCACAGGGAAAAGAACAAAACCAGGAAATATTCATAATTCATTGTGATCAGACATTTAAGAGTACATACACTACAGAGATCTGCTGGTTATGGGCATTTATTCTATAGTCTTATTATTTTACAGTTTTTTCTCCATGTTGGTCTTTATCATATGCTTTCATTATTTTAAGGCATTAATATTTCTTGACTTTGTATACACAAGCCAGAGTTTAATTATCCTCATATTTGCCTGTAGAAATACTTCATTCTTTCAAACAATTTTCTTAGGTCTAGAGAAAATGTTCCCTACTTTAAGACAAATTAATCAGGCTAAGACATGAACATAAAAAGAACTGCTGAATATTATCAGCATAAGACATTATTCTGCAAGATTTTAACTGTGTTGTCTACATTTTAGTGTAGAAATGTGCATGTAAATATGCATGCTATACAGATATTAACAATGCGCCATTCTCAATTATAGAAAATCTGTCACTTTTTTTTCCAACTTTTTTACCCCTAAGTTGTGTTTAAAGATCTTCAAATGGTACTTTCAGTCTGTGGGCTCGTGTACAGCTGAACACAAAGGAGTGAAATCCACTTTCTACAGGGAGCCAGTGTGATTCCTATGCAACACAAGTCCTACTTAAACTTGACCTCAGAAAGCTTAACATTTCTCAGAATCACAGAATAGTTGAGCTGAAAGGAACCTCTAGAAACCATCTAATTCAATCCCCTTCTACAAAAATGGGGTTAACTAAAGCAAGTTGCTTCAGGTCATGTCAAGTTGTGCTTTGAATATCTCCAAGGATGTTGACTCGACAACCTTCCTGTGCAATCCATTTCAGTGTTCAGCCACCCTCACAATAGTTAGGCTTTTTCTTATGTTTTAAAAGAATTTCCTTTATTTCAGTTTGTGCCTGTTATCTCTTGTTCTTGCACTGGATACCACTGAGAAGAGTCTGGCTTCCTCTCCTTTATTTCTTGCTGAAGTGGCTTGACCTTGTCTGGCTGCCAGGTGCCCACCAAGCCACTCTATTTGTCTCCCTCCTCAACAGGATGGGAGGAGAAAACAAGATAAAAAACCTCATAGGTTAAGGACAAGGAGGTCATTCAGCAATTCAGTATTTAATTTTTAACCAACCAAATCAGAGTAAGAAAATGAGAAATTGGAAAAAATCTAAAAACAGCTTCACCCAATCCTTCTCTTCTTCCTGTACTCATCTTCATCGTCAACTTTTCTACCTTCTCCAAGAAGCTCAAGGGGCTAGGAAGTAGCTGTCGCAGTAAGTCCGTAACACTTTTTCTCTGTCCCTTTCTTCTCCTTCCAGTGTGGGATCCCTTACACATCAGCTTCAACACTGAGTCTTTCCCATGGGCTGCAGTTCTTAACAAACTGTTCCTGTGTGTATCCTTTCCATGGCATGCTTTTTACCCAGGAATGGGCTTTTCCAGCATGGGTTTCCCTCAGAGTCACAGGTTATGTTAGAAAACCTGCTCTGGTAGGGTTTCTCTCTGCAGGCCACAGTTCCTGCCAGAAATCTGCTCCAGCATGGGCTTTTCAAGGGATTACAGCTGCTTTCAAGGTATATCCACCAGCTTGGTGCGGGGTCCTCCATGGGCTGCAGGTGGATATCTACTCCCACTTGGACCTCGATGGGCTGCAGGGCAACAGCTGCCTCACCATGGTCTTCTCTTCAGGCTGCAGGGGAAGCTTTGCTCTGGCACCTGGAGCACCTTCTCCCCCTCCTTCCTCACTGACATTGTTGTCTGTAGAGTTTCTGTCACATATCCTCACTACTCTCTAAACAAAGCATTTTTCTAACTTTTTCTTAAATATGTTATCGCAGAACTGATACCAGCATTACTGGTGGGCTCAGCTTTGGCCAACAGTGGGTCTGTCTTGGAGCCAGCTGAAGCTGGCTCTGTCCAGCATGGGGCATCTCACAGATACCACTCCTGTAGCCCCCCCATTGTCAAATCTTGCTGCATAAAGCCAATACACCTGCTTCATGTATGAATATATACATTGATCAAATTCTCCTGAAACTATTCTGCTTAAACTTGATCAACCCCATCTCTGAGCCTCCCCTTGCATATCAGATCCTGCAGTCCCTTAATGATCATCATGGCTCTTTGCTGAATGTGCACCTGGACATTCCTGTTTCTTTTGGACTGGAGAGCCCAGTATTGGACACAGAACTGCAGTTGTGCTTCACCAGGGATGAGCAAAGGGAGAAATTATTATGATCTTCCTAATACAGCCCATGCAGCTGTATGGCCTTAGCTGCAGGGGTACTTTGATAGATCATGTTCAATTTGGTGTCCAGCAGGACACCCAGATACTTCTCTGCCAAGCTACTCTTGAACCTTCAACACCAGCATGTATAGGTGCATGAGGGTCTTTCTTTCCAGGTGCGGAATATTGCAATTATCTTTTTGAAAAGTCCTGAGATCCAAGTCAACCCATTTCTACAGTCTGTCTAGGTCTCTGAAGGGTACCACAAGTAACTGATGTACCAACCACTCCTTCAAGTTCCGAATTACCTGCAAACTTGCCGAGAGTGTACTCCTGTCCCATCATTCAGGTCACTAATGAAAACATTAAATAGTACTAGCCCCTGTATTGGCCTCTAGGGCTACACTGTCTTTTATACTTGACGTGTTTGGAAATTATTTCCGGAAGGATTTTCTCCTTCACATTACCGGGGTTTAGGATAAGGTAAATCAATGTGTAGTTCCCTGGCTCCTATATCTTGTCCTTCTTGTAGGCAGAAGCGACATTTGCTTTCTTCCAGCCCTCAACAACCTCCCTTGATCACCATGACCTTTCAAAGGCAACAGGGACAATCCTCACAGTGACACTGGTCAGCTCCCTCAGCACTTGTGGGTGCATCCCATCAGACTCCATAGACTTCTGTATATCCAGTTTCCTTACCTGTCCCTAATCTGATCAACCTCTTCCGAGAAATATTCCCTGCTCCATAATTTCCCACCAGTTTTAGGGACCTGGCATTACTGAGGGAAAATCTTACCAGTAAAGACCAAAGTAGAGAATGAGTGGAGACAGAGTATCTCTGTCTTCCTCACGGTCTTTGTCATCACAATTCCTGTCCCATTCAACAATGGACACAAATTTTCCCTCATCTTCCTTTTACTATTAATATACCTGTACAAGCCCATCTTGCTCCTGTTTGCATCTCTCACCAGATTAAACTCCAAATGGATTTGGCTTTCATAACCTAAGGATGGGGCTCTTTTTAGTTCTTTTGTTGATTATAAGGTCTGTCTTGTCCACATCCTCCAACACTTGTCACTTTTCTCACGGATCTACCCCTTCTTCACTTGATTGGGGATATCCAACTCCATTCTTCACTGTCCCTAGTTAAAAAAAAAAAACAAAACAACCATGGACTTCATATCGGCCAGAATTATCTTGGGATCCATGCGACCCATGCACTTAATAACCATAATTGTCATTATTTCAACTTGAAGCATTGGGTGAGAATGCAGGCTTTTCTGATTAAAGATTTGAAGACAATTGTCTGATTGACTTGATCTTACAAACTTGAATGATTCTTGTCTGACTAAAACCTTGAAAGCCACTGCACGATGTAATTTTTTTCTACTTAAAAAGTACCATTCAGTTAGGTTGGAAAAGACCTCTGAGATCAGAGTCCAACCTATAATCTCTTACAGGATCTATTTAAAAGATCTATGCAGCAAGATGAAAATTTTAATATGTTAAAGACTTTTAAAAAGAATTGTTCAAAAATGTCCATCTTTCTTAAAACATGGAACATTAAAGTCAAAGCCAGTTCTTTTTCTGCTTTGTGAAGTCATAAGTCTCTCGGAAAAGAGTATGATATTTTTATTACATTGGAATTGTTTTCTTCACAATTGTAAAGAATAGTTCAGAATATTTCTGGGAGGTTTTCATAAAGACTTGGTATTTTTACGAAGTCCAAATTCCTCCCTGTTAATCTTGCTCTCCAGTCTGGATTTCTCAACTATGTTTTGAATCAGAGAAATTCAGTTTTCCAATAGTCTGCTAATAAAAACTCCTCTTCATTCCTGAAGCACTTTTCTTCCATGGACAACTTGCAGTTGATACATTTTTTGTTAAATTATGTCTTTAATTCAACAGCTACATTATTCAGCTCTGTGTTGCTTCCTTTTAAGCCATGGTGAATAGTCCTATTTTATATAGATGAATCAAGAGTACAACCAATAGAATCACACAACCAGACAATGGTTTGGATCAGAAGGGACATCTAAAGGTAATCTAGTCCACGCCTTGTTGTGGGCAGGGTCACCTTCCACTAGACCAGTTTGCTCAAAGACTGATCCATCCTGGCCTTGAACACTGAATATATTGTCTACATGTCAGTAATAATAGCATGCTATGTGAGCTTTTTAATACTAAGGATTTTTTTCTGTATTTAAATTGCAAAGTATTTCTAAATATTCCTACAATGGAGGGAATGAAACTCTCAACATTAAATATAGTCAGAGTTTACTACACAAAGTTGCTGCATAAGGAAATTTCTTCTGTGAAGATAATACACTTTCTCTCGCAACTACCATCTTTTCCCCCAGTTTCTGATTACTTGCAAAACAATAAATATTTGGGCAGAAGTTAATTGCTTCTGTTCAATCATTTGACACATTCTTCATTACTTTTAGAGCATGTGAACCTTTCACCCAGCCACACATACAATTAAGACTGATGAAATCATTAGATGTGTTACAAACATTCAGTTTATCCGTATAGAGTTTGGCATCATCTTAAAGGTCTTCTGTCAGGTTTGTTCACTGTTTAATTATTTGTTGTTGATAGTGAATAACAGTATGATCGCTGTCATTTGTCCTTACACTGTTGCAGGCACAGATTTTTGACTGTGTTGCTGGTGGTTCCTAGAAGGTTTCAGTTAAGTGAACAGGAGTTAACAACATTTCACAAAAGTCTGCAATTTCCCTGTGAAATAAATCCACTATTTTATTACAATCCATGAGGAATAGCAATGAATACTGTAATTGATGAGGAAATACTGTGCCCTCCTATATTCAAACCTAACTTGCTTTCCTTGATAATTACGTCTCCTAAACAAAGTTAAAATTTGAGTTAAACTGTCACTTGTTGCTATTCAAGTGTTTCTAAATGAAAGCTCACAAGGCATGATCCAGTTCTCTTGGTTAAAAAGAGTGTAGAAGTGACAGATGCAAAAGCACCTTCAGTAACTTGTATTCTGTAATTCAGCTGTAGAGTCTTGTTACACTTTATTTTAACAACTTGTCTGAGAAAGTAGATAATGTGTGCTATCTTCTTTGATAATCCTATTAGGACTGAAATAGTGGAAAAATAATGCTGTGTGAATCATCATAATAATAATCATAGTCATGCTGGTAATTTATAAGCCATCTATACCCTCACCTTGTCTGTTTTTTGTGACTTATTCCCTGTGACTTCTCAAGGGGTAAAGCCTAGTCCTCTTTACTATCTTTGATTTCAAGCAGAATATAACTTTTTGGACTATATCAACAGTGAGGACAAAATTTCTAGTTGACAGTTTTTACCTAGATTTTTCTTATGGAGGGATAACCCTTGTTTTAATCTGTTTCATCCTTTATAGTAAACCAGGTATAAATACAGCTCACAAGTGTGTAAGTATAGAGCATGCTGAGGAGCAAAGGTTCTTTGTGGCTGATGTACGAGCTTTTCCTCACATGTGTACACCTTTCCTCACACATAGATGGCTGATTTAATTATGCAAGCCATCTATACCATATACTCTACTTGAAAACTCACACCCATGATAACTGGAAGCAAAGAGAGGAACAGAAAGCTGGGTATTTGAGATCCTTATTTTCAACCCATGGAAGCTGCCACTTCTATATCGCTGATCCTCTTCCTTAAAAAAAAAAAAAAAAAAAAAAAAAAAAAAAAAAAAAAAAAAAAAAAAGGTATAGATCTTTTTGTAGTTGCAGGCACAACTTGTTCCATTTTCATCTTTTCCTCTAAATTGAAAAATACTTTTTGATGAGAGGACCTTCTCTGAAAATGTGGCTTGTTTATTTTCAGGGAAGAAACTAGTATAAAGGCATTCAGTTTGAATGTTAACAGAAAACAATTATGCTGATTTCTGGATCAATTTCTTTGGATCAATCACTTTTTGGCTTTCTACACAAATGTACTTGCATTTTCAGCTGGGGCATATAATGTCTGGATCCTTGAGCTGCTTTTCGTCAGAGCTCTAAAACTGTGACAGCAAGGGAAATTACCTTGATAATGCTCACAAAGGTGTTGTGAGGCTTAAATAATTAATATTAACAAAACATTTCAAAATCTTTAGTTTAAAACATGAGGTAGTAGCTCTTAAAATCTGGGACATGTCTTGAAATCTTAGACAAATTACCTAATAGAGCATTGCTTAAGTGTTATTTGAGACTACTACAGATAAAGAAGCGTGGTTTACTTGGTTATAGAAATTCTATTAAATGCAAAATAACAACAGGTCTGTCTGGATGCAGGCAGTAAGAGAATTTTGTACAGGAAGGCTCTAAAAGGTACTCAATACGTGTTCTCAGTAGCAGTGAGACTTAGATGGGCTACTTTTGTTCCCTCAGAATGACTCATAGCCTTATCTGAAACACATTTGTCAAAGTGATCCAGGGTTGCTTATTACTGGGAATGCTCAGTGTGAAAAGATTGAATCTCTGTGTACCATGGTAGCCCCTTTATACAAGTTAAAACTGCTGTGACTCACGATAGGAAGCAGAGTATATTAGTCTGGGAAGAACTATGTTAATGTACTTCTGCTGTACTCAGAGCAGTAGGAAGATGTTTATTGATAAGCCTTCTTTCTGCCCTCCCCTCACTGAAATTCTAGCCTGTTAGGCACTCTTCCTACTGCCAAGGATCTGCTGTTTCTCTCAATTGTGCGTTGGTAGCAGCTGACAGCACTCAGGCATTCTTGTTCCTGTTTTGATGACGTCCTCTTTTCCACACTCTACTGCAATGCTGAAAATACAGCTTTCAAAAGCCAGGCTGGTTATCTTAACACTATGCATTGCAGGTACCAATGCAGACATCAATATAGAGTGGATTCACTTCACCTGGCTTCAGGTGTGTGCATCTGAATTAGTTAACTCCTCTAACAGTCATTGCAGAGAAAGGCATGGTTACAATCAGGCCTCTACTTAATGGTCAGGTGAAACATTTTTTTTTAGAATTACTCCTAGAATGAATTTAGAGGAAATCTAAACAAATAGACATATGAGTTGGACTAGATAACCTTTAAAGGTCCCTTCCAACCCAAACTATTCTACGATTCTACCAATTTTAATAATATGCTTCCCACCCTAACTGATAAAAATAATTGTGTGGCTCTATGATGTATTGCCTATTACGAGGAGATTGGCCATGTCTTACACATATAATACATATTTTTATATATACATATATATATATATATATATATATATATGCCTCAATATTCCCATTGGTACTTTATCATGAAAATTGCAATTATGAAACTGAAAGCATCAGTAAAGAAGGAAGCACTGGCAAATGATAGGGAGTAGGAGCATCTAGTGTACTTGTGTGTTTGTGTTCCTTCTGAAAGACCAGTGCTGTCATGGTGAAGCTGGGCTTTTTTTTTTTTTTTTCAATATTATCACCCCTTATCAGAGACTGTACTACTTTAAGAGAGAAGAAAATATTTTAGCGATTTTCGCATTTTTTCAAACATGTAAAAATGTTTAGCTATTATTGTGTCTTTTGAGAATAGAATTTTCCATAACTCAATTCATAGCAGGATTTGCTGGTACACTTATAATCTGGTTTGACTGATTAGTTTCTGTCTGGAGTAAGTATATCCATTATTACAGTTTAAGTTCTGGCACATCTCAAAGAGCTTTTGTAGGTCTTCTGTATTTTTAATATTTAGATTCTACCCCTAGGATTGATTTCTCATCAGTGTGCCATCATTTCCTTGGGTAGGCAAATGACAGCCAAATCTATTTTACATTTCCTTTTGATCTTATACTGTAGTTTTTTGTCCTATGTAATGACCTCTATTATATATAATTCTGCATGGCACATATCTTAATGAAGTTAATATGGTTTGTTTCTCTAGGTTAGCTATGGTGTAGTAGCATTTGTAATTTTTTTCCAGTGAATGTTGTCCACATTTTTCTGGCAGATGAAGTTGATTTTTTTTCATATTCTACTCATGTGCCCTGTAGTCTTGTCACAGGCACCTGAAAAGTTTCATATTGATTTTAAGGTGCTTAATAAATGGCAAAGTCCAACATCTGAAATGTCTCTTAACATTTCTTCCTGACCTTCCATTGTCTTATATTTAGGCAGAGCTGTAGCTGATGATTGTACGCCATAGTGGCAGTCCTTTTGAAAAGTTCTCTCTTTTACCTTATCTGGGTGGCAGAAACAGCAGCTTTGAAGGGATTTATGTTTCATTGCAGTTCAATCTTGTTTTGAGTAACAACAGTAGCCAAAGCTCAGGCATATTACTTCCAGGTTGGTGTTCTTTCTTGTTTCTTACTGTAACTCTGAGTGCACTGTTTCTCAGAGTTACTCTAGTTATCTCAATGCTCTGCAGTGTAGATGTTGGAAATAGAACTCATCCCACATAACAGTAGATATGCATGCATACTTTTATGTTTATACTAATTCTATAGAAATTGCTTCACACTAGTGATAATTAAGGCTTGGTGTTTGCAGATGTTATTTTTTGATGAAATTTTAAAGCCAGAACTTCTCAAATGGAATAAAGGCAGCTGCTGTAATATTATATTTAGTTAATTAATTAATATGGTTATAGAAAGACATACTATTTTAAATTAATACAATTTTTCTTCTTGCTGTATTGTGCAGAAAATTCACAACAATTAATAAAGAGGCAAATTTCTGGGTAAGGGGGTAGGTATATAGATCAGGATGCAAAACAACCCAGGGAGTAGTCTAAACACTATACAATGCAGAAACTCTCACTAGCTTGTCCTTGCTATCTCTGTGAATCTTGAGTATGTTGCACAGTAAATTATCTTCACAGTGTAGTGAGGTTGAGCATACATGTGGTACAAAATTTCAGTTAGTCATCCTAGCGTAGGTATTGTTTTAAAAAACAAGCAATAGGGCAATTAACTCCACCATTTATAACATTCCAAGGGTGTTGGTAGATGGGACTCTGAACAGTGAGAAATCCTGTGGCATGTCTGAGTTTGCAAGGGAATAGCTCTGTTTCTTAAGAATAATTTTCTTTCTTTAATACAGAATTTCCTACACTACCAATTCTGATTTTCTTTCTTATTTTTCCCAATTACGATAGGAAAAATTGCGGAGATGAGAAAATATCTCTTTCACAGGTGTTTACTTCTAGGTGTTTCTTAGTCTGCAATGTGTCATTTATGAATCAGAGAAAATTACTTCTCTTTGTCACTTCTAGTGTTCCATCCAGCTATCCATATTTTTTACTGGGTGTGATCACTATAAAACAGAATACCTCTGTTAATACATTCTTTATAATACCTCAGTGTAGTCAGATAGAGAGCTAAGAAAATGGAAGAATGAAAGTAATTTCCCAAATCACTTGGAAAACTTTTTCATTTCCAGAATTAAAGTAACAGAGATTTACATTTCTTTGCAGGGCAATGCTGTTTAGCATCTTAAGGAACCTTTGAAAGTCTTACCTATGGTGACCCAAGAAGATATGGAGTAAGTGGAGAACTGAAACCATCCCTACATCCTTTAGGTGTTTTAAACTTAAATGAGAAGTTTTGGCTGAATATTTTATGTTGAAGTCTGACACTATCTCTTGGTTTCCTCATTATTTATATATCACATACATTTGCTCAGTCTTATTGCCTTCAGTTTCTACACAGGAACGAAAGACTAACTGACACATTTTTTCCATAATTTCTCTTTATATATTTTTATATTTTACATTAGAATTCAGGTTGACTTTTTAACTCCTATTTTATGGTCCATAATTTGCTCTTCCAGAGTTATGATTCTTTTAGAATAACCGGTTTGTGATTATCCCCCTATTCCATCTCTAAGCAGTCATTACTTTTAACTGTTTGCCTTTCTGCTTCTTGAGTAAAATCCAATACCTGCTGTGCAGGTCAACAGTTTTCCTGAGAGACAGAAATTGCTGATTATCTTTCCCACAATAAGCTCAATCATATACTGATTACACACTTACCTCTCTGATTGCCTTGATCCATCCTGAGTTCCTCCCTGAAAACTCAAATGACTCTCATCTGCTAGTTAAAAGTGTTAGTGGCAACAGTGTTTCTCTAGATCTTAGTGTACATTACTTTTTCTAGAAAGTGTCAGAGCCTTTATATAAGTAACATGTGGGCAAACTTCTTTTACTCAGGGTTATTTGCTTCTGGAAAACTAATGTCTGATTTTCTTTCAAAGCTACTGATAGCAGTCTTCATCCACTTGCTAATAAAATCTCTACCTTATGTCTCAGAAGAGAGTGGTGAGCAATCAATACTTGTATTATTCAGACTAGGTAATTTAAAAAGTGACTTATCAATTTAAAATTTCAAATGTCTTTTGCTTACTTTTTTTTTTGCTTTCGTTGCTTAATTATGCAAATGCAAATCCACCTTGGATAACCACATTTGTCCATCATCCAAAGCTCATAATGTCCTTGGTGATCTCAAATTCTACAACAAATGCCCTGCAGGCAATTTGATAAGTAGGACTTCACACAGTAAAATCACACTGTTAATTACCATCCTCACTGAAATGTCATTGTTTTTCCTTGCAAATGAAACTTCCGTAATCTGGGCAATAAAAACTACATAAGACATTCCAGTCCCACTGTTGAGAGCATTTTTAAACCAAGTTATCTACCGATACTGTTTATATATCCTCCTCCGTGGTGGAGGAATAAGTTATTTTTCCTGTCCCCATAGTGAAAAGGTGAATGAAACAATTCAGAACCCATTCCAAATTTCCTGTTGTGCATCTGATTTAAGGTTAAGTAGTAAGCAACACAGCATAGTGTTTGTGCACTATTTTGGATATTAACTAAATCAAAAATAAGAAGTACTATGGTATAGGTTCCTGTTTTCAGAAGTATCTGTTCTTTCTCTCAGAGCCATACACTTGCCACTATTAATGTAAGGGCAGTCAGGAAAAGGTGCAGCCTTAGGGCTGAACTTCTGTGATTTCCACACACCGTTCCAGGCTGCAGAATTGAGGCAAATTTCATGTAGTGTATATCAGACTAGAGAAAGAGAAGTATGAATGGCTTTTCACTGCTGCAGCCCTCCTCACTTTTTTCTCCAACAAGACTTGTTGCCAGCTGCCATCAACTGCACCATCAGCTTCTTCAATATGAGCCCATCAGCTGTGAGGAAGGTGAGATTGTGCTAAGCAAGGTAGCATATCAGAACATTCTGCAGAGATTTTTAATATGCAGTGTGTAATATGCAATGCCTTCTTTACCCTCTACTTCTTCCTTTTTTTTTTTTTTACATTTTCCTGTTGTGACACTTTACCATGGAAATTACAGAAAAGATCCTAGAGGTGCTTTTGGACTGAGAAATATTCTAAAGTTCAGTTTTTAAGATTATCACATCTTCTTGATGTTGCAGTACTTCTGGTCATACTCTCTATCATGAAATAGGAGAAAGATAAGCACTTCTTTCAATTTCTAGACAAGAGTGAGTTAAAAGAGAATTTTGATGGGATGCAATCTTTGGCTTGTTCCTGTAGAACCAGAGAATTTGCACATGTAGCATTTGATTTCCAGTCAGTACTCTTCTAAGCATTGCTTTTGGGTATAAAACAACAACATTCCCTTTGTGTTCCTGTTTCATGTTACTAATTAACATGGTAACTGTCATCAAAAGGCCAGTAAGCATTGATCTGTTGATCTCCCAAAGAGATTAGCAACATAAAATTTGCTAATAGGATTTGCCTGAAACATCCCTGAAAAGCAGAAAGGCCAGTTTCACCTGTGTAACAATTTAATGTGGATGGGCTGTCACATCCAAAGGGCGACTGTTTAGCTCTCATCTTAAATAACACTGATAGTGCAACTCTACATAAAGGTTTGTAGCTTTTCTTGCAATGAACAAAGACTGTCTTTCATTACCCCAGCACAAGTCAGCAATACTAAATTCTTCCATAAGAAAAATTTAATGATGATGATGAAATCCTCTCAATAGGGTTATGAATACTTGCTAATTTTGCTATGAAAAGTTTGAAAAGACAAGATTATTCGATAAAAAAAAAACGAAAAAGAGGCCATGTTTATCTCTGTGTATGTGTGTGAGAGAGAGCAAGATTTGGTTGACTGAGAATTTCCTAGAAAGAAAATGACAAAGTTTGCCTGTTAGCACAAATTCATTTCATAGGACATTTTCTATAATGAATGAAGCAAAAGAAAATATAACTGTCTTTTACAGTTCTTTCACTAATTTCTTGTAACAGCATTTAGGTTATGATTGGATCTGTTAGTAAGGTGGTTGTAGGATGGAATGTGATAGAGAAATAAAATTTTCCCAATATTTCATCATCTGTTAAGAAATCATTTCTTAAAATTCATGGTACTTAGACGACTGTAATTTTTAACTGAAAGTATTGAAATGGTTGTTCACCAAACAGAATATTGAAACTGTGCAATTTACATAATAATAGTGTGATTTACATATTTATTAGTTTCATTTAATTTGCCGCAAACAAAATGTTCTAATCTGGTTTGAGGATAATCTCTAACCTTCTGTTGTTCTTCATTTAATGCACACACATACACACACAGACAGACACACTCATACTGGCCTTTATCTACATTTCGTAGAATGTGTTTGCTTTACCTCTAAACATATTTCCCAATTCTAAGAAAGAGATTTATTGGGGGAAATGCCAAGAAACAAAAAGAAAAGAGTGACCTTTACAGTTTCTGTTTATTGTTCCATTTTTTTTGTTTTTGTTGATTTGTGAGGTCTTCTCTTTATTATGTCTGGGTTAACAAACACAATTACAACTCCAAAAATTAACAATTGCGGTTTTTGAAGACAACGTTTAAATGATGATTATCTGTCTTCATTTAGTGGTTTGTTAATATTTAAAGTGTAAAAATCCTTACATATATAATTTAAAAACTTTCAAGTATTTTTTACATATTAATATTTGTAGTCTTAAAAATTATACAAAAAAATAACATTATGGGGAAACAATTCCCCAACATATGAATCCCTTGTCAAATGTTCAGTTGTCACTATGCATAACGCTAATCTAAACACTTGGATGGAATCAAGAAGTAAATACAATTCTCTTATTAACATTTTTGTGTGTTATAGCTCCACTACTGTTGCCATCAGGTAGGAGAAAAGATATTCAGTAGCAGCAGGCAATAGCTATGATATAATAAGGAAGTACAGATGGAAATTCTCATACTAAGAAAAAGAGAGTGCCAAAGATCTGAATGACCCTTCCAACGAAGCACTAGAAGAGTAACTCCAAATGGGAAATATTTCAGTTTTGGGATATAATTTTTTTTTGTTTAAAAAATTAAGTGTATTTTGTGGGGGTTTGTAGGAAGGGACAAATATTTTTTTTCCAAACTAGAAAGCAGCCACAGAAGTTCTTTTTAGTCATAAATGCATGGATTTTGAAACTAAACTCCCCATTTGCTGGGCTTCTTATCTTGGTCACAGCACTTTGGTAGTGCAGCAGCCTTCTGTTCTGTTCTGTGTTCAGCCGCAACAGCTTTGCAATGCTGTTCTGTGTTGTGATGTGAGGTGCTTTTGTCTTCCTTGTGCAGTGTGAAAATGTAGGAGGAATTCAACCTGGAATGGGGTCAGCAAGCTTCACAACCATCACCAACACTGACAGTAGCCTGTCTCTGTGGCTGGGCACATCCCTGGCCCCAGGATGGCACTCAGAATTGCTTGCTCAATGCCAGGGAGCTGAGAAACACTTACACTGTCCCGGGAGGAAGGTGTCTCTATCCTTTAGCTTCTAACAGTACATTTGTGCAGTGTTTTGTAGGTACATGTGAGCAGATCTAGTTACCTCATGCAAAGTGTCATGAAAACTGTAGGTGCAAAGCCTATAGGGAGAAGCCGGTTTGCGTACAGCAGTCTTGGAGCACGGGTGGACCAGGATCTGCATTCAAAAGGCTTTATTGCTGTTTGGACTCAGCCCCATCTATACCACTTCTCCATTTTCACAATAGTTCTCATAAAAACTGTGAGTATAAAGACGTCTTTATAGAGTATCTAAGTCAATCAAATGTAGAGAACAGATCTGTATGGTTAAATCCAGTTGTCATGCCTAACACTGAAGGATTCCTAAGACACTTTGAATAGAGACATATGCCCCGAAGAAATAATACTTCTAGGGAAGAAGTGGACCATTAAGAGAAGGGTAGGACCTTGGAAACAAAAATACAGAGAGATGTTTCATTATTTGAATGACCTTATTGCCCTGGGAGATTTAGATACCAATCAAGAGGAGCTGAAATAAATATATACCTAAAAAAATTAAGCAGGAGAAGTTATTTAAAGCCTTTAAGGAATAAGCTACAAGGTATTTAATCAGAAATATGTAAATGTATTCTAAATATCCTTCTAGAAAAGAAAAAAACCTACATACACTTTTTTGGAAAGAAAATTCTTCTCCTATACATTCATTGTGAGTTCAGTATCTAAATTAATGTTATGACAAGGGCTTCAGGTATCAGGGTTTCCTCCAAAGGAAATTATTTTAACCTCAACCCAGAAATCACAGGTTATGACAGGAGACAGTACGAGCTTGATGATTAAAAGAGGATTCAGATAAAACTGTTTCTGAACTCTAATGTAAATTTTCTAATGAAATGACAAAGCTATCTTTCCTGTAGAAAGTGTTTCTGACAAAGTTCCATATTTGAGGTTAATGACATGTCTACCTGGTTGGAGTCTTTGAAAAAAATTAAAAGTTGGCTGAGGACATTATATGTGAAGAAAGGAAACAAGAAAAAAACCAGTTATAAATACTTGCTCTCATGCTGGCAGATCTGCTAAATAATAGCATTTAAATGAAAGGAACCCTCTGCACATTGTTATATCCTGTCAATGTCCAGTCCCACCGCAGTAAGTAGAAGCCTTGCCTTTAATTTCAGAGGACATAGGAAAAATCAACAGAAATTTTGCTTTCAGTTATAAATTATTACTTATAAGATGGTGACAGATATGCAATACAGAGTATTTCAAATATGGGAGAGAACCACTGTAGGAACTTCATTCTGCCATTTAGATGGCAAGTAGTGTGTGTTTCTACTTACATTTTTTCAATAACATCATGTTGGAAGCACAGAGAAAAGTTTCTAGACTTCATGGAAATTAATCACTTTTTCGTTATAATCTCTTCCTGTAAGGAAGTGCCCTAATTCCTGTAAGGAATGACAAAGCATGATTTTAATGGTCCTTATATCAATTACTTCCTACCAGCTAAAAAAGTTGTTACTGGTACCAATGAGAACAAGAACTGCTGCTGCTTTCATGAAGATGCTTATGAAAGAGAGAGATCCTTCTGGGACATTGCCATAAATTTTTTTCCACACAGTGCTTACTGGGTGGAACAAAATAAGTAATTAACATTTTTAGAAAACTCTTGTCTTTTCATCTGTAAAGGACTTTCACATAAGCAAGTGCTTTTAACCTTACTTACAGCTAAAGGTGACTTTCTATAAATATGTCATGGAAGAGTTAGTGTACAAAAAATTTTCCCAGATAGCTTGAAATTGTTTCTCCAAAGACTGTGAGGAACACAGATTTGAACCTAGTGATTCATAGTGCAGAATCATGTGGAAAACTGGAAAGAAGGGAGAAAAGGTTTGGTGAGTGGCCCCTGAAAGATTAGTCCCCATGTTATAAATGTTGTTCTGCTGTTCTGTCGTACACACTGTTAAAGTAGGTATTAATTCTAAACCACCGTTGGGTACAAGAGTGTCAGGCAGCGTTTCTTATCTAGTAAGTCTGGGTCTGCTAAATGTCAAATCCTATTGACTGCAGTAGGTATTTACATATGAATATCCAAGTCATTGGAATAATTTGCTTTTTCCTTGCCTGTCAAAGACATTTGGAGAGTGGAAATACATAATCTGAAACTGTTTTCATGGTATTATGTCATGTTTTCTAAAATCTTTCAAAAGAGTCTTGTCCACCTGTGGCTCAGTTTCCCCATTCTCTATGTTTCTCACACTGTATCAACTGTCCTAAAGATTTTATTGCCTCTGCCTGAAACACTGGCTCATGTATCCCAAACTGTCCTGATTTCCATGTTACCCCTACCATTCTTCAGTTATATCTGTTATATATTAGCTTTAAACAAAATATCAGTCTCTTCTTTCTCCACTTCCCCTCCAAAAAGACCAAAAAAATTATAAAGAAAACGCTATGACACAATTGCTACCTTGGATAGAATGAGGTCTGTCTGATATGACAATATGTCCTGTATCCCCAACGTTATTTTCAAATCTAGCCCATTCTTGCTTATTTTAAGAATATTCTACATGTCAGTCTTCCTTCGTATATCCAGGTTCTGCCAATTTCTCAGACTTGCATTATCTACAGGTTGTCTGTTATGTCAGCCCACAAAATAACATGTATACAATGCAGTTTTATATATAGTAATGTGGTAATGCATTTAAAAATATGCTGGCTGTAAAATAATTGTATGTGGCCAAGATAGCTTTCAATTGATACTGAAAACAGAAAATGCTAATGTTTTTATTACACTTCTGTTGAATGTCTGAAGTGTGCATACAAGTACTATTCTACTTCTTAAATCTCTTTATCAAAAATCAGTTGTTCTTATCTTTTATGGGTGAATATATACGGGAAATGTAATCAGGTAGAGTGAAATTGCTGCACTGTGAAGTTACAGCCTGAGCATCTCTCCAGTTCCTGGCTAATCCTTGCAACAAGAGGGGCCACACAAGTTCCTGGGGACTTAATCACAGGCATAACTTTTTTCAGGAAGCCTCAAATCTATATAAGAACAATACATTTGTCTTGGTTAATTTGCAGACCTATGTGACTGAGGGTTACAACTTCATTGTAGACTTCAATGTGGGACACTGCAAGCATTAATCTAAATGAGAAAAACAGTCTACATTTTAGTAAATTTAGAGAAAAAACCAGGAAAATATAAGCACAAATTTTCCATTTCTCTTTACACTCCTAGTGCAGAGAACAAATACTTGTGTTTCAAAAATTCGGTGTTACTGCAAATACTGTGATGTTTAGCTAATAGTAGATGCCTAGTGAAGTGCGTTAATTTCCCAAATCAATATGTAATTATATATTTTTACTCATTCTAATAACAAAATCAAAGGAGCTGAAAGATTTCTTCAGTAAAAAGTGAAGTGTGAGAGAGAGCAAAAATAATGGTTTTTTGACAGTGGGTAGCTTACTTTCAATCTCTGCTGGAGAGAACAGTGAAATAATGCAATTCCAAATGCCCTTTTGCTGGGTTTTCTATTTCTTTTTGCTGTCTGTCCTTAGCTGAATGTCTGGTAAAGCAAATTCAGCTATTACTTCCCATACTGGCATCATTAAAAAGAGGATGTTCAGTGATTAAAAATGTTTGAAGCAGACAGGAGATGAGAGTGAAAAATAATTGGACTAGAGTATTGATTAATGCAGACTTCCATATTACTATGGAAAATAACATTTGGTTTTGATCACTCACAGACAAAAGCATTCAGCTTATTTCCTCTCTCCCTATTTTTCTTACTACTTGTGTATCTCAGATGTTCTGTTGTTTGTTAAAAAACACATTTTATTTTCATTTCTTTGATGTTAGTGTTCATGAGGCAAAGAATGTGTTAATATCATTATCTTGTTTTAGATAAAGATGGATTTCAAACAATTGATTCTTTGTGAGGAATATAATAGTCTGTGTAGCTGGTTGCTCGTGATACTTCTGAGAAAAAATATATTAAGGATATTGAGATTTTATGAAAAAATATTCTGCATGATGATGTGGTTATTCTTTAAGGGCTTTTTTATAAGGTTTGTAATTCATATACTTTGGCTTTCGCACATTCCTCGTCAAATCCTATGGAATTTGTAATGCATAGATAAAAGGGCAGCTACTCCTGGGAAGAAAAACCTAGGCAGCGACTTAGCAATCAAACCTATAGTTAGACATACGTCTAATGAAAACTGATAATGATTTCCAAACTGTTTGAGAACCTCAAGCTTTGGCAAAGGTAATATAAATTACTTTGAATTAGTTTCCATTGGCATTTATAGGCATAATTTTATAAGTTTTATCACTTTACCATTTTCAATTATTGAGTATTCATAAACCAAACAGGATTAAAGTGAAACCTTCCATTTAGTAAGCAATATGTATGATTATTTTTCACTGCACACTAGTGAAGGTTAGAGCAGATGGGGCTCTAGCATGGACAAATAGAAGATTATTTTTGGGAAAAACAAGAACAACAGTATATAAATATTATAAAAACTGGCAACACAATAGATTGGTTCTCATTTCCATGTATTTATAACACAGTCCCTTTAGAATACCAAATGACTGGTCATTATTTTGATAGAGACACTGATTACTTTGTTTCCTTCTGTTTCCTTTGCAATCACATAAGCATTGTGGCAATAACAATGAAATCTGCAGACAACGGCTGCAGAATTTGATAGATAGCAAACTTATCAGTAGGCATTCTGCAGTTGACATGAAAGTCTGCTTTAGCAGAGTTGCATGTAGGAATTCTGAATTTAGACAAAGGCAACACTTTTAAAGAGCACTGTTTGCTAGCTAGGAAGCCTGAGACCAGGACATGTAAGAATTAGTGTCTTGTCATACACAGTGTCAAATCTGTAGTCTGGTCTCTTGCAGTGATGCCAGGCAGGACAGAGGTGTTGCCATGGGCCAAGGACCAATTCTGGTGAACAAAATGGCCCAGCAGTGGTTTAGAACCAAGGAAGTTTAACTTTATGTGGACAAGCTGTGCTGTGCCAGGTGTCTGCTGTGACAGAGAATGGTCCCTTGACTATTTAATATATTGCTATGGATGTAACTTTTGAGTTCATCCTTTAACAATCAGTGTGAAATCATGTCATCTGGCAGAACTGAGAAGAAAAAAAAATCCTATTTTTAACAGAAGTAATAAAGCTAAATTCCAAATAGAGGAACCCGAAAAGGACTTCCCCTGATTTAGGATTTTCACCATCTACAGTGAACTAACTTGTATGAGTAAATTTTAAAAGTGTGATAAGCAAGAAAATTAGACAAAGCTAATAAACTTCATTTTTCAGAAGGGCTTTAATAGTGCAGTATAAGTATAACACCAGCCACAGCTATGCAGAATCCAGCTTAGAGCTGGCTTTGATTCAACTGTGCTGGTGTGCAGGAAGTTCTGTCTTGCATCTGTTTGCCGAATGTAGCCTGCTGATGTGCACCTATAACAGCATTTACAATAGCAGTTGAAAGCACAGCTTTGAGTTGCTAAGGACGACATCTGTCTTATGCTGTCACAAATAAGAATACTGTTCTTGCCAAGTAAAAAGAAGTTCAAACTTAATCACAAGAATGTAAATGAATTGGATTTTTAATAAGTGAAGAAGTCTTTTAATGCACATTGAACTCCACTAGCATTTGTTGCAAGATCTTTTAAAAGCTGAGTTTATGAATCTGTTTTGGATTTTTTTTTTCAGTAAAATTTTGGGGATGTAATCAATACATCATCACTTTGAACTATTATTTTGGAAAGTTTTATTTTTCGTTTGAGTTTGTAACAATGAATCCTACTGCTAAATGAAAAAATGTTGTAATTTCTCAACTAGCAAATCTCAGGACTCTTAGACTGAGCTCAAAATGTGATGAATTCAAGACAATGTCTGCATCTGAAAAACCTTTAAACCAATCTTTTTCTATACTTTCCTTTTCTCCTTGCGTCACTTTGCCTTGACTTTCAGGTAGAATTGGAAAAGAAATCAGTGGGGGTAAGAAATTTTGATTTATTTGGTTTTACAAGAAATAAACATTTTCAGTTTGTTAATATAGATTAAAAAAAAAAAAAGAATACAACAAGAAAAACAATCAAGATAGTTAACACAAAACCTTCCATACTTGAATAAGACCTTCTTTTTGATATTTCTGTTCTATTATTTCTTATTAAAATACAAGAATACCTTGGGTAAAATGTAGTAAGTTCCTAAAGTCCTGGCACTTAAACTTCACAGATTCATGATCAATAGTGGAAACATCATAGCAGTGTCTTTAATAAGATATATTAAAAGAGATTCTCAGTCTTCAGATTACGTAAATGGTTCGATAAGTCTAGGCACTAGGCTGCTTGCTCCTGTAGTTTCACATTTTCACATCACTAATGTGTTACTGTGTGTATCACAAGGAGTTTTTAATTTTCTTTCTTTTATGATTTACTGACTCCATGACATAGTTAAAAAGTGTATTTTACTTTTGCAGAATTCTAACTGTGCTGGACACACACCACCATCATCTGTTTGGTCCCTTTTATACACTTTTTGAAGGTTACTCTTCTGTAATTAAAAGCAAATTTTCTGCCTGAATGCTTTTTTAGGTTTTAATTATGTGTATGCACATTTTGCACACCTATATTGTTACTAGAGTCTTCAGCAAATGTCCTGATTTGATGAAGAAAATTAATAGAAAATGTATTGTGAATGTTTTTACCACTGTGGAAGATTTTAGGGGTTTTCCAAAATCCTATTAAATTTCCATCCCCTACAACAAATAAATAAACAAGCAAGAAGAACAACAACTATGAACTTTTGTTTCAATGATGTTGTATACTGGCCGTTGGCATTTTCAGCTTATTGAATAACTTTATATGAATAGATATGTCTCTTGTCTTCAGCAGAGCTGGAGGAAGATATCACCTCTCATTACAATTCCATTGCAACTTTCCTTCAGTTGAACATCAAAACTTTTCAGGCTTTTGGACTGGATTGTTTGTGTTGTTAGACAGAGCTCAAAGGCAGTGGCTCATGTTTGTTTGACAGACTATCACTTACAGCACAATGAAGGAAGGTGTCTTTCTGTCAGCATAATCTGCCCACAGTTCTTCACTTTGACTACATTCTACTGCATGCAGATTGTCACCATGGCTTTCCCTTAACCAAGGAGTGAACTGTAGGGTTGAGCAGGGAGAAAAAAAAAGGCTTGCTACTCATATCCCTCTGTTTTATTACCAATCTGTTGTAAATCACCGAGCAGCTGATGACATTTAGTCGGGGACAGCAATCAATAAAAAGAAAATCAGAGCTCTTAGAATACCTCTGCTGGCTTTGCCTGCTCAGCTTGCTCTGCCCTGTTCACAACATGCAGCAAACCTGAGCTTGGAATGTAGCACAAAGTAATTTTTTACCCCACTCAATTATAAATGCTTGGTTGCTGAATATTTAATACCATGATTAACACTGTGATGAGCTGTGTCACATTTTTTATTTGTCCCTTTCATCTGAAGAATCCCAAAATGCTTTCCATGTCTCTGATTACACAAAGACTACAGAAAGGTTTCTTAATCCAACAAGGGGGAAAAAATGACTGCTTTAACAGCGTAGCACATCTCATTGTTATTAATGATAATAATCATTCCTGGCACTGGCTGTAAGTTTCACCTTTTTTATGAGGCTCTCAGAAAGCAATTTATAATCCAGCATTGGAAGACTTCATACACAGCAGTTTCACAATACAGATAAGCTTATATCTACAGTAAAGGAAAGTGGAGGCACACACATTAACAGAGTTACCCAAGTCAACAATGCAGTTGTAATTGGAGATCTGAGGAACTTTGAAAGAGTTCAGGCATTCTCACCTCGATGTCCTGTTTTAGCTGTTATGACATATTTCTGAACTAAATGTCACGATAAGATGTGACAATCTAGGGAAGAAAATCCAATTTCATCCTATTTGGATAATTAGTATTTTCCAGAATGAAAAAGCTCTGCCTTGGTTGTGAGACATGAATACTAAAAAAAGTAAAGAGGAACTGAGGCACGATATGAATTTTTCAGGAGTTCTGGAAAGTTAACAAGTTATTTTCAGGCTTACAGAGCAGAAAATTGCCATGTTTTCAGTAAATCAGTTTAGTCATTAGGACAAATCTGGTGCTTGTGGCACATACCGGGGGCCTCTATGTACAGGATGAAAACATAAACCTAGGTATAAAGAGAAGTTTAGTTGCCTGAGATGTGGACTTGGGGGCAGCTAGCTGACAATCTCTGTGTAAGTGGAAATATCCATATGGCATATATATATATCTCAGCTAGTATCAGCACATTTGTTGATGGCCCACAAAGTCCTAGCTTTCACTTCTGTGTAGTGTGCAGAGATTAATATATGGTTCCTCCATCCCCCTCCCCATCAGCTCCTTATCCCCTAAACTGCAGACTACACACTGCTTATGGTGTCTGAGAATGGGAATCACAGTGGAGAGACAAATTTCATTCCATGCCCTCTTCCTGTCAGGCCACCACAAAGGCAGAAGAACACATGAGTCTTGGGACTGGTGAGACAGGGACCTTGGGGAGCCTGGTTAAACAGCCTGGGTGCATGAGGGAAAAGAAATGCTGGGACCAGGTGCTTCTCTTTGAATGTGCTTTCATGACCTGCAACTTTCTTTCCTCCAGATAATTATTCTGCATTTTTCCAGATCTCATTGCAATCTTTTAAATCTTGCATTCGTGGTTTCATAGTGGCTGAGTGTCTACCAGACAGTTAGTGAGACGAGTCTGCTCCCTCCAGGCAGGGTGTGTAGCCTCACAAATGTCAGCTCTTGTACTTGGTTCAGTTTGCATGTTGGGCATGTACTGCTCACTGTTTTGTCTCCTGCTCTAGGATCCTAAGGTTAGCTGTCACCATGTGGGACATCAAAATCTGTCTCTGACAGAAGAAATCTTATAACTTAGGGGAGATGTCTTCATATGTTATAAATCATCCAGATTCATTTGTCTTTCCGTCTAGGTGAAATTTAAACTGTACCTCTTCCTCCTTCCCTTCTCCCTCCCACCTTTTTTGAAAACCTTTGCTGATGATGTAGTTTCAACTGTAAGAAGTATTCTGTGTGAAACCTGGATTTAGCAAACAGAAATAAATGCATCCAGCAACCAGATATGTCCTCTTCTGCCATGCATCATAATCATTCTAAAAAAGATATTAATCTTGGAAGACTTTAGTTGTAAAATTGCTTTGGTTGCTTCTGACCTTTTTTCACTCTTCTGCAGTATTTCTACAGCCCCATTCATTCATCCATCAATTCTGAAGACAAAAACTCATGAGAGTTTTTTGAAGAGCCAGAGTCTTGTCATTGCAAAACAAAATTTGTGAATATTTTCATGAAACTTGTTTTTAATATTTTCCTAATTTTAGAAGTTTTCCATGTGGATTGTGTCACATTTCATTACACATTCTAGACAAAAGAGCCTATTAGTCTGACAGCAGTAAAGATATTCTTAATTCCTTTGGTATCCTTCCCATTCTGCTGACTGGGATGACAAACAACATGAACCTTTCTGAAGCAGGCGTAAAGTAAACAGCTTGTTATATAGGTCATCTTTATTTCATATTCATTAATGCTTTATTGTTTATGGCTTTTTACTTGATTGTATTTATTTATAGAAATTTCCCACTGCAAGGCAGTTTGGCACAGTTTGTAGAAAAGGAGTTTATTTAAATATTTACATACTTAACATGCAAAAGTTATACGATTAAATGTTGGGAACAGCTTTTATGTAACTGTTCATAATTTGAAAACAGCAAAGTCCTTACCTTCTGTTCCCTTCTTACTAAGAAAAAATAAAGTCACCATAAACTACACATTAAGCACTGAAACTGATCTTTATGGTCAATCAAACACGTGAACACAGGTTGAGTGTCATAATTGTCAATGAATTTATCTGGTTGCACTGGGGCTCTGAGAGATTTTTTGTGAATCTGTATTCTCTGCAGCTTGCCATGAAGAGACCTCTTAGTCACGTATCCTTGTGAGAGTCTGTTGATTACCAGAAAACCCTACATCAAAAATCCTTCACTATTAGTAACCGACCTCAGAGCACATAAGAGAAATGAAAGTTTTTAAAATAAATTTGGACTTGAGTAGAAAAGCCTTATAGTCCCTTAGCTGTTAAATTGGTTTCTATCAAACACGAACTGGCAACTATATTTTATACAACATCAAAAGGATTGAGGCATCATGTGGGAATAGAGCAACCTTTCCTTTTTGTTGTTTCAACGGAGTAATAATTAATTCATTACTTTTCATGAATATGTTAACAAATTTTTAACAACTCCCCAAATCTTCTGTAATGATATGTTTAAATCAGGCAGGTATAATGACCCATTACAACTAGATGTGTGAAAGGTCACAGGTCATCCCAAGGGTACTGCCTGTCCTTATTAATGCATTAGTAGCTATTAGTTATACTGCTACCCTGGTACCCTGCCAAAGAATGAATTTTCTTATGAATATCTAGCAGGTACAGTACAACCCTATTGTGAAAGGAGAAAAGTAAGAGATAATATGAAGATAAATTAGAGGTGTATCTTAAGACACTTACATGTATTTCTCAGCCAGGATTTTCAAGAATGTAAAGCTACATGGGCCTGATCATCATTTAAATCCCTCCTTCTTCGCACTGGTTCTGAAAGACAAAAAGCAGAATGCAGGTTTGCTTCATGTTTTGTCCATCCTATTTCTGGCATCTGAGCTGAAAAGTTGCTTTGCTGTTCAGGGACTGACTAAGATAAGTGGACATTGAGTGTCCATTAATATTTCTTTTAAAAACAGAGAAAAATCAGGTCAAGTCAGATGTGTAGGAACAGCAACAAAAGTCATGTGGCTTAGCTTGAACGCTGCTTAGGACTTATCTTAAAGCTTTTTATACGGATACTAGAATGATTCACCTGTCTGACTACGCTTTCTTCTATATCTGAGGTTTAGTATTAAAAAAGCCAAAACCCGTCCCCTTGGTTGCTTTTGTTTGTTTGTTTGTTTTTAAATTTATTTGACAACCATTTTCTTCTTTTCTGAAAAAGAAATACTTATAAAAAAATGTTGTTTTTTTTTTAATCTGTGTAGAAACACCCTTTTTGAAAAGCCAGCATTAGGGTACACTGATGTTCTATGCAAGCTATAGTGTTAGAAATTAATAAGCATTTTCTCTGTGTGATGTTGGTTTGCCTAAGTACATCCACAAGAGCAGTCCACTGTAGGGGAGGGAGATTGAAGTCTATTTGCACAGTTGTTTGTAGATTGGGACAGAACCTGTTCATGGGGTGAGAGAAGGAAAGAGAGAGGAGAAAACGCTTTCCATAAGAAGTGGAAAAGATGCTTGAAGAGACTATGAAAGAGCAATACCCTGCATATTGCAGGCCCACAGGACCCATGCCCTATGTACTCACTGTGGTGCGCCGTCATAACCACATACACATGGGCTGTCTCATGGGTTGCCCTTTCTTATAAGAAGTGGGCTTGCTGCCTGTGTTCAATTTAATTGCAGGGGGAAATATAAGCCAATGCCTAGATTCAGTCTAGAAGAAGGTGCTTTCTGATCTTGTTCCTAGCCTGAGAATCACAATAAAGTGCATGGTTCTGTATGCAGATATCTTAATGAGCCTTGGGAGTTTGCCATCTTGAGCTTAAGCCTTTCAACTGTTTTCATATGGAGACCCTCCAAGAACTTAGAGCCAAACCAAGGAGCCAGTGACAGTCTGTGTCATCTGGTCAGGAAAATAAAACACCCATGTGTGGTGGCACATATTGCAATGCAGACTGCACTGTACTTGTCAGCAGTGGTGTGGGCCAAGTCTGAAAAATTATTCTTTTTGCAGCCAGTCTCAGCCTCCAAGAAGTGACATACTAATCCTAGAAGCCTGCACTATACCACTGGAGCAGATCTTCCTGTGCACATAATCATAGACTCCTGTGAAAAATGTTTTTTAAGGGTATCATAGAATCATATGGACAGCCTTTCAGCTCACACGGAGTTCCACTCAAATGACGTGTACGTGGACTCTTTCTGCCAATGCCTCTCATGTCTTAGATTTGCAAGACAAAGTATATAATTAGTGATTAATCAATCACTTCTCACATTACTGTTTTGATCAGCCAATACTACAGTTTATAGACTGCAAATCATAGTTCACTTGCAAGAAGGATGATGAGGCTCCAGAGGCAGTGCCAATCTCATAAATAATGGAATGAGAAAGTTGTGTGGTCCTGTTGAAGACCCAAGATGGTTACTGGTACAGAGAGCTGGACCTTATCTTCCTTAACTGAAATATTTATACATTTTTATAACTCTATCAGAGAAAACTGAAGAGGGTGAGCATTCTTCTCTGAAAGAGGGCTAGGCACACCTCTCACAGGAGCCAGGGCAAAGGCCTGCAGCATGGCTCTACCTTACTCACACTGTTTGCTTTGAGAAAATCCAGCTCTACTGCAAGCATGGCTACCAAGAGCAATTAGGACATATCCATAGCAGTATAAACTGGTTTCAGCTTTAGATTTTTGCAGTTCTGTGAGTTAGTGTTAAAACGAGTTTATACGTAACTTTTGAGTGTGTGATAATCTGCCACAGATGACTCTGTTTGAGCATGGGGATTGGATCAAATGCCCTCCACAACTCTCTTCCAACTTCAGCCCTGCTGTGGTTCTGTGATTTACATACATTAATAGCAAGTCATGTCACAGTTATAAAACCTACAATTTTTTACATTCAGAGCAGTGTGGGTACTCACTGCCAAAACTGGTTGTTAAATTGGTGTCTGCAAGTGGTGTTGTTATTACCTGTATATACGCTATGTTGCTTCTGCTACTCTGAGTAAGTTTTTAGGTAAGGGTAAGGCACTAATTGTACATACATAAATGTGTGTGTGTCTGTGTTATTATTTTGCATTGTTTGTAAGTAAATTAAAAAAAAATCATTAATTTGTGGAAGGCACGGTGTGTATTGTGATTTCCTTCCTATAATCCCCCTCTGTTTCTGCCCAAGCAGCTGTTTTGGCAACAATAACCAGTGAATATCTAAAACTTCCAAGGTTAAAAAAAAAAAACAACTGAAGTTGTTAAGTGTAATTCCATTAAGACCTTCCTCTGAGAGAAGATCTGGCAGAAGTGAAAGATATTTTTACTTTTGTGCTTGTAGACAAAACCCACTGTTTTCTTTCATACTGCTTTCCAAGCCCTCCAGTTTTGTTGGGACAATGGAAATAACTCTAACTGACAGATGTTCCTATTGAAGTTGCAATAAATTCTTAAAAACATTGCTAAGACTGCAGCATCACTATTCTGTGTCCTTTGATGTATTTGTTAGACACACCCACAAAAATTTAAATTGAATACAGGCTCTACCACCAAATGAGTTAAGTTGTAAAAGAAACTTTGATTCTTTTCAAGAATCAGAAGCAATTATCCACAGCTCAAAGAATTTCAGCAGACATAATGAGGGTATGATATTAACCAGTCAGTTGGACTAATCTGAATGACTGTCAGTACTCCCAGCAAAAGAGGCCTTATTATAGTTACAGCTATTACACTGCTGCAGTTGCAAGGTTACTTAGAAAGCTGAACTCAATCTATCAGCATATTAGAGACTGAAATGCCAAATCATCAAACTGTAAGCCTTAATATACCGTTTAGAAATGGTGGGATGAGGAACAAGCCTATACGAAAACTTAGAGAGCATAGGAGCTCCTTGACATAATTCTTCTCCATATTCTGAACCACTCATTCATCTGAATGATGTGTGGGAAGTTCCTATATGTTTTTTCATCTTTCTGGAAGTTTTCTTCAGCTTGCACCTTGCTAGTGACACTTCTTGCCTTGTAAGTTCTCATTTAAATGAACTCCCTAAAGAGGTTATATTTCATTATTATGGATTTTTTTTTTAAATTTGACTAATAAGAAAAGTGAAAAAGCTAGCATAAATGTTGATACTGCATTATAGGATGTGGAATCATAATAATCAGGAAACACAACAGGTTATTTCATGACTGGTAAAGATGGCCAGATTTTTTTCTCTCGAAACAGGCCGTTGAGTGCATTTTTCATGCACGGAGAAGGTTCAACTGTGCTTCATAGCAAGGCCCTAATTAGACAAGAATATTGTGTACTACATTGTACATCTGGAGGTTAGAAGTGAGGAGGATCAGGACCATAAAAGAAAAAGATTTTCTGCTTAATACTGAGAGCTGGAATGAGGGAGAATCTGGAGCTGGATTTCAGATCAAATTAGTTCAATAAATGAACTAACAAGAACAATAATAAAAAGTCCCTATGAGAAAGCAAGGCATGAAGAGAAAGACTTCTGATCCAAACAGAAGGAACTGCAAGAAGGACTGGACATGAACTGAGAGGAAAACAATAATGAGAAGTGCTCTTTTCACTGGAGTGGGCTGATGTCTTTCTTTGGCATCCTCATGGAAGTATGGAAATTGAGGGAGCGACACTTCATATATAACAGAGTCAAAGTTCTTGGCTAGAAAGAGTTATTTTCCTTCCAATTTAACAAAAAGAGACTGAAAAGAAACTGAAAGTTCTGCATTAAGACACAAAAGGACAAATATGAGCATGTGACCTAGCAGAGAAAGGTGTTTCCTTGTTTGAGCTCTTATACAAGAAGATGTCTGTTTTCACCAGAGAACCAAATCAGCCAAAGACAACTGGAAGCCTGGTACAGACATGATCTGATTTTTGGCTTTGCAGCTAGGCTTTTAGAGGTTGATTGTCTCCGAAACCTGTATTGGATGAGCTTACTTGCCTGCCTTCCACAAATCATTGATTTTAATCTCAAGTAACATATTAGGAACAGTAACAAAGATATCATATGATAATGAAGAACAAATATATAGCAAATTAATCTAGTATCTAGAGGATATTCTGGTGTAGTAGCTTAGGACTCTTTCTATACAATATTCTATTCATAGGTAGATGTGAACATATTTTGGCTCTACCTCAAGCCAACTGTTTGGAAACCAATTCCAACCCCAAAGTTATATGGCAATAGTTATGTCACGTGTAATTCAAAGTGATAAGCCCAGATCAGATTACTAAAAGTACCATTTGGCTAATGACCAGTGTACTGCACATCAGCTTGCTGTGCCACTTTGATGACAAAGTACCTCAATCTCTTTTATACCAGTCCACTAGTACACAACAATTAAACAAGAGTGTTCTGGCTGTGTGACTAACTTTATCTCCTCAATAATTCAGAATTTCTTTAAAAATTTGATATTTCTTTTCAATGTTCACCTCTTCTAAATCTATTTTAAGACCATGAGTAACTCTGACTCTTTTCTTTTGTCTCTATTCCTGCTTTCTCTTCTGCTTCTGAACCTGTTCCTCTTCTGCTGCCTCTGGGCTTAGCAGTTCCTTCCCTCACTTTAGAATATAACCTCTATCTCAGATTGCTGTCACAGAATCCACAAGGTGAACATACATTAGTCCAGCACCAAAGGAAAAAAAATGGAGAAATCTGTGTAACTGTGGAAGTCTTTGTACATTTGGTACATATGCCTGTTGACATTTTATACAATTATGTTTAACTACACATAGAAAAAGAAAATTTTATGTATTTATTTATGTATATATATATATATTTCCATAGATTTTTTTTCTATGGCAATAGATTTTCTCAGTATTTTTTATGGGCTACCCTCCAGTAACAGACGTTTCAGGTATATTAAATTCTGTCCAAAAAGGACACTTTCTGAGACTTTTTTTTAATAATTACAACATTAGTGTTTTATTCGAGCACAATAATTCCAATTTGAATATTTAAACAGATCTACAACATTCTAAAATATTATTTCTTCCTCTAGTAATTGTTGAAAGGCATGATTTTAGTTATACAGTGTCATGAGAAAAAAGCATTCCTTGTCCTCACTGGAGAAAAGTTACCACTTTAATACTAGATTCATTTATGAAAGATTCATACAATTTTATAGCCTTATAGTTCACAGAAAGTTTTCTTTTTAAAAGGTTCGGCTCAATGTTCATTTTAATTTAGCTCTTCTATAATGGAGTGTTTTTTACTGGAATGTTTACAGTTGGTGCATAGATAAATCATAAACAGGAATTCTAATTCTTTGGTAGTTATTCATATGAGTTCCATTACAGCCACACTGCAGGCAGTGATGCACTTCAAGGATTGTGCTGATGCTGATGTCATAAAGCAGAAGAACAAAGTTTAAATGGTCTGTAAATGTCAGCAGAATCCTAATAGTAAATTATGACCTTACTATTGACTCCTGAGTATCTTTAGCTACATTTTGTGCATTTCATATAATGAAAGTGTAGTTCTCTTCAGATGACATAAACAAAAGAGTAGCATAGCTCCTCACATTCATGAATTAAAGAGAATATCAGATACCTATCAGGAGCTCTGTGAAGTTATTTGGAGAAGTGAAAGTCAGGAAAGCAATAATATCTAGCGAGTAGTATTGCAAGAAATACTAGCATCTGTATTCTCACACAAATTACCTTATTTTTAACTTTTTTTTTCCTTTGGTGTAGGAGTTCAATATACAGAACTCTGAGATTCAGCATATTAAGCTTCCTTTATTCTTAAGCATAAAATTTGGATTCTTGCCTTGAATTTCATTTATATATTGAAACTTTGTAGCTTTAAGGGGATACATTAATGTCCACTGCAGTGTCTGTGTCCATGAATGAGGTTCCAAGGCAAACTGAATTCAATAATATAGAGTTGATTATGGATAACAGAACCAGAAGTTTGTGCTTGACATATAAGTGACCTTGTAATCCTCTCCTTAGAATTCTTGCCACCATTCCTCCCTCCTGCCACTCTCCTTTATTGTGTTTTAAAATTAGGTTAGAAGGACTTTGGGGCAGAGACCATGCTGTCACTTACATTCCAAGGAAGAGCTTATTTTTTTTACTGCACTGGAAATGTATCTATTGCACAGATAATTTTTTGAGTTCCTAGTTGTAAATGTTAAAATTGCATATCCTCCTCATTCACATTCCCTTCATAATCCTAAGTGGCATTCAATAAAGTTATATGTTGCTCATTTCATTTCACAGCAATGAAAATGATCTCCACCGGCTTCTTTCTTTCCTCAGCATCACCCAAAAATTCCTGCCTTACCTATTTCTTTCATAGCATTTTACTTACTGTTGTAAATCTGGGTGTAGTCACAGAGATATTAATAACTCTTTTTGGTATGTCTAACCAATCCCAAAATTCATTTGTTCCTTTGTACAAAACACATAGCTGTGCCAGTGAGCTTAGTAAGGCAGTGCTGGATTGTATCAGGTTTGGGATAAACATCTTCATATGCTGCTGCTCTTTTGTTTGGAACACAAAGGCCATTCCTTTTAAAAAGTTAGTGTGTTGGGAGAAGAGTATGGCTACAAAGTAAAGGAAAGCTGTTTGAATGTGTCACCAGTGAAGTCAGTGCACAGCCAGGACAGGATTGAAGCTTTGAAATTCCTATTAAAAGCTTTGAAGCCTTTGGAGTTTCTCCTTGGCAAATGACGATACCCTAGAACAGGAATTCTTCCACTTTAAAAATAGTGGAATCATCAGGCACCTTTATTGTCCTTATCAGAAATAGCTGCTGTCTTTTACTGCTAAAAATGGCTTCTGATGAGTACATAATGCTGTACTGCAGATACACCAGGTAGTATTTTAGAGGCCATAAGAATTCTGTACATTAGACATAAACAGCTCTTTCTAATACCAGGAAAATCCAAATGATGCTTAAATTTCTTATGTATCCTGCACCAGAAGCCAGCTAGGAACAAATAATAAATCAGTATTGATTGAAGGACTCAGGAAGGTCAGAGAACCAAAGTGTTGCGAATTTGACAAGTGTGGTCAATAAAAGAGGCAAATCCCATTTGACCATTCAAAACAACCACAGTCCTTGAAATATCCACTGGAAACTTCATCAGATTTTCAAAAAATGTCCTACATAAGCATTTTTCAGACCCTGATGAGCTTTTGGCTTTCATCCTTAATAACCAGTATAAGGATGCTGACATACTTTGACTACAAAAACCTGACCTGCTAATGAAGCAAGAGAACTAGTGAACTCTTCTCAAGGGGTCTTCTGTCCTTGTTGAGTTCAGGCATCATGTGGGTGAGAAAAAGTGTTATATCATCTGAATGGGAAGACAGGATTTTAGTCAGAGTGTTTTGTATATTCTTAGGAAACCTGGACCTATTGCTTCTATCCAGCTGCTCTGTTCAGTGTGTTCACAGCACATCAGAGCTCTTCCAAGCTTGGAGCCCATGGCCTATGCCCATCTCACTGCATCGACGTCTTTTCCCAGTTTCTGGTCCAATGCTGTGTTCACCTTCTGAAGCATGCAAAACCATTATCCTTTATGTATTTAAGTACCTGCTGAAGACTCACTTTTATTGAGCTGTTTGCCAGAGGTTGATCACTATAAATATAAAGATGCACAAGCATCATGTCATATAGAGCAATTTCTCAAAATATTTAGATATGGTTCTTATGCTACATCAGTGGTCACACTTGTTTATCTATAGGTTTTACTAGCAGCACCAGATAAATACCTCTTGAGACTGAAAACAATTGCTGTTCAAATAAGCATAAGAAAATGTGAGTTGATTGTTTAGTCATCTCTGGTATTAAATAGCCCAGGAACACAAGCAGTTAGCACAGGCCATCCCCTCTAGTTGCATCCTATCTCTAGGAGTTTGCATATAAATACATTTACTCAGACAACTGCTCTGGAGCTTTCAAACTCATTTGCAATGGAATGCATAGAGACAAGTCATATGTCTGAGCTCAAGATGCTGCACACACAGTTTGCTGCAAGAAAAGACAATTAACTTCTGCTTTATCTTCACTGAAGGGGAAAGACATAAAATAGTCATAGAATAGTTTAGGATGAAAGGGATCACTGGAGGTCAACTAATCCAATCCCCTGCTGAAAACAGGTCTAATCAGATCACGTTGTTCAGGGCCAGCCAAGTTTTTACCACCTCTGAGGACCGCCCCTCACAATGTATATAGGCAATAATTTTTCCCCTTACATTCAGTTTAAATTTCTCACATTCCAGTCATATTCAAACAGGACTTCCTAAATTCTACTGCCAACCATTTAATTAAAAATTAGTTTCCCAGTTTAGATACTTTTTACCAGATTTTATACTAACTTTTGTAAAAAGAGTTTTCATATGACCAAGATGTTTACAGACTTTGAATATAAATCAAATTTCACCTCAAAACTTTTAATCTAAATCTTTAAACCAAAGCTTTTATTCCTAAAATAGAGCTTGCGCATGCTTGGATTCAGTCCATATTCTAACAAGCACGAATTTGCTGATTGAAGAAAAGAAAACTTCTGATATTCCCCTGCACCTTTTGAAAATGCACCATGTCCAAATGAAATAGAAAAAAAAACCTCCAGCAATTGGAACCTGGTTATTAGAGTAACCTAGGCTGCATTTTGTACTCATATTTCTACCTAAACTAGAAGCAGAATATAATCTGCCCTCTTTACCTTGGTGCATGTTCTGTTAGGCCATTTAATGGTTCTGATGTTGACAAGTCAATCAAATGAAAAACATTTTGGTTTACCTTTTTAATTATTACTTTATTTTATTTATGTTCACTGAGATGAAATAGAAAGGAACTGCAAAAGCTATATGCCCTCGAGACACAAAAGAATTCTTGTGAAGAGATAATATCTTTGGAATAGTGTACTGAATGTTAGCTATTGTGGGCTGTGCTGAAACATTTCACCACTCTAGTCAGAAAGAAGATTAAAACCTCCCATGTGCTATAGAGCTGACCAGTGACAAGTCCTCCAGCAGGGAAGATGCATGTGTAGGAGACAGTAGGACTCTTTTGTCAGTCACAGCAGATGGGAGCAGTGAAGTGATTTTATGAGATGTGAGATGATGGACTGAAAGATTGAAATGGTAAAACGTTCTTGCTTGTCATCAAGTGCAAGAGGTTTTATTTTTCAGGTTTTCTAATCACTGCATCAGGTTTAACAATCCCTAATGCACAGCTATAAGTACTAGCTGCAACAATAAAGAAGAACCTGATTGTCTCTCTTCTGAGGTAGCTGTGGACTGTGTTGATCTGTGATTGCAGAGTACTGAAGTGGTCTGTCTCATTCAGTATTAGCATATTAACTATAGACTCTATGGGCCTCTGCCTAGTGAAACCACCTACTCATGCCAAACTTCAAACATGCATGTTGCTTTTGTCTGCTCACAGCCATCTGATGGTTACAACCAACAAACACTGTCAGCATCATGCAAAGTATTGAATACTGATTGCCACTCTATAGACTGTCAACTGACCATAGTCAGTCTCTGAGAAGCGCTGCCCAGCTCTCCCAAGACCTCAGCACCACAGCAAATCTTTGCCATGCAATAAGACTCAACAGTCCCATTTTACTGACTTTTTTTTCCATACCACCCATCAGAATGGAAATAGTCAAAAGCAGCAGTTTCAAGATCTGAATGAAATTTTCATACTACACTTTTATCCTTAGCTGCAAGCCATTACGGGACACTACTTTGTCCAATTTAAAATGGTTTTGATATCCGTAGTTATCTGTTCTGCAACACCAAAGCTAAGGGGAAAAGATCTTTTTTGACTGCAAACTCCTCAACATATTAGGTGAATCTCTGTGCAGTGAATTTACACTTGCTGACAATAGGCATTTTTAGGTTTTGTTCTTGAGACTTAAAACCAACTCATGGATCACAGTTCCCCTGAATTTGAAGGCAAAAATTAAAAACTATTAACTTAAAAATACTTCTCTGCCCTGCTGTGCCCTTCTTCAGTCAAATTATTGCGATTGATATAATTTTTCTTTTATTTCAATCAACACAGGCTTTTTTTACTTGATTTTGCTTATATACTGGCTTACACAAAAACCTTAATTTCAGTATTCCTCCTTCTTTCTCATCAAGCCTGTAAAAGGATGAAGTATTCTGCCTGTGTGCCTTTAGATAAAATTCTATCTTGTAATGAAAGCTCCGGTCTAAATTGATGTTGGTGGCTAGAAATATGATATCCTAGCCAACTTTTTAGTAATAGTCTCCATTCCTCTCTTATTCTCAGCAGTAGCTCTGGCATTCACGGTCTAGTTAATATCTCATGCCAATTCATGAAAAAGGAATCCAGTTGCAATGTACAAAATTCAGTTTCAAACTTCAGTGCCCAGAATTTTTGCTCAAATGTGACCACTATTTCTTGTACATGTTATCAATTTTCAAATGAAATATTTGGATCTGCAAAATAGTCTTCAGCTTGCAAAAGGGGAGATGTGAAGGCAAGTAGCTCTTTCATCAACAGGGGGTTTTGTGATGTATCACTTCCTGCTGATTTTCCTTTTCTACCCACAGGCTAAGCATGGAAATTCTCCTCTTGAGGGGCAACAAAATTTTTTGTTAGACCACAATAGAAAAGCTTACAATACTTTGAATAGAAAGATGAACAGATGAACAGATTAAAATATTTAGTTGCCTTGCTGATATGACAGCAACATTATTTCACAAGGACTAGATAACACAGAATAAACTTGCAGGATGACCAGTAAGAAACATGTTCCAAGAGTCCTAAGGATAATGTTCATGATGTGCACTTGGAATTCAAAGGTTGAGCTTCAAAACGCCTTCTGTGATTTTAGGAGTCTGATCGTGAGGCCTGTTGCAGTTCCCTACTGATGTCCACTAAATAAAAATCAAGACAGAAACTGTAAACCATTCATATCCAGCACAGAGAAGATAGGAAATGCTAATTATACTAAATTCCATTTCATATGGAGTGTTTTTACATCTGAAAAATATGTGGAATGTTTTTCCACATGTTTTTCTTGTGGTTACTTTTGCCTTAATGTTTGTTTCTAATACTAAATTTCCATTAAGTGGACATAAAAAAATCTCTCAGATGTTATGTAAATTTTCCTTGCCATAAAATGAAGACAGGATGTGGAAATTTTTGTATTTTCAGAAGAACAACTTATTCTAAACAAACTGTTTTGAATAGTTTTGTGCTCTCTTAAATATATGATTGCTAGTTAAATACCCTGAAATAAAAACTCCCTTCCCTTCCCTTCCCTTCCCTTCCCTTCCCTTCCCTTCCCTTCCCTTCCCTTCCCTTCCCTTCCCTTCCCTTCCCTTCCCTTCCCTTCCCTTCCCTTCCCTTCCCTTCCCTTCCCTTCCCTTCCCTTCCCTTCCCTTCCCTTCCCTCCCTTCCCTTCCCTTCCCTTCCCTTCCCTTCCCTTCCCTTCCCTTCCCTTCCCTTCCCTTCCCTTCCCTTCCCTTCCCTTCCCTTCCCTTCCCTTCCCTTCCCTTCCCTTCCCTTCCCTTCCCTTCCCTTCCCTTCCCTTCCCTTCCCTTCCCTTCCCTTCCCTTCCCTTCCCTTCCCTTCCCTTCCCTTCCCTTCCCTTCCCTTCCCTTCCCTTCCCTTCCCTTCCCTTCCCTTCCCTTCCCTTCCCTTCCCTTCCCTTCCCTTCCCTTCCCTTCCCTTCCCTTCCCTTCCCTTCCCTTCCCTTCCCTTCCCTTCCCTTCCCTTCCCTTCCCTTCCCTTCCCTTCCCTTCCCTTCCCTTCCCTTCCCTTCCCTTCCCTTCCCTTCCCTTCCCTTCCCTTCCCTTCCCTTCCCTTCCCTTCCCTTCCCTTCCCTTCCCTTCCCTTCCCTTCCCTTCCCTTCCCTTCCCTTCCCTTCCCTTCCCTTCCCTTCCCTTCCCTTCCCTTCCCTTCCCTTCCCTTCCCTTCCCTTCCCTTCCCTTCCCTTCCCTTATCTGTTTACAAATTACATGCCTCAGATTAAAATGACTAGTAGATCTTTTTTCTTTACACGATTGAATCAGAACCATTCCTATACAGAACAGAAATGTCGGAATTTTTGAAGATCTCTAAATGATGAAAATTTGATATGCAAATAAATATTGAAAAATTAACAGAAATCTTTAATGCAAAGCAGATTGACTTTCTTTAGTACAGTTTTGGCTCTGATACAATGTAACAGACAGACCAAATGCATTTATTTGTTTATAAGAGCTGACTAGATTTATTCTGAACATTCTAGTAGGAAAGCAAACTAGATTTACATTTAGAAAAGCAATTATTTATGTTTGCACAAATAAGTTATGTAGTATCATATCTCAAACTAGGAAACACAAGAAACTGTTTCTGAAGTCTTGAGCACATTTCATTTTCAATTTTATAATCATTAGTGTGGCATGTACTTTATTACTTCTGGCTGATGATACATTTTTATTTGGAAATGGGTGTAAAACATGGAAAGAATACAAATCATGAAAGTGTAGAAATAGGTAAATTGGTAATCATTTAGGATGAGAAAGAATATATGTATAAATTTCATAAGTCTGAACTCTACTTTTTAAAAATGGGAAGTTTATGAGAATGAGGCTATTAAATGTAAAATTAATGGAAAACCTGGAAAAATGCAGAGAATTTAAGTGGGCTATTATGGATCACCTTGATTCTGACTTTCATGTGTTTTACACTCAGGGGAGATGCCCTATAGTATTTTGTGGTGACATTTTCATGATTTTTAAAGTACTTATATTGCTTTTGCTTCACCCATTCTGTATTCGTGAGTTTCTATGATGCACCTGGAATTACTCACCTATGATTTTGACCTTTTTGGCTTTTTCAATAACAACTAGGTCTTGAAGTTTTTAGTACGTTTTTGGCTTCTTCAGCCTACTGGAGAAAAGATTTCTTGTTTATAAATGTACTGGATCTTTTAACTCACTTTAATAAGTGATCTATCATGCTAGGGTATCTGATAACATAAAGCCTGCACTGCCCCTTGTGTGTCTCTGCTGAGCGGGTGCTTCTTCGGGATCCTCCGGGTAATGAAACAAATTTACTCTTTGCATTTCAGCCTGGGTTTGTGGTTGTTCTGGCCACCTGCCTGTGCAACTCACACAAACCCCAAAATTAAAGAAAAAAAAAAAACCCAAACCCAGCCCAAACCACAGTCTATTTACTTTAATGCAACAACACAAAAGAGGAAAGGAATTCTTTGCTGTCTAAAACAAGTCACCTGTCAACACTTGCAAGGAGACAATGACTATAACTGTGAATCTCCCTGTAATAGCCTTCCTGACAGTGACCTTCAACAGAAAGTTCAAGTAAGAGTGGATATAAATTATTAAGCAGGTAGTGTGCCAGAGCCAGAATTTAGGACACTTCATAGAATTTTCTCTTTTTCTTGCACTCACTTCATGTTAAGATTGAAGCATTTTGAATAAGACGATTTTTCTGTGCAGTCTCTAACACAGCAGGGGCCTTGTCTGTGATTGTCATTGTGATAGTTATGAATCAGTACCAATAATCTTGACTAATATTTGCCTTGTTTAGGATTAGATATTATATAAATGGCATTTCCATGGTCTGTTTTCAGAGTCTGATTTTCCGTTTTTCATTCTGTGCCTTCTAATCTACTTGCACTTCCCTTTTTATTTAGGTTGTTCTTTCATAATTCCTGATTTCCAGAACAGTGACAACAAAAGGAGTGAAAAAACCCCATGCTGGAATCTATTTTAAAGGCATGAAGCAAAATGCCTTTTGCAAGTCTTTGCAAGTCAGGCCTACAATGCAAATAATGAGTAAGAAATGTATGATGAGAAATGTCTGATTACTGCAAATCAAAACCAGATATACAGTTGGTAAATGACAGACAGCACATCTTAATACTGAGAGTTTTCATGCTTTGTACACTCTCAAGTTATATTTTACATGAACCAAAATAGAAGTTATTTTATGTTTAAATATTTTTCAGCTGAGTAATCTAATGCTTAGTGAAGGTTCATGATTCTCTGAACTTTCATATGATGGGCTGTCTGTGATTTTTTAGTTTTTATATTTTTTATTTTGGTTTGGTTTTGTTGGTTTTGTTTTTTGGGGGTTTTTTGTTTATTTTTGTAGGAGAGGACTATTACAAAGTGAAATAAGGGCACTGTGAAGTGATGACACACAAGCAAGCTTCTTTGCGTCTTATTCACATGAAAAAAGCAAACCCAGCAAACTAGAATGATCATGTCCTAGAGTCCCTAATAATTAAAACAATGCAATTACTGTTTAAAAGCTGATTGTGGCAATTGCATATCATTTCCATTGCAGATCATCTCATCAACCATAAACTCTAATATGGAGGTAAGTGAAGAAGAAACTCATTTAGAGTAGGTACTTGCTCTGTATGTCCTATGAGCACAATCAATTTCCAGTGTCCTCAGGTCCTACAGATAACATCTGTTTTTGCAATTCAGTTGATAATTCATTAGTAAAACTATTTCTGATGAGAATTCATGGACTCCCACTAGTCCTTTTATTCCTTTGGGCTCTAGACTCCATCTGATCTACCTTATCTGATCTTGAGATATGCTGAGATGTCCTCAGTTTTCACTTCCCAGCTGGTAACTTTCTGCATAAAAACTCCACTTTAAAAAGAAATCCCTTGCAACAGACACCCATCAAGACACAGCAGACATTTTTGGTTTAGGGGAGATGCATTTCTTTCTGTGTATATCCAGTCCAGATAAACCACAAAGTTACATCAGTGTTACTATAGCAATTATGATTAACATTTCTATAAGCAAGGACATTAGTAGGGAATCACATTGTGGTCTTCTAGTATAATACATGATAATTCATTTAGTGAATCACAGAATTATGGAATACACTATTTAGGAATACACTGCTCTTTATGGATTTTACAGACAGGATCTTGTTTAAATCACCTAAAAATAGAGACCGCTCTGAATAATCTAATTTATTTATTGAGTAGTTATTAATTAAAAACAAAAAAGCTCATCCAAAAAGAAAATTAATATTTTTCAAGAATCAGAAGAAAGCAGTGTGATTTTGGGCATTCTGAAAACAGAGTTATCATCTGTTAATTTTGAAAGAGGAACAGGAAGAGGATGGTAGAAAGAGTTACCATCTTGGCCCTTTCTTGGCTTTGATAAACTATGTCTTTAAGTAAACTGAAGCCAAAGCCTCAAAATTTTAATTCCTTCTTTTTTAAAGTCCAAAAGAACAAGATTACAAGCTTACAATTTTACCTTCTATAATGCTCTGCTAAAAAAAAAAAAATTCTTATTAGCTCCCCTAATGCCCACTTTTCCCCCAGACTCAGTTTAGTAATTTGTGGAAGCTCATGAGTGCTGCCCAGAAGTTTTACATGTCCATGTATGGTCCAGATTGCAGAAACATGACCAGACTGGAGGCCTTACCAGATAAGTCAAAGGAAACTTCAGAGACAGAAAGTCTTTAATTACCATCCTCATATCTCTGTTGGGTGGGAAGCAGTGTTTAATAAACATCTCTTTTCTGAGCTAGATGGCAATGATTAATATTTTCTCTGCCAGCACTAATTAGCTGGAGATGTAGTAAGTATTCTCACAAGTCTACATGAATACATTTTCTACATGAGCTACATGAATACTTCAGTTTCAGATTTTTAAAAATATTGAGAAGTTTTCTGAGTCACTGGTATAAATAACTAACAACATTTTTAATAGTGAGAATTATTGAAGAAAATAGTACTTTATACTGGTATTTTTGGAATCTAAATGGGACGAACTGGGCAACTGCCTGTCTTTTAATTTGATTTTGGAGACTATGAAAGGACTCAATTTTAGTAAGTAATTGTAGGCAGCAGAAACAACAATTGGTGCCTTTCCAATGTGATGTTATGGATAATGATTGTTACCAAAGTATTCTAGGTGAAATAAACCCTCCTATGTAAAAATACTTGTAATCTTAACCACAAAGGTGTAATCATATCTAAACTGAAATCTAAATTTGACAAAACTTCAAAGTATGGACCCTCACTCAGTAATCCATAATCTCTTTTCTTTCTCATTTTTATTCTCTTTCTTTTATGACAATTTGATAATTAAGTTTAAGGGGTGTATTCAGTGTCCCATTCTGATGAAAAGCTATAAAGCACAGTAAAAACCTACAACAGTTCACTGACCATCCACTTCTTCAAAATCACTGTAAAATAAATACACAAAATCATTACTATTTAAAATATTTAATGGGATAAGGTTGATTTTTCCAAAGAAAATCATAAACATATATCTCTGAAAGAAAAACTGGATAAGCATCTAATATATTCTCCTAAGCTGAACATTTCAGGGTGGAAAGCACCATATTTGATGGTAGGTCTTCTTGTATCTGAAGATTATCATTTGGGACATAAGGCTTGATAAACTGCAACAGGATATAAAACAACTGTTTTTAACATATCGAGTAAAATGGAGAATGTATTTAAGATACTGCAATTCCCATTTCACCAAAACTTTCTACTTGCTACAGATCCACTTCATTCTGTATCCTTTCTTAAGGTGCCTTTCCTCATATCTTATGAAAACTGAAAACTGGAGCCATTCCTGGCACCACCCTCACCCGCCAGTTTCAAGGCAAACTGGCAAGACCCCATCAGCCATCCCACAGCCTAGTGAGGCAGCTGAGCCATGCAGATGCTGGGCAGCCGACAGTTACTCAGTTCTTTGGAAATTCTTGCTGCTGGAAGCTTTCCTTCCACTGAAACAGTTTTGCCCCATGAGCTTTTTCTTTTTTGAAAGTATTTGATCGGTGTAGTGGTTAGTGCCTCAAACTGCTTCACATTGTGACTGTGAGACTGACTTCTTCTCCACAAAAGTCACATTGATGCCTTTTCCTGGTCTTAAAATCAAGAGTCAGACATGGTTAGAAGGGAAAAAGGGATTTTACATTGGTATTTATTTCAAGGATCCTTAGGTGCACTATGTCCAGGTCGAATGCACCTCCATGCACACCCTAATGCATGTACCCAAAAGATCTGGTATAACATTATAGGCCTTACTAATTAGCATACCTGTCATAAATTCCCCAATGAGAGGCTTGAGTGAGCCCCCCTCCCCAAGGAATCTTCCCCTGGATGGTTCTATCTTAGTTTACAAAAGGTGTTCTGGAGAGGACCTTGGTGTCTGGGGCACACTGCTCCCTAACTACGAAGCTTCTAAAATGTTTAGTCTCCTAGCTTAACAAACAAGTCCAAGAACATAGGCAAAAAGCACTAAGAATACAGAAGCTGTAAAAGGTATATTGGGGTATAAAAGAAAAGACAAAAATCATTATGGCGTCAACATCTGCCAAAACGTGGCTGTTCAAAATATCAGGGAAATTCCTTTCAGCCCTTCTCTGTAACTAGACAAACTGGTAACCAGACAAGTCTTAGTAAAACTTTGCTAATTTCAATCATTCAAACGAAAGTTCTTGTCAACTTTCTTAAGAAAACCCAGAGCAAAAAAGAGTATAAAAACTTGTTCTGAGAAAATAAGATGGGCAAGGGACAGGATATAAATAGAAGTCCAGGAGGAAATCCTTTTTTGGTGAAAAAGTAGTTCCTATGGTGAAGTGTGAGTGAAAATTTAGAAGGCTGTGAAGGTGTTGACTCCCACAAAGTAGTATCATTGGGATAAATCCCAGGCCAACCACAAGACAAAATGAAGTGGCAAACCAGGCGAAAGTTGGACTTGACAAGCCCCATTTTGTGCTGTTTTTTTAGTGCCTGTGGCTAAAGAATGAATTCTGGAAAGGCTAAAGTGTACTGAATGGACTACATCTTATTTGATAGTCACGATGGAAACTACCAAGGATGAGAAAAATTTGCTGAATTTAAGTTACTAAAAAAAATCCCAAAGGTAGGTATCTGATGCAAGGAGCTTCTTGAAGAACATCAGTTTATTCAAAGACTACCAACTCTTCTGATTTTCCACTTCTTTTCCCCCTGCCGTTTAAACCACCATTTTTTGTTGTTTCTTGAGCATTCTTTATTTAATTGTATACACACAGCGTTGTCACCTACTAAATACAAATAGTGTTTCAGATTATCATTACTTCCCCTTGGATTTTAATCACTTGACAAAGCTTTTTGAGCCTAGTTTTCTTCTGTCAAGAAAATTTACACTGTTGTGTGTTGGATGAAAATACAACGAAAAATATGTACCTTTCATATTTCATACTGCAAGAGCTGGAGCAGCCTCTCACTTATTTCCAATGTTTAAAATAAAACAAATTTATGTAGCCGTTTTCTGATTCAAATAATAGACCCATGAACAACTCAAGCTGGTAATGAGTAAGATAAATTGTCATCAAGATAGAGATCTCTTCATTTTGCTGACTACATTAGTGGAATCGTTCCCTTGATTGTTTTTCCACCGAAAACAAGAATGTTTGTTCATTATACATCTATTATGAAGAGAAAATTCCTCCAACAAAAATTTCTTCTGTTTTACTTGTTCTGCTGTGTTTGTGACAAGCAAACATAATTGCTCTTCTATTTTGTTTGCCAAATGTGTCAGGCATCTAGACAAACTCATACATCAAGAAAAGAGCTGGATTCAAGCCTTGCCAAGTTTGAATATGATACTTTTAAGGAGGAGGGGGAACAGTACTTTGATCAACTTACAGCAGAAGTTTTTGAAACCCTAATTGCTGCAATGTGGAAAGTGCAGAACCTGAGGAGGCTCCTCTAAATCATGCTAGTAGCAGTTAAGTTAAGTAGCAGTAGAAGTTAAACCAAAGATCATCTGCTTCACCCTACTACAATTGTCCTTCAAGCTCTAAGTTGAGGGCCTGACATCAGGCAGTAAAACAGAAAGAGACAGAGCTGAAGGAAAGAGAAGGAAGGCAATTCAAAGAATCATCAGACTGACTTTATCATAAAGATGATGGGTGAGTTTGTGCTTACAGCTGAGGTTATCAAAGGTAACCTAAAAAAGAAAAATATCCCAGACTTTTACAAGAGATCAATAGAAACACTGTAAAAAGGATGGGGATCAGCTGGAGGAGAAGCTGATGAATCCTTGAGAGCTAGAGGACAGCCAGGGTAAAATGAAATTACAGAAGTCAAAGGATGATGAGATTAAAGAAAACACTTGGTTGAAAACCAAAACCAGACAGGTCAAGAGATTGAGGACAATGTGCTGGTTCTAACAGTTGGTTGCAAAGAGCGCAAAGGACAGAATCTAGATTGAAGATGGAAAGCAAAATGCACAGTCTTGCATGAATCTAAATCTAAGCTAATTTTTGAGATTGATCTTTGAATCACTGAATAGGAAGAACCAGCTGCAGAAGACAGCTTGATTTAAAACAGGGCTTTTAAGATTGAATCCCCTCACCATTGATCAGAGATTAATGAGATGACCAGTTAAGGCTTGGATAATTGTCAACCATGTCTCTAATTTTTGATATCAAGGAAAAACTAAAATGCAAGGTGCTCCAGGCAAGTGAGAATAATTTATTTATTGTATTCTCAAAAAAAAATTCCAAACTCACACTGTACAGAAGTTGGAGTTACAAACAGAATGAGCTCTCTTTAGAAAGTGTATTCTGTAAAAGAATTTGTTTCTTTTAGAGTATGACTTTTCTGGACCTGGAGGGCACCTTTACACCCAATATGTGCTACTGTGAGAGTGAATAACAGCTGAGTCTCATTTAGAGAAACAATTCCTATCTGGTGAAGCTCAGCTTCCTGGAGAACACTGAAAAAAATTGTTGCCGTGTTTACACTCTCAATGAAATAAAAAACACATTGTCTCATTCTTGCAATATTCTTCCACATAACTGAAGTTTAGGCTGATACAAATATTCTAGAGGGAGGATAGTTTCATCTGTCATTAGATGAGTGCTAAAAAAATACTCAAAGTATGTTCATCATCAGCTTATTTTGTTTGTTTGTTTGTTTATGTTTTTAGTAGCAAGAACTAGGAATAAATTGTGCAGATTATCCAGAGTTATTATCCTCTTAAAATACTTGTTACCAATTTAATATTTGACGGGCATTGCAAATAGTGTTGTTTTAAATGTGGCATTGTGAATATAAAACAAGCTCTTTCACAATGTATACAGAAATATATTCTTTGTTTCCAGCACCTTTTGCGTGCTTTCGTTTGTCTGTTTGCATGCCAGTCTTGCATGAACCAATATATTCATGCAATTGATAAATCAAATCTTCCAGACACTGGAATTCTTTAGGCACACTTTCAGGTATAGCTTGTGTTCGATTTATAGCAACCTGCCACTCTAGAAACAGCGTAATCAGCATCCTATTTAATGGACTCATTTAACTAGGATTCTCTCTCTTTCTCCTTCTTGGTTTTTTTACAGAGAGGAAGTCATCCTTGACAAAAACAAAAAGGAATGGACAGTCTGCATTTGCAGTATGAATAGCACTTTTCCCATGATTAGTTTGATCACTCACTTAATAAAAACAATATGGCTAGTATTGTCCTGAGTCTGAAGGTGACCTTCCCAACATTTTAAATAAGAGAGAGATGATTTATGGTGATGCATCCCATGCTATTACACTTTGACATATATAAATGATGTGCTGAAATTCTATAATTCATTAATTTGCTCATGGTATCCGTAGATATTGCACTATTATACGTGAACTTCTATACTATCCTAATATAAAATTTATTTAGAAACCGGATTAATTAATAGTAAAACAAAAAAAATACTTCAATTATTTATTTAATAAACCAAATAAATGAAAAATAGCATGAATATATATAAATAAAGCATTTTACATCTGATTGGAAACTCTTATTTCAGTTAAGTATTTCATTGTGACAGAATTTAAATAATTGCATTAAAATGTTGGACATTAAATTCCTCACAGGTATTTACAAATAGCAGGAAAAAAAGTGTATGGTGAAGTAACACTGTTTCTTCTTTCATTTCTTCCATTCTTCCTCCATTTTCTGAACCATGAAATAAATACAGCATCTGCTGCAAAGTCACAGAACCACAGCATGGCTGAGGCTGGAAGGGACCTCTGAAGGCCACCTTTTCAACCCCCCTCCCCAAGCATGGCCACCTAGAGCTGGCTGTCCTGAACCCTAGTTAGATAGTTTCTTAATATCCCCAAGGATGAGGACTCCACAACCTTCATGGTCAATCTGTGCTAGGGCTCAGTCACCCTTACAGTAAAATCTGAGGTTTATAAATGTACAGATAATGTATATATTGTCAGGAGAAATTTACATGGATCATAGCTGGGTTTCGTTGCAGGATTTTTTAAAAATCCGCTTTCATCTGTCCTTTAACAGAAGGAATGCCCCTGTTTTTTTTCTCAATGTGTGTATTTTCTGTGACTCACAAAATTTTGCTGCAATTTTGCTGTGAAAAAAAATCACTGAACATGACCACCTTCCTCTTGTTTCCTGAAGTCTCCCCGTGTATTCTTTAGCTGAACAGCCCCGGTGTTACCTTATGGTGTTGGAATTTATGAATGCTTAAGATGTCTGCCTGTCTGCTTCTTTAGTGAGTAAAGGGGGTGACAAGATTGCCTGGGATGCTTTCTGTAGGCTCAGAACTGTTCCAGCTGCAGGGAGACTGATTAAAATTACAAAGGTCTTCAGTCTCTTGGTTCAGAGGACAAGGGAAGACTTTTTCTGTGATGGAACACTGGGTTGATTTTATTGTTAGTTTCTTTCTGCTGTTGCAGTTATTGCTATATGGTTACATGTGGGTTCTGGAAAGTGTTTCCTCCCCCTTTAGCATGGCAGGGACCTGCAGACATTTTTCCTTCTTTGCCACATGGGGTATGGGTTGCCTGCTAGGATCATCTAGGCATAACTCAATTCATTAGTCCCCTGCTAATGTAACTAATGTTGTATTTCAAGTGGCAGCCTGTGCTGAAAGTCTTTACACAACACAGTTTGAAGAATTCTTTTCTACCTTAACAATTAAAATTTAACATATATATCACATAGCTTCTCAGTTTTTATGCACGACTTCTGTAGTTTTTATCCACTCTCATATTACAGTTCACAAAACCCCCAAAATTTCAATATCTTGAAGAAAGGTTGTTATAGTGATGTATTTTTAAAAGCTTATTTACAGATAGGATGGGGTGCTTTTTCCTATCAAAGATGCTGTTTTCTCTCTGAAATACTGAATTAGTTGCATTATGCTGCCTTTACTCGATGTTGATTTCTGTTCCTCAGAAGAAGGGAGTTTTAAAGGGATATTTCAGAATCTGTCTGACAATTGACAGGAGTCTGTATATACAGTTTTTCCAGTACAGCCATTTGTTTTAAGTGTATAAGAATGCTGTTCATACAAATATTCCAGTATACATCATCAAATCACTGTAGTCTTAAATCACATTTAGCAGTGGAGATGCTACAGATTGAGTACAGATTCCTGAAGTGTTTTCTGCCTTATAAAGACACCCGTCTCCCCCCACCAAAAAAAAATTAGTTAACATTTAGTAACCTTGTGAATCTGTTCTGTTTCATCTGTAAAAGAAGAATGCGTTTTGGATAAAATCCCTTTCTGATAATGTCCTAGACTACTATTTCATCAGCATTGTGAGAAAATATGTTGCTGCTTTTTCTTCAAAATGGTTATACATACATTGCTGATCTCCAATGTTTTCTTTTCCTTTTTTATGTGAAAGACTTTACAGACTGAGACACTCTAATTGCCCAGTGTGACTTAAAATGGGACTAAGAGAAATTTCATTCCAGTTTTATCATTAGCCTAATAAGCAACCTTAAATATCTTCCTTTCTCTCCATTTTAGTTTATGTCTCTATCTGATTAAAACCATGAGAGTTCTTTTGTTTATAGTGTTCTTTGAGATCTCTGCAAAACAAAAACTTGATCAGAGAAGAATAAATAGTACTTTGTCATTTATTGTGTTCTAGGTTGTGCCCCTCCATCAAACATAGATATGTTGAATCCCTTCATATAGCAGGCAACGCATATTGAATAGTAATAGTAAGTTCCATTCTTTTCTTTTGCTTGTCTGCTGAAGTGTATCCATCACTATTCATTTTTCCTTTGGATTACAAGAATTAGAGAAAAACACTGCTATTGTACGCAATATTGTCACTATAGTGTTTTTTGTGGTATACTTCAAGGTATACACATATTAAGACAATTCTACATGTCAGACCTGCCTGTGAAGATTAATTTATTTTCTGAAGTCCAGGTGTCTACAGCAAAGATATCTACATTGAGTTATCTTCCCAAATGGCTTTTATTTCAGTCAGGAAAAACAAGGAATTTAAAGGCATGAATCATTTGAGCTGTTTTAAATGTCACCTTGACGATGAGAAGAATTGTGCTCTGGGAACGCCCAGATAGAAAAGGGGATGACAAGTCCTAGCATCTGCACTAAATCAGGTAAATCCCTCTTTGTGTTAAGGGCAACAAAGCTTGTAAAGGGTCTAGAGAGTAAGTCCTATGAGGAGTGGCTGAGGGACCTGGGGTTATTTAGCCTGGAGAAAAGGAGGCTCAGGTGTGACCTTATTGCTCTCTACAACTCCCTGAAAGAAGAGTGTAGGCAGGTGGAGTCGGTCTCCTCTCAAGGCAACTGTAGCGGTTTTGGTTTGAAATATGGATCACTTACTGATTTACTTCCTGTGAGATAAGAATTAGGAGAAGGCAAAGCAGGCACAAAACTTAAAAGAATATAAAGATGTTAATTAACAGACCTAAAAGAAAGGAAAAAAAAAAGTCAGATTAAACCTGTAGAACGCCTTTCCCCCCACACCTTTTTCTCTTCTCTCACTGGCAATGTAAACAAAACAACCCTTGAGATTTTCAGTCAGTTTACCACCTCTATAATAATTTTTCCAGTTCACTTAGGGAGAGGAGTCTCTCTTGTTTATGCTGTGGAGCTATCTCCACAAGAAACAGTCTCTCAGTCTCTCGTGGCTTTAATGTCACAGCAAGACAGCCGCCGGGGATGGTTCTCTGCTTGCATGTGAAAGTCGTTTCCCTCGACTTACAGCTTTCTCCACAACTGCTTTCGAGGGTTCAATTTTAGCTAATGGGGTATCATTTTAAGGATGAGTTGTTCAGAAGCAAAAGGTTCTCTTGACTTATCAAAGTGCTTGAGAAAGGTAAGAACACTATCTTTGGGAGCATTTTAGCTCTATGAACAGAGGTCTTCTTCTCTGAGATCTCTGTTCAAGTTTTTCATCAAATCACAGCTACTTCAACATTAACTTATTTTAGCACAGATACTCGTGCTCATGATTACAGTTTGAATGCTCTACTCCCCCCATGCCTTCATGAAATTACAACGAGTATTCTGATGTACCGTAGTCCATCACCATAGCTTTACAATAGAATTTCAGCTTCTAAGATTGAAGTATCTCCTCATTCTCCTCTCTCTCAGGGTTTCAGCTCTTCTTTTCTTATTGACATTAGTGTCTCTATGGTGTTTTTTTACATGCCTTCACTTTTCCTTTGACTTGGGAGAGGATTGATGTCTTAGGCTTTATCTGTTCTGGAAGAAACAGTACTAAAAGAGTTAATCTCACCCAGGCTTTGCAGCTGGAATTCGCTTATCTCTGTTGGTAACATGATCTTCACCGGGCAACGGTTTCAGATGAATTTCGTCTGCATTAAAGCCGGTCTGGCCGAGCCACACCGCAGGCTGCCTGCACAGAGCAGGACTGGGGGGACGGCCCCCATGGAGCCACGGGTGGAACAGGGTCGGCAGCTCCAGGGTGGCTGTCTCCTGGCCAGGCCCGGCCAAGCAGGGCCCAGCCCTGCTGGGCAGTGCCACAGGCCCCCCAGTTACCTGTTTAAAAGCCAGAAGCCAAAGAGACCTTCCCGGGGTTTGTTCATTCTTAAAATGTGGATCACAGAGCTGTGTCAAGCTCTTTAAGCGGCTTAAAAAATTGCCAGTATTCAAACTAGCCAGTTGATTGGTTCTGTCATGTCTAGAGGATGTTGTAAACACCTCTTTTGCAAAGAATCACTTCCGTGGCTGATGGAGCTCTCCTTAACTACAACTCCCAGCTATACTAAACCATGACAGCAACCAGCGACAGGACAAGAGGAAAAGGCTTCAAGCTGCTCTAGGGGAGGCTCAGGTTGGTAAGTAGGAAAAATTTCTTCATGGAAAGGGTTGTTAAGCACTGAAATGGTCTACCCAGGGAGGTGGTGGAGTCACCATTGCTGGAGGTGTTCAAGAAATGACTGGACATGGCACTTAGAGCTAAAGACCAGTTCATAAGGTGGTGATTGGTCAAAGGCTGGACTTAATGGCCCTAAGGGTCTTTTTCAACTTAAATGTTTCTGTGATTCTGTGAATCACACAGCATCACTTAGCTGTAAAGTGCATTATCCAGAGGAGGGTCAGCAATACATTTACTCTGATACAATCCCTGTGAATTATTAAGATATTTTTATGTTATTTAAATTGTCAAGAAAAAAAAAAACCAAAAAACCAAAACCAAAAAAACCCACCCAAAAATCTAAATTGATAAAAAAAATCATTAAAATTAATCAGTTATATAATTATTTAATCAGCCGTATCCTACATCTGGCTTCAAATGATTCTGTTCTACAGTGAAACATTTATACGCCTCTGCCAAAGCCTCACAGTGAAGAAACATAGTAAACAACAGCCAGTCACTTCGCTTTTGGTTTTTGGACATTTCGCATAGCACCTAAAAGAAAAATTAGGACAGGAAAAAGAATGGAAAATATTAGTATTCAGCTTGTCATTCTTCTGTGGCTGAGGAGTTCTTCCATTGTTTATTGATTCTGGTTCTTTGAAGGGAAGATCAAGTTGAAGAAGCTGTAATTGGAAGTGCCCCAGTTACATCTAGAATCTGTCAGAAGTTCATCTGCTAATCATGTTGCTTACTGCTGCATCCCACCCGTCTATAGCTTTCTCCCTTGCGAGCTCATTGCCTTTGTATTCTGTAGGTTGTGGTTTACAGGTAATTTCCAGATTCAGTTCAAAGAGTGAGTTTAGGTATGGCAAGTCTGAAATGGCACAAATCTAGCTACTGCAGAGATTAGCTGGAGGTATTTTCAGGTGGTCTTGTCATGCTTCCACTGAAATGACCAACAGTCAGCCAAGTTGTACAACCAAACAGAACCGAGAAGAAGGGCTTATTCCATTAACTATCGAAGATTTGGTAGAAATTATCTGTTCTGCAACTTTAATAAAAGCTCTCTTCCCTTATTTATGGTTAGCACTCAAGACAACATAAAATTCAGATTTCAAGCTTCATTTCTGTACACACCAGTCCTTTTAAAAACCCAGACAAATTGTCCCTCCATATGCATATGAAAAAGCCTTGTTGGGGACTCAAGGGCTCTTAGCTTTCAACTTCATGTAAAGCAAGAATAGTTGCCTTTGGTAGAAGCAAATACCAGATGACAGAAAATAATACCTTGGGAAGGAAGCAAGAGAACATTTCTCTATCAGTTTCAAAGTGAGAAGAAACCTGGAAAAATTATTGTTGACATATTAATGGAATTTTGTCTATGATAATATTTTTATGGCTTAATTGCATTGTCAGTTTACTCTAGCTGATATACATCTAAATATACATATATATATATATATATACACACATGCACCTCCCCACCCCCCCCCCACATATATATACATGGAAATCCATATGCACAGTGCTGTAATGTATTCTTTGTCACACGGGTCATGTGCTATACAAAGCAGAGTTTAATCTTTCCTCTTCCCTCCTCTATATTAATCAAGCTCGCATTTCCTATTGTGTTTTCTATTTCTTTCTAAAGGATTAGATTTTTTTTATTGACGAGCCTGAAATTCAAGTCCTACCAGTTTTGCTTGTGTATCATTGAGTAGATGAATGTCTATATTTTTGTTAGCATATTTATGAAGTGTTGATTTTGATGCTCATTTCAGTGATTAATCATTTGGTGATCTAGATCTAAACAAATACACTCTTTCACTGTAAGAGCAAATTTTCTGTGTGCCTCCCAAAACCAAAAAAGAGTCAATCACATAAAACTACTGCTTATGTTTTCCAAAATAATCTGAAATACAGGAATCTTCCAACACAGTGATTAGCAAAAGAGGTTATTCTGTAAGGGAGGAAAATAAATCACTGAAACTGATTGTTCCATGCAGAGCATCCTTTAAAAGCACAAAGAAAATCTGAGCCAGTAGTAGCACAGAGCATTCTAAGCTAAGATTATGCTGTTATCATATCATGCACTTGAGAGTCCTCTGGTAGAAAACTGTGGGAACAATTACTCACTGATTTATAGAGAGGATATTAATGTCTTTCAGAAGATGCAGTAAAAGTGTTATTGAGTCTCAAGAATCTAAGTTTCTGTTAAAAAATAAGCAGCTTCCACTTATCCTCATTACAATGCGGAAGAGGTATAGGTAACAAACTGAAAAATTTCAGGACCACAGCTCAGGATGATAACATTAATATGGAAAGGCTTTCTTAGTTCTCTGAAGTTAAATTCTGCACAAATCTAGAAGATGTAACCCAGAAAATGGGAAATTTGAAATAAATATGTGATTCTGGGAAAAGTAGTTAATAAAAAAGATAGTAAATATACTTTGGATAGTAGTGAATAACAATATGTGCTGAACATCTGTCAAGAGGATGGAACTAAGAGTGTTCAGGAAAAAACATACCACCTTGAATAAGTTTTCTCTATGCAGGCAATCATTAACATTAAAATCTAAAAGAAACCCAAAAATACTCCCCATAAAAAAACCCCAAACCTACAGCAGCATCAACAAAAAGGAAGAATATAGCACTCTTAGGTAGGTGGTTTATTCCCAGCTGTGTTTAAATTGTATTTTTTCCTAAGGCTTTTCCATGCCCACACAAGTCATTCTCCGGCTGCATCTTTCTCCAATTGTGTGTATGGTTTCCACACAAAAACCTGCAGCAGCAAGTGAAATTTGACCTTTTGTTCCATGTTCCTCTCAGACACATGACACGTGGGAATTTGTTCCTAACCAAACTTGAAAACATGTCTCTGACTCAAAAATGAAACAAAACAAGAGTGGAAAACAACCTCTTCTTGCTTTTTAATTTAACAACCGCCCAAACCAGCACAATAATACTATCAAATCTTAATGTTATAATTATCATTTCTATAAAACCCACAAAAAGGAAAAAAAGATCAAGATTTGTTTTACATCTCTAACTTTCAATACTGACCTTTAGATAACAGAACTGACTATGTTGAGCATTTTCTTTTGATATAGCTGTGTTTGTTCTCTGGATGTTTTGCTTTTTAAGGTACAGATACATCAAAACTCTTCTAAAGTGTAGGGTGCTGGTTTTATAAACATGGCAGATAAGCTTAAATCACACTAAAGGTAGGTTTTTAATTAGATGAACACGGGTAATTTCTGACCATGCCTAACTGTTGCTATGGCACAAACTCAGAAATCTATATATGAATGAAATGCTTCTCTCCTTTAGAAGTTATACCACGGGCATGCTAAATAAAGTTTGGAGGAACTTTTTTCAGGAAAGTAAGTGAATTATTCATGAAGCCACTTCATTGTCCTAGGAATATTTGGGATATAAGCATTTCATGGGACTATGTTGTTGGTATATCCAAACAATCCCACGTTTGTTTGGTTTTTGTTTGCCTGATTGACAGGTTGAGTTTATGACCTTGGGTGTCATTTTTGTTCATCATAATTCACAGAAGTGGCCTCAACATACATCGTTAATTTATTCAAAATAAGCGGTAGCTTGGAATCAGTCATTTTGTGCAGCTAATCAGGACCCTCAGAGGAAGGAAAGGATGAGCTTGATTAAGATTGCAGATTGAATTTGAGACATTTTGCCTTCATTTCCTCCCTCTGTGACTTCTGGTATTTCTGGCACAACCTTCTGCAAAAATCTTGACTATACGATATATTGCTCGGTCCTCTGTTCTTTAAAAGAACTGATTATTATTCCATGTAGTTAGATTGCAATTCTTTTGGGCAATAATTGCTACTTTTTTTTTTGCATGTTGACTCTAACACAATGGGATCTATGTGTAGTTGTTTTGTGTTTGTTGCTTGGGTTTTTAAAAAAAGTACAATACTAACAAGGTATCAATCATATTCCACACTTGCACATTTATCATAGGCCAAATCTTGACTCAGCAATCTCTCCTAGTTCATAGCTTATTTTATTTTTCATAACTGAACTAAAATCTGCACCTGATTTCTCCTCACAGCTGGAGCTTATTACTGTTCTCCCTGCTGTAAAAAGGCTGACATAAATCAAAAGCTATCCCATGGGAAAAACTGCACTAAAATAGAAAAAAAAATCATAATTCCCCCCATGAAGCAAACCTTAGGGCATTGCTAAACTATGCAGATTTTGCGGGGTGTAATGTCAATAACCTTATCGCTATGTCCAAGGATGGACAAGACACATCCACACTCAGCTTACTACCAGAGCCAGGAAGGGATGCCATGGGAGTGAGAGAAATTAGAGAAACTGAAGCTATTAGATTCAGTATTTGAGGGAAGGCAATTTAATTTTGGAACCATCTCTCTGCTGGAGGTAACTGTTGCTGTAGGGAGCCCAGCTGCAGGAAAGAGGTTTGATGCCGGATTGTGGCATACCCACTAAACTGAGCTTTTGTGTTTGCACTGACTGTGGTACAAGGAATGTGGCAGCTACTTCCATAACAGCACTGCTTACTCCTGGCAGATATTAAATAAACTGCAACTTCTGCCAGAGCTTGTTCCTGTGGAATTCAATTTAGACCCCATCATGAGTGTGAGCAGGTGATTTGGCTGACTCTTCCTGTGGCGATTAACTAGTTACATTATAGTGCCTGGATACTTCCAATGGGATCAATCAGGATATGTTAATTGCACCAAGATAATTTTAAAGTGGTGTAATGGGAAATTTGTTAACTTGGGAGAAATGCTATATTTTTAACAGTAAGGGGTATTGTTATTATTATTCTTTTGAACAGGTGGTCTAACAGCATGGAAGGAACCATGCCGCTGACAACAAGAGAAAAGAGAGGGATGCAGAGAAATGAACCAGCAGGAAGTTCAGAGTTTGTTTGGATAATTTGAAAAACTTATTAGTGGATGGCTCATCTGCACCAAGAAATACAGTATGCTCAAAATGAAAGGATTGCAGCAGCAGGACTTTATATTGCTTTCTCAATCACTTTTTTTCTTTAGCTTCGGAAAGCTTTAACAGAGGGGAAAACCCTGGATGATGACTTTTATACAATATTCTAAGTTGTAAAAACTGTTAATTTGGGAGCAAAAGAGAAAAAAAGTTAATGAAGATACTCAGGAACTGCTGGTGATGCTCATGTTATGTCTGATCCTGTCTTCTTAAAACTGAGAACTCATAAAACGAGAAAACACAATGTCTAAGGTAATTTGTTCATCTGATGCTGATCATTATGAGTACTTAGTTATCCAGAGAAAGGCAACCTTGATCCAGGGCCACTGCGGCAACTCCCATTGCTAAAGGTAAAACAAGATTGAGGAAGAATGGGACATTGTTGAATGCAGCCTCTGATAGAAGTTGAAAATTGCTTATGGTAAGAAGTGGTGGAGAATAGATGAGAAAAGGAGCTTAAGAAGCAGAGAATCAGAAGGTTTAGCAGATGAAATAGAGAGGAATTGCAAAATTAGTTCAGTATTGGAAAATATTAGATACTCTGCAATAAACAGGGGCTTAGCAGTGTGTTTGCTTCCATGGTGGAAGTAGCTGTGGGTTAGACTCAGAGGGAATTGCAGTTCCCTCAAAGGACTGAGAGAAGTGAATGTGTACTAGGGCTAGCTTCTAGGCTAGTGTTACAACTGCTAGGGGAAGGACAACAGGGAATCTCTTCCAATCTCAGTTCCTTCTTTTCCGAGCTATAGCATAAAGGACAGACTGTTCCCTCCTTGCTGTCTCGTAGAAAACTTATTCTCCAAGTTCTGGGAGTGTTTCTGACTGTAAACCCTGGCTGGATGTACCAGCTGCTTCCACTCAGCCTTGAATTGAACGCATTTAACTGTGGATTAGGAAAAAGCTTAAGATAAACTCTCTCCATGACATTTTTTTTTATTAGCCAGCTCAGAGAGCCCTGTTTTCAGCAGGCTCATTATTGCAAATCCAGTGCTGAAGTGATCAACTCTCTCCATATGCAGTGTATTGAGTACCCTTGTTCCAGGATCACGGGTTCCACTTTGGGAGCAATGCACCTAGCAGTTAGCTGACACAAGGCAGGGTAATGTGGTGTCAAGTACTTGCACAACCTTTCTTATGAGAAAGTTATGTATGTGGAAGGTTGGAGTTGGAGTAGTAGTTTTGAGATATGAAAGGAGTTGGACTGCTGCTGCTGTTCAGACTCCTGCTTCATGACACAGTTGTGGACATGGCTACTGCTCTAAAACATATCTTCTGCTAGTTCAGCCACTGAGCAAGCAATAAAGCAAAGAACCATGTGGCATGACAACAGCTGAGTGTATGATTCACAGAATCAAATAAAGAACACAAATTTTAAAATATATTTGGTTAATTCAGAAAGTAAATTAAAAAAACAGAAAAAAAGTTATTACTGTCTGACCTAATCTATTCATTTTTCACTCTATCAAAATAAATAGTAACTTGATAACTGCTCAGTAGGTATTATTGACACAAATAACAATTTTATATAACCCTTAAGTCCATGCTAGATCCTAAGTATTTCCAGAGACTTGTTTTAAATGCAGGGTAATAGATACCTTTCAATAACTAGTTTATTTACATTTCTATCATTGCTTATAGTCTAGGTTGGCTATTTTATTTGTAGGGCTGCAGCACAATATGATGCAGTAATGTGACAGTATGCAAAGTGATTGAAAAGAATAAGGGTGTTTTTTTCCTCATATACACTATTTGCCTTTAGAGGGACAAGCAGGGCAGAGTAAAGGAGGAGATACAGAGTGGGCTGGACCCAAGCAAGTGACAAATAAGTCCTGCATTATAAATGCAATATGAATGGCAGAGCTGGTCATTAATCACTGGAAATAGGGAGAGACATTTCTAATAGAGGATTTTTATTTACTATGTTTATTCAACTTTTAGAATATTTATCTTACAAGGAGGCAGTCACAATTGAGACTAATAAGTCTCATTTATAAAAAATATACGGTGAAATGTCTATTGATGAGATTATAGAACTGTCCTATAAAACATCATTTAACAATAAAAAAAAATTAGAGATGATTATGACAACCTTAAAAACATGCAGTGATTAAATGGGGTCATAAAAAAAGTGAAAACAGATCAGAATTTATGAATAAAGCAATGGTCTCATCTGTACTGTTGTCTTTATCTATTGGTGTTAATATGTTTGGGATGTTTACTGTAACACAATCTATTTCGTACTTTATGGAGATCTAGGAAAGCTATTCCTCCCCTCATCACTTTTGCAATTTATTCTGAAGAACTACCAATTCTAAGACAAGTCAGATTCTGTCCATATCAGAATGAAGGTTCTGTTTTTTGAAATCATTCAATGTCCACTGAGATATTTTTTGGGCATTTATAATTATCTGTTATTCTTCCTCTAGGGATCCAGGTCCTACCTCTGTGGTAAATCCTCACATTCATTGTGTGGCAGCACCCTACAACCTGGGAAGCACTGCTTCCCTAATATTTTATCAGAGATAATTATATTAAACATTGTGCCAGAATCTTAAACATAAAGGTGGTTAAAAAGGAGAAATGGAGGCTAAGGGAAGGTCTTGTTGCTCTGTACAGCTCCCTGAAAGGAGGTTGTGGCCAAGTGAGGATCAGTCTCTTCGCCCAGTCAACTTACAACAGGACAAGAGGAAACAGCCTCCAGCTCTGCCAGGGGAGATTTGGGTTGGTAATCAGGAAGAATTTCTTCACTGAAAGGATGGTTAGGCATTGGAATGGACTGCCCAGGGAGGTGGTGGGTTCACTGTCCCTGGAATTGTTCAAGAAATGACTGAACATGGCATTTAGTGCTATGGTTTAGTTGACAAGGTGGTGTTGGATTCAGTGATGTTGGAGGTCTTTTGTAACCTTGATGATTCTATGATTCTATTCCATTCTGTAATTCTATGAAATATCTGGTTTATTTGATCTTTCATAGGCATTAGTCTGATGAAATGTAAAATGGTACATAACAGCAAGAAATCCCTATCTAGAAGGGCACGGCAGTGACTGACCTCATCACAGGTGTGGGAATTCACCTTATCAAACATGTTAAGCATTCTTCCATCATTCTGGGACGCTCTTCTGTCTTAGTTGTTGTAGTCATTTAGCATTTAATTTTGCTATGGTGTTGTAGTGGTCACTGTCGTGACATATGAGGGTTCCCTGACTGGCAGGTGTACGAAGATGGACACTGGGATTCTCAGGGTTCCACAATACACAAGGTCACAGATGTTTCTGAGAATGTCTTCATTACAAGTTACAACAAAGCCATTGTTATTAAAACCAAATGCTTAGTGTATATATATATATATACATATACACACACAAGTCTCTGCAAAATTACTATTGGGAGAGCAGTTAAATTTATATTTGTATGTGTGCATATATATTACTAGAGTAAAGCAATTACTGAGTTCCAACTACGGGAGCAAATATATGCTTATGAACATTTGCCTCTGTGCGTGCCCCATAAATGTATCATACAAGCTGTTACTGCTACAGCACTCACCAAGGTGTTCCAATCATTGAAGAAAAAATTGTCACTTTAGTGGTTGTCCATGTCCTGGTGTCATGAAGTGCGGAGTCAGGCAGGCATCCCCAGCAAGGCTGTGGTCTTTCCAGGAGACCTCATGCGGGTCAAGCACTGGAAAAATGTGCAGAGAAGCTCTCTTTGAGTAGGCAGCAATTTACTTTTTGTACTTATTACTGTAGATATATAAGAGGGTGCACATCGTCAGTTACTGAACTAATGCTTGCTGATTCCTGTTTTCCTGGGAGATCGGTTCATTATCACAGTTTCTTTGTCCTGGACCCATCAAGGTTTCTTTGTTCTGCCAGCTACTCCCCATCACAGAGGTTTTGGGTGAGCTTATCAGAGATGTTTTGGGACTCCAGCTAAAGATATACCCCTTTTTGTCAGTGTGTTTACCAGGTTACCATTGTAGTGGCCTCTATGAGGTGTCTGAGTGAAATTATTTGAATTCTTAAGCATCAATTTTATTCTTACTTTTGTGAGAAATTTAATTGGTCATAATTTTTAACAAATGTGAAAGTAGTAAAACAGCATTCCCGACACCTTAGAAATATAACTGTGCACTCAGTTTAATGAGTTTCTTTTCTATACTTCTCTCATCAAGACTCAAAAGACCTCTGAGTGTAGAAAACCAGAGCAAATTAAAAGAACATTTCTGGGTAAAAAACACAATGGTTTGGTTTGGTTTGGTTTGGTTTGGCTTAGTTTTGTATAGAAAGATATAAAACATGTGGTAGATTTTTTGGCTGAATTATAAAAGTACTTGATTTTTTTTTCAGTGTAGCATGAAATTAATTCTAACTGCTTTCATACCCTTTTCAGAGACTGGAAATCAGAGAGATGTTAAGTGAGTGTCCAAGGGCATTGAAATCACCCTATAAACTTTTATTTTCTGGGCATTTGGTCATCATCCTCTTTTTATTCTCCCTTCCTCCCCCAAATCTGTGTGTAGTACAATATTCATGGCAGTCAGAAAAGATTTGCAAAAAATAAAGGGGTTTGTTATTTTTTTTTAAATGTTTTAGGTCAGTGTTCAGTGAAATGTATATTATTATATTTACCAGGTATACCGCAGGAGCCAATAAGGTACCATAGCAGCATACCAGCATTTTCTAAAAGGTAAGACCAGGTGGTGAATTAAAAAAAAAGAAAAGAAATTTTAACCCACAAATTTTGGAGCATTTTAGTGAGCTATTGTAATTCCAGTCTGCTGTAGCTGTACTTGCTTTCCGTTCCATCCTGCAGGGACATCCGTCTTTTCTCGTTCAACTTGTGGGAGCCAGTGAACACGCCTTTGTGTAGGGGCTCCCCCTGGGGTTCATTGCCCTTTGGTATGATCTGTCCTGGTTTGAATTCCCCGGTTGGCTTTCAGCCTCGTCACTCCCCCGGGGCTCTCCCATTGGTCCCTGCTCCCTAATCCCGCCTTCCCCCCGGTCCCGGGAAAAACCCTCGGTGAGCCATTGTTCTCTGTATTTGCTTCCCTGCCCTTCGAGGGTGGTGATGTAAGAAACTCTCGGAATGAAGGAAAAGCAAATTCCCTTCCCGCCTCTTTGCTACTGACTTAATACTGAACCTGCCTGTGCATTCACAGAGCCCGGCAGGGACGGTATTACAACTCACAAGCCATGTAATACTTTGAAGGCCAATGTTGGGGAAGGCTCTCCTTCAGTGCTGAGGACTCTGTTTATTTGCAGTTATGAAGGAATCATTGTGAGGTAGCAGGGAAAGAAGGTTGGATAAAATAAAGATTTGTCCAGTAACAGCACAACTGATTACCATCTAATTCTTTATAACGTTGTATGTTTGTGGTCCTACTCTCTTCGAATGAGGGTATTGGGTGGGGCATTTCTCATTATTCAGAAAATATCTCTTTATAACTAAGTGAAATACTGGACTGAAAATACATATAGAAAGGGAGTGAAGACATCCTGGTTTCAGTGCACGTTAGGAAACTCCTTCAACATTAGGGCAGAATAAAATGTTGTATATAGATATATATTTATAGTCTCCATGTGTCCTTATGGTGGGCTTTTACCAGAAGGAGAGGCAATTTCATCAAGGAGACAAAAGAAAGTCAGTAACAAATATTAATCCCATTTACTTCCCCTGTATTCAGTCTCGTTTGCTCTTTTGCTCTTTTGCCTTTCTAATCCACACTGCCTCGGACACTGCATCTGCTCCCTGCCTTCATTGTCAGTGCCTATAAACCAAGATAGGAAATGCCAGTGCTCTAGCATTGTTGAGAGTTTGTCTCCCAAAAGTCGCAGTCCTGGACACACAATGTTACTGCCCAATGCTTCAGTCACCTGAGGAACAAAAATGAGGAGGAGATACCAAGTTTCCTCTGGTACTGAGATGACAATGTCTAAGCCTTTCTTCAGCTCTTCATGGTGACATTGTGAGCGGGAATCTCAGCCAACCAATAGACACAAATAACCCTGGAAATGACAAGGAATGAATGTCAATTAACATGACAAAATCACATAGGATATGCTTTTTGCTGTATCATGTACATTTTGTTTCCTCTTTCCTGCTAAGGATAAGAGTTACTGTCACCACAAGGCAATTTTATCTTTGTGTCCGGAATGTCCTGATCAATAACTCTTTGTTGGTAGTATGTAGCAATCAGTATCATCCCTAATATAGAAGGGTAAAAAAGCCAAAAGTAGCAAATTTTCTACAATGTAGAAGTAAAGGTATTGATTGTAGGTACTTGCTCTTTGGCCCAAATTGTGGCTGCAAATTATCAAGTTACCATTTTCCCTCTGCTTTTCTCATCCCTGCTACATCTTCCTGCATGCATCCAAACATCACAAACAGAAAAAACAATAGAGCAAAAAGATCAGCCCTTTTCTGGTCTACATTATTTAGCAATTAAGTTGTAAGCTCCCTTCTCTTTTCTTTTTAAGAAGAGTTAAATATTTCATTGTGCTTTGGATTACGGAAAAAAAACCTACCAACCAACCAACAACAATAGAAAAACCCAAAACCCAACCCAGTATAAAACTAAAGGGAAAACAACTGAAGTGCTAAATGGAATAGATCAAAATTGTGAGTGCTAAATGGAATAGATAAAAACCCTTCTCTTAATCCTGTCCTGCCAATTATAGGCCTCAGATGTGAGGGAAATCTGCTGACATTTTCAGATTTTTAAAATAGGGAGTATTAGAGATTGCATGTAGGAAAACACTAGTAACAAAAGCTTCAAACATGAGTCTGTATTTGGAAAAAATTTCACCAAACTCCAAGTTCACAAATGTCTGCTTTACAAGTCCTGCTATATTTATGTTACAGCAACAAGTATTAAGATGATAAAGGGATTGCTAATCATCAACTAGCTGAAGGGTTGAAATGCTCCATTCACATGGGATTCTAAAGAAATATCAGCAATATTCTGAAGAAAATATTCAAGCTGCAGATTTATAGTGCTGGCATTGGGCTATGTGTCTTTTGTAAAACAGTGTGGCACAGTTAGCTAGATTGCAAAGCAAAGTCAGAAAAAACATGACACGCTACAGCGACCAAGTTCTCTCAATTCTTACAGGTTTTTCAGCTGACTATTTTTATTAATATATGCCTTCCTAAATTTTCCTTCTGTTGTCTTATAACTCATAGTCCTTGTAACGCTGTGAATGTTAAGAAAGAATAAAAATCAGAAATAGGAGAAACATAATTATAGGGAATAAATTTATATGAGTTAGAGAAACCATAAAATGGTTTCTTGTACAAAAACCATAAAATAACCTATAAGCCATGCAAAAAAAAAATCTAAATCTCTATCTGAAATTTCATTTAAATTCTGAAAGATTGCTTAAAAATGTGAAAAGAATTTTGGGGTAAATTCTAGGTAAATATATCTAGTTAAATTTCGGTAAATTTTCTTGCTTTAAGTACGAGTGACATTATCACAGTTGCTAACACTGTGAAGAGGATGAACATCTGGTCAACAAAGAGGGGAAATGAAAACTTTTGTGAAAACCTATTTTCATCAGCCTGCAATACTTCGCAGTATAAAAGGAAATTACAGTAGTGTTCTTCTATATGACAATAATGGACAGTACCCACAGAGATTTTTATATCCAGCAATTTCCAAAGAAGACAAACAAGAAAATTTTGGTTTATAAAACACTTAACTCAATCACTTTATCTGGTTTCTTCGGTGCATGAACAATTTAATGGAGTTTAGGGTTTAAAATTGCACCAGTGAGAAACCACTTTAGAGTCCAGGGAAAAACGGCATTGTTACTATGTCAGCAAAACAGATATGTTTTTCATATCCTGTGTTTCAATTCAAACAAACTATTTGTGTGCATATAGGATAATTTATCAAAGCTGAATCCTTCTGTATAGGAAAATTCTGTGCAGGCAGATTCTCTACCTCATTTGTATCACTTCCACTATCAGGAAGCTTTCAGAATATAGGCAAATAAATTTGAAATATCCTTACTATAAGCATTTATAATAATCACTTTTTATTCTATTGAGAGTTATTGACACTTATTCCATGCAAAGTTCAGTTCACAATATTGATCTCAGTGGCCCAAGTTCAAATAAAATAAATTTTGTGTAATAGTTACAGTTTTTGTATAATTCTAAAAGATTTTTATATGGATAATTTTTAGTATAATAATGAGACACATGTAATCTTTTGAATTTCTAAGATGCGACAGGTGTTGAAGGTGTGAAAAAATTGAAGGTGTTGAAAAATTTTCTCTGAATGCTCCTATCTCTCCAAATTCCTATGCACATAATTTTATTTTTAGATTATGTCCTGTATTTCTGCATCTTGTTATAAGTTAAAAAAAAAATGATAACAAACAGACTGGATGTTTTGTTGTATATTTGCATAAATAATCAAAATGTGACCTCTGTTTTTCACTTGTTTTATTCCTTGTCTTTGAAATTTTGCAAATAGTGTATGCCTCTTCATATCTTAGTAGTTTATATTTTTTACTGTTTGTTTTTAAGATTAGATCTTAGTTTTCTCCTAAGAAATTACTATTGTAAACCCCACCAAATAAATGAATCTTGTATGATAAATTTTCTGTAGAAACTGTACTGGCGTTGGTCTGCTTTTTTTATTATATTCTGTGGGGGTTTTTTTGTCAGTCATTTAGTGGCTTGAATACCTACAGTGCCCTTTTGTTGAATTGCACATTTCTATAAATGTACTTTGACAACTTTGGCTGTGAACCATTTTACCTCTGCTTTGCACAGAGGTTCTCTCTGAATTCCTTAGACTGTGGATCAGAAACTTGGCTTGCAAAATTTCATTAGTAATGCAGGAAACTACTATAATTTCTCTAAGTCTAGTAAATTCAGTAGGAGTCAATTACTTAATTATACTTAAAAATGTGATTGATTGCTGTCCTGCATTGACAAGTTAAAGCTTCTTTTATTTTTCAAGCTTTAAGCCCATTTTTTGGATCAAGAGTTGAATGGATATGTCATGTCACAGCTAGACGTATATGGAAAAACTAGAAATCATATGAACAAAGTATTGTGGATCAATCTTAGCTCTAGGTTAAAGAAAGACCTTTTCAGAATTATCAATCTCAAATTTTCCAAAACCACTAAATGTACAATAAAGAAATGACATGCTAATGGCTGTAATACCTTCAGCAGTGCAAAAAATTAACAGCATAATTCAGTGAGTTGCATTGTTGACTTATCCTCTTTTCATTAATAGTTTTTTTTATAAATCATAGGTTCTGACTTCTACAAGTGTGCAGTATGGCTCTTTGTGAATGGTTTTATTTAGGAAAAAATAGTAGCATACAAATGATGGCTGAACAAGGTGCTGATCATCAAATTATTATAATGGAATCTATTTATAAAGTAATTTTAATGTATTCTTTTGTACTCTTTGCTTATGTTGCCTCTTTTATTTCCAGAGAGAACATGTATTTATAATCATATATTGTCAGTTGATTCAAGGTTAAAGACAATGTTGATTACCATAGAATGCTTGATGTTACAAATCGAATGTGTATTACGTGTATTGCTCTCTTTAAACATCTTTCTAAAGCAATTGGTGATAAACAGTGATGGGGACTACTCTTTGTGACAAATCAGTATGCTTCCGTCTCCTTTGACATATTCAATAGTCCAATTGCCACTTTTTTTGTGTGTGTGAAATACCAGATGTTTCTGAAAATCTTTTGAAATGAATCAGTAATCTACTAAAGCTCCATTGTTAGAAATTTTGAATGAATTTTCAATACAAACAATAGAGAATTAGATAAAGACCTCCCACCATTGTTAATAGGAATGTTCTAGTCCCATTTTAAAACTTTCCATTTTGCTCCACTAAGTTCCTTGAATACTAAAATACATGAAGTGAAACAAATAACATCTAAAACAAGCATGAAAGAAAGTTTGAAGAGCATGAAATATGCAAACATTTGGTCATAGTACTTAACAGGAAATAGGCATATCAGTCCTCATAAATCTGAATATATTTTGTCTCCTTAAGGTATTTTTTTTCCTAAAGCAAGAGGAAAATTATGGCTTTTATAAAGTGACAAAAAATAGGGGTTTATAATATATACTACAACAACTACTTTTTGTCACTCTTGATGTTATGCCGTTCTGCGCAGCTTTGCCTATTTCCTTTATAATCCATCAGCCACACTTTTTCTATAATCTTTTGGAGTAAAACACAGAACATTTGCTAAAGAAATTACATTATATAAGAAGATACTATCAGATGGAAGACAGCTGTTTTTAATTTACTTTGTGTTGACACAGATTTCTATCTGCTATCGCTTTTCCTTATCTGGCTGATGAAATGGAATTTGTGCAGTGGATACGTAGAAACCTCACTGAATGGCTATCTGTCATAGTCAGAAAACGTGCTATCTGTCATCAGCGGGGACTTTACTTACTCTTAAAAATGTTTGCCCGTACACAGAATATCAGCCACAATGTCCTTGTCCTTTGCTTTGAACAGTGCAGTTATTAGAAATTAGGGAACTTGTACCAAATAGCATAACCTGCCTTTCTTCTCACAGGTATTCTTTAAAATATCCAATCTGATCACTAAACTAAAACTCCAGTGTCTAAACAGTCCCAGGAAGTATTTATGCAAAAAGAAAATAAGGTAATTGCCTATTTTTAAGTATGTTTGTAGCATGTTCAGCTTGTGCCATTTCTAGAGTAAAGAGGGACTATGTGCTTCAGCAGTTTTACCTATTGTGGTTAAGTATTTGAATCTCAGTATCTCGGATCCTTCTGACATATTAAATGCAGAACTTCAGACAACAATTTTTATTTTAACAGAGAGTTTTTCTAGGCTTAAATTAAGGAGCTTAAATTAAGGCTAAAAACCAATTACCGAGTAGCTTTTCTTCTCATGAAGAACTGCTTAAGAAGTCTCAGGCTGAAATGAAAGAGATCAGAATGCCTCAATAAAATTTCTTGTCACTGGCTTATCACTGTGTTCCCTTTGAAAGAAGAAAATGAAACAGTAGAAGTAATATGTATTACTGTAAAAAATTTTCACAATATAGTGAGGCACTGTATCCCTTAAAGTCAAGGACTGTAGAGAAATATTTAAAAAATATATACTTTTTGAGCCTATTTTTAGATGGCACTTGCAGTCCAAAACATAATGGACAGTTGTTTTCTTTTTAACTGTGGCACATTTAGACTCTGATCAGAGCCCTGTACAAATGAAAATGTAGTCAGTCATACAAAGAAATATGGTAGGTGTTCTCTGGAACATTATATATTATTATATTTTGCCTATATTAGTATATTTCCCTTATATTTCTAGTTTGTTAAGCAAGTTGTTGGTTTTTGTTAAAAAAAATCTACTGCAAAATTACAAAGATTTAAGGTTCATCTCTTAATATAGTCTTCAGTCCAAGAGAAACCTTTATTTAAGATTTTGAAAAGTATGTTTCATCTTCAATTCCAGACCTGAAGTGACTTGTTATTTTAACTATTAAGAACATCCTAAGCATGAGCAATGATATTAAAAAAGTGAACACATCAAGAGACTCAGAAATTAAAGATCAACTTCATTATATCTTACATTTAAAACTGTCCAATGATGATGAAGAAAACCCTTATTTTAGAGAGCCTATTTAACATGGAGGCAGTAAACCTTGATGAAGAAGTCACTGTGCTAAGAATACAGAAAAAAACCCCTAATTAAACGAAGGGGGAAAATCAACCGCTGTATCTCAAATACTGTAATGACACAAACATTTCATTCCAAAATGTGCAGGGGAATTTCAAAACAGCTAATATTTTGAGTGATCATGTTCAACATGCAGTTGAGTGTGTGCAAGTGACAAACATAAAGTGTGAAAAACACGCTTACTCCCCTGTATGGTTGTGCTACACACTAATCACTATGCTGCTGAGCCCAAGCTGTGCCAAATCAGTGTCTAAATGACATGGATACTTTCTTGGTAATTGGTGTTTCTATTTCCTGGAAGAATCCCTTTCATATACCCTTCAGGAAGGTGCTGTTCTTTGGGCCGTGTTGTTCCCTGCCACACAAGCAGTTGCTGTAATAGTGAGAGCAATTCTGCATGGAACCTTTCATTAGGACTGAGGCAATTCCCTTGGTTATATGAAACAGCATAGGTGGCATCTGCTTTTAAAAGGAAAAAAATTCTGTATATAAATTAAGATCCACTCTTTGCCTTCAGGAAGGGCAAAGCTGAAGGGTAGATTACGAATATCCAAATTACTGTCATGAGCTATTGGAATTCTGCCATTGGCTTAATTCTGTAAAGGTAAGGACCAAAATTTTATTCTGCATGTGCACTGCAAGAAATATGCACAAATCTCTTGGATTAATATCCTTGTGAAGTAAAGTTACATATGAGCCTGGAAAGATAGAGATACATAACATTAAAGTTCACCGTTGTTTGGAGTGCCCTGCAGAGTGAGGGAAGGATAATTCTTTAGAGAAGTGTCCCTCATAGTGTTCTTATTTGTTTATCAGGATTTTAACAAAGTTCTTTTCCTCCCAAATGTAGCTGAACAAATGGCAGTGCAGAAAAAGTGAGGAAGAATGGTACACTGAAATTAAAAAAAAAAAACAAACTACCATCCCACTTAGCAAATTAAAGGGAAGATAATTAGAAGCAACATCACTATCAAATAATTGCAGTGATCAGTTAGCTTGGCATTATAGTGCTAACTCTTTTCTTTTTCCTAAGAAGAGAAAGAATTAATTGCAAAACAAAATTCAGAAATTAAGAGTACCACAGTGTGCCCTTTAGAATAGAACTTATTCCTTTAAGATTATTTTATTTGGAATATATTTTTAACCAAGAAAATTTCAAATTAAACATAAATGGATGCTGTCATTCTGACTTTCAATAAGAAACTAAAGGACCTATGAAACTCTAGGGGCAGATTCTTAAAAACATTATCAACTAAAACATCAGGAGATGCTGTACTGGCTTGAAAAAAAATTAGAGGAGAGATGACTAATAACAATAGTGGTTCTCATTGGAGAAATGGTCTCATCTGAGCTGTAGTTGTTTGGTTTTGGGTTTTTTTCCTGGCCACTGCCCATGCAGCACCATAGCATTCCAGAAGTGTTGTGAACTTTGTGTTCTGGGTTTGAAAAAACTGTGGGAATAACACAATTATGATGGTATCCACCTAGCTGTTGGCAAACTTCTGTGTTTGAGCTAGTGCCCCAAAGCTCCTTTCCAAGTACTTGGAGGACTACCCCTTCTGAATGGAACTACCCCAATGTGAGTGACTGTTAAAGATCAGATTAACCTAGCCTTTCCAATGAATACAAAGCGAGCCTAAAAAGGCTACCACAGGTACAGACATTTACAGTGTAAAGTTAGGTGAAATTACTCTTTCCCTTACAACTTTGATACCATCTGTTCAGTTGCTTCCATCTGTGTGTCTCTCCTTCCTTCTTGCAGAAGGTGGTAATTCGGTGCTATCTTGCCAAATACTAAACTTTTTCTTTTGAAACTCAAACCCTTTATTAAGAAAGCAAGCTTTGCCCTGATTTACAGCATTAAAAAAGTGGATTCCCAACACTATGAAAATACAAGCGTGTCCTTTATAAAAATATGAGATATCAGAGTGTTTTTATCCCTATGCCAAATGAATAATAGTCACATGACAGGTAAAATGGTTGGGTTCAATTCTCCACTCTCTATATTAAGGAGCTGAACCTGCTTCTCTTGCTGACAAGGTGCATGTACATGTGACAAAATGGGGTCTTTCCTAGAGAGGAAGTGAGATACCATTTTCTCCTCCAATGAACATTTATTCTAAAAAATGTGAGATTCACTAGGAAGTACTAACTAAAATATAGTGGTAGCTGGTGGACGTCCATTTAATGAGTTAGAGAGACATATTCATTCTCTTCGTAAGAAATTGACTGCCAGATGGTACATGAGAATCAGGAGAATTCATAACTGAAAAAAAAAAGTGGTTTATTTCTGATTAAAATAAATAGTCTGCATCCATAAAAAAATGTTTAATTTTATAAGGTGGTTGCCTTGGTTATGTTTTTTTCATAGTGGACGTGCATTAGACCTGGTTTGCTTTGGTATGCATAATGGTGACATTGGCATAAAACTCATGCAAAAGTGTGTAATTATGCTTCTTAATTCTTCTAATTTTAACTTGTTAACTCTGTTCCCTGGTGTTTTTTGAACTTTGCATTTGCTTATTGATCCATGGTACAGTGAATTTTGTCTCACAACAAAAAGATGTGTTTGAGAATTAAATCACACCCATATGCCACTGAAGTAAAGCCTTATTAAGCAGAGAAATAGAACAATAGTCCATAACCTTTAACTGTTCTAGCTGATTCTATAACAGCATTTTCTAAAGCTGTTAGGACTAATGTTTCTCTACTATCTCAGAACATTTTTATAGTATTGATTTTATTATTATTATGCTCAATAAACTTTTAGTATTTTTTTTAACAAGCACATGTGATTTTTCCTGAATGATTGTCTCACAGGAAAAGGACGGTTTAAACATCTCTGAATGTGCAGCATACCAGTGAGATACAAAAAGTCTATTACATAGCTACTTCATTTCAGTGTGTATTAGGCAGACATAAGAGCCTTTTGTTTGATTAATTCTCTGCAAAGTCTTCTATCAAGATATTAATATCTTTTAAATAGGCATATCCACTTAGTAAATGAGATATCATCAGCTTTCTTTATTGCAAACATTGCACTATTTATCTGCTTCTTTGGTAGCAGTAGCCATAGCCCTACAGCCCTTAGGAAATAAAACTTGCATTTGACATGACAAGGCACAAAGTTTGCACTGTCTATAACCACAAAGATTTCTTTCTTGTGTTTATTGTCTTAGGTACTTAGAAGGACTAAATTTGCAAAAATGACACAAACGTAGCAATAAATACAGACAATACAGAGACTGTCCCCTGAAAGTCAACATACAGAAAAAAAGTGCACCCTTCTAAAATCTCTACAGAAATGCTATTAATGTAACATTGTGCGTTGAGAACAGAATCTAATAATAAAAACATGATTACTGCTAAATTTGCAATCCACGTCTGTAGAACTCCCATTATAACCTCATTGCTTCAAATGATATATGCACTCAGAAGCTGGGATTTGGTTGAATATAATTAAAATTCAAAGCAGAGGTTGTTATGATTGTTCAGATCACATGCACGAGATGACTAAACACGAAAAAAAGAGGACTACTTTAGCTAAAAGAATAGCATTGTTACACCACTGAATATCTACTGAGTGGTCCTTGAATTTTGACTGGAAATCTGAAAGACTTTGCACCTCAGTAATTTGTAGTTGCTCTTCAGAATCCAGAAATGAGAAGATGGCTTGAGAGACCCTAGTAACACTGGGACTCTTCCCAGGCATTTGGGACACTAATCCCAGATTTTCATCCAGAACACTTTTATTTTTTTTTTTTTTTTTTTTTTTACTTTAATGGGTTTACACTGGCAAAACAAGAGTGTGGGCATCCAGATACTTGTATTTGGTTTCATAAGACTCGGCTGTATGCTGATGCATGGGTTGGTAGAGACCACCTAGAAATGTTAACATTTATCAAACAAAGCAAGTGTCCCTGACTGTTGTATTTTCTACATGTGCTCTGAAAGGTCACATACTGACAGTGGCTGCTAAAACAAAAGCAGAGTAGTTTCATTTAAAACAGCAGTCTCTGAGGATTATACACTGGGATCAAGAGACTTGGTTCAGTTCCTAGAATAGCCTATGAGGATTCAAAAATACACTCTCCCTTTCCCTTTTGCAAGGGAAAGAACTTACGGAACAAGACAGAGAAAGCAAACTTCTTGAGCTCACTGATACAAACAATTCTGCTGATGTTTTGGGTTTTGAACCTGTGCTGGTGTGGCTATGACTGCCAAATCAGACTTATTTTGGACAATATATATGAAAATGAAAAAAAACCTCAATAGTTGTGCTGTGATTTTTCCCCAAAACATTCTCCTAATTTCCAAATACTTGTTTCATGGAATCTAAAACTACTCTCATGTGTTTCAAAGGATTTCTCCTCCAATAGTTTTCTCCATTGAACATGGATAATCCACAGTTTCTCTAAAACACAGTGATTATAAACTGGTAGAAAGGATATCTTGCTTTGTTCACCTGAATCGGCCACCTCCCAGTTTCACTTAATGTCTCTCTGGTCTTTCACTGGAAACAACAGTGAACATTGTTCATCATTATTCATCTTCTTCCTGCCACTCGTGATTCTGTAGTCTTTTACTGTATTTAATTTTGGTAATTTTTTGCCAAGTTGATGAGTCTTAGTCTCCTTATGGAAATTATTCTATCCATTTGACAGATGACCCTTTTTTATTCCTTTCTGAATATTTTTCAGCATTACTAGTATTCACTTTGTATTCAAAACTGTAGATTTTACTGATGCTTTGCAGTTTTGTCTTCCATTTCAAATAATTCGTAAGGTTCTTTTTGTTTTCCTGACTACCACCTACTTCTGACTACCATACATTTTTATAAATCTAGATTTATAATCTCATTATTATATTCCCCCCATTCATAAGAGCAAATAGTCAGCTCAGGAGTCCATCTCTGTATAGGTCAAATCAGAGCTTTGTTTTCTCATGTCTTTAATTTTATATTAAAATTTTACTGTATTTCATTTATGTCTTTTGTGCCCAATCATTATCAGAGTTCTTTTGTAAAACTTTCTGAACCTCGCAGGTATTAATCCTGACTGCTAGGGTCTGTATCATTTGGAATGCCTATTGATGCAACCCCTTTTTCAGATCACCTATAAATGTAATGAAGAAATGGATTTCAATGGTGTGTCCTCCAATTTGGAAATTAAACAATTCTGCTTCCTATGTTTTATTTTTGAATTCTATATATTCTTTATAGTCTATACATTTACTGTGGTGAGGTTTTTTGTCGCACTTTAACTTGATGCTTACATGCATGCTTTAAATGTAATTTTTCCGGGGCATACACCACTGAGCCACAGACATAGCTTCCCAAGTGTTCATTCTCTCATTGGTCCTATGAATATCGCAGTCCCTGCTCCAGGCACTTTAACTTGAAAGGATGCATTCACTTGTTCTGTTTAGCTCAATCTGTAATCTAATGTAGATCTCAATCCTATCTCCAAAAGAAATTTGCAGACTGGGAAAACTGATGTCCGTATGGTCTCAAACTCAGAAGATCAATCAGATACACTCTCCAGAAAAGTTAGGAGAATTTCTTCAGATTTTTCCATCACTCCCAGAAGCCATGAGTTAGTTATGGTGAACTCCATTCCTAGGCTCCACAGCTTTCCCCATGCTTGAACACAGAACTTATATACACTGCTCAAGCTTATGAAGTCCATGAGGTGTTGAGGGGCCTAAAACTCTGGTCAGTAACATTTCTAAATCTTACCTTCACATACAAAAAAGGTATAAACACACATATTTTCCTTATCAGTTACTTGCTCTTACCTTTGAGCTTTTGTTTCATGAAAGCTCTGCTGTCACTCAAATTTATTCCTAAATCAATTGAATGGCTCACCAAGTAACACAAATAAGCCAAAGACTCAAATAAAGAAAGCTTACAAACAGAAATCTGGAAACACAAACCACACAGGACACTCAGAAAAATTAACTTTTTGTGTTTGTCTTTTTTTTTTTACAGACCCTGTTTGAAGAACTATTGATCTCTCTTGAGGCTAGAAGACCGCATTAACTTAAGCTAGTGGAAATTTCTGATCTTGCTACATGTCTTTACCAGACAGCTTTATAGACAAAACATTCGTTTAACAAGCACTTTGAACATAAAACAACGACACATATAAATGAAAATATAAGAAAAATACACGTGGTCATCTTACAAAAACATAACAGTTGTCTAGCTAATGACTAAAGCATTCTCCAATTGAAGAATGTAGTTTTGGTGTTAGTTATCTTTATTCTCCCCCACAACAGACTGTCATTCATCACATTCATTTTCCTTTTACCAAGTGCAACTCTTGGTACTTGTTACTGTTTAACACAACAAAATAGTACGCGTCTGTTCTTCCCGTCCCTCCAGAAGAAATGCTTGAATGATAAATGTCTCAGACTTGCTCAATCAGCAACTCACCTCTTCTTCATGGCTTCAAAACAAGATACTTTTGTGTAATTTCTCTTCAATCCTCACAGTTTTGTCAGTAAACCAGGTTGGTGAGAGAGCGCTTATGAATAAGTCTCCTTCCATTCTAGTCTCAGTCTCAGAGTGTTACAGCAGGAGCAAGACAGAACACTATGAACTGTAAACTGGCAGGTTTTATGGTAAATTTCATATGATTTGAGAATGAATTTGGTCAAAGAATTGATGGAGAAAACATTCATTGTGCTTTACCTGTTTATCATTTTATGAGAGAAAAAGGCTTGTTTTTGAATTTTACACTATGTGAATTCCACTTGGAATTAGGTTCTTTCCTCCTTCAGTGAAAAGGGGATGAACAAGGATCAAAATCTTTAATGTCATCTGGAAAATATTAAGACAGAGATAATTTACATTACTTAAACATACTTCACTCTGGCTAATTACTAAGTTACTACGTATCGTTGTATAGAAATCTAGAGTGCTTAAAATAGCTCTTAGTCCTTCTGATTGTTCAAGTGGTCAGACATTATTAATGAAGAGTATAAAAATCACAAAGCCTTACTGTTATATGTTTCTTGAAAAAGAAAGAAAAAATGTATTTTTTCAAGTGGCATCCAGTTGTTACTTTCGCTACATTCAAATGCACATCTAGCAATTCCACATTATGTGCATTTTAAAAACACTTACTGCGATTTAGTGCAATTTTATAGTACAATACTAATGTGCTAAAACTAAATTCAACTCCTTTCTAAAATGCAGCATGGAATAACTCTCCCTTTTTGGAGTGATCTTTCTTCTACCTCATTTTTAGTAAATTCTAGCAAACATTAAGTATGCTACTGGTGCTTTCATAGAAGTACTTATATGACACTTTCATTCTGTTTTTAGACTAATAAACTGACTTAATTATGAATGATGCAAAGATTATAAATGATTGGGTTGTCTTCTGAAAATGTAAATTGATTTTACATGCTTTTTCTCCTGCTTCTTTCAAAAACAGACTTAATGTTCCAAGCTGAAACATCTGCTTTCAATAAAATCCTTATGAATTTTTCCCAGCAAGTGCACTTGTAATACATAATTTCTCTTTTGTTTGCTGCTATTTCCATACTTTTTCCTTGTCTTTGTTTCAGACTTATAAAAAGAGAAGTTAAATCTCTTGTCCATCTGATGCATTTCAGCATTGTCCTTGGGATGATGGACCTCAAAACTCGGAGTAATGTGCAATAGCCATTCATGACTTGGGAAGAGATATTCACTAAGGAAGCATTAAGTCCAAGTGGGATCTGCCACTACAGTTGGAGGTCTGTTCTTGCCAGAAGGGTGTAAAGAATGGGATTACGTCCTAATTCCTTTGGCCTCACGTGGCGTGGGGAAACCAGTGTGTCTCTCTGAAGCTTGTCTCTGCAGGCATTGTGCATTAAGAGGTCACTGGTACAACAGAAAGCAAAAACTTCTGTGTAAAGCAAAAAGCATGGTGACATGTTTTTCCATAGCACAGAGAAAAGGCACAGAAATCCCTTTCAGTTCTTCCCGTTTCAGCCAATTTTTCATTTCAGGGAGAAAAATCAAGGACAGCAGGTATTTCAGCTTAATTGGAAAAGGAAATGGGAGGTTTTTGGTTGCTCCATCTGACCACTTGAAGTGTCTCTGGGAAGGTCTTTGGCAGAGTTAAAACAGGACTAAGACATGTTTCTGTCCCTTTTGCACAGAAAAGTCTTCCAAATCTTCTTGGTCCTCATATCCATGCCAAAGCTTATAAGTAAGCCAGACAGTGAGAAAGGGTCGAACTGAATGCGGTAGTGCATACACACAGACTTTGCAAAGGATTTCAGGAACCTTAAAGCATAAACCTGAGAGAAAAGCAAAATGCAGCCTGCCAGACAACCAAAATCTCAATTTAAGTGCTTTTTTTTGTTATTCTATACCAGCTTCCAGTAAAAGTAGCTATGCAAATAAAACTCAGAAATAATTTACAGTAGCACCTGAAAGTGCCAATGTTCCTTTATTTTTCCGTTTTATTTCTTCATGGCTTCCACCCTCCTCCCCAAAACTTTTTTAATAACCTAGATGCAGACTAAGTAGGCAGTTGCCTGGGGCTGTCACAGCTTTAATACCTACATTTCCTTTGAAAAGCTTTGCAGATCATTCTGTTGTGAGGAGCAAGGAAATACTTAGGGCATTCACTGAGCAGCAGCTGCTAATTCCCCTTCCTTGCCCTGTATGGTCCCAGAAGGATCAGCAAATTAGGTCTTTAAGACATGTCTCCCACTTCTCCTCCCCCCCTCCCCAACATTACCAACTATTCAACTCAGTTATTCAACTCTCTCCCTAAGTTTCCTATAGCAGAGAAAAACTAACACAACACTCTTAAACTGGGTAAATTTTACTTTTCTCATGCTTGTGAGAAGACAGGACAAGATCCACAGATTTCCTGAAGACTTTTAGAATCCTGGAAAAGAAATAAAAAGAGAGCTTTTACTTTTTTTGGTTAAATTTCTTAGTATAGATTCTGCTGTGTGTTGTTTTGTTGTTCTGCAGTAAGTCAGATGATTTCATTATCCAAGGCTACACTCCAGAAACCATCACAAACTGTAACATTTGTTTAAAAATACTTTTATTATTTCCTGCTAATCAGTCCCAAATCTGTTGGTGTTTATTTATCACCATATATTTATGCTCTATAGCATGCTTGTGATGTTGATTTCATCTGTGCTACTCCACACAGTCCCAGTCTTTATGGCGATTTACATTTTTGAAGACCTTTATCCACAAACAGTCCTATGACATACTGTCATTTTCCAAATAGCTTGAATATAGTTTTTCTGTTGCTCTTCTTTGCATGTCTAAAAACAAAATTGAAGAAATAAGATATAAAAAAAGGTAAATCAGCTGGTAAATAAAATGTTAAGAGGTTTTTTTTCCATTTTCTGGGAAAAGTCAGAAATTACACTCTTGGAAATTTTGACCATTGTTTGCATTAAAATTTAGTCGTAATCTACAGAAAAGTTAAGACAGTTTCATTACATTATTGGGATACTTTTCTAAACAGAATGTCTAAACTTTAATTTGTATGACTGCAGAGTGTATGGATGAATGGATTATCTTTGCCACTGATTCATACCACAACCACCTGTTCCGTTTTCTTGTGTTGCATCTAAATTTCAGGAATTAGAGTACTCATCATTTCTGGAAGTAACTGAAATGTCACATTCCCATGAAAAATAAGAATACAGTAAGCAAAGCTGGAGGCAGGAGCTGGTCTAGTTGACTCTTTTGATATTTTTGATTTTCCTTTATTATTTTTGGTTTTCCTTTTTTATTTCCATTATTATTTTCTCAATTTTATTTTTCCATAAATTAAAAAGAATGTTTTGCGGTTATACACCACATTTCCTTCCAATGTTACTCACTTTTATTGTGATTAGAATTTTACATTAAGTGTTAATGTTTTTTACTAAGAACCACGTTAATTGTATCATCTAGTTTCAATTAGCTCTAATAGAGTTCACGTATGGCTTCAGAGTCTATTGTGCATATCCTCACATAGATGGGCAAATGGAGTAAAAGCTATTATTTTGATGTCCTGATAAATTATGTTCCATATTATGTTAGATTAACAAAATGCATGACTAATGTCCCATGTACACATGAGCTGTGACAGCATTTCTGAGTGTTAATAAGTCTGGCTTAAGAGCACTGGCTGATGTCCATTTTCTTTTTTTTTTTAATGGTAAATGCAAATTAAATCCACATCTCATTATATTTAGTAATTTACTTCTAAATGTTCAAATCTAGTCATTGTTGTTGACAACCTTTATACTGTAGCTCTCCACACTAAATTAAAAATAATAATAAAAATAAAGCAATGATTATATCTAGATTGGAGCCTGAAGATAGTCGTTCTTTCTGAAAGCACGTTGCAAAATTGCACATAAACAAATTAGTGGCTACAGTCAGCACTTGCTTGAAGCACAGTGGATTTGGAGTTATTGAATTTGTTTGCAAACTTTGCCATTATTCAAACCAACAAGGAGGTTTTTCTGCACAATAGAACATAAGTATTGGAAAATTCTGTTACCATTTTGTTATAAAAAGAAAAACTGTAGTTTTTGCAGCTGTGAGGTACTACTGTGACTAAGGACATGGAAGGGTGCTGGGGGCACTGATGTCAGAATAAGGATGTGGTTGGCTGCAACCCTGTAAGACACATCAAACAGCAATTGTAAGAGTGGTTTAGACATCCTCCCGTGGTGCAAACTGATCTGTTCCCTACTACCAGTCCTCGGAGGACCATAATACTTTTCTTAGGCAGAGTGCAGCTGGAAACTTTGCTTCTTCCTCTTGATTCTGTATCTTTGGAATTCTGTGATCAACTATTAGATACACAAACAGTCCCAAAGAGTGGCAGAAGTAATGAGCCTATTTTTTTTCTAGGAAATGGTTATTGAGATAAGAATGGACAAATCTGTTCTATTTTGTTTTATACTGTTCTGTGAGGGAACATTTTCCTGTGATTAAATTCTGGTATGTTTCTAGGCAAAAAGACTATTATGTTTTTTATGACAGATCCATCCATGAGTAGATAGACCACACTTTTTTTTTTTTACCATACGTTGTAAGTTCTTTTAAATAGGTCGCAGGACATTTAACATTCTAGTAATGAACATCTTTGATTTGAAAAGTTGTGATAGATTCCAAGGATCTAGACTGGAATTATCTACATTGGTGAACAAGAGGGCTACATTTTCTTTCTCAAAGATTACAGACCTGTGTTTGTGTTGGACAAAATTTTTGGAAGAAATCACTGTAACTAAATTGAGAAGCCATACACAAGATTTCATTTTAATACTATGTGCCATTAAGGTATTCCAGAGAGACATCCAAATTTATTTTTCCCTATTGAAAATCACATCTAAATAGACCAAATCTGGAGACATCTGGCTGAAATACACTTCTCTGGTATGTAGTTAACCTGTAAAATCTAGGTTATCATGTATAACCTGTAATTTTTAGAGATGAACATTAAAATGGTTTTGCATCTACTTTCCCCCCAAATTCAATGTTTTTTTACGTGGCATTCCTTGAAATAATTTATTGAACCAATGTTCAATAAGTCTTTCTTTCACATGAAAGGAACTGCGGAATTTTTCACCCAATCCTCTCAATCCACTTTTGCTGCAGAACATGGAGTAGTTGAAGGAGAAAAAGAAGGTCTGGAGAACAACAACAATCCTCCATTTTGGAGTTTTTACTTTTTATCTATTTACTATATTAACAAACCCAACACCTCTAAATTTTCACCCTGCAACAATCTTACATAATGTTCTATCACCTAGTTCACACCAGTGTAGATTCTGCTTCTTCCCAGAGGGTAGGCAATTTACTCCATGGACGAAGGTCAAAGACAGGGCTGTCTAGGGGGGTAGAACTCTTCAAAAAAGAAATATTCCCTGCACTTTGGACTCCCACATTAGTTAAGCATCAAATATCTATCACAGAAAAAAAAATTAAATGCTTTATAATCACAGTCCAGAGCTTAAGTGTTAATGAGACCATTACTCTGAAATCAAGCACTTTGTTTCTCTTCCTTTTTCTTTCAGTGTCAAGTCTTATTGGAGTCAGAACTTCCTAAATGCTGTTCTAAAACCCTATTTTATACTGATTTAAAATTACATGTTGCATTCTATGGTGCTGTAGGAGCCTAGCAATAAAAGAAAGGCTCCAAAAAAGTGCTTCGTCATTATAACTGCTCAACACCTGAAAGGCTTCAAAAATACTTTGTCATTATGACTGCTCAAAACCTGTAAAGCTCCAAAAATGCCTCGTCATTTTGTCTGCTTATCATAATATGGGTGGTTTGGCATGGCACCCCATCTTGGCAGCACTGAAGGTAGCACAGTCTGGTGGCGACCTATCCTATGCTTTTCTTTTTAAGTAACCTTGGCTTTTTCTAACTTTTCTCTACTTTTTTTTTCTTTTCCTCTTTTTTTTTGCCTCTTTTACTATTAAATAAAAGACATAAATTTTTTGGCATCAACATCTAACCTCGTTTTGTTTTAATCTCATTTCTGGGAATGTTTTGAACCTTCTAAATTCTTTCCGGTTTATGCACAGAGACTTAGCTTTCTTCGCTTCTCTGAGTTTAAACCGGATCGTAACAGGTGCTAATCCAATTTTACAGTCTTATGCTTTTTATAGGAGCAAGTGACTGTTATTTAGGTTAGAGTGCATTAAAACTCTGATTATGTCGAAAGTTGTGACAGATCAGGTAAGGACATGAAAGGGGAATTCTTCAGGGCAGAAAGGACAGTCTTATCTGATGTAGGTGAACCAGATATTTAATGTTTTTTTTAATAGAAGGACATCACAGCTGTATAAGAACACTTTCACTAGAAAACCTCCATTAAAAGAAGTCCCATATGACTTCTTATGTTTCAAAAGTCTAGAGTATGAGAAGTGATAGCTCCCCTCCACAACCAGAAGTAAATTATATCCAAAATAAATAATTCAAATCTTATTTGAATGTATGAAATAGAAAGAGAGGAGTTCAAGTAAATTGGCAGCAAGCTTTGTTCAGCATCAAAACTACTAAATCAAGGAAACCAGTTACAAATTCTGTATTGGAAATGACATTTTCTTTTGATCTGTTTGTTCTGTATACATGCATAAGTCATCTGAGCAAGAGCTGCCTATTTCTGTAGGTACCTAACTCAATGTATGTTTTAAATGATGTTTTTACAGAAATAGTAAACTGTTCTTCGAACACCTGTTTTGAAGACAAATTTTGGATTAATAACTTTTCTTGATTATATTCTAGAGCAAACTTTGCTTTTGGAAATTTCTTGGATAATATTTCAATCAATAGAGAAAGACAAGGCTTCCACCTTGCATTTGAACAGCTTCAGAAAAACCTGCACAAACTCTTTTGTGGGTCTTAGATTTTTCCTTCTTCTATTGCCAGATGAATATTAATGTTCAATATTTTAATTGTCACTGGAATACTGCTTTATTTTAGTTATACATATGCTCCATGAATAGAAGCATCCGTCCTTTTGAGTATGGCCACACCTCGGTATGTCCTAGAAATGAAGTAAAATAGTATCTTTCCTCAATTATTGTCCTGAATCAACCCCTATGACTGAAGGCATATTTCTGATCTTTTTGGAATTCTTCCTGTTTCTCTCAGCTCAGGAAACACATTTTACCGCTTCCTCCCTCAAGATCAGCGACCTAGGCACATTTTACTGTTCAGTCGTTCAGCTGTCTGAGAAGAAGTGAAGCTGCTAGACACAACAGAGTGGGAGGCATTCTGGTGCTGGTGAAGTGTTTTCTCATATTTTTCTAGAGTTAGAAGCTCAGTTTGCTCAGACAGGCCACAGGCAGCAGTCAGGGGCTTATGTAGATTCATTTCTACTTTTTTTTATTTTGTAGCATATTGTCATTGTCAGCTCTCTGCCTTTTCTGATTGTAAATAGCTTGAAATTCTCATGTTAATTCTTTGACTGGCTTAGAATAGAGGTAATTTTGAGTCTGCTTCTTTTCTAGGTTCCCACAAACAGATGTCCTTTATGGTTTATTAGTTTCTTTCTGGGAACTGTGCTGATGAAATGAGTTAGCAGTGTGTTGCATGTTAGCATTGCCATCACGTACAAGTTTATTAGTGTGTGATATCCACCATGTGCATTGATCCAGGACCACCCTGCAGTACCACTGATGTTTCTTTTAAGATTAATTCATAGTTTGTAGAAGGGAACATGGCAAAGGCAAAGACTGCAGAAACATGGAAGATTTGAAAGGACTGGCGTGAAATAAAAAGGGTAATAAGGAAATAACCCTAGCAATCCAGAGGACGGGAAAAAGGCAGAAAGGTAATTTTTGTCCCTGTCTGCAAAATTTCTGAATTCCTTTTCAAAACCAAACTGAATTTTAAGGGTTTCTGGAGCATTTTGCTGGTTTGCTTTCATAGTGGATAAAACCCTGTCACTAAAAATTATGTTCCTGCAAGGCCAAAACTCATGGTCAAGAGGCTAGGGAGCTGTGTGAGATTATATTCCTGGTCATTTTACCTGATGAAAAGGTTACATCTCATTATTCTACATGTCATACTCATGCCCTGCTTATTCCCTTAGTCCCTTATTTCAAGAATAAGTCAGAAGTCTCTCCTGAACTCAAGACAAGTCTAAAGAAGAAAACTTGCGGCTGCTGAAGTTTGTGAGTAAAAAGCATTTGAATTCTGGCAAAACTGTATTTCTGCAATGAAAAAAAGTTAGTTGAAAATTCTCTCTATCTCATAAAGTCATTGCTTGAGAGCTACATGGAAAAATAAATTGAAGCTGTCCTTACAGAATTGAAGGAATTAAACAAAGTATATAGGTACATAGTGTCACCTTCACTTTATGAGAACTCAAGTCTGATATTCAAAGAAGCTGAATATCCACATCTTATAGGTAAATAAAATATGACTGACATTATATCTGAACAGTTTACATGAAGAAAGTCTACAAAGTATCTGTGTTAGCTGGCACTTGAAGAGTCTGGTTCTTACTTGCATTTTGTAACACTTTACCTTCTTATTTGTAATAACATTTCTTCCTGCAGTATGGAATCATAGAATATTCTGAGTTGGAAGGCACCCTCTAGGGTCATCAAAGCTCAGCTCCAGGCCCTGCACAGAACTGCCCCAGGAATCCCACCATGGGCCTTAAAGTATTGTCCAGGCACTTCTTGAACTCTGTGAGGCTTGGTGCTGTGACCAAGATCCATTCATTTGAGAAGAAAGTTATATTCTAAAGAGGGATTAAAATTGTTTTATTAAAAATAAAACACTGGTTAGTGACAATTAAATGTAAGTGAATCCAATCTCAGAGTTTTCACCTTTTCTTATAAGCCCAAGGACATGACAGAACCACGTCTAAGAATTTATTACTCCTAAACAAGAATTGTGTCAAGGCCACTTACAGGTTCAAATTAGCACACGCTGTTAAGTAACTGATTATTATTATGCAATAGGTTGATTCTTTGCAAGTTCTTGGTATTTTGGGCTATTGTGAGGTCTATAATATCTATTATAGTGGTGGATTCTTTCTATTACATTCAGAATAAGAAAATATGGAAACTATTCTTTAAAAAGGCATTCCATTTGTTATATTATCCATAGACACTTTGCACAAGTGTTGATCATGTAATTTACACACGGAGTGAAGCAGACTTCTGCTATGCTCTTTATCTATGAAGGAATCCTGAGAACACATCGTCCCACCTCACTTTATAGGAGAGGCCAACCTCAGAACTAGATAGATTATATTTGTGCTCTTCGACACTGTTCATTTTCTTAGGAGGCCTTTCCTACACCATTCACAGTACTCTTTATGTGCATGTATGTGCAGTTAGGCAAAATCTGTGAAGGTTTTAGTTAATTGTCGAAATCTTGGGAAACTCATATTTCATTATTTTTCTCCAGACACCAATGACAGTGGAAAACTAAAAACCATTTTGGTCATATGTAATAGTGTAAATAATTTAAAGATGGTCGCTTAAGTTTGTGGGCATTACAGTAAACACATATTGTGAGTGAAATCATTCTTGTTAGGGACCAGTTAGACCACATCTTAATAGTAAATTTCCTTCTTTTATCATCTCACTGCAATCTTCAGACTTAAAAAAGAAGAATCCACTCTATGGCTTTGACATCCAAATGATCACAACCATTTGGAAAATGATGGTTCGGAAAATGTACATCTTTGATTTGAAAAACATGCTTCTTCTAAAGTGATGTTTGTTATTTAATACACAAAACCAAGATGTTTGGGTTTGGGTTTTTTTCATACAAACAAATGCATTAGCACTAGTTCTGAACAGTCTTCTAGGAAAACAAAATATTTTCATGAACCACACATAAAATATTATAGAACATATCTTTGTAATGATAATACATTTATGAAGGCTTTTCTCAAGAGACATACATATGTGAATAAAAAAAACTCTGGGACTAGAGCACAGAAAAGACTTGTAAAATTGTATTTGGTGTTCAATTCTTAGTAAAAGTGGAATTAATTTCCTAGGATGATCATTACTGACATAATACATGACAATCCAATTACAACTTTGCATTTATGACGTCTTCCTTATAGTTTGTCACACTATAATTCAAAAGTGCTAAATATATTTATATATATAAACTAATTTGAAGTAAATTCACTCTTGGAGATCAGGAAAACAAAGGCTTTGTCTTTCATAGGAAATTTGGCAACAGAAGGTTGAAAATGAAAATAGCTCAAATGAAAATAGCTATTTCATTCAAGAATTCCTGTAATATCAAAGAGCACTTTAGCCCACAGAAATTAGAGATATTAAATCTAAATCTTTGCCTAGGTTTTTGCAATGCAAATTCGCTTCTGGGCACATTTTTAAATGGCATATAGTATTTCCTCTAAATTGTATTAGATAAAGTCATGGACTATTACACTGTTGTCATTCAGCTCATTTTGATGAAAAAGCAATTACTTATGGCAGATTAATGCAAAGACTGGCCATAATCACAGTAGGTTAGGTTGAGACTTTATTAGAAAAACACAAGCCATTTAAATTAACCCAAATGACCAGCATGTCAGTTCAAAAGGAGCATGTGCTTTAATTTGTTAAACTGTAACCTTTGCTATATTAGAAAAATACTTTGACACAAACACTTTACAAATGTCAGCAGAAAATCCATACTCCATTTCTTCACATTGGTTTTGTGACACAGTGTTTGCTGATATTCGTCAAGGGATAAGTTACGATTGATTTCCTTCCACTCTTACTCTTTTCTCTTGTATTATGGGGAATTAAAGGGCAAAAATGACCTGTTTTTTTCCCAGACTATTCATATGGATATGCTATCATAGGTAAACTTAACTGCTTCCTGGAACTTAAAGGTCAACAGAATCTCTCAGAAAAGCTTTCAATGGCAAGTTAGAGAAGGCCAGAGCACCTCAAGACTGAGGAGCAAAAGTAATGCAGAAAACAGGAGAACACATCTGAAAAAAAAACTTGATTTAAATAATCAGTACTATTTCTTGCTTTAGGATAGAATCTATTAATTTTCCTAACTCCTTCCATCTATCTTCAAAAACTCTTGTCAGCATAGGATTTAAATATTGTGTTCATAAGCTGGATTTTTGTTCCCCTGTTGAAATAATATTGCCCTCTTCCTAATGCATTTTGAATTGGATGGGAAGGTATGATAAAGACACTATGGAAACACCATTAAAGTCAGATCCTATGAATGACCCAAGCATAGAAGTTGCTTCATTTCTACTCCTGTACTTTCAAATACCTGACCATGAGCTGTTAGCTCACCTGACAAATAATCACATATGTTATGACCCACCACAGAGGAGGGCCGACTGAGATTCTTGTTGATAGATCCCTTGGGGTGGATTAGAGTGAATGAAGCAACACTGAATGACTGATGTTTATATATCTATATATATGGTGGGTTTATTTTATAGAATTTGGTTGCAATGGAAAGGAGCTCTGTAGCCATTTTGGTTATTATCTATAGCAATATAGTAATATAAAAGTATAATAATACCTGTTAAGAAAATATGTAAGGGAAAGAAAGAAAAAGAAGGGATAAGAGTAGTTAGTGGAGAGAAAAGATATCGCTGCCTGTGGATCCAGAGATAAGACTTCATTGCTGCAGTTTTGATGTCTGTTGTTTGAAGTGATGGTCACAGTCTTGACCAATTGGGGGTGGAGGAAGCCCATGAAAGGAAAAGGTTCGGTGGAGAATATACACTCAGATTCAGGTAGGAATGCCCAGGTATCTTCCCTAGGGGGGGGAATTTTACACTGTCTCGTGCAACACTGTGGATCATGCAAGGTTCTCTGGTAGAAGGCCCCAGAAATGAGTCTGGGGGCACTTCAGAAGTCTTTGATGGCTCATGGCCCCGTCTAAGACATGACCCCCATTTCTTATGCTAGTGTAGTTATGCCTTATCAGAAGGGATGGATACCTTAAGGCCTACATGTGAACGTTCCCATTCGTCCCCCAGGGGTGAGGGTGGAGTTTTACACCTGAGCCTCATCGAGAGGGAGGATATTGACATGACAAAAAACATGATCTGCTTTTTATCAACCTTTTCCCTTATCAGACTCAAAACCCAGCTTGGTGGTAAATAAAGGTCAATTTGTCTTGGTCATCCTCCAGTGGCAGGTGCTCACCCCTGCTGCACCTGGGCTGTTCTTATGCTGATCAGAAATTTCAACACCACATCCCCAAAAACTCTCCTCGTTCCCTTCGGCTGGAGGGGTGAGAACCTGGCCTGAGAAAAGCACTTGCTGCTTTTGCAGATGGCTGATTGCTTGCGTCATGATCCTTTAACATTTCAGTCTCTCACAGAATATATAGAAATACATGTATGCACACACATTGTACGTATATGCATATGTGTATCTATATTTACATGTACATCTTAAGTGGCTTATTGTGCTGTTTGAGAAATATTTTTCTTGGAGAAAGCTTTTAAGAAACTATAAATGGTTTTGTTGATGCTATATCAAAAAACTGCAATGAAGAAAATTACTGTCTTTCACAGCACAGCAGATACAAATCCACAAAGCTGTGTATTTTATGTGAATGTGGATCTTACGTATTTATTTTTTTGTACTCTCCAAGAAGCAGTAGTCAAAATGAATACTCAGAGAATATATCTCAACACAGACACTCCCAGACTTAGCAAAGTTTCATTGATTCAAATGGAATTATACCTTATTAATCCAGGACAATTTCTGGAATGCTTGCATAGATATTTTGCCTCAAGAATATTTCTCTTTCCTCTATGGAAAAAGATGCACGTTCTGAGGAACAGATGAGGTAGATGGAGAAATACACTTTTGATCCAAACATGAAAGGAGTAAAATTGTACTTTTTTTTTTTAAAAAGAGGCTAACAAATTAATGCTGTATACATATCTAAAATAACTAATGAGAACCAGGAGGCAGATCGTGAGGAAGGTAGTTGTGCTGAGATGTGTTATGTTCTGCAGCATTTGAGGGGAAAGGTGGAAATGATTACACATTTCTAAAAATTGCCAGAAATTAGTAGCACAGATTCTGCACTAGTCTATCCTGACATATGAACCTCATATTAATATGTCTCTTCCTGATTTTAGAGCAAGCTGTCATAGATTGCATTTTTATATATGATTTAACAAAAGATTTGACTATGTTGAACACGGACCACAATTAGGAAACAAAATTAAAACATTTCTTTCTGCAGATGTACACATATTCAAAGGAATGTAGCCTCTAAAAACATCTGTGATGGGATAAACCAAAGAGATGGCCACTCCTTGCATGGAACACTTTTTCTATGCAGGAATAAAAGGAAGAAAATATAATGTAATGGATATAGTTTGTAAGGAGTTTAGAGATCATCACAGACAGTACACTGGTCCAGGTGAGTACTGCGCAATTGAATTCACTTGGTTTCAGTTAAAAAAATATGTTCCATTAGTTTTCGAAACCATAAAGATAATAAAAGTTTTATTTGAGACATCAAAATTCTGCATTTTAGCATTTTGAATGTCATTATTCTCAATGCAAAATTACAAGGAACTCAACAAACAAAGACGAGAAAAGAAAAAAAATTGTTTCTTTCCTTGCAATAGAAAATGACATAAGAAGTTCCAGTGCGCTTTTCAAGAGGGCAATGGACTTTTGTAAAAAAGTTTACTTTAGTTGAAAGACCAAGTAGCTTAAGTATTTATTTCCTAGGATGTATATTACCATATTGCTTAATAGATGTCAGTGATGCGATACTTGAACCTTTTTGATTAAGCTCCTGTTGAACTTTAGGCTGCATTAATCAACAGTCTGTACAATTAAAATTTTAGATTATTTAAGAAGTCTTCAGAAGCACAGACATTATAATATGAGATGATTATTGTCGTTGCTATGAAAGAGTCTGCTAAATCCACTGGGAATGTTCATCAGCATCCTGTAATCAGCAGCTACAGAGAATGCTTAATTGCAGTTATTTAGGTGACATGTTGATGCAGTAGTAGTGGTGGTGAAAGCAGAAAAGCTGCATGGATTAACAATGGTAGTTGTGTGAGAGGATATTAAAAGGAATCTACATCAATATAGAATGCCTGATGATGTGACTGTTTATACTAATTTGTCTTACTATTAAATTACAGTGCTCAGCATAAAAGACCTTAGGGTTTACATTTTTTCCTATCTTTGATATTTATTCAAAGGAGAAAATATTATGCTGTATTTGATTGTCCAGAGTTAAATGTTTATGGTCTATCTAAACAGTTTTAATGGATAAACTATACAGAAGAAAATGAAGTACAAATATGGATAATTCTTTTAACTCTAAGACTGTTTTTAACATAATTTTTCTGACAAGATTAGGTGTTAAAAACTGGTCTGTAAAATGTTGTGAATGCACATTTTTGTATATTCATCAATGTTATGTAGTTACATTCATATAGCGTAGTGAACATAATTGCTTTGGGTTACTACTTAATTCCTCTTGGACTTGTGATGTTTTAAGAATTAGGCTCATCAGACACTACTAAGTTTGGCTTTAACTTAGGAAATTCTTAAAATTTACGTATTACATCCGTAAATGAACAAAATTGTTTATATCCCAATTGCCATGTAACAAAAATAAATTTCTACTCTGATAAATACCAATAACTTACTATCAAATTTGGGCTCCATATGAAACCAGTGTTAAATACACAAAATCTAAGAATATTTTATATTCTTATGTATTTTTCACAATCCCATTTCACTATTAATTTTTATAATGTATACCTTCACTTTTATAATAAACTGTACATGTAGTTCAAAAGGAACTGGCAACTAAATCTGAAATTTCCTGACAGCCATAAATATTAGGACTATTGATTCACCAGCATCATTTTATGTGTGCGTTATGTGACATTTTGCAAGAATTCAAAAAATTATTGACACTAAAGTAAGTTGAAACACTGTGAATGTCATGACCCTCGAGTGCTTTCCTTTATTTTAAATGAAGTGTAGATAATTTGTGAGAAACTTACTGAAATATTAAGCTTTTTCCGGGAGTTTTCCTTAAAGCAAAAAGGTTTCCATTTCATGCAAAGCAAATTATGTTTTTCTATATTTACGCATTAAACTCATTCTCCAGGAGAATTTTTTCCTCCTCCTTCATATGATTAACTTTATGAAGGTCTTAATCTGCCATCTGCATGCAGACTATCTGAGCATCTGAAACCGAGAATGCACAGTGACATTTTCTCAAAAGGTACTAATTGCATGCAACATATTGCAGGAGACAGGGAAAGCTTCAACCTCTCCATGCCATTTTGAATATCTACAGAACTATAATTAGAAAAAGTACCTGAGTAGTTTAATAATTTTTTCTGATCAGAACCCTTAACTCTAGTATTTACCTCTAGATTTTTTTGCATTAAAATACAAATATATAGTATCTTATTGATTTTACATTGCAGTTAAAATTCAAATTTGCCTTGTCTAAAATTAAAATTAAAGTTTTTCTTCCTGTGTCAGCTATTAATGCATAGCAAATGGGAATGAGGGAGAGAGTAGGGGATTTATTTCTTTGCTCTACGTGTTCATTCCTTATGTCGAAGAAAAAACTTTTGGACAAGGATGGAACAATGAAGGTAGGGTCCATGTGTGTTTGTTTCTCTGTCCAAACTGAGAGAGAAAGCTGCTCCATACATCACAGAATCACATAATCACAAAATGGCTGTGGTTGGAAAGTACCTCTAGAGGCCATCTGGACCAACTTCTTACTCAAGAAGGGTCACCTGGGGTCAGTTTTCCAGGAGCTTGTCCAAGTGGCTTTTGAATAACTCCAAGGATGGAGACCTCATAGCCCCTCTGAGCAACCTATGCTAGTGTTCAGTCACCTTCACAGTAAAAAAAAGTGTCTCGGGATGTTCAGAGAGAACCTCCAGTATTCAACTTTTGCCCTTTACCTCTTGTTCTGTCACAGAACACCACTGAAAAGTGAAAAGGTCCAGGCTCTGTCCTCTTTGCAGTGTCCCTTCAAACGTTTATACATTGATGATATCCCCCAAGGGCTTTCTCTTCTCCAAGCTGAACAGTCCCAATACTCCCAGCCTTTCCTCATAGGAGAGATGCTCCTGTCTGTTGATCACCTTTGTGTCCTTTCACTGAATTCTCTCTATTGTGTCCATGCCTGTTTTATACTGGGGAGCCCAGAACCAGATGCATTACTCCAAATGTAGCCTCAGCACTGTGAATGGAGGGGAAGGTTCATCCCCTCTGGGCTGCTGGCAACACTTCTAATGAAGCCCAGGACATCACTAGGCTTCTGTGCTGCAAGGACACACGGGTAGCTCATGTTCCACCTGGTACCTACCAGGATCCCCCAGGGTCGTTTTTCTGCCAGATGGGTGGCCTCCAGCACGTATTGGTTCATGGTGGTTTTTCTCCTAGGTAAAGGATTTTTTACTTTTCTTGGTGACTTTCATGAGCTTCCTTCCTGTCTGCTAATTTCTCCAGCCTTTTGAGGACCCTCTGGATGGCAGCACAACCCTCTGGTAAATAAGCAGCTCCTCCCAGTTTTGGGTCATTAGCACACTTGCTGAGGGCACGCTCTGCTCTTCCATCCCCAATCTTAATGAAGATGTTAAACAGGATTTCACCCACTATTAGCTCCTGGGTACACCACTAGTTACTGTCGTCCAGCTAGGTTTTGTGCCACTGATCACTACCCATTTTGTTGATTTTGTAATCCCTTTTTTCACATCACCAACGACCTTTCCTTGGGACCCTGTCTGTCACTCCCTCACAGGACTGCTGATTACTCTGTCCCTTTTCCATCATTATTAATTTTAGATCCCTGATGATGATAGAACCCAAAACCTCATGGACAGACCTGTTCTACTAATGCTCTTCTCACACTCTTTATTGTTGACGTCAGGATTGAGGAAAACACCACCTGAGCCCTCACCTGAGCCCTCAGACCTTTGACTACTTGCCCCAGAGCTCTGGTAGTGTCTTTTGATACTGTCTACTTTTTCTTCGTCAGTATCTTTTGTGCCCACATGGAATAAAAATAGGATATAATAGTGAAAGGAATGAACCCAGCAGACAACAAAAACCTTCAGATATTTAATTGGGTTGACAAATGGGTGCCTCTGTCCCTTGCAGCAGGGAGTTACACATATGACTCCTCTTCAAATTTGAGAGCAGCTAATCTTTGTGGTGACACTTGAGTAGATAGATAAGTTTACAAAATAAATGAAAATATTCTTAAGGTGTCTTAAAAATTACCTTTGTGTGCTGTTATTCCATTTTCTCAGTGTATTATGACTGCTTTGGAGTGATACAGAAAATAGACTAAACATTTAAACCCAAATATACTAATCCTTTTTCTTTATGGGCTCTTTGACTATGGGGTCAATGCTACTGAAGGGTCAGAGCAGAAAAGCAGTATTTGGAGGAGACTCTGTCTAAATCTGTGTATAAGAGAATAAAAGTACCAGGGAAAGGCTGGAACTTTCTCCTTGTGTGGTACATTTATTTCTGACACAGATATGGCACGATTTTGCTGCCATGCAGGTTAAAGCTCACTGCCAAGAAACGTGAACCATTGTTCATTTTTGCACTTGGGATGAGGGTTTAAAACCACAATTCCCATTTCCTAGCTGGATATGGAACATCCTTCTTGGAGAATATATCAATAGAAAGGGAGTCTGACAATGTAATCGGTCAGAAGGAGAAAACCCTCTGGTTCCACTTCACTTTCATTTTTTTCTCAGTTTTGTTTCTCAACTTACTGCAAAGAGGAGGAAACAGATTCTCTCAGCACTGCCATAGATACTAGGGAAGGCAAGTTCATTCATTAATTTTAGAAGTTGTGCATCACATAGGTGTAGGTATTTGGAGAAAAAGCACCCAAATTGCAATGAAGTTTTAGACCATATAGAAGGCCTTGTCCTTCTAGACCAGTGTGAATCCAGAAGATTTCCATTCAGACCAGAAAAACTTCAGCAAGTTCCATCAAAGTCATGCAAAACTGTAGACCTTTCAGACTACATACTCAGCTGGAAATATCTAAATATCAGTACTGGGTTCAAGGAGATTTTTGAAGCCTCCTGCTGTTAAAACAAAAAGTAGATCACAGGAGTACAGGAAACCCCATTAAAGATTGCAGGAGGTTCTGTTGTTAACCTAGGTTTTATTCAACTGACAACTACTCCTTCTATCATAGCTAGTGGTGATATTCAACCTACATTAGTAAATTTAGGTCCTTTCAGGAGTATTTGTTTTTTAGTCACCTTTTTCGGTTTTTTTCCCCTATCTATGAGCTTTTATTCCATAGTGGGGATAAACCATAAAGTTTCTGTTTATGGTTATTTTAAATGATTGTGCAATTGTAGTTTTATAAATACAGGGCCAATGGAGACCATTCAAGAGCTTAGACTGAATGATATTTTTATTATAAGACTTCCAGAAAGCATAGAAAAACTTGGAGAAATTAGAGCCTCCCACTTCCTTTGGCAGTCTTTTGCAATGGTTAACTGGAAATTCTATATTGTACTTTCTGTCTCCGCCATGATTGAATGTTTGCCCAGAGCCTTTTGAGCCTTCTTTCTAGCAGTTTCCAAATGACTTTGCTGTTTAGTATGTTTCTGCAGATTTTCTTTCAGTAAATATTACATAATGTAATCATAATGTTAAATTGAGTCTCTTCTCATCACCACTTTTATCGTCTTTCTCAACTGGTATTATTTAGTTGGGTCTAAAAATGAAAAAAGTCAAACCTACAATGGTCAATTCAGAATAAATAAGAGATAGTGATCTATCAAGTACATTTTTAAGGGGAAGCGTCACTTCTATAAAACATAATTAAAATATAATGGACTCCAGATGCTACACAATCATAATGTGTTTACTTTCAAAGCAGAAGACAATCAGATTGAGGAAGAATCCTTTTGAAATGTCTTTGTTTCTCCTTTTTAAAATTACTTTGGTAGATATAATCAGCTTGTTGAAGGATGTTAGTCATGGTTGCTTATTCTACCGCTGTTGACTCAGTGTACTCAGAGTGGTTTGTACATCAATTCTACTGTGTATCTGAGCTAATCAAATACCTGATCATATGTAAACAAGTTGTTACTTGATTATGATTTTTGATAAGCTAATGTCCATAAAGTGCTAAAATCATATTTTTCAATACTGAGGTTGGATATTTAACTTTGTATTAAGGCACAGGTATTCCCTCAAATTCTTTAAAAGTAGGCTGTTAGATTTGTATTTGTGTTTAAGTTCAAATATATTGCTTCTTCTTGAGAGCCATAAATAAAGACTGTTGTCAAACCATGTAAATTTTTGCCATAGGTCCCATTAGGTATTTTGTAGGGTAATCAAATGTTCTGAGACAGAGCTATGTTCATAATTTAGCAGATTCCCCTGTATATACACACTACAGGCATACAACTATTTTGTATTTGTTTTTAAAGTCTTTCTCTGTGGCCATGATCCAGTAGACAAAAAAAGAAGAAATGTATGCACACAAAAGCAGTGGAACTTCAGTACCACTACCTACATGGAACAAGCTTAATCAAATTGAATAAAGTATGAAATATAAATTATTTTTTATAATCTTTTATTCTGACTTACAGATATGATCAGGGTGACTCAGTGATTACAAAGATATTTGTTGTATTACCATTTCTTTTGGCTCTTTTTATTCTACTTTTCAGCCCAAGGGAGACTTTTTACATGTCTGTCAAATGTGAGGCAGAATTTGATGCTCACCTCATTACTCCGAAGAGAGAGTTTTTGAGGGAGGACCAGCAAAAAAAATATCACAAATCCTGCCCTGTATGCCTTCTGAGCTTCAGCTGAACCTACAGTCACTAGCACATTTCTACCAACCTCTGTGACTAGCTCTCTAAGGATATCATTAAAAGTACTGGTTACTGTGTATAGAAAAGTGAAAAAGCATAAGATGTACCCTGCAGTAGGCTGTATGCCTTATTTATATAGTAAACCAAGTTCAATGACATGTGATATGACATGGGCCTGGGAGAAAGCATCTGTAGTCACACAAATAATAAAAGCAATTTAGAAAGCCAGTGTTTTAAAAGTAGATGGAAAGTAGGTGACAACACTTCCTAACAGCTATCTGTACAGTGCAGGCTATTAAAAGTTCTCAGAAAACTCTTTGAGTTTTTTCATTAAGAAATATTCTGTAGAAGGTAATGACTAAGTCACAGCTCCAGTCAAAAGACAGGCCTGATGGCTGATGGCAAAGCAACAAGTATTCACACCACAGAGGAACTTGTCAGCATGCAAATGACAAAAACACGTTAGCAAGCAGTAGTTTTGGTCCTTTCAGATACTACAGCATTACGTCAGAATTACAGGAATCCAAAGTTACAGGAGGACAATCTGTTTCTATTCGTTAGATTTAATTGTTAAAGGCATCTTGGTTAAACATGCTGGCCTTGTTGAAATCAGTGGTTCAACTCCTGCCTTTAAATTCTTAGTTCACTAGGAAATTTGTATTTGTAATAAATAAAAAACCTTTCTTTTTGAATTAAGAACTTGAAAAAATTGTTTGTGCTTACTGTTGTGTACCTGTATCACAATCAGCTTTTTGATAAAACAGATTATGCATTACGAAAAAATTCAAATCAGGTCAGCCATTGTGTAAAAATGCATACCGACATAACTTGGAATGGTGAGGGTTAAATAGTGGTGTAAATATTGGTATTATTTTCTAAAACTTGTCAATGGTATTTTCCTCAGAAGCAAAAACCAATAGCACTAAGGTTAATGACCTTGTTAGATAAAAATTTAATTTGTAATTGTACTTGATGAATATGTTGATTTTCATGCCAAGCATGTCAAATAGAGTGAGATTAATTCATTATTACTTTAGGCTTCTAGAATGTAAATCTCTTAACCCAAATTAGTTGTTTAGGCTGTCTCTGAAATCAACACTGAAAGATTTTAGGGGACAATTCACCTTATCCTATGATAACTATAAAAAAGAAATATAGGTAGTATTCTCTGGAGGAGCCTGTCTGTCTAGGTTAGAGCAAATTCCTAAAGACATACTGACTACAGTTATCACAATTTCATTAAATTAATCTAAAACTGTATTGAGTTTGAGTGGCAAGGTTTTAGTAGCAGGGGGCTATGGGGGTGGCTTATTTAAGAAGCTGCTAGATGTTTCCTCTATGTCCAACAGAGCCAACGCCAGCCACTTCCAAGACAGACCTGCTGCTGGCCAAGGTAAGGCCCCAGATTTAAGAAGGAGGGAGAAACTTGTGCAACAGAAATTGCAGCCAGAGAAGAGAAGAGTGAGAATATGTGAGAGGAAGAGCTCTGCAGACACCGAGGAAGTAGGAGAGAGAGAGAGAAGGTGATCCAGGTGCTGGAGCAGAGATTTGCCTGCAGCCCCTAGTGCAGACCATGGTGAGGCAGGATGTCCCCTTACAGCCCGTGAAGGACCCCGTGCCAAAGCAAGTGGGTGCCTGAAGAAGGCTGTGATCTGGTGGGAAGCCTATGCTGGAGGAGGCTTCTGGCAGGACCTGTGGACCAGTGGGAAGAGGAGCCCAAACTGGAGCAGTTTTGCTGACAGCACTTGTGACTCAGCAGGGGACCCACACTGGAGCAGCCTGTTCCCGAAGGACTGCACCCTTTGGAAGTGGCCCGTGCTGGAGTAATTAATGAAGAACTGTAGCCTGTGGGAAGGCCTCAAATTGGAGAAGTTCGTAAAGGGCTGTCTTCTGTGTGAGGGACCCTGTGCTGGAGCAGGGCAAGAGTGTGAGGAGTCCTTCCCCTCAGGACAAAGGAATGGCAGAGGCCATGTGTGATGAACTGACCACAATCCCCATTCCCCATCCCCTTCCACTGCTGGTGGGGAGAAGGGAGAGAATTTGGGAGTAAAGTTAAGCCCAGACAGAAGTCAGCGGTGGAGGAAAGGTGTTTTTAAGATTTAGTTTTATTTATCATTATTTAACACTAATTTGACTGGAAATAAATGGAGCTATTTTTCTTCAAGTTGAAACTGTTTTGCCCGTGATGGTGACTGATGAATGATATTTCCCTGCCCTAATCTTGACCCATGAGCCTTTTGTTATATTTTCTCTCCCATGTCCAGCTGAGGAGGGGAGAGATGGAACAGCATGGGGGGACACCTGATGTCCAGCCAAGGTCAATCCACTACAATAACTAATTTCTCATCCTTCACAGATTCTGTAAAAACATAGATATTTTCCATACTGTTTCATGGGCCTGTCAGGTGCCCATTTGATATTGAGCGTGAAATGTGCCCGTAGGTTGGAACATCTGATTTTATAGATCAGTGTTACCAGAGTGAGCTTTTTGTGACAAGCTATTAATCTCTGAAAGACTTTCTCCAAATGCAGAGAGATACTTTCAGTGACAATTATTACTCTTCATTCAAAATCTTACTCAGAAAATGGACATTGTCAGACATTTAACAGGTTTTGACTCTTTTCACAAGCAAAGTTACAGTAAATGTCCTGTATGACGCAGAAGGCTGGACTACTGAAATTAAAAGCATTGATATTTATTCTTCTCATGCTCAATGTGACATTGTAGAAGAGAATGCTCTTCTACAGGGACACCTCATCACAGCCTTTTAATACTTAGAGGGGGTTTACAAGAAAGATGAGGACCAACTTTTTCATAGGGTCTGTAGCGATAGGACAAGGGGTTAATGGCTTTAAACTAAAAGAGGGTAGATTCAGACTAGATAAAAATAATATTTTTTTTTATGATGGGAGTGATGAGACACGGGAACAGGTTGCCCAGAGAGCTGGTAGATGTCCCATCCCTGAGAACATTCAGGGTCAAGTTGGACAGGGCTTTGTTCTACCCGGTCTAGTTGAAGATGTGCGCACTTTAGGGATTTTGGACTACATGTTATTTGAAAGTCCCTTTCAGTCCAAAGCATTCTGTGATTCTGAGTAATTCCCCTTATAATATTTAATGCAATCTTCAAATCTGAGAAATTCTAGGAAGAGAAGGCTCATATTTGTATGGTAACTAGATATTACTACTATTAAAAGCTCAATCTCACCCTAGGTTGATCAGGATAAATAGTAAGAGCTGAATCTGCATTTCAGCTGGCTAATGATTAAGAATCTAAGCCAGTTGTTACTGATATGAAGACAGAGGTACCCCCCCAGAAGGTGATTCATCTTGCCTGTGCTGGACTGCTGGACTTTCAGCTCACTCCTAAATCTCTATCCATTGCCTGAAATGAATGTCATTATCCACTGAGCAGGGCATTGTTGTGATAGAATGGGCAACAAAAATAATGTGGGGTGTTATCAATATTGTCTTATAACTTCAAAGAGAGAAACTTTGGAATGGAACAGCCATTAATTTTTCTGTTTTCTTCACTGATATTTGGAATATTTTGAGTAAAAAAAGAAATATCACAGAAGAGTCATCTTTGAAATATGCTTGCTCAAAATAAGTATTTGGTCTATCCTGTCAAATTCTGGGAGAAACTTGTGTCTAGGAAAAAAGAGTCATTAACTTCTTTCATTCCTAAAGGAGAATACAAGAAATACTGAATGTAATACTACTTTGAACTAGAATCTTTTCAAAGGAGTAATCTCCAGGGGTGTTCTCTATCTTTACTAGCCCTGCTTTAGAAGGTTAATTATGTCCAAGTGTATGCTTTTATTTCTATGTCCTCATCTAAAAAGAAAGAAAATATAAGATCAAGGTCCTGAGCTGGCACTTTGATTTCTCGATGAGTAGAGATATCTAAATAATATAAATATATATTATATACATGTATAATAAATAATATATATATAAATATATATAATTTCCAAACAGATCTGTTACTGTAACTGGTCTTATTTGGTACATGGTGAACAGGATAGATTTTAGTTATTTTATCCACAGTAAAGTTAAGCGATAAAGGCTTAAAATTTTTGCATGGACTTTTTGTAGAGGAGCCAAGAAGATTTACTTTAGCATGTCTAGGATTGCTAATTAACTTTAAGCCTTTAGGTAGAATAGTTGAAGTCTCAGTCATTTAAAATGACTAAAAAAATATGAACTTGCATTGAGACATGTACATGTAAACACAGAAAGGACATCTTTTATTTTTAAACCAACCGTACTGTCAGTCGAGCTATGTAGCAAATTATTTACTTAAAGTCTCGCCATAGATTTGAGGTGCTTACAGTCAGAAACTTTTACTGGGATTCATGTTGGAACTGAGACATCTGGTTTTGATTTATCTATACTGTAGAAGTATGCTACAGTTAGTTAAATACAACCCCTTCCAGCTTTTGAGGTAGCCTCATGTATCCCAGAAAGCCTCTAGGTCCTTTTCAGGAGGATGTGGCAGGGAACGTGAGATTTCGCCACGCATAAGGCTAACTAGGAAAGCATAATGATTGTCTACTGTTCTAATGGAACCCCTGCTTAGAGCAGTTTCAGTGCTAAGAGTATTTTTACTTAGAACATTCAAAACTTCAGTCTTATCATCAATTGTTCATAAAAATAACCAAAACAAGAAATTGTATGTAATCTGATAAATTTGTCAGATGCTCTCAATTCACAAGATTGTTTCCACTGAACTGTTAAAATAATCTATTGTAGCATTTACAGTACCAATATATACCTATTTTTATGGTGTTTGAAAAATCAATGTATTTGCGGACATAAGTGTTTAAAGCCTTACAGGCTAAATAATAGTTTAGAGCTTTTTATAAGTACATAACATACACTATACTGAATAATGACTCTGTTTGGAATTATCCACTTACTAAGTAAAACAGAATGCACCAAATTGGTATTTTCAGGAAGAAGTCTAAGTCTGAAGTTTTGCCTAAAATTTTAGGAGAAAGAAAATAGAGACTTTCATGCCATTGTACAGAATTGTGCTTCAATCCCATGGATTATTACTAGACATGCATTTTTACAATATTCAAGTGTAATTGTATTCCTAAGTATAAGGAATCTTGAACTGGACCTGGAATTAAACAGAGGAATCAGAATAGTCATATATAATATTGCTAGTCTAACTTAATCAGAGTCTTAACAAAAATTTGCCCTCATTGACGGAAACACTTAACTATTGAGGCTACCCCTTTTGTGGTTTTCTGTGGAAAAGAGGAATCAGGAGGTGTAACCTGCAACAATGTAGTTAACTTTGATCATGAATTTAGACGGACTTGTTTAAATTACTAAAAATATTGGGGTTTGCCCAGTGACAAAGAATTACAGTGCACATTCTTTGTAGTTACTGCAAACACTTTTATTCCATTCCTGTAAGTAGTAGTTGTTTCATACATGGGAGAATTAAAAAAAAAAAACTTAATGGAACTAAAGAGTAAAATTGGAGCCAGCATAACTGGAGTAAAATTGTACAGACTAATATTAGCACTATAAAGGACATAATTAACTGAACTGTGTGATTAAACCTCAACTGAAATACTGCTTGATTTTAAAATTTAAGAAAGGGATATACTTATTTACATAATGTTTTGCGTCAAGATGGCCATGTATTACCATTAATGTTCCCTTGCTACTTATATAACAGTAATTTCAATAATATATGAACTTTAAAATTGCAAGAAAATAAATTGTAAACATTAAATGATAAACTATAATTCTACAGGGCATTCATTAATATGTAATTGAATGACAAGTTAAGACTTAAAGAATGGCTAACATTTTTGGCAACCCAAAGTACTATATTAATTTATAGTTTAAGATAAGGTTTGCAAGCCACGCTGTTTTAAGGGGAAGGTTTCTCTTTAATAGGATGCTGAGTTCTACAATATAACACTAACTTGAAAAAAGATAATTTAAAGTCGGCATTTTCATTTAAATAACAAATTACATTCAATTCAGAAGATTTAGTCATCGTTGGTTTTTTTATTCTGCTTAAAATCATATCGAAAAACAAGATTATTCTTTCTTTGCCATGGGAGAAAAGTTGTGACAGTGAATTAAGGGTACTCTTATTTTTATGTTTATAAACAGGGGCATTTATACTGATTTAATACTGGATTTCCATTAGGGTTGTTTTCATTAATTCTTAACCTTCAGTTACACCAGAGTGAATGAGAGCAATACAGGAGAATGAACATGGCATTTGTTTAAATCAGAGTGGGACATATTTAATTCCACTAGTTTTCAAAATTTAAAAGGGATAAATGTAAATAAATAGTAAATAAATGTAAAAAAACCAGCAGTTTTAAGCACACCAAACAGACAGTAAATAAATAAATAAACAAATAAGAGCAGCTTATTAAACAACATAATACATCCATTATTATATATATTTTTATATATATTTATATATTATATATATAATATTTAAAACAATGTAAGACACAAATTATCAGCTATGGCTTCCTTTCTGTTATTCTACATCTTAGAAGATGATAATGGGAGTCTTATGTCTAGGATTGCATTGTTATATATAATACAATATTCAGAGCATGTTAAAAAAGTTGATGAACAAAATTTTGCCTGAACAGTAAGAAGACTACTGAAACCTGATATCTTCCACACATCCTGAAAGTTGTGGACAAAGTTTGATCCAGGTCAATCAATTACAGAGCAGATATCCACCAAGACATTGCATTTGGGCTTTGCAAAGTGCACAGTGCAGGTGGAGATTCTCTGTGCAGCATGTGTCCTGCGAGCATGATACATATACACCATTTGCACACATACTTCACAGAGGGAAACCCTATAAAAAGTTATGCCAATCTGCTCCATATGATATAGAGAATGCTAGAATTTTTTATTCATTAAAATCACATTAAAGTTGATTCACCTTAACTCAGATGTTGTCAAGAAGGCCCAAATCACCTTGGTTTACCCAGGGGTTGCTCTGGCCCAGCTTCTTCCTTGCAGTCTGTGGTGGCCAGGTGGTTCCACAGCGGTGATGGGGGTGGTACCAGGGTGCCGGTCTTTGCTGCCATTTGCAATGACACATCTTTCCCTATACATCACTTTTTCTGACTTTGCCACTTCTTGCCCCTAATTTTCAATAAACTGTTTTATGACAATTTATAGTGATTGGTTTTGAGCTTGATTTTTGTGTTTCTGCTTATACTGCAGGCTCAAGAGAAAATGCACCACTGCTTCGTTCTACTGTATATAACACAGGATAGGAGGACTACAGCTACTTCAGTATAAAACCTGTTCAAAACTGAGAAATCCTCCTGAAAACAGCAGTTGAAATATTCAGGATCTCAGTATTTCGGTTTAGACAGTGAAAAGTATCTGGTGCTTACTTTCTGGTCTTTGAGTAAGTGAGACTTTCCTCTTAAGATATTTTTAATGTATGTTTTTGTGAGCTCTTTGTTATGCTAGTTGATAAAAATTCGCTGGGGACTTGTGGAAACTGAAAATAAAATGAGTCTTTATATCATGGTGAAAGTGTTTTAAGGAAATGTGAATTGAAATTTAATGGAAATTGCAGGTTTACAGATCCAATTATTGTTTATAGTCTGGATTTTAAATTTAATTATACCCATTTATAACCTAGATAAACAAAAGTTTTCTAAAAAATATTCATCTCTTATGAATTATCAATTTAGTAGAAACATTCTTTTTTTTTTTTGGAAGAAGTTTGTGGGGTTTTGGTTTGTTTGTCATTTTTTTTCTTAGTTATTTATCAGTATTATCAACAAGGTCAATAGAAACATGCAGAGTTTTACACAGCACATTTCAATACAAATGCCAGCGCTTATGCAGAGCTTTTAGTGACTAATTCAGAGATGCGATCCAAAATTTATTTTTAGCATTAAAAAAAATTTTAAAAAATCACAACCTTTGCACTTTCAGAACATTAGGCCTGTGAGATGGCACAGATTTCTAAATGTCTTAGGATCAAATCTGAGCATGATCTGGAGTTAGTTGCCAACCTGAAGCAAATTTGAATTTAAAAGAAATACATTTTTTTCACTGTATTTTTGCATGTGAAGTTATTGTGATTAAATAAACACAATGAGAGATTTCATACAAACACTCTGACTCAAAAATGTCAGAACAATCATTCACTTGAAAAAGTTAAAATATTTTGCATTTTTTAAATGTATTGAATCTTGCTTTCTTGTTAAACTTCCTGATTGTCACAATATTAAGCTTCACTTTCTGATGAGGGGTGCTAACTTTAATGCTCCTTTTCTCTGTGTAGACAGATTTCTGCATGATGGCTCATTTGACATGAACCAGATAGCATCATCTTCAGAAATCAGTGATGGAGAGCTTATCCTCTAGGGTCTATTCCACACCTTGCACTGACTTCATTGTCATTGGCAGAGGAAATGCTGCTTGATGCTGAACTGACACAAAAGACAATTTCTGGATCAGTTGCACTGTGACTGGAGTTTAACAAATCAGAAGTAAAAGTTTAGGGTTTGTGGTGGATGGAGTTTAATTCCTGAAAAAAAGAATATAAAAAATATTTATTACAAAAATAAATCTTCTTGTGAAAACTAACTGTCCTTTCCAAAAAACCCACTTACACCAGACACTCTGTACTCTTGACACAGATTAAGGTTTTTAGTGCCTCCTTAAGAGGCTTCTGAAACAGCAGTTTGCCTGTTTTCTCTCCATTACTTAGGTACTGGGAAGGAATTGGGCACATTGACTTTAATGGGACTTCATCCATTTTATTGGCTAGGCTCCAGCCTGTCAAGCCCAGGAATGTTCTGTAGCTGCTCTATTTTGCATTTAAGATAGTAGGTAGTTTATACAGCTTCTTTCTACACCTGACTTTTTTTTTTTCTTTAAATATCAGAGAGGCTTTGAAGGAAATTAGGAAGAGAAATCAGAGGAAATGCTCTAGCATAATATTCCTACCTTAATGTAGAGGTTTATATAACATTTGACAGGATTTATTGCATATAAAATTTTGCAGCTGAGCAGGTATGTATTTCCTACACTGAGCTGAGATTTTGCTGTCAGATGCTGTGAATTTGTACCAAGAGTGCAATAAAAGTAACATAGATTTCTGTTTACATGTGTTGCTATACAATATTTAAAGTGTAAAGAATTTGAAAGGTTGTTAATGGATGGAAATGTTTATGCTAGAGGAGATGGAGAAATGGAATAAGGAGTAGGAGGCATATGGTAACTCAGATGAGAAACATTTCATGCTGGGAGACATTCCTCTTCTATGGTGTGTTAAATAATCTGGTGTGGGTGTTTTTCTTTGTTTATATGATGTCCTGAGAGTGAAACAGCTCCTGCGAGTAAATGAGGATTTTAATGAATTTTAGACAGTCTTGCCTGAGAGAAGTATGTATCTAGCTATAAAATATGCAAAGATAGCCCCAAATGATGCTGGCTTCATTTTTAATGTTCCGTGTTTATTGTATTAATATTTTACATAACTCAGTCAAGATGGGGACTTTCCACATACATGTGTACAGCTGTATATTTTTAACCGAATTCTCTAGGACATGACCTCAAATAATGAAAAAAAGCCTTTAAAAAAGATTATAAAATGAATTATTCTGTCTAAAGTTGTGTATGTGAGTTTGAGGAAAAAAATTGTGGAATAACAAGTGTACAATTTAAATCTTGCTCAAATGAAAGAAGTTGAGTGTTGTGACATGCGGCATACAAAAGCCCCAGCCTCAGAGCCTGTCTCCAAAACCAGAATTTGCAAATCTAATTTCAGTTTGGAGCAAGGTGAGATTGACAGCTGCCAGTACACTAAGTGCTGGGATGCCCAATCCAATCACTAAGGAAATGTGGAAGAGCAGAGTATTTCTGAAATGCTGTCTCCTGCAGGGACTGCACTCCCCAAAGCTAGAAGCTAGAGTTCTGGTTTTTGCACATTTGCCTGATAGAAGCACTTGCCCAGTAAGTGGTGTTCTGCTTCCCGGGATGCTGATGGAGTTTCTATTTGCTACTTGTTGGATGAAGGAACAAAAACAAACCAGGAATAATTCTGAGAGCAGCCACTCAAGACAGCATTTTTCCCATCGGACAAACAGAACTGCTAACATCTGCTCTCCTTTGGCCTGTGTTGCTTCCATACTTCTTGCTCACAGTGCCATAGTTACCCACAAAAACAGTAAAATTCAGTTACCTCCCATAGCTTTGTAATTAGCACAGTCTGTTATGACGGACCAGCTCAAATCCTAACCTTCCCCATCCTTTGTTGGGGAGGTCTCAAAACTGATCTCCTGGAGAAGATATTCTAAGAAAGGAGCTATGGGAAGTAACAATTTAAGTAAACTTTTTGTGTTCTGTGAACCCTGAGAGAACAGGTTCAGCAGGGATTTTCAACAGAAATTGGTGGAGGAATGTTGGTTTTGTAGACATTGGAAGACGACAGATCTTGAGAAGACAGATACACAGTGAACGGCTTAGGCACAATGTAGTCCTTGTTTAGACATTTTGAGAAGTTACTGTCCAAAACATTAGTGTGTATCAGACATCTGTGGGTGTTAATTTTATTTCATTCCAAGGTCTCTCCTTTCTTATTTTTACCCCCATCCATTCTCTGATCTTCAGCATGTCCTCCTGCTTGAGTGAGACTCATAAGTCCAGATACTCAAGTTACTCAGAAAATGGATTTTTAATGTCATTTGCCCTTGATGCAAACGTGTAAAAATGTAAATATTTTTTCTCAAAAATGACTACTGGTGTTTGTTTCAGGTAACTTCAAATGTACTGCACTTAAACAGGTGATCTTGAGATAAAAAGTTTTCTATTGCTTTGTCATATTAAGTCATGCTCTAAAAATTCCCTGTGAAAAATGTCAACAGCAGTCTTTTATTTGCCTAGAGCATTCAGGGAGTCATAGTAGAAGATGCAAAATGCATTCATTTCTTAATAAGTCCTTCTCTTAGACTTAAAACAGTTTTAAAATAAAACCCAGTGGAGAAGTGACAAATCTAGAGATAATGTCGCCCCCAGCAACAGACTAGTGATTGATTGATGTGTTATATATTAGCTAAAGATAATGATGGTCCTCACATTTTTCCTCCTACAGCGTAGTTGTTAATCTTAGCTGCATTCCAACTTAGCCCTCTCTCACAGAAATATTCTAGAAAGATTTAAAAATTAGGTAACAATCTTTTATTCTGTTCTTATTACTAGCAGTATGTCAACTGTCCTCTGCTGAAATACATATTTCTGTTGTACAGGCAATTTTTTTGCAAGAAAAGAGGATGCATCTAAAATAAGGCAGAAGCAAGAAGGTACTGCATTTATTTTGTAGGAAAACCTGTGCAATTTTCAACTTATTTACACAACAGCATGCTGGAGATTTTTTAAATATTATTTTTGTATTTTTTTACTTACTTATTTGGTCTTTGTCTGACAGTATCTAAATGAAAACTTCAGTTCCAAATTTTATTTAAATCTACAACGTCCAGGGAAGTAACTTTGTTTATCTGAATCAGTAGAGTGTTCATATTTCTTTTCCCTGTCTCTGCTTAAAGTCTGAATCCCTGGCGAGTTTCTTTCTGGCGCTGCAGTGAATATGCCGTGGCAGTACAGAATAACACCAGGACACCACTGACATTTTGGTGATAAGATTTGCTTTAAAATATATTCACAGACAACCTGTCTTGCAAGTATACATTACTGTAGAACCTTTATCAATTTCAGACACACTCAGCCTCTATCATGCATAAAACTCACAAAAACTTTTGCCAAGAACAGTTATCCAAAAGATAGAGAGAAAGAAGGTAAAGCATTTTATAACATTTCAGTTCCCTGTTGCGTCAAGATGGAGAATAAAAAAACCTCCACAGTAATAAATTCTTGTTTTATTCGTCTACATTTATTTCTCTGCAAATGTCTGATGCAAATGTAGTCCATTAATATGCTCTTTCTACACAGGCTGGTTCATATATCCAGGTGTTTTCTCCTTATCTTCCCATTTATTTCTTCTGAGAAACTAACTTCAAAAATATCTTTTTAGGTTTTTCTCATTGTTTCTATTCCCTTCAGAGTTTGTAATTTTGTTTTCTGGGTTATGCAAAGCACACTGAAGTTAAAGTTTACCATTTTTATTTCCCGGTTCTGGGATGTCACCTAGTTTTACAGAGGAAAAAATTGTGGACAAACATACTCATGCAAAGGTAACCACACATTAGTTTGATTCTGTCTGTTTGATTACCTTAAAGAAAACCACCTCATATAATTCAACAGTAAAACCATCATTTGCTGCATTGAAATTAGATCTATGCCATCAAGAAGTATTCAGGTTGCTAATTAAATTGAAAGCCAGCTATTGGCAGTTGTTAGATACTCCTGTAGTACACTTCAACCTGTGACTTGGTCCCCACAATCCCACGCTTTTGCAGATGACTTGAAAGTTACCACATGGGAAAAAAAAAATGAGAATACTGTTTGACAAATGGCTGAATGTGAGACTGCAGTGTGCCCAGGTCACCAAGAAGGCCAGTGACTTCCTGGCCTGTATCAGCAACAGTGTGGCCAGCAGGACCAGAGCAATGATTGTCTTCCTGTACTTGGCACTGGTGAGGCCACACCTTGAGTCCTGTGTCCAGTTCTGGGAGCCTCACAACAAGAAGGACAAAGAATAATGAAGCTGGTGGAGGCTCAGGAGCACAAGTCTGATGAGGAGTAGGTGAGGGAGCTGAGGTTGTTTAGCCTGGAGAAAAGGCAGCTCAGGTGGGACCTTTTGCTCTCGACAACTTCCTGGAAGAAGGTTATGACAAGGTGTGTGCTCTTCTCCTAGGCAACAAGTGACAGCACAAGATTAAATGGCCTTAAATTGTGCTGGGGTCAGGTTAGTTTGCATATTAAGAAAAAAATTCTTCACGGAAAGAGTTGTCAAACATTGGCACAGTCTGTCTGGTTAAGTGGTTGTTTCATTATCCCTGGAAGATTTTAAAAGACATATAGATGTGGCACTTGAGGACATGGTTTAGCATTGGGCTTTTCAGGGCTATGTTAATGACTGGACTTAATGATCCCGAAGGTCTTTTCCAACCTAAATGATTCTATAAAGTCTAGGTGCAGACTGTGGATCATTTCAACCTGTCCTCTGCTTCCTCTTTTGTCCAAGGAGCAAATAGAAGACTGAAAAACTCACAAACCCTACATGAATTAGAAGTTCCATTTTTTTTGCCAAGACAAGTTGCCCTATAAGCCAGCAGAATTTCATATAATGGTATTATTTTCTTTTGTAGTTTTCTACTCCATAATTTTCCATTTGCTTAAGAAAGAAAACCTGCATGATAGTTTTTGGGTAAGTGATGAGATGGAGTGGCTACTCCTAGAAGTGCTGCCTGTACATTGGCACTCAATGTCTTTTATTTCAAGATATAATATTTTGTAGCAATTTTGTGCATTCAGCTGAACCACCTAGCTCTGGACTTCCCAGTGCTCAAATCTTCTGTAGATCTGCATTTTACCATCTCTTCCCCTGAGCCAGCTCAAATCCTGAAGTAATATGGCTGTGTGGATTCATTTCTGAGCTGAGGTGAAAGTCCAAGAGGAACCATTAACTACCTTAGGGAGGAACTCTATTTCCACCTTTTGTAACTGCATGTTACTTTGATGTAGTGCATTGACTTTTAGGATCAGGTCAGCATTGGCTTGGAGGACTCTTCAGAGTATGCTGAAACACAGCCTAGGTGTTACACAGCGTTAGTGTTCCTGCACAGCTCTGCGCTCAGCACTGGGACTGTCTGTCATAGTAAGGGGGGTATTCCTGGAAACCGTGGCTGCCACTGGGGACAGCTACAGCTGTTTGCATGGGTACAAAAGGGTTCTTGCCTTAGACGTCAGGGCTGCTGAGGGCAAGATGCCTGTCAAGAACTGGTCCTGACCTGTGCTAACTGCTGGCCTGTACTCATGGGTTTTTGTCACCGCCAAAATGCATGCTAGGGGCAATGCTAGTGAGCTACTAAGGCAGAAAGCTGAGCTCCCACACTCCAAAATTTTTTCTCTCCCTAGTATATGTCTAGCCTTAGGCCACAGACTGCTCTCCAGCATGGCCTCCTTTTACCCTTAGCCTGCTGCTGCTCCTCAGCTCCTTGTTGGGGGACAAAACGGATTCTTTTTCTATTTCTCTTCTTTGAGTTCAAGGCAAGGAATCATATAAAGTTTAAACTTTTCTTTAAAGAAAGACCTTTTGAGTCTTTCTATATTTTATTTTGTTTTCTCCCAGTAAATATCTTCCTTTCCTGCATGTATGCAATGCAGTTTGATGCTAATAACCAAAATATCTTTGCCTATTTTCAATTTTAAAAGCTGATGGTCCTGAAGTCTTGCTTTCGTATCTCTCAAATGTACTCCAGGGACTTCTAAGCCATAAATTACTTTGGTTTTGTGGATTTAATTCTTTTATTTGAACATAAAAGTTTTCTGCTTATTAAAAATATAAATGCTATGTCTACAATTACCAAAAGCTTTGCTAATCATGGAAGTTTCTAAAAAAGCTCCGAAGTAATTATATCTTGTAATTATAAGAAAAAAACTTTCCAACTACTTCTTAGTGAATCACAGCATTTACCACTTTGGAGCCTGCAGCTATATGGATGAGATTAGCTGCTAATTGGAGGGAGAAAAAAAAAAAAGAATGAAAAGAAAATTAATTTTATATTTTAAAATAGCTTGGACTTGTATCTGATTTGCAGTGAGAGTCTCTTTTTTGCAGGTTGCTTTTTCTTTTTCTTCTTCTCCAGAAGCCAGTAAAGGAGCTTTAATGTGACATTATATGTACAACAAAGTGATTGCAAATTACAGATATTTTTTGAAAAGGAAAAGAGAGGAAGGTTGGCTAAGGCCTACCTGCTGCTTGCAAGGACCTTGGCATAAAAATTCCTCTTTATACATGCTGTGCCCTTGGCAGTCTCATAAAAGTGAGGAATCATGGAGACTAAGGAACATCAGAAGGAGGAGGAGGTATAAGAAGGTTGAGTGGCGCTCCAGTCTTTCACTAGCACTAAGTCCCTTGAAATTCTTTCTTCAACTGTACAAACCATTCTCAGGCATCTCCAAAGTTCACATCTATGACGCAGACTGAGAGTTTCAGGAGTGGGAGTATATCTCTCAGATGTTATACACTTCCAGGTCTTGATCCAACCAAAAGTCTCTTAAAATGTGGAGTGCTAATAGGGAAAACCTGTGTAGCTTGTACAGGCTGCAGCTGGTACATCAGAGTCATGCAGTACTCTGGGAAACTCAGCTCAGATGCTGAAGGTGATTGAGACACGATTGCACAGCCCAAGGTAAAATGACATACTTCTCAAATATGCTAATTAGCCTCCGTACAGGCCATTAAACTGATTGCTTTCATTGTGGTATGAAAGAAACCTTTGCTGAATCAGGGTGCTGGGGCACATGGGGGGATGTCTCTGTACTGATTTTTATTGAACTATATCGATATACTAATAAAAGTGTAATTAAGAATTTCCATGCTGTTTTGTACATGCAAAAACTATGGGACACAAAATTAAAGGTTTCTTGGAAGGATCTGTCTCTTGTTGTCAGTTTGTTTCTTTGTAACATTTTGCAGTGGTAACTTATTTAAGAGATTTTGTGTGTTTAGATGTTGATAGCTGGAGGTTTCATTCATCAGCCCCTCTTCCTTTCAGCAAAAGTAATGACTAATTAACATTCATCTGCCATGCTGTAAAGTTGATTGAGATGGTGGATGATATTTTAGCTGATTGTCATGCAGTGGAAATGACAGAAATAGCAATATCTGGGGCTAACTGGAATTTGAAAATGGGGTTTCTTCCAAGGCTGGCAAATCTTATCTAGATCATGCCTAGGGAGAAATGCAGTAACATATTTCACAGAAGATAAGATTATGCTGCAGGAGAGGAGATATAAACAGGTGGTCTTGGCAATTGCTAGATTTTAAATCTAAGCCTGCATAGCTCTCAAAGACTGAGCTAAAATTCTCTACACAAATTAAAGTAATTGCTTAAATGAATTAATGCAAGTACAAGTCATTTTCTAACCAAAGCTGGTAAAGTAACAGAAATATAGGTGGGTGTTACTTTTTTTAATTGGGTTTGGTGACTGAGTAATATGATTAAGGTATTAAACTTCCAGCATCCAGAAATATTTTCTTGCTATTTCTGTCTAGGGACCTGATACATGTGAACAACACAGAATATTTCTTATGGGGGTCCTGGTGAAAAACAAGCTGTCCATGAGCCAGCATGGCTTCTTGCTCTTGTCACCAAGAAGGCCAATGGTGTCCTGGGGTGCATTAGAAAGAGCATTGCCTGCAGGCCAAAGGAAGTGGTCCTGCTCCTCTGGTTCCTTGGTGAAGCCTCTCAGCTGCAGTGCTGGGTCCAGTTCTGGGCTCACCAGTAAAACAGAGACATGGAGGTCCTGGAGCAGGTCCAGCAAAGGGCTACAAAGATGATTGGACTACTGGAACATCTCTCTTATGAGGAAAGACTTAGAGAATTGGTTCTGCTTAGCCTGGAGAAGACTGAGAGTGATCTTTATCAATGTGTACAAGTGTCTGCAGGGAGAGTGTCAAGAAGATGGCTCCAGGCTTTTCTCAGTGGTGCCAAGAAATGAGATGCAGTGGGCAAAAACTGGAACACAGGAAGTTCCACCTGAACATGAAGAAGAACTTCATTCATGTGTGACTGGGCACTGAAACAGATTGCTCAGAGAGGTGGTGGAATCTCATTCCTTACAGATATTCAAAAGCCATTTGGACACAATCATGAGTAATGTGCTGTAGGGGATCCTGCTTAAAAAAGGAGGTTGAAGCAGATAACCCCCAGTGGTCTCTTCCAACCCTAACCCTTCTGTGATTCTGTGAATCTGCGATTAATGAAAAACATCTAGATTGAAATCTATTTGCATGACAAACTATGAGATTTTCACGTATTTCAGAAATATGGGTTTTTTTTAAAACCCTACAACTTGGCAGCATAAGTGTCTTTATTACATGTTAAGCAGGCCGTTTGCAATTGAGCTATTTTACTGAGCCTGCCCTTTCTGGTCCAGTGCTTTTAGACCACATGTGCCTCTTGTTATCCCTGATAATTTCAGTACAATTTGCAATGGAACAGAACTGCATGAATTATTTTGTGTTATTAAAAATGTCTCCAGAAATGTAATTCTAAGTTGTCTGACCTGTTTATGTTGGCAAGTGTTCTACATATACTTTGGTCCAAAGAACAGCAGAAAATAAGGAAAAGTCAAGGTGTTTCTGCTGTTTATTTTGACATAAGATTGTATCTTCTAAAGTATATGTGTGTGTGCATATGTGTTTGTGTGTGTGCAGAATCACAGAATCATAGAAATATTCTGAGTTGGAAGGGACCCACAAGGATCATCAAAGTCCAACTCCTGGCCCTGTAGACGACCATCTCAAGAATCACACCAAGTATCTGAGAGCATTGTCCAAACATTTCTTCAACTCTGACAGGCTTACTGCTGTGAGTTGTAGACAGTTCAAATGTAAAGAAATCCTCATCAGGGCAAACATTTCGGTTGCCCACCAGTTTGGATACACTGCTACTCAAGTCATTTTCAGATAGCTTGAGTTTTCTGTATATTAAAATGATATTGATAGCAAATATGCTGAAATTAGAGTCTGCTTTAAAAGGCACCATAAACACCACAGAATTGTCTGATTTCTTAGCCATATAGATGGAGCCTTATAAACCTGTGAAGAAGGACAAATATTTTTTCCCCTTTGATATAAATTCTAGCATGTCTGAAAGTTTTGCATCATTACCTTGCATCTCCCCTCTTGGCAAGAGGAGAGCATTGGTTTCAGGAAATGACAGAAAATTTTGAGACAGAGAGAAGATGAAATTTAGTCATCTCATTTCCATATATCCTTTGAAACTCTCAGACCAAATATCCAAGAGATATTTGTAACATTCTTGGAATACTCTTAGTACTTATGGTAGATCAGTAGTACTCTTAGAATAAGATTTATCACAGCTACTTTGTGCAGTACTGATATTAAATTATAATTAAAGAATCAAGTAGAGCGTCACTTTTCAGTACACTTTTCAGGACTTCATTCTATATTGCTCATTTTTTGGGGGTAAATTTCAGATTCATCAACACTGTACTGTGATCATCTTGGTGTTCCTTGTATTACTGTAGCTGAGGCCTTGTTGCACCACTTTGGATATGATCAGAGAGATAGGGGCATAAAGCATTATTCTGAAACATTCCCCATGTTACTAAGTTACTATGTATTCTCCTTTATTGAATTCTGTAATATGTTTGTGTGTTTTTATATATGCATATGCATTATGACAAACTGTGCATGGCAATGCCAAGAAATGTCACTAGTGTTAACTTGTTAGCCATGACATGTTAACTTTCTGTCCAAAACGATACTGACAAGTCAAGAGCTTCTATAATTCAGGATATGCCAGCTAGATGGATTTGTGCCTGTTACCTCTCTCAGCAGGAAGCCTGGAGGGATAGGGGTGAAATTAATGCCAGGGCATGTGGTATTTAAAAGCAACATAGTTATTCTATCACCGCATCAACTGACAGTGAAATCTATGAATTATTTGCAGCCTTTATGAATAGCCACTTGAAATATCTCTGGAGGCTTCTACCATAAGGCTGCCTATTACTCTTATTTAGTTCCTAAGACATCAATTAAGCTTGATAAAGCAGAAAAAATGAATGTCACATTTGGTATACTTCTGGCTGACTGCATTGATTTTTGGCTTCTGAATAGATTCAATTACATGGTGTAATTCAAGCTTGTCGTGATTGTAATTTTGTTGGATCTCCTCCTCCAATAACTTCTCCATTTTCTAATTTCCCATGGGAGATTAAAGGTCACTCTAAAAGCTACATTTTAAAAATAGTTGAGCATTAGATTTGTTAAAAACACTTAATAAAACTAATGAGTTTAGTAAATGCTCTTACACATAGTTGTCAAAAATCTGGAAATTTTAGAAACAGCAGGTCTCCAAGACACCTTCACTGCTGGAGAACATTGTGGCTTTAAACAGCAATCTGTCATCATTTTATGGAAATCCAGGCTTGGAATTAATGATGTTCAAGGTATTATTCTCCTTTCATATTCTTGATATGTGGATATGACTTTAAGTACATCCTGCTGATATTCAAGATTTTTCCTTCATTTTCTACCTCCCTCTCACATTACAAATTATTTCAGATATTGCATATGAAAGACGAAGCAAGAAATGAGGCATAATTATTTACCTTAAGGTACTATCACTCAATTCACTTTATTACTCTAGTGATGCAATCTTTGATATGGAAACACTGACATGATTCCAAGTTTTAATGAGTAATTTCTTGAATCTGGGGGCAGCTGATACAGTTCCTATATTTTATCCATCTCTACAGGCCAAGGTCTTCAAAACACTCTTTTTTTTCTGGTTGTCAACTAAAATAGGAAAGTGCTGTTTCCTGTCAAATAAATACCATCATGAATAGGCAGTGAAATAAGGATATATTTTCTTCTGAGAAGAAAAAATGTTTGAAGCTTCATTTGTAGTTAAAAACATGAATAAACCTGATTTTATGCTTCTTTTATGTTAATGCTGGTGGTTGTGGTCCAGAGAGAAAAAGTATAGGCAAGGATTCAGGGATATTTTTTCCTTCCAGTGAGAGCAATTGACATAATAATATTGTATGCTTGACAAACAATTCCTCATTCATAATCCTGTTTCATTTTTTGCTTGTTTGTTTTCACTTTGTTAAACAGTTTGGGGCACAAAAAATTCAGGGAGCCTTTGTACTGAACATTCTATATTTGTTTTTTGTTTTCTCTTTGTTGAAAAAAACCAAAAAACCCAAAAAATTAAGGAGAAGAAAAATCAATCTCATTCAGTTGGACTAACTTCTTTATTCCTTAAAATCCTTGTGTCATGTAAACAGTTATTAAGTAAATAGACAAACAAGATTTTGCTACACTACAGACTTCAATTTACTTTACAAAGCCACATGGAACTATTTGAAAAACTATGTTGAAACTAAAGAGAACATGGAAAGAAATACAAATTATTTCAGGGAAAACAAACAAACACAACAAAACCCAAAGCAGAGTAATATAGGTCTGAACCTGGAAAATGTGTGTTTAATGCCAATCCAATGCAAAAATTAATATTAGCACACCACCTCAGTCCACATTCTCAGATGTCTTTTGGCTGTAACCAAGTGGAATGCCCTCTTCCAAGGCTCATCCATCGCCTCTTCATTTTCATGTAAGGAAAGATTTCAGTTACTCATGACTGAAGATTTATGTTGGGCAGGAGTGAAAAGGGGAAGCACAAAGCTTTTAAGCAGCCAGCTGGCTAGAGAGTGATAAGTTTCTCCTTTGCCAGAGAATTCCCTCCTTTTTTAGAAAATGGAGCTGTGAGCTTTCTCTGGAAGTTGAACAGCTTAACCTCATCATCCGATGAAAGACCTGGATGCCAAACCTTGCCTGAGAGACAGGTACAGATACAGACAAGGTGACAGCAGGAGGAAATGCTTCCACCAGAGGGAGGCTGTGCTGGTTAGGACTGTGCTTTCCAGAAAAGATGTGTTTTAAGGGAGGTATGAAAACTCTGAGTAGCATAAGACAGGTGAATGTGGATGAGTTTTTTAGTATCTTTTTTCAATATATTGGCAGTTGAAAATAGTCAAAGGAGGTGATTATTTATGCAATGGAATCTGATGCTGTAGGGCACAGGAGACATTGCATTCACTGTCAGTCACTGCCAAAGGCAGAAAACCATAATGAATTCATAAAACTGTAGAATATACTGAGGTGGAAGAAACCCATCAGAATTGTTGAGTCCAGCTCCTGCTTAGAGTGTCAGTATAACTCATTACAGGGGTTCTTACAATCATATGAGCAGGTTTACTACCTCCAAAATACAAGGAAACTGTGAACATCTCAGATAGAGTTTACTAAGTACGTACACATTGCTTTTGCATGGGTTTCATAAGAGGAAATCCATAATAAAGACCATGAAGCTGACCACGTGATACTCATGCCTTTCTTACCTACCATATTGACTTTCTTGATTGGCAGTATATAATTTTTGCAAGCTGTTTGTGCATCAGGAGAACCCTAGAAAACAGCAAATCCACAGGTGAAAAGGCATTACAAACCCTGTGCCTGCTCGGGTAAGTCTCCCACTTTAAATCCTGTAATGCCTTGCAGTAATGTTACATGATTGACTTGAGTTAATGGGGCTATTTCTTAGGAAGGTCTTTACAGCCAATTTTGAAGACTGATTGAGTTAGGACAACTTCTTCTGGGTCCATTTGTGGTATGCTCCTTGGGGTTGTCCCTTTGGCCACAGCTCCCTCACAACAGATTGTCGAGTGTAGCGGATTATGTAACAGCAAATTACCCGTGTTCTTGGGTTGTGTTGTCTGCCCTTGTTTCATTAAAATAAATCTTGATTAATAGGGCTATTTTAATGAAAAGTATTTAGATAGCATGGAATCCATTTGCTTAAGCGGCTTTGATGGTGTAGGCTGAGCCTAATGAAAACCATATTAGTCTTAGCACAGCAGCACAGGCGACACTTCAATGCAAGTATTTGTTCCATATTGTGGGTTTGTGGGAAGAACCTTATGGGATTAGCTGGTGGATAAAAAAGGTTAATCTTTTAATTTTAAGGTGTAATAATTAATTGTTTTAAATGGAAGTCAATTAATGTTATTGAATCCAACTAGTTCCTTATCCAGAGAACTTAATATAATCCAAGAATAGCATGAAAAAGGGGAAGTTTATTCCCCCTTATACTACTTCTTGTACTAGAACCAAGGCATCCTTTTAAATCGACCTCCAGTGGGTTTTAAAGAAAAATAATAATGTTTTTTCATACAAGAAACAATTGAATAATGGAGCTCATTGCTACAATATATTTTGGATACCAAAAGTACAAATTGGAATAAATACGAGAAGTTCAAGAGAAATAGCTTTGTCTGTTTGAGGTTGTTAAATATTGTGATCCAGCTGCAATCACAAATTACAGAAAGTAAAACTGTGTTGCAGGGGAGAGTCACTTTATCCTTTTCCTATTTCTTCTTGCCTTCCTCCCTTAAGCACTGCTGATGATTTCCATCATAGACAAAATAGCAGGCTAAATTAATTTTGTGGCTGACTCAATGACAATATTTTCACCTTTTTATTCAAGTATTAATCCCTTATAATCATAACACTGGAGTACCACATGGTTCTATTTCTTCCATTAACTGTCACACAGCTCTGGGAAGGAATTCAAGGAGCTCTTTCATGACTGATGGTGCTGCTATTGTAGGTTGACTTTCTCTGTTCCTCCTCTCCCTCTCCCTGATCCCACATGATCCTCTAGGCTCTCCTGAATCAGCTCCCTGGAGCTTTCATGGCTACATTGTCAGTCAGGTTACCTCACATATTTGATTAAAAAAAATTCTTTCTACTCCTCAAATTAATTTTCAGAAAAAACTGCGGAGCTGATATGATTTTCAGAACAGTGACACAAACTTCAGGGCTGATGAAAAGGGTTATGGGGGCAGAGGGTCAATCTTTTTACAGACTATCAATATTTAAATCATATTTACCTTTAAAATATATATTTTGCTACAACAATTTTTTTATTGTCCCTGTTCTTTTAAGTCTCATCTAAGAAAGAAATACCTCTTACATTGGAACTCTTAGTTATGTGTGTTCTGACTGGAGTCTTGTCTTCAGAAGTAGATTTTACAGTTCTGTCAACAGTTTTTTTAACGCTAGACAGAGTTTTCATTTCTTGTGACTAAATTTTTATATACAATTTCTAAATCTGGACTCTGTCTGAAGTATACTTCAAAGTAGTGTCTTCAAGAGAATGTCTGCAATCAGCACATCTCACATGTTAGTATTCAGTTTGTGAATGTGATATGATGGTATTGTCAATAAATGATAAACTGTCTGTTACAGCTAATCATGTTGTTTCATCTGATTCTTTGAATATTCTCAATTTCAGCATTAGGTTGTCTTTTCCTGTAATGGCTTGACAATACTCACAGTGAATTATAAGTTCCACATCCAAAGTAATATTATAAAGTGCATTTTTTCCTAGAATTTTAATGCAATTCAGTTACTCTTTAGTGTAGATAGGAACAGTGAAAGGTAGAGCTCAGTGCATTTACTTCTGCCTGAAAGTTTCTCTAATATCATGGTTTTTGTCATTGCTTCAGATTGTGTACTTTTGTCCATTTTGAAAAGGATAACTATTTCCCTTGCTTTCAGATTGGTAGTTTACTTCTTTTCTGACAAAATTCAGTACAGTTCAGTACAATGAGGGGTTCCATCATTTTGTCACCATTCTCCTGTAAGGTGTGTATACAGAGTTGGTACTTTCAAACTCTGAAGTAATCTAAGGCACTTTTTCACCTTGGGTCCCTATTTTGACTTGCTCAGAACAGCCTGGACAACTGCCTGTGCATCCTTAGTGACACATTGGTCAGGTTGCTCTCTGGGCTCTGGACACTACACCAGCATGTGGAGCAGCTGCTTGAGCACATGAAAGATCTTGTAGGTTAGACAGAAGACTTTTCAAACTGCAAAAGCATCTGAAGTCCAAGTAGGATATCCTAGATCATCTCTAAGGACACTATATACATATTTGGAGCAAATGATATTTATTTCTGTGTCATCCCCCCTTTCCCCACACATCATATACTTTCAGATCTGCTTGTGTCTCATTCTGTTAACTCAGTAATTGCTGAATGCTTCATATGGTTGCCAGACTGAACATTTATAGATGGAAGCAAGCTGGTGAAAGCACCTGGAATGAAGGAAGGGAGGGACAACAATCAGAAGTGCTTTCCTTGCTTATCCTCCTTTCCCTTGGAATGTGTTCTGTCTTACCTTTGAGTGATGCTTACTGGAAGAACGTGAGTTTTAATGATCTGATTTTCTGGCAGCTGGGTGGCTACCCAAGACACATGGGAAACTGAAATGATTTGTGCATCTAGCTGTAAGCGATTTGCCTGAGGTTATTTGAGAGCACTCTGGATGGGAGTTGAAGCATGCATAACCTAATCTAGTACTCTAACCACTTGTTTGTTCTTCCTCTGCACATTTGTGCTGAAATTATGTTTATTAAAAATGTTCATTATTGTCAAAGAACTGCTCAACACTTTGATCCAAGTGACATCTTTGTGAGGTAACTTGAAGTTTAACCTCCTTCCTTTATAAATTCAGATATAAATTCATGTTGTTTAATCAACACTTTCCAAGACTACATGAATACCAAATGTACAGACTGTGTACCTTCTTGATTGCAGTGATATTTTTGAAAGTCATATAAATAATTATGTTAATTAAGTCGTTCAGTGCCAGCCTCTTATCAGAAAGCCTGAACATAACTGAATAATTGCCTGTCAGGCATACATAAACCAGCTTAGGGTGACAAAACGATTTTGATGTTATATGTGATGTCCACGTATCATTCGCCACCCGGTGTGTGTGGTACGGGGTTACAGTCTCCAATAACGCAAAGTCTACCTACCTGTCCATGGGGATTTAGGAATTAAGAAAAATGCCTCTGAAATTTGTAGTACAAAGAGAAACATATCAGTTTTGTTGCACAGTTGGACGTTTATAAGAGATTTACCATTTAGAAGACAACAACAAAAAAAACCATATTAATCTGTTTATTCCATTATGCAGTGCCATTCTGAAAACGGGATACATCTGAAAAGAGACACGGAAGACTATTTTCTCCATCTGTTCATCTATCAACCTTTCCGTGGCATGAAACATGAAGAATTTTTTCCTTATATAGCACCACAAATACAAATTTAAATCTGATTTATATTTACATTTATCTTAAAATATGGTACTGATTTGGCCTTTGATATATGGAAACAGCATTATGCATAATAATTGTTAGTTATCCTAAGTACGTAGACAATAGTTAACACTTCTGTAACTCTTACTTTGTTCTCACCTGCTTTAGAAGTATGGGCTTTATGCTGTTTCTGAGTGCAGAGAAACTGTTAAGAAAGGAAAAACAGCAACTTGCTCTCCGTGTCAGTAGGGGTTTGTTTGGTTGAGCCTGCTGTGCATTTTTGTGAAGGGTGAATAATTCTGGCTGAGAATCAGAGTTGAGGGAATTGTTATTTTCCACTTGCTGGCAGGTGAAAAATGTAACAGATTATTTCATCCAAGAACATAACAAGAACTCTGGAGATAGGGGTTCAAGTCACTTACTTTCACTCACTATCAGTTCTCCATTTGCATGAAAGGAGAAGCAACATTTTCCTTGCTCATAGAAATATTGCCAGAGTAAATGTGATGCTATATATGAGTCACAAAAAGGCAATGATGAGTACTGCAGTAGGGTAGGTATCAGTAAATGCAGGTGGCCTGAAAGAATCTTATAAAAATTTTCTTGTCCTGCTTTTCCTTTCTTCCCAGTCTTTGACGGTGTGTAAGAGGCACTGAATTATTGAAAATGTGAATCAAGTGCGCCCATGACAGTAAGAGTTGCTGGTGCTTAACATCCTGAAGCTGCTCTGCTACCCTACCCAACTTAATGACTTTTTTAAAGGTGTAGTCAGGTGCTGTAGATGGGCAGTGAGAAGGAACAGCCTTGTTAGTACTTCCTAAACAGAGGGATCTTTGTGGGAAATGTCTCCAGGTTTTGTGATTTTGCTGGGATTTCACAACTGACTCTAAATCCTATTCAGTTTGGACTGAACATTTTACAAAATAAACAAATCTGCTTTAAAACAGATTTTTCAGCTTGTCCTGGTCAAACCTCACTAGCTTATTGTATTGTAAGAGAAGTAAGTCAGAAAAAAGTAAATAGGACCATAAAAAATTCTTTTGTCAATATATCATAGTGCCTTCACTTCAAAAGAGTGTAAAGAAAAGGACAAAAAATATTTACAGTCTGAAATTTCATCGTCCTTTCTTTTTGAAGGAAGTATCTTGCACAATGGAGGAATGTATTCTGAAACTAACCATTTTGACAAAGATTTCTGCTCTAGACATGCAACTGGGCAAACGCTCACAAGAAGGAATATTTTTTTCTTCTAAATGATGTGGGGAAAGGTTGAGTTAGAACAAGATTGCTATAGAAAATCTGGGAGTAATATTTTAAATTAATTTTCCCCCAAGTAGAGCCTGTGTTGCCACTGACAATGAGAAATCTCCCCTTTTTAACTCAGCCCATAAGCTTTCTATTCTTATTTGTCCCTCTGAAGGGGTGGAGTTAGTGAGCAGCTGTGTGGGGTTTGACCCTTAGCAAAGGATAGCACACCGCAAGGTACACTTACACTTACAAGGTATGTGAGCTTTCTTCGGCCCAGCAGTGGTTATCAATTCACTAAATGGATAGTACAGTGAAACAAAGTCCCTATTATGAAGGAGGTCAGACTTGATGATAAAATGATCCCCTTGGCTTTAAGTTTTGAAACCATGAAACCTATTAAAACTTTTTGCACAGCAGGAAAGGAAGACAAAGTTTGACCTGTGACCTAAACTATATCAAAGTTTTATAAGATTAGAGCTGTTTATGGTTTAGTAAGAAACTTGTTTAACTTGACAATTTTGTGCAGATTCACTGAAGCAGCTGCCCTTGCTGTGGGTGAAAAAGGCTAAGTGGTTTAAAGGGTCAGTCTTAATGAGGAGATACGCATGTAGAAAACCAACTTGAGAATGGACATTCTGCTCTATATTTGTACACTGATTAGGAAAGTGGGAATCTGACCCGTGGCTGACATTTTGACTGCTTTTGCAGTGCCAGCTACTAGTTCTGTAAGCATTGATCTGATGGAGTGTGATTTATTATGGATTTATATCTTGGCTAATTGTGTGCTTCAGTGGAAGCTATGCCTGTGATCAGAACACCAATAAGGTTTTTGTCACAGAACCTCTGGCATCTAATTTTAGTCCTTCTCTGTAGAAATAATTTTGTGAAAACTACTGAGAGTCATAAGGTCTTTCCAACATCAGCTGCCTATTTTTCACAAAGACCTTATATACTTTAAATTGTCTTTGTATTTCACCTGCTCTGTCATGTCTGGCTGAAATCAGACAAGGTGTTCAGAAGTTATTAGAGAAACACTTTTTCTGTCTCATATGCATGCACAGAATCAGAGACTGAGCTGAATAAGCTATAGTTTCTTTGGAAACTAGGCTAATAAATAGCAACAGTGAAAGATTGCCTCATTCAGTGTTTTTGGAGTCCACAGTGAATGCAAAGTGTACTCTCAAAGTGTACAAAAGGATCTAAATAAATAAAAAATCTACTCATGTATAGCACCACATTTCACCACAGATCCTCATAGCTCTTGAGCAGGACCAGGAAATCTCTCAGAGTTTTGGGTCAGTATGAGAAGAGAAGCAAATACTGAGTGTAGCTGACAGCTCGGTCCCTCTGGCTATTGGTCAGAACAGTGCAGATATGGTCTTAAACGTCCTTGGTACTCTAAAAGCAAGTCTGTGAACAAGAAGGAGAAAGTGCATGTGTGGAGGGAAGGAGGAGTGGAAATCTCACAGAATGCAGAAGAGGAGAGAAATTCTGCAAGAAAAAATCTGACAGTTAACTATGCTGGGTGTCTCTTCATATGAAAATATCTTGACATTTCTGTACCATGAGGCACTTACAGACCCTAGAATATATATTACAATGTTAAAGTATGTCACCTGATTTCTGTTATAGGAGGAGGTAAGGGCTTTGAATGATATAGTGATGTTTTCAGAGGGAGATTTTGCTTTTTTTACCAAAAACGCCATTACTCTCTGTCCTTTGTTTCTAAACCTGAGGCTTCCAAATGAAGTATGCTGGAGACTAGGTATACTTGTAAATGGAATAATCCATTGTCATTTGAAGAGAAAGAAAATGTGGCACATTGCTTATTGGAAAGAATTTCCTATTGAGTAGTGCAGACATTACTTTCACCACTTCATTACAGAATTTTAACATTGTCTTTATAAAAATATTATCCTCATTGCAATCTTCATATCACTTGGAAGTTTGAAGATACATTCATCCTCACAAACTCCTGGGCCATAGCTAAGATTCTGATGGGTACTACTCTGACGATATCCACCACCAGAGACTACATTGGTGTGGACAAGGCTGAGGAATAAAGATATTGGAACAGTATGATTCTCAGATGTTTCTATGATGACAAATATCAGAACAACTGAAAGTTGTACTGGGTCTGAAATAACTTTCTTCCTCTCCCATATTTTCTTTCATAATTACTTTTTTATCTTTCTTTTTAAATTTAGAAAAGCTGAAAGATGAAAAGTCTTTCCTAGTTCTGAACTTAATTAAGGGTGAAGATCTAGATAAAACTGTTCCACAATTTGAGGCTCTTCATTGAAGATATTCTATCATCTATATTTAAGAATTTGACAATTGACCTGTTTATATAATGCAGAAACAAAGGACAGGATCAGTAGTAAAAGAAAATTGTTGTTATCTGTAATTTATGGTGTAAGTTGGCCAGACTTGGAACAATGGGAAGTTCACATCACTGTAGCTAACTTACTTGAAGCTTCAGTTGGGAGAAAACACAATCAAATTTGCCTGACTCTGATATAATGGAATAACCATGGGATTAATCTCGTAACCCAGGAAAGAAAAAGCAAAAAAAAAAGGAAAGGAAAAAACATCAGCCAATAAAGGGGGAAAAAAAGGTCATATTTACCATGAAGCAGACTTGGTTTATCTATTAACCATGTAGCATAATGATACAGATTTGACCCTTTTATTTTTTGTTCTTTTATACAACACATGATGTTAAAGAATGATCATTTTAAGAAGAGACATTTTTCTACCATTATTCTGATTGTTACAGAAATGTAGACACAAGCAAGGCAGTGCTGGGAATTAACCAGATGTCACTAGAAAAGTCAGTAAAATGCATTTCGAATTAGAGTGACAAACATGGGTTAAGCATCAGAAATCATTCACACTTAAAAGCAGGCAGAAATTAACACAGGAGTTGTACCCATATGCTTTTCAACTTTGCTTTAAGATCGAAATGTTTTAAAGGAACACTTTGCAATGCAATTATTTTCTGGCACAAACAGACCTTTTCTTTTCAGATTCTTGACCCAGGCAGACTTCTATGTGACCATTTGTTCTACATCAAACTAACTGTAACATTCTAACAAATATAAAGAGGCAGCAGGTGGAAGCTAAAGGAAAATCATGTACAGAACAGATACTTATCAAACATCTGCTATTCAGGATCTGAGATGAAATAACCTTTCAAAAAAGGAAATTGAACCCATGTGATGTTTAGTACAAGCAATTTGAGGGTCCTGTTTCCAAATGTGTCAATGACTTCATGCTTGTATTCCCCAAGAAAATATTCTGGAGAGACTGTAGCCTATAGGAAGAAACAAATAAAAATATTTTTAGCCTTAATTATAGGATAAAACAAAAACTTTTTTTACCAGCTATTATATAACCCTGTCTTGAAAAGTGAACTTCAAAGGCTTGAAAATCTCTAAAATGTCATTTATTTCTAACATGAACATATGAACACAAGCTTGAGTGTAGTGACTTTCCAGGCTTCCTATCTATGGTGGAGATTTTCTGGAATCAAAAAAATGTCTTCATTGCCTAGGTTTAAGCTCACAAATACCAGTACTACATTAAAATGCATTTCAGTATATCACAACCGTGATTCTACTACAGCAAGGTCATGTAAATTTAGTGAAGAAAATAATCACAGTTGAATTTGTTCCTTTTGACATAAAAGTAGGAAAGACCTGACTGTTAAAAAACTCTTTAATTAACACCTTGTAAAATATACAGTGTTGCTAGATATAATACTGCAGATAATTTACTATAACCACAGAAAGTGAATTACCCATCGCAAAGATTTTTTAGCTTTAAATATAGAAAGCTATAATAGCAGGAAAGAGTTCCATGGTATGGTACTGAAAAGCCTGTAGTCTAGAATCTATCTATATTCTACCTATATATTCTTCTCATATTCAGAAATGAAGTGACACTTTCCATCCTTTTTCATGAATAATCTACTTTCTCTAGTTTGAAATTTGGAAGCTAAAATAGCAGATGATCTTGCATTTTTTTCCCCAAATATACTTAGGACTCTGGTTCTGAGGAAATTCTATAACTTTTCTGGATCATCCAAAGTAAGGCTTACTTTAAAAAAAATTCAATGTCCTCAAAGTGTGGAAAGGTTACTCTAGAGCCTGACTGACAGACTGGGCTAGGAAAGTAATTTACTATTAGTGCCAAATGATTTTTTTATGATTCTTTGTGAAAACAAAACAAAACAACCTTGTCTCTTTTTTTTTTTAAATTTGCAGTTCAACAAGCCAAGTTCTCTCTGTTATAGACTTATGCCATAGCGAAAAAATGCTCACTTCACATAGTTTAAACCAAATTGGGATTGAAGTGGTTTATGGATTTATCAATGGCACATAATTAACTGGCTATCAGTGACCTGTGCATTCAGGATTTATAACAGATTAACCACAGCAGCAGGAACTTACAGAATGCTGATTTATAACTACAAGTTTCTGAACCCACCTCTATATATATATTTAATCAAAAAAGGGGATATTCCAAATCCGCTGACCCCTCCACAGGCCATGTGGCTTACACACAGATGCACGTGGATGCACAAACCTCCACTTTCCCCTGGAAAACACACATTCCCTGCTTACTTTTCCTGGCAGAGGGAAGATGAGGTTACTCCAGCCCTACATGCCTTCATGCCATCTCCACAACTGGTGAATAAGCCCTCAGGGGACTCCCCTACCCCATTCCTGAAAGTGGTCCACAGGCTCTCTCGTAGTGTGGGCCTGGTCCTGGCACCCCCTATGGAGAAGTTGAACCCTTCCAGCCTTCTCCCAGGAAGAAGAGAAAGAGTCACTGTGTGTATGCTGCTCTGCTCTCTGCTCTGTCTCCCTTCTACTAAAAATCATCCATGCTTTTTTCCAAGGTTACACACAACTATAGACATCATCTCATCAAAGTCTGTTTTTAAAAATGTCAAAGGTTATTGCTTCTAAAGTAAATCCTCTTGAAATTACTTTGCCAAATTTCTTCTTATCATATGGAACTTCCTTCCTTAATTTCTATCTTCAGTGTATTCATCACCCATTTGTGATGTGTTGTTCTTATATCAATATTTTTTCTACTTTCATTTACAAATGCTTTTTTGGCAGAAATTTTATCTGTTCACCAAGGTAGAAAGAGTAGAAAGAATTTAAAATGTTTAGATATTTAACAAGAATAATTTTATTTGAATAAGGTGTTTTAGCTGACTCCCAAACTCAGGTTTAAAATACTGTTTTATAGGAAAAAAAAGCAAAAAAAAATTTAATGGTTTCTTTTTATAATGACAAATGTCAAATTGTCGAATTTTCAGAGAAATCAGTGGTTGTTGTTTTCCTTTCTTAGACTGGAGTTTCAAACGGGCAGTAAAAGTGGACTTCAGACAGGCATCTACATTTATGTGTCTAAATGCAGTACACACGTGCTAATTTTCAAGGTTCCTGATACTGTCAGTGGAGACCTCGATAAATCAGTCGGTGGAGTCATGTAGAACACAACTCACTCTGAAGAAGACATTTAAAGGTTAATTCAAGTACCCCACAGAGTCATCTTGTGCCCTTTGAAATGTCTTATGGCATCTGAGAAATCCACAAGAATTTCTGGAAGATACTTTTGGGTAGCCTGTGCTTATTCATGTTGGTGGATAGGGAGCTGGTGGAGTAGAGTAAATGAGTTTCTCTTTCAATGAATTGAATAAATAACTAGATTAGACCTTCCTAAATGTAGGCACCTGTACCTGGGTGTCTCAGTTGGCAGCTGATGCCCACTTGTAACTAGAGTTATTGTGGAGATACATGATTCAACCAACCTGTGGATGTACTCTCACTAGATAGAAATGTATGAAGCAATGAAATAGGAAAAACCACATAGTCTCTGAATGAGAAGTGGGATTAAAAAAATAGTGAAATCAGGTCAGATTCTGAAAAAAAAAGTCTCTGCATAGAAGTTTAAATTAATAAAACCAAAACATGTAAAAATTACTTATTTATTTCGCTCTGAAATATGTTTTTAGTTTTATTAAAATTCAATGGAAATCAAAAGCATTTAATTTTCAAAGAAACATTTTGTGTAGATCCAGAACAAATTTCTTTTGGTGTTATTTTCTTTAGTCTTTCCACTGAAACAGATGCTTCATTGCTTTTACAGTTCACTGGCTCAGCAATATATGCATTGATTTCTGTGGGGACAAACTCAGATCTCTTAACGATAATGAGGATCTTGCTGTTCACTCATTCCCAGAAGACAGAGTCCATGAGTTTGTTCCTAGTGTCACCCTGTTCTCTGTGGTGTGTTTACAATTTTGTGAAAATCTAGAAAGTTCTAAATCTGCTTACTCACTAGTTCTCAGAAGAAGGAGCAAGTCAAAAGAGAAAACTGAAATTTTGAGAAATCCTTAAAGTTGTGTTTAATATCTGGGAGTGAATTATGTTAATAGTTCCATAGAATGTACAACAGGATACCACTTTCTTTAGTTTCTTGTGCAGCTTTGCTGACAAAAATATCACTTTGCTTTTGAATGTTATTGTTCTGGGTGGGTACAGAAAATGAGGAAAAAAATCCTATAAAATAAACAAGCTCTTAAGAGATCCTGGATATATTACTTATTCTTTGGATTTTCTTCTGTATAGGACAGATACTCCAGTGTTTTTTTGTCTCTCCTACTCAACTGGCAGAAAATTTTCAGTTCTAAGTTAGAGACTGGTTTGGAAAGACAGAGAAATGCGCAGCTTTTGTTTATGGGATTCAGTGTTCAGAAGCAAACACTATCAGCATTTGGCCACAATTAATTCAGAGAAGATCAGAGAAGGATCACCAACAGGGAGGCTTTATCTCACCAGTTTTTCATGACACCCACAGAAACAAAGGTGTCTAGGCAGCTTTCCTCATTGTATGTTTGATTTTGGAGGGGATCAGAAAACCCAGTTCAGCTCTGTTACTGTTTTGCACTCTGGGTATTACAAGGCACTGAGGTTTAGGGACAATTGTTTCTTGGAGTCTGCCTATGAGACAAATCTTTGACAAAACCAACAATTTTCATTCCGGTCAGGGAATCTCAAACAGCTGATGATGATCTCTTATAACACAATTCGGTGCCCTAATGAAAGACAAAAATTCTCAGAAAGCCCTTCTTTTCCACAGTTCATTGGGTTTATGAAAATATTTATCTCTGTGTGTGTCTCAGCTCTAATGTAACCCGTGCTTTGTTCTTCACAGTTTAAGAGAATGGTTAAGGTTGCAATGGAGCACAGGGGGTCATCTGGTCTAACCTCCTTGCTCAAGCAGGGTCATCCTAGAGCACATGGCACCAGGTTGTGTCCAGACAGTTCTTGATACCTTCAGGGAGGGACAATCCACAACCTCTTTGGGCAACCTATTCCAGAGCTCTGTCACTTGTACAGTAAAAATGTTGTTCCTCACATTCAGGGGGAAATTCCTGAGCATCAGTTTCAGCCTGTTGCCTCTTATTGTTTGGCACCACCAAGAAAAGCCTGGCTCCATCCTTTTGACACCTTCCCTTCAGATGCGGGTGTTCCTCTATGGCCTGTGGTCATTGGCGAACTCTTGAATAATATGGCACAGAATATAACCCTCTTAAAGAGAATACACATTGGTATAATTGGTAGATAGCCAGATAACAGGTAAACAATAAAGGAAGGGTAAAATACCCCTTACTGAAGAAAGTTAGGTCCAGCATTTAAACTCTTACTTTTTAATTTTTGTTTTTGTCATTAAGGGCATCCTCTGATACATCTTCTACACACATGGGGTCTTATACAGGCAGCCCTTGTTCTCCACAGGGGGAGACTTTCTATCACAACTCTTTTACTTTCTTGCCTGACTTCTAAACAACATGCAGTCAATAAAATACTCAGAAACAATTCTGTTGAAAAGTGAAGGAATGCCACACTACAGTTTGTCTGTATTAATAATGGTTTTGCATGTGAGGAAATTACTTCTGAATTTGAACGAGATAATTACAGGCAGACACATCGACAGAGAGATGGACATTTTCAAGCTTCAGACACTAATTGCCTGTTTTGTTTTGTTCTTAGTGGTTTTTTTTTTATTTTTGCCTTTGAAAACATGTATGCTTACAGACAGATTTCTCAGATGTATAAAATAAGAAACAATAAATTAATTTGAGAAAGAAGAAATGGCCACAAATGCAAAAAAGATATGACTTTCTGTTTCACATTGGAGCACTTTTTCCTTTTGTGCCTCACTAATTTGCTGCTGTTTTCTTTTAAGGCATGCTTATCTTAGGGATAAGGCATTTCATGAGATGCAACTATGGTCTGGGTAAGGGGTTATGCAGCTATGTAGCCGCATCCAACCTGTGCTGCATAAACAAATACTTCGCTAGAGGATATTATTATGGTAAAATTTTTTCTTAAGCCCCTTGGAAGTCCTTACCTGTGCTGATGGATTAAAGATACAAACCAATTCTGGAGTAAATTTCTACGCTTTCTACACTGTGTGACTTCCTTTGAGTTGGAAGAGTGATGTTCTTCTCTACAGCACAAATTCCAATTTACCCAATAAATTTCCATTGCTCTTTGATGGCGGGCATCAAATAACCTTTTCTTTAGCTATGACCTTTAATAATTTCCAGATCTGTAATAATGACATGAAGATTCTATATCTTGTTTCCAGTGTAGTCTCATCTGCCTACCCTATCAGTTTTGCACTTTGAGTCTTCCAAACTCTTTAGCATATGAGCACAAACTGCATGTTCGACTTCCAGGAACTGACTAAAACTACATACATATTACTCTTTCCAGAAGCACAATAATTTCTACACTACTTTTAAAAGACTCTTCTCAATCTGTTTTTTTTTTTAATGGTGAAAAAAATACTGGTTTGTTCCTTAGCTTGATTTATCCCAACTTTCATAAATCAGCAAGAAGAATACAATAAATGCTAAAACATCAAATCCACCCTATGGGAAAATAATAAATAAATTAATGTATTTTTATTTGCTACATTTTAATTTTGGAGTTTTAACATCTGAGATATAGTCTTGACATAACTTCTGTATTTTCTAGTAAAGGAATATAAAAATATTCGGGTGGGACTCAGCTTAAAAATCACAACTAGAGCTTGAGTTCGTTACCTCAATATATGTATCTAGACCCATTTAGGACAGCCTAGATAAACAGAGACATCTTCAAACAGCCGGAAGACATGATGTAGATCCTATAAAAGTTATATTCACTTCTGGTTCTGGGACATCTCAGAACTTGAATTACTTGATGAAATCCTCCTGTTGTGCTGGGATCTGAATTTTTTGTACAGTCAATGGAGAGAAAAAGCTCTTTGGAGGTCTTCAGATTGGAAGTTCTTCTACTTGATTGGATAGATCCTGAAGGACTTATGGGTCACACAACTGTTTCTGGATGATTTGGCAACTGGACAGTGTTAAGTCATTGTAACCTTTTTGTTAGAAAAAGCTTTCATTAGACATTCATTGTGTAGACATACTTCTTAGGGTAGCTGTTCTGAAATCTGTAAATATTTTAGTAATAAAATAAATAATGTATAATTCTAACTGTTCATACTTTGTTGATGCCTCATATAATGAGAGATTTACGGTTAAAATCATGAAAATATATGAGAATGTAATGTGAAGGTTAAATTCCTAACCTTCACATTGAGGATTTGTGAAGATAGGCATTAGCAGACAATAAAATATTACATTAACAGAAAACATTAAGCACACAGCTGACTTCATTAGAGAGCAGCATATGTCAGAAGTAATAATGATGCAATAGCAGATTAGTTGGGGTGCATGTCGATTTATAGAACAGATCTTAAGAAATCAATAAAAGAAGGGACACATTACACATAAGTAAGAAAATGTAAATTCTATTAAGTAAAATATGTGAAGGCTTGAAATGGACTCTGTCCACCTCAGAACAGCAACTCACCTGCAAATGGTTACCAGTTTCAATACTCTGATATTTCAAAGCCCTTAAACTGCCAAAAGATCCTCTCTTGGTCTGTCCCTCACATTCTAAACAAACATCTAAAGTAGCCATTGCTTACTTTCAGCATGAAAGTCTATGTTTATTATCCTTGCCTTACTACTTTGGAAATTAATTACATTATTATCATAGCTTTTGTTATACAAATTTTCCCAGCAGATCTTTTTTTGCCAAAATTTATAGACTACTTTAAACAAGAATATTATTAAAGTTTACCTTTGCACCTCAGAACCACTGTTTTCTGTAGCTGTAATCCATGTTTTGCATGAAAATGTGAATGTGAACAGCTTTTTAAAGATTCTGTTGATTAGTAAGTATTAATACTTTGTTGGTTGAATAACAACAGAATAAAAAGTGGAGCAACTTCTTTTTTGACCTCTGTTGTCAATTCATAAAACTATTTTTCTTTGAACTCCAAGCAATTTTCTATCTATATTTTCTTACGTGAAGTACTTAGAGTTTAGGATTTCCCCCTCCGCTCCTCCCTTTTCTTTCAAATAACCTGGATTTTATCTCTCTAGTTCCTAAGATGGTTCAGCTGCCTTAATAATTGTCTCAGACTAGACTTTACTTACACTTTATCAACTAAGAAACATTGTTTGTGAGTAAGTTAATAGATTTTGCAGTGATGTTGAAGCTCTTCATGCTGTACAAGGAGAACATATATTAGAATGTGGTAACGTCAAATAATGGAAATCAAAGACAATAACATGAACAGAGAAACTGAAGTAACAGCCTTCAAAATTATACTAATTGTCTCCCTGTGTCACTATCTTGGTCTACTCTGACCAGGAAATGAATCTGATTCCATGGATTCAGTGAAAAGGATTAGTGGAAAATATTGTGGGTTTCTTTTTGGAGGAGTTATTCTACAGAGGAGAAAAAAAGAAACAGAAAGACTTGTTATACCACATAAGTATCAATAAAATTTTCAAGATTTTGGTTCACTTTTAAAATTATTTAAGTAACAATATATGTAACAGCAGTCCACTAATCTCTTAGAGTTTTTTTAGGAAGCAGACCATTAGAGAAGCAATGTGGAGAGTATTGTCTGAACAGATTACATTTAAATACAATGAGATTCTAAGTTTTGGGCAAATAAAATAAATCAGGAGAAGCCATATTATCCATCAGTTGAAATGAATCTAAAATATACTAATGTGAATGTTACATGAAATCACATCTCAGACATTCAGAATAAAGAAGAACCAGAAGAACCAGGATCATAAAATTAATTGAGGAAAAAATATATTATTTGCTTTAAGTACCAAGGAAGGAAGTCTGTTATATTAGACCTTTCTATGTTTGTTTTTTATTACGCAATCCATATAATCCTTGAACTAATTTCCGGTTTCAAATGTCCACGTATTACAGATCATTATATACTCTTGTGAGCAGACGATTTCACCAGCTTATCTTGAGAGCAGGTGATTTGTACTCTTAGCAACAATTTTGTATACAGGTGACATGCACAGTGCCCTAGCTAAGTTCAACTAATCATGATGTACGTATGAGCTGAAATCAGAGCTGTATCAGAGCAAAAGAGAAAGTCACCTCAACTATTACTGTTACCTATTTCACGTAGAGTTTTGATAGTATTTGCATGAATCCAGCCATCATTCCTAACGTTTAGGAATTCAAACACCTTTGTTTGAATACCAATCATCTTGGACAGGTTTCCAGAAATGTAGATATTGTGGAGAGTTGGCAGAGTAAAAAATGCCTGTTTTTCTTTTTTCTGCCTGTTTGCCCTGAATTTATATGCCAGAACAATGAATAAATGAAAGGTGGTTTTTTTTACTAGGGACCACCTCTCTGTCCATGAAAAGAGAATTCTGGAATCAGACCACTTTTGTTTTGCTTAAGAAGAAAAGGAGAAAACATCTCTTGGTAGCTCACCATCTAGTGAAAGACAATCTAACAGGAATTGACAAGTCTCCAAAGGGAAAGTTGTAGTTTTGGATCAGGGTTGAACAATCTGGAAGATCATCCTCAGGAAGAATTAGTTGAACTTTTTTAAATACAGCTTTGGCTTTTTATTTTACTTTCTTATGCCCGTAACATGAGGATGAGACACTTATTTTCAGGGCTGCAGTTCTGGTTCCCTTTTCCCCCTCTGTATAATATAAAGCAAAAGGTGGGAATGTTGGGTGTGTGACTTCTACTAGCCTTTGATACCATGGTTAAAATTCTGACTTTGTGTTTTAAATTTAAAAAACCACCTTTGACTCACAGCAAATGTGAGTCAAAATGGGGGCTGTATGGGTGAACAGTAGCTTGAGTTATAATTCAAGTCCAAGACCTGAATTAATACCCTAATGTGAACATAGATCAAGACATTCTCTGCTAGTGGAGATCCCAGCAAAATATGAAACACTGAGAAAGAATAATGCTTTTTCTTTCCTAAATTGTTGGACATTCTAGGATGTGCATTCCCTGTCTGCAAGGTCTTCCTTAGCCTCTTTAAGGGGAGAGTGCTGAAAATGGTGGGGAGGTGCAAAATCTTTTCTGCATTGTTGAGGAGGAATAAGATGAAGTATAAAATAGACGGGAAAACTGTTTTCCTCATTTAACGTTTTTGCCAGACATTTTCAGTTTGCAATTTGATTTTGTCACCATCCCTTAGGAAAGTGTTTTCTGGAGAAGCACATAAGGGATTCAAACTCCACAGGGATATTTAGGATTAAGCAATCAATTCTGACTGACTGGTATACTTAAGTCTGCTTCTGAGTTCACTTTTTTCTTCTTAGTATTATTTTAGTAAAGTTTTTAACAAATTCTTCACAGACAAGAAAGAACCTTTTCTTCCAGTTTCCTTCAACAAATTTTGCATGTGCCTGTGGTGGTTTAACATCAGCTGGAAGTTAAACTCCAAATAAGCAACACTCCTTCTCTCACCTTTTCTAGTAAAAGAGGGACAAAGGCAGAGACTATGGGTTGAGATAATTTACTGAAAGCAAGAAGCAATGGTATAAGAAATGCATAGTAACAGCAACAATATTAATAACAAAAGTATGCAAAAAGGGAAGGTGTTTTATCCACAAAAAGGTGTTCACCACCTTGACTTAGCTGGCATCTCAACAATGATGTGAGTGGTATGGAAAAGTGACCTAGCCATGTCCACATGGTGTTAAAATCCATCCCCTCTGTGCAACAGGACAGTGCCTTTCCCTGATTGTAACATCAACCACATCTTACAATCAGGTACCCACAACTGCTAGTTTAATTTCAGGGTACAAAGTCTCAGTGATGTGCTAATGTAAGTCACATTTGCTACAAGCCAATGTAGTAAATAAAAACTTAAACTGAACAATATAGGATGAAAAATGTAGGGTCATACTGACAACATCTTGATTGTAAATTAAAATAACAAAACAATTTTTTGCATTGGTGCCTTTATTCTAAGCCTTTTTTTTTTACTGCTCAGGTAACATTATCAAAGTATTTTGAAGAAAACTAAATAAAAGTTGCTTTCAAAGTATGAACAGAAATAAGCATCATGAATTAGTTTCTTTTATATTGCAAGAAATTTTAAAAATAGATTATTTTATGAATTCAACACTCAGTTGCAATAAATTGCTATTAATTTTTTGGGCAAAAATTTCAACTGAGACTTTTTATATGCACTAAAACCAAAAATATATGTTGACAGCAGGTGCTAATGTTAATGAATCTGTCAAATTCTTGGACACTTCTGTTCTTTCCCAGGGCTGAGTATGCTGTTTCTATGATTGATGTCATATTTGGTGCCCTAGTGACAGGAGGAAAGTATAGAAAACTAATGTCATAAACTTTAAAGATATATTCTGTATCTTAGGGGAATTGTCATTGGCTGTCAAAAATGATAATTTAGTTTTGACAAGTCGTTCATAATTTACTCTATGTAACAAATTGACAGGGAAAGATATATTTTATTTTATAATAATAATGTTGGGTTTGGATTACTTTTGTTTTTGTTGTTGTTTGTTTGCTTGTTTTTATAGAAATTATTACTTTTTATATCCAGATTTCAAAATATTCCAGGGGACATATCTGCTGATATCTTCCAAATTTTTTTACTACTAGATAATTTAGGCTAGAATGTATTTTTCAGAAGTTATATATGCTAACGTGTTCTTCAAAGCAGAGATAGAGCTAGATCAGGTTGCTAAGTAAGTTTTGAAACTCTTCAAGGATGGAGGTTCCACAGCTGCTCTGAACAGTCAGTTCTAATGCTTCAGCACAATCAGCATGACTTGGTTTATAATGTTCCTTCTTCAGCCATGAATAGGTTAAATTTTTTTCCTTACATTAGTCAACTTTTTAATTTTTTTTATTTCTGTGTATTTTCCAGATCAGATAGCTTACATGCTTTCTTATTGGGTCTCAGCCAGCCAAGATCATCCTGTGAGACACAGGCACAGTGCACAGAAAAATTAGTATTACCAAAGGTATTTGCATTTTAAATACAGAAATAGTAAGGTCTGCAGAATGCTAAGAGAAACAATAATATGGTACATGAACTCTGTCTTTTTGTTACAAACTTTGAAAAATATTCTATTTTTGAAACTTTTCTTTTACAATTTCCTGATAATCTTTAGAAGAGCTGAGGAGATCTAAAACTCCTTAATTGCCAGCTTGCATAGGAGAATAATAAATAGCACAATGGGAATAACACATAGTAAAGCACCATTTGCATAAGTTACTAGAGGAAAGAAATGACAATATTAAAGGACACCAGGAACTTAAAGGGATCATTATTGGTCCACTTCTTTGTTATTTTGGAAGCAGTTGATTTTCTTTTTTATTTCTTGGGGTTTTTTAGAATTGTAGAATCGTAGAATCATAGAATATGCTGAGTTAGAAGAGACCCATAAGGATCATCGAGTCCAACTCCTTGCCCTACGCAGGACACCGCAAAGATCACACCATGCCTGAGACAGTCTTCCAAACGCTTCTTGAACTCTGTCAGGCTTGGTGCTGTGACCACTTCCCTGGGGTTCCAGTGCCCAACCACCCATTTTTTCACCTGGGTGAAAAAAATTTCCAGATATCCAACTTAAACCTCCCCCGACTCAGCTTCATGCCTTTTCCTTGAGTCCTTTTACTGGTCACAACAGAGAAGAGATCAGTGTCTGCCCCTCCTCTTCCCCTCATGGGGAAGTTTAAGACAGCAGAGAGGTCTCCCCTCAGTTTCCTCCAGGCTTCCCTGCAAGGCCCTTCACCATCTCTGTAGCCCTCCTTTGGGCACTCTCTAATAGCTTACTGTCTTTTTTATAATGTGGCACTCAAAACTGCCTCCAGAACTCTGCCTCTGCCACCCCAGTGCAGAGCAAAGCAGAACATTCCCCTCCCTTGTCTGGGTGATGATGCTCTATCTGATGCACCCCAGGACATGATTGGCTCTCCTGGCTGCCAGGGCACTGCTGACTCATGTCCCAGGTGCAGAATCCAACACTTGCCTTGTTCAGTCTCATATGGTTGGCAATCGCCCATGTCTCTAATTTGTCAAGGTCTCTCTGCAGGGCGTCTCTGCCTTCAAGGGAGTTGACAGCTCCTCCAAAATTGCTGTTAGAACAAATTTAGTATTTCTTTGAGTCCTGTGTCCAAGCAATAATGAAAATATTGAAGAGAACAGGGCCAAGAATGGAACCCTGCAGAACCCCACCAGTGCCCATATGTCAGGTTGATGTTACCCCATTGTCGTGGTTTGACTTGAACTGACAGGCAGTTCTTCAGACCAATCGCGCTTCTCTCAATTCCACATATAAAAAACCCCGTGGAAGGCGGGATTTAAGAAGAAGCTTTTCCCCGTTCCGGCTTGGAGCAGGGACGGGAGAGGGGGAGGGGTGGGCCCCGTTGCCCGACCCGCGGGGCTGGGGACGGGTGCCCCTGCCCCCTGCCTCTCTGCCTCCTGCTCCTTCTCCTAACGCTGCAGCACGGACTCTAGATTGTGGAGAGGGAAATTATTTCCCTGAGCCGCGAGTGGCTATAGCTGGCCACAGGGCTGAGGCCATCCGACGCGGTATCCTGAGGAAGAGGGAGCCGGCGGAGCCTTCAGTGCAGCCAGCAGACTTCGCAACGAACAGAAGAAGACACCCTTTTCCTACATAGTGCACCTGGCAGCGCAGAAGGAGCAAGGGGAGGCTCTCTCTCCACCTTAGAGCCTGATAACACCCTACAACATGGCGGCTTTCAGAGCCAGAGAGAAAGAGAAAACGGGGTCACGTGAGGCGAAGCTACAAGGGCGGCGCTGCGTGGTCCCGCGCGGAGCTTAAAAATCTCCTTTCCTCGCCGTGGTATGAACTGTAATATTGCAAACTGTTTGTCTCTTTAATCCATGTTAAAGTACGTGGGGGGATGGACATTTTTTTTCTCGAGTAGCTTGTAAAAGGTTGAAGAATGCCGATGCCAGGCTATGTATATAAAGCAAAGAGAGGCTTTTTACAGCCTGGTGGCAGAGAAAAAGCCTTATGTTCAAGCCAAAAAAGAAAATGATTCATCCTTAAACGAGCAGTAACCCCATGTGAGGGCCTGTGTCTTACAGTTGAAAGAGCTGTGAGAGGGCTCATGGAAAAGAGATGTGTTGCACCTTAGCAGATACTGTTAATTCTAAGCAAACCTGCAAAATGGTGGCAGTTTGTAAAACCAGGCAAAGCAGGAGGGAAAACCCTTTTTTTTCCCTTTCCTAGAACTGTGATACTGATTGGGAGAGGGGAAAAGTGGGGGAGAGAAAGAGTTCTGAAAGTTTGTTCTGTTGTAGCCTTTTCCATCTAAGTCTGTTAATAAATCTCTCTATATTCTGTCAAGTAGTGTGCCTGCTTTGCTTTTTCTCCTAATGCTTATCTCACGCAAGAAACATCAGGGAAGTATGTATATAATTTGGCTTAAAAACCCACTACACTAAATTGGTGTTTCCGCCCGGGAACGAACCGAACCCGCTACACCCATTCACTATAACATTTTGTGCCCAACCTGTGAGCCAGTTGCTCACCTACCATGTAACATGGTTAATCATCTCTTTTGGTTTGTTTCAGGCATTAGTCTTTGACTTGACTCAGAGTAGACTCAAGTTCACTTTTGGGCTACTTAGTATCACAATTTGCAAATGAGTTGTGAATGCCTGAAATGTGAGTATTTGTATGTATATAAGAAAGTATATCCATCATTCTGTGCAATGACTGACGTAGTTACAAGGAGCATCATAATCCTACTAGCTGGAACAATTGGTTGTCATGGATTTCCTGCTGTGAAAGAGAGGCTTTGGATATCTTTTCAGCATTGTGCTATGCTGACATCTCAGACAGAACTTGACAATAATGTCACAAACATTTCTAGTACTCTGGTGAAAATACATGAGACTTCAGGAAGCCTAGGGGCCTTGCTACTGGTTTTATGTGAAAGGCACAGAGCTTTTTTCTTGCTTTCTTATTTCTTTACCAGAAGCTGTAGTGTCATTTTCTGTAATTAAGCTTTTACAGTATGTGATTTGAATATTCATAGTTATAAGCATTCCTCCCCTTCATAAAAATATCCTTTCTCCTCAAAAAAGAAAACATCTTAAGATATCACACTCTAAAGTTCTCAAACCTTATATACTAACAACTCCACTCTGGGGAAAAACAGTTATTGTTTTACTGTGGGGGTGCCATTACTGTGGGGATACCAGTCTAGGGGAAAAATTTCCATAATTATAAAGCTATTTTTTTTAAGAAAAAAAGGTGCTTCTTACTCTGTCATCTCTTGTTGTAATGATTATATTTATCAATGAAGTATTAAATACAGAAAAAGAATGGCAGGCAAAATTTTGGTCATATATATGAATAGGCCTGACATACTGCAAATCATAGAATCAAAACATTCTCCAGTGATTATTGCCACCTACAAGACACAGAGGAAGAACCAGGAGTGGACAGAGACATTCTCAATGTCAGCCTACTTTTCCTTACGTACATATAAATGTCCAAAGGAAAAGGGGCAAGACTGTGGTAAACAATGTCTTCAGGCCCAGAGCAGCTGGTAAGTTCAAGAGGGGGAGTGGGACTGAATCAGTGTACTTTTTCAGAAGCTTCTTGAAAGTTTAGTAGTTCATGCGATGACTCAAATGCAGAACAGCACCTTAAGGCAATGTCTAACCAATTGCAACTAGATCTAGCTTAGTTTGCTACTATCAAAGATGCTTGAGGTTTCAAGAACGTTACAGCTTTTACTGTTCCTGGAACATGATGAATGTTGGGGAAAAGTATGTTTTATCAAAATAGTTTAAAGGTGGATTTATGTGGCCAATATTACACAGGCACTATGACCAAGTTGGAAGTTAGGCTTAATTAAGGAAAAGAAGCAGAGTAATCATAAACATGCTGGCTAAACATGCATAGTAATTGTGATAACAAGAGACAGTAATTATTCAGACAATCACTGCAAGTCAGTGTGACAGTTTATGTTTAGGAGACACACACACATCATCTGTATCCATAGTAGTGAAATAAACATGCCCAGAAAATGAGGAACAAAATGGCCCATCATTAATAAGAAACCTCCTTAGATCTGAGATCACAGCGTAGAACAAATGGCCTGCTGGGAATGGTCACCCCAGTCACAACTTGAACTGGGATGGGAAAGACGCTTGGCATTGACTGAAACCCATTATTGGACCATTCTTGCAATTTAACAGTAGAGAGACCATTATTGCAATTTAACAGTAGAGAGACCTGTTTCTCAGCACCCAGGGTTCTGCTGCACCACTGTTCATGTTACTAATATTTTTGCAGCCACAAGCATTTTTTCAGATATTGTAACTGCTTTTTTTCCCACACCAGCTTAGCGGATGGTGTGTTACAAGCAAACAGTTCCCCACTGTCTCTGTTGATTTAAATTGCCCATTTGCATTGAATTTATTGAGTTTGAGGACATTCGGTATTGTAATACTTTTTGGACAGAGATCCAAATTCTCCATTCATATATTTCTATCTATTATCTCTTTTTCTTCCCCCTCCTCTTGAAACCAACAATGTCTCCAAAGGCACACGGGGTTATTTTGAATGCTTTCTGGTCAGTCTGTAGTCTCAAGGATGATGCTGGCCTTACACAAAAAAAAGTAACCAGTAAAACACGATACAATCCACTTAATTTTATTTAAAGTACCCAACTGAAGCATATGGAAAAGATGTGCCCAACTCAGGGGGAAGCACTCACTCAGAGAGACACAAAATGAGACAGACACAGGCACTGGGTGCTCTACTGGCCATGCCAGGGGGTCCTCTCAGGGTGGTGTCATCTGGGCAGCACTGCACAGTTGCAATACAGTTTGTGCAGCATGACTTAGCCTGCAAGAAGCCTTTGGTTTTGCCCTACCACATCTTCTGGGGCTCAAACCACACCCCTGCTGAAAGCCTCTGGGGTTGCCAAGCCATCTCCTCCTCAGAAACTGCCACTCTGGGACCCCAACATGGCCCAGAGGGACTTGGTGGGCTGGGCGCACCTGCATATTTCTTGACCGGTGCATTCAAAACATTTTTCTGCTGCTCTTTGCTGACTCATTGCAGTCTTGTCCAGTTTTTACTTATATACTCTGTAAGCTAGTAAGTAAGTAAGGATACTCTGTAAGCTGTAAGTAAGGATATATTGCTAGATTTTGGCCAAACCGGCACACTATCAAAATTTACCTCAGGCTGAATAACAGCACTAGGAGTCCCTATCTGCTAATGTCCACAAAACCCATTTGAGTTTCTTTACGGTTTAGAGAGAAATGGGTTATTTTTCTGCCCTTCTTAACTGTACATTAAAATCAGATTGGTATTATTGTAATACTGTGTGTTAGACTCTTACTATAAAAAAAAGCTTGTAAAAACAGCTTAGCCACAGGTGTCTATGTTCCAGGTGTCTATGCAGGATGAGGACAGCCCTCAAGAGCCTCTTCAGAAGTCATCTGCAGTTCACAACATTTGGTGAGTGATGCCTTAGAATACACAATATATTGAGAAATGACCTGAGAGTCATTCATTGCTTGTTATTCTGAGACACTGTCCTTCTGAAATCTATATTTAGAAAGTCCATATAATTGATTTTTCCTACTACCTTTTTCTACCTTTTCTCCTTTAGCTGTCTCAAAATTAAAGCTGAAAGATTCACATTTGTGCAAAGATTATGGACATTAGGAAATTGTACCCTATGCAACTGGATACTTAAAATGTGAATTTATAGTTTTAAATTCTCTCATATCAGGCTTCATTCCACAAGAGCAAAAGAAAATAGAGGAGAAAGGAGTCACACTATGACTTTCTCATGTTCAGCTTTATAGTTACAGTGAAAAGAAAGAAAAGGGAAGAGTCAATATATTTACTTTAAAACATATTTTTATTATTTTTGTTTCCTGTAGCAGCCGTACAAGATAAAAGCCACAGAAGACTCTGGCTGTAATTCTTATATATGGAAAGAAATAACTTCTCTCTGTGGATTAATTTATTTGAACGATAATATGTAGAAGTCCCATTTTCATGAAGTTGGCGTTTTTATATTTCCTGTGTATTTTAATGCTCAGCTCTTGTTCTGCATCACTAAAATAAATAAAAAACAAAGCTGAAAATTCAATTTGGAGTTTGTTTCACATTTTAAAACAAATGACTAAGTTTGTCCTTGCATTAGAATTAATTAAGCGTGTCTCTATTTTTGTGGATCATTTTCAGGGGAATGGTAATATCTAGACATTTCAAATGAAAACAGTTCATAACAAGATCAATAGCATGACTTTCTAATTAAGAAGTTCTTGCTTTTATTCAAGTACTCACTATAATCATTTTAACTCATTTACCAGCAGGGGGCTCATGATTAAAAATTTGGAGGGTTTGAAATGCAAAAGCAAACCGCTGTCTCCTTGTTGCAAAAACATATTGCTAAGTTGCCTGACATTTTAATACAGTAGAATATCAAAAGACATCCAGCAACACTGCTGGTACACCAAAGGCTGCTAAAATGAATTGCTAGATATCCCTCTAGGAGCCTCACTGATTACAGATATTTGATGATTTTTAGCTTAAATATAGACCTAACAGATTTAACATGTAACAGATAAAACAGCATGAGAGATACTACAAGCACCAGGCTGTTTATAGCCCATCACTGTAGGTATGCTACTCATATGCTGCTGATTCTCTAGAACCCACTGCCTAAGGTTTCACAGGGCATGGGCCATTTTCCAGTTGACTACAAAACCAGGAGGTGTTCAGCTACTGCAGGATAAAAAATTCTGGGATGATGGTAAAATTTGTATGACATTGTTACGGGAAAGAGCTGTTTCTCGATTTTTTAGTACAGATGGGTCTTTTCCATGGACTGTGAATGGAAAGCTTCCAAACTCTTTGGATCTGCCTTGATAAAACATAATTTAGTGCTGCTATGCTGGCAACCTAGTAATTAGCATCACACACAGAGTGAGCCTATTTGTCTCCCTGTGATAAATACAGTGTACACAAACAGAGGATACTCACATGAACATAAATATATGTTGACAGCCCTATAATAAAGATGAATTGCATTTAGCAAGTCCAGTAGCATGCTAAGTTTTTCTGACTGACTTACAAGCACTGATATATAAAGTAAAATGGTAAGAATTTGTGATTAAAATGAAAATGTAAGAAGATGTATGGAAGAAATTTAGGAAGCATAAAAATAGTTTTATTTCAAGTATTTATTAAGATGAAAGGGAAATACCAGTTCTTTTCAGTGTGTTCTAAATTTGTGACAGGTTATCATGTTCAAATCATGCCAATATTTGATTGTTTAGTTTGTGGACTGGATGAAGGATGAACTTAGACTCAGTCAAAATTGTCTTCTAGCAATTGTCTCTGTGTGTGTGAGGAGTGCAAAACACTTGTGGATATTAAAATATGATTATTTAAGTATGTTTTTGAATTTCTGAAATTTTCCAATGGCTATTTAATAAAAGTAAAGGTAATGGAAGAGTGAATTTAGAAACCACAATGTGTCATGAAAATATGTCATACACTACATAGTAGGGCGGCAGTCAGAAACCTCAAGCAAGATGTAGAATCCATCTTTATGGAATTAATCTGATTTTTTTCCTCTCACAATAGAGAAGAGGGAGAAGATTTCAGTTTTTCTGCCATAGCCAAAGTGCATTTCCAACAGCCTGCATTTTAAGGCAAACCATAGTCTTTGCTGTTTACACTGTTCTTCTCTACATTAAATATTTAAGTTTTCTTTAAAACATCAAGGAAAAGCTTAGGTCTGTATTTCAGTTTTCTAGATCTGTACCTATCTTCCAAACCTTACTACAATGTCTATTAAATATTTAGTAAAGGTAGAACAGAGTCCCTAGGAGAGACTGACAACACCCTTTCTCAAAGAACTTTATAGGATTGTAGAGTATTCTCTCTGTATGTCTTGGCTGTGATCCCTGAAGAAAAGCAAAGGAATTTTGTCATGGACTCTGGATGAGTCACTAGGTTATAGGGTAAGGAAACTGTCGGAGACTGTGCTATGGGATTGCAACTCCCCTATTGTGGGTTTGCCTCAGAGCTGGGGTGGCTTTTCTTACAAATCTTTCCTTATCAGAACATTCCAAAGTAGGAAAAAAATTCATCCCCATACATATCACTGCTTTAGGAAGAATTTCCATTAGAAGGGCATTTTTTTCCCCAAATAGTTATAGATTAAATGTACAGAAAATAATATCTGATCATTAAACAAACCTCCTGTATTTCATTTGTTTTTCTTGGTATGAAAAGCAAAAAATTGTTCTTGGCAAAATTCCTCCCAGACCAAAGGGCAGTATTGGATGGTTTTAACATTTTTTACATTACAAAATAAAAAAATAAAAAAATTCTATTTCTTCTGACAGTTATTTCAATAGGTAACTCTTAAGGTGAGTTAGAAAGAACAATAAGAATAATTAAAAAAAAAATCTAGGAACTTTGACATCCATTTTAATGCCATTATAAAATGAAATTAATATATTTCAAAATCTCTAAAAATGGAAGTATAATGAAAGTATGAAGTACTGAAGTTCCTGCTTGGACAACAGTCCAACAGTCCAGCTGTATGGGCTCTCACGATTCAGGTTTTTTTTTTCTCACAGGCAGAGTAGAAACTTAAATTCTTTAATCACCCAAGGATGACTTTTATGTGCAGCAATCCATGTCAACCTGTGGTGGAAATGGCATTCAGGAACTTCATATCACACAGAAAATTCAGAGTTCAGGGTTTCCACTAAGAAACAAATTTGAAAAGGAAAAAGAATGTAAGAATACTCTATAGTACTCACTGTCAAGGATAACGTTTTCCTTTCTTTTAAAATTCAGTTTCTTTGATACTTTTAGCTACTGTAATCACACTATGTCTCAGTAGTTTCTTTGCTAAGCCATAGAAATAAATGTCTTGAAGCTTCTCAACTGAATTTAGTCTTTTCAATTTTTTTGGTCCTGTTTTTCTTTGTACATTTGTGCTTCAACTTCTCAATAGCCATATTTAAGTGTATACACACAACTGACACTCTAAGTTAAAAAAAATCGGTTTCCACATGCTAAAAGCACAAATAAGATTATTTTCTATTCTTACTCACAGTAAGATTTTTTTTTATCAAAACCCAGCTATTTTCTATCACAGCCATAATGGAGGCTATCATTGAGTGCTGTCTTTAACAGTTCCTAGGTCTTTTCAGAATCATTATGTTCCACTGTTTTCTTCCTCAGATGTGCAGTTGGCTATATTAAAACCTACTTTGTGCAAAAATGTTTATTAAGTAGTCTATATTTCTATAAATAACTGCCTTATTTACTATTTTTTTTTTCATTTTCTTTACACCTTTCCTTCAAATACTTATATACATTGATCGTATCCTCTCAAGCCTTCACCTCTCCAGGCTGAAGAGTCTCAGTTACCTCAGCCTTTTCTCATCAAAGAGGTGCTCTAGTCTTCTTTTCTGAGACATTTCTTTAGCAGAAGCAAAGGTGTGCTGTTGGAATCTGCCATTTCTAGCTCAAGATCCTCTGTCATCCTGGTAGCCCTTTTCTAGACTCTTCCCAGTATGTCCATGCCCCATTCATACTGATGAGCTCCAAACTGGACAAAGAACTCAAGGTATGGCCCCTGCTGAATGGAGGAGAAGGATTACCTTCCTGGTCCTGCTGGCAACACCTCTTCTAAAGCAGACTAGGATACTTTTTTACCACGAGGGCAGATTTGTGGCTCATGTTCCACTGTCTACTGGGACACCCAGGTCATCTTCTGAAAAGCATACTTCCTGATGGCCATGAAGACAGACAGCGTCTAGTATCCAATGGTGCCTGGGGTTATTCCTCCCCAGGTGCAGGACCCTGCACTTGCCTTTCTTGAATTTCAAAATGTTGCTTTCTGTCCAGTCCTCCAGTCTGTTTAGATCCTACTCTGAAGGTCTGTACATCCCTGCTGGGGCTCAACCACTCCACCATTTTTTGTCATCATCAAACTTGTCAAGAAGGAATCTGCCCCTTCTTCCAAGTCATTGAAGAGTAAGCAAAACAATACTGGACCAGGACCAACCCTTGCAGGGCAGCACTAGCTACAATCCTCCAGCTAGACACAGGGCCACTGAGCACAACTTTCCAAGACCTGCCATTTTAACCAGGTCTCAATTCACCTCATCATCAACTCATCTAGCCTGTACTTCCTGAGCTTGCCTAGGAGGATAACATGGGAGACAGTGTCAAAAACCTTGCTGCAGTCCAGATAGACAGTATCCGTTGCTATCCCCTCATCCGTCTCTAGGGAGTTGTCCCATCACAGAACGCAATCAGGTTGGTTAAGCATGATTTCCCTCTGGTGAATCAGTGTTGACTTCCTGATGTCCTTCTAGTCTCCCACTCGCTTAGAGATGACTTCAGGGTAAGTTGTTTTATTGCCTTTCCAGGGACTGAGTAGACTGTAGCTTTTGAAGACTGGAGTGACATTTACTTTCTTCCAGTCCTCAGGCCACTCTCCAAATTGCCATGATCTTTCTAAGATGTTTGTCATTTTACTCTGACATCATGTACATGTCATACTCTACCTGTTTTATCAAACATATTACACTTACATACCTCTTTTTATGTGCCAAATCTGTTCTTTCAGTCCCCAAATTACATGTCTGCTTAATAGGACATTCTCCATCAAACCTTGTCCCATTCTGTAAATGAATATTGTACTAACTCTTTCAGTATTTTGTGTTGAAGTTAAGAATTTCAGTCTTCAAGGAAGGAAAATATGATATTCTACATTCTGCATATAACCTACACATCAATAAACCAGCACAGATTTGGGATTTTAAGTAGTGAATACTCAGAATAAACTATTTGTGAACAGTGTACAGCCTAGTAATTATTCATGTAAATTGAATAATAGGAAAGATTCATGATGAATTATTCAGCCAACACTCTTGGATGAGTGTGTGTGCAATCATTTATTAAAATCTTTATAGTACATTGAACAAGTAAAATGGTGTATTTACTTGGTCTAAAAGATGATAGCATGCTAGAAGTGTAAAATATTTCAAATGAATGAAATGAGAAAATGTATGAAAATAATCAGAAAGTGCTTTGAGACACAAAGAGAATGATGGAATGATAAGAATATGTGGATATACAAATTCAATTCTTATAAATAATATTTTATAATGTGGTTCAAGATTAATGAGTTAGTTGAGTTTGGTGAAGTGATATCAGCAAACAAGTCATGACATTTTTTATTTGAAGATTCAAATGTACCAAATATATAGCCTAGATACTTCAACTGAAGCTTGAGAAACAAGATATTTATCATTGTTTTCCTAAACACTGTGTCAAAGTATGAAAAGCAGAGTGTTTCTGGAAATTATGAAGTGTAGTGTGTTGCACAAGAAAAAATCTAATAAGTTCACATTCTCCTTAAAAAAAGCATAAGTGATGAATGCCTTGCTTGTTCTATTCCAAAACACCAAATGCGTGCTACCAGACAAAGAAGTTAAGTATATTTTTATCAGGGAGAATTTTTTATTTCTGTGCTGAATGAAAACAAACAAACCACCACCAGCAACACCCTCCCTTAATCCATGAACCAAATAATTGAAGCCACAAAGCATATCAGCCATTTCTTCAGGTAAGGGAATTTTGCCCACCTTCACCCTCACCCCCATCCCCACCTTCCCCATCCCCACCTTCTTCACTTTGAGTTGACAAGTTCAGAAAGAGTTGCTTTGTGCTCTGGAAGTCAGAAAACGTATGAGATGTGTAGGGAGTTAGATTATTCTGAGATACTATTAAATGAGCAGATTCAATTAATTTGAAAGAGACACTTCAGAGAGAGGCCGGAACTCTGTGCCAGGTGGGCAGAGCAGGACTTCAGATTCTTTTCCACTAGTTATCTGTATTTAACAGACTGCCTAAACAGATGTACGTTTCCTCTGGAGAAGATTAGTACAAAATAAAAAAAAAAGGAACCATTCTGGAACTGCGATTAAAAAGCACTTAAATTTACCAAGTGTCTATACAGTCTTGAAAAATTATAAAATTCCTGGGCATCACTCTGTTTAGCTGAAACTTTTCCAGATGTGCCTTGCTAATCAACTTCAGCCAAATTCCCTCTGGCTTACAGAAATTAAGGAGAAAAGCCAAAATTCTGAGATAAAACAAACCGTCTCAGCAGGGTAGCTGTGGAAGGTTTCTATTAACAGAAAAGCCAGTTTTTTCAATTTTGTTAGGGTAGTGTATGCAAGTTTTTAAAAAAATACCCCCACCTAAACTTATATATTTGTAGATTTATTTATTATATTTTCTATTCATCTATGTGAATATATTCATTTGTATATTCTGGCTAAGCAGATGTGTCAAGAATCCTTCTTCTTGCATTCTGGAGGTATTGTGTGCAAGTGTCCTGTTCTCATATTTTCACTAATTGTCTGCTTTAACTACTACAGGAGTCAACATATGGGTCTAGATTGGTTTTTGAACTAAACCAGTGTGTCTATTCTTATGTTCTGATATTCAGTATCTACTCCCAGCTCCATGATAGACCACTCTTTGGAGTTACTCTAGCACTAGTGCTCCACACGCCTCAGTTTCAGAGTGGTTTCCCAAGTGACTATTTTGCAGGCAACTTGGATTCACAGTTATGTCTTGAGGTGATTCAAACCCCAATAAAATGCCCTGATCTCAAGCATAAAACAAAAGTAAATTTGTTCCTGAAAGTAGCATATTTAAAAAAAAATGCAAAGGCATGAATAAAGAGATGCAAAAAATATGTTGTCAGCACTTATTTTTTCAGATATTTCCTAGAGTGGCTGTATTCCAGAATTCACACAGATGAGAAGATAAAGAAAGTGTAAGCAGGTAATGATTTTGAATTGTCTCATATTAATCCTTCCCATGCTTCAATAGAGTCCTTACTACTGATAAAATGGTGAATTTATTTTTGGTTTCTTTCTTCTGAGGGGCAAAACTCTTAAAAATGTGTTTCCTCGGTTTTTGTAAAATGCCTTGCTAATGTGCTTAGGTATAACTTCAGTTTTCAAGAATGCAATATTTTGACTGAAATAAGTTATAAAACACAAACTTTAGTTAGATATGTATTTTCTCTGCCTTAGGTTATAATTTGATTACTTTAATACTTGAGTTTTATCCTCATAATTACTATAATAACATGATGTGTAGGTTCTCCCAGCAAAGAGTTTGTCTGCAGGATGATATGGCTATGCGGTTTTCTCTGCATCATGAAGAGTGAAGTGAGGTACAGAAAAGCTAAATTGTTTGATTAATGGAGCAGAAAACATTTGTGTGAGAACAGGGAAATAAAGACATCATTTTGGTTTTCCTGCATCCTTCTATTAACCTTTGCATCAATCCAAATATTTAAAAAATATGAATCTACATTTTTGCAAATGTATTTTTGTAGTTCTAAGATTTTCTTTTTTTCCAGTTGAGAAGCAGATGTAAAAATCGCCAGAAGCTGCAAGAAAAGCATAAGTGTACCAGAAGACAAGTCTGAACTCCAGGCAAAGTTGCACACCTTATGGCCAGTATTTAAGTGCACGCTTAATCCAGACACAGTCAACACTTAGAAAGGCAGCTTGAGTCCTGTAGGCCAGAACAGTTCCAGCAGCTGTAGAAATATACGTACTTACACACACAGGGGAAATTAAAACTTACAGAAAGAGAGTGAACCCAGAGGAACAGGTATTGATTCTTCATAGAAATGTTTTATTATATAAGATGGTTCTAACTAAATTGTTTTATAAACCCATATTAAGGTGGCAGTAGTAGCTTAAATTGTTATGGCATATACCCAGAAGAGTAGCTATTCCACGGGTAACAGCACTGGGGGAAAGAAGGCCCAGCCAAATAACACCTGTCCCTTTATAAAAAACACTACCACTGTCAGCTGAAAGGCTGAAAACAGTTCTAAGAGCAGCCAGGAGCATTTTGATGTTTCTCACCATGTCACCTGACAAAACTGCAGAGGTAGTGTGTATTTGCCCCTGTGTGCAGGGGTGGCACCAGCTGATGCCGTAGCAAGCGGAGTTGGTTTGTCACAGGCAGATCACCTCCACTCCCTCACATTCTGACTTCTCCCCATGCACCAGAGGATGTAAATCTTACTTTATAACTATAATAAGATCTTGAACTGAGCTGAGAACCAGTTTCTTATCTAGACCAAAGCTCTGCTTATCCCAGCTAAGAGAGAGAAAATAAAGTGTTTTTTAAATCTAGTTAGTGCCAATACTTATTATTACTTTTCTTAGAAAATAAGAACTGACAGTGAAGTGTTTGAAACCCCTAGGGTAATAACTTTCTCAGACTTCAGAAATACCATGCAGTTGCTATAAATCAAAATGCCACGTGTTTTCATCTCCTTTCCTGTAGTTAAAAGTTTGCTTTGATGTTTAAAAGCACAAGTATACCCAAGAGTAGAGTAGCTGGAAAGTGTTCATATTTGACACTTCTGTAAAACAATGCAATTTATCTCTTTTTAATAACAGAAATTTAAAAAAAAAAAACCAAAACAAAAAACCCCTAACTGCTGTTTAAAATCTTACTTGTAAAACGTTTGCTATAATCAGTTCTTCCTTACAGACAGCAACAAACCATAAGTGAAAACTGGGAGCAGAACACAATCTTGTTTAGATGAAATGAAAACTGTTGGACAGTGCAAATTTTTTAAGAGTTTGACAAGCTGAGGAAAGGATACATTGTTTGAATTAAAGGACTAGGAAAGCATCTGGGAGGACTTGCACAAAACTACAGTGAAACACTGCTAAACAATTATGCCGTTCTATACAGCACACGTTAAATCAGATTGATTTGGTAGAGTCCTATTAAACTCCAGGATATGAGAGTGCTTCTTGGTTCTAGGCTCTGGTTGTGCCACACGTCCATATCCATGGGGCACCTTCCCCATCCTTCTGGTTGCTGTTATATATGGGAAAATTCATCCAGAGGAAGCTTGTATTTGTTAGAACATTTTCTGTTACTGTCCTTCCACATAATTTTCAGTTAAAGTGACTGGCTCAAGAGAGAGTAGCATTAGCACCAAACAATTTCTGTGTGTGATTGTGTGTGTGGGTGGACCTCACAGCCCTAATTCATAGAATGACTGAAAGGAATTAAAGAGCTAGACAAAAATGTATGGACTAAAATAAATAAGTCAATTTTGGGAAAAATCTTAAGGAATATTTCACTTGCTCTTGCTGGAATGGAGTTAATTTTCTTCAAAGCAGGACTTGCAGTGCTATATTTTTATTTGAGACCAAAACAGTGTTGGTAACTCATGGATATTTTAGCTATTGCTGAACTGTGCTTGCACAGCATCAAGGCTTTCCCTGTGTTTCACTCTATCTCCCCCAGCAATTATGCTGGAAGTAGGCAAGAAGCTGGGAGGGATCACAGGCAGGACAGCTGACCCCAGCTCACCAAGGATGTGTTCCAAACTGTGTAACACCATGCTGGGCAATAAAAGTGGGGAAGGAGTCTTCCCAAAGTAGCTGGTGATTGAATGTTGTCTGGCCAGCAGTCTGCTCATGAAATATAAGTAACTATAAGCTTGTCACCTTTTTTTTTCTCTCTCTTGTTCTTTTCCTTCCATTGCTTGACTACTTTTATTTTTCCCAGGAGATTTTCTTGGAAATTTGAAGTGAATGAGCAGCTGGTGGGTGCTTAGTAGTACTTATAGGGTAAATTTAGATAAGATATTAGGAAAAAAATCTTTTCTGTGAGGGTGGTGAGGTACTGGAACAAGTTTCCCAGAGAACTTGTAGTTGCCCCATCCCTTGAACACTGTAAGTGCTTAAAGCCAGCTTGGATCGAGTTTGCTATAATCTAGTGGAAGGTGTCCCTGCCCACGGCAGGAAGTTGGAAAAAGATGATCTTTAAGGGCCCTTCCAACCCAGACCATTCTATAGTTGTATGATTAGTAGCTGGACAGGGTCAGTCGTTCACTAATGTGTATGAACAATATACATTCATTTCTCCCCATACATATCCTTACTGATCTTTCGTACCTGCTGGTGTGGATGTGCACGTCATTCTCAGGCTGTGATTTTAAGTTTGAACTAAGTCTGGCTGTATTATTTCTGACTGAACTTCAAAGAAAAAGTACCATGCTGAAAATACAATGAAAGCAAAATTCAAAAATTACTTTATTTGAAAAAATAAAACATAAGGACTTTATCTATGTAATTTTGTACAATTAAAGTGAGATTCCACAAGATCATATGATGTCAAAGTTTAACCAAACTAATAAGAGTTGCTTATTTTTATTCCTTTCCCAGTTAATTATTTGCTAGTGTGACAAGAATTTGTTAACAAAATATATTGGTTTCCTCAAGTTCTTGTTGAACTCAAGTGACACTGGAGCTGGAACTAATTGGCAGTTTCAGCAGGGATGGATAGAATGAAAAGAAATAGAAAATGACAATTTTTCATCTCACCTCTAGAAACAGCCACTTGAGCTTTTGAGACTGCTAGCAGGACACTGAAAACATAATTATGTGGCTTGTACTACAACAGGTCTGTGGATAGAAAAAGATTTTTTTTTTCTGTCAAGTCTATCAGTATTGGATAAATACAACTTAAGAAATGGAACAAAAAAGGAAAAATAGCTCTAGAGTTTTGAAGAACTATTAAAACACAGTATTTGGGGGTTTGGAAGATTTAGTATTCTAGCATGAATTTTATTCTTAGGTCTGCTTAATTTTTCCCCAAACACATTCCAGTTGAGAACGAAAATTGTGTGAAGCTATAGTTTTGTAGATGTATCTTGTATTAAATCCTTCTGAAATATTTCAGTTTTTTCCCTGGGACAAAAATATGCTCCGAAGTCACCATGAACAGATAGATTTCTTAATAAACCTAACATTAAGGTCAGACTTAACCTTTCCTAATTATGAGACACAAAGAGGGGCATTGTTTGGACGGGATAGTTGCAATCAGATCAACCATCTGAACTGCATGAACGCTACAGTACACTAACTGTCCAGATATCATCCATGTCTACTGTATGGATTAAATGGATGAGTTCATTGCTTAGGAGCTCTTTTCCTTTTTCATGAAGCAGAGAGGACTTGTGACAAAACAGAAGTTAAGAAAAAAATTTCAACTCTGTTCGACAATGTAACATGGAAAATCTGACTGATAGTATTTTATCCAATTTGATAAAAACAACTGTTATTGCCACTTAAGTGATAAATCTCAATATCAGAGATTCCCATTTTGATTTTGGTGTTATCTGAAAGAGGAGCTGCCATTAACTGCTAGAGATCTCAATGAATTAGAGCCTCAACCAAATTCAAAGTCACAGGGTTTTCTAAAATTTAGCTTGTATCAACAACTCATTGCCTTTTAACTCATCATAGAAAATAATTTTCACTTCTTACTTGTAGAGGTACATTCAAGTTTTGTGCAATCCCACTTTGGAATCTCATCCTAACGCAACTTCTTTAAGAGATACCATGTCCTTCAGAAACAGGTACTTACAGCAGCACATGCACTACCTGATAAATCAATATCAGTGTGTTCCACAACAATGACAGACAACCCTCTACCATGATCACATTTTTACTGCTTTAAATACACACACACACACACAAAAAACACTTTATAATTGATACTTGGAAAATGTATAATAGTTTTTTGTTGTTTGCCATCACTAAAAATTATATTTTTCAAAACTGATGACCTTCTAACAAAAATTAAAATAATCTTGTCCCAAAAGGGGAAAAAATCAGAACACTGAATTAAGACAAATAATTTCTTGCTAAAACATCTAAACGCTAGTTTCAGTAATTTCTTTGCTTAAAAACACCTTAAGTTCTGTGCTATATGAACGATAGATTTTAGCACAAATACTTCGTTTGTAAGATGAAATTTACACTTGCCTTTAACTTGTAAATATTTCCTTGATTAAATATTGCATAGTCAATGACATTACAGATATGACTCATAAACTTCCTTAGTAAATCATACCAAAATATTAAAGCCTAAAGTTATGAACTGCATAAATCCAACATCTGTCATTTCCTTACTATTTAATTTACTCTATGCTACATACAGGACTTCCTAGAAGTAAACGGAACACAGCAATTATAAGATGAAGGGCTATGATTTTTAGTAATTACTAACTTTGTGTTGATTTGTGGGGAAGAGGCTGCAAAGAAATGTTCATGTGATTCAAATTTCTTAGATGTATCTGTTGCTGTGGGCCGTGGTAAAACTGCTGTACATATACCAAGGTTGGAGAAAATTCTTCCTGAGTAGCTGGTTGAGCAGATGCTGTGGCCACCTGGATCCAAACTCATCCGTACAGGCTTGTAGGGTTAAACAGATTATTTTTTGGAATTTAGCCATACTTTTGAGGCAGCAGTAGAACATGTATCTCAGCCAAGGATTCTTGTTACTCTGGAAGCACCTAGTTCTTTTTGTAGGCCTTCCAAGTCTCTTGTGTGTGAGCAGATGGACATGTTCTCCTCACCTATCCTGTTTTTCATGCAGAGCTGTGATTACTAATTCTGTAAAGAGACAGAAAAGGATTACATTTTTATGTAAGTCAATAGGTTCTCACATCTTGGTATAGTCTCTTAAGGACTTAGAAGGTAGAGCTAGGTGAACATTGCCTATATGGTATGAACAATTTCAGGCTTATCTCCCATCTTCCTGAAATATGTCCACAATCTCACTGGATGGAACTAGAGATGTGAATGTACTGCCTGCAATCAATTTATGTTCTATTTATGTTGATTACTTAATTCAGACCAAAAACTTAATCTAATTACCAATCATCTGGGTTATGCGGTACTCCGACTTCAATGATCCCTTTTCCTGCTTGAAAATAAGCAATGGATTTTTCTTCACGCGGCATAAAAACTGTACTTCTTTTCCAAAACTATTTCAGATAAAAGCGTCTTTCAGAGTAAAGGGTTTTATCATACCATATACAATTTTAATCTCCGATAAAGAAGAAATTCCTTTTTGGAAGGTACCTGGGCATTCGGGTGGGAATGTCCATGTACCTTCCAAAAAAGGAAGAATCAGGAAACTACAGGCTTGTTAGTCTTAGTGCTGGGCAAGAAAATGGAGTAGATCCTCCTGAAAACTGTGCTAAGACATGCAGAAAACAAGGAGGTGATTGATGACAGCCAACATGGCTTCACTGTGGGTAAATTGTGCCTGAAAAATTTGGTGGCCTCCTACAACGCGTTGCAGAGTTGGTGAATTAGGGAAGAGTGACTGATATAATCTTCTTGTCTGTGGCCCTGGGACAAGCAATATAAACATCTGGTATGTTTCTTTGCGCGTGTCTCTCTGGGACATGTTCTCAGCTTCACTACTCATTGAGCCTGCAACTAAGAAAGCTTTAGCCATGTCCTCAGCTTGGGCATAGAGCACAACTCCCCAGGACATGGGACTGGGTTCCTGCCTCTAGCCTGGAGAGGTCCTGGACTGAGTCACCAGGAGGAAGAGGTCACACTGTCTTACACCACTTAACACTTAATTTCATCCCAATACAGAATGAAATATATTTGGAGTTTCAAAGCAAAGACTGGTGAAGCTGGAAGACCCCTTTTTGTAATCTCTTGAATGAAGGATTTTTGACTTATGACTGCATGTTTATCTGACATATAGCAAAAAGAAAAGCCATCCATAGCATTGGCTTTTAGATGACTTCATAATATCATAATAAAACATACCTCCTTTTGATGATGTGTCCTTATGATTAGGCACACTTTTGATTAAAAAAACCATTGAAAATATATAAATTTAAAATATCATTCTGTGCAAAGGTTTACATTAATACAAGCAATATTTTAAGGGTAAAGGAAAAAGGTTTAGAATTTACATTGTAGAGGGGATTGTAGAGCTTATTCCTACAGTTTTTTAAATGCTGTGTTTTATGTAAAAAAATTACAGTAGGAAGTTAACAACCTGAACAAAGGCTTTCACTGGCATTTCTAGTTATTTCTCAAATAACGTATTGTTAATTTGTATTTTGATTGCATTTTCTGTACTTACCTCTTTCAGGTCAGAGGCTTTAAACTGCTAGGCATTTCCTCCCAATTAGAACAGAAAGCACTAATTAACGAGACATCCCTGTTTTAGACCTTTGTGACAATTTTCCTTCCTCCCCCAAGCCTTCTCATACAAATCTACCCTTGAAATTATATGTTTAACTGTAATTCCACACCTCCACAGGTCTTTGACTTTTCCATCTTGAGACACTGCAATGGTATTGTTGCAAGAACTGGCAAAGCTCCTCAAAGTACTGAGTAGATATGGAAAAATTTATGTTTGGTTTAGGCTTATTAATTTTTGGACCGATTCTATGCCATTTTATATATGATATTTCTAATGAAAAGAATGGAATGTCAGTGGGAGTTCTCTGAGTAGTTTAGCAAGTGATGGCTAAAAATGAAGAAAACATAAGGTACAGCAAATTGACAGTACTATAAAATGTGAAAAATTAGACCATCACAATACCATATATTATTCTCTCACTAAACTTCTTTATAGCATTCAATGGGGTAGGACAACATATTTCCCAATATTTGAAGGAGGCCGGGTGCAAACTCAAGTCACATGTGGCTCTCATTATTTTATAAATTATAATAGTTTTCCTTCAATAAACATGTCTAATTTCAAGGGGAAAAATAGGCTATATAATATAGACATAACTCCTTTTTTCCTTGCGTTTAAAGGTCTATTACGAGTCAGAGTAAAGACGATCACACTGTCTGGGATTTTTTCTGTAGAATCCTATTTGGACAAGCTTTAACTCATATTTCTTTATTGCTCAATTCACACGGAGTCCTCTTCTTCAAAGGCTGCATAAAAATTCGCTATCATCTTTGAAGATCCTTCAAAGCTTAGTGATGTCCAGATCTGTCCTTCATTCCTGTCCTTATTATCTTCTAGAGTATTGCCTGATATAGAACATTCTCATTAGTGCAGAAGTATAGTGAAATTAAATACGATTTTTCTTAACAAGTCTTTTAAATACTTGCCTAAAAGTGCTCCCATGCCAAGCACTGAAAGTATGTGTCTTGATCTTACAACACGTCTTATGTTTAAATGGAAATCCCTGTATTTGTTAGTCCTTTTCCTTGTGTGTTTTCACTGGGTGACACTGGGAAAAGTCTGGCTCCATCTTCTTTATTTGCCTTATCATGTGTTTATACACATTGATCAGTTCCCCTTGAGCCTTCTCTTCCCTGGGGAAAATGATCTCAGATGTCTATCCTTGTATGTCACATGTTCCAGTCCTATAATCATCTTCATGTCCCTTCACGAGACTTACTCCAATATGTCTGTGTCTCTTCTACTGGGGAGCTCAGAACCTGAATCAGCATTCTACGTGGGTGTCAGCAGGACTGAGAAGAGGGCAAGGATCGCCTTCCTTGCCCTGCTGAAAGTGCTGTCTGCCTAATGTCCCCTAGGTGCTATTGCCCTTCTTGGGCTGCAGAGGCACAGCATTGGCTCATCTTCAGTTTGTTGTTCACAGGGTTCCTCAGGTCCTTTTCTGAAACACTGCTTTGGTGCTTCAGCTGATTGTCCCCCAGCATGTACTGGTCCAGGGAGTTCTTTCTCCCTAGGTGCAGGACTTGGCATTTACCTTTGTTGGACTACATAAAGTTCCTGTTTGCCCATTGCACCAGCTAGTTGAGGTCCATTTGAGCAGCAGCACAACCATCTGGTTTATCAGATCCCCTTCCCAATTTTGTACAAGAACAGATAGACTGCATAGACCTGTCTTTGAAAAACAGTAGGTAGGTTACTGGTAAAAAATTAGGGACCACAACAACAAAGGAAACCTTATGGTTGGTGTTTACCACAGGCTGCCTGATCAAGGAGAGCCTGTTGATGAAGCATTTTTAATTCAACTATAGAACACATCATGCTGGCAGGCTCTGATCTTGCTGAGGGAATTCAATCAACCTGACATCTACTGTAAAAGGGGCACAGCAAGCTGTAAGGAGTCCAGATTTGGTGAGTGACAAGGATAATTTCTTAATCCAGGTGACAGCCTGATTAGGGAAGTGTTACTGACCTGTTGCATACCAACATGGACACACTGATTAGAAATTTCAATATCGGTGGCAGCCTGGACTGCAGTGTTCGTGCCCTCATGGAGTCCACTACCTTGAGAGATATAGGCAAGGTGAAGGCTAGAGTTAGGACTCTGAATTTTAGGAGAACAAACTTTCAGTTATTTTAGACATCCCCTGGGAAACTGCACTCAGAGGCAAGGAAGCTGAACAGAGCTGGTGCAGAAGCCCAGAAGATAAGAGGTAATGTGTATGTCTTGAACACCAATAGCCAGCTAACCATTGAGACAACGAAGGACTGTTGGTAAGAAGAGTATGTAGCAGGAGAAGGGGCCCATGTGGAGATACGGTAGAACTTTTCTGGGACAAATATCCTTGTTATGTCTCCTGGAGATAAGCACAACACAGTACAGTGCAACCATGGGAATGAGGTCAAGAAGAGTGCATGGACTGTCAACCAAAGGCTGACCAACTACAGGGGATCAAGACCACCAAAGACCCTGGTAGCCCTTCCACACATTTTCAGGAAGGTCTACAAGAACAAACTGTGCATGGTAAGTAATTTGTATTGAAAGTGAGAAATTCAGCTGTAGGGCAGGGAAACATCTATAAAAAGGTACCGACACAAAGCCTGGGTTGCATGTCCAAGGACCCTGAAAACCCCATCAGATGGATCAATGCTGAAGCCAGGACTGGTAATTTTTCTTTCTTCCTTTCTTTCTGTCTCCCACTCTTACTCTCACCTCATTCATCCTACCTTTTATTCTAAATCCATCACCATGTGTTTATGCTGTAACAGACTTACACAAGCGAGAAGCCATTATGCACCAACCCCAGTCTCCTGCACCCCACCAAAGGAACTGGGTTGGCTGAGAAAAATCTGCAGCAAAATCAAGGAAGTCAAGACTTAGAAGTGGGGAGAAAACATGTTTTGCCTATGCTGAGCCTGGAGAAGAGACATAATATGTATTTCCTTAAATGCTTATGTTTATTTTTTTTCCTGAATACCTACTTCTGTACTCAAAAGGTTGTGCTAAATGGAATAAAATAAATTTAAAAAAATATTTTTTTAGTCAAGACTGCTTTGCCTGTGAAATCTTCTCTTTGGTCTAGGCTGAGGTAGCAATATTGCCTGTGGCAGAGCATGGTGCTTGGCAATGCAATGGTAAGCAAAAATTCCCTCCTGCATGGGGGCTGGGGACCTTTCCCTGTGTAGCTCCTCATACTTTGTCATATTGTACACTGCAGTTAGCATTTAGGTGCTGGATTGCTGCTGTTCCATGCAAGGCAGGCATCTGAGGTCTGATGCTGCAGTGCCCTCCTGTCAAAGGAATAGTCCAGCACCCCACAGCAGGACTTCTCTCCTAAGTCTGTGCCAAGGACAGACACCTGCCTATGCTGTCCTGTCACTACTGCCATCACTGTCAAATATGGGAAAGAGGGAAGAATTGAGGAGAGATTTAGTGAGTGTATATTGTATTTATGTTCTTGGCAGGCAAGGGAAAAAGGGGAATCTCAAGCTTAGTGACACTGAGAATGGCATAGAAAGAGAGGGAAGATGCCTGAGGGAGAATGAATCTGCCATCACTGCAGCTTGACAGTCTCCCAGGGCAACTCTGAGGAAAAGAAAGAAAAAAAAATCAGCAGCTGATGGATTATGTCTGCTTAGCAACCAGCTACAGCACAGAGCAGGGTGCTATCCCAAAGGGCATGTGGTGTGGTAATAGCACAGTCACACATTTCATTTCCTGAACAAGACAGACCCTGTCAGGACTCCACACATGGCCACACGTGGTATTGTCTCTGATTGCTTGTCCTCGTCATGGTGAAAAAGAAGCCACACTACTCACAAAAATGACACTGCATACATTGTTTCCTCCCTGCAAAACATGCCTCCCACACTCCTAAAAGCAGTAAGGGCAGCTTTTATTACCAAATGTTATTTCACTTATGAAGCATTACCTGGAGGATTCTGCCACCCTTGCTCTTTTCCTGCATTTCCCATGAACCCAGCTCAACCTGGGCACACCCAAAAGAAATGTTAAACCATGAACTTTCTATGCTCTTCTCCTCAGTCTTCCTGACACAGGTCTGTTTTATCTGCTGAGACTCTCTGAGGCCTTGCAGAAATCTGGAGTATGCACCATTTCCAATCCAGCCCTATCAGAATTTGATAGAAACCATATTCAATCTATTACTCTGTGGACACAAAATCTGTGCTTTTATTCGACATTCAGGGTAAAAACAAGCATTGTTTATTTTCTCTCATAGGACACACTTACGGATCAGGCGATGTGATTGACAGGTGTACTTCTACAAAATCTCATCACAGCTCCTCTGGGGCACTAGGTATCTCTACTTTGCAACCATATAAGGAACAATTGTGCCAGCTGTGTAGCCTGTTGACCTTACAGAAACCCTGTCTGACTAGTTTTCTTCTGGCAGGGCAGCAGCACGGCCCAAAGAACACATAGCAGACTGGCCAGCATCTTCCCATATAAACCAGGCTACCAAGAGATAGAAAGGAAGCTTCATGTGTATAAATCCATCGCACACCAAACATAACTCCAATTCATATCACCTCTCCTTTCCCTCAGCTCACTCCTGCTTCTATTCAGATGTTCTGGTTGTTACACTTGAGTCCAGGACACTACCAACCCACAGCTTTGAACACAGTCATTAGGTTATTAGGGCAATTTTATTGTGAATTCTTGCTTGTTTTTTCCCCCAACTTCTACAATGGGTCCAACTCAGACCTTTTCAAACATGGCCGTGGACCTGGTCTTCTGATGAATGTGGTTTAGGAATGTGTACTATGCCATATGTTTCTAGATCCTAGAAAGAACTTCACAGATACATCTGGTGATAAGGTCTGGAAAGCATCTAGGGAAGCACAGAGACTGTCCTGCATGAGGGCATCCATCAGTAAAGGTTTGAAGTCCTTTCATTGAGAAACATAGGCTGACCCAATGCAACCCTCATCTGGTTGCCCTGCAGAGGGCTATCCACTTCACCCACATGCAAGAGTGGGCCAAGTAATAGAGGAGCTAGGAGGACCTGCAGGTCTTGACTGTTTAATCTACTTGAAGTAAACCTTCTCTTACAGTGGATTGTTTCCTGCAGCTCTACATGTTCCATTGCCTCCACAGTGCCTGTGGTTGAAAGGATTGTGAAGCAACACAGCATCTTTTTATATATTCAGTTAATTATTCTGTTCTGATAGTTTTCCTCTGCTTTTGTATCTGTTCTTCTTTCCTTTTAAATACATCTCTGAACAATAAAGTTTCATACAGTAAATTTCGTAATAGATTTATGTTTTCTACTAATGTTGTTGCCTGGTGACTAAAGGATATTTAAGTACCCATGTAGACAGCATGAGTACAGAGGAGAATGCAATATTGGGAAAGAATAACCAATATGACTAGAGTTTATGAAATCCTAAGTGTGATCTGACTATGACAAGGGAATGAATTCTTGCAAAAATTTCTTCCTGTGTAGAGAACGGAGAAGAAAAGAACAAAGATATAAGTGAAAAAAAGCAAAGAAATAGCAAAGACAGAAAGGACACCTGAAAACAAGACATGAAGCTGCATCTCCCAGGAAGACGGAGGAGCTGTGGCTGTCACTGTGCTGTGCAGCAAGACAGAGCAAATGGACAGAGAGACGGAGAAAAGAGGGTAGGGATAAGTACAGTTGATCAGCAAAGGAGACGGTGAGGAAAACCAGATCTATTTTTAGCTGCTGTTACGGTACAAAAAAAGCCACAGTGTTTGTTGCTCAAATAGAACCGGCCTCCAGGCAGACAGGCACAGATGGTCTCACACACTTCCCTGTCAGGAGGTCCTATGGGGTCAGGAAGGCGAGGTTGGGCACCAAGGCACTGGAGGTCCTGATTTGAGTCTGACTGCTCCTGCTGGACCAGATGACTGCTCTTTGTTCAAGCTGTATGAGGCACACAGGACAGGCATGGCACTGTGGCACTGAGCTCTGGTGTCAAGCCTGCCTGTGCATGTTCACTGCTGAGCAGCCAGCTGGCTGAATATCTCCTGTGAGATCCTGCAGGAGGGTGGCAAGGCCCAGCTGAAGGGAACATATGGCCCATAGTTGTTACCAAATGCCCACATCATCCAAGATTGCATCAAGCAAAGCATTATCTGCCAAGATGTGGCACTTGAATCTCCTCCAGGAGGCCTTTTTTTTAGAGGGTAACTTTGAACTACATGAATACCACAATCCCTACCAAGGGTTTTCAATATGTAGTGCCCAGTTCTCTCTTGGAGATTTGTGATAGTAAACCCTTTAATACTCAAGATTTTTTTAGATCAATTTGGTGCCTTGTTTTTCAAAGAAGTGGCTAAAAGAATTCATTCTTTCAAACCTGACTTGCACTATGTTGAGGTCTGATTTCAGGCTGTATTCTACATTTCTCTATCCCTCTCCCATAGTTTTCTGTTGTGTCCCTCTCTGGTGCAGCTACATATTAAAAAAAAAAAAATGCACACTGACACTGAAAAGTCTTCAGCTCCAATCAGGCCTTCTGGTATATGGTACATCTTTTGCCTAAAACAATTATTAGGGAAAGGATTTACTGGAGTGATTTCTTTCTCTAGAAAGAATCATGATGCATTATTCTTCCATACTGCACTTAAAGTCATTAACTTGCTGATTGTTTTGATATATCTAACCTGTTTGTAGTCAGAGAGAGAATCTAATAAATCGAATAAAGCTGCTGAGAAGATATATAGGTGATGCATCTTCCTTGAAAAGATTGAAGTGTTTTTCCATCATGACAGTATTTTGTGCGTTCTATTTAGTCATCTGCATATCCAAATTAATTATCTTCTTCTGTAATGCTGAAAGTAATTTAGTTTGAAGGTTCTTCCATCTTTTCAATTTCAGCTATTTATGCTCCATACTGCAATTTTATCTTCATTTTTTTGCTTACTGGTAATGGTGCTTCTGTAGAAAACTTTTTCCATATCAATATCTTGCAAGCATTCTCTAATAGGATTAATCTTACTGAGTACTGCAATTCAGAATTTGATTGACTAGGATGAAGGTAGTTAGAATAACTATCAAAGATGATAGTTTACTTTCTCAGTATTAGACACCCATTTCAGGTTGAGGCAAATCATCTATACCCTTTCACTGGCTCTAAAAAGACTTTCGAGTGGTCGACTGAGATTCGTGTATGTGATGTTCAGACATACAGGTAAGATGAATGACAGTATCTTTTGCACTGATCTTTACATTCATGAAAATCTTGTCTAGGATTTTTGTTGAGTACTCTGACTTAAAATTTTTCAGTCGTGGAATTTTGTTGCCTAGAATATGTTACAAGACCGACCAATCTTATGGCTTGCCCATATGAACAATTTTTATATGATGGCCTAAAATTGTTCCTATATTTCTTCTCATATACACTTTTTACTTATATTCTAGTGTCAATTCTGAATATTTTTAGATTTCTACTTAGGATCCAATGAGATAATTTTATATGACCCATTGCTTTCCTTTGCCTTAGTCTGCATTAAATGAACACCCCTACAAAACAACAAACAAAATTTCCCAACTAAAACAAGCAGAATTCTCCATCTTTCTCTGGGGGTTTTTAAAGGAAAAGTTTAAGTTGACAGGTATTATACATCCTCTTATACATTCAGAAGCCCATTTGAAATAGGACAAAAATGCTCAAAAGCATGTCCTTACACTGTAGAACTATCCTTCCTGTTCTTCTTTCATTTGCCTTGTATGGATCACTCTTAATAACTCTTTTGGTTTTTGATGCTTTGCTTTTTCAGAGTAGATATCCACTTTTTATATCAAGATTCTCCTTATACAGAATATTGCTCTGTTTCTCTGTATAACAACATGTAATTTTGTGTATACTGAAAACTGTTCTACTCTCTTTGCAATCTATTTCTCTTTTACAGGCTGCTTAAATGGCATAAAGCCATGGCCAAGCTAATTCAAAATAAATTATCTTAGCTATCAGAAGCACACATAACTCAGTAGCATAGCAGTCTGTTACAGGTTTGCCTGACTTCAGGTTAACTTTATCAACCTTTTACTTTATTGCACTGAGCAAACAGGCACTCTCTCAATGTCTTTTTTAACTAAAGACATGTTTTTGTCCTTGTATGAAACTGCCTTTGGAAAACCATTGGTTTCAAATGAGTTAAACAGCCCTTTGGGTTTTTTCCCACTTACTTTGCCCAATTTGTCATTAGAGAATGTGCTTTTAATTAATCCTGTTTTTTTCACCAGTATATATTAGATAAAGAGCCAGATCAGTAATATCTGCCGTGTCCTGCACAGATTTGATCTTTTTTTTTCCTAAACCATGTAAATCTCTGTATTTCTGATTTCAAATTTTAATGGATGAGTATTTATGCCATTATTGTCTAGGAAAGTCATTCCTGAAAACTATTTTTATCCTAATACCATGATTCAACTGTTTTACCAAAGATTTTCAGAAACTCTCTGAAATATATTCAGTTCTAAACATCCGAGTTGAACTGACCAAGAAATTGCAGTAGAAAATTATTTAATGGTGTCTGAGAATAAAGCATATTTTTCCATTATGTATTACAGATTATGATAATCAGCTGTAAGAAAGGTATAGAGAATCTAATTAGTTAGACAGTTCAGTAAAACTCATAAACCTGCTAATGCCCTTTAGGAGTCTTCCGTGGGCTTTCGTAAGTTCAGTATCAGGTAAAATCTTCAGAGACCAATTTAGAGAAAAAAGGAGGTGTCAAATTGTAAAGAATCCTTTCACCATGGATACCATGTAGTCACTGGAGCCCATGAGCCCTGAATAGCAGTGCTAACAGAATGGGTAAGAGCTGTCTCCATAGAGCCTCTGGGCACCTCCAGGGTCTATGGTAGAAATGGTTGAGGATCCCAAACTGGGTGCTCTGGAAAGGGGCTTTGTCAGGCTACTTTCACTGTTTCTGTTGAAGGCTTACATATTTCTAGTGGAAGGTGATTTTGAATTGTCAAAGCATAAGCCCTCTTACCAGGACTAAATATCCTTATGGTAGAATTAAGAAACCTGAAATCTTAGTATATATCTTATGTTTATTAAAATTGTTGCAGTATGAATTCTATTTTAAAAATTGCTGTGATTCTGAAGAAAACACAGCTTCCTAGAACAATGATTCCCTTCTTAGACATTTTATTTTGTTTGCAGTTCTCAGTTATAATTTTATGTAAAGTCTCTACTCTCTTTTTATTATCTCAATTCTCAGCCTGGGGATTGTATACACTTTATTAGGCAATATTATTTTGAAAACAATCTTTACCTTTCTTTAATAAAATTACTGTAAAGTTACTTCTCCCTGCTGCATATTAAAAAAAAAAAAAAAAAAAAGGAGGGGGGGAAGAAAAGAGACTTCTCCAGCATGGGTCCCCCATAGGATCCCAAGTCCTGACAGCAAACCTGCTCCAGTGTGAGGTCCTACTCCCACAGGTCCATGGGTCCTGCCAGGACCCTGTTCGAGCATGGGCTTCCCACCAGGTCACATCCTCCTTGAGGCATTCACCTGCTCTGGCACGGGGTCCTCCATGGCCTGCAGCTAGATCTCTGCTCCACCATGGAGCTCCATGGGCTGCAGGGGGACATCCTGCCTCACCATGGTCTGCACCAGGGGCTGCAGAGGAATCTCTGCTCTGGCAGACCACCTACTCCCCCTCCTTCTTTGCTGACCTCGGTGTCTGCAAGGCTGTTTCTTCCACATATTGTCATTCCTGTCTCTGACTAATTTTGCAGGCTTTCCCCCCCCTTTTTAAATAGGTTACCCCAGAGTCACTCCCACCATCACTGATGGGCTTGGTCTTGGCCAGCTGTGGGTCCATCTTGGCGCTAACTGGCATTGGCTCTATCAGACACTGGGGAAGCTTCTGGCTGCTTCTCACAGATACCACCCTAGTAGGCCCCCCTGCTGCAAAAACCTTGCCATGCAAAAGCAATAAAATTATAGAGCCCCTGTTAGATTAAAAATGCTATCCCTCCACATTATATAAGGTCTTGGAAAGGTCAGGTGTGGGCTTTAGAAACAACATGGTGAGTTCTTTCCAGATTATTTGTGCAGGAATGTGAGAACATCTAACTACCAATACTTTAAGTGTTCTTCCCCTAAATCTTTCATGGGAAAACTAGAAGCAAGGCTTGAGATAACCCAGGCTGTGACTTGATTATTTAGGAATGGATTTTCCAGTGTCAGTGTAATGGTTGGAATAGAGGATCTAAAAAAGTCTTTTCCAACCTAAATGATTCTATGATTAGGAATATGGTTTTGTCTGGGATAAAGTTAGTTTTCTTCATAGTAACTGATATTGGGCTATGGTTTAGATTTGTGATGAAAACAGTGTTGATAATGAAGAGGTTTTTTTATTGCTGAGCAGTGCTGACATAGTGTTAAGACCTTTTCTGCTTTCCCACTTCATCAGCAAGAAGGCTGGAGTTCTCAAGGATCTGGGACAGCACACAGATAGGACAGATGACCCCAGCATACTCAAGGGATATTCCATAGTCTATGGTATCATGCTCAGCAAATAAAGCTGGAGAAGACAGAGAAAGGGACAATGTTTGGAGCAATGACTGTCTTCCCAAGTCATTATTAAGGGTGATGGAGTCCTACTTTCCTGGAGATGGCTGAACACCTGCAAGCCTGTGGGAAGTTTTGAATTAATTCCTTGTTTTGATCCACTTGTGTGTGGCTTTTGTTTTACTTATTAAACTGTCTTTATCTCAACCCACACATTTTTGTAGTTTTACTCCTACATCTCTCCCACATCCCACTGGGGTAGCAGTGAGCAAGCAGTTGTGTGGTCCTTTGTTGCCAACTAGGGTTAAATCATGACAGAAGTAGTTGGAAGTGTTTTAATCATGTGATCTGTACCAAGCCTTTTTCTTCCTTTACTTAATGGGTGCAGATTTCCATATTTCACTTGTGCCTTATTTACCTATTAAGCATCCTCATAAGAAAATGTCAGCTGAGTGATAGATTCCTCCTGATCAAGTATGCATCTCATGGGAGAAAGAATATGTGGAAACAGCCAATATGCAGGTGGGTCAACTCACAGCAGAGATATAACTTGCTATATGACCAGGTCACCACAGAAGGAAAGGACAAGGGGATCAGGACCAAATTGCTGTGCCCTTCAGGTAAGCACACCTCCCAAGAATAACCTACCCGACCCCAATAATTTTAACCTCGTGTAGACATAGGCTAGGCTGGCCAATATCATGCCTGGCAATGAAATAACTACTATGTAAACAAGGAATGATGGGCTATCTGGGAAAGATGAATGTTTGGAGCAGGTAGTGGTGTTGTGGCTCCTATCCCATGGTCTCATTTATTTTTTGGTCCCCACGGAGCCATGGCAGTTTCTGTTTCCAGTGCTGGCAACTTACCTAGTATCTTTTCATGAAAAATATGACGGCATTCATTCTGTCTTGTACAAGGAAAGTTCCTTTTGTCAGGCACAATATTGTTGAAATAATGGTGCATTTGACTTAATAAATGGAGGGATAGGAGTTTCTGTTTCTGTATCAGTAAATTAAATAGTGAGTGAAAATCGTCCTGAGTATTGTAACAGCATAACATTAAATACTGTTAAATAGGGAATCTTATTACCCTCCCAAAAATTCTTTTGTGTGGGTTAGAGACCACTCCCAATAAGCATGATCCATCATTATGTTGTACAGAGTAAGGACATAAAAAGAGCACGATATTCAGCCTTGCAGGACTGAGCCTTGCTGGTAGCCACATGCCTTTCTAAGAACAGCTGCTGCTGGCTTCTGAGTTTCCAGGCTGCTTAGGAGAACATACTAGAAGCTAGTCTGGAATTTTCATGTTTCATGATGCCCTCAAGTATCTGCCAAATATTACTAAAGGTGCAATGGCTTGTAATTGGACAAAATATTTACTACAAGAACATTTTTATGTTTAAATTTTCCAAATCCCAACCAGTTTCTAGATTACAGCTTTAACTACAATACAATTTAAATCACAATATTAAAATAGCAATTAGGAGATTGGGAAGAAAAATAAAAGATGCTAATAAATCTTGGAAACAAATGCAGTTTCCAAGTTTTCTGATTTTCTTTGCACTGTCTCAATTTGCAGCCATTAAGCCACCCCACAACAGGTAAGAAATGAGAAATTCTCAGGGCTGTTGAACACCAGATATTTTTCCCAGTGGCTGAGAAAAGAAATTATGGCACAGTTCCTTTCTTTACTTAGGGTACTTTGGAAGAATTCACATTTGACACTAAATGAGCAACCTGGTCCAGTGGAAGATGTCCCTGCAAGAGGTTTGGAATTAGATGATCTTCAAAGTTCCTTTCCAATCCAAACCATTCTGTGATTCTAGGGTTTTATGATAATCACAAGCAAATAAAATACAAATTCTTAATATTATTTTTCCAGTACAGACATTTAAACTTTAGTGTCTATTCACTCCATCTAGCTCTACTCATTTCATAAACAGATTTTTAGAGTTAAAAATATCTATTTTCAACTGCGATATACTCATTGTTAATGAAACAAAGGAAAATTTTCTACTGGCAACCATGAAATAGCCATATTACTGTGTTGAAAAGCTTGTTTTTTCATTTGACTATGTCTTTTGAAACAATTCATGGTTCTAATACAGTAATGAAATTGTTTGGAAACTTCTAAATCTCTAGTATTAGCACTCAAAAGTAAACTCAAAGTTCTTTAATATTATTAGATCTCAAAACATTAATTAGCTGCTGAGCACCAAATAATTATGAAATTAAAGATTTAGCTAAGAGCTGAAATTAATGTAATAGCTGTACTGCGGTATTAGAAAATGTAAATACCCATGTGCAATGCTACTCATAAGAGAACTCGTTCATCTTCTTCTGAACCCAATGCTCTTTTCTGATACCAGCACTGTCCTTAGGAATAAGAATATAAATCTAAGAGAGCTGAAATCTCCACAGCAGAACAACCTGTGACACTAAGTTTAGGTCCTTTTGAAGTATCACTTGCTTTAAATATCTCTGTTACAAAGAACCTTTCACACACATCTAGCAATATAGAGAGTTTTTTTCAAGAGTAAGACTACAAATTGTGCTTAATCACCGTGAAGAAAAGTTTAGGAACACTGTGTATAACATCCGGTGGTTTGCCACAATGCTGACAGTTTCTAGAGTACTGTCTTTCACCCTGTCTCATAGCCATGAATCCGCATCGCACTGCAACATACGCGGGCTTAGCTGCTTGAACTCATGTTGAATTTCATCCAATTTGAACTTCACCGACATTTCAGCATTCATTCCCAGAGTATTGAAAATTCATCACTGTAAGCTGAAGAAGAAATGTCAAGAGGTACAATCAGTAGGAAGAGAGTTCATTTTAGTGTTGTAGCTGGAGCTACTCAATAAGTTTTTCTTCTGTCAATTAATTTATTTTAGAAACCTATTTGAATTTGAATAAATATTCTAGTACTTAAAACACTTAATGTTTTGAAGACACAGTTGGAATGTTAATGCATTCTCCCAGCAACTGTTGTGATAGGCTCCGTGCTACAATATTTCCTCACACAGACAAAAAAACAAGTATAGGAAATGATATTTTCATGTATGCAGAGTTGATCTAGTAATAGAAGGCCTGTCAAAAATTGGTAGCAGTTATGTTCCTTAGTCAGATAGCCCTGCTCAGATATTCCCTTATGAGTTCCTGCAGATGTGGTATAAAGTGATGCTACTTTGGTCTTGGCTACCTCTCACAAGATCTGAGTTTTTTCTGTTGGTAGCGTAAATGTCATGGTGTAGTCATTTGCAGGGTTGAAGAAGAAGCTTTGAAATGTGTGATGTACTGGCCCCATTTCATACAGTTATCCGTCTTTAGAAGGTCATGGGTAACTGTAGAAGGTGTAAGGTTGAGGTCAGAAAAGCACCCTGGAGGTATAGCTGGCTAGTGGTTAGCATTTTATATAGTCTGCAGCTCTCCAGTCATGGGTATAAAAGTTATTCAAAGCTCCCAGTAGCTTTGGCTCATTGCAGAAACACTATAGATGCCTTATTTTCAGTTATTATGTAGTGTTTTTTGGTTTTTTTTCTTTCTGGTTTTGTCTTCTTTTTGATTTCACTTTCAATTGTTTTCACTTGAAAGGTCTCAGTGGAAATAAGATATTGCCCATAAAATGCTACCTAGAAAAAACCCTCCATTGTTCACAACCCTGTAAAACTTCCAACAGTTAAGTAGGTTATTATGTCTCATTCTTCACAGAATCAGAGGATCTATTAGGTTGGAAAAGACCTTTGAAATCATTGACTCCAACCTATGGCCAAACACCACCTTTGTCAGCTAGACCACGGCACTAGTGCACATCCAATCTTTTCTTAAACATCTCCAGGGACAGTGACTCCATCACCTCCCTAGGCAGCCCATTCCAATGCCCAATCACCCTTTCTGTGATTAGAACTTCTTCCTAATATTCAACGTATACCTCCCCTGGCACAGGTTGAGACTGTGTCCTTGTTAATTTACTGTCTCAGAATTTGTACAAAACTTCTTGTGCTTCCTGAAGAGCTAGATAAAGAGATTCATACTCCTTAGACAAAAGTTTTAATTCTCTTTAGATTTAACTGAAAATTAATAGGTCTGTTCTCTATTTCATGCATTCTAATGGGAACTAAACTAGCTTTCTTCTTCACTCTTGGTCTTGGAGTATTTGATCACTGCTTAATGTGTGTACTTTAGCCCTTGGAGGGGTTATGCTGCCCATATCTGATTTGGAGGAAGGTGCTTGCAGGCCCCAGAAAGAGTTTACAGCCTTCATCTCCCAGAGAATCAGATTGTTATGAACAACCATCTTTGTAAAAATGAAACTGTTGGGTATTCAAGGGGCTCTTGAACTCTTTAAAGTTCTAAAATATTTTAAATAAATTTCTGGTGTTATTTTCTTTTCCTAGTGTGATCCACCTTACAATTGATACTGGAAACTACCAACATTACAAAGACATAGTTTGATGTTGCAAATAAAATGTGTCATCTCTTCTTTCTACCTGGCTAAATCTTCTAGACCAGGATGCAAGCAGTATTTCTGCTTGATTGTTCTATGATGCCTGGGGGAAGCAAATAGAGATAGATACATTACACATAAGAAAAAAAATATAATATTCACCTACATAGCTTATTATACCCAATGAAATTGTAATTACTTCTGAAAAGCATACTATAACTTTTGTCCTTAAAAACCCCCAAAATTAAGCTGCAGAAAAGTACAAATTATTAATTTGCATTATTCAAATGAAATATGGGAGTTAGTATTAAGGTATTTCTGTTAGTTATAATTGCATATGTTCTTTAATGTTTTAATATAATTGATTACTAGTAATAAAGTTGCTATTGGACAAGCACACAAATAGTAAGTGATAGTTAAGTCATACTAACATGTAGTTGTAGCATTTATGTCCAATGGGAACCAAGTTCAAGGCAGTATTGCACTACAGTACTGCAGAACAATAACAGTATTTGCTGATTGACAGCAGCCCTGTGAAGAAGGTCTTGGGGACACTGGTCGGTGAAAATTTGGACATGACCCAGCAATGTGAGTTTACAGCCCAGAAAGGCAATCGTATCTTGGGCTGCATTAAAAGTAGCACGACTTGCAGCAGGTCAAGGGACGTGATTCAACCCCATTCTTTGATTCTATTATTTTTTAGTAAAATTATTATTATTAATATTAATGTAATTTATATTATTAAATTTTGAAAAATATTTCATATAAGGTGTATAGTGTTTGCACCCCCATATACCTTAAGTGTTTTTGCTGATGAAATTATTTAGCAGATAAGTTTCTGCTACACAAATGCATTACAGAAAATGAATTATTGCAATTATTCAAATTATAGATGTGGTCACCTCTAACATCTAAAACAAATTTTTAGCAGGAGAAAGCATATGAGCTTGGAGAAGAACATTTTTTCATTCACTGTCTTATAAAGATCTCTCTGTCACTTCAACTAACTTTCTCTCTCTCTCTTTTTCTTTCTTTCTTTCTCTTTCTTTCTTTCCTTCCTTCCTTCCTTTCTTTCTTTTTCTTTCTTCCTTCCTTCCTTTCTTCCTTTCTTTCTTCCTTTCTTTCTTCCTTTCTTCCTTTCTTTCCTTTCTTTCCTCCTTTCTTTCTTCCTTTCTTCCTTTCTTCCTTTCTTTCCTTTCTTTTTCCTTCCTTCCTTCCTTCCTTCCTTCCTTCCTTCCTTCCTTCCTTCCTTCCTTCCTTCCTTCCTTCCTTCTAGACTTTGTTTGTGAAAGATACTCTAATCTAAGAATCTGGAATACAGTATCAAGTCTAACAGTTATGTCTAATCTGAACCATGTCAGAAGAAAATGTAAAGGTAGAACATGAAATATAGTGTGCATTAAAAACAAAAGACAATTGCTGCAAGTTCAATAGAAATGGAGAAATATAATCAGTCAGGCTTTTTGAAATATAATTTAACAAATTAGTATGGTTAATGTCCCACTAAAACTTTAATTTTTTATATCTTGCCCCCAAAATGACTATGATGAAATATGTTTTCAAATTTTTTTTCCTAGAGATCTTGTATGCCAGGTTCCAACTCATTGTAAATTAAATTTGTAAGCCATGGCACTTCTTAGGAAAATATTTTCACTGAATATAAAGAGCAAGAACTCATACTACTGCAATAATACCAGGTTCTTTCAGACAACTGCGTGCCCATTAATCGGCAAGATGTACTGTAATGTATTCTGTCTAAATTGTAAGCAAAACCCACATGTACACCCAAGAGAGTAAAGAAATAATGCATTTGTTAAAACTTCCTTTAGTGATTTCCTCAAAGATATCTAGCAAGAAAAGAAGATAGGATATCTTTGCTGTATCTCTGTCTGAAACAGGCTTCTGAAAATCACTGAAGAGTAGGTTGCACTGCCAATATGGAGACATAAATGTATGTAATCTTTAAAAATAAGGATCTTCACTTTTGAAAATCACCTGACTTTACAATTAAACCATGCCAAAATATGAAAAGAATGTGTAGTACAAATGCTAGAGAGCCAGAGCAATTAATAATATAATGCATATTATTCTATCCTGTGCTATACTATAAAGCTTGAAAACTCTGAAGATTAACTATTGGCTCAAATGGTTTCCTGCACCATAGTGAGCATCAGGGAATAATGAGACTTCTAAAGTTCTTGTGGTACATTTGAACGTAGGGGCTATTCTTCCTGAAATACATTGTTAGTGCTTTTGCAAAATGTTAAGTGAAAGGTTTAAGTGTTTACTTCAGAATCTGAAACTTAATTGCTTGATGAGTCCAAAGCAATCAATCTTACACTTAAAAATTCTTATTTGTAAAAGAAGTTTAAAGAGATCTGCTTCTTTCATTTATAGCTTTGAGGACAAATTTTTCTTCATGATTTTTGAAAACTAGTCTAAATAGATGGTACCCTTTTGCTCTCAAACTCCTTTCAAATTAATGATGACAAAAGGAGGAAGGGCAGTAGACCTAATAGAAAGTTACACAATTTAAATCTGTTAGGAATTCTTCAGCATCATTTTCATGTTGCCAGTTAGGGCCACATTCCCATCATGGCTGCCCATACAGGTGAGAAAAATAAAAGCTTTGATGATCATTACTTTAGCGTTAAATGCACAAATACCAAAATACTAGTTCACCAAAACTTTATGAACTCTACTTTTGCATAAAATTCTGTAGGCCATGTTAGGAAAGATGTCAAACACAGGCAACTTCTCTATTAAATCTTTTAATCTTACATATATGAATTTTGTTTTATATTTAATACATGTAAAGCATTATGCTAAGTAATAAAATCCCATTAATTATTCACCTTATTTTTTCTCCTCTCTGGCTAGGTAACTAAGGCTTAAGTTCAGTCACTTTATATGCTGCGAGGGATTGGAAGGATTGGATGCCTGAAAACACTTTGTGTGTAGGGGGGGAAGAAGAGGCAGAACCCCCCTTGCTCTGGTGAGGCGGTGCCCTGTCCCACACACCCCACACCCCTGGGCCCGTATCCCAGCTCTGCAGTGGCCACCAATTCCTGGCACAATGGTGGCAAAGCTCCACACCTGCCCCCGGAACCCCTAACCCAGCTCCTGAGTGGCCAAATGACCGGAAGTCCCACCTGGGGGAAGGGCCCAGGAAGGCCAAGGTGTATTTAAAGCTGGACACAAGGCAAACACATCTCTTGACCCTACATCCTCCTGAAATTTTTGTCAGCTGAACACTACTGGAACCATTAGTGGTAGCTATATTTGTTCTTTTCTATATCTTTTCTGTCTTTCTCTTTCTTCTTCAAATTCTTTCCTCTTGGAATTTTTGAGTAACTTAAAACAGACAGGCTTAGTGATTGCTAAGTTGAATGGGCAAAGTTAATGCTTTGGGAAGTGTTTTATGTTTATTGAATGCAGCTCTAAACATTTTGCCAAAGTTCTTTAATTTTCTAAAGTTTCCAGAAAAGTTTTTTTGGTTGTTTTGACCTCTTGAGAATATCTCGTCAGTATTTCTCCTGTGTGTCTAACTCAGAGTACATGAGCAACTGTAAGCCATTTTAAAAGTCTCGTTGAACAAGTTTTGGGGCCTTACATATACACTTTCACTCTTTTTCAAATTCAGGATGAATTATCTTTTTTTATCTAGCACATATACTTCACATCATATTGAGTCTAGGATGTTCATATTCTGTTCTGATATTCCCACAGATTACTGGACATTCAGGACTTTTGAGAATAATACTTCACTTTATGTTTGATTTCTTAGTAAAGCTTATGTTAATAATCAAGATAGAGATATTTCATTTTGCAAGCAGCTCTTTCATTTAACTTCCTTTTGTTTAAAGTAAGTAATTATAATTGATTTCTGAGAAGAATCACAAAATTAGGACAAAAATACAGACATAACACATTAAAATACTTCAGAATTTTTCATTCCATTATCCTTGTTTTAATTTGTTATGTTTTGGAATCATACACAGTTTTGAAAAACTGCTGTTAAAACTCCACTGGCTTTCCCAGCTTCTACATGCCTATTGTGCTTTTATTCAGTAGAGATGCAAACAACATTATTCAAAACAAAAGAAAATAACAGAAATAATATTCATCCCAAGGTTATTGACTTTGCTTTGAGCCATTCTGCGGTTCTTATTTTGTTTACTTTCCCATCATTAGTACTGTCTGTAGCCTGGCATATTAATGCAAGCACTGCTAAGTGGAGTCCATTAGCTTGGTTATCCATTTTAAAGGCATTTTGTTCATTGAAAAATTGTTTCTTGAATTGAAACAAATTAATTTAATCAGAAATCATCTGAAAGTTAGGCAATTTGACTTTTGAAAGGTTAGGCTTGACAGTAAGGTATGTCTTTTCTGCATTAGAAGCAGCTACAGAGCAACTTCAGCCTTAAAACTGAAAACATGCTGGTAAGCTAATTTTGATACTGCCTAATTAATTAATTACTACATTTAAAAAAGCACCAAACCTTTCTAGGGCTTCTTCTTTTATTACCAGCTGGAAAGTTCTTTAGAGGAAACTTTATTCTCTTTCAACAGAACCGAAGTGATGGTAATCAGTACAATAATGCCATAACTGAACTTGACCTTCTGTTTCCATGAGGTTTCAGGGAAAGAAAGGGACTTTTAGTTATCATTATATAGATATGAAGCCTTTTTTTTCAGAATGAAACAATTTAATATCCCAATTCAAAACTGTCTGTTTATTTTTGAGTCTTATTTCTCAGCAGGTTAAGTGAGCTGTAGTGAAATGAAATATAAAGCACAGCTTGCACAAAGCCTAGGTTTTTTCTGCAATATTTATCTATTGACATTTGCTGTCTTTCCCCATCTCTTTCCCTTCACAAAAGGTTTAAGTGCTTCTAAGTAGAAAGATGTTCAAGATATGTTAATTTCATAATATGTAACTCTTAGAAATGTCAAGAAACGCTCTGAATCAGTTTCATGTTAAATATTCATTAAAAAGAACTGAGTTTGCTTTTGTCCCACTTAGGAGCACTAAAGCATAAAAAGGTAGATAGAAGGAGGCAGGGGACATATTTAAATCTCCTAGTAAACATAAATATGCTTATGAAATGCACCTTATGAATGAATTTAGGTAAAAAGCCTTGGAACAGTTTACAGTTTTCCAAAGCCCTTTCAAAAAAATCTAAATTTCTTAAGCTGTTAATGAAAGACTTTCCACAACACAGTATGGACCATGATAATCTCTTTGTTATTGAATGCACTGTCTGATATAAATATTTACTTAAAACGCCAGTACACTGAAACAGGCAATTTCTTCCTTATCCTCCAGAAACATTACATGACATTTTAATTAGGGAGATATACAGATGGATGCGAGGAAAAAATTATATTTGATACTACTAAATTTAATTTAACACCACATAATTACCCTCCACATCAAACAAGAACGGGCTATTAATTTTGATAAGAAGACATTTATAATAGAATTCCTTCCCAAGAAAATAAAACACCATGAAAATCCTCAAGTGAGCTGTATAAACTACATAGAAATTAATGTAAAACTGTAATAAAATTGAAATTATCATAAATCTGTTACAAAATACATGCATCATTGATATAGTATAAAAAATTAAAATAACTATGAAAACGGCTTTAGCAACCAAGTATATGTGAACTTACGTACCTTAAAACAAGGGCTCAGGGCATCTGAAGGACACAGAGGTAGATACATAATGTAGATGGACTAGATCATCACTGGTGGTATAGATTTTACTTCTCTTCACTGACTGGATAGGAATTCTAAATGCTTGATTTATGAAGGCAAAACTGACCACCCATGTTAATTGAATGAAATTTAGATGAAACAAATGCACCTCATCAGGAGATCTGAGTACCTTGCTAGGTTAAGATATATAAGACAAAACAACAAAACAGGTCCACTTAAGAACATGCTGTTGTATAAGCCCCCCATAAACCAAATTAAAGATAAAACCCAACCTCCAAACTCAAAACCAATCCCACATGCACAAAAAGAAAGGAAAAAAGAAAGAAAGAGAAACAAAACCCATCACTACCTCTCCACAAACAAAAAAAAATTAGAAAAAATTGTTTAAATGTTTTGCCTTTTACTTGCATGTCATGCAGACAAAGGTGAGTGACCACCCATTTATCTTAACTCAAGTACTTTCATCTAATATTGTTGAACACAAAGAGATTGTGGGCATAACTTAGGACAATTGTGAAAACACCAAAAAAATAGTTGTTTATATCACTAGCCCTCCAAAAGATGCATAATATATCCTACCAACTTGTACATTTTAATATGTGCCTTAGTGGCTCATTACATCATAACAGGAATGCTGTAAGAGTAAGAAAGCTTACCACCAGGAGATATTAATATTTTCCTCCGTGTATTTTATTACACAAAATTTAATTTTTATTTCTTGATGCTTCAAGAAAGGCAAAGCTCTGAATTTTTAAGCTGAATTGTAAAGAGCAAATTGATTTTTCTCTTTTCTTTTGAAGCAGAATTTTATGATGGCGCTGTGTAAACACCGTCTCAACAGAGGGTTCTTGACAAGAGTGACAAGATTTTACAGGCTCTTGTAGGTAAGGGTTTAACAGTCAACACACTGCCAGTTTGTAAAATTGTCCAGTATAACTCACATTTTTGTTGCACTTAGGAATTTCTTGGTTCTTTAGATGAGACACAGGAGAAATGGAAAACAAATTTTTGAAAATTAGCTGAAACTGATTAATGAATGAAAAGTGAGTCAAAATATAGAAAGTTTACAAGACACTAGTATCTAATTTTTAAGGAATTCAATGACTAAAAAGATAACTTAGGAAATATTGTAAAATTATTAATACTATGAGGTAATTTTGCAAGCTGGAGTCAGAAAGTAATTTTCAATCTTTCATTATCCAAAAGCCCAGCTACAAGCATATTTGGGATTCCCTATGCAGAATTTTTTGCTTGCTTTGCTTTGAATTGAGGGTGGTATGGCACAGAATGAGATTCCTGAGAGTGCTCACTACGTTCCCCCATGAGGAATTATCTTATTCTGACTTATACATTGTTCCACCAAATTAATGTCAGGTTATACCAGAGAAGTTACAGGTGACAGAACTTCCAGTGATTTTGGATCTGGATTCTTTCAACATCCGGATACCCTAACATGAAGGAAAACCTAGCTAAGAAAACAGGCAAACAATATTTATGAATGCCCTAGTTAAATTTCCTCTCAATTTTATGAGGAAACCTGAAATATCCTTTAGTTCCAGGAGAGTCTATGGCATTTAAGCAATCCAAGCATCTGGAAGGCACTTTCATTTTTCAAATAAAACTCCAAACCAATATTTATTTACATAAGGGACAGCAGTGCACTTCCTAGCTTCCTGACAACAGCATTAGGTTGATTTTATTATTGTAGCAAGGGGGATGGCTACAGAATCACTTCTAATATTTCTCCTTATCACATATGAAGAATCTCAAAGCTGAACACTGATGAATGCAAACATTTAATTCCTATTCAAGATGCTCATGCAAAGATGCATTGAGGAGGAAGTACTTCTCTTTAGAACATCTTTGAAGTCTTTCTCTTTGGGATTATGAGTTCACAGGACAGCCAAAAATTTACGTCAAACACAGAGGTAGGGAAGTAGAATAATGTCTTCCAGTCTTATTGATTTGGTCAATGAATTGCAGTGAATTGCACACAGAATTTATCATCCAGTTGAGACGTCAGGGCAAGGAAGAGAAGTTACAAACATGAAGTGTTCTCCCTTTTTATTGATACATATGGTTTTAAACATCAAATCTGTCCAGGAACAAGTGTCAGTATATGCACTGTATGAGGTATTTGGGTACCAATGGCACTTTCCACCTCAAGTATCTGAGGTGGTATCTGAGTTTTGGTCAGTTTTACTGAATTATTAATGGACTTATCTTGGTCAATTGAGGTGGCTAGGAACTATCAAAATCAAATTTCCTACTCTCAGATGAGTGACTGTAACTGGAACAGCAGGTACTGGAGATTTTTCCTGTATTTAATCACCAAAATAACATTCAGAAAGCCTGATAACTAATTCTGTGGAATTTGTCAAACTTGCTTAAAACAAAACAGGAAAACACAGGCCAAGAGTTTCATATTTTCACAGTGCAACTCAATTTTTTATAATAACTCCAATTATTTGAAAATTAATTCAATACAGTAAAAATATGGATCAGATCACGTATAAAAATTACAGTGCAAACATAAGTCTGTGACCATTTGTATGTAGCAGTTAGTATTAAATATTTTTTATTAAACCATTTGTCAAAATCCACTGAGCTCATAAAAAGTCCATCACACAACACTGTTGGAGGAATTTGATTGTCAATAAATGTAAAATTGCAGCTAGAATTTTCAGGTATTTGAAAGCAATTCACATGATTTTTCCATAAATAGTGTGTTTCTCTCTCCCTGTGGATAATAATATTTATTTGATTATATAATGGTTAATTATGTATTTGAGAGAATAGACAATACTTATTAAAACAAAACAAAAAAAACCCAAACAACCCAAACCCCAGCAACACCCAACAACACAAGCCTACTTCCTAAAGTAAATTTATTTCTATTGCTCATGTTCTCATTACATTTAGCAAATATCCTGGTTTATTCACCTGAAAGTCCTACATTTTTTCTTCACTAAAAGCCCCCCAAAATGAATGAACCAACCAAAAAAAGAAGCCCCATAAACCCCCAGATACAACAGCTTCTGACCACCAAAAAAAGCATACATATGGATTTTAAATCCTGCACATTATTCTTCAGAGCAGATTGTCTCTGAACTGTGTACTATACTGTTTGTTCATATAGTCGTCAAAACGACAGGACTTTTGTAAGAAATTATCAGTTATCTTAGCAACTTTAAGATTAAATCTGCGCCATGTTGATTTCTGACCAGATTTATACGCTGATGCAAAAGTGAGAATGAAGTTTATAGTTTTAATCTGTTTGTCCATATATATATATAAAGTTATTATCAAATATCTCCATATTCTGAAAAATTAACATGCCACTAAGGCCCACAGCCTTAACATCCTCTAATAAATTCCTATTCCAGCTGGATGAGAAATACTTGGATAAACTTTCCAAGTCCTGACTGGGGGCTGAATTTAAAGAGATACAGGAGTATTGCTGTGATGAAAATAGTATAGCATTCTTCTCTTCACCCAAAATGAGCAATTTTCCACATTTCAATTCTCTCAATTTCTGCTTCATCTGTGGCTCTAATAATTGCAGAAAACTTTCAAAGTAACTCAAAATCTATTTGAAATTAAAAAAAAAAAGCTACAGATTTCCTAATTGAGGATGGATTAAGTCTCCTTGATTTGATGTGAACAATTGCTTGTAATTTGAGTCTCTGTTTAGCCATGTAATTAATGGTAATCCAAATTGACTATAAATTAGAAGATTGAAATTAATTAACAACCTGAACTTTATTGCCTTTTTTTTCCCTTATCTTTTCCATTTCCTTGGGTTTTGTTCCTTCTCTCTCTTTTTTTTTTAAGTAAGTTGTAAAAGCTTATGTCCAAAAGGATTATGTTTCTGCATTGAATCTTTTATGTGACAAAAAATTAGAATTGCAGAATCATCTCTCATTAGCTAATGTGAAATTCTGTGGAACAGAAGCATACACTATAAGTGAAATTTTGATTTCTAATAGAAGTATCATGGTGCAGATTGGACTTTTGATATGAGATGCAAAAATACAACTGTACATCACTGGTAGCAAAGTTTTCAATTACATAGTGTAATAATTCAGAAATTTCGTACTTTTTTTCATATCAAATAAATCACTGTGCTAATCTCAAGTATATCAGTATATACATACTCATTTAATATCCATCTAAACCTTCCTCAAGAACATTGCAAAGAAAAGACATTTGGAGAAATATTTTTTTTTAATTCCACATTTTGTCTATTTTGACTCTGGCAAGAAAAGGTGAGGAGGGGAAGGGAATGATTGTTAAATTTTTGTACCAAGTTTGATCCAAACAGGTGAGAAATTAGAAGCTAAAAACATAGTTTATAATGGAAATGTTAAAGGCATCTTAGCCCAATCATCATGGTTCTAGTCAGTGCTGCTGCAACACAGGATATATTTCAGTAAATTGAATTGCTATGTAGGCAGGCTCCTATAACCATGACAGAAGGTACAGTAATGAGCTAATTTCAACAGCTTGTTATGCAATGAATTAGTAATCCATTATTTATAAAACTTATAATTAAGTCACTTCTAAAAAAAGAATAGATAATCATTAATTTTCATCAAGTAATTTGCTATTGCCTAGCTTAGGATGAAAATATAGTCGAGATAAAAGACAAAATTTTTCTCACCTTCCATCATTAAAACAACCTTTCATATGAGAGCAAATGATAAAGACATAATAGTCCAGATTCTGTCAGTGGGTAGCTCATGGCACAAGTAAGTATAGGCATTCCATTTTGGCAACATTTGTGGGAAACTGTTCAACCTAGCACTGAAACAACAGGGCCAATGCAGAAATTCTTCATAGAGAAACTTATAAACTTCCATGCATGGCTACCTGCTCATAGACATGCTTATTTTTGTAGGACTATATTTAAATAAGAAAGAAAATTCCTTAATCCTTTTAAATTGTGTTAAAAACATAGGAAATTATATAAATAGCTCATTCAGAAAGTTAAAAATTAATGCTGTTTAGATGAATTGCTGTCTTTCTTGATAGATAAGTATACACTTACATATTTTTTATATAAAATGACAGGTACAGACCTGGTCTCCTGCCTCTTACTGTACCTACATTCCAGTGAGCTAGGTTGTGATTTTTTCAGCACTTCTCAGAAGATATGGCATTGATAGATGAACAGAAAATTTGCCATTTTGAGTTGACCTCATTCTTCTGAAATAAGTCTGCTTTAAGAACAGGTAGATGACTGTCCAAATTAGTCACTGTCAGAATAAAATAAGCTCTGAAAATTTTGACTTTAAGCTCCAAGATGTACATAAGTTACATCTTTTAAAGCCAAGGAATTCCAAAATTAATATTTTTTAGTTTTTAAAACTCTCAGAAAACAGTGTAGTATGTCTGTAAGCTTTGAATACTTACATGCTTTTATTTCTTCTTTAAAGAAGATTTCTTTTTTATTTCTTTTTAATCTTTCTTTTTCTTTTGCTTTAAAGAAAATACCGAAAAGTTTGTAAATAGACAGAGACCTGACTAAATAGACCCTTCTGAGCAAACACGCAAGAATTTGTTGTAGGAATAGAAAATCTGGAACTTTCCTTGAATCATTAAGTACAAACCTTTCGATATTATAGAGAGCCAAATTGTATGTTGATTATAAATCACTATTTTTCATGGAAAGAACCACTTACAAATGAATTCGAGATTTTTTAGTTTAGACATATAGAAGAGCAAACACTGAATCATCCACATCCCACATGACTTACTTTAAAAGGCAAATATGGCAACATTTTCATGTCCAACCTAATGAGTAATAAAATATTTCTAGCAAACTAAAAATGGCTAAATGAAGAAACTCATAGACTATTACAATTTTTTAGATTCTAAAAAGTGAGAAATTTAGCTTCATATATATCCAGACACGAAAACCAAGTTTGAATCTGACTTTTTCAAGAAGTGGCCTAGACTCCTGGGCACAGATAGATATGGAATACAACAACATTTTGGGTTGCCCCAGAACAGATACCTTGAAGTGTTCTTCTGACACCTGTTTCCTAGGATGACATTAACCACTCGTGTTTCAACTGTTGAATCCTACCCTGTTCCTTGGTGAAAATTTAGTCCTCAAATGGATACATATTTAAAAAAAAAAGTTTGTTATGCTTGTGCAAAAAGAACATGTAAGTTATTTTATTTAAGTAATGAATTTTGAAACACATTCTAAATATTAATTGAATTTTTATTTTTTTATTAATCCAGAAGTAGAATATTTGTCTTCTAAAATGTCAGAAAAAAGGGCCTCAAAACAGAAATAAATTATTAGAAAAATTCCCAGTGTCTTTTCCAGTGTATTTTCCTGTCATTCCCAGAAGTGAAATTGAAGAATATATTCTTTATGTGAAGTCCAGGAAGACCTGCATCCTCATAAGACTGCAACATAAATGTCCCATCAGCAGAAGACCCTGTGCTGACAATAGGAGGATGGAAACAACATCACAGTGTATCATCTACACCAGTCCTTTCCCAGTTTTCAGGAACACTTCAAACGCAATGCTGTCTCAACCAAGGTAAAACAGGCAACTTGACTAAAACCCACGGAAGAAGTAAGATTCTCATCAAAGGACCACTCTATGACAAATAATGACATATAAATAACATGTGTGTCATCACCGAAGAAGAATCCCAGAGACATGCTGTGGACTCAGTCCTGGTGTCAACCTCTGTGATACAATTGAGACACAATTAATCCCAGTCAGACCACCACAAACTTGAGTGTTTGATTATATGGTCTATATGGAAAATCTATATTGACTAGCTCAGATATAAATGTACCTAAAATTAGGTGACATGAATCCTGCTGTGTTTTATTCAAGGCAAAGCACAGTGACTGCAGGAGAGCATGAAATCGTTTGGGCTCCCTTCGTCTTTGCTTGTCCACTGAGATCCTGCCTGGTGAAGCCTGTTCCAGCATTTCCTCATCTCAGATAACCCACCTGTAATTTCTTGCTTTCAATCCCAGAATTTACTACCTCTACACCTCAATTTTGTACTTGTGATACTGCTAACTAGGTCTTTTACCACCTCAGTCTTAAATAATATTATGGATATGGTCAACAAGATAGCGTTGGCCTTGCAAGACTGCTCCTGAAAAGGCATCAATACTCCCCTTCACTATCTGGGGACCATGTGTCTCTCACATAGCTCCCCTTTCAGTGTTAGTGAAATCCAGCCACCTCACAGCATTGTATCCTGTTTCCTCCTGGTGATCTTGCATGTTTTAGGGTGGGGTGACTCAGGTGTTCAGCTTAAAAGCACATCTGACTCCTCTTTGAATTCAGGTAAGGTGAATCAGTCCCGCAGTTGTAAGCCTCTCAGAAGATCCTGTCTGTTTCCTTTTCATGTTCTCAGATGGTGCTCTGTAGCCTTCTCATTACCTTCTATAACTCGTCCAACCACTCAGCTCTTCACAGACAGCACAGATCCTGCAGGATGAAAAGCCATCTCTCCTGGCATTAAAGAGAGGCCCCAGGCACATCCTGAAGCCTGGGACTTCCAGGGCTGCATCCACCATCTGGGTCGAAGCATCTGGTCCCACAGGGAGAGTTCTTCCAACACCTGCTGGTTATTTGTTGTGTCCAGCAGTTTTTTTCCTGTGGTACTCAGTGGGTTCTCATGATCTGTTCAGTTAGCTAAATCTTATCCCAGTGCCTAGTCATCTGCCTTCTCACTTTAATATTATTAAGCTGAAGGTATGTCAGATTCATGCTCTTCTCAATAAAACATTAATTAATGGCCTCAGCAATTTAAATTCATCTGCTAGTTCTTCCAGCAAAACAGTTCATGTGGTAATAATGTGAATATATCCTCATGGGTCCTGTTATGGGCTTTTCTTTCATTGCAATTTAATTTTACCTCAGCTTTTAATTTACATTCAATGTCTTTTTTATTATTATTATTATATCATCAGCCTGTATACATACAAAAAGAAAATATAAAATCTATTTAAAACCTGGAATGATCTGAGAAGCCAGTTTCTGAAGAATTGTATTCAGGGGAGCTGAAGTCAATGATAAAAAATAATAACTTTGTAGTCTCTAAACCCTTGTAGTTAATTTAGTGAAGTTTTGTTTAATCACAGAGACTGGAACATATAATTGGAATACATAAAGTTAATTTTATTTAAAAAGAAATAACTTTTCTTGGTCTTTACATTGTAATTGGTATTGCTTTTAGCCAACAAAAATGATAAATGCCTATATTGCACCCATGGTCAGTGACATTGGATATATGGAATATACATGTGTATATATTTATAAATCAATGAGAATACTTCACTCTGACTGTTCCTGCTAGCTGAATGCTGGTGGCTGACATCAGATGAAGGAAAAGCATAAGAACAAAGGAACTGTATTCATGATCAAAAAATTATCGTGACACAGTAAAAAATTAATGTCTTTCTGAAGAGTCAATTATATTACAGCACTGAGCCAAACAGCCTTAAATCTAGTATTGTTACCAAATTCATCTTGGATACAGTAAATCAATTCAATATCCTGCTTTTATTATATTACATTTTACTGTTGGTTGGCATATATTTTTTACAAAAGCTTCCTGCAAAAATCATCGTTAGTTTTGATTTAAGGCCGCTAAGCTAAATGACTCACTGACAGAGACTACCACAAATAGTGTAAAACCAGGGCCATTATTAATTTGTTTTCCCATTTTCACAGTCACATCTATCTATCCTTTGTCCTAAACTACTTAGATATTTTCACTTCTGTTCTAAAGGAAAAAAAAAATATTCACCTGGAGCCTTTGGCTTTTGCTACACAATGTAGTATCAAATTTTATATCATCAGTCCTCATTATTCTGAATAGATTACAGAAACCTGGTTGGTGAGTACATCAGAGTTTTATTAGCAGAGATGGCTCCAGGTGTGCCTCCTATTGAGAAAAACAGAGAAGAGAACAGTAGGAGTAAGATGGCTGTGGTATTAATCCAAATTCATTAAATCTTTCATGCAAATTTGGACTGCTTATCAAGTTTACCTGGATCATTACATTTTGCTGTGTACTAATGCTTTGGTGCAAAGGGAATACGATGTCTACCCATTTCCCTGGGCTGAGAATTACTGTTCCATGAATTATGAAACTTCTAAAAATATTTTTTTTCTATTTCTACTGTTCTCTAATGTAAAGGTGTCACACTAGATGTGGGTATGGGCTTGGAAAAGAAACATATGTTGAGAAATACAAGTTCCTGAAAAGCACTGATGACATGGAAAAATTTGGCTGCTTTAACATGTAATTAGTATCTCTTGAATAGGCCTCGTAGATCAAAATATTACTCCTACCTTCCTACTACATTACTGAATAGTCTGCAAATTGAATCAATTGGTATCTATTAGTCTGGTGGGTTTACCCTGGCTGGATGCCAGGTGCCCACCCAAGCCACTCTATCACACCCCTCCTCATCTGGACAGAGGAGAAGAAAGGGTCAAGGAAAGTACAGGGAGAGATTGCTCAGCAACTACTGCCACAGGCAAAACAGACTCTACTTGGGGAAATTAAATTATTACTAATAAAAATCAGAGTAGGATCATGAGAAAATAAAATCCAAGTCTTAAAGCACATCTCCCACTGCCCTTCATTCCAGGCTCAACTTCAATTCTCAGTTTTCTTCCTCCTCTCACCAGTGGCTCAGGGAGATGACGAACAGGGGCTATGGTCAGTTCATCACATGTTGTCTCTGCTGCTCCTTTCTCCTCAGGGGGAGGACTCCTCACACTCTTCTCCTGTTCTACTTTTGCTCAGACCTTTGACAGTGGTCCTTTAAGTGATCTGAATCACCCATTCATCACAATGTGCTACCCATACTTATCCTGAGAACAAGAGTATGTGAATAGAGAACTGGACATTTTATATTTTCTTTTCTTTCTTTTTAATGGAAGCTATTATATTTGTGTTCAGTTTGTAATATGTGACTGAGACCTTTGAACTTTTTATGCAATAAATATTTTTTATGGACTCTAAAATCAGTAAATAAGTGCATATGATGTGGAAGTTCATTTGTCCTGCAAATAAAGTACAAGCAAGCATAGCTTACATGTGTAGAGTGTTCCCAGTGGCATGATGTTATGCCCAAGGCATCATACACATTGAGGAATGATTGATTTTCTTCTGCTTCATTTTGTCCAATGAAAAAACAGTCAATATAATAAAAATGAAAGATAAATGGATAAAATAAATAAACCAGGAATGAGAAAAGCTAGAAATCTTAAAAGTCAGATCAATGTTTAAGCTGATAGTGTTTATGGAAGCTTTCTCAATAGTATTTATGATTATAAGGGGTCTTAAAAGGTGGATGCTTTTTCCGTATCTGTAAAATGTCTATATTATTTATATAGTAATTCTACAGACAAGTCAACATCAGTACATTCCTGCAATGTATGACTCCCAAACACCAAACAAATCTGTACACAATTTATGAAGATGGGTAATCAGTCATGTCAATAACATTTTATTTAGCAACATATACCAATAAAGAAAACTGTATTATATCTGATCTATTTTGCCCATTTAAATGTCCTTGGACATTTGAGACAATATTAGAAGAAAATCCTGTCATGTTTAGTCTCATGAGCCTATAAAAGTGAAATCAGATGTCAGCACAAAAGCTTGTAAGTTAACACCATCAAGGTCTAATAAAATGTAGGAAGAACAGTCTATCAGTATCAAATTATTTGTACTGATATTTATAATATCTGATCTTGTTCTCTAGAGATCTTAAATAATATCATTAAGGAAGGAGGAAAAACTGACTTTGTTTCAAAACCTGGTTTAGTGGTTGCAAGTCAAAAGGAAAGACCCACCTATTTAATTAAAGTGATTGAAAATATTTTGAAACAGCAAACTGATTCTCTTATGCCCTACGACATGTATATATACATATATGTATCTTTACACACAGCAAAAGGAGGATTTTTATTAGAAAAACCCATAACACTATTCCCTATAATAATATATGCTCTTTAGCAAAGTATTCAAGTAAGATAAAGCTTTTTTTCACGAGCACACTTCTATCTACACTGTCTCCTGGAAAGCTGTAGTATTTTGTTGTTGTTTTTTTTTTTTTTAATATCATCCTTCCCATAGGACGGATGTACAAAGCTTACGCTTCTTTTCAGGGCCTGTAACGGATTGCCCTGAACTGAGAGAAATAGACTTGCCATAATCTACAGCAACAGGATAATGAATCAACAAGACCCTCCAGCTGTAACATATAATGACAAGAAACTAAAAATAATCTAGACTGCAGAAGGCTTATCTCACAGTTGCCCAGGTAATGAAACAATATTTTGTTTTAAATATTACTTTTTTTCCATCTTGCGGGATCATGGAAACTGCTGAATGGCAGTATAAGAGAGGAAGCTTGAGAGGCCTATGCTAAAATAGATCTGTTGTCTAACAAACTTTCAGCTGATGATACTTTAGTTTGCAACCAAAATTGATCTGTAAGTGGGAGGTACTGCTCTTCTAGTCTTTGCAGTCCCTGTAATTTCTACCTTGGAGAGATTTTAATTATCCTAAAGTGAATAGGTGACAGGAGGGTGTCTGCTCTGTGCTTCTTTCTTCTATACCTCTCTGTTACGTACAGCATTTAGACAATTCTGTAACATCTGGAAATGTAGAACGGTTCAGATAAAGCCTGAAGTGTGTGTTGAATTTCGTCTTCTTTCATCTCATATTTTCAAAAATTCACATTGATTCTGCTCATAATAACTTGAAATTTACTTTTACCACTACATTCCATTTTTTCTCTCAGACCTTTGTGCATAAGGATCCATTCTTCCATCTTTGTCAGTATTTTAATAGGTGTCTGCCAGGGAAAAATAACCTAGCTGGATTATAACGATTCTTTTCCTATTTGTATGTATCTTGGCATTTTCCTTTAAAATACAGGGAAGAAACTCTTCAATAATATCCCCAACAACAAAACGAAGAGCAGTGAATCAATATTAATAAAATTATACATATTACTAAATTGTAGCCTCATTTTTTCAAATAAAAATGTGAAACTAACTGCATAAATAATCTCTTTGAATTCAGTACAGAAATGACAGGTCACAAAGAAGTGTTTCAAACATTAATGGATGGGTGTAATCAAAAGTGGCAATTACACTAAATTTAACAGATTTGTCAACAGAAGTTGTGATTACTTTATAAATAATCATAATAATTATAAAATCTACAGAAAATATTCCTCATTTAAGTCAAAACATGTTGGACAAATGCCAGGATTAATAGCAAAAAAATCCCCAACCTGTCATCTATTCTATTGCATTAGATTAAAATGAATTAATTAACTGAGAAGTTGTAAAGAATGTTCAATAATTCATTGAAATGTAAAATTTAATTGGGAAAGTATGTAAGACAACAAAGTATCCAGAGAATATGGACTTTTTTTCAATCTTATATTCATCTACCAATTTTCTGGTTAAGTTGCAATGTTTTCCAATTCTTGATTGCTGTTTGTGGGTCCAAAACTACAAAATGAAATTGCTTGTTAAGACTAAGAATGACACATATTAGATGTTCAAGGGATGCATGTTTCCAAACAACATCTTTATTGTTTTGCACTTTTTATGGTTTCTAATTTTTTGCACATAAGCTCCAAAATTTTGGATGTCGACCTAAATAGAACTGAGCTCCTAAGTATTCTGATTATCAATTCTGATTTGATTACCAATCAAACTTAGTAGCAAAAATTAAAATATGGTTGATGAACATAATTTTTCATATGTATATGAGTTAGGAAAAAAAATTCTCTTAATTAATTTTAGTTGAATTCACTGAATCCATAAATTCCACCTTAGATGTCAGATTTTTTCTCTGAAATGGCAGAGAGCATACTTAAAAATACATCTGTATGACTCACTTCCTATATAATGATAAGAATTTCCAGACAAAGTAGAAGTTTTTGGAAAAATCATCTTATTAAAGTTATAAGAAAAATCTTTTCAATCCTTTCTTCCTCCTTTTCCCCATTTTACTTCTCTGGTAGTAAATTTTCAGATTTCCACACTTGAAAAAAAACCCCAGTAATAAATTTATAGCAGTTGGAAAATCCTCAGACAGTCACATGCTTGTAACCTCTGAAATGAGAGACAACAGCCAGGAACTGGAACAGGATACATCACATTTCAGAACATAAACAGAACATCACATAAGCAGAACAAAATCTGTATCCAAAATTGGAAATTAATAGCAGATTTACATTACTGTAATTATTTTGGTCTTATTTTTAAATTATTTTTTTTCCTGTACACCTATTCACTGAAATTGGTAAACAGCAGAAGTTACTGAGACTAAGTTATCAAAAGTTTCTTTAGTTCTTTAAAACTAGGAAATAATTTAAAAGAGACAATATGTCATAGTGATAGCAATTCTGCCTTTCACAGTTAATATTGTGCATACAGAAATGAGACGTCCTTTCTTTCTGGGAGGAAAAAATTCGTTCTTTATTGTTGGTTTATTTTAAATACTATTGAATTTATACATGAAAACAGATAAACTTCTGTAGCGTTATGTATAATGAGTAATTGTGGAGATGTTGAGAATATGGAGGAAGAATTAGGTATTGAAACTGTAGGAAGGTTATTTGTCATCCTAACGTGAAGTCAGTTGTGGAACACAGGGAATACAGAAAAAGTATCTCACTGGCTATTAGATGAAGGTTGGTGCAACTTGCTGATGCTTTAAAGGATAATTTTTTCTATAAAGAACAATGAGGAATTTTGGATAACACTCTTTACCCACTTAGTCATTTTAGACAAGTATTGAATAATGTTAAATTCATGTGGTAACTATAGACCAAAAATAGAATAAGTATAGAGTGATTGAGTATTCTGTTGATTTTAAATTTGTAAACTTGACAATCAGATCCCTCAGGAAAATAGCCACAAGCTGCTGAAATTGCTTTAAATGTTATCTTTCCATCACTATTTAGTTTGAAAGGGAAAAAACCCTCCTGGGCTAAGCAGATATGCACTATCAGTATATCAGTAAATATATATGATTTTTAGTACAAAATCACAGGGAAGAAAAGAAGGGGAGAAAAGTATGTGTCTTTCACAGTAGGAAGATAATTCAACTTCTGAATTTTTCAGAAGGAAGTTAAAGAGGGAAAAAAGTATGGAATACACCAAGTGGAAAGTTTCCAGAGCAAAATGTGCACAAGTACATTCTCTTGGACTGGTCAGTCTTTCCCAAGGTACAGGGTGAGTCTTTTTGAGCCCTGTGAAATTATTCTGCCTCCACTACTGTACCCTGAAAAGCTTTTACTCAAGAACTCAGTGGATGTTGGTTTTTTAACATAGTGTTAATTTATATGTTGTACTGACCTTTGAGTTTGTGTTTTCTGATTGAAAGCATGATCTGAAATCAGCTGAAATAGTAATATTCATTTAATGATGCTTGTTTTTGAAAGCTTGGACCCTGTCTTAATCTGTTTGACTGCTAGGAAGTAGGTGCAAGGTTTCTGAGTCTGGTCTTGCTTCAGTTTATGGTGTCTCTGAACTGTTAACCCCTCTCATAAATAATTTGACAGCCTTCTGCCTATGAGCACCTCTAAATCCATTGGAAGGTGCAGTATGGACTTCTGCAAGTGATAAATGAAATGCCAGAAATCTTAACTTTTGGGGAAAATGATGTATTATTTTTATTTTAGAACATGGGAATAGCATCCTCAAAAACCTGTGAGGGTGTAACTTTTGTTACTGTTTGATCATTTCAGAATATTTTGAAAATGTAAATGTAAATGAAGCTATGGCAAACTTCATTGGTTCTGTACTTTCAAGGTTATTATAATAAATATATTTTCAAATATGCAAGTTCAGGGGATATTCGAGTGCATAAGGAAATATTTACATTGATTTAAACCCTAAATTACTAGATGACCACAGACTATGATATATTGAGGAAAAAAATGGTAAATAAGATGGAATGTTACTGAAAAATCACAGAAGTGTCTAAGTAAAATACAACAATAACAATAAAAAAAGCTCAAGATTTTTCAAATGTTTCTATTTATTTTTATTTTTTGAATGCTTGAGGTTTTCAATATTTGCCTTTATCATTTTCATAGTACCATATTTTTGCCATTCAAGACATTCCTTGCAAAACAAAATGTTTTAAAGGAAACCTGTGAAACAAATGAACTGATCAACTGTAAAATGTTTCTTACAGTCCTGTAATGGAAATTCCTTTTTCCAAGAATCCTCCTTCCCAAGACAGATTCATCCTTTCCTTTCTGAAAAAGTTTACACATAATTTTGTTTGTAGTCTTCAATTTTTTTTTGCCCAACTTTTTGTCTTTCTCACAAACATATTTTAGACCTCATTCTTTTAACTACTTCCGACAAATGCAAACTAGCAACAGTACAACATTGCACTAGTCAATTCAGTTATATTCCAGGCTGCATTTATTCAGATCTGCTGTCACTTATCTCTCCAACCTCTCCAGAAAGAGATGTTTATGCTGAAGGGAAAAAAAAAAAGAGGTAAAAAAGAAAAGAATAGAAAGCAAGCATAGCTAGTATTGTAATAAAACATAGACAGTTTGTTTCTATAAATATTATATAACTTACAGTATAATTTCAATGTGGTTTTAAAGAAATCTAATGTCAAAATCGTGAACATCATAGCAAATACCTTACTGCAAGAAGAAAGAAGCAATATATAGTAAATCTTGTAGCTTCTTTTCATCTTTCTGGCAGTCTTTTTTATAACAAATCTCTTTTCTTTTCCATTTCCATTCATTACAACTCCATTTGTGAAGGTCTGCTCATGTGTTTAATTGGTTTGAGTAATCCATGGAACATCCATGGAGTCAGTTAGTCTCTGATTTTCTTTTAGGAGTTGGATTTTTTCCCCTCATTGCGTGACAATGATTTTGTGCAGTGTTTAATCCTACAATTCAGTTTTACTCAGTACGTCCGTGAATACAACAACTGATATATTTTTGAACTATTTTACCTCTGAACTTCATTGTATGGAACTGATATGATCATTAAATTAAAGTAAAAAAAGCATGATAAACACTGCTTTTAGTAATCTTTCTAAGACAACTTTTGTTGTGAAACATGATCTTTAAGAAGCTGGTTATAGTGCTTCACAGATGTCTGTTTAGGTTTGCAAGGGACCAGCTATGAAATTATACATGTATTGGTATTAAAAAAGGCAACAGAAACTATTTAGCCAAAATGTGGTAACGTCTGAGAGATTAAAGCCATAGGGCATGATTTAATTATGAGCATGCTCAATTAAACCTTTTTTTGAGAGACTTACCTGTAATAAATCATCACTGAGTAAAGGCATATTGTTCAGCATGTACATGAGCTGCATTAGTGATCATTTGACTTTGTATCCTTTTAGAGTTTACTACAATGCTCCAGTTCTCTCTCTTTAGCTTTCAGGTTTATAGACATTCTTCCTTGCTAAATCTTCCCTGCAGGTCCAGTCAACTCCCATGTATGGCAAAAATCCTATGTCTTATCCAATCATTTTCTTGGTGATGTTTCCCCTCTAGCCTCATGTTTCCCCCCAAGCCTGATGTTTCCCCTCATTTTGAGAGGCAGCTGATTATGTTCTTATTCTCTAAATTATATTCCATTGCATTTTGCATGCAGTTTTCTCATTCAAAGCAAGACCTATGCTCTTATTTTCATTTCAGGGAATATATACATTGTTCCAAACCTTGTAATGGAGCTTGTAGTTTTTTTTTAAAACTATTCTGAATACCCAAATTCTCGGAAAAAAATTACCAATTTATCCCATTCCTCTTAAAGAAGTTATATAAATCCTTATGATGTGGATAAATTTTACTTAACAACCTATTCAATTTTTCTTAATTTCTTGTCTTCCATCCAGAGAGGGCATAGTATTCTCCAAGGAGTAAAAGAAGGGTATGAAATTTGATCTTTTGATTTTTTTATTTTCTGGAGAAATAAGCTATTGCATTAACCTAATGATTACTTTCTTTACATGTCTCAGTAGGGCTCACATCTATATTAAGAGAAACAAAAGCTGCCAAAAAAAATTTACTTCAGACTCCTTTAACTTTTTGAATTAGTTAGTTTATTCAAGAATTAAATAAGCATGTTTTATAAATTGCTTTAAAGACATTATTAAAAAAGTCAAACAACACAAACTTTTACTGTGCTGTATTTGAGCAATCGTTCCACTGTTAAACCCACAAAAAGTCGATGTTCACTATAATCATACTATGGAAATTACAAATTTAGACCAATTGAACACCAGTAATTATTTACATGTTTAATTATCTGCTGTTTCTAATGTGACCAATCAGCAGATGGAAAGACTAGGGGAGAGAAAAAGAAAGAAAAATAATAAGAAAAATCCCAACCAAACCAACCAAACCAGGACTGTAGATATAACGATATTCTGGGGGGTAAATATGGTATGTTTGTAATCTACTTGAATAACTGTCTTTCCCATGGTGAGTTGTTTCTAATTTTTAGCAACAACATACAACAATTTTGAACAATTATATGTTCCATCTGTTTCTGTTCCTCTATTCCTTTATCAGTTTTCAGAAACTATTGGGAAGCCTTCCTATTCAATCATTTCATTTTCAAATAAATTGTTGAGTAAGCAAATCATGGATTTGATAGAGACAATTATACGTAAAGAAGGGTGAATTCTGACAGATCGGTTCCTAGTGAGACTGATCTATCAAGTTTGTTAATATTAATTTATCTAGAACTCTTGGGGACTGCCACTTTCAGATCTCTTCTGTCATTTAGAGGATGGATTAGAAAAGAGAAAGTATTTCCTATCAATAAATGATGAGAACTTCCAACTGTTACAATTTATTAATAAGTCTTAAAGAAATTGTAATTAAGAGTGAACATGATTAAGGTTGTTGCTCAAATAAAATGTTATGATGAAGGCAAAAGTTGTACTGTAATTTTAGCTTGTTGGGCCAAAATTATATAACACGAATCAGAAGAGAACCAAAAAATCTCAGGAAATGCCATGTTGTTTATTCATTGATATCTGTTTTAATTGAGGAAATACCATCAAACTCTGTGAAACTGTGACCACAGTTCAAAATAAACTGATAATCTGTGATATTTATATGGAAGCAGTACACATTTATCAAATATTCTTCTTTTTACTTCTTATGTTAAACTATAATTCATATATATTTTGTAAAATTAATTTCTCTAAGATTTGGTAAAAAATAGTCAAAATTAGCATATATTAATCGGGACACTGAAGACGGGATTTTTAGTATTGAGAATATATCTTTAGACAACAATCTTTTAGAATAATGAGTTTGTAAAATTTGTTGATGTCTGTATCTTGCTGGTTTTGGCTGGGAATTTATTTTATTTTTGTGTTTTGAATTCTAGTGTTATTGAACTGTACTGTTGATAACACACTGATGTTTTAATAGTTGTAAGTAGTGCTTACTCTAAATCAAGGATTTTTCAGTTTCTCATGCTCTGCCAGGGAGCAAGTGCACAATAAACCAGGAGGGACCATAGCCAGGACAGATGACTCACACTGGCCAAAGGGATATTCCATACCACAGACAATCATGCTGGGTATGTAAACTCTGGAGAGTTGTCCAGGAGGGGCCAATCACTGCTTGGGAACAGGGTGGGCATCAGTCAGCAGATAGTGAGCAACTATATTGTGAGTCACCTGTTTTTCTTGGGGCTTATTCCTCTTTCTCTCTCTCTGTTGTCTTCTTTTTTGTTATTATTACTATCATCATCATCATCATCATCATCATCATCATCATCATCATTACCATTATATGCTGCCCACGGGTTTCACCTTTTTCCTATTCTCCTTCTCATCTCACAAGAGAAGGGTGGCGGGAGGAATGAGTGAGTAGCTACATGGTCCTTAGTTGCCATCTGGGGTTAAAATATGACACCTGCATAAATCTATAGCTTACATTGGCCCTGAGGAATCTATTCAGGTGCTCACACATATTATTTAGTATGATTAATGATGTCCTAAGACATTCTCATTGATCTCCAGCTGTCACTTTAAAAAGACGTGAGTTTTCTGTACGTCATTTACTATGTGATACTTTGGGGCTCTAGCTGTCCACCTTAGCCTCCCTTGTGGCTTCAAATTCAGCAGTCTAACACGAATGTGAAGCTTTCTGAGACCTTCCCGTGTGACTAGTAGGTCTGAGACAAAACCTTCAGGGCACCCACAATATTCTAGAGTGGCAGCTAGAATCTGGATGAAATATTGTAGGGCACTTCCAGTGTTCCCTTTAGTAAGCTGAATCAAGTCCCACATCCCTATTGTATGGACATCCACAGGACCTAAAGATATAATGACGAAGACATCTCTATTTAGATGCCATAATATCAAATGTTATCTTATCCAAAGTACTGAAGCTTGAAACTGAATTAGGTACATATCAAATTATATGGCAGACTGCAAGATACAAACTGACAATTCTTTGTTCCAGCAAGTCTTGCCAGCATAGAGGAAAGGGCTCATCTTACCTCGTTGCCTTGTTTTGATGACTGTCTCATGCCTTGTCAAGAGCTCTCCTACTACAGTTTTATTTCTTAATAAGGAAAAACTGATTCTATAAATTTATAGCTCCGAGCTGGAAAAATTATTCTTTCCATAGGTACTTTGAATAATCTGCCCATACTAGGAAATAATAGTAAGTCCCTCTTCAGTCTTTTAGAATGGCTAAAATTCATGCCTTCTTTCTGAATTTGTGTGCCAAGATTTCTTTGTTAGCAGATAATTTTGATTCTATCAATTTCCTTCAATACTATGATGTTCAAAGGTGTCACTAAAAACACTTTTCTCTGGCACAGAGTTCTAAATATATTTTGCAAGATCATGAAATTGAATTTTTATGTGTTTGTTTGTTTTCTAGAAAAATAATATTTTACGCAGAATGAGAAGGCAAACTCAAGAATTCAATACTGAAAATGTCATGGAAATGTGCTTTTCAAGCCAGACCTCCTGTGGCTTTCAGAGCAGTCCAATTTTAGCTAAACTTCCAGCCTTATGTGCTTTCCAGGCTCTCTCCTTCCTTAGCAGAACAGAAAGGGCAGCTGCAGACTGCAAAATCTGCAGTTTTGTGTTTCGCACTCACAAAAGCCGAGAAGTTGCAGTATGTTCAAATTATTACATCATTTTGTTTTGCTTGTTGGTTTGGGGTTTGATTTAGTTTGGTTTTTTATATCTGGGAAATTTGAAGGAATCATAATTGACCAGATAAAAAGTTGTTTTATCCTATTTAATGTTGGCTAATTTTAGAGGTGACTAAAATAGTTCAACAAGGGTTAAAAGTTCCTGCTCATCCTCTTTATTTTCACAGAGATTTGTCTTTGAACATGTGCATGTAAAACTTGATAGGGTGTATTTTTCAGTAATGTTTCCCAACAAGGCTTTGGGGAGTCATTGCAGTTAAGGGAATGATGTTCAAAAATCAGCAAATTCTTTTTGGCCCTAATACCTTTTAAAAAAGCTAAGTCTTAGTGAAATTATTTGATTCCAAAGGATTTTGCTCATCAGAAGTTTAAGGTTTTCTTTGACTTGGAGGAAAGTATAGTTTGTCCTAGAAGGAAGAGCTTTAATCCATATTGCTAAGCATAGCACATTTTAAACTGATTAAAACTGCACATGAAAACAATAGAAAAGCATAGCATAATGAATTACTATCCATTTGGACATAGTTCATCTTCAAGACTGGGATGAAAATTGACCGCGTAATTCAGACCTCTGCTTCTCCCACAGTGCACAAATTTTAAACAGTATAAAGGACATCTTCTGTACGCTTTTGAATGCAAATCCTCATCTGTCTGCTGGTATCCTACTCTTTCACTGACATATTATTCTAATTTTGCCATTAAAACCTCTGAAATGAGGTGGTGTTTGTACTTACTTCATAAGATGTCAAATACACTGTGTGCACTTACATGTTGAGGTAAAGATTTCCATCCGACTTCCTTCTTCAGCAATCATTACTTTCTCTTCATTTCTAACACAGCATCCAATCATAAAGCAGACACCTGTTTTTCAGCTGCTCTTCATCTAGCTTATAACTACCCTGAAATAATTTGCAGTCTATGCCATATCATCTTAAACTGTGAGGTAACTAATTAGCAATTCTAAATGAAAAAGAGAACTGGAAGCAGAGAGCTACACTCCCACAATAAATATGCCTGACGATTTGTGAAATTCAGGGTGTATAGCACTTACAGATAAATGTGGTGAAAAGGCAGAATATATACATTTGACATTTGAAACAAAGCCCCATCTCATTACCAAGGCAGTCAGCAACCCATAATTCTGATACTCAGACCATTATATACTGAGTGAGGTTATTTACTGAGTTCATTAAGACATCATGAATCTCTGCAGATAGAAAACTTCTCTTAGAAATAATTCTTAACTGAGTAAGTTAATAGTAACATTACTTTAACCTTGCTGTGAAAACCAGAACAAATTAAATAGGTACAGGCCAGATGATAGGAGGATCTAGTGCCTTAGTGTCAGACTCTCAATGATCTCTACTTCTTTTAATTAAGTAAAAAATCTTAGGCTTTTTTTGCTTTTAGTTTCTACTGAACAGATGTTTTCAGTGAATAGCTAGCATGATGTGAATGATTTATTTCCCCAAAACTAATACAGGGTACAAGTAATTTTCATAATTTCCTCTAATTTGCATTATATTATATCTGTCTGTTCCAACGTATTCTAGTCACCAGTGGTCTACGTGACTGATTCCAGCAGCTCAATGATGAAGGTAGCTGGCCAAGAGCTCCTGCAGGATTTCACGTAAATATTAATGGCAACAGCTGTCAGAGGGAGAGTTCTTTAATTCCAGGGCTAAAAGGCAGCAAAGCATCATAAAAAGAAAGGATGTTTGGAATGGAACCCTGGAGATCATTCAGGACAACTTGCTGTTCAAAGCAGTGCTAGCTTCTAAGTTAAACCAGGTTTAGAAGAAACCAGGTTTCTCTGAGTCTTGTTCAGTCAACTTCTGAATATCTCTGAGAGTGCTTTTTCTACAGCCATTCTGCATAACTTGCGTAAGAGCTTAAACACTCTCTGAGCAAAGAGGTTTTTTTTCTTTTGTCCAATCAGAACTTCCCTTCCTGAAAGCTGTGGCTGCTGTATCTTGCCACTCATTGTGCATTGTTGGGGCAAATCTGGCTTGATCTTCTCTGCCATCTCCCTTTAATGGAAGTCTGCAGTAAGCCCTCCCTCAGACTTCTTTTCTTCAAGGTAAAGAGACCAATTTCATTTTGTCTCAAACTACGTTTTGTTTGTTCCACTCTCTAATTATCACAAGGATTAGCTCCACCTTGCCTTGTATTGTGAGACACAAAAGTTCAGGGAAAAATCACTTCCCTCAACTTTTTGTTGTACTCTTGTCATTAACCCAGTATGGTTACATATCAGGGTTTTTGTGAGATTTACCAGATCTTTAGCAGCTGACTCATGTTCACCTCATTGTCTGCCAGAACCCTCAACTCCTTTTTTTTTTATATTCATCCAGGATTTGTACAACCCCACCAAGTTCCAGTTTAGGATGTATTCTTCTTGCCAGCACCACATATCACTATCAAAAGTCAGAAGTACATAACAGAGCTGGGGAAGTTTAGAACAGACCAAGAAGTACAGAGTAAAATGATATGGTGGAGGCACCTACTGCTTCTCAACTATCTCAGCAGTCCTACATACATTGCAAGACCTAGAGTTTTTACAGAGTTCAACTGATACCGTAAGGCTAACTCATGCTTTTGCTCCTTCTGACTCATTGTTATATGCCCCTTGTTACGGCTTTTAGAATCAATGAATTGTCACAATAACAATCACAAAACTACTGCTTTTGTATCTCCCCTGACCAAAGGCTTCTTTTTACGTTGCAGACACGCAACATCTACATGATTCAGCTTTCACTTTAAGGTACAAACACTCCAAGTTCAGTCTGCCCACTCTGTCCCTATGACACTAATAATGTCAGAAAGAACACTTAACAGAACACTTAACACTTAATACAATCCTTGTGTTCCATGTCAGTACGAGTCAGCTGCTCAGCTCAGGATCCACAGCTGACTCAAGCTTATAGATGATTGATGATGCATGCATGAGTATGCTTTTCAGACTAAATAAATAAATAGATTAAAAGTTCTTAATAGGCTATTCAAGTGCCTTTTGCAAAACAGCTATAAATGCTGCCAACCAGATCAAAAAAAGGCATAAATGATGATGTCAACCCCAGAAATTGTGTGCCTGCCAAACAGCCAAATTGAGGGAAATACAATTCCTCTCGGTGACAGGTCAAGAAGACAGTATTTGCTGTTGTCACTATAAGCTGCTATAAGCTTATGCCTCTGCCTTCCATTTTGAGACATTTCTTTCCTATATTTCAGCCATTCTACTTTTTCAAGCTGATACTTCTGGTGGTTGGTGATTGTAATTGTACAACATTAATAAGACCAAAGCAGTCTGTATGTATTCACAACATCTGAGTGGGATCACAGCTGTGCATACTGATTGCTACTCTGCCGTTTGCATCAGCTCACTTCTTTGAAATGACTATTTCATCTTTCCTTCTATTATTTTTCTGACTTTCTCTTGATGCCATGATGATTTTTATCTTTTCTTTTATACCCCTGTTATACCTTTTTATAACTTCTGTATTCTTAGTGCTTTAGCCTACATTCTTGGACTTGTTTGTTAAGCTAGGAGACTAAACATTTTAGAGGTTTCGTAGTTAGGGAGCAGTGTGCCCCAGACCCCAAGGTCCTCTCCAGAACACATTTTGTAAACTAAGATAGAACCATCCAGGGGAAGGTTCCTTGGGGAGGGGGGGCTCACTCAAGCCTCTCATTGGGGAATTTTTATAGATATGCTAATTAGTAACACCTGTAATGTTATACCAGATCTTTTGGGTGGGTGCACTGTGGTGTGCATGGAGGTGCATTTGACCTGGATGTGGTGCACCTAAAGATCCTTGAAATAAATACCAAGGTAAAATCCCTTTTTCCCTTCTAACTGTTTGAATCTTAATTTTAAGACCTGGAAAAGGCATCACCCTCATCCCAAGATACAAATTTTTTGCATTGGCTGCAATTACAGAGCTCGCTTCTCACACACATGCTGCCTTTGAACACTTTTATTCTAGGTCTGTTATTTTACTATGATGCCATGCATGAAACAGTGAACATGCATTCTGTTCTGTCACACCATGTCTCTCAAAGCATTATTAATCTACCAAATGGGGGGCTTCATTTGACCTCTCTTTCCAGCCAGTCAGCACAGTCAGTAGGCACTTTGTTGGATTCATTCATCTTGCTCTAAAACAGACATCTAAAATAATTCAAAAGATTCACGGCCTAGGATTGCTTCTTTTTCCTCATTGACTACAGAATAAGCTTACAATGTCTTGATGTGGATACCTACACAGTAAACACCTAACTACCTGAGACAAAATCCACTCAGTATCTGTGACCACTAGTGATTAAGTCTGGAGTATAAAATAATTAAATGTGAGAACCCAAATAGTCAACAGCATTCTAATTTGATGGAAGATGTTGATTCCTGAATGATGGTGACATTCTTTTTTCAAGCAGTTGTTGTGGAAATCTTAAACCTTCACAGTGAAATGCTCAGTGGAATGGGATTTTTTCACTGGTCATAAAGGCAAGAAGTTTCAAGTGTCTGATTCTCTTTTAATCAAAAACTTGCACAGTTGTCTATAGGTGGACATGGTGGGCTAATCTTGGCTGGATGCCAGGTGCCCACCGAGCCGCTCTATCGCTTTCCTCCACAGCTGGACAGGAGAGAGAAAATCAGATGTAAAAAAACTTATAAGTTGAGATAAGACAGTTTACTCAAGCAAAAGCAAAAGGTATCGCACGTGCAAGCAAAGATAAAAAACCCTAAATATTTTATTCTCTACTTCCTGTGAGCAAACAATGTTCATCCACTTCCCAAGCAACGGGGCTTCAGCAAGTGTAGTGGTTGCTCTGGAAGACAAATGTTGTAAATAACGAATGTCCTGCTCCAGCCTTCCTCCTCCTTTTTCTTAGCTTTTATATCTGAGCAGGTATCTTTGGTCAGTTTGGGTCAGCTGTTCAAGTCATGTCCATCCCAAGATTTTTCCCACCTCTGAGCCTACTGATGGGGAGGAGGGATGTTAGAGAGACAGCTCTGATGCTGTGCCAGCGCAGCTCAGCAGTAGCCAAAACACCGGTGTGCTATCAGCACCTTTCTAGCTCCCAATGCACAGCACAGCACTGTGAGGGCTGCTATGAGGAAAACTAACTCTGTTTCAGCCAGACTCAGTACACTGGACAATGTGGGATTTTAACGCTATATTTGGCATTTGGTGTCAGTGTGAGGCAATGGAAAATAATGCTCTGATATTCTCTGGATTTTTTCCCAAGGCTACACTAGTGTATTTTTTTTAACATAAACTCATCCCATCGTTACTCAACCTTGAGATTACTTTCTTGCAAAGATGTAGTGTGATGACAGTACTGTCTAATTTCAATTTTTATTACCTTCCTGTAGCTTTTAATGAGAATTTAAACTCTTAAATGTCAGATTTTAGAGTATATTTAGATAAGGATAATGATCTGGTCTGGATTTTTTTCTGATGGATATGAAAACTGTGAAGAACAGCCAGTTAGCCCTGTTCCCAGAACAATCACCATTGCAACCAGATCTCTAGTCACTTCAATAGCAAAGAAAATCATTTGTGGGCAAATAATTATTGTTGCACTTACTGACAGGACAGCAGAAGAGTTTTGCTGGTGTACCAATTTTACATGTGACAAAAGCTAAAATAATGTTGTATGTGCCTACTCCAAAACCTCAGCCAGGACATCATCCTGGTTTACTTTAGTTCTATAAGGGAAACAATGAAATAAAAAAGACCTGTGGGGTTAAAGAAGTCTGTCTCTCTCACTGGTGCACATGGGAACTGTGACTGTCCAACAGAACTACTTAGAGAAGCAGAGATCACAGTCACCCAGCTGAATGCTTAATAATAAGCCATTTTAGATGCATTTCAGACCTGCCTTGTTACACAACTGTATCTACTACAGCTTATTAATCAAGTAAGACTATGCCAGTAGCTGTGTCTATTGTCGTGCACATATTTTTCTGTGCAAATCTGCCTGCACAAATGATTGTATCTCATTTTACATGTATCAGTCAGATGCTGCTGTTTAAGAAGTTTTTGAATGCACAATATTTAATGAAGTGTTTCCTCAATCCAGTTTTAGAGACACTGTTCAAGAAGATTCCAAGCATAAAATAAAGCCATTTGTCTTCATTGTTGGAACAGATACGAAGTCATTTTAACATAGACCTGAGCAAATATAAAAAAAAAAAATGTATAGCTGCACAACCAACTGAGAAAGCTAAAGTGACAAAGGTATACATATGTACAACTTAAAACTAGGCCTTTTTTGACTTAAAACCCCCTTTTTTCAGCAATGTTCTAAGGTGTTCCATTCCTGTTGGTAACTGTGATCTGAAAAGCTACCCTGAAGGTACATAAGATAAGGGATTTTTCTCAGACTAAGTGGCAGCCACTCTGGTTGCACAGCAGTAGCTTTGCTTGCACTGAACAGGACGCTTACACAGAATGGGTGGACCTGTCTGAGGACAAGACTTTTCTGGTAGTGCTTTGTTAAGAAGTACAGTCTTCACTGTGATGCTTGTAGAGTCAGATCCAGTGGACAGTGAGTAGCACAGATGATATAGAACACGTTTGTGCTTAAATATGAATATAAAATAATGAACAACGTAGTGGGTAGAGCCTTACTGCTCTAAGTGGTCCCATAAGGAGCCTACAAAGATGTGTCACGAGCCGATATCTTGTATGTACTTTCACCTGCACCAGTCCTTTGAGCAGTCGCATGAGGCACCTCTGCCCAGCTGTGAGTCGATTCCCCAGCCCAGCTCTGTCGCCTAAAGGTGACCCCTGAGCACACAGATTCCAGGTCAGCTACAAGACAATGCGGCAGCTGTTTCTTATCACCAAGGGAAAATTCATACCTTCAACAGGGAAACCTATCTCTGGCATTCCTGGTTCCAGCCACTGTAACTCATTCTGCAGCTGGACCTTCCTACCTTTCATGCTAAATTCCATGCTAGATTATTTCTCAGTCACAAATTACTACTGCTGATAGTTACCATTTCAGACAAGTGGCTGAACATATGACTTATAAATTATGATGAGATACAGGAAATCAGTGCCCAGCCACAGCTATCAGGCATAACTTTATTTTCTAGCAACAGAGTCATTAGGAAGGAGAGACAAAATTAGTTATTTGATATATTTTATTTCAATGTTCAATGCTCTTTCAGTGTTCAGTGTTATTTCATATGCTATTTCAAGGGCAGTATTAGCTGTGTAGATGCTGCTCTCCATCTCAATTTAATTCCATGTGGTTTTATTAAAGAGAAAATAGAACAAGGTTATTTCTTCTGTAGAGGACATGATAAGGAGAACACTAAAAATGAGCACACACCCCACCACCACCAATCCTTTCAAATTGTTACAGAGTTATAGTACATTGCATTTATTTCTTATCAAATATATATGTGATGCTTTTCTAGAAATACATTCTAACCACATTGAAGTACTGGTTGCATTACAGAGATAGAATTGGTATTTTACAGCCTCTACTTACATAGAATCAGACTGTATAGTCCGAAGAAAGCCCATTTGAGTTTATAAATCACACTTATGATTTTATATTAACCATGTAAAATACATTATTTTTCAAAAGCAAAGAGGCATTTCATTTCTAGATGTAGAAGAGGACACATGTGAAGGTTCCCAGAGAAAACACTTCTGCAGCTTTTCTGCAGAGCATGACATGGCCATCAGCACAGAGATATCACAAATTGCTTTTTTACAAACATTAGAAGCAAAACTACATGAAGTACATAGCTGCAAACAGTGTATCCATGAGCAACTCCTTTAAATAAATGGAGCTGCAAGAGGAAATAACTAACATAGATAAGACCAGAAAAAGGCCATTAGATGAAATTTGTATGTTATTTTGGCTGGTTTTGGTTTCAGTATTTAAATGTGGTGGGTTTACCTGGGCTACCAGGTGCCCACCCAGCCAATCTATCACTCCCTCCCCTCAACAGGGCAGGGGGAGAAATTCCAGAAATTGTGTTGGGTATTCAGAAGTCATCTGGACACAGACGTGGGCAACTGTTAGTTGGCCCTGCTTGACAAGGGGTTTTGGACCAGAGAGCTCTATGCTGTATCTGCATTCCTCCTAGGAAAGTTTACTCTTCATGACAAAACTTGAAGCTCACTCTTCCTTTCAACCCTGGTGGGATGGGGAGGATAATCGTAAGAAAATGCTAAAAACTCTGGGTTGAGAGAAAATCACTTTAAAAATTCAAATGAAGAAAAAATGCCAACCGAAAAACAATAATAAAAATAATAATAGCAACAAAAAGGAGAAAATGTAAGGAATAAAACCCAGAAAAAAAAGTGATGCACAATATAATTCCTCACCAGAGGAATTTGACTCACCAACAAGCACTAGGTTCTTTTTATGTATAAGCTCTGAAGCTTAGTATGAAGTTGCCACAGTGGTGACTACGGTATAAAGTCTCACATTTTTATTTAGTCATGTTATCACAGGAAAGGAAGACAGTAAATGCAATGTGATTTTCACAAGGGTTTTTAGAAGACCTCTATAGGAATAGACTTTGGTCTGGGTGTATTTGACTTTTGTACCAAGCAAAGCAATCAGAACTATAACAAAGAATGGAATTAGGTGAATGCATGATACTGTGGTGAAAAGTCAATACAGCTTTTGCAGAATAAAGCCACAGCCTGCAAGTTTTGAAAAGACATTTAGTGATGTCAATGAACTTGTCAATAAGGCTCATAACAGTATATATCAGCTTCCAAAAAGCTTTTAACGGGCTTTTTTTTTTTTTTTTCTGGAAAGTGGAAAAGTCCTGTCACAGTTAAATAGGTGATTGAAAGACTGGAAAAAAATGCAGGAAAAATTATCAGCTCCTTTAGTGGATGGAGGATAATGATAAGAATCCCAGAGGGGTTTGTTGTGTACCTGTGATGTTCATTGTATCCATGATTTGTCCAGATCAGGTGTGAGAAGTGACTGATAGTGCTGGTTGATGTTGAGTAATTATTAAAGCTATTCAAAAGTGACATAGACTGTGAATATCTCAGATGTCAGATCATGAGTCTGATGGGCAATGAAATAAATTTAAAAATACAATAAATGTAATGTTCATAAATAAAACAAGTGTACAAGGAGAAATGCAATCGTACCTGCTGATATACAGTGGTAGACTCAAAATTAGCAACTACCCTATGAGTAACCCATGACCACGACATCAAATCCTGTAGAAACATCATTCAGCAATGCTGATGATGTAAATTTGGTCTTAGAATTTAATAGAAGAGAAATAGATATAAAAAAACACTCGTATTCTTGATAATGGTGGGTAGTTGTAGTTAGAATGTACAAGAAAAAAGATGGCTGAAGAAAGAATGAAGGGAAGGGCAATGAAGATGATCAAAACCAAATTTTTACCAAGCAAACCATCACAAAAAATAAGTACACATTTGTATATTACATATGATGAATTGATAAAAAGCATGTATATCATATACAAGAACATTCATTTTAGACTAGGAATTTTCCCTATGGAAAACAAAAAGATAGGAGGGATAGAAGAGATGTAGATAAAATAAATATAGTAAAAAATCTATAGGGAAAAGTTGGTCAACATTTCTTATGTGACAAGATGTAGAGTGCACTTAATTTCTTTAGAAATTAAAACAAGTAAGTCAAAAATTATGTATTTATCACATGATGTACACTTGCATTCTGTATCTCACCACAGTAGGATGGCTGTTACGACAAAAATAAAAAATTCAATGGAATACTATATTAAGTCACTGAAGTAGTGGAGAACAATTAAAGCACAGCCAAACCGACCCACTGTTCAGGGAAGTTCAGAGAAGGCCAGTGCTACAGACTGCTGCAAGTTGACAGGACAAGTGGCAAATAGCACCCAGCACTTGTCCTGTTTCTCAGATCAAAACTGGACAACCAAGGAGTGTTATTTTCTCTTGTGTGTCCATGGAACAAGAATCTTTACTTTCAGCAGGAACGGATGTATGTGCTCTTTATTGGTTAACACTTTTTTTTTCTGGTTAATACTGGTTGGGTGTTTTTTTTTTTTTTTTAAAGATTAGTGGGTCAGTATCTTTACAGGACAGGAAGTTCTGGGGACTGACATGTGCTAAATGCAGTCATGCAATCTCTACCACTGGTTTATGTTGTATGTGAATTCAATAGAGAATAATTTTGTTTTGTTATCAAGGTCACCTTGTCTGTCAAACTGCAGGACTAAATGTAAGAGATGATACAGTGGAGCAGTGATTGGCTAAATTTAGGAACCACAACTGGATGCATTAAGGGAATAGAAAAGGAAGCATATTCCTCACTGCGGCACCGTGCCATAGAGAATCCTTTCTGCTATGGAAATCTTATCTCTACTGTTACTGCACTCACACCAAACCCTAGGGTTTCACTTTATAAACCAGAATTATAGAAGGAGAGGAACAGGTTTTCAGACCATTCATGTTAAGTAGTCAGCATCTTGTGTGTATGTTGTTTAACTACACTTATGGTGTTGGCACTGTTACTTCAAATGCATAGAACTCCATGAAGTATAGGGAATGTTGTATCCATATATCAGGTAATTAAATATGTTAGGCTGACATAGAGACTTGTAGCTTAAATTAAAAATATGTTCTGATACTTAGCTGTGTGTTTTAAATTTCCTATGATGCATTTTAACATATGAAAAGACAAATTAGAAAGAGAAATAATTTCATTGTATAGAATGATTTCTATAAATATCTCACTAGAAAAGAATGCAATACTACCATTGAAATAACTGGTCTAAGGAAAGGAAATGCTGCACAAAGGAAGCTGAGAAGTAAATATGAGCATTAATAAAATATTTAAGTTAGATAACAATTTGCATGCTAGGATCTACAAACGAGCCACATAATTGAAACTAAGTACTAATAGCAAGATAATGATGGAAAAAAAAAGGCAGTGAAGTAAACAAAACTGACAAAATTAAATTAAAAGAATGGTATCCAAAAATTATAAAGAAATATGTAAACTTGCATAGAGAAAGCCAGTTCTGTGTTTGTTTCTTTGCTTGCCCCTAGTCTGTGAAAACCTCATTCTTATTTTGCATAGATAATGGTTGTAGATGGAAGGAAGTTAAGAACTGAAAATATGAGGAATTTTCTTGTGCACACCTTTATTTCTAGCCCTGAACAGACACTTGAGACACTGGCAGATCTTAGCACACAGCAAGTGTCTGCCAGGGCCTGAATAACACAATGTGATCAATGTTTCAAAGATCTTTCAAAGCCAGAGTTAGGGTCATTTAAGTTTAAGGAATCACTCTCTGATGTGATTAAGACAGTCAGTTTAAATAATCCTGAGTTTTAGAGAAAACTGTATAAATTCTATATTATTTTGTACCTGGCAATCTCAAGGACAGTTTTGAAGCTGTCTAAAAAATGTTCCTTCCTGCGCTCATTGGAAAAAGAACATTGGATTCTAAAATTCGGCAACTTTTCATCGGATGGAGAGCAAAATCATTTCCTTAGGTTCTGTCTCCCAGTGAAATACTAAAATGCTGAATTGCATCAAGGAAAAGGAAATTGCTTTAACACTATGTTTCACAGAGGATTAATGCTGTGTGCTATCAATGCAATGAAACTCTCTCCTTGACAGAAACACAAGAGGGAATACATGCTGTAATAAAGAAAAGCTGTCTTTGCAAAGAATTTACCTCTGTTCCCCAAAGATGACTTTCACCCACGCTTCATATCCCTTCCTCTTAACAGATCACACCAGCCATGAGATCACCTGATTTGCAAGACCACATTATTCATACGTAAAACCTACAGGAACCCATATGCTAAGGAGTCTCCTGACCAATATTCAGGGGTTTTTTTCTCCTCTGAGAAGGCTGTAATGTCAGTTGGGTTAGGTAGCACTTTCCACCTTTTGGGGTTATATTACAGAATCGTAGTATCAAATAAAAAGACTGGGGCTGAGCATATCAGACAATGTAAGGGAGAAGGGTGAAGAGGAACACAAGCCTGATTGTGTTGTATAATGTATTTAAACGCTGTTGGTATGCACTAGCCAAACTCTCACTCAAGACCAGGATCCACACACCAGGATCCAATTATTGGCTCATCAACCTCCTACAAACAGCTGTGGCTGTAGGGCGGGCACAAGCCCTATAAATCAAGCCCTGGGAGGAGCCAAAAGAAAGGAGGTGGTTGTTCCTGGTTGCTGTGTGCTGTATGCTGCTGGAGCTCTGCGATGAGAAATTATAATCCAAGAATCAGAAGACTGTGAGCTCCGGCACATGATTGTACCATAGTAGTTAAAGAACTCATAGGAAAGTTTATGGCTTCCATGCTCTGCTCCTGTAACAACAACTTCTTTATTATTTAAATTAAATATCAAACATGTGAAATACAGAAAGAATCTTGAAAGTCTGAACTGGAATCCAGGACTCATTCAGAGTCTACAGGTTTTCAGATCTTTGCTTGATAAATGCTTGTAGTTCTTCCATATAGTGGCACAGTTTTATTGTGAGGAATAACGTCTTGCTGTTTAAATGCTTTACATTCTCTGTTGGTTCTGGTTTTGTAGCAATGACATGTTTCTTGTCCTTTTATCTTCTCTCTGGGTTTGAATCATTGCTGTACCTCTCTAATCTAAGACTGCAGCTTTTAGTAATGCAGCAGTTCCATTACCAACAACTATAATTGGAATTATGTCTCTATCATTTTAATGGTGTTGTTTTTCTTCCCTGATACTCCTGCAAATCAATATTAATGTGAATATTTAAATCTACAAAATCTGCACTTAGTCTATTTGAAGTACTAGATGAAATTTGCAAAGCTGTCCTTTTATTCAGTTCCTCCTCCCAACCTAGTCAAGTTAAAACCATAGAAAAGTGTCAGATTTGTGATTTGTTCTAAAAGCTTTTAGCTTTAATAGCCCAGTGTTGTATGTTAAATTACAGTTTTTTGTGAAGCAGTGAACATATATGCTCCTGTTAGACATAGGAAATAAATGCACCATTTGAGTGAATGGCAGATCCTTATACAGAGTAAGAGAATGGATGGAAGTTGGAAAATACATTTAATAGGTACTTTTGCAGGGGCCTTTCCCCTGTCTTTAATGTCTCTGTTCTTTCTGGGAAGAAAAAAACCCCACTTATTTTCTGAAGTATTTTTCATCTTTCTGTTTCCGTTTTCTACCTTCAGGAAATACAGTCAACTTTTAAACATACAGGTGAGAAAATAGAGAAATATGTTTCAAAAGAAAATAGTTCATTATTTGAAAGGAATCCTGTCCAGAAAATTTCTCTGGACAAGCTATTTTATACATGGGTAGGATTGTCTTTATTGCATTTACTGATGCAGAGGTTGTCACCACCAATAGTATGATCAGAATAACATTTCTTTCATCTGAGAAAGATCTTTGGGTTTTTTTGAGGACATTTTTACTGTGTTTATCTAAGGAGTATGACCCATTAATGTGTTTTCTGTCTTCGTGGATTCATTGCCTGTTTACAGCCAACTCTTTTAAAGTCTTCACTAAAAATTGGATTTGTTTCCAAGATATGAAGGAGCTAAGGCATCAAAATGCCTGTAAGTTTTTTTGGGCTTGCTGACATGTCTACAAAATTATTTTGTAAGCAAAACCAGCTGTGTTCAAACAACTTTGTGCTTCATGATTCATTCACCAAATGCCTTGGAAGGCTTACGTGTACCTGTCTCCTCAAGTATCTTTGCACATTTGGGGAAACGCTCAGAAAACCTGAGGTGTTTTAGGGATGTCATTGGTGCAGTGTCCTAACTTCTTGCTAATCTTAGTAAGCCAAGGACATGTGAGTTTCTGTGCTGTGCATTCTGGGAAGTATTTATTAAGAGAAACTCAAGAACATTTATGACACATCTCTTTCCTCTAATGCCTGGTTTCCAGCTAACACCAAAGGGAGCTAATCCAGACCATATGAAATCTCCTGTTTATTTTCTTTCTCCACACAGTTGCAAGGACTGAATATGATGGAAGACTCCCTGGCTTCCTCTCCTTCATGCATAATTTCATAAATGATGGACACGTACAGTGCAATGTGACACAGCCAGGGCATATATCCATAGAGAACAAACTTTCCTATTCAACTTTGAGGTTTGGCACAGGAAGCATAATCTAGGTCTTGTTTGTTATTTAAAAAACTATTTTTTAGGAATATCAATGAGTACAAATACTGCTTTTAAAGAGCATATTATATTTTTGAAATGTAATTAGAAATGTACAGTTTACATTTAGAGTATTTTCTATTCCTCCCTATCCTATTCACAGTCTGTTTTCTATTAGAATCTGAAGTGCATCACTGCATTTAACTGCTGCTGTTTGTTACAGATAGCGGAGTCTGGAAAGAATAGTCATATACAGGTAGCAGCTGATAAAGTACATAATTAGCTCACTTCCTGAGATTCAAAGGTTAGTAAACTTGCTTTCTGCTTTCTTGGAGGATGTAAAATATGTTTCACCTTATTTCAGTGGTTCAATAACAGTGCACATCACTTTTTAAAAAAAAATTCATTTTATCAATATAACACAAAGTTGTGAGTTTGTGTGATTTTTTTTTTTTTAGCACAGGTCATGCAGAACATATTAAAAAATTGTAATGACAGCAAATAAAGCTCTGATTCCTTCCATGGAAAATGTGCATTAACTTGTCCAGGTAAGATTAAAAAATAATGGACACCAACCCTCAGGTTTGTAAAATGCTAAATATTTAACTATTCTGTAGGGGGCAGCAGAATCTAAACAAAATTAGTATTAAAGTTGGGCGGTAGGGGGAACAGGAACACTGAATTACCTGCTTTTCACTTTATGCTGGGAGGTAGCAATGTACCTGAATTGCTTCAAAATTAGCAACATTGCCTAATTATTATTCTTTAAATTATAAAACACAGGTTGTATGCATTCCTTTTTATCTAATCTCTTACTTTATATACAGAACTACTGAAGCTGAACAAAACCAGTGAGATAAAATTAACACACAGATTGTTTTTTCCTCCCTTTGGGGTGAAAAAATGCAATTTACAAGGAAAATGCAATTATATATAAATATTTATGAAACAAAAAAGTCAAGTAACATCAGTGGGGTTTTGTATATGAGTGAGGTAGCAAAAAATAATACCAAGTTAGACTATTTGATTAATTATTGACATTTTCATTGCATCCCAATGGGGAACTTATTCTGGAAAAGGAACACTTTGCTATTTGTTATTGTCCATAATTAATTTTTAAGTGGCAAGCTACAGCACGAGTCAAAGAAATCCAGTTTTTAATTAACCAATAATACAGATCAGTTCTACTTTTTCTGTCATGAAAATAGTGGAATTAAAGGAACAGTACAAGGACATGTCCTACTCTTTTCCACCCTACAGAGTATTGTTTTGGTAGAAAGAAATTAAGAAAAGAATGAGTATAAATTATATGCTTTCTTATTCATTGGGATGAATCCACTCTGGTCATAGGTTTAAATGATATGACTCTAAGTAAATGGTAGCATTTTTCATTTAATGAGCTATCTTCAATTCTATTTCATCATGTGACCTGAAAACTGTAGAATAAATTATCTTTCATTCTTATAGCAATGGGTCATTGACAAAATATTTTGACTGAAGATAATTTGGTGTAAGCAGAACCTGCAGTTCAAATCCTTCTGTTTTAGTCTTAATACACCACTTAACAGTGGGTTTTTTTGCAAAATAATGTGTTAGACTTTAATTTGAGTTGCATGGGTTTATTTCTGCATTCCTTAACTTGATGAGAGGCTTCTGAAAATCCCAATAAGAAGTTTATAAAATGATGGAAAATACCACAATTTTAAAATGACAAAGAGTAGCAGCAACAATGAACTTGTACAGAACAAAATGCCAGTGCTACACGATCGTTTACTGACAATTTTTAAAGCCTACAAATTGGTGCCTTATAAGGGAGATTTCAGCACTGCAACATAGCACAAGCATCACACTTAAACCAAACATGTTAAGCAGTGATCTACCTCCAAAACAGCAAAGAATGCTGAGCATGCAGCAGGAGGCAGCTATAAATGCTTGTATCTCAGTTTAAATACCTGACTGCTAAACTGCCTTCCACCACTTTAAGGTAATATGAAATTGTTTACTTGAAGCCACAAATCTTTCATTTTCTCACATTGCTGAGGTTTGAAAGAAAGCATTAAGCTGCCTTGCATTGCAGACATTTTATAGTCCAAGGCAATGACAGCAAATTTCAGAGCATTTCTAGAGTTCATTAGCGTAACCATCACAACAGATTTTATTTTCCTTCACAGAACAGGTAATTATCCACCCAGAAATGAACTTTGAAAGGAATGAATAGAATGAAATAATTTCATCAATGTAAAAATAACAATTTGCTTCCTTCATATCTCACATAAGATCAAGGAGACATAGTAAGTGTAGGCTCAGGTGTATCTTCTCTATCAGGTGTGCAGTGTGTGTTTGGTGCGGACAGAGTGGACTACTGAGTTCCTTGAGCCTATGATTCTGTACTAAGAACAGATACAAGTTCTTGTTCTCATTCCCAAAATGTGGCATTCTCTGAACTGTCTATCAATTTATAAAAGTACATTTTACAAGGACAAATCTGTGTCTTAAAGAAAATTAGAATTTTTAAGTGCTGCCAAGTTTTCCAGTACAGAAAAATCATAATTTTATTTAAATTACTACATTAGGTAGCCAGACATGCTTATAAAGAAAAAAAAAAAGTGGTTTTTATTTATGTGGAGCGTGTTTCTGTTCAGAATTTAAAATAAAGATAAATATGCATATAGGACAAATGGGACTTTTCTAATTTCTAAAATGATTTATTTTGTGTATTTTTTCCCTGGTAGATCTTTGAAATTGCTGAACGATACTCCATTTCAGAAAAGTTTAAGACTGAGTAGTGTTGCTACTATTGGCTGTTTTTCTTTTGGACTTGAAAATTTTTTTTCTTTTGTCTGGTATGTAAATCCTATAAAATCTGATCTAAGAAAAATACAAGTTTTGCAGTTCAGAGACTTTAAAGACTGAAAGGGCTAATATTTTCTACTGCGCATACAGGTGTGCACACCTTAATCTTTCATCTCCAGAGAGAACACTCTCATATTCTAATGTGAAAAAACCACAATAAATAAAAAATAAATTAAAATAGATAAATAAATAAAAATAAATAATAATAAAAAAAATCTTCTGCTCATCAGACTTTCTCATCTTCTAATAATCACATACTAAAACTTATGTATGGCTGACAGCAGAAAGGCTCACTCTACCTATCTTGGAAAGCCATGGGCAAAAAGGAACTCTAAAAGCTGGTCACATACAGGAGACACTTTGGGTCTCCTAAAGGTTTTTTCCTCCATTGTGGGATAGCACTGGGCTAACCATCAAAACTTCCAAGCCCAATCTCACTATTCCTTTGAAATCACTTCTTTTCACAGGAATGAAAGGACAGATGACTTCCCCATCCCTTGTTCAAGCAGATATGATTACAAGACCCACATGGACATCAGGAGCTCTGGACTTTTTGTGTGATTTTGGTAAGTCTAAAGTCTAACTGCAACTTCTAGATAATGATCTCACATGAAAGGCAAGGATCCTTCTAGCCCTTACATATGGAAACCACAAATTGTGCATAATAACTTATATCATATTGTTTCATCCTTTTACATCATTCACATGTAACCACAAGACTACTAGGAATCTAGACAGTCTATACGCACTGAAGGCATTGAGTAAGATTTCTCAAAAAACCCAGCATCTTTACAGTCTCATTTTCTCATGCCTTGTATTTTGCATATTTTAATAGATTTTAATCACAAATTATCTGAATTATACTTCTGAACACTTTGTGTTTTATGAGCAAAAACAATCTTCAAACACAAGATCAGTTATCCTAAATCAAACTTATTTCAATACTCCTTTTTATTATTTAATATTTAATATTTATTATTTATTTAATTTATTAATTTAATTTATTGTTTATTTAATTTTATTATTATTTAATATTTAATATTTATTATTTCCAGTCCTACCTAGTAGTAGAACAGTGGTAGAAAAAAGCTGGCATCTTAAAGGGTATGCATTTGTTATTTGAAGATTTTCAAATAATTTTTGGTTTAGAAATTGCCTACAAACAGTTCATACAGTGTAACCAGCCTGACATGATTAGTCACACTCAATATTGCCAGTACACAAGGTTAAAAGACTACACTTTTCTAAGGGTCCTTCTGTTGTTCATGTGTTTGTTTGTTTGCTTGTTCATATGTTTGCTTAGAAGATTCATATTTCCTTTGTTTAGTAATAAGAGATAAAAAAGTATGTCTATGATTTTTGTTTTTCTGAAGCCAGTATATTTGCAGCACAAGGTCTACTGACCTTAGGATCATTAAATATCTCTTTCTTCTCTTGTGCTGTGCTCCAGGAAATGAGCCAAACGCTCAGACCTCACCATGTGTCCCTGGTTAGCTGCTCTTGTACATTAAGCTAAGCACATGCATATCTGTCTGACTGCATCAGGGGCAAAGTGCTTAGCTCTAAGCAACTGCTGACATCCTTTATATGCAACAGAGCGCTGAAGCACACTGTATTCTGTGGGACTGGACCTCCCTTCAAACTGTCAGAGCAAATAAGCAAGAACAATTCATTAAAAGTACTTTTCATTGTCCATAGGTATGATCCTGTGTTTGGTATGTGGTTATACAGTATTTTATAAACAGTAATCTTTCTGATACAACACTGCGTGACAAAACCTCTGTTTCCACAGATAAAACAGACAGTCCAAAAAATGTGCCAAGATATTTGGGAAAAGCAAATACAAAGGATAAAAATGCATGGAAAGTTAACAAAACAAACACATACAGTGTCTTCTAAATTCTTATTCACCCATCTTGAGAACTCATAGGAAGTATTAGAATTTTTTTCCAGTTTTACATGGAAATGGGTTTTAAAATTAAATCATTAGAAAGCATGTGGGCATAAGAATCTGTAAATGTCAACAATGACACAGGAGAAGGGGTGTAGCAGTGACTTCAGAACAAGCCTATGTGAACCCCACTGAAGTATCTTTCTGCCTCTGTAAAAAAAATGTGGCTTGATAAAGTATTCAAAGATTATTTCTATGTAACCTGTACTGAAGGTTCACAGAGTAATAGAAATTCAAGTCTGTAAGACAGGACTAAAAATGAGCCAAGTACACTCATGGGGGAGGACATCTCTGTCATTATATTCTTTTGTCAGCCTTTGAAGTTATATTTGGGAGAAATGTAAAATGAAAAAAAAATGCTAGGATAGAAACTGAAGCTCAGGCTGGCTTTCAACTGTACAAACAGAAAGTCATGTATAAGTAGAACCCCAGTTTTTGAACCATAAAAATTTGGGGATTTTAAAACTGTCTGCTGGCTTGACTCAGTTAGACTTTCTATTTCAAGAATCTGGATATCCTAGTCAGGAGGCAAGAAGAGCTTTAAGACCTGAAACAGAGTATTTTTTTCTGTTCTCCCATATGCATTTCCATTCAGAGAAGTTACTACCCCATGCCTCTTTTTTTTCCCCCTGCATCTTTCACTTAATTAAAAGGGTTGCAAGGTGGTTCTCTACTGTTCCAGTATTCCCTTGCAGGTGTGTATTTGCACAGGGTTTTTTTTTCTATTATCATTGTTCTTCCATCTCCAGGACTAAAATACAGCAAAAGGAACACAAATGAGACATGTTGGTTTCATGAGAGCCATATTCAGGTCCCTTAAGAGCTATAATTTGAGCACTATTGCCTTAGAACATTGTTATCTGAGCCCATAAGTTTTCTGCATGCTGTTAGAAGACCAGAGTATGCATTAAACCGTGATCTGGTTTGTTTCTTCACTATAGCTTCCAATTCATGAAATAGAAATGCTTGACCTAGAAATAGAAACAAGCAGAAACAAAAATATTTACAGATATTTAATATTTTTTGAATTTGCAGTTAGCTAACTTGTCAAAGAAGGCCTTCATTGTGAATTTCTATAATTGGCTGGGGGCACTTCTTTCCAAAGTAGGTATAAAATGCACCAAAGGGGAGAAATTTCTTTTCATTAACCTGCACATAAAGTGTCAGCACAAGGACACATTCATGGTGGCATTTTTTTCCAGATTTACAAAATAATTTACTGCAAAGCAATGTACTGGTGATTTTTGACAGGAAGATGCTGCAAATGAATTAAGGCTAATGTCCTTTTTAAAACACTGCCTTATTTCCCTGAGAATAATTGGTATTGTGACTTTGACAGATGGTTTTGAAAAGAGAAAATTGTTAAGCTGTACTTAACTAAGTGTATTTTGCCTAACTTTACTTTGTCTACCTCCCAAATGTATACATGACAGATTAAAATATATATATAAATAAGCAAAAACCACCTGCTTTTCAAAGAGAAAATCTAATTTAATATATGGGCACAAAATCAGCATCCACCTAGCCTAGTAAGGATCAAGTAACAGTAGGTAAGTGACTTTTGGTAGGGAGAAAATCAGAGAGATCAGCTTGAGGCTACGGGATAAATGTATCATCTGTGGCTTATGCCAACAAGCTAAGTTAGGAAGTAATGATTAGAGAAAGTGGTGGTCCTTTGGTGGAACATCCCCCCCAAATGCCTGACTCCCTGAGGATAGCTAAGTTTGAGGTGGACCCAGCATACAGAGAGCTAGCTGGCATCTGGGCCATGGCCCCCTTGCCCAGCTAGATTGAGCACCCTCTTTCTGGGTGAGAAGACCATCCTTTTGGCTTCTTTTTCCATAAATATCTGGGTTGATCTCCACCCATTGACACAGAATGTATGCTGGAGAGGAGAGGATACATGCCAGTTGCCAAGCACCTTTCTGGGCCTGGGGATGCGTCCTTGAGAGATTTCCCAAGAGGACCCACTCTGGGTGTCAGGTTGGATGACAGGCAGGGATGATGATGCTGGAAGGGACCTTTGTAGCTTTGGAGAGGAAAGGGACATTGTAGGCACATGTGTTGTACCTGGCATGGATTTGTGTGGTGGGCAAGACGGAAGAGTGGCTGGGAAAGGCCACTGCTGGGTATCAGTGGTCAGAGTACCTCCCCAAATGCCGTGGGGCCTGGCTTTCACAGTCAGTCCCTCTCTGCCCCACAATGTCCGGTTTCAGTTTCAGTATCTGCCTCAGCATCGGGGCTTTGTGTTCCATGGCAGGCAGAACAGTGATGGGTAGTGAGCCTCCCCAAACTCCCTGTTCCAGCAGTGCCATATGAGGGATCAGGTCCATGTGGAGATGTTGACACAAAGAGCCATGGGGAGGGATCAGGTCCATCCCTCAGATCCATGGGGAGATGTTGACACAAAGAGCCTGTCTGTGCCAGCACAGACTCCCACCATGGCTTGTAGCCATATTTACGGTTTTCTGAATTTCAAAATCTATGAAAGTAATTTTTTTTTTTAACTGAGATTTCAGTAGTTACATGAACTAAATCTCTCCACACCTCTAGGCCTGTGAGAAAAACATGAAATACGGTACATAAATGGTGCTATAACACTATTTCGTTTAATGTTGCAACAATATCTATCTTCTTTGGGTTTTATTTTTGTTTGATTGTTTCGGGGGAGGTATTTGCTTTTTTTCGGGTGCTGGATCATGAACACTACAAATTCTTTAGTTACATAGATATGCATAGAGAATGCTTGGTTGACATAAAACTAATTCTGAATGGCATAGGCTCCAAATGGTGAAGTGAAAAGAATGGAAAATATTTACAAAACTTAAATGGCTACATTCGCACTCAATTTACATGAAACATTGATAAATATCAACAGAAGCTCTTGATTATTAATTAATTTTTTTATTTGATAACATGCAATTTGCAAGCAGAACTTTCAAGCAAGTAGGATATACATGTCAGACATATTTTCTTTTGTCTTTCTTCTGCTGCATCTTTCGCCGCTCTCTTGTGGATATTCCATTCATCAGCTTACTCTTGCACTATTCAATTATCATCACACATAACTTGAGCTGCAAAAATGCTGCCAGATGCTTTCTTCAAATATTTGTTTCAAATTTTAATTATGTTTTTTACTGTAAACTGAGATCACATGAATATTTGATAAAGTTGCAAGAGGAATATTCTCCCAGATAGTCATAATTTGAAAGAATTTTATTAAATATTTCTATAAAATGACTTTTCATTTATTAACATGAATATTTACATGACACATCTGCTTTTTTTTTAATTTAAACAACAAAGAAATGAGATCTTTTAATGCTTCTCAACACTCCTCACAATCTCACTGTCACCTTCTTTCCATTAACTGAGCAATTCAAAAGATGAAAAAATTAAATTAAATTAATTACTTATCACATTTGCTTCCATAACTTTTATCCACCCATTGATTAACACTGTTTAAATTTTACTTTAAGGATGATTCCTTAATTGGCTACTCTCTATGGGGAAAAAGGAATGCTGGAAACACCCCTACTGCAGAATTCTGCTGATCATGGGAAAAGTCAAGGGGGAAATCTGAGGCAGCACAGCTGAGCCCTTTTTGCAGAAAGAGCATTTCATGGCTCTGGTTATGCTGACAGTTGCCTAATGGGTGATAATCTTGCCAAATCCTTTATCTTGAAAAATCTTAATTTGAGGAATGGGGCACTGAATGGAACCAAAGCAATTTCCCATTTCTAGCTCTAAGATGGGATTTAATAAAGTGTTATAAAGAAACTGTGCTACTTTTGCATATCTCTTGTGAGAGATATAAAATTTACCGTGTTTCTTCCCAACATGACTGGCCAAAACAGCTTAACACGCAAGAACTCCCTAGTGATGCATTTGGAATCAGCCTGTTCATGAGGAAACATATATTTGATAATCAAGTACCATGAAAATAAAACAAATATTCAATAATTCCAGTCATATACAATTTGATTTTCATTAAAAATATGCTATTGACTAGATAACTGGTACTATGCAAGACAGAAAGGTTGCATTCTTTGACAAGGGAATAAAAGTTCAAAAGATTTTTACTTATGTCCTTCAAAAGATTGTTTAGCGTATTACATTGCTACATTCCACATTAAATAAATAAATAAATAAATAAATAACCAGACCCCCTATTATTGAAAAGCATTGTTTTCATTATTATATTTTTCTCAGTGTGAAATAATATCTGGAGATTTCAATTCACGGTTTCCAAGTGAAATGTCTTTGAGGATGGTATCTGACACAGACACATCGGACTTTCATATTTATGTTACACTTGGCTGAATTCCCTCTATCTTTCAGAAAAAAAAGCAAAAAACAATGGAGTTGCAGCTATTGCAGCTTGTAAATAAATTGTGTGGTGTGAACCACCTAGTGCACCTCCTCTTGCCAAAGGAACAGCTCATTGTACCGCCACAAATAGATCAAACATCTCTGGAGAGGACATTGTTTTTGCTAAATACTTGGAAGACTTTTTTCCTCACTCAGTGCTTTACTTCTTCACAGCGCCATTAATAGATTAAAAAAAAATCCAACAACCCAACAACCAAAATAAAAAAAAAAACCAAACAAGTGGATAATTAAACTCTACAGTAACTCCAGGCTTTTTTCAGTTTCTGCTCAGTTGTTTGTTTTGAGTACCGTATCTTACAGGAGTGCAACAGAGAGATATTTCTGTGTGATTTATGCCTAATGCTCTGATACTCATTTGAAATGCGCTTCCAAGTTGTTCTTGTGGACTTCATTCTTAATGACTCTAAGAGTCACAAGTTCTACTAATCAAGCCTTCCTTACCTAATCATGCACTATAGAGTATGCAGGGCATACTTAATATAAAAATAAAATAACAGTGAAAATAGGCATTTTAAAATGTATTTTGCTTCTGGGAGTGCATATTTATTTTTAAAGCATTAAAACTAACAAATGGTAACTAAAAACAACATCAGAAAAGTGAACATAGTATTTTAGGACATAGATATATATTCTACTAAAATTCAAAAGTGTGCATACAAAATTCTGCCCTAGCTAAGTCAAATCAGTTTTCATTTAAGTCAATAGATACTGTGAGTGAAGTGAATCTAAGGCAAAATTTGCTTCTAAATTTATCTCTGTCCTACCAAGACCCAGTGAAACACAAGAGCTATTCACATCAAGATGAACAAAACAAGTACTCCAGGACCTAGAATTTAGTCATCTCTACTCCCCATCACAAACTGCTTTTCCTTAAGGTTAGCCTAATACATTATACATTACACATAGCTCACAGAACTGACAATGACCTACATAATCAATCATTACTGTTCCCATTTTTGTTATCTTGCTCACACAAGGAAAAAAGGTTTTGCTTTCTCTGGGCTTTAAATGAAGATCACTGAAATCCATGCAAGACTCCTGCTGACTTCAGCTGGATATGAATTAGCTCTGAATGAGCCATATTTAACATCAGAATGCTGCACTAAAAGAGCGAACCGTGGCTCACTGATCCTGGTGATCCTGCTTGCTTTTGTGCCAGAATCATTCCCAATTTAAGCCTGATGCAAACCATCCCCAATACAGCAGATATGGAAAGGCAAAGATAGGGTGGGGGAACGCTTCACAGAAGTCCCTTTGGTGAAAAACTTCCAGAAACACCATTGGGTGGAAATGTCCCCTTGAATCAGAGTAGCTTCAGAGAGTTCAGCAGAATTGGAGAAAGGAAGGAGTGGGTGGGTGGGCCAAAGAAGGAAACAGGAAAAATATTGTGAGGAACGCTAATTTTTTCTGTTGCTTCCATTGGTATGAGATACACTGGATACATTGGCATGAGATACATTGGATGGTGTGCTTTTTGTGATGTATTGTATTTGTAATTCCCACTATAACCAAAAAAGATACACCTTGTTAAGTTGCCCTTTAGGTTTTCAGTTGAAATCATGACATTTATAATGAACCTCAATTTATATGCAGAGATACTTTGCTTATTATTAATTGTACTGTGGGCTTATTTTGTAGAAGCCCCCATTCCAAGATGTCTTTGACAGTGTCTAAATTTTTATTTATTTTACCGTGCCTCTGTTCAAATATTCAGTCCTGGAAAACTGAAATCTTTTCATACTATTTACAGATACTGCATCCCTTCAAATTTCAGAAAAATAAGGTTTCTATTTGTGAACCAGGTGAAAGTAAAAAAAAAAAAGAAACAAAAAAACCTGCATTCAAAAAGGGAGAAAATATTCCACATACTTTGGAAAAAATAATTGAAAACTTCTTAGTAAGCCTATTTTCTTTTAATCTGAATAATAGACCTGATTTATATAATTACATTTTGTTCAAGAAAACTACAGATTGCATTTCTTCATTAGAAACTTATTTTCAGAGGAAAATCCAGGATTTTTTTTTCTTGTTCCATACTCCATATGACAGATGCAGTAGTTGGATAGGAGTTTTCTCAAAACTGTTATTTTTGTTACGCTGATCTACAGGGTATTAGATAGGAAAATTAAAATCTTGAATCTGCAGTTTTAACATTCCTCTCTGGCCCATCAACACTAAGACTGTGATGCAGAGGTAACAAAACAAAGCCTTTGGTATATGGAGAAAATAAATACATGGAACCAAGGCCTCAGAGAGAGGTACGGCATGATTCAGTGGGAGGTGGAGATAAGGTGTGAGCCAAAACTTGAAGTGACAAAAAGGATTTTAGATCTAATATGAAACTTTAGCAAGAAAGCTAGGCTTGAAAGAAAGATAGACATTAGAGAATGGATTATTTCAGGGTCAGGTGAAAGAGAAGCAAAATAGTTGGTATAGCTTGTTCTCCAGGACATAAAATACAGCTCTGGTCTAGTGAGGTTCAGTGTTCCTCTACAGTCTGTTTATTGCTATTTGTGTCCATTCTAACTTGTCTATGCAGAGAAATAAAACCCACTAGTGATATCAATTACCAGATAAATGCCACAGGTATGTATTATGGGGCTACAGACGTCAGTCTTTTATACGATCTGTGCAGTCATTAGCATTGCAGCACTGTGTGCCATGCATCTAAACTCCTGGCTTTTACAGCTTGTTCTTTAAAAGGTTAGAAAATCATACACAAATAATCTGTGTTATTATTGTTCACATATTAAATGCCCATAATATTTCACGACATGTCAGCATTATTGGATCCTCATTTAGTTCCCTTGTATATGTGTCATGACACAGAATACATCTACATTGATGACATTTTTCTTCTTTTATGGAACAGTTCTCATTGTTATTTGATACACAGCATGCTCCTTCAACAGCAATGAAGCAAACAAAGGAGGTTCTTATCTCTAATGCCTCTACTGTACAAGCTAGATGATCTGGACAAAGGAATTGAGTCCATTTTCATCAAGTTTGCAGACAACACCAAGCTGGGCATGAATATTGATCTAGTACATGGTAGGAAGACTGCAGAGGGTTCTGGACAGGCTGGATCAATTGGCTGAGTCCAGCTGTAGGAGATTCAACATGGCCCAGTGCCAGGTGCTGCATTCAGGTCACAGTAGCCCCATACAATGCTACAGGTGTGAGGAAAAGTGGCTGGAAAGCTGCTCAGCAGGAAAGGATCTGGAGATGTTGATCGACCGCAGCTGAACATGAGCCAGCAGTGTGCCCAGGTGGCCAAAAGAGTCAAAGACATCCTGGTTTGTACCAGAAATAGTGGCCAGCAGGACTTGGGAAATTATTGTCCCCCCTTACTTGGCAGTGATGAGGCCACACCTCAAATCCTGTGTTCAGTTCTGGGCCCTTCACTACAAGAAAGTAATTGAGGTGCTGGAGCAAATACAGAGAAGGGCCATGAAGCTGGTGAAGGGTCTGGAGCACAAATCTTATGAGGAGCAGCTGAGGGTACTGGGGAATGCCTGGAGAAAAGGAGGCTCGGGAGGACCTTACTCCTCTCTACAGCTACCTGAAAGGATGTTGTGGACAGGTGGGGGTCAGTCTCTTCTCCCAAGTAACAAGTGATAGGACAAGAGCAAATGGCCTTGTGACAGGGAAAGTTTAGATTCAGTATTAGGGAATATTTCTTTATGGAAAGGTGTCTTAGTTTAAGACAAATATAGGGGGTGGAAACTCCAAAGTGAGTTACCTCCCTTTTTAGTTTTTATCTGCTTCCCTTTAACCAGTAAGGAGACAAATACCCGAAGATATAAGTGAAAAAAAAAGTTTACTACGACTCACCAGGGAAGGCAGCAGCGCCACAGCCCAGCTGCCCGCAAGCAAAATTTGCAAGACTTTTCTGGTCACTCTTACCACGACAGCCCTGTTTCTGCAGCCAGGGAGGAGGTTTCCTTCAGAGCTTTTTGCTGCTGCCACTCCAGACAGCTATACCAGGACATCAAAATCTCTCTCTCTCTCCATGAGTTTTTCAGCTGTTACCCCAGTTCCAGCCACTACTGCTGACTACCACACCCCTGTGAAACAGTATTTCATAACCCCAAATGCTGCCAGAACTGCTGCCGCCAGGAGAGGCCCTGTCAGGTGAGACAGTTGGCAGCACTGACTCTTTTGTTTTCGGGGGGGGGGGGGGGGAAGAGTTCTCCAGCTTTTGTTTTGTCCCTGATCCCTGTTGGTTATTTTTTGGGGAAGGAGGGAGTTTTGCAATCGCAGAGGCTTGTGTTGTTTTTCCTTTGTTATTTCTCTCCACCATGTGGTCTGGGCTTCTCCTCCATATTGTTTTTGCCTGCTGGTCCACATGGTTGTCTATGGAGGCTGCCACATTGAGGGAGGGGCTTCTCCGCCATCTTGTTTTCTTTGTTGCCTGGGAGTCCCTGGGATTCAGCACCTTTGTACCTAGTGGTTATTACTGTTATCTTGGCTGTGGCTGCTTTTTTTTTTTTTTTTTTAGAAAACTGCTATTTTTTTACTTATATCTTCTTGCATTCATCTCCTTATTGGTGAAAGACGGGTGGTTAAAAACGAAAAAGAGAGATAATGAATTTTGGAGTCTCTACCTTGTATAATTGTTTTAAACCAAGACAAAAGGTTTGTCAGGGAACTGGTTGACTCACCATTCCAGGAGGTGTTTAAAAGATATGTAGATGTGGCAGCTGGGGACATGGTTTAGTGGTGAACTTCCAAGTTCTGGGACAATGCTTGAACCTGGTGATCTTAGAAGCCTTTTCCAACCTGTATGATTCTATGATTTAGTGATTCTGTGATTCTATACTATTATCCTTGAGAAGAGGACATGAATTTCCTATGAAATGCTGGGCAGGACTCTCAAGCCAGACTTCTCCTTTCCCTCCTTCCTCTCAGTACACACACACACACACACACACGCGCGCACATACACATTCACACACAGGTACTCCCTCCGTGTTCTACCACAGTTATATGAGACAGGCAGGCAGAGGCAAGCAGAATTGCTCAGGGACTGAACCCAGAGCAAGGAAAAAAAAGAGGCACTGCCTTAAAGTGTGCCTAAAGTGTCTGCCTATACCCTAACATAAATATTCAGTATTCAAATACAAAACTGAAATAAATGAAAACCATGATCTGAATATAGATGATGATATAGAGCAGATTCATTCTCTGAACAGAATATGAAAATAATAAAAATCACCTCACACACTTGTCATTATTGTGAAATTCTCAGATGTAGTAGTGGAAAACAATATCACAGATCGGATAATATAAGAGAGTCTGTGACTTCAAAAGAGAATATTTTTGCTGCATTGAATGTGAACCTGTACACTTAATAAAAGGACAACGTGAAATCTGAACAGCTGCCACTTAATTGCACACTATTTATACAGGCTGCTGAAAGAGGGCTTGGTCCTGTGGAGTGAATAGCATGAAAAATGTGCAAATGACTATACAGGGAGTACTTTTCAGTCTACTGCTGATCACAAAGCATGGAACCAGACTGGATTAGTAGAAAAATGGATTTGTTTCTCTCCTGTTGTGAGTCTATCTTTTCTGTTTTGATAGGAGAGTCAAATGTTGTGGCAAAGCCCAAATTCCATTATTCCCCTCCCCTCCCCTCCCCTCCCCTCCCCAGTTATAAAAGTACTGATTGCATAAAAGGAATTTCTTAAATGGGAAGATACTTTCAAAATACTTTATGGCCTTCTTTGTTAGGTTTGAAATAAGGACAGACCAATAACCAGACTGTTGCCTAGTCTAGTTGTAAGAGAAATAAAATTGAAGCTAGGTTGTCTCAGAAATCTGTGTACCTACGTGCAAAACTATTGCAAGTTAATGTATTAATTAACTCACACATGACTTTCAGAGAAATCTGTATTTCACTCAGGGACCCTAGAGGGAAAAACATTTCAAGGTCACTGTGTGATTATAAAACCTTGAAAGTTTAACACTCCTTAAAAATATTCCTCTTATCTAAAGTGAGGGGAGTACGGCTTTCACTATGTGTCCATGAGAATTTCAAAAAAGGTAGATTGGATCTGGTCTTCGGCTCTGCTGTAGAGTTACTGAAGATCTGATTCAAATGGAAACAAGCAGTAGATATTTATGTTTTATGTTTGTATTTATATTTATTGTCCTAAAATATTCTACCATAATGTTGTTTCAGAACTTTAATAAAGAAACCCTTTACTGAACACCCAAAAGTGCTCCTGATAATTTTAGCCTAGGGCAAATAAAGAAATATCTTCAATGATTCTCCTGGGAAATTCTTTGGGTTTTTAAGTTGCACCCATTGTGCCCCCTTTCTTGAACTCTATCCATCATTTTTAAAAAGGCAAATCCACTGAAAAAGGCTTGCTTCACACATTTCAGCATTTCTTTGACCTGTAGAGCATTTTAACTAGCCAGGCTGAATTAGAGATAACTTTACTATAATAAAACAGGTTTTGTCACTGTGTTATATGACTAGTTCCACTGATTTCACCATCTTACGTATGATGTGTATTATATAGTTGTTTAATCAGCACTGAGCTCAAATGTGCTTGAATTTCTCAATACACACTTTAGATTTTAGATTTGATATGATGACAGAGATTCAGATTAACCTGCACTTTTTAAGAAAAAGATAGGGAAAGAATGTCCTTGATAAATAGCACTGTAACTTGTATCTGAAAATGACTGTTCTAAACCCTTGTTTGGCATAAATCTTCAAAAAATCAAGATAAGGATTAGCAAAGCAGTATGGAAAATTGATATACAGTCTTAGAATAACTTTAAATCTCTGTAGTCCAGACATCATAATTTTATTCCACATTTAGCTAATGTTATGTTCTCCCAGAAAAAGCTCTTGTGTATTTAAATAAGTTAAGGTCAATTCTAACCCACTGTGTTTTCTTTGGTGGAGATGTAGGCTCTTCAGGCAAAATGATTTTGCAAACACAATATGTGACAGAGTGTCTCATCTAAGACTCAGATTTTGTTACAAAATGGGTCAAAGAAGCATTAGACTTGCAGTATCTTCCTCTCATGGTATCTCCTGAGAGTGTTTTGATATAGCAGAAAATGTCAGCTATTAAGATGAACTATAAGATTTGCTATGTAAATCTATACTTATCAACACACCAGTCCATAAGCAGTTTCTAGGAGAGCAAAGGTATGTATGTATGATTTTGCTGTGCTGTTCTAAGGGGATCGTTACTCTTAGCTGGGGAAGGTAGTGATGGTGAGGCCACACGTTTTCCCATTTTTCTGCTTAAGTAGTTATTCAGTATGATCTCATAGATGTGCAAATAAGTGATAACTGTTTGTGGTTGACAGAAGGAGTTATATTCTGGCCACTTGAAACACCTGTGTTGATTTCGTGCCAGACAGTCATTTATTCTTTTCAATGGCCATGTGTACAGCTTTAGGACTTCACCAAGTAAACCTTTGATTATAATAGAGATGGTGGCTTAAGATCTTGACTTCTTGAATGCATAGGTATTCAGACAACAACCTCTTGGTAGACTCATAGAATCACTGAGTAATTCAGGGCAGAAGGGACCTCAGGAAATCTTTATTCTGACTTCCTGACCAGAGTAAGGTTGGCTCTGAGGTCAGCTCTCAGGTTGTTCAGGCTTTATCCAGTAAGCCTGGAATACCTCCAAGGACAGAGACTACACAGCCTTGCTGGATAGGTTGCTCCTCTGCTCCACTGCTTGGCTGCCCTCATAGTGAGAAAGTTCTTTCCTCTATCCATTTTGAGCATTTGCTGTTTCAGTTTATATCTGTTGTCTCTTGTTCCATGAGATCTATGTGCCGTTGAAGAACCTTCTTCAATCTTCTTGGTAGACTCCCTGCAGGCACTATTGGGTCTTTAGGTTCCCTCAGAGCCATCTCCAGGCTGAACTTGACAAGCTCCCTCACCCTGTCTTTGCAAGGTAAGTGCTCCAGCTCCTGACTATCAATAGACATACCTCTTGGGGATAGCAATGTCTTTCTTCTACTTGGTACCCTCAAATGGGTTGCACTATCAAAATCAAGATTTCACCGCAATGGCGGCTTTTATTAGCTTCTCCTCTGATCCAGACTCACACGCTGTCAGCCAATTTGTTGTTCATCCCGCAAGAAGTCTTCATACATCCAAGCTGCTCCTTCACATAAAGGGAACACACATTCCTCATTTTCCTTGCTCATCATTCTTTGTTCTAGTCCCTCACTGCACCCCAGTCTTGTGAGCTGTCCCACCAGCAATTTCACAGTTCTGTGACCTCCTGAGGGGTTCTAGTTCTTTCTGCATGTTTCCCAGGCTGCCTACAGATGTTTGAGTTAGGTTTCCTTTCAACCTTTCCGATCATTCTGACTTCTCTTTTGTTTGGCTATCCCTGACCTCTCTCTTGTTTGAATATCCTTGACTTCTCTCGTGTTTGGATATCTCTACACTTTGCTTTCCGTCTGCTTCCATGGTTTCTTCATTGACTGTAGAGTTAATCTCTCATCCAGATGTTTTAATGTAAAAGAGAATATGGATGCAGATGTCACTTGATGCAGTAAAATGTAAAGGGCATATTTTGTACACATAACAAAAAAAGAATCCTGCCAGTGTGAATTTCTTAGTAGCAATTAGGTGTCCTTGGAATCTCGTAGCATCTATGCTAATACAATCAAAAGCTTGAGAGTAATATTTTAACCAATTAAATTGAAGAATTCTACTGTGCCTTAAAAATATTAGCCACTATTATATTGCCTGTGGACTTGCCCTTTCATGAGTTATTAATATCACTGGGAAATTCTTACATTTTAATATTCTCTTATTGTAATATATTACTATGGGGGATGAAAAAGAATGAACAATGAAAATAAAATTATAGCAGGAAATAAATAATTTATATCTGAATGTTAAATGTAGCAAAATGGGAGAGAACAGAATGTTTCATGTAAAGACAGAACACAATGAAATCTCATTTTTTAGTACATGATGGTTTGTCTGTTCCTCATAGGATAGAGAATCAGTACATGGGAAAAATTGAAATGGCTGCCAGTTTTTAATGCACAGGTTGGAACGGGTCAAAATAACAGCATATTCCAACTTCTCACAGAAAAGATAATATTTTAGCTTTCAAAGACTTCATCCAAGTGACAGAACTTGTATCTACAAAAGCTGCTTTAATCCACCTGGCCACCTCTGAATTTCATGGTCATTCTCACAGGTAATGGGAACTCCGACAATTTGGTAAAGTTAGATGGCTATTACACTCACTACTATGAACATTTACCTTGCTAATGAACAGCAGTGTAAATGAATATTATTCCTGATAGATAGCTGTTATTTAACGACAGTCATAGCTGTTTTTCAAATACACAGTAGCCAAAAGTATTCTCTTACAATACTCTGTGATCTATATGTTCAGAAAATGCCATTTCCAGAATGAAAAAGCATGCAACTGCACAGGTCTGAGAACATTAGCTCTAATTGTAGTTCCTTTAAAAATACTTCTTTAAAAACTGTATACAAGAAAAACATCTTTCAGGTTCCTCTTCATGCTTATCTCCCTTAATTCTTTCACTCATTTCATCCGCTTGAGCGTAATCGTCATGCCATACTGCTAAAAGTATTTTCATTATTCTGTCCATAATCTCTCTTGACCATGGCATCTTTAAACTAATTTTCCATTTTGCATGGATTTCCAGAGTTGAACAGTTTCCTACTTATTAGTTTTCAAAGAAATTTAGTCTCTTACAGTAACAGTGACTTGTCTTTTACAGTGTCATTTCCTCATCTTATTCTATTGCATTATAAATATGAGGATATTTCATTCTTTCTTTTATGCTATGATTATGTTTTGTAGAATAACAGAATTCCAGCCTGGAAGGGACCTCAAAGATCTTCTGGTGCAACCTTAGAGGTCGTCCTAAGCCTGAATATCACCTTTAACTGTAACATTTTTACTACTCGCAAATCATCATGGCATAAGTTGCATCATCATTCCTATGAAAAGAAAAACATACTTATATTTATAGTCATAGTATTCCTGCATTTATTCTTATCGTATATATTCATAATTGAGGATTTTCTCCTTCTTCACAAGAAACTTCTTACATTCCGATCCTGTGTAGTTCAGTAAGTGATTGACATCCAATCACCATTGCGCAGGCTCAAGCCAAATCCCTTTGCTTATGCTAAGGAAAGAATCACAGAAAAGGTCGCCACTGATGTGGAATTTCTCTTGTTTCAAATTCATTCAGTGCTGATCAACTAATTATGTGAAAAAGCAGCTGGATTCATAATTTCATCCTTATCTGAGAAACCTTTTCAAATATCTTCAGTGTTCTGACTTAAGAATGATGACGTGGTGTCAGTAATACATAACTTTATCCCTTTGTTATCAATCTATCAGTAATAAATAGACTGAAGTCAATACACAACAGTGCAGCATATATTAGAAAAAACAAGATTTTTTTTCCCTGCTACAAGTTTCTATATTCTTAGTCAACTCTGAAGTCAGGGACTTGCAATTTTTAAATGATTATCTAAAGCTTCAACATAAGATTCGTGATCACTGATTCCATTCTTTATGATTAATGTTCATTGGAAGGATAAAATAAACTATCAAAACTATCAAAAATTCAAGTGTAAGTTTAATGCATTTCACTTCAAATAAATGTAAAAGCTGATATTTCTGGTACCCAAAAAAAGGAGAAACAAAAAACTTCATTTTTATCTTCAGGAAGGATATCTAGCACTTGAATTATATCTCATATGATTGGTAGAACTCTCATTCTTAAGCTTATTTTTATAGGTATTATCTACTGGTGCTCCATGGTTGGCCCATTTGTAATAGACTTTTTTGTTCTTCCTCATCATCCACACTGAAAAGTACATAAATGAAATAATTTCTTATTAGGATTTTGAAATCTTTTGGAAAATGTTCGTGTGGCATGCTGATGAGGAGTAGACCAGTAACCTTGGTCTCAAATTTGTGCAGCTTATGTTTCAAATGCTCATTTACGCTTTATTTTCCACCATGACAACATTCTTTCAGGTAAGTTTTAGAATTCTAGCTTTTATGACTCAACTCCTTTATCTGCTATCTTCTTGAATCGTCAAAAATCATTATTAAGTCAATCCCACACACTTCACGACTGTTTCAACACCAAATGCAATACACATTTCATGAAGCTCCTTAATTTATGTGCTGAATATTTCTAAATTTAGAACTAAATTCTATTACTATTTTTGTATTTTTTTTTTCTATCTTGATACTTCTGGAATTAAGACTTTATTTTCTGTAGTACTCTTCACACATTCCTGTATACTTCACTTTCCACTTTTGGTAGCAATTTTTTTTTTTCCACTGTTTGCATTTGTCTATTTATCACTCTCATCAGCTTTGAAAGTGAAGGACTTTATTTAAAATCCTTCTGGTTTTCTGTTCTCTGCTTTGTATAATTTTGTGTTCCTATGATTCTCTTCTACACTTTGTGTAGAGTGGGTATATAAACTATTACACAAGATAAAGCTGTATTGCGAAAGTTTAAGAGTGAAAAAGTTGTATAAAACAGCAAAGAACTGAGTATTCAGTGCATGAAAACATTTTTGCAAATGTAAGTATAATACCCAGCTCTTCAGAACCTCAAGAACAATGACTGTGGTTAAACAGACTCCGCTTTGCAGCTTTGATACACAAAGTTATTATGAAACACTTCAGAAACTCAGAATGAAGAATTGCAAGGCTCCTTAAATAACGTTTTTAGCATGAATTATTAAGGCAACATAGAAGAGCAGACACAAAGAGTAAATCTCTGTAAGCAAATGCTTTGATAAGCTGACTGAAAATGTTCCAAACAATTCCATGCAAGAAAGGGGAAGATAAAGAACTAAATGTCAGAAAGATTATTGAAAACTAAAAATTAAGCATATGCAAACAAACAGATAACAGCGCATTCCAAAATAGTAACTAGGCAATGGAAAGAAGTAATTAGCTAATCAGGAAGAAAAATTAAGTATTTTTGACAGTGAACATAATTAAAGGAAAAACATTTCATAAAGGGAATGAATTAAAGCTCTGAACAATCCCTGAGAAAACCAGGTCATATGCTTTGAATCTGCAGCTGCAAATTGGACAGTTCTTAAATAGCACAGTTTAAAGGAAACATTACTTGAAGTGTGCTATTTTGTTTCTCCATATGCACAACAATATGTATTACTTGTTGCAATAACCCTTGTACAGGCAATACTTCCAGTTGACTCAGTAAAAATGTGACTTATGAAAAGCTTGCTGAATGGCTTGTTTTGAATGTAACGATAATTCACTATCACTTTGTGATTTATCCTTTTCCCGTGGTAGCTGGGTCTCACAGGTAAGACAGGTCTGTGGCACTGACCACTCTTTTGTTCTGTTAACCACAAGATGCTCACATTTTTACAAATTCTGATGAATATTACTGATAAGGTTGGCTGACTGCACTTCTTTGGTGTCGTGGCTGATGTATCTAACAACTCTTACTGTGGGCAGAGTTAGGTGTTTACAGCAGACATGTCAGTGATGATATTTCAGTCTTTAAAATGTGAACGTTGAGAGTGAAAAAGATGTGACTTGAATGCCATCTTTTCAGATATTTGCCTTGGATTTAAAAAGCTGAATTGCTTAAGTAGCTTCTCATCCATAAGTATCTTATTTACTAATTTTTCATTCTTTCTTTTTGCAACCTTCCCTTAAATTCAGTTGGACTTCTTGAGAATGTACTTCTGAACATTAGTATTTCTGTGATTTTATTTATTTATTTTTTAAATTATTAATATATTGTCAGTTTAACAATGCAGATATTGCTATTTGCAGCTGATACCAGTTGTGTGCTGAGAAACACCAAGTAGCATGGAGTTATTTCTCTTCAGTCCCTTGATGTTCTAAAGAACAACTTGTCAACTAGGAGTTCTAAAGCAACAGGCAACAGGAGACAGGAAATATTTAACTAATCTTTAGATATTATGCAACATTTTCTGAATTATTTCATTAAAAAAAGAAAGATAAATTCCAAATTTTTAGAGGGCATGGATGTCAAAACATTTACATCAAATTAATATTGTTAAATTAAAAAGAAAAATTGACTTTTCCACTTTCACATCTCTCCCCCCTCATCTCTTTCCCCTGGTACCCCGGATATTTTTCCTCTTTTTCCGAAAAAGCTGTTTAATTTTATATGGACAATATTGGTGAGAAGGATCATTTTACTGAAAATCTGGTTTTGTTTCAAGAGAGTTTGGTAGGAAAGATTCACCCAGACCTATTTTACTTGCTGAATTCATACCAGGAGGTTGCCTGCTGCTCTGTTCTCTTTTCTGTCTCAAGAGCACGTATGCACTCTGATTATCAGCCCTCACTTGGCTATATTAATTATTTCAGGATTCAAAGTAAAATAGAGAAAAGAGTCTTTATGCTGCATATTGTGCTCATCCAGTTCTCATGGAGCTGGTGAAACTTTGGGCTTTTGTAACTTCTTTTGAAGAAAAGGCTTCTTCAGACCTTGTAACAGCTCCCAAGTGACATTTGCATGTTTCAGAACAGTTGGAGCACTGATACCCTGTTGTGTTGACAAATGTATCTTAAATACTTGTGCAGAGCTAGCTGGGCAACTTAAATTCCTTAAAAGCTTATTTCTCTCAAATAAAAAGAATTCTGAATTGGGTAGAAATTCAGTTACTAAAGCTGATGTAACAGAGGTGAAATGTAGTGTGGATCAGAATCTGTCTCTTAATCTCCTCTGGCAGTGGGTGTTCTCCTACTGGGACTTGCATCTGAAGAGGGGAATCCTATTCAGCTCTCTGCTTGTGAGATTATTTTAAGGAGAATTTGAAGGAGTGGTTTAAGAAAAAATTAACACTCTTGCAAAGTTAAAAACAGTAAACGTATATTAGAAATATATATAGCTTGATTTTTTTTTTTTGATACTGTATAACGTGCCAGGTCTACTGGATGAGTCAATGTTTTGTTTACTTTGTCTGCCTATACCAAAGTTTTTGGGGGTGTTATTTTTTTCCATAAACTCTGTGGGATTAGTACTTGTCTGAATATTTTGTATGTGCCCCTTTCTATCAGTTGGCTTGCTTGAAAGAAAGACTGACACTTGTTCTGAGTGGGTAAGCCCTAAATGTCAGACCTGATGTCCATGTTCTTTAGTCTTTTGTCAAAATATGACTGCTAAGAAGCAAAGGTGATGGTGCTCTCCTGTTTGAGAAGTCATATTATTTCAGCACAGTTTCAGCATCAATTTTTCAAATCTTCTCTGGATCACTTCCATTGGGTAAGTTTTATGGCACACAAAGAGACTTCAGGCAATATTTGTGCAGTTCTGCAGTGTACAGTGCAATTATTTATTTTCTATTGTACATAATAGGTATCAAGTCACTAACAAGCAACTAGGCTACACATTAACACAATCTAATGTGCTCCCCAGCCCAAAGGAGACACACAGTAAGTTTCTGCTGGTTGGGTGGTCATCATCAATGGGGAATGGTCAAGTATTTCTTGAAGAAAGCTGATGTTTAATGTTTTCAAGTTACCATCTTCCAATTACTTGTTTGTTTCTTGTCTATTTTATGCGTTTCAGCTAGTATTCCTTCTGTCTTTGAACTCCTAATAACTGCTATTTTATGATTAATCTTCTCCTGTGCTTGTAGATTTATGATTTCTAACTCTTTTAGCTCATGTAATTTTTCACACCTTCACAATTATTTTCTCAAGAAAACTGAATTAACTTCACACAACTGTGTTACACCAGCTGTGTTCAGATGGCTGCAATCCTATACCCAGGGTTTTCTTGAAGTTCTAATTAATTGGCTAAAAATTTTCCGTGTTTCTGTTTTAAAGTGATAAAAGGCAACAATTGCAGTATAAACATATCCACATTTGTAGATCTTTTGGTAAACCTCCAAAGGAAGAGCAATAAATGAGTGAATTAGAACTAACACATACTTCGTGAGCAAATCGTTTTGAAATATAAACACTGTTTAAAAATTGTGATTCTATCTTTAGACGTTGTCCTGAAAAAAAAAAAAAAAAGAGACTGGTAAAGAGAAAATTCAGAAATTTAGAAATGTTAACTGGAAAGTTATAGATTTGTGCTCATCTGATAAGAACAAGTTGTGATATTTTTAGATAAGACAGTCTCATAGTTGTATTTGTGCACTCTCTAGCAGTAGAGTTCAGATTCTTCACGAACATTTCAGAAGCTCTTTACATGCAGAATGTAAAAAGAGGCAAAATTAATTCTGGTTAGTTTTTATTGCATTTTCTTGCACATTCACTTGTTATGAAATTGGGATGTTTTTCAGGCTACACTGAAAGTTGTTAGAGGAAACATAATTTAATTTAAAACCAACTTGCTCCACAACACATTCTGCTGTCAAAGAAAATTGTTATAAGCTAATTAATAATGGATATCCTTGTGAGGTGAAAAAACTTTGTGGGATATTGTACTGAATAAAATCCTGCAATAAGAAAGCTGCTTATGTATGGGGTTCTCCACTCCAACATAGTTTTGTTAGCTGCTGTGCTTCTTTAGGCTGTAAAAAATATGGCATATTTGCTGCAATATAACATTAATTTGGATTTTGAAGAGATTCTAAAAGAGAAGTCCATCCAAATGCTACTGAGGTTTTCAAACTCTTTAAAATTAAAGTGCTCTGAAAAAGGCTGTTGAAGCATGTAAAGGCATTTAGTACGAATGTTCAAAAGTAGTGTAAATTCAGAACTCTTTATTCCAGTGCTGTCTCTGCTGTTGAGTAAAAATTTCCTGCCACTTGAGTCATGTTCATTTAATGTAATGTAGCTGATTACAAGGTGATATCTACAAAAACAAAATAATGCAGGACACAGGTTTTATTACACTTCCCTAAGAAAAGACTTTTTTCATGCTCTCTCTATTTAGTGTTGTGCAGTCACTGCTACATCCACAGATAAATAAAAGTTAAATGGTTTAATTTTCTGTTTTTAAAGTAAAGGAGACTGTAAATCTAAATGGTCTCACTTTTTTTTAATTCCATATTTAATCTATGCAGCTGTTTTGCATGTCATTTGATTCGTATGCATTGTCTCTTTGTTCCTCTTAGTTCCACAATTTTTATGTCTTGATGTTATGATGCTCATATTTATTCCCTATGCTTGAATATCATTCAAATGTTAAAGTGTGTATAGATTATGTGGTAAGGAAGCTTTAGGAAAAACATCCCATTGCTTTTGTATAGTAGTAGAAGCATCTTCATATTAATTTGATTTATTGTGCATATATTGACAGCTCTATTTTTTATATAAATACTTGAAACAATAACAAACAGTAACCTGTCAGAGACAACTAAGTATTAGACTAACTGGTAACTTCCCAATATAATACTGAATTCCTTACCTGGTATTTTTGGATTGTGAGGTGAAAAGGGGGAAGGGAAAAATTTCAGGCAAAGTGGTACATTCTTGCATGGACAATCGAGATAGCTAATCACTACTGATTAGTAATTATTTTTATTTTGCCAGAAGTAAAAAAGTGAGAAATCACTATTTGCTCAGAAAAGCCTAATTCTGGCTTTCACTTATTCCTGTACGACTTTGAAAAAGTGAGTAATTTTTAGGTGTCTCTAATTGATGATTGTGTAGAATTAAACTCTTCAAAATCATGTCTGTGCACAATACCTTCAGTTTTCATTAAGAAAGGCATAAAATACACTTCTCCTCTATTTTTGAATAGAAACATCTATAGCTTCTCTGTTCTGTGCAGGACTTGTTTTTATTATCATGTGCTGGGCATGCTATGACAGGGCTTGTAAGGATCATTTGACCTTAACCAGAATATCATTTACTTCAGGAGTTCTGGCCAGGCTGAGTTGCAAAAGAGGCTGAATATATCAGCATTGCAAAAATGGCAATAGTTCCAAGCCTTAAGAAAAGCAGGTATTTTTGTGAGTTAAGGAACTTCACAGCAAACACTGAAGCTTCTACCCAACATTCACACTGAGCTTTTAATAAAAATACTCTAGAAAGACTACTCTAAAATTGTTCTAGATAAGAATTTGTGAATTTTGGTTGGTTTGTGGGTCTGGACCTAAGCATCAGACTAGAACTATGTAGGAGTGCATAGCAAACTACTATGCTAATTAACTGCAATTAAATGTAATTAAATGCAATTTAATTAAATGTAATTAAATCAAATGCACCCATTACTATTTAGACTATGTAATGAGAAAAATACTTGTAAACAAACTCTTGTTTCCAAAAGCTCTTTTGTCTATTCTTTTTCCAAGTCTGTTAGCATCAAATTGTTCTTGTTTCCTAAATAAGGTAATTTTCTACAGTAATAGGCCTGAGGCTTTAATCACCTCAAAGTTTGCATTTGTGGTTTCATAGCTTAGAGACTTCATTATCTAAGATCTAAATGAAAATTTCAGCTCTAATCAGAGGGATGTGAAAATGAAACTTTTTTCCCCTCACATAAAAATGGTTTTTTTAAATAGACCTTATATCACATTTAATTGTTTATATATCTACCTGTTTCAGAAATCAAAGCCACTCATGACACTCTTTGAAATTAGAAATTGCTTTCAACTACTTCTGAGATCAAACTCTGCAGGTGAAAAAGGAGCCATTGGCACAAAACCTACCCATTTCAAATAACCTCTTTTGAAGCACTCTGGTACTATTTTTTTCATGACTATTTAAAGTTCTGTACTTTTTTGTACAGAACTGTATTTTCTAAGTAAATAAAAAAGGTGGTGTAGGTTGCAAACAAAAATGTAGACTGCATAATGCACATCTGCAAAAGTTGTAGGAACATTTTTTGTTTTTAACATCTTTATTAAATATAGTTAGTTTCTCTTACAGTTAATGTTTCTGAGAAGAGTGTTTTCATTGCAACATGCTATAAACATTAGATCTTATTGTATCTTAGTAAGCTTATAAATGGAAAACCTCTCAGGTACTCAGTCATGTTCTTTGCTGCATTCAATAAACCCTAAATTGATCAGGTAGTTTTCAGGAGCTGCTCACAGAAGCTCTGTGCAGACCAGCCACCTATGCAATTTTAGTGGACACAGGAAGTTCCATTTTTCCGTAGAAACCATGTTTCCATGCTTGCAAGACCAATGCTACTTGGCATGATGCTAACTCAATACATCTATATGAGTGGAATTCTCTGAGGTAGTCATGACATTTACAAAATGTCATCCTTTACCAAATAAATCATATTGAATCAAACCCAAACAAATCAACTTTCAGAAAATACAGTTTTAATAAATGACAAAAGCTCATGCCCCACAATAAGAAATCCTGTCCTGAAAAATGGAGAAATACCAGAGATTTGGAGGACTTTATTAAAGAACATCACTGCAGCTGATTTCTCATGGATAGGGTTTAGATTTAGAAAGTGGCAAGAACTGTGCTAGATTTAATTTCATATGTTGCATTTGGCAGTGAAAAGCTCTCTGGCACTGAGGGGCTGTTGCTATGGTAAAGTTGTGGGAGCTCCAACATCCCCCAGCAACTGAGTGCTTTACAACAGCTCTGTGTGAACAGGGCATGTCCCAAACAGCTGCTCTTTCCACTTGCTTAGGCTTCTCAATAAAAGTTTTGTCTGGTGAGTTAGACTTTCTTATCCTGAAGCATGTATGTATCACTGGAGTAAAAATGTACTGTGGTTATGTTGATTCTTCTCCAACAATTTGATGTCCTGTATAAGAGGACTGTTATAAGGATAAGCCATTTGACACCTGGTTAATGGTAATTAAACATGAAAGTCAACACCTACAAATCCTATGGACCAGTAGATATCAGTGACCCTAACAAAGAGCAGAGTGCTGAGGTCCCTGACTGATGGGACATTGAAAGGATCACCTTGAAGAGCTTTGCGTAACTGATAAGGAAGTGATGGGTCAGGATAATTGTGGGGCCTATGGGAAGTAGCAAATTTATTTGGGGGGCTTTGCGGGAATTTAAAACCTTTCTGTGGTATGTTGTAAGGGGATTGAATCAATCAGTGAAACTTATTACAGAACAATTAAGGAAACTGAGGGATCATGGGAAAAACATGAGGATTAAGGGAAATAAGTGTGTGGAAATGAAAGGGAGAATAAAAGGCTCTGATCAGGTGTAAGCTGCTTGCTTATCAACATGATTACATGGCAAGACCTTTATAAGAGGCGTGTTCCTAAATTTTTTTCCTGCATCTGTGTGTTTGTTTGCTTATGTGTAAGTTCTGCTAGCCAGCCTGGAGCTGAGTTGTCTAGGATGCTAGCCACCCATGAGAAAAATGCCAAGATCAGAGCCAGTAGCTGGAGAAGAGGCCCATTAATGAGAACTATTAATGACTATTTTAATGAGGGTTGCCTTCCCATTTCAGACTTCAGCTGGGGTGAAAACATACTCACCACAGATATATAACAGAGAAATTTCTTCTGCCAAAGTAGATTATAAATTTAATTGAGCTGCAATGTCTTGAAAAATTATTTTAAAGACTTTAAGTCTGGACATCTCAAATATTCCACATGAAAGCGGGCAATAAGTGAGGTACTGGGATAATACGACCTCACCTTTCTCACCCATCTTGGCCTTATATTTTGTGTAAAATTGGGGCAGACCAAGTCAGTCCTTATTTTTGGTCTTGTTGTCTATTTCAGGGGGTTTTTCTTTCTTTTCTTTTTTTCATATGAGGAACTATTGAACTTAACTTTCTGTAAGAATGGACAGGTGAAAATGTAATCTGCTGCATTTTATGATTTGGTTATGCCACAGCTGTGGCACTGTAAAGAATTGTGTGTTGCATCTGTAAAGAAATACTGCTCACTGGTAATATTTCAGTGTTCATCCCTCTCCATTCTATGACACGTGTGGAACTTCCCATAAGAGGAGCAGGGTGCAGTATCCTGTGTCAGAAAATTTAACTTTTTTTGTATCTTGAATTTTGCATCTGTAGTGATATTTATATAGCCAGCATGTAACAATGGTATCATCTGCTAGAAACAGAATGTTCGTTGTTTAGATTGAACAAAGCATTTGAAGTAGGATCCATCTACCCTTAACTTCAGGCATTTGATCTACTCAAAGATAGGATCTTATCTTCACTGAACAGAGACAAAAAATCTACCCTTAAACATTTGCCTAGAGAAATCAAAATATATTGTCTTCATGTCTTTGTCTTCTGGCCATAGAAAAGGACTATAGAATGACACATATTGGATGCCTAATTTTTATTAAGTTAAATATTATCTGGTGTATGATGTGAAAATTTCTAGATCCACACAAAAAATAATCTGCCATATTAAAAACACCTATAAAAATGATAGGTAATTAAGGTAAATATTAGCCAGAGCTGGAAAAAGGTAGTAAGAATAAAGGTAATATAAGAGAAGAAAGAAAAGTTATTTACCAAATGTGGAGAGAGTGTCAGAAACATGTTGAGGTGCACCAGACCTTAAATTTGAGTTATTAGTAGTTCCATGGGAAGTATGCTAGCAGAAGCTTTCCTTAGACTATTCAAATAATGCCTTGGGTATACAAATATTTATGCTGCCTCTAAAATGTAAGTTTCTCATATTTTGCTGCATATTAAAAGAAGTATATAACATTGTCAAAGGACCATATTTGTATCATCAGTCAGCAAAAGTTCTAATAGTGTTCAGAATCTGGGGGGTTTCCCCTCCTTTTTGAATTTAATCTCTCATGATTTGTCCTACATTTTGTCATAAATGAAACACGTTCATGCTCTTATTCTCTTAATAGGAGAAAAATATATTGTTTCCTTTCAGTTTTGTTCCTCTAAGATAATTGAGTGCTTAATCCATAAATAGAACTGAAATTCTTGTTACTCCTTGAAGTAAGTGATCAGTCATGTAAATGGTAACTTCTTCACTGCAGTTACAAGAAACTGGAAACGGAATAAGATTTGAAAGGAAAAAATTAGGATCAACTTTATTCATGTAATAGTGATATTTCTTGTGTAGTGTGTGAAACAGGTATCATTTATGTGAGAACCTCTCTTTGACTTTAACTGATGCACAAAAAAAGGATTGACTGAAGGTAGAAAACCCAGTTATACATCAAACTACTAAATTTGTGGTAAAGAGACAATTTTTGGGGCAGAGAGTGAACATGACACTTCAAAATCATGTGTGATGTAGGATTAGTAGCAGTAACTGTTCGCTGTCTTCCAGTGTAAGCACTAGGCAACATTAATAATATTTGCCAGCAGTCAGGTTAAAAAGAAACAAAAGAAGATGGCTTCATGCAAAAGAGTGGTAGAATTGTAGAGCTAAAGGGATTTCATTTTTATTTTACCTTTTAAGCATAAACAGTGCAAGGGAAGCTTGGAAGAGAAAGAAAGAGAATCCTGCTGAGGATTAGCAATTCGGCAAACTGTGACAGCTCAGAAGATCCCAAGAGCAAGAAATAGCCAGGAAATGGGAGCATAATCACTGGGCTCATTATTCAGTGCCATGTTCTTTCTCTTCTTTCAAAATAAACCTTGGGCTGATAGTTGAGACTGTTTGGCTTAGACCAAGATCTGGTCCCTTAGTCTGAACTATTAAATCTAAGGGGTTTGTTATGTGTTAAAAAAAAGGCCCAGTTACAATGACAAAACAATAGCAACTCTAAATTACTCATTACAGCTAAAACCCAGTATATTATATTAAACTTATATGTGTGTATAGATATATGTAATCTGAACCTCTTTTCAAAGTTATTTTTACACAGCTATATAAAAAGACTGAGATGCTGTTCTATCTTTTTAGTAATAAATTAACATTCTTATTTCTTGGAAATATTACAAAATCTTCCTTGTATTCATGCAAGTAGCTCTGTTATAATCAGTAGAACTGAAATCACTCAGGCTCACAACAGAAGTCGAAAGAGATGCCCTGATAGAATTAGACCAAATAGGTGGCTTTGTTTCAGCAAAGGAAGCAGACAAGAAGACAAAGTGAGAAGCTCAGAAGACTGAGCTCAGTGTTGGAAGTATTTTTTAAAGGGCTAATGGGACCTAAAATTTTTGCTCTGGAACTTGAACCAGATATTCACTGTCATCAGCTGAGCTATTCTAATGGAAGTGAACAATCTGGGCTCACGTCTCTATTGCCACTTGTTACTGGCTTGAAGCTAAATCAGCTTCATTAACTTAAATTGGATTTCTTTGCATTACTTTCATAATCTTGTGAGAAATTTTAAATAGTTAAAAATGCTGGAAATTTTAAGCAATATATGGAAAACAGAGGAAGAGCCCACAATGATTTTAACAATAGGTAAAGTATTTTATATAGGGAATTATTTTTCTTTTCACAATTTATCTAGAAATTCATAACGTATTTCCACTCTCATTATTTCATTCAATTTTGCTGTTTAAAAGTGATAGAATATATGTAGGAATTTCTGTGTGTTCTAAAGGACTTACTAACATGAAAAATGTGATATGTAGTGATCTGTAGGTATTGCTGTAACTATTCTTCTGTGGAGAGAAGCCCTTGAATTACGCCACAATTCATAAAACAAGCTTGTAGATGACCTACTTTATAACTCTTTCACAAAAATGAAAATTCAGTATTCTACTTTTTAAATAGGAGTGGAGGAAAAAAAAAAGATCTATGGACTTTAATTTGTAGTTAAAAATGTCTGGTTTCAATCCCATTCTTCTGACATTTAAATTGGCTGCAGAAAGTTTATTTAATTGAAAGGCCATTGCAAAACTAATTGAATATGTGTTCCATTAAGCAGTAATGCAATTAATCTGGCTATGTCTGTTCATAAATAAGCTCTGAGAAAAGTTTTTTGACCCATTTCTCTTTCACTTCACAGGCACATGCTTTAGAATGACTTTGGAATAATTGTAGACGTTCCAATGAAGAGCTACAAATAAAAAAGATAATAAAAAAACCTGTTTAGGAATTTCTAAATGAATCAAGGGAGATGAAGAGAGAGAAATAGATTTTACCATCAGTATCTAGAAACAAATCTAGCTCTTCTCTCACAGGTGCTGTAAGTTTGCCTTCTATTACTTATATTGCTATTATCAAATGCTAGAAAAATTTGTGATTTGCTTTCCAGTCAAGGGAAATTTTTATTGGTAGCTGGCAGACTTGCTATATTTTTATCCTAGAAACTCCATCTTTATGGAACAGTTCTTACTCTAAATGCAGGCCGTTCTTTCTCTCTTTCGGCTACAAAGGAACTTAGAATAACTAAGATAAGCCCGGTTGTCAAATTTTGAAATGTTGAAACATGAGATGAATCCCTCAGAAAGAACTGAGCTAATACCATGACTGCCTTCTGACACTTGGGCACCAGTATAGGAATCTTTAGCTTTAAATGTATTTCTGAAAATGTTGCCAACTTGATTCCTATATACATATTTATAAGGCAGCATCCCCTAGGATGAAGCATAATTCTCAACGTGTCTTAAAACATTTCCCTCTGAGAATTGTGTTCTTGGATTCAGAAAAGTTCTGAATGCATGATAATTATAGTTTAGACATAAATAAACAATAATTGCACAAAATAAATTTCCTATTTCAATTATGTAAGTAATTTATCTCAAATTATAATTTCTAGAAGCATTTTGTGTGTTAAACTGGAAACAGAAGTCAAAATGTTTTCCTTTCTTCTACTATCTTCTCAGTATTTACAAGCATAGAGGAATAGTTCCCAAGTTTCATCTCTCAGTTTGAAGGACCAAATCCCTGTTTTTCTCTGTTTTGGGCTGGTCAAAAGGAATTTTGAGGGCCATGTGGATAATATAGCATGCAGAGACCCCTTCTGCAAATAAGGACAATATAGAATATTTTAAAAGACTCCTTTGTGTTAGATAGGGGATTGTAATACATGATCTTTTCTCTGCTAAAGGATTCAACTGCAAAAACCATCAATGGACAATGTTGTGATATATAGTGATTTTTCATATAGGATTCCTAGAACGCTGTTTATTTTTATAAAAGATACCAAGTTAGTTGTAAAGAGAAAAATAAAATTTAACTTAGAGATATAGGATTCATTCTTTTTATTTTTTTTCTGCTTGTCATAGGTAAAATTCATATTAATCAAATTAATGGTGTGTGATTTTCCCACATGGTTGTGTGTAAAGCATATTTTCAGTCCTGGAATTATTAAGATTCACTTGTGAGTTTGTTGATGATTTTTTTTTTCCTTTTCAGCTGCATAATGCATATTATTTATATATAGATATTTTCTTTTAATTTAAATGCCTTTATTTTTATTTTTTAATTTTACACTTGCAAATAAAAAAGTTTAGAAAACACATATACCATTGAAGCACTTGGGTAAAAAGGGCAATGAAGTGTTGTTTTAATGATATCAAATTTCTTTTTAAGCAAAAATACTTTTTAGAACAAATTCTGGTTTAGACAGATCCATCCTTGGTGAGGTAGACAAAGATGTTTGGGTTTTTTCTTTGTTTTATTTTGCAGAAAATTTCTCAGTTGCTTAATTTATGAATTTGTATTTCCCCATATGCTAGCAATGGACTTTCAGAACAAGTCCCAAACTTACATCCTAGTTGTTTCGTTCCTTGTTCAGTTTTTAAATGAATGAACATTGTGCTGTTTTACCTTGTACCTTGGAAAAATGAATCCTTTTTCTTTTCAGCTTCATTATATCTTTCTTACATGAAAAGCGCAATAAAAAGATTTTGTGAACTGGATGCTGGCCTTCAAGAAGTATTTCATTTGCACTATTTGAAACTGTAAACTGAATTATTTTGGAGGAGATTTTAAATCGGTATCATCTACATATAAATTGGTTTTAGAACCAAAGGGGGCCTATATTACAAGATTCTATCACATTGTCTAATGGATTAGATTTTATTAAGTACTATAAAACAGCATGAGATATACTCAATAGAAAGCAAATTGAACTGAAACAGATAATTAATTACTGCAACTCCTATTTTTTCAACACAGTTTAGGCACAAATGCATTTGTTATACATGTGTATATTGCATATTGCATCATAAACCTGTCAGCATAAACTTTTTCTTACCTAAAACAATCAATATGCTTTTCATTCAAGGTTTTAACATTTTAAAACACAATACGTATTTTGCATAACAGAATCAATTTGCCATGTTGAAATTAATGGAGTCCTTAACAATTTCCACATTAAAATGCTTTTCTATAGTTAGTAAAACCATCACAGATATATATCCTATAGAGTCCTCAAACACCACCTAACTAGATCCTGGTGAGTAATGTCCAGTGCGAAGAAAAATATTGTTACTAAAACCAGCCAAAACTGTATGCAGAGAATCCTTGGGGAAGGACACCCGAGAATTAACTCAGGTTCTATTTTACTGATATCCAAAATTGTTGTAAAGTCCCTTATCTAGCAAATTTTTTGTTTAAAAGACTTTGGAAAGAGGATTCTATTAATAATTAATACTAATTCACCATCTCTGAAAAATGAGTCTGAAACCTGGAAGGCAGCTGACTTGTAACCAAAATTGTTTATTACCTTTCATTACTTGAATGGGTTCAGTAAAAAAAATAATTTTCTGAGAGAGCTTTCTAATGAGATCCAAGCTATTGAAAACCTCAGTACCTGAGATATGAAATTCTTACAACTTAATGTATTCAAACCATATATAAGGCGACAGTTTTCCACATGCCCCAATTCCTTTCTATACTGTCCATCCAGTGGAGCAGTATCTCCTCATCACTTGTAGCCATCTAGCTATGGGGCTTTCTACAAGAATCATTTAAAAAATACCAATATTCTGTTGATTTTTGTCATATTTGAAAAACTATATTTACATGCTGCTCCAATCTCCATTGAAGGTACTTTACTTCCAAACTTAGCCTGTCACATTTGCATATTTTAAAAACTGCATTTCTGGTACTGAAGCTACAATCCACTGCTGCTCAGTCCAGATTTTTCATGGTGTCTTTGATATGAAAGTTCCATGGGCAATTAGGAATAAGTGATTAAGACAAATTTTTGTTATGGAAGATTTTTTTCTTTCATTACAGATGCATTTCAAGTGCTTTGTTTCACAGCTTCTTGACTGTATTTAGTCATGGAACAACTTAACAGAACAAATTTATCGTATCTGTGAGAAGGGAGTACAAAAGTTGGTAATAGAAATTTCAAATTAAACCTTTTCATCCAGAATTTTTGAATGGGAAAAGGTACATTCTAAAATATTTATTTAATGCAACCCTATATTCAATCATATGACCAAGTAGAAAAGGTAGAAACAGAAAAGGACAATTTAAATGCCCGATTCTTATAAAGTGCAGTGAAAGATGTAAATAATAATGATTATAAATAGTAGTAATAATAAGTGGAGCAACATAAAAATCACCTTCAGAATCCCTCCAGTTTTGCAAGCATGGAACTTATGGTTATTTTCTCTGCATATATTAATCTAAATTTATTCAAACTGACCCTATTTCTGTGAGTAGGGCGTAAGTCTTCTCAGTGTCTACCATTTTGCCCATACAGTACCTTTCCTCACACGACAAATAAGGAGTCCCCCTGTACTCAGCCCTGGTGAGGCCCCACCTCAAGCCCTGTTTACAGTTCTGGGCCCCTCACTACAAGGACATTGAGGTGCTGGAGCAAATCTAGAGAAGGGCAGGGGAGTGGGTGAAGGGTCTGTAGCAAAAGTCCTATGAGGACCAGCTGAAGGAGCTGGGTTGGTTTAACCTGGTGAAAAGAAGGCTCAGTGCTGACCTTTTCCCTCTTTACAACCACCTGAAAGGAGGTTGTAGCTGGGTGGGGGTCCGTCTCTTCTGCCAGGCAGCCAGCAAAAGTGTTGAACTGCACCAGGAGAGGTTCTGGTGGGACATCAGGAAGTATTTTTTCACTGAAAGGGTGGTTAAATATTGGATCGGGCTGCGCAGGGAGGTAGTCAATTCAGCATCCCTGGAAAGTTCAAGAAACAAAGGGACGTGGCATTTTGTGCTATGATTTAGTTGACATGGTGGTGTTTATCCAGTTTGGACTTGATCTCAGAGATCTTTTCCAAAGTTTATGATTCCATAATTCTATGATTCTAATGAGAGCTGTAGTATTTTAAAAACATGCTTGCTAACTACACTTGCAAGAGCAAAGCAAATACATATATTATTAAATAGAAGAAAGACAAAGAAGAAAGGAATGAGAGATTGATTTTTTTTCTCATCATCCTGCCTGAGCAGTGGGACTTTGAATAAGTCAGCTCTGACCTTGGTCTTTCTTGGGTCCACCTATGTCACTGACTGTCAGAATTAGTTTTTCTTTGCAAAAGATGGCAGGGAGACACTATTCTTAACTTGAAAATTCACCTTAGGCATGATCATTAACTATTTCAGAAATATCAAGATCTAGGAAGGGGATAATTTTTAGTCTTTTAGATAAAAAATACAAAATCACATATCTACAATGCAGATTGCTTAACATTTAGAACTGTGTTAACTGGGCATTTGCTTTAAATCCAGTAGTTAAGTTCTATACACTTAAAAGATTTCTTGTGGGTTCTTTCTCTTCCTTGTGTGGAGGTTTTAAAATCAGTTTCAGTTACAAATGAACTGGTATGAACTACTACAGTTGTGATGAACTACAACAGTAATGAGTCCTTATTTCTTTGTTCCTCTTTCCTTTTGCATGATTTGTCTTACCACTTCTATACTCCATTAGCAAGGGCATATTAAAAACATATTCTGCTAAACCCAGCTGTTATAACTGAAATATCACAAATAGAAAATCTTGAACATGGGTAAATGATTCTCCACTTGCTGTAAAAGAAATTGTCTTCTGACAGGCTTAGAATTTTTCTTCCTCAGGCAAGGTCTCCTCTCACTGGAATAACATGTATTATTGACATTCAAATATAGACTGACAGATGTGGGTTTTCCATATATCGACTTTGAATGTCACCTCTTTTCCACAGTGATAATTGAAGTCCCTTATTTGGATAGAAAATTCTCAGTAGACCAGATTTTTTATGTTCTAACAAAATTAGATGGAGTACAAATAAAACTACTTTCCTTGTTATCTTCCAAAATAAAAAGATTTTTTTTTCTTTAGAAACCATTACATGTCTTTGAATAATATGTGTTATCTCAGCAGAGCTTTATTGTCTTTTTTCTCTAAACTTCAGCAAAGTCAGGAGGCAGTTAACATTCTTTGAGTCAGATCTCTTCAAGACACACATTCTTTATACATCTTGCTATAAAATAGTATGCTATAAAATAGTAGCAGCATTTATGAGTAACATGAAGTTTTATGTCAACACCTTAAATATAGCATTACAGTGAAAAAATATGTTTCATATTTTTCTACAATAGGCTTTTTGTCTATTTGTGTTAGAGAGTGTGTATATATATAAATATACACACAAACAAAAATATGCAAGGACAAAATTAAAACAGGAAATACAATGAGGAAAAATTGCATGGAAGCTTGCTAATATATTTGAAAACTAAGTAAAAGGTGGTGCAAGTATAAGTTAAAACTAATTTTCACTGGATGTCCATGATATCATGGTCTTTTCTATAACTTTAAGAAGCCCTCATCCTGGGTTAACACTGACTGTGAAAGGTTCTCCAAATTCATAGAATAAGGACTCTCCTGTAACAGTTGCTCTGCAGAAGTTGGATGCAGTTTACAACATTTTCTCATGTAAACCAGGAGAAATTAACAATACATTTCAGAATCTTAAGTTAAACAGCTCTAAAGAAGACATTGCATCCCACTTATTACAAAACTCATTAAAATATTAGTAGGTTAGAACTCTGCTTTTATAGTAAAGTATACCTAGACACCTACCTAACTACCTCTTTTTACCATGACCTTTGATTTATCAAATTGCAAAAAGCTTGAAGTTACTTACAGTAGTAAATTATTCATAGATGCCTTTAGTGAACAGTTCTCAATTTGCACATTATTTGCAATTATGCATTGCTAATATGGAAATGCTGAAAATCTCCACTTTGTTTACTTGGGGCTTCAACCCGTTTTGATTTTCAGTGAAGGAAGAGATGGTAGTTCTACGTCAGTTTAATTTTTTGCTGCTTTTCAATGATCTCCTTGTAGCTAAATTAAGATTTTGTTTTTGGAAAAGAGATGTTGAAATCAGGAATACAGACCCAGTTGACTTGTTTCTTATGGAAACATGCAATCTGCATGAATTATACATCACATTCATGGTACTCTGTGAGACAGTTTTCCCCTAAGCACAGAGAAAACTCTGGGTGAACTTGTTAAGATTTAATCATTGTAAATATTCACAGAACCCCAGAATAAGCTGAGTTGGAAGGGACCCACAAGAATCATCCAGTCCAACTCCCAGCCCTGCACAGGACCATCTCCAAGAATTGCACCATTTGTCTGACAGAATTGTCCAAACACTTCTGAACTCTGTCAGGCTGGTGCTGTGACCTCTTCTCTGGGGAGACTGTTTCAGTGCCCAGCCACCCTCTGGGTCAAGAATCTTTATCTAATGTCCAACCTAAACCTCCCCTGACACAGCTTCAGGCCATTTCCTCTGGTCACCAGAGAGAAGAGATTGGCGTCTGCCCCTCCTCTTCACCTCACAAGGAAGTTGCAGACTGCAGTGAAGTCTCCCCTCAGTCTCCTCCAGGTTGAACAGACCAAGTGACCTCAGCTGTGCTTTTCAGAAACTGTAGTGCTGCATACCGGGTAAGTATATTACATGTATGATACTAAACAATACAGCAAAGAGCCTCTTCTCTAGTGCTTTTGCCAACTGTCAGTCTGGCTGTGACTATAGGATTGAACCATCCCAGTCTCTGAAATGAGATAACTGTATTCAACCTTTTAGGAATGATCCCTGACCTGCACTAACCTCCAAAATTTGCCTGTGATTTGTCTGGGAGGGTGACAGCTGGCACTGCCCAAAATCATGCTGGATTTCTATCCTTACACCTGAACAAATGTTCAGCCATTTGTTTAGCTGAGCAGCCATGCCCCAGCCCTACAATCACTTAGGGCACTGCTCTAGATATAGCTGCAGGGATTTGCTCAAATAAATAAAACTACATTGTGTAAAAGGGCATATGAAAGGGATCATAACTTAGGACAGCTTGCTGTGTGAGAATGAATCACAGCTTTGGGGACTTAGGCACGGTGCATTCCTACTTGCTTTTAGAAGTGTGATGATATTCCACCTGGAAGAGTTAATGCAAGAAAATGCATTTTCCTTGTTTAATTTCAGTTAAATTATCAATATGCACTGATTTCTTATTTGATTTTTAAAATTTTTTTACTGCTTTGTTTTTCTTTTTTTTTACCCTTTCTGGTTTTTTCTCCCCTTTTGCTGCATGCCGTTATTGACTGATCATTAATACAAATTAGTCATTTTAATACTGTGTCTTTCATTTACACATGTTTAAGAGAGAGAAGAAATTTCTTTTTATACAATTAGCTACATAAATGACCATGTGCACCCTTATCCTGAACGTCTTACTAAAAATAAAGAATCCCCTCTCCCCTGCAAAACTGAAAAGCAAGCCTCTTACTTATGATAGCATACTCTGAAATATAAGGAAATTCTTATAATGATTGTAAACCTTGTGATGTTATTTTCTGAAACATGAATTGTTACTGTAATAAAAAAAGAATAGCACAGTTAAATATTAATACAGTATAATAAGATGATTACTTCGTGCTTCCATACCTATCTTATATTTAACAAATAAAAAGGGTTTTTTTTTTCTTTGTAAGTAATATTCATGACTGAGATGATTACATTCAGCATGAGAAATCAAATACAAAGTTTTAGGTTATTTGAACCTTTAGATGTGATCTGTGAATAAAACACTGTAAGAATGCATTCCTCCAATCCCAGAAGTTATTGTATCCTGACATGAGACATTGCTTCAAATAACATTTGAATGAAATTACAGTATGAAATTATGCTCTTCTCATAATCCATAGATATACAGATTTTTAAAATAACATAAAAATTATAATGCCGTGTTAAATTTATATCCTCAAAAAAACCCCTCACGCTACAAGTTGCCATATAAGTCTGGGCTTTAACCACAGCATATTGATAAGGTTTTATAAAGTTATAACTTGAGATAAAGATTCAGATAAAATCTAGATCAAACATTTGTTAACATTAATATTTATGTGTTGTAAGAAAGGGATTTGTTTCTCATGTTCTCCTTTCATTGGTTAACATCAAGCAGGAAATGCGCTTGAACTTTTGCCCATGGGAAGTAAATTGACTGCACAAAATTTTGCTTTACTAAATTTTTTCAGGCCACTGGTCTTCAGAGGCTATCAAGTGAAGTTCAAATTGCTACAGGTGCTTTTAGGACAAAGTTGTGTACCTTTGTGGTAATGGAATTTGCAGAGTTATCTCCCCTTTTTGCAATAATACACTCTAATTGTTATTATGTGTTTAACCTGCAAAAAAATAATTAAACAAATAGACAAACTAAAACCCCACACAACATGACCAACCTATGTACTAATGTGAGGGGTGAAAAATACGGCCTTGTCCTCCTGAGGCCTAAAGAGACAGGAAAAGTTGGATTGTATATTCTTTGTTATATTCTTCGTTATATTCTTCCTGCATCTGATTTAACATGACTAGGAATTCAGTTGATTGTAACTCATGAAGTTGATAACTCTTGAATATATTAATGATGGTTGAAAGCACATTGTAAAATATTTTTTTTTCTGATAATTTTGGACGGTTTATTCTCTTTTTACATATATCGACAAAATTTTTTTCCCTTTCTGGTTAAAATTCTAGTTTTATTCTGTCAACACGTCAAATACATTTTAAAATTCTAGTTTGCACATAACATTTCCAATAAAACTGTGTAAATAAGATTTTTTCCCTTTGTAGGCAATTCAAAAAATACTGAAATGCCATTGAATGAAACAAATTGCTTAGCTTCAGATTTGAGCTCTTTTTTTAGTTAACCTGATTAAAGATATGATTCAAAATAAAAAATTAGTATTTTGAATTGCTAAATTTCCTTCCACATAAATAATCAAGCAACACAGATTAATAAGGGATATGTTTTGGCAACAGATAGTGCATGTTTTTTCCCCATTATATGCATAGCTCTAATAGTATAAAAAACCCTGTGACACATTAAAAACTTGAAATGTGAAACCAATTAGAATTTTATTTCAATATTTAAGTGAATGAACGTAATTTTACATTATGGTCTTTAGACCAGCAGAACCAATACCACATGCAACATTCATAGTCATGCTTACAGTAAGCTTGTCTTATTTGAGGTTTACTAGTAGTCAAAACCAGCTGGAAAGGATGATGATAACCATTCAAGTATTGTCTCACTGATAATAGTGTTGTTTTGAAGAACTCTAATTTGCAACATATATCAAGATGTTTGCAGGCAGTGATTGAGAAATTAAAAAAACAAACAAACAAATAACCCAAAAAGAAAACTTAGAACTTCTCAAACACTGAGTTTCTTTCTGATCTCTTCACTTGAATGGAACGTACATTTATAAAATATACAATTAAATAAAGCATGGTACAGTATAAATATTGGAATTGAGTATTATTCTAATGGTGTCTATAAGTTCCATGACTCTTGAGTGTTTTAGCTGAGAAGAGAAACTCCAGCAGAACACTGAGACTTAGAAATTCCTTGTTATCAGCGAAGTTTATAAACATAAATTCCATTCAGAGTTCTTTACAAGCTGTCAATGCATGCAAAAGACACTCTGAATTATTCAGGTTAGTAAGAGCTAACAGGTGTTATTTAGAAAACGTATATCTACTGTGGCCTGTCTGGGTCAGTGTCATCAAAATATTGATCAACTCTAGAGATTTTCTGGTATTTTAAGCATCCTTGAGTGTTCATAAACATATCCATTGGACTGTGTTTTCTGAGAGGAACCTTTTGGTCCAGAGTTAAATGCATCATATTTTTTGAAGCACATATGCACAGATGTTTGGGTTTCCTCTTTAATGTGTGTTTCTTTTTCTCCTGTGAAACTTATTTGCATTCTACAGTGCTGTTTTAATTCTCATGTTGAGCTATGCTGGCAATAGGTTAGGCCAGCTTTGTCCAGCCAAACATTAACAACACAGCCAATTGCCAGACTAACTGTGAAAAGCATTTTCAGCCAACACATTCCTTACCCCTGCTGATTTTTCTCCTGGGGGCTGAGAAAATTTGGCTCAGTGGATGGTTCTTTTTACAAGCATGAAAAATTGAACTGTTCTTGTTCAGTTCTTATATTCAGAAATGGCTCATACCTTGTGCATAGTGGAATTCAGATATAACAAAAATTTATAAGCCTCGTTAAAGTAAATCTTTATTTGTTGTTCTATATATAGTGCAGATGTAAAAGAACACCGAGCATTTAATAACATGCACCAAGATTCCTTTCTTGAACTGGTGTTCAAATGCAGAATTTGTTTGCATTTGTGCACTTGTGTGTTAGTTATTATTCGGGATTTTGTTGGCTTTTTCTAAGCTTGTAAAAATGTTTATGTAGCAGCCTAGGCATGACCACACACAAAATACTTACAAGGCTTCTTCCAAGTTTTTGCACTTTTAAAAATTTCATTTTTCCGACACACGGCAACTTAATAGCCTCATCTTAAAATTGTTATTTTTATAATGAACAACTTTTTTTTTTCTCTTGCATGATATTTTTACTTTAAAGTCTCTTATGTTATTAAAGTGCACACGCACCCACCTACATACTCGGGTAGGTGCTCATTTGCTGGACTATTTTCTGTTGTGATTCCCATCAACTAAAAAAGATAAAGGAGCAGTCACTGATCATGATAGCTTCTTGGTTTTAGTTTAGTAGTATATTCTGATTCAATTCTTTTAAACTTTCTTGATGCTTCGTACACCTGAGGTTATTCTAGTCTCCCCCACAGCTTGTGAAAACCTTTTGAAGAAATAAAGCCTTGCCATATTCGTGTGCCTGCGGTTTTCATATCAGCCTCGTTGAAAGTTTCTTGAGATCTTCACTTTACCCGTTTCTAGCCAAAAACGGGCTTTGAAGCATGTTTTTCTTCAGTTACTTTTCAGTGAAAGGAAATTAAATGTGAACAGAGATTTAATGCAGGCACTAACATAAGACTTCCTTCCCCTGCCTCCACAAAGGAGTATCTCTTAGGAGCAAAACTAATTTCCATTCCCATTTCTAGTGTTTTTGTTCAAAAGAGCTGTCACTATGTTGTTATTCTTTACAATTCTCACAGTCCCTGGAGCTTTCTTTGTCAATCAATCCATGTTTTAAACAATCCTGCTGGTGCTCTGTGACTTCTGCTTATCAAAATATCTGTAAATACCTCCTACCTGTTTTATGCTTTAAGATATTTGGAGATCTGCCTGTTAATATTTGTGGACTCTGAGCAATTTGGGAAAGAGACAATGTTCCTTTTTCACGTGTGCAATGTCTCATGGAGAGGGTTGGAATTTCTGCCTTACCTAATTCAAATAAAAGTTCAGGCATGAATAAGGAATGCTGCCCTTAGCATTATTTCCATCATATACATGATATAAATATATAGGCATACACACATATGTAACGTACTTGCATACTGATATGTTTTAAGGCAATTGCTTTGAATAGAGGTGGCCATTATTTCATTCAATGTTTAATGTTGTCTCTGAATACTATACTAGAATTAAAGAAAAAACAAAGCATGAAATGAGACTTCATATAGATAAAAACATCTTTGTGTGTGTGTGTGTGTGTGTATGTGAGTGTGTGTGTGTTAGGTTTCTTTTTCTCTTTTGTCTGTGGGGTTTTTCTTGGTTGGTTGTTTTTATGTTGCTGTTCTTGGGTTTTCCGGGTTCTTTGTTTTTTCAACCTGACAGTCACATTTTATTGTTTTAGTAAATGAAATTTTTTTTCAGAAAATTGACAAGGAACACATCCCTAGCAGTTAATGGTTGTTATCATTTCAGTTTTACAGATGACAGATTTTCTTCTAAATATCCTCAAGGGTGATCTTTACTGTCTTTGTCTACCTTGTGCACATCTCCTAAATTTGGACACAGTTGATAGACATTTCCAGTATCTTGACTAGGATAAGATTTTCGGCCACTTAGATACAAATTCATCTTGTTTCTGAAAATGTAGTGAAAAGGTGCTTTGTGTGATTGAGCTGTGGAAAAAAAAAAAAAAAGCAAACCATTACTATTTAGGCTTATTCATTATTTTTGAAAAAGGAGATGGAAAAGGCGGGGGAAAGTCTCTTCAGTTAGAATGAAAGGATGTGTATAAGAACTTATTTTTCTCCTTAGAATATATTCCTATTTTGTCTCTAGTGAATACTTCTACAATACAATTGGGAATTGTAAAGTCATGGAGAAAACTCTCATGTAATTTTAGCAGAAACTCAACTTTCAACAATATGCACCCCTTTTTCTATTATTCTATTTCCATTTTAAAAACTGAAAGGGTGCTGGTAATATAACTTCTGCTTGTGAGATAGTTTTAAATACAAAAACCCTAGCTTTTCAAGATTACAAAAATGTTTATATTCATAGTAGTCCAAATTTCAGAGAAAAGCACAAAGTCACACTTTGAAGAAAGTATTTTTATTTTGCTAGAAAAAGTTTCTTGTAAATTGCAAAACAAAATATGATCTCTATAGAATATGGAGAAAAACCTAAAGATGTAGGTAATCTTGAAAAACAAAATTAAATTCATTTTCCTTAAGGGAGCTGCATAGAGTATGCTTCTATGACTAACACCTAGATACAGGTGCCAGAAGGATCACTTTAGGCTGGTGTTCTAGCTATAAGAAGAGACCTTGGATCCTGGCCCTGAAAGAGCTGCTCGCTGAGGATAGTTCATTTAAGGTAATGTGCAGACCCAGTCCCAGAAATGTTTCCTTTCTGGCGTTATTCTGTTGTTGAGAATGTGAAAGGAGAATTCAACTGAGATGGCAAGGATCATATCGTGTCAGAAAGGGGGATCAGGAAAAAAAAGAAGGCTTCACAAGAGTAAAACTCACGAAATAAGAGAACCAGCGAAGAAGTTTCTGTAGAAAATACATGGGGAAAAAAGATTTTAGGACAGTTCAGGGTTCTTTAAACAACATCAAGGGCATAATTACAACTATTTCAACCAGTATAAAGGTAATGAGGATGGTAATGAGAGATCAGCTGGGCTATGTTGAGAAATCCTGAAAAATGGAAATACTGAAAGTCTGAGCTGTAGAGATGACTATTATAAAATAAACTTTGTTAAGTCATGTAATGAATGATGATGAAAATATATTTAAAAAGTCCCATGACTTGGTAAAATAAAAATTGTTTCTTTACAAATATTTCTGGAAAAGGCAGACATGTTGATTTGCTGAAAAGCAGGGATGAAAAGCTAGTGCTGAGGAGACAGCATGTTTAAGGTCTTTTAAATTCAGTCTTCACAAAATAAGTCAGTTGTGATTAGCTGACTAGCAGTATCAAGGACATAGTGCTAAAAGAGGAAAATAGCAGTTTAGAGAGTGCTTACATAAGTTAGATATTTTCAAATCAGTTCTGACTGGTGAAATTCACTGTGGAGTTCCTGGAAAATGCATGAATTTTCCTTTAAAAACTGTGGAGGTTAGGAAACAGTTCTAGAAGACTAGAACAAAAGAAGCTTCGTGCCTGTACTAGAGGGAAGTACATAAGGAATGCAGGCAGTTGTTATCATTCAGTGAAATAATTTTCAAGCAGTTAGATGTCGAGAAAGAAGTAATAACCAGTTTAGTTTCTTTTCAGAAATAAATATGATCAAAATATTTGTTGTTATAATTTTCAATCTAAACTAAAGGGTATCCATCCTTATAAAACTTTGTTACCTGTGAAGTAGGAGATTTCTCAGAAACAGATATAGGAAAATCAAATTATTTCAGATGGGAGAAGAAAACTAGAAAATTTGTTCTTAGGCTGTTGTCAATTGTCAAACAAAAAGATGTAGTAAGTAGAATCCAGAGATTGTTTCTAGGTCTGGTACTATTTGATATTTTAATTTGCAACTTGGATAAAGGCATAGGAAATATTCTTGTTAATTTTCAGACAATCCCACCTGGGATGGAATTCCTCCATGTTGGATATCAAAATTAAAATATTAAATGATCTAGAAAAATTAGAGACATGGTCAAAAAAGTAGGCCACAATCTAAGAAGGTTAAATGAAAATTTCTGTATTTACAAAAAATCAGCTACATAAAACCGAGATGAGCAATGGCTGGACAGGTGCAATCCTGCAGAAACAGATGTTATTAAAATCAACAAAAAGAAGAACACTGATCAACATCATCATAAAGTTATAAGAAAGGTAAATACCAAGCTGGGAAGTAAAAGTGGGTTTGTAATGTGTGAAACCCTCCTGTTCTGTTAGGTACTGGTATCTCTTGCATAGATATTCTTCACTGAGTTTTGGGCACCATATTCTGAGAATTCGATCCACTGGCAGAGTTCAATAAAGAGGACTTAAAATTAGCAGATGATTAGAAAACACTACCCATACAGAAGTACTGACTAGCAAACATTTTTCAGGCAGAAATAATAGTAACTAGAGATGCCTGATCTCCTCTGAATCAGACATGGTCACAAACTTGACATTTGCAAGAGACTTTAAAAAGGAAGTCCATTAATTCTTCCCAATATCTAGACAAAGAAGAGGCATTTTGTTTAGATTTTGGAAAAAAAAAATACATTTTTTGCTATCAATCTTAAGTTTAAAAGAAAAAGTATAGTCACATGTATATAAAGTGTAAATAAGACACTTCTAGTTTTGCATTATTGCTTTCTACTGTCAGTTGCCATAGGAATGTTTTTACATAGTTCAAGTGTCAAATAATCTTTTACTATATTATCTTGGAGGCATAAATCTTATAGTCAAGATAACACTTAAAAAATAGTCAGATACCACAAATGCTCATCTGAGGTTCTGCATGAGTAAGAACCTATGAAAACTTTAGGAAATGCTGATGAATTCCAGAGCAGAATACTTGCCATTTTATGTTGGTCGTTGATGTTCAATAGTAAGATCTTTTAATACAAGAATCTTTTCTACATGTAAAAACACAACGTAAAAGATCAAAACTACCATTACATTGAAAATATATCAAAAAAACCCAAGCTAGTTTTTCTTAGATTAGAATGCTAAAACATTCCATTATTCAATAATTTTTATGCCTGTTTTACAAATTATCCTTATAATAGGATAAATGTTATAAAAGTAAAGAGGTAATCATTATTTTTGCCTACTTCAGAACATATCCCCAAAGTAAGTGTGCTACTCCATTTTCCATTAAGCTTCTATATTTGGGACAATCTAAAGTCATAGCATTAACTGGTGACTAACGACACCTGATTATGGTGTCTGACATATTTTGGGATGATCGTGTACTCACTGTAATGTTCATCCATCCTGGCAAAAAGGGGGCAGTAAATGTTTCTCACTCCCAGAAAACAAACCAATGAAACTGTCCACTCAGTCTAGCTGCGTTTGTACACCAGATTTATCCAGAGGTAGTTTTTGAGGCTTTGGAAAACTGAGTTCTTGCAGCTCTGGGTAAGACCTTATCTGTAGATCTAAGTGTACATTCAATACCAGACAGAGAACTAGTTGCATTAATGAAAACATGCAGTCATCCAAAATATTCTTTTGAGACTGCTAATATGTAAGCCCTCTCTAATGATGAGATAGTGTGCTCACTTTTAGCCTAATGAGTTTACGTTTTCTTAAGCCATACTCAATGTAACCAGTGTAATAAGACTAGACTATGTATTTTTACACACAAAAAAAGGAGTAGTAGTAAATTATGTTCAATATTGCCCTATTATTGGCAAAGCATCTGGTTCCTTTTCTTCATTCTAACTCATGGTGCACAAACATGAATCCATGGGTACCCACTGGGAATGGTGCAAAACCCAAGATGTCAGTATGAGTTCTGAGTGACCAGACTCATGATAGCAAAGATCAAACAAATGAACGTTATTCACACCTGCACTGGGTGTAGATGGCTGAGTTTTGGTAGCAGGTGCTCCAGACACTGGAAGAGAGATTTCCCCTAAGCATCTGGAATTATTGGCAGAGATCATGGTGTATCAGGTGTCTCCTCAAAGCTCATGGAGGACCTCACACTGGCCATGGAGAAAAGTGTGAGGAGGAAGGAACTGCAGAGATTAATTTTTATGGAGTGACTGCAGTTCCTAATGCCCCACTTCCTCTGCACCACTGAGAGCTGAGTGGGGAGGAAGAGGAGTTGGAAAGAAAGGAGTGTAGTTGAGCCTTGGAAGAGAATTGTTTGCTGGGTAGGCGTTTTAGGGTTTGTCTGTTTCTTACCACCCTACTCTATTTTATTTGGTGATAAATTAAATGAATTTTCCTGAAGAAAAATCTGCTTTCCTTGTGATGGTAACAGAATTAATCTCTGTGTCTTTACCAATAAGCTTTTGCATCCTGTTTTGTTCCTCTGTCCTGCTGAGGATGGGGAGCGAGAAAGGCTGTGTGAGCATCTGCTTATTGGCAAAGGTGCCACCACACCACCATTTCACCTCTGCTAAATTTCCTTCATGCCTAATGGATGACAAATAAGAGTTTTATGGTCTTAAACCAATCAATTTTTCCTGGTTTTCTGTAAGTGTTAAAATCTTTTTTGCCTCCAATTGCAATACATAATTTATTTCCACAGTGTTTTGCTTCATTTCTCTAATAAATGATCCCTCTTTAAAATGAAAAGAAAAATGGCAAAGAGTTTATATAGTCTCATGACAATTGAAAGGCTGTGCTATAATAAGAGCAGAAATGTGGACAAAATGCATGCAGTCCCAAGACAAGAACAGGACTGAAAATAGGAAATGGATATAAAATTAATCCTTTCTCCTTTTTCTCATGATGCTATCTTGTTGCTAATTTCTGATGCCATTCGTCAAAAACCAAAGCAGAGCACAAACAACTTTTTTACTTGTGGTGGTTGTATTTAATCTACAAGACCAATGTGTTCTGAATATTTTTAAACATTTTATTTGATACCTATTGATGTTACTGGGGGTGGGGTTGGTGATCAACAATAAAGAACAAGAAATCTAATTAAAAAAAGTTGAAATATCTACAAGGAAAATACCAAATCCTCTGTCATGTTATCACCAGTCTCGCTACATTTAGCTGGTGAAGTGTGAAATTCCGTAATGTTCATTTTAAAGGCTACCTTTCAACAGCTGGCTGCAGAGAGATTCTTTTCAAGAGAACTAATTCCCATGGAGGGTAAATGATTGAATTTTTTGATGGACTGAAATACAAAGTGGGAGTTAACCATCTCTAACCTCCAGGGATCTCTTATAGTAGAGCTGGAATATCAAAAAATCTTGTTCTCAAATAAACCTTAATTATGTAAAAAAGGAAAATATTTCAGAATTTGTTTTTCTTTACTCAAATCTAGTGAATCTGAAGTGATATTTCTTCTTATTTTCCTATCAAAGAATGCCTTCTTACAGTAAAACTGCATGTATTGGGTCTAGATGAGATGGAATTAATTTTCCGTAGCAGTCCCCATACCACGTTATACAAGTGCTTTATACAAGTAGATAGAAAGGTTTTGTTAACACACCAGTGTTTTGTCTACTGCTGAGCAGTGCTGGCACAGCTCTCTAACACTGGTCCCCACCAGTAGTCTTGGGGTGGGAAATACCTTGGGAAGGGACACAACCAGGACGTCTGACCCAAACTGACCAAAGGGATTTTCCATACCATGTGACATCTGCTTAGCAATAAAAGCTCAGAGAAAGGAGGAGGAATAGGGGCACTCGTTATTATGATGTCTGTCTGACAGGTAACTGCTATGCATAGTGAAGTCCTGCTTTCTGGGAAGTGACTGGACATCACCTGCTGATGGGAATTAGAGAATAAATCTTGTTTTCCTTTGCTTCTGCAAGCAGCCTTTGCTTTTGATTTATTAAAGTACCTTTATCCTGACCCATGAGTTTCTTTCCATTTCTTTATCACTCCTCTCCTCCATCCTGCCGGGGAGGAGAGTGACAGAGCAGCTTGGTGAGCACCTGGTGTCTAGCCAAGGTCAACTCATCACACTGCATTTTTAACTTTTTTGAAGTATTTGTTAATCCTTTTTTTCCTTGTCAGACTTAACAGTGAGTTGAAACACAGCTGATAGTTTTACAGCCAAGCACATAGATAAAGCAGAGATCTATGCATTTGTGTAATTAATTCAACACAGATAACTTAGAGTGCCCTAAAAACAGACTTTAAACTGATAAATTTGAAAATTTAGTTTGACAACCTTATTTCTGCTATGGGCAAGGGCAGTTTAAGTCATGACAGAGATAAGGGATGAAAAACCACTTGAATTGACTTGACATAAGCGATAAGCGCATCCACTGTTCATGTTCATTTTTGATGCCATCATCATTAAGTAGGTTTTGATCATTATAAAGGTGTGCTCACTGGATGAGAATAAATACTTATTAATAAAGATAGCACAAAAATACACAGTATGCCATAACATACAAAAAAGTCTCCTCAAAAAATGTTAGGCATATGAAGAAGCACAGAAAAAATATTTTTTGACAATACCAGTAGCAGATTTTTGTTATTCTAGCCTTTGTTTATTTTTAAACAAAATCAAACCAGACATGTTTTACAAATTCTGTGGCTTCCTCCACTCTTGAAATGCTAAGAGGAAAATACTATTGGCAGTATTAAAAAAAAAAAAAGCTGTCTCTTTCTGTTTTTCTAGCAGTTAGTCATCATAATAATGCAACCACTGTGGCTTCCTTTGATTTTGTTTTAATGCGGCAGTCTATGCCTCTCCCTGATTATTCCAGAATTACATGAAAGATTATACCAAATTCTGACAATAGGTTCTGCAGGGCTAGCACATGTTATTCAGAGAAAGCATATTCAATCAAAATAAATTTATGCTTCAATCTAGGATTTGAAGGGAGAGAGAACAGGGTCATTATTCTGATATAAAATCTTGAATGTCTGGAATATAAATTAATGACTTAACAGGTCAAGAAGTCTCATTATATGAAACAGGCAACAAGTTTTGGCCAGATATTTAGTAGAAATGTAAATACCTTATTTGTAAAATATAACGCACATTCTTTCAGTTTAAAAATATCCCTGTTTTGCACAACATTTTGTAATAACTTTTCCACATTTTTGGTGTGAGTTTGAATTTAACAAGTATCAAAACAGAGTTAAAGGCAGCAAATACTAACACAACAATCCAATAATACCTTTTTTACACTTCTATTAATTTCTTAACGCTGTTGTCCTATTTTAACATATTGAATCCTTTACTTTCAAAAATATCTTTTGGGCTTTCTTAGGTACTGTGTACACGTATTTATTTACAAGTGTACCTATGGGCACAGTTCAAGAATTTGTTTAAAAGCTACAGCATAAAACCGTTATTTGAGATATGCTGGGCTATCATCTAGTTAGAAGCACAACAACCTGATCATTGCTGTTCTACTTGTTTCTGATTAGAAGAAAAGTATTTTCCCCCACAAACCTGTAAATGTCTAGGAGTAATATTTTATTCTTGGTTAATTTGCAAAGAACTCTTGACCTCTACAAGTTTCAAAACTATCTCCTTGATTTCAGTATCTTGTTGGAACTTTTCAGTTAGGAAAATACCTTTCATGAAAATTTCCTCTTCAATGATTTTATGATACAGACTTGTAACATTCTGATTGCATTCTGTTCATTTTTTGCACTTGAATAAGACAAGTCACAAGTGTAAACAAGCAGTATGATATAGAAACTCACTGATGCACATATTATTCATTTAATGAATATTGTTATAGTTACAAACACAAATCAATAATGCTAAATTTTAAACGTAAAGTGATATTAGAGGACTCAATAGGCAGTATAATATTCTCTAAATGAATATATTAACATGATGATAAATTGCAGTACAATATTCTTCCTTCTAATTCTCCCTTGTATATGGCACTGTTGAGGCCAGACCTTGAATCCTATGATCAGATTTGGGCCCCTCACTAGAAGAAAGACAGTGAGGCGCTGGAGTGCATCCAAAGAAGGTCACCAAAGCTGGTGGAGCTGAAGTCATGAAGAGGCTGCCTACAGAAGTGGTGGAGTCACTATCCCTGGAGGTATTTTAAAAATGTGTAGATGAGGCCTTTAAGGACATGGTTTAGAGGTGGTATTGAAAATATTATATTGAAAGTATTAGGTTTATGTCTGGACTTGGTGATCTTAAGGGTCTTTTCTCCAATAAATGATACCAAGATTCGATGATTCTACTCCTACTTAGCATAATGCCTTAGGCTGCATTCTGGAAAACTTGTTTTAGCTAATATATACTTCCAAAAAGGTTAAATTTTCCACCTGGATTATGTTACTCATATGGTTTTCAACTTTCCTTTCTTTGTATTTGCACTTCTCCTTGCCTAACATCTGATGTTATGGACCTTGACCTTTTTTCTCATCTGAATACATTTTTTTTTAATTATGCTGCCACTCTCACAGGCCCTACTGTATATACACTTCAGATTCTGTTCAAACTCATTTCAGATCTTTGGGCATAACTTGGGTTTAATTAGCCCTCTAACTAAAAGTTGCAGATAGACTTTAATCAAGTTTTGTAAATTCATTTACAATGGGAATCAAAAGCCCATTACCCAAACATTGTGCTATTACCTTGTTTGCAGGTAAGTTCTGATGAGGAACAAAGTATTTGCCAGTATTTTTTTTGTTATTGTTATTTTTAATTTAGGACTACCTGAAAATTTCTTGTATATAAAGAAGCATTTAACAGGCTGGTGCCTTCTTTTCTCCTCTGATACTCCCTAAATGCTCTTTTTTTTTTTTTTCTAAAATGTAATTAAAAAAAAAAAGTTTTATGAGTCTTTTTCATCGTGTGAATAATATTTTTCAATGATATCTCTGCCAAAACAGCTTGTTTGAAAAGTGAATTGTTCTGATTTTGTCTGCAGCTGAAATTTATAGGCAACAAAATGATGCTCTTAAGATTTCTGGATATTTTTTAAGCTGTTTTTACAAATTTATACCTTAAGATAGATTATGTCAGGGTGGGAACAGTTCCATTCAAACCTTCCATTAATTGTGCTCCTTCTCTTTAGGTTGATTTTTGGCAACTGTGTCATAAATTATAGCAATGCGAAAAGTCTTGGGGGTCTAGTTGCAATATGTTTGATTGATTAGCTACTGAAAATGTTAATTCAAACACAGATTCTGCTTAATATCCTCAGTCTATAGCTACTGCACTTTTTTAAATGATTATATTCATCGAATTTGAGTCATTTCCACACCTGAATTTCTAGTACTGTTTCAGTAGTTGTAGAGTATCTCCATTTCTTCCCAGTGCCATTCCAAAAAGGCACAATCCTCCCACAGACTCATTGACGTGTCTGCCACTGATTGCAAATGCCTTCATCTTTGAGACATCTCAGTTCCACCTTCCTTCCCCCACTGCCTTCATCTTCTCTTTGCATATTTCCTTCATGGTAATAAAGAGAAAAAAACAACACTCTTGCTGTTATCATCAAGTGAAGCATAGATTAATTTATGTAATCTACCATTTACTTTATGACATCTCCAGCTGGTTATAGAGGAAACATTTTTACATTCCCACAGTCAAGGTCAATTTGCTTCTCCAAGACAGGGCAATTCACAACATTTTCTGAACATCATTTTTTTTTTCAATTAATTCATTGAACTGTGTCTTTAGCCCCATCATGGCGTTATTTCTTGTCTCCTGTGATCTGGGTGAAAAGGTTTTTGTAGATAAGAATGGAGATTGCATCCCCAGAAAATCCATGCTAGAACCATAGAATATCCTTAGAATATTCTTTCTGAGTTGAAGTAGGCCAAAGGGCAATGCAAACTTGTAAACTGGTCTTGTAAACTCTTCCTATCAGAGACTAATGTAACTCATCTCTGTGTCAGTGTAAGTGATTTATACTTGAATTTTGTTATATTCTAGATGCTCTCCTACCAAAGTAGGCTCATGCAGGCTCTGGCTGTCTCTGTCCATATTTAGTCACAGTCTGTAAAACTTGGACAAGATAATGATTGTATGACATTCAGAATAGTTAAGACTAACTGTACATGAAAGTTTGTTTTGTATCTGATGCCCTTAGCCTAAAATACTTCATATTCTGAGCTCAATTCGTGATATGAGGACTTCTGGCTTGTTTCTGCAGAGGAAGGAGACAGAAAATGCTCCAGGCTGCCTGACATGAGTTATATATTTTGGTTTTAAAGCAGCATATGGACTAGCATTTCTGAAACATAATTTCACAGACTTTTTTAAAAGTTCTTGAATTCTAACAAAATTTGAAGATAACAGTTCCCTTGCTTTGCAATTTTGAATGTCTTTAGTCATCACCAAGTAAATATGTGTTAGCATTTTCCCTTTCCTAAACAGTGTAATTAGCATAGCTGGTTGTTATGAGCCTCATTCATTTAGTACAGTCATTCTAAAAGATTGTTGTGATATATCTGGCAACTGCTATTCAGAGAATTTAACAATTAAAATATACTGTATGTTTTTTCCAAAGCACTTCTCAAAGAGCATAATGAAAAAATTCTTCACAGAAAAAAGGTGCCAGACTAGTATGTGTCAGACCAGCAGAAGAAGCTGAAACTCACGTGATATGCCATTCAATAAGTGTTGAGAAGAGCATTTGATTTTTAGAGGTATTCAGCAGTGAGCTAGGAACAGAACACTGGATTTCAACAGCTTCTATGCCCAGCCCATATATCAAGCTTGGCACTTCTCAGATACAGGGGAAAATAACTTTGTTGGCTCGGATTAATTCTAGGGAACTGAATGTGCTGCTGATTTATACATGTATGTGCAATGACCATTGTTTCAAAGAGAATAAAAAATATATGAATTGTAAATAACAGATAGGTATAGGAAATCCAGCTGAAGCTGGGTTTCAAAATCAGTAAAGTGTTTGCAATTGCACTTTTAAATGATGCAATTTGAGAGTAAAAATGATTGTGTAATTTCTCCAAATTGAGCTGATACTCTGTCGCAGGACAGATATAAACACACCGATCTTTTCCCCTCTCCCTTCCTCCTCTGAAATTCAGAATATGTCATTTAGTAATTCACAGGTGCTTACAGCTACACAGATTAATCTTTTTTGGGAAGAAGTGTTTTCCCCTCATTTTTAGTATTGATGGTGGTATAAAAAATGCTAATTCCATGCCTGTAGGAACATGTACTTACAGAAGCAAACACTATTACTCTATATGAAATCAGCGTGTAACTCTGGGAGAAAACACAATACTCTAATGTTTAATGAACCGACCTTATTATTGAACAAACTCTTTCTACTCTGGCCTCTGGGCATAATATGATACAATTTATTATAAAACAAATCCAGATTGCTTTACTTTTCAGCTTCAGTGGGTAATTCCTTACTGTGAATAACAAAGGTATGGAACACAAAATAAAAGCTATATACTAATGGGCTTTTTCTCAAATTAAGGCCCATCATATTACTCAGATGTAGAATAGGAATGCAGTAATTAAGCTATAACTCCCCAACTGATTGAAATAAATAACACATAAATGATGCATAAGTAGAGAAGAAGCAGGTGGATTGCAGCTATGAATGCAGTGTAGTGAAATGTTAGGATTGGCAATGACTTATTCATGTTCTATATTTGTCCTCAGTGGAATATAGATCAAGTAATTCTATAGAATAAAGCTCATTTATACGCAGCACCTATGAGTCCCTTGAAGTTAATTTTTAATGACTGGCAGCATGATGCTCTCTGCTCGAAGCTGCTTTGAAGTAGTTTTCTCCAAGTCCGTAGAAGTGAAGTTCATTTCTTTGCAGGAATTCAGCCCATTGCTATCTGCTATACAGCACATTTATGTACATAATGTGGATTCTTTGCAGGGCGAAAAAGACATACAGAGCACTCCAGTTATTAATTTTCAGCTGTGCACATACTAAGTATTTGCAGGCTGAAAGTGGAAAGTTCTTATATAGTGTGCTGAATGGCAATGGGAAAACATATACCTGTTTTAAAAATACACACTTTTTAAGATAAGTCATTTTAGGAGCATTCTTTGTATGCATATTTTAATCCATTTTTATAAATACCTGTCTTTCTACCTGCATAAAACATAAACCAATAAATTATCCCTAAGCAATTGTGAGGAATACACTGACTTTCATATAGTAATACATAATAAAGAGTACTTACATATAATACTTCCATATATTAATTGTATATTCATTTAATTAAACAGTAACCCCATTTCCTTGCATCTACTGCTAGTTGATTTATTTTCTCAATCACCAGTTCAGAACTGGTTACAATGAGTGGTGAAATGTCACTTTGTACATGAGTAAACAGTATGAGAAAGGGACTTCTGATTTACAAGCCTAAATTTTGGGTTGTGGAGTCTCCATCATTGGAGTTATTCAAAAGTTATCTGCACATGGTCCTGGGTAACAACTGGCTCTAGGCAGACCTGCATGGGAGCTGGGGTAGACCGGATGACCACCAGAGGTCTCTTCCATGCTGCGATTCTGTGAGATTCTATGAAAACCTCAGTATTTCAACCAAAGATAAGAAATGTCTAAGCGTGACAAAGAAATACCTAAACTTGGAGCATTAATTAAAAAACAATCTAACAGTATATAGTGATAGTAGCAAGAGAGAATACCAAAAAACTTCCCTAAAATACTACCAAGATTCTTTTGCTATATCCTGGTAATAATTGTAAATAGGTGTTATGCAAAAAAGTTCCCATACACTGGTATAAAAACACTTACGGCAGTAAGTCAATCTTGATAAAAAAATCCTGAAACTATATTTTGACAGAATAAATTGTTTGCCCTAAAGTTTACTTCTTTATTTCTAAAACATCAGTTTGATTTGACAGTAGTTAACACCTTAACTATAAATTCCTTAAACCAACTGGTTTCAGAAGAAAGCCAAAAAAAATGGTTTCTATTTAATGATAAACCATAATTTCTATGGTTTAAGTTATAGTGAAATATAAATAATTGCGAGATACAATAAATACAAGTAATACATGCTTTGCATACACACTTTCCCAGGAAAAGGTGTACACTTCCATTATTTGTTGGGGTTTTAAAATTTTTTCCTGGCTTTTGTTTTGTTGTGTTTTCTTCATTGCTTTTGTTTTTTTTTTTTTCTCCACCAGGCAGTGTTTTAAAAATATTAAAAATATTTTATGGGCTAATCATTGTATACTGACCAGCTACTCCATGAATAAGGAAGAAGCCTTTTATTGAACATCAGGAAATAATTTTTCTATATTATTACAAAATAAGGCTGCGTTTTTTATACTGTATTGCATCCAAATACAAGGTGATAATTTATTGCTAGGCATTTTCATTTTTGTGAGTTGAAGACCAAAAAATGTTCAGAAAAGAGTGACAAAAAGAGGATAATGAAATTATGGAAAACTTTTCTTTACATTTTAGCAGATGAAGAGTCACTTAACCGATTCATCCATGTTTCCTTATTGTGCCACATGCTTGCAATAAAATCTCCCTCTCTTTTCCCTTTCCTTCTGCACCTTTTTCCTTTTCATTTGTTGCTGCATTTACTTTCAGGTGTTTTTATAAGAAAATAAACTTGTACTTTATTTCTTTTAATAAAAATTTTAACATTGTGAATTTTGATCAAATTTTACAGAAATATAGGAAATTGAAAATATATTTTATGATATCACAAAAGGGTTGAGTAAGTAGAGTGACCTTTTTCACTGTATTCGCAGAAATAAAGGCCAAGCATTATGTCAAACCACAGTGAATATCAGGAACCCTGCAGGGTAGAGCATCATTACAGACATCAAAACCACAGGAAAAACCTAATCAGTTGTTGTACCATAGGTGTTAGGAGGGCATCCAGCCCCAAGCCCAGATTCAGTCACTCAGGGAATCTAACAAGGGAAGTATGTGGTTTTAATTTCACTACCAACAAAGCAGATTTGCTTTTTTCAGAATTCATCACTAGTCTATGATACTGAAACACCATTTTAGCTTTGCCAATCTTAGATACACATTTTCTTTTCCATTCTAAGTCAGTCAACATGTTAAACTTTCCACAAGTAGCTAAACTGAAAAAACAAAGCAAAGCAAAACAGAATCAGGTTTTCAGTTCTGAATAATGTATCCACTTTAATTTTGGCAGCTTATATTTCTTTTGAGAACTCGCTTTTGTGTTTCCATTTTTCACAGCTTCTTGAAAAAACTGTTCACTGCAAACCTTACTGGTCAGACTCTTCACAGCATTATTTTTGGCTATCAAAAAAAAGCAATCTGATCTGTCAAAAAAGCAAGGATTATGTGGTATGAACTCTACACTGCTTATTTTCATCAGTTTTCAATCCTCCATATATATTTTTAAAAAATATGTTGATATATTTGATTTTGGTTAGCAAGACAAAGAGGAAAGTTAAACTTCCACAGCATTGCTGGCTCGAAACTCTCCAATCTTCCAAAACTGTTGAAAAGACAGAAGAAAAATGCACAAAGAGTAGAATTCTAAAAAGTAATTGATACACTATTAATTGATAATGGCTTCATATACCTTAAATTTTATGATAGTTTAAATCAGGGAAACATCTTCACTGGTGATGTTTCATTATCAACCATGTCACATACCAAATACACATTAAGAAAAAAATGAAGCCTAAGACTTGCAGTTTTACTGCTGATAATACTTGCAATACTTGTTAAAGATAGTTTCTGTTTTCTCACCAATTATAAGTAATGTTGGTTATAAAATTTATTCTGAAAAGGCATTCACAAACTGTAAAAAGATAGTATTTTAAGGTTAGGCTCAGTCTTTCATATTTAAGACACAATATTAAAAAAAACCCCTCAATTTCTGAATTATAAAAATGCAAAGCTATGATCTTAAAAAAGAGCCTGATATGGCCATGTAGAAAATGTCAGTAAGTAAAGACTGAATTATCACAAACTCATTTCTATAACATACATAATAATTAAATAGAGAGAGAAACAATTAGAAAAAACAATAACCCAACACCAGGAACTGTGAATCACTAACTTAATATCTATTTTAAGGACTAGAATGTGTTACCAATAATTAAAGGTATTATACAATGCTATTTGTAACTTCTGTATGCAACATTTAAAAAACAAGTTGTGATCTGAAATGACAAGTTCCCAGATGGTATAGCAGAACATACTGACCAGACAGATGAATAGAAACAGGTTTGCAACATGTAAGAGGAGGTTTATATGGAATAATAATCCTTATTATAAATTATTTTCAGGGGATTCTGCATGAATCAGACATTGTCCATGTAGGAATAGATATTATTGTCATCCTCCTTTTTGTGAACAAAATGCAAAATAGCTTTGAGTAGTCCTTTGCGATTTGTAATGTCTCATTGAGGTTTTTTTGCATAGCCTATGCGTTTAACTCCTGAAATTAAAAAAAAAAAAAAAAAAAAGTTTTTCAGAATCTCAAGGACAGTAGTGCACTCTAGTCTTGTCTATAGCAGAGACTCTTCACAGAAAACAGTAAAATTTTGCCTTACACCTACCCAAATTCATCATTGTTTCTATCATAAAATTGAATGGGAAGTTATGATAGGAAAATAAAAGGTACTGCTACAAAGAGACAGATTTTGGTAAAAATAAAAGAAGAACCACAGAATCATAAAATGTTAAGGGATTGGAATGTAAATTAAAAATCATCTACTCCCGGCCACACCTGCCATGGACAGGGACACCTTCCATTAGATCAGTTTGCTCAAGGCTTTGTTCAGCTTGGCTTTGAACATTGCCAGGGTTGGGGCATCCACAACCTCCCCAGGCAACCTGTTCAGTGTCACACCACCCTCACAGTGAAAAATTTCTTCCTACTATCTAACCTCAATTTCCCCTTTTTTGATTTGTACCCATTCTGCTTGTCCTATCTGCACAGTTCATGAACCAGAGCCCCTCTCCATTGTCCCAGTAGGCCCCTTCAGATACTGGAAGGTTGCCATGAGGTCTCCACACAACCTTCTCTTCTCCAGGCTGAACAGCCCCAACTTTCTCAGACTGTCTTTGTAGGGAAGGTGCTCCAGTCCTCTTGTCAACTTCAAGGCCTTCTCTGGACTTGCTCCAACAACTCCAGATGGGATCTCAGGAGAACAGAATAGAGGGGGAGAATCACCTGCATTGACCTGGTCATGCTTCATCTGATGGAGCCCAGGATACCATTGGTTTTCTGGGCTATGAGGGCACACTGCCAGATCATGTTGAGTTTTTCTTCAGCTGTCATCCCCAAGTCCTTCTCTGCAGGGTGGCTCTCAGTCACTTCACTGGCCAGCCTGTAGGTGTGTCTGGGATTGCCACAACTCAGGTGTAGGACCTTGCACTTTGCTTTGTTAAACATCATCATCTTCACACAGGTCCACCTTTCAAGCCTGTCAAGGTCCCTATGGATGGCATCCCTTCCCTCCAGTGTGCTGCCTCCACTGCACAGCTTGGTGTCATGGGCAAATTTTCTGGGGGCCTCAGACCAGGATTCTGACTTTGGAGATGGGCAACAATGGAAAAAACTGTCCATTACTGAAAATCTTTCCAGAAACCTTTTAAGAAATAGGAGTAGAGCCATTGATTAAGTACATGACTGCTGAAAAAAAATAATTTCACAAATGCAGAAGTATAAAATATTTAACAGAGATTAGAATTACAAAGCATGACAGCTGCACTCAAACCTGAAAATTAACATCTGCTACACAGAATTGAAACACAATAGCTGTGTAAAATTCAAGTCTGTTGAAGTAGTCAGCCTAACCTTTTTCCAATGAAAAGAGGAAACCTTATTATAAAAGGTATTCAGGAGTCAAACTACAGAGTAATGTCCAAACCAGATTTTTTTTTTGAATAATTATTGATAATTCTGTTCTTTCTGAAATTGTAGAAATTGTGTTTTTATGGCAAAAAAATGAAAAGCCAGTAATAGCAAACTGGAAAATCCTCAGCATACAGAAATCAGTAGCAAAAAAGTATTCCTTTTACAATATAAACTGAAAAGTATAAAATAAATTCCCTGTTAATCAGAAGGTGTAAAAATATCAACTAAAATATTGGTTTTTAAATAGCAGGTGATCGTACCCTCTAGGAATATTACTGTGGTAAAAGTAGCTAAAAAGTTACCTGTCAATAATAGTAGCATGAAAAAGCACTGATTTTTCTAGGTATTTTACAATATTTTAGTGAGTTGAGGAGATGGTATATAGAGAGTATTAAGACATGAATAAACCATTTAAGATTCTGGGAATTTACTTTTTGGATTCCTTTAAATTGGTGTGATTTTTGCCAATTCTGTGAATATTTATGCTCTTGATTCCAACAAGTGAGTAAGTATATAAAAAAATATATGTAGACAAATAAATATATAATAAAAAAATAAATATATAATGAATAAATACAGGGTCATCTAGAAGCCAAACTGCTTTCAAAGGAGAATTTCAGTGTCTGCTCTAGCTGAAATGAAGAAATAGGTATCAAAGACCACAAAGACACAACCAGTCATGTTCTGTCTGCTTTGACAGGGAGTCAGTCATGATTAAAGTTTTGATCACAGCATTGCGCATCTAAGATACATGAGGTTACATTTATCACTCATGCAGACTTGTGCAGACATTTTTTTGAATGCTTTCACACTTGCAAATTTTGAAGCAGAATTTCACTCTCACAGATTAAACAGCTAAATCAAGAACACAGTGACAGATTTTAAGCTTTTGACAGCATGCTACTGCTGTACAGAAATTCTCATAAAAGCAGTCAAGCTGCAAAGGCAATAACTGAAACTTCCAATGAACAAACCATGGCCATGAAAGTTACCAAGAATTAAATTTCTTTTTAGGATTGGAATATTGAAAACTAAAGCCTCAAACCATCTCTTATTGATAAAAAATAAAAATTAAAAAAATGTTTTCCTTACAGCAGAATAGATGATAGAGAAGAAAGTGATTTCAGTGAAGGCTTTATATTGCTATATTAGGAGAAAATCCAACAAGTCATAATTGTTATATGCTGGATATTAACACATTAACAAGACAAGTGTCACTGAACAAGCAAGCTTGGTAGATGCAACATTTTTTTCTAAAATTACTCCTGAGGAAACACTGTTGTAAGCTGGAATTTTCTCTTCTGCTTACACGTTTTCAGGATTCAGTGAACCCTCTGAAGTCTTCTTGAATGAGAATCTTTCTGAATCTTTTTTTCTCCCTAGAGCTCTTGTGTGCTCACATTCAATTGTTAGTTGTGCAATGATATATTCCTCCTGAGGTCAAATTTACTCTTTTCAGAGGGGGCTGTGTGGCTGATACCAGGACTGCTGGCACATATCTGACCTATCTGTAAGCAAGGCTATTATAACAGCCTTTCAATGCTCACGGAGTTATGAAATGCAATGAGAACTTCATAGTTGCTGTATTTCTTTGCTTTACTCCAAGGCTTAATTAGTCAGATTTACCTACTTTTGAATTTTCACTATTATTATTGGAGTTGTGGAAAGTGTTTGATGGAAGACTTTTCAGAAACACTCAACTTTTACTTCAGGGAAAAAACCCTGTGTTTTTCTATCTTAGCCATTATAAATAACAAGGAGATTGACATTTTCTTGTCACCCCTGTAACTCTTGTACACCCAGAAGATGTAGCCTCTTTCAGGCTATATAAACATATAGATAGAAAAAAGATATTTAACAGTTGCTAAAAGCATAAAAAGTGAGGCATAAAAAACTAAGGGAACCCAAAAATGGAAAGAGGCAGCCATCTTTGCAAAGAAAAGAGATGAATATAATGCTACTTAACAGTACCTGTGGCTTATATCTATCTATCTATCCATCTATCTAAATAGATATGTGTTTGCATACATGCTTGTGTGTGTGTAGCTGAATAAGATGTGCTCCAGGAGTGCATGTAAAATATTCCAACAAAAGATGGGCAGTCAGTCCACAGGACCAGACCAGAGGGAGTCTAGAGGACCTCTCGCTCCTAAAATGTGCTAGCACGCCCATCAGTTCCCCAACACCTGACCTTCACATTTACTTAGGCTAAAGCAGAAACAAAAGTGGATGTACTAGTTTGAAAACAAACCAGTGGGATGCACCAAGTCAGAATAACAATTTAATAGGGAAATTTTAAAAAAAAGGCAGAAAACACTGGTTCAAACTGACAGAGTCAGGATACGACCTGATACCCTGTTAGTCAAGGTGGTGGTAGCAGTCCAATAAGATGGTGGCTGCAGTCCTCCTGAAGTGATGGATGTGGCTCTGTCAAAGCAGTGATCCTGTAGAAAGGGGCTGCTCTTCCTTGGAAGGTCCAGTGGTGGCTATGTAGCTCCTGTCCTCTGGGAATCCAGGGGAAAGGGTTATCTGTGGTGTTCAGAATCTCAGATTATATCCAGGATGGAATGCTTGGTTCCTCCCTCTGGGTGGAGCATCTCAGAATGGGATGATGAGTCATGAGGGCAAGTGTTGATGGGCTCATTAACAGAAGATAGTCCGGAGGGAGGAGGCCAGGAAACACTGCCCCACCTGGTTTCAATAGCTCATGAGGATGGTAATAGAATACACTGCAGCCCAGGACAGTGGAAATACAGACAAAATGCTTAAGTAGCATGAAAGTCTGAGAAGTGGTGTGGAAGAAATGAATTAGAGGAAAAGGAAAATACAAAAGGGAGAACTGGGAATAAAGCAAGTCTTAACATGTTACATTCTACCAAAGGAGATTATATTTTTAGGGATGAATGATATAATCTCTTATTGATGATGTTTATTGATTTTGATAGATTTGTATGCTTGTTGATTAATAAAAAATTTTCAGGCAAAAGGATTTCTACAAGGCCATTTCCTAGTTAGCTGAAATTCTATTTTCTCTGATGGATCAAAAAATTTAGTTCCTTTGCATCTGATTAAGCACATGTGTAGGGTCAGGGGTCAGTGTTTTTTTCCTGAAGGTGACCACAATTTTAAACCTGTGTTTAACACTGGCAGCAAAGCTCAAAATTTTTTTTAAAGATGCTTGCATGATAAGTATCACTAAATGAATTGTTTTGTACATTTGTCTGGACTATTTAAAACATTGGAATAAGTCATTAAAATAAATATTATTTGTTCAAATAAATAATGAATTTACTTTTTTTATAGGTAAACAGTGCAAGTTATTACATAGTTCAGGGAAAAACATAATAACCAAATATATAATAAGCTGATGCAATGGATATGGACATAATTATTCTTCACATCCATAGAACAAGAAATATAAACTGCAGAAAAATTTGTTTATGATCCATTTGGGGGAAAAGAAATAAAGAAAGCTAACAGTGACACTATTTGAACAGTGTAAGGAGCCTACAGAAGTGTCATAACTTCATCAACAATCTGGAAAAAATTTTGTCAGGCTATTTCCCTTTGAGAAAGGTGTAGTAGAACCTTGTTTAGAGGAAAGGAATTAAACACGCTCAGGAGGAAACTTTCAGCTCCACTTACTTCCAATTTACAAATCTGGGCAATCTGGACCTCACATTCTGGTGACATACCTACCTATGTGATACTTGTAATTTTGAACTTTTCATTTTTTCTTCCATTATTTCTGACAAAAATGCACAGAAGGGTTTTTTTTTTTTACTCTTTCTAAAACAACATTAGAAAACTTGAAATCTCAGTTTAGTGTCACTTAATGTCACAACTATTTCCCACTTAAGCTAAAGAGCAAATCAAAATCTTTGTTATCATTAAAATGGTACATCTACTTTTAGTGCCATAAGAGTCCTAGCTACTACAACATTTAAAATAAAGATGCATCGGCTTTAGATGGTATCAGGACTAAGTGCACTAGATATCAAGAATTTGTATTTTCAGTATCTAGAACATTATTCAAAGTAGTTTTTGTGGTTTTGGAGTTTTTTGTTTTTTAGTTGTTGTTGTTTTGAGTTTTTATTTGTTTGTTTTGTTTTGCTTTGTTTTTTTCAATATGCAATAAGCAGTGCTTAGTTTTTTCTTCCTAAATCAACAGTTACTTCACATCTATTCATTCCTGTTAATTAGTATTCCCCTACAAAACTGTGTATGAGAGTCAGAACATTTCTGATCTGTAATGTTATGTTTATATATTCCCAGCTGGACATGAGACCTTAATAAGAAAGGGTAAAGGATTTTGAATTAAGGAGTCTGAAACTAAGGGATACTGAAGTTTCTGGTCTACTTGGTCCACTCACTCCAATACATGAAATTATACCAAATACCAAATATTAAAAAACAATTTATAAATAAAATAATATGAATACTATTGCACAACATCTTGTTGCTTTTAATAATTCACAATTAATTATCTTGAATAATGAATATCTTGAAGTGCAGTATAAGTTTTTCCTTTTGAAATAATCATGTATTCAGATTTATATAAATTCACGTACTGAGTCAATCTTAATCTAGGAATATGTTTACAGTCATTTTTCATATACGTGAGGATTTCTGTAGAGTAAAGAAAGCAGCAAATCCGCCTCAAAAATTTTTTAACCTACAAAACCCCCCCCAAAAAAACCCCAGCCTCAAAACTTTGAAAGAAAGAGGGTAAAATATTTTCTGTCTGTAATTAACATAAATGAATTACAGGAATTTGTGCAGCAGTTACCATTCCACCTAAACCCCACCATGTTCACGCTGAGTCCTCTAGAACACTACCAGGTATCCCTGAATTGTTGCCATAAAAATTCAGGCACAATTAATCAGGGAAGTTTTTTTCAAAATATTACTAGTCTAGGAGCTATCATGTAAATTATGGCATTATTATCAGTGGTATTATACATGGCAACAGCAACTAAACCCAAACAACCCACTGCCTCACAAAAGAAATCTGCCATAATGACAGAAAAAACCAGACACAGCCAAACCTCTCAAGCACCATAGAAACTATGAAAAAAACAGCACATTTCATGACTTCCCAAGTAATCTAACACGTCCCATCTGCTCTCATTTAAAATTAATTTAATACTGTGAAATGATTAATTGAGAATTACCTATGGACTTGAGACAGTGGAACTGCAGTTCTTTACAAACAGAAAATGGAAAACAAAAATGTTTTCTCATACAATTTAAATCATTCATGATTCATCTTTATCCAAAGATAGATCAAATATTTCCTTCATACACATGTATTTTCAATTTTTTGTTTGTAGGTAATAATATGTGGGGTGTGGGGGGAGGAGGAAAGTGAAAAGAAAGATCAATTTTTTTATAAGCTGTTCCTCAGAGTGTTATTTCATTCAGGTCTCTGAGACAATATTATTATAGTAAGTGCGAAGCTTTATATAGGTAGTTTTCTTTGTGCCAAATTAATATACTTGGCTTGAAAAATTTTCAAGTCACCTCACTTCACCATCTTAGTAGTAAAATTCAGAAAAAAACATGTACAAGCCTTGGTGAAGACATTTCTTACTAATTAATGTATTTTTCAGACACTTTGTGATGGTCTGCATACTCCCACGTACCACCTGCAGGACCTATGCTAGTCAAAAATCCTCTCTCCTTTACAACTGCAATATTCATTCTTGTATTATTTATGTGGTTTATAAGAGAGAGTCTCACTGAATTGTAGTATGCAATGTTAATCAGCTAACTCAATTACACCTGGCATAAAAAATACACTATTAACTATTTGTGGTTTTGAACTTTTCCTTTTTTTACTAGCTTCTCAGCAGTGATATTTTGGATGGGAAATCTTCCAATAAAAGTAATAGCAACCATGACAATTCAAGGCCAGTTGGGATGGGGCCATAAGTTACCTGATCTAGTGGGTAGTATGCTTTTCCATGGCTTGGGAAGGGTTGGAACTAGATGGTCTTTAAGGCCCAAACATCCAACCCAAACCATTCTGTGACTGAGTGGTTACATGCTCCCTTACATTCTTCTGTTCAGACTGTAAAACAGAAAATAGTGTGAAAGCAAGCCTCTCCTGAAAACTGAAACTCAGTTGTCTTTGTGTGACCATAGTTTCATCTGTAAAAGCAAAGCAACAATAGGAACTTCACCTATATCAGAAATTCAGATTTAAATAGCTATAACACAGTCCACTGTATGGGATTAAGTTTAAAAATCGTCTTTTAATATATTAATTTCTACAAAACCTCACTGCAATACAGAAAAGTAATTTTTTTCAAGATGGCTACTTCAAAGGTGGGCCTTACACATCAGGTTACAGAGTAAAGCCCAGCTGACAGCATGCATCATCCAGTTGTAAATCAGCAGTATGTATATTCAAGATTATAACTTCATTCTTCAAATGGTATGTCAAGCAAAATCTATAAAGGAGTAACTTTGCATAAAATATATTGACTTCATTACATGGACTGTAAATACACAAATGCATATTTAGGACATTTTAAAGAGTTCTAACTAAAATATTAGAAAGTCTGTAGGAAACCAAGCTGATAAGAGTGATCAATACTTATGAATATAAATGGATATTGTATGACTGTGTCAGTAATTAACATTTATATGAGTTAGTACAGTCACACGTATTAATGTACACACCTCAAATAACAGAGACAGAAGAAGTTTTAGATAAATTTAATCTATCAATTATGGACTGGAAATATAAACATCCAGTTGTCATTCACAGAGGCACCAATGGGACAGGAAGCCTTTCACATATTTCTGTAAGATGAAGACAAGTAAATAAGCCACGGTGATGGAGATAAGCAGCTTTGATTTCTGGAGGGCTTTTTTCAGTACAAAAAAAAGGTATTGAGAAGCAGTTTGTTGAAAGATAAAGCATAATTAGATTAAAAAAGCAGAAAAATAACCCCAAGCTTGGTGCAATTCATAGCTTAACTGAATTCGGAAGAACTTTTTAAACGGAAGATCTTATTTCACAAGTGATGAGCACTTCTGTACTGCATAATACTTCCCCTTATTTAGACAACATTTTGATTAACTAACTTGTTTTCATAACAGGAGCAAAAATTAGGATTGCTAATTACTAAGAATTAACAAAGGCAATTAATGTATGCATAATATGCAATAACTCAGAGAAAAATGCTGAAAATTTTTTTGCTTTGAATTCTGGAATTAAGGAGGCTAGGTGCAAATTTTCCATTTTCTGACACCTTGCCTAAGTATGTTATGGTAAGCCTGTAATAATGTTTTCCTAATGATTAATTACAGTCATATTTTGTATCAAATTCTACCCTCAGTTAGTTCACTGATGAAGAACTCCTTAACCTCGCTGATGCAGGATCAGGGATTGGAAATATTTGCATGCAGTTGAGACCATAAGCCATAAATCTTAGTGAGACTAATGAGGATTAGATATCTAAGTACCTTCTGTGAGGTGTTGTACGGATGCAGATCATGTCTACTTGAGCAAAGGAGTATGGTACAAAGTTTTGAGTTAAAATACACAGTGCTAGGCAGATATGTTGGCTGATCTATTTGAACTATCACGGTAGTGAATAAAATTAGAAAGTTTATCCTGTGCTCTGTAGGATAAAGAGAGGCAAACTTTGAAAAGAAGCAAAAAAATTCAACATGGAAATTTGAAGCAATGTATTTTGTGAGACTAAATAGTCCTGCCTCTTCTGGAGAAGAAGTGAGAGCCGACCGCTCATCCTGTCATTCATCCCTCCTGTGCTCTAGAATGTGAGGGTAGCCTATGTTTCTGAGAAGCAATACTTCATGTGGAAGACAAGTGAGGACAAGAAGGACACGGATTAACAGAGAAAGAGACACTGTGTCACACATAGCTCATTATCTGAAAAAAACTTATTGCGGAAACTCAAAAAAACACCAGGTGTGACTTTTTTTAAAATGTAATGATGTAACAAAACTGATCCAGAGTTGTTTATTTAAATTACTGGTTGTAATTATTTCATACATTTAAAGCCTTTAGTTTGAGATAATATTACCATGACAGTTAGGCCTAAACTCATTAGAGTGTATTATATTTAATTTAAAAGATAAAAGTATGAAGTGGAACATATTTGCTGCCAAAACTTTAAGGAAATCAGACTAATGAACTAGCAAAAGTCACTGGGTATGCAGACAGAAGTGTCTGTTGAAGTGCTAAACCACTCTTGACAGCATCTGCTCCTTCTCCAGGTGCAGAGAGAACATTTTATTTATTCTAAGTTTTCTGGATAGATCAATTCATTGACTAGTTCACTCAGACTTGAGGAACCAAATCAGAAAGAAAAAGAAGTAAAGCAATTTGTAGGCTGTGCATACTGACTGAGAGAGCAATAATGATATATACTGTTTCTAAAATCTTCAGATAAAGGAACCAGAACTGTTATCTGATCCTCCGTTAATAAACTAAACATACTATCAGGAAAACTGAAAAACAGCTGCATTTCTACCAATTTCTGTAATCCCAAAAGACAACAATCTTCTCCTCAAATATATTTTTCTTTGCGTATTTCAAGAACTTCTTAGCATTTTCTCTCCAGTCTTTTTCTTAGCTCTGAAAATAGATTTTTTCCCCCATGTACAAAGTGGTTGCTTCTTCTAAGTAATACTGAAAACTCATGAGTGATATTGATACCATTTCTTCACTGAAGTCCCTGGCAAAGATCCCAATGAATAACCGTGATAGGGCAAGATTGATTTAAAGAGTTTGCAAGAAGTAATTTATTGAAATGTGAATCTGCTGATGCAAAAATGTCATATAAATTTTTAACTGCAGTATTAGGAAAGGAAGAAAAGTTCCATATTCCAGAAAAAGACATAAATTTCACAAGAAGAAAGAAAAAACCATGGGGATGGAATAAGGTTCAAACCAGGATGAATGGTCTCACTCTTTGAAAGCTGCCAAAATGCCCAAGCCAAATGGAGCTTTAATCTGAAGTGAGCAGGAAAAAAAATAGGCAACTGTTAGAAGTATATCCAAAAACTTGTTGAGAGCTGGAAAAATAATGTGAGCAGAGAAAGTTAAATGTTGTTGCAGTTTGTAGAAAGTGATTTAACATGGCTCTAGTAAAATAGTCTCTGATGACTAATAACCTTCACTGCTGTACACTGAATACAAACTTGGGTCAGGTACAGCCTGAAAACACCAGGAGAGTGTCGACATTAATTAAGGGTATTTAGCATTGATCTTTAATAAAGAAGTCTACTAAAATGAGGGTAGAAAAGAGGTTATTTTGTTTAGATACCAAAAAGAACTGGAGAGAGAAAAATGACGAATATCCCTTAGAGTATCTTGCTTTTAGAGAAAGTTTTGCTATGATAAAACCCCAAAGACCCATAAATAAGGTTGATTTGTGAAAGAGTGGATAAGAGAGAAATACAGAGCACATGGGAAGGTAAGGAATTGCAAATAATCAGAGTACTATGATAAGGAATAGTTGAAGAAACTTGTAATGAAAATATAGGTAATGAGTAGTGTACTGACTCAGGAATTTGTGCTAGTGGAGTAAGATCTTGTTGTCTTCCCCATTCCAGAGCACATAAGTGTAATCAAGAGTATAGTTAAAAGCGATGTGTTTATGCAGCATATGCTCTTTCTTTAACAAAGATTTTTTTCTGTACAAAATAGGGGATTTATACCAGTGCAATGACAATGGTACTTACAGGTGTTCAGGTTTGAATACTATTGGTGTTTTTAACGTAAAGCTGAAAATCCAAATAAATTTGACATACACATAGCAACATATGTGATCACAGCAATGTCATTGTGTGTTATCTATTTCCATTATATTTGTAGCTTATATTTCTTTGCACTATATGTTTGATACAGCTTCCTTTTTGTTATTGTGGTGACTGTCATTTTTTCTGCCCTCTTAAAAGGAGACATTTCAACTACGACACATATTTTTGAACACCACTGGTAGACTTTGTTATGTTTCTTGTTTCCACTTACTTATACTGTAACTCGTATTAGAAATGGTCAGCCTCCCACTGTCCACATCTGCTTTCAATTCACAAGCAGTTGGTGTAAGTCATGCATCATCAGCATTTTGCTTGCTTGCCATTCTGTGTCATCTGGGAAGCCATTATATGAACTAATAGAAGGAGAAAATAGGTACACTCCCTCTTTAAATTTTCAGCAGGGATTCTGCTTTTTGTAACTTCTGCAAATTGCACCATTAAATTGCATATGTTGGCCTGTTGGGTGCCCCTAATTAAATAAATAAGGAAAACCACACGTAAACTTCATGAACTGACTAACTTACTAAAACTTCCAGTGAAATAAATGAGCTTCCCAACTTTTTTTTTTGTCTCAAAAACTGGTAAGCTATGCAGAAGCACAGTTTATCTTGCCAGTTATATTCAGTGACACAAGTGCCCACTGCATATAAGAAACATACAAGTTCCATTTAGCTCATACCCTTTCTTCTTCAAACACGTGAGTTCTAAACTACAGAGTAATTTCAAAGAATTGTTGAAGAGAAAAGGTAAGTTTCCTCAGGAGAAGAAAAAATAGATCAAATAATGAAAATGGACAAAATTAGTACTTTATTGTCCTAGTTTCAGCCGGCATAGGGTTTATTTTCTTCTTGATAGCGATTCAGTGTTGTATTTTGAATTTTGTGAGAGAATAATGTTGACATCACACTGATGTTTTAGTTGTTCCTCAGTAGTGTTTACTCTAAATCAAGGAGTTGTCAGTTTCCTATGCTCTGCCTGAACACAGCTGCACAACAAGCCAGGAGGGAGCATGGCTAGGACAGCTGACCTGAACTGGCCAAAGGGATATTCCATTCCATGGAGCAGCATGCTCCGTGTATAAACTGGGGCTAATCATCTGTGAGGGGCCAATCGCTGCTTGGGGGCAGCCAGCAGGTGGTGAACAACTGTGTCGTGCATCATTTGTTGGGTTTTATTCCTCAATCTCCCTCTCCTTTTCATTACAATGATATTGATATTGTTGTTTTTTTATTATTATTGTTATAATTTACTCTTTTTTCCAATTATTAAACTGTTTTTCTCTCAAGACATATGTTTTACTTTTTTCTGATTGTCCTCCTCATCCCTGTGAAGGGGCAGGGGAGTGAGTGAGTGAGTGACAGTTTGTTGTCGGTTGGTGTTAAATTATGATAATTATGGACATGATTATGTATCTCCTTAAAAAGTTTATTTTGCAAAATATCTAGATTGTTCAAAACCCAAAAAAAACCAACACAATTTTAAACTGTAGGAAAAGAAAAACATTGTAGTGGTGTTATATGAACAGTTCTCGGATACAAAATCAGATATAGCCTATTTGCTTTTATTTGAGCAAGAACAGAGAAAATACTGGAACCTGTGTGTATTTTCCTTCTTTTTCTGAGGCTAGAAAAAAGACCATAAATTGACCTCTAAACCACAGTTGTAGAGAGGCACTTATTTGGCTCATATGCACATATTTGCTGAAGTAAAGTTCAGTAGGCGATAGTGATCCATTTGGAGTGCTGGGACAGATGGGGGGAAGCGGCATGAAGGACAAAGCCATCAGCACTGAGCCATGCTGCTTTATAGTCAGCAAAATTTGAGCTTTGAGAACTTTTTTACAGCTCTATATCTTCATTCCTGGAGACTTTCCATAGAGAAATTGAAAATTAGAAGCTTGAAAGAAATTATAAATGAATGTGATTGGAATTGGTATTCAAATTGCCAATATTTAATTATTTATTCCTGTTTCAAGTCAGGAAACAAAGTTATTTTTTCCCAACATGAAACTGAAAAATTTTATCAGTGAAATCTCATGATATTTACAGTTGCTCTGGTTCCTTAATTTGAAGCAAGCCAATCCTCTGTGTAGGCTTTCCAGTGTTTTTTTCTGGTTGGATTGACTGAAAATTCTATGTAGAAGGCGAAGCTATGGCCTTAAAGATGAGCTAATGCTCTCACTGAAGGCTTTGTCCAGCAGTGCTTGGCCAAGGAAGTATGGACATCTCTTGAGTGGACGAATAGCGGAGTATTCTTCTTGCTCACATCGCATATCTGCTTGGTCTCAATGCAGACTTCTTAAATAGTAGAAAGAAATGCATATTTTATTAAAAAAAAGTGTATATATTTCTTTTTATCTATCGTTAAATAAAGTGTAGAGCACCTCAGAAAAAATTATTGCTTACCATTGACAACTAAAGTTCACCTGATTAGTTGAGGTTTATAGAAATATAAAGTTAGGTAAAATTATCCTCACTGTCAGGGTAACTATACTAGAGGTGTGACTGGAAGGATCTACCAGACATGTTCTGTTTATGCACAAAATGAAAGCAAACTTGTATAAAGTACCAGTCCCCTTTCCTTTTCCCATACTTTCCTAAAAGCTAAATTATGCAAATTATTTGTAAGGTTTTTAATACATCTTGTTGCTTTGGGTTTTCTTCCTAGGACATAAAGTTTCTGTTTAAAATGTATTGACTCCTATTTTCTGCTACTCTGTTTAAAAAACCAAACCAAAACAAAAAAACCTCACCCCAGAAAAAGAACAACAACCCAACAAAAAAAATTGCCACCAAACCCTAACTTATCTAAAATTCTGGAATTTAAAGCACCTTTAACAAAATGAACCATAAATCTTTGTGTGTTTAGGATGGCTGAGAGTCTTAATTATGAGATTAGGCATGCTTAGGCTATGGCATTAAAAGCCCTCTAGTCCTAATATTCAAGTAGAATTAATTGTCATTGAAATCAATAAAAACTGTGTATGACAATTCTTGGTTTTTCTTGCACGTTTCATGATAACTTCGTGCTAGTTTATTAAGCACTTTCATTACAACTTTCTGAAAACTCCACTCTATATACTATGAATAATACATTAGTCACAATACTGTAATTCTTTTCATGTATTGTTTTTGAGAGCCTCAATATATGGCCTTTTCATTTTAGAATGAAGCATATTCCTAATAAAGGTAATATACCTGCAATCAAAACAGCTCTAAATTATTGAGTTTAATGGAGTTTAACTCTTTTGATGTTGGGTAGATAATAAGATCAAATAAACGTACAATTTTATATAATTAAAAATGCATAATAAATGTTATTTTGTTTGGATTGATTTTGAGGGTTTTTTTTCAAGACTACTTTTTATGAGGTCATTTGCAGACATAATCATGAGTAAATGTGACTTCTTTTATAGCAAAGGCAAATGAAGCATATCTTCAATTAGAAACTTTTGAAAATGTACTGTGGTAGCCTACTGAGAATGGAATTGCTTTTCTTCACAGCTTCACACCCACTCCTCTTTAGAAGATCATGGCTGTAGATAAGTGCTGCAAGTGCAATATTCTTCTCTTCAAGTATTTTCAGCCGCTGGGTGCTTCAAATTGCCTATCTCAAGTGTAGTTTGGCATATTTCACAAATATATATGTGCTTGCTTTACTTTCAGTACTCACATTACTTTTGCTAAGTTTTCCTGTAAAGTGTAATTAAGTAAGTATAGCTGTTTATGTAGACATAACTGCAATGATTTGCACTCCATATGTAGGCAGAAGCAAGCTTTCAAATTGTTTTCTATGATCCAGCAGGAATTCCCTCTGCAAGGTGAACAGCATAGCTGTTCCCAGCGTGGTCATGGTCCAGTAAGCTTCATCTCTTTCTCTCTATGCCTTTATGTAAATTATTTCAATATCTGGTTTGTTGTATATTGTTCATAGTAATAAAATGAATGTGTTTCAAAACCAGAAAGATTAATTATAACTGAAGGGTATTTAAAAAGAAAAAAAAGAAAAAAATAAAAGAAAGTTTTACAATGCAGTGCTTTCTGTTCTTACAACAGGTTTGTACTGGCAGTTGGAATCATTAAGATGCAGTAAGATATACTAAGATAAATTTAGTGTCAAGAAACAAATTACAATTAAGGGCCAAAAGCCCACTGGTACTCTCATAGAAGAATTACATAGGGAGGTTTTCAAAAATTTTTATGAATAATCAATAATTAAGATTGTATAGAGTTATTTTTTAGATTCTAAAGGCCAAAGCAGGCAATCATATGTATAATCCCTCTGTATTTTTTATCACTTTTGCTTATTAAGCTTCTGATTTCTTAATTTTTACCATTAAACAGAGATTATGTTAAAGACATAAGGTGCTCAAACAATCCAGAAAAACATTCGGATCACCACTTCATATTCTGTCTTAATGTTAACATAAGTAGGATGATCTTTGAAGCTATTTTTGTGCATAGTAGAGCCCAGTAAAAAATAAAGGAAAAAATCTATTGTCTGAACCTCATCTTTCTTGATCTACCTGCATTAACTTAATTTTATCCATTTAAGAGCTGTGATTTTCCTAATTAATTCTAGGAAATTAAATTATTCAAAGTTTGATTCTTTTAAGAGCCAGAGTTTCAGGTGGCTTTCAGGTGATACTCATTTCCTAGTTTTATGATAATAGGATCTGTTTAGACAGGCCTTTTGTTCTGTAGCAGCTGTTACAAAGACTGATAGATTGATTCTTAATGTTATCTCTGCTCCTATTTAGGTTGATGACAATAAGACCATAATGAGGATTGAAGGACTGGATAGAAATGTTTCTAAATATTTCTTAGGAGAAGCAATACTGCTGGGTATTAAAAAAAAAAAAAAGAATCAAAACTACTCTCCCTGCTAATTCAATAACATAAAAGAGTTATGCCTGAAAGACACTTCTGGGTTAGATAGTTCTGTTTGTACGCAACCACCAAGCACTGCTGAAATCATACATAGTTTAACCACAAGAAAGCAGATATGTGAACAGTTTAGTCATCTAATTCCCAGAAAAGTCACTGGTTCTTAAGTACCTGTATGATGAAGCTTGTCAGCGTTCTATGGAAGAGGTTCCTAGGGTAGGATCCAGACACACTGATTTTATTCCATCTTCAATAGGTTTTTAGTAAAGCATTTGAAAAATATGAAGAGTTCTTGCTGAATTTGGTCTGGGAAAAGGACGGTATTTTTGAGTGTACTTTTTTACAACTAGTTAGTTATTAAAATACTGGTTTATTGATTTTTCTTTTTTATTGAAACATTTATGATCTTTCTGCAAATGTGCATACTGGGTTTTAGTAATACTGTTACAGATGCTGTTGTAAAGTGCTGAAAACAGTGAAAGGAATGTGAACTTGAGTCATATGGATAGCAGACTCTAAACTCATAGAAATGCATTAATACCTAGGGTTTTAACTTACTATGAATCAAAAAGAATTAGAAAAAACGCATCTTAAGTGTGAAAGACTGGAGGTGGAATGCGTGTGCATTATGAGGAAATCCAGATGCTTGAGCTAAACTTGGACACCACAAGATGTTCACTGCTGATCAGGAGCCCTTGCAGAGGGAGGAAGCTGCCTCACCCCAGGCTTCTGCTTCCTTTGAAGGATTATGCAAATACTTCCCTGGTTTCTGCAGGAGGAAGCTGTGTGCAGCAGATCCACAATAATTACTGCTTTCTGTTTCTAGTTTTCTTCAAAAAAAGCTTCTCAGTACTACAGGAACGTTGAAGAACCTTCTGAGCTTTGGGGGTTTCACTAGTTTGACTGACATTTTGAGGAGAAATTTTGCTAAATCAGAATGAGAAAAGAAAAAAAAAACGAACAGGGTGATGGAGGGTGGGAAACTGGAATAGCCTGTCTCTTGAGGAGAAGACCACCACCCTCAAATGTATCATTTTTTAATGAAAAAACCCCAATTTTTAAAATTTTATTATTTCAGTTTCAAAAAGGCAAACAAAAGACAAAAGCTTTATGCAACATTTGCCTGAAAAAAAAATTGTCAGAAAGAGTAGTTTCATTTTTCAAAATTTATTTAGTATAAATCTTGTTAGTTTATCAAGCAATGATGATTTTAATTCACAATTTCTCCTGTGAACCACCAGCCTTCCCTGCTCGTAGATCAACAGATCTAAAATTTGTGCTAGAGAAATTATGTCTTGCAACTACTTCATCTGCAGTATTAGTTCATTGTGCTGCTTTATCAATATTGATGTCTTTAATGTGGAAGCAAGCATACTTAAAATATTGACTGGGCAGGAATGAGCAAGGATTCTCATAGTTACTTGTAGACCAAAATGGTTCAGTGTTTAAGGGTCCATTCATTTCTCTTAATTATGCTGCAATTATATTGTGGCAAAGTTAAAAAAATACATCATTATAAAGTTTATAATATAAGCAAAGTATTAACTAGTCTCTAAAAGTTATGCTTAAAGGAACATTCTAATATAAACATGAAACTGATAAGTTTGATGATAATTGTGTTCCCTTGCTAATAGAATTATAGTATACAATCCACAACATTCGCTTCAGGGGGAATAGTTTAATGTAAAATGCATATGTAAATCACATAAGGAAATTGTCAGAGTAGGTTTACATGAAAATTGAATCACATTTGTTATATTAGGACAGACACAATGTCATTTACTGTATGTCTTGCCTTGTGAAATTCAGTCACAGTATTTGGCAAAGCTGAACAGTTCAGAAGCTGCATAATTAATATTTGCCTCAGTGCCTGCTTGCAGGCATTGTTTGGGGAAATTTTAACATATATTCTCTATACCTACTCATTTCTGTAATGTGCTACCAAGACATATTAAGGCTTATATAAACATACATTAAAGAAGCACATACCTTAAGATGGATCACTTTTAAAAGCCTGTTATTTACTTAATAAAGCTCCCCATTTGTTAAGTGTTTATTCAAGTTTAATTTGGAGTATTTTTTTCTTAACTAGAAAGCAGACTATGCATCTGTTATTTCCTTGTCATGAAACACAAAGGGGAAGATAGTATAGAAAATGAGGACTGGAGAAAATAGAAGTGGTTAAAATGGAGAAAAGAAGAGATAGGGAATCCAGAAATAAATGGAGAAAATCCAGGGAAATCACTTTGGATAAATATGTTCTTTTGCTAATAATCTAATAAACTCCATAGTTCTCACTCGTTCAAGCAAATAATAGAACAATGGCAAAAGTTCACTCCTTACACTGATGTTTTTTTCAGAAATATTTGCAAAAAAAGCTGCTTTTTGCACATGCCTAGGTATACTTGGGAAGTCTTAGCTTAACACCTTCAAGAACAAAGAATAAAGAACTTGTGTATTGCCCTGCAAAATCTTTCATGCATGAGATAAATTCAGCATCCAGAGAAATACATGAGAATACATTAGTGCACTAAATCAATTTCTTTGAGTTGTGCTCTGGGGAACTCATTTTTAAAGTGGTGTGCAGGAGGTCCTCAGTACGCACTGACATTTTGCTGAGGTATATTGTTAATAAATAATTTGATTTGTGCACACATGTCCCTTACATGGCTTTAAAGATTTATTGCTTAATGGCTGATTTAACTTAGCAGGTGAATTGAAACAGGGTAACATGGGACCACTGCAGCTAAGTACAAGATGGCAAATTTATCACTGCACAAGCTGTGTCTTAAATGTGAAACCTATAAAGCCACAACATTGTCTAATTTTAGGCCTAAAATTGGATACTTAAACTAACATGTTCATTTCCATAGTGTCCTTATGGTTTAGCTAGGATAGAGAATTCTAAACAAGAAAAGAGAGCAAAAAGCTCCATTAAAGATTGATGTAGAGACAGAATTTATCAGTGAAACTAGAGGATGCAGCAAACCTCATCAAATCTGCCCAAATGAGTGGTTTTGACCTCTTCCTTGCCTTTCCCTGTGTCAGCATTGACATTTGTCTGACCCTCATCAGTGATCTTGCTGAGGAGCTAAACTGGTGTAAGACAACTCTCTTGCTTGCTGGATGAGTTTTCTGCTCCGACTCAGCTCACTGAGCAGCAGACAGGTGTCAATGCACATGAGGGAAGTTGGGGGAGCAGAGAAGGGAAGCAAAGCAGATTGGTGCTAGATCAGCATAGGGGTGTGTGACACCACGGTCTTCCAGCAGAGAAGTTAGAGTATCTGTCATTCACACTGTTATATGAAGGTAAGTTCCTTAACTCAGATCCAAAGCTTAGTTGTCCAAAGTTAGGCTGTCCCCTCTCCCAACTCAGACTTAAACATCTTCACAAAAGCATAGTCCTGTTTGCTTCAGCTTCCATTGCTGGCCTTCTCCTGTTCAGTTATGTTCTGGACATGTTTTTATTGGTTCCTGTTCCTTAAACCAAAAATCCACTTTAACTAGCTTTGCTAACAGGAATGACAGCAAAAGCTGTTACGAGAATGCAGTTATTGGACCTCTTTTATTTTTCTTTAGTGATTTCATTCAAGGGAGTGAACTATTAAAAAATTATTATATTTTGTAAGAATGCTTTGCTGAGTCATTTGCTGAGTCATTTACTGAGTCATTTGCTGATTTGCCTCAAGACATGGTTTAAATTGTTGTTCTTTAATTCAAGAGTTTTTTCCCTCCATTCTCCTTATTTCTGGGAATCATTAGAATTTGGTTATTAGTGAAGCTAATAAAGCATCTATCTTTATTCCAGAGAGACAGTTCTGTCAAATGAGTTATCTAAAAGGTAGATGAAGTGAGGATGCCAATGATAAATGCTTTACTCCCTGCCTGGGAGACTTCCTCTACTATAAAATGGATTTCTGCAGTTATGAGGGAATGTGTCAATGACCAAAAAGGTTTTCCTCTGGGGTTTTTTAGCTGTGAACTCTATTTCCCTCCGTGGTACCTCACTACTTACGATTAACAGATTGACTCGAGGCCTAACACATGACATAATATGAGAAAAAGTTATATTCATTATGTATATAGGAATACGAAAAGAGTCTGACTTTTATTTCATTTTATTTACTCATTTTCTTTGTGTTAAAGTCAAGCAGAAACAATTTTCTGCATTATTTTTTAATGGCTACCTTTTCAATTTTTGACCATAAAGGTCTGTAGAGAAAGGAGTGTAGATAAAGGAGTATAGAGAAAAACCCCTTGATTTTTCCCATTGTGATCATATAAATCATACACCTTTACAGTTTCTTAAACCAGCACTTTTCTAATGAAGGCAGATGCCATTAATGTTATATTTATTCATCAAACATACCATCAAACATGCCATCCCTACTATGATGTCTTCCCTTTCTTCAATATGTTTGAATTGTGTTCCCTGCAAAGGGAGATGAAGCACAAATATAAACAGGGCAGAAAATAAACAATCAGCAATTTGAAGAGTTGTCAAGCACTTTGAAATTTAAATCTTTGCTAAAGCAATGCTTGTCAATGGAATAATATTGAAATAACTGGGTGGTCCTTGCACAAGAACCAGTCTACAGCAGAGATGAAATGAGATGATAATCTACAATATTCTCTGTAATACATTCTTTTCACCTTTCTGTTACACAGACAATAATTCATCAATTAAATCAGGATATGTAAAAGTTTAGTTGACAAATATCTAAGAAGGCATTAATTTAAAATTCTATAAGGAAAAAATAATTTGAAAAATAATAAGAAAACTTTCATTAAATTCAAACAACAATCTATATATGAAAATATAAAATATATAGAGAAGTAAAAATATACTAAATAGTAAATATAGTATTTTTGAGATTACAAGGCCAAGCTCCTGGAAGACAAGGAATACTGGAATTAGTTTAAGCAATAAATTTAAGCATTTTTAAGTCATTACTAGTGAAAAATATGTGTAATTTTGCCATTCTATGCTATTTTTTTGTGAACTTTGCTTCACAAAAGGCCAGTGACCAACATGGACAAAATAAAATATAAAAAAAATATCTTCTACATTGAGCAACTGTATTCTCACATGATTTTCTGTGGAACACAAAATGAAGCACCTTAGCAGCTTACAGCTAGTGACAGGGAGAAAGTATTGCTTTATTTTATAAATACAGATCAGTATTCAAACAAACTAAAGTAAAATATTTCCATTGATACTGAGAAGTAGGTAGTTGTCAGAATCATTAGCTTAATTCAATCAAACATTTTTTCTCCAGCTTAATAAAGAAAAATGCTAGAATCTTTGCTAAAATGATAGGTAAAGGGAAGAAGTACTTTACATTAGGAAGATCAGGTGACAAAAAACTGGAAAGATGCTACTCTCAGCCTTGCCTATGGTAAATGGCTACAAGAAACAATATTACATCACAGCAATGCTGGCTGTCTCAGAATTATTATGTGGTTTAGGATTTGTAACTTTGGCGTTTTTGTCAAGTTTTCCATTAAGCTATTCTTTAAGGCTGATTTTCTATCAGACCCAGAACAAAAGCTCTACCTCTTTTTCTTGGGCACAGGTGATACGTAAAAATTTCCCATTTTAGCAGTAAATTGATTTGAGAATCTAAAAGCTTTTGAGCATACATCTAAAGAAAATAGAGAACCATTATGTCATAGCCCTAGTCTTTAATTTAAAACAACTTTGTATTAAAGTGCTGGAAAACCAAATTCCAGCAATTTCTGTCAGCATAAATGAGGAGAAATTCTTATTTTAGCAAAGTTTTCCGTTTTTTTCTCCACTCATAGCTGCATTTTAACTGTTATCTTCAGGGGTTCTGCAGCCATTGTGAAAACTGCTGTCATTCATTTTTTAAAAAAAACCCACTCTCATTAAAAAAATAAGCTTTTAGGATCTCCCAAGGCAGGTTAGCTTATAGATATAGAATAAAATGACAAATAATTCTGTAGCTGACTGCACACCTTTTCTCACACAGTGAGAAGTGCTGGCATTTTATCACTACTAATTATCTCAGAACAACCTCTTGCTATAGCAAGCTATCAGCTTCATAGTCCTGGTCCCAAATGCCTCTGTTAACAACAGCGTGTGAGCAATATTCAACTGTGAGTCATAGAGTAAGCTAGAAACCTGCCAATGTCGTCATCATCTGAATCCATCCTTTCACCTCTCTCTTGCAGGAGCCTAGTTTATCTAACCAGACTCTTGCAGGTGCTGTTTTGTTCACTGGAGGGAAAAAATATTGTCATGGGTTTAAACTCCAAAAGATAAGCTCTGGTTGTTGTCATTAAAGGTATAGGATTGCATGGTGGACTTTATGCAAAAGCACGTAATATTTATTAAACAATTATTTTCTTGCAGAGTTCTAGTCATTTTCATTCCATCACTAACAGGGTTACTTACATGTTTGAGCAGGTACCTATAACAAGCTCTCGTTGCTTCATTTTTATAGCGCAATTGCACTGAAAGATCACAGCTGATCACTGCAAAATGGTATGTCATCACATCTATAAAGTTTTGTATGTTACACATTTCAAAGGATGCTTTTTTTCTTTTTCTTATTTTGCATAATGCGTACATTCTTCATGCTAACATTTCAGAATGTTTTATCTATCACTTTCTGTGAGATTCATCTGCCAATTATCACTTTCCCAAATTCACAATTCTCTCCAATCCTGCTGTTCCTTAAGGGGGGCATAGTATACATTTGGTGCTGGTGCTAATATACTGGTAGGAGAATTAAAGAACAATGATGAGGAAGCAAAATCAAGGTGAGTTTTTTTGCCAGCCATCTAATCTCTTATTCCCCTATACTGATAGCTAAAATTTCTTTCTTAGAGAGAATCTAGGGCACACAGATTATCAGCTTCAATTATATAATGCATCTTTATAATTCACAGAAATGTAACGAGTTTCTGCAGTCACCAGAGTCACTGGCTTTCACTGGCTTCTAGAAGGACAAGTTATTATGTGACTGCTCCGATGACAGCCGCAGCCCTGACTCCTAGGAAGCAATAGGTATGGATGCCCAGCTGGGCAAGCTGTTACCATTCCGCTTCAAGAGGCATCTGGAGGTAGCTCTTTTGTTGAACAGAGTAGTTAAACATGTTTTCCTTCCTTGGAGGTAGTGGTTTTAATCCTGACTTGTGTTAAAATGTTCGGTGCAATTTTTGGCTTTTCCTAGGAAGCCGTCAGTGGGATCTGACATCTACGGCAAGACAAGTTAGAATAGAATATACTGAGTTGGAAGGGCCCCATCAGGATCACCAAATCCAGTTTCTGGCCCTGCACAGGACACACCAAGGGTCACACCATGTACCTGAGAGCGTTGTCCAAATGCTTCTTGAACTCTGTCAGGCTTGGTACTGTGACCACTTCTCAGGGGACACTGTTCCAGTGTTCAAACACCCTCTGGGTGAAAAAGATAAACTAAAATAATGTACAAACTAAATCAATTTGATCAAAAATATAACGTCTAATGGCTTTCCAAAGAATAGAGTTACTATTCTGTTATTATGATTGAAAAATATTAAATTTTCTAGTCTTTTTTCTTCAATGAGCTTAGGACCTTCCTGAATTTTGATTATATTAAATGTTAAAGAAGAAATAAAGGTAAAATAAGTTCAGGCCATTGGATATAATATTAATTTAAAGGCTTTGATACTTATTATATTTGGTGTAAGGGGCTTGGTTATGGGTAGGCAATACCTACATTACCTTGATTATGCCCCAGAAGAGAAAAAATTATCCTCTTATTTATTCAAGTAGGTTAAAAAGATTGACAGGATAAAAGAGTGAATACTTACAACAGAAGTGCTTTCATATTGGACATTTGAATAATGTACTTGCAGGGTTAATTCATGGTAATATTATGGCAACAGACATAATTTTGATGTAATTTAAAGTAGATAACCAACAGAGATGGACTCCCTGATTATACTGTAGGAATGGAATTAAATACTATTTTTTTTAACCATTAACAGGTAGGTGGGTAAATGATAGTTTGTGTTCTGACTTTTATGGGAATTTTTCCCCAGACCTTGCACAAAAAGCCATATGACTTTTTACCAATTATTGTTCCTATTAAAAATTCTCCTTACAAGAAATAGTGACTATTTATTTATTTATTTAAATTCTGATTTATGTGATTAAATATGTACATCACTTTCCCATTTTATATTTCCGCCTTTATAGAGCTTTTTCTGACATTAATTCAGAGCGTTTGTTCTACTGCTTGATAACATCTACAATGAGCCATGCTGAATATAAGTGTTTTAGATCAACTTTTTTTTTCCAAGATCCTTCAGAATTTAATTATCTTGTTCTGCTAAGCAGAGAAGGTTAACATTGGGAGTGTGCAAGCACAGAACAAAATCCTAGCAGGTTTTGGTTTGTGAGTACAATTGCTCTGATTTTTACTGATAAGGAAGATTATCTCGTAGCTTGTTTTTAATGTATAATCATATCATGTTCCCTTGATTACCTCAGCTGAAGGTGTGGATTTCCTGAAGAAAGGACTAGCATGCTGCTTGTTTATTTTTTTCCACATTGCGCTCCCAAATATGGAGTAACTACCTGTGCAGTCAATCTTCAAATTTTTAGCCCTTGATGCCCCTCCAAGTTCAGAGACCCTATTTAAGACAAGGACCATATCTACCTATAGAGATGCATCCAACAGAAAAAAAGTCTCTCTCTAGATATTTTTTTTTCCCTGATGTGTAAAACAAGAATTTGTGTTGAAAATAGTAACTTTATGCTACCTATAGAAAAGTTGACTTCTTGAGAATTGCCTGGACAAAGCTTTGAATAACATTCAGGACAATTATTGAGAATGATGGACCAGCATCCTAGGATTCTCTTCAAACTGAGTGAAACTGTGCCTGGAACAGCTTGCTGATATGAGCAAACCTTTGACTCTTAATTACATTATTTGCTTTTCTCAGGCAGAAGGGTGATAAACTGGACCTAAAGTGTAATTAAATTAGGGTGCTAGGTGTTAGAACTTAAGCAGAATACAAAACTTTGAGTAGTTCTGGTAAAAATTTGTAAATTAAATGAAATGCAGAGAACAAAACTCAACCTCAGGTTAAACTTCATATACTCTTCAACTATATTTAAAATCGTTTTGCATTGAGAAATTAATCTTTTCTGAAAACAGACAGGTAGATAAATTTAGTAAAAAAATTTATGTTAACTTGTGAAACAAAATTGCAACTAGTGGACAGTAAAACCGTAATAAGATATATTCCAGATTTCTGCCTCCCTTAAATCACACACAGCACTCACTGGAAGCAAAACAAAACTCTACTCTACAGCGTATCAAGAGATCTAAGAGGCAAGAAGCAGCAAAGTCATATATTAAAATGCTAAAAAGATTACAATGATGAGGATGATGATGATAAGCAGAAAATGGATAATGTCTGCAATTTTGGAGTTTTTTTACCCTCTCTTGCTGTATATGTAAAAAGAAATATGGGCAGCTGGCATACCAGATGGTTTATATTTGTGACACCCAAAGCAAAAAAAAGTTTGGACTAAAAAGTTCTGTTAGCAGTAGCAGCAACTCAGAATCCAAATGATGATTCTTTCAGTTTGTCTCTTGAGTAGATTAATACTACAATTCATCAGAAAACCTGAAAAAACAGCATTCTTTCTTTGCATTTTAATTACCTCATTTTAATTCTGTTGTTCTCAGAAACACAATTTTCTATATGGAGGGAACAAAATGAACACACTGAAGGTAAGGTATGAATAGATTTTTCACAATGAAAAAAACCCAACATGCCAGCATCTTCTGTCCTGCTCAGTACCAGTGCTTGCAGTTCTGGAAACCCAAAGAACAGTTTGAAAAATCATTTCCAAAGGAGCATGTTGTTTTTCTCCAATAGTGAAAGCCAGCTTCCAGCTTTTGGGAATTTAGTAGTTGGTGATTTCTTGAGCCACAGAATGTTGAAGCAGTTGCTTCTCTTTATTCTCTAAAACCACCATCCAAGCCACCACCTAGAAAAATAGATAATTAATATAAGATTAAGTTACAGCTTTCTGTAAGAAAAATACACTGAGTTCTCTGGCAGGCAGCTTAGCTAAAGGGATAAAAACTTTCTGTGCACCCTTGCTGTGTGTTGAGTTTTTGATGGATCGTAATTGTCATTTGGTTTTTCAGGGTTCAAGAGTGGGATCCCAGTAAAGCTTTCTTTAGAAGTAATGGAGAAAATAGACTCTTTGAAAAGAGAGACATTCAGTTTCAGATGTCTGTTGTAGGATGAGAAGACCTAAAATGTAAAAGTGTTCCTTACTTTCACACAAAGGCATCTTTTAAAGTGACTAGCTCTGTGCTATAGACATCTGCATTTTGTAAGAAGAAATCCGTCCAAGAGGAGTACCAGCCACAGGCAGAAAAAGTCTTCACAGATGTTTGTTAATTGATATATTTTATTCTTTAGTAAAAGTTCAAAGGAGAATAGGATAACCCCCCGTGGATGTTCATTAGTTCACTGCTGATTATTATACACATTTTTTTCCCAGCTCTATGATTCTAGAATGAAAGCAAATATATTAATAACTTAAGAGAGTAAAAAAATTTAAAATTTTATTAAAAATAATTCCTTCTAATTGCTTATCTTAGGAGATATCATTTATATCTAGAACAACACAAGGTAAATTTGATTTATTAACTTATTGAATTATTTATATGAAAAATAAAAATATGAGAGACCAATATTTTGGGGGGCAAAGATAGAGCTAAATAAAATTACTACTTTTTGCTAAATGTGCATCTTATTTGCACTTAAAGTTTCAGCAACCTGCTCTCTGTCTTTGAAGAATTATTCTTATCTTATGAAAATTAAAAAGGCTATAAAATTTTATAACAAAGAGAAGAAGTGACAAAGAAAGGAAAATTTTAGTAAGATCTTTTTAAAATACAATATGGTATCCTACACATAGTAATAGTGTAAATTAGGAGTATGAATTAGGGATGTACTCATGTACTCATTTTGTAAAATGTTTGTAAAAAAGGCTAAATTTCTACAATTTTCTTGATGTTTATTAAATTCAGAAAACAGAGAAACTGTTTCTCAATGTTTAAAAAGGATTCAGACAAACTTCTCCATGTTTCAAACCACTGAGTGTGTGTTTTATTTGACTGGGGTTTGATTTCTGATATACCTTCACAGTTTCCTTGAAAGCTGCCTTGAATAAGGCCTTGCTGTTATTTTAAAATATTCTCACAAGTCTCTAGGGTGACTATTACATCATGTAAATGACTTGATTTTTTCAAAAAAAATCTTTTCACAGTGACATTTAATACCAACGCACCAATGGAAAATAAAGTGTCTGTGAATATAATTTGACGTGTAACAGTTCAAGTGTTTATGTGTATAGGCTTTTGCATAATCTCTACTGCCATATATTTTTTCGTCACTTCTATCTGTCTAGAAATAATTTGATTTTAGCTACTCCTGTGGCTAAATGAAAGATTTTCAGAAGGGAAAATTGTAGGAATTCTGAACTGAAGGATATCTTTATTTCTTAAAATGAGCTACTAGATTTTATCTGGTACACAGTAGACTTAGTGTAACTTTTGAAACTTCTGTCTTAGAATTAGGGTAATTGGACAGTGCTTTCCACTCTTCTATAGGCATTTGTTGAGATGCAAGCTCCTTCAGGAGTTTTTGTGTTAGTATGTGCCTTTCATTTAGCTCAAGTCAAACCATTTGAGACAGTGTGAGGGTGGCTGGATACATGTTAAAGCCTGGATATATGTTGAAGAATGAAAACAATATGGTATCCTGAGATGAACTTTTGAGGGGGAGGGAGTGGTGGTGTAGGGTTTTTTTGTTGTTGGATCTTTTTCCGAACATAGTGCACTGGAAAATCCTTTCTCAAATAGTGTCAAGCCTAGAATGCTTCCCATATACCCTAGTATATGACATTTGAGAGTCACTTTGAAAAGTTGATAGATTTTAGAGAAATATTTTTAATTTACTGCAATTTTGGCATATAACTAAACCAGGATGAATGTAATGTAGGCAGCAAGGAACATGGCTAGATATACGAAGCCTATTGTGCTCCATGATATACCCTTTATATGCATCTACATGCAGCAGCTGAAGAATCATAGTTATATACATTAACAATAGGTTTTGCCAAAGACATGCTGGCTATATGTGTAGAACGGATAAGAAGTGCTCTTATTTGATCTATGATTTTGATCTATTTCTATGCTGTTTTCTCTGCAGGATTTCTAGATTTATTCTTTTTTGAGTGTCATTGACTCTGGATTGTTACTTACTCCGGTATTTGCCTTTGCCATCTTCTTGTTAGCTTCCACATTCAACAGTTACCTGTCTCAGATGCTGTCAGGCTGATCCATGATAATGAATTTCTTTCACCTATTCTCTGGGAAAATTTTTACACAGGCACAACTATGGAAATTGTGAATGACATAAAATACAGTTCTCTCATGATATTCTAAATTCTCTCTTATTAACTAATTAGCTGACTGAGCAACACTTGACACTATCTTTCAGTAAAGCTAATTAAATTCACTAGAACAATTTTTTTTGGTGAATATTAATGGTAGAGATTATGGGTTGGTTTTTTTTTTCCTGTTGTTTTAAGAGGAATTTATATAATTCCATTATCTTCTGTGCTTTTGGAACAAATGTAGGTACTTATATTGGTTTACCTGCTTTGCCCACCAGAACAAAATGAGCAGCTCTACCAAGATGTCTAATTCAGGAGAGAGCTAAGCAATCTATGCTATTTGGGGAATTATGGTTGACGATTTAAAGCTTATATTGAGTCCAGAGTAGAAATTCAATTATCTGTACTGCCTATGAGGATATTTTATTTCTTTGAAAGTAAAAGAAAGCACACAGTTTAAACAATAAAGCCATGCAGGGAATAATCCAATAAATTCAATATACTGGCAATGACATAATTTCCAGTAATTTCCAGTAATGCATAGTCATATTATAACACATCACACTAAAATTTCCATCCTCATGAACACACAGAATACTTATATAAAAAACCCTGTCCTTTAGCTGTAATGACTGAACATTGCTAGTTGTGTTACACCTGTTATCTGACATTGTATAAGATAATTTGGTGATGCCTGTGATTCTTAGGCAATTCATGAGATTCTTATATGCTAAGAATTATTTACATTGATACTTTGTCCTTCCTGTCTTAGTGCCAAGCACTAACCTACTGTCATTGCCTTAAGAATACTTCTAGTTTTCTCCCTTAACATTATCATATACAGGTCTTCCTTCGTGCTGCAACCATATTTTCTGACACCTTCTGACTCCCAGTTTACCTATCTGTCACTAGATGGCCAAATACCCAACTGAGGGCATGCATAACTCTATTCCTTTTAGCTAATTCCTTTTTTTGTGTCTTGCTTCATTCTGTGCAAGTTTTTGACAAAGTGATTAACATCTGCTTGCTAAAGCAGAAAAATTCAGCGGGTTTGGAAATGAGAAATGCACCACCACTGCTCTTTTAGGTACAACGGCTGGGTGAATCTGTGTTTCCACAGACAATGCATTTTCATTAAGTCTACTAAGTTTGTCTTCTCTCTAAGCCATCAGGCACATGGTAAAGACTGTGCTTGGTGTGTTCCATATGAGGGATGTATGGAACACACCAGGCATTTTTGGCTTGGGTGACAACCATTTCAAGAGAATAAATAGGATGACAAGGTAAAGCTAACTTTGTCCATGTTTGTAGCAGAAAGCCTAACAGCAGAAAAAAAAAAAAAAAAGGGAAAAACCAAGAAATAGCATTGAGACAAGGTACAAGAATTATCCTTTAAAGTTTATGCAGAAAACTGCTTGGAAATGCTGTGCTTTGTCATGGTAAAATGATGACTCTTCTGAAATTCCTTAACTCTAAGATTAGCTTTGGAAGACATAAGAGCTTGAAAAGGTGTGTGAGAAAGAAGCAGAAATCAACACATTTTGTACTGCTGTGGCTGTCTTGAGAGTTATATCTTTATTGGAGATTATGTTTGGATCAGATGCACACTTCTGAAGTGAACTTTCTAATTGTCTCTGTGTACTACAATTTGGTTCATGCTGCCAAGCTGTCTTGGAGAGTGCAAAGCAATTTCTTTCTGATTAAATTAAGCTGGAAGATGCACTCCAGGAACACATGTAAAGCACTGTAACTGCTAATGAGCATTCATTCCAATAAAATATACACCTTTCTTTTTTTCCTTTTGTTTAGAGTGGTTTGGGTGTTTTGGTGTTTTTTTTGTTTGTTTGCTTTCTGTCTTACAGAGGGCAAGTGTGTGTGGTGACTACGTTAAATAGAAAGGGAAAAGTTTTTAAAATTTTGACTAAGCCAGTGTGAGTCTTTTTGTCTACTATACTTTGAACTGAGGTGCAAATTTAAAACAAAGGGCTAGAGCTCCAGGAAAGATTGTTCTGCTTACCCAGACATACAGAAAAACAGAACTACAGGGTAAAATATATAGTATTATAAAGAACAAAAATTACATAAAAGCACATCAAACACAAATAGGAAGTAAAATGGAGAGAATCTTGAGAGAGGTACCCTTGCACTAGATCTACCAAACCTTATTTGTTTATTCTATGAGTGGGAGAAAAATTATGGTGAAGAAAAAAGATAGTTCACAGGTCACAAGGTAAATTAGTAAAAGAATAGCATCTCATTTTCCTGGCTTTTAGACAATGCTGGTTTTCCATATCTATTCTTCTGCAACTCTCTCAGATCATAAATATATTACCTAAATGTCATTTTTTGACCCTTGATCTCTCAAAAGCAAAAGTAGTTTTGAAAGAGCTTCTTGAGATGCTGTATCAAGTAGATAATTTTCACAAATTGGAAACTGGCCAATAATTGTCAGCATGTTGACAAGACTGACTTGTGTAAGTGTGAGACTCAGAATAAGAATTTAAAAAATGCTGGAGAAATGTGATTTAGCTCACATGCTGAACTGATAGGTTACCTGCATGTAAGAATGAATCAAAAGTCCTGAATCATATGCTCAACATCAGTCATATTTTTAAAATTGACCTTTTTATACTGCTTATGCCAAGCACAGAAAACTTCCCAATTGTGACAATGACTTTAATTTTTTGACCTTTATTTAATCAATAAAAAGATGAAATCTGGAAAGCGAGGATGATTTAAAGTTAAAATATTTGTTTTGTTTCAATAATGCATTTTTAAAGGTTGCTTCAAAGTTAACATGAATATTTATTTAGTAAGGACACCTTTCCATGAACACCCCATTACAAACGTAATTAGAATTCAGATGCATTTTTTTCTATTGACTTTATTCTACCATAAATCTCTCCATCTTGAATAAATACAGGATTGAAATGATACAAATGTTACAAGCACAGTACTGAAACACAAGTACTACTGATTTCTCACCTCTGTGTTTTTGAGAAGCTGCCTGAAGTCAGATTTTAAAAAAGTGTTCAGACACCAAAAAATCCATGTTCTGTCAAAAGTAATTTTCAAAGCAGCTGTGGTGATTTAGAAATTTTACTTTCTTTTAAACTGCCTTGAGTTATATATTGTAGGTGCTTTTGCAAATGCTACCAAGAAAGGGGTAGAGGACAAAGCATTTTTTCCTGGTATGTTGTACTATTTTAGGAATCTGAACTTAGCTCACTTCTAGAGACTAATGTAGCAGCTTTAGTCCCTCTGAGGCAGAAATTACACCATCAATCCAAATAAGCAGTGTGCACCTCAGCTGCAGGTAGTAGTAAACAGCAGAATTTCTGTCTGGCGGGTAAATAAATTCCTTTAAATTGCTGATAACTGTGGACTACTACTCTAGACTGAAAAATACACTGACAAAGACATAGAGACTGCATCATCTCATCTCAGCTTTATGTGCCTAAGTGTACTGGAAAAGACAGTAATTTGTTTTTCAAACATGTCAATGCAATTGTTTACAAACAGACATCATAAATTGTAAATCTGGGAGCTACTTTGAGATTTGTATTTTTGAAAAGCCCATCTAATTCCTTTCTGTGTGAGGTGTGAGTGTTTCTGTTGCCCAGCAGCCACCTCTGAGTGCTGCTAATGAGTGTTTGCTGAAGCTGCTGAAATTCACATGCATCATAAAGATTTTTGTACTAAAGATGTCTTTCTCGAAAATATGAAGGAACTGTGTGTGCCTGTGCATATATGTGCATGTATTTCCATGTTCAGTGGTAACTCTGATATATAAATATGTATCTATATGTCTATATATAGGTAGGTATATGTGAAAACACGTATATATGAACTCTAGATAGGAGTGTACATCACTAAATACTAATTCAAAAAGTCTAATGTAAGGAAGACATTACTTTGCCCAAAGATTGAGGGGAAAATGTTAATTTTCCTAGAGTTGTTTTGGTCAATTTGTATTCATGTGAGTGCATGAGGCTAATGGTAAAAATACCCCCCAACACGTGCTAATATCACATGCTCTGAAATACTTAATATAGAGTTTAAAAAGGTCAGGATGTTATAATTGCATATGAGCAAGTTTGTTTTGATTAGCAGTAGCAGGAAGGTTATTTCCTTTGGGTTTGAAACAGAGAACACAAGTTCTTATGTAAGCTTAGTAAGCTAGGCCTGTCTGAATGCCCTCTGTCTTATAGGTTTTGCAATAAAGTACAAAAAATATGTTGGTGTTCTGGCCGATGATGGCCTGTGAGTTGTTTCAAAGAACACACTTTATGACCTTTACTAATGCCTAATTTTTTAACTTTAGATAAAGACAGAACTTCAGAATAATTTTGTGCACTATTCATACACTAAGAAGAAAATTTGACACTACTTCCAGTTGCAAAGAGGGAGACATCCATAACTACTGTATGGAACTTGCTGGTTTTCTCACTGTGCAGTAATGAAAGCCATTAATTTTAATCTACTGGCTTCAGAGGTAGAGGATCATGCTTCAAGGGATCCAGGTCACATTAAGTCATAGGCTGACTTCCTATCACAACAAAACTGGGTAATTGGTGGAAGAACATGCCCAGCTTATTTCTGGTCCACATGCCTGATAGGCAGATAGAAGTAGAGCAGAGTGGAGAAAAGATGCTGAGGGGTATTTGATTTTGATCAATGCAGAGTGAGCTGCATAGCTGGGTTTAGGTTCTGAGGAGCACTTCCATATTCATCATCTCAGATATACTCAACCATGATTTAGTTTTGTAGTGAGACTCCTTAATGCTCTACTTAAGGTCTAAGTTGGGCACTCAGATTTTCTGTGCAGTCCACAGGAGAGAACAGAAGCCTTAAGAAGATATAACAGGAATGGCATAGTGACTGAGGAGCTAGCTATAGCTTTTTCTTCAGAATACGTTTCCTCTCAACTACTTTATCAGACTGAATTGTATTTCCAGATCTATCTTTAACCTTACAATCTTGGATATCTTTGAAAGTGTCAGTGCAGTTTCATGGACCAATTGACTATTGGCTGATTGAAAGGGTGTATTCCCAGCAGTAGATATTTAAGTGACTTCAGAATGTATTGACTTTTTTGACTTTGTTGGTAGCTTGAATGAGAAATTTTACATATGTGAAACATTATTTTATTCCTCTAAATATCTGATAAATGTCAAACATCTTTTGTGTATCTATTTGTTCTCTGAAAAGGCAAAAAGTCAGATTTTCCTAATAACTCAGTGAGAACAAAAGAATTAACTCCCATACCTGCTTGATTATTTACAGCAAATATTTTGAAGTACTCAAAAACTGTTCAAAAGTGTGCTTTTTGATTAGGAAGGGGTAGGTGAGAGCAATGTTTTACAAAACTGTGAAGTTAAAGCGGCAAATTCTGAGAATGATTTTTCAGCCTGCATGTCCTGAAATGCCCATGATTTCACCTATTAACATGAAAGGGAATGTTTAAGTTTGAATACTTAAAAAAATAGTCATAACAAAATTTTTAAATTCTATTTAAAAATTTAAATTATAAAAATATAAATGAAAAAGACTAAAAATAAAGAACTTAAATTAACTATTTTTTTTAACAACACTTCTGAAAACAACTTTTGGAGATTTTTAAATTAAATACTACTACAGTGAATTGTTAAATTCTCTTGAGATGTGTTAATGGATGTTCCAATTTAAAACCAAGAAATTATTGCCAAAACCAACTTCTGCTTTCATTTGATTAAAAAAAACCCTAAACACAAAACACCCCCACCCATAACCACCACCATAACAATTAATATGTAATTACAGTTTTAGTGCAGTTTTTAGCCATATTAAATTTTGTGGTTACAATTTCTGTGCTATTTGTGTAATTTTCATTTTTCTCCTATCACCTGAATATTAGCAACACTAATAGATATAATTTTCCAATAGAACATATTTTGAAGCGCTATCATGTGGTTTCCTAGAAAGATAATGCTGAAATAGTTATACTTTGCATATGAATTCTCCCAGACACTGCAACTCTGATCCAGGTCCTGTGAATTCTGTGAACACATGTTTTGTTAGAAAGTCTATCTGAATCCCTGACTGTCATGGCTCTACTAATTCAGACATCAGATTGGCATAAGGCTAATCTAGTACAGGCCTCCAAATAAAGATATGGTGAGCAGCCAAGACTGGGAAATCACAATGTTCCTGGCATGACTTCAGTTAAAAATCAGGTGGTAAAGGAATATGCTATTGATCATATGAAAAATTATAATTTTGAAAAGTTTGGCTACTGCTGACCTGGATAATATTTGCAGGAGGATTATCTGGCAAAACTTTGGCACATATTCTTTACATATTAAATATTCTCAATTTTCTTCAAGTTTCCTTCTAAACTGTTTTCTTATATACTTAAAATAATTTTCTGGTTCCAAAACCAGGCCATGTCTTTTCTTCCTACCTCAAAAAATACTAATCCTGAATACTATTATTTTTAAATAGTCATAGTAAAATGAATTAATGTATAGCACTTTTGAACCTTGTGGCTCAGTGAACTTTATAAATATCAGTGGCAGTTTCCTCGTTTTACCCTGGAGCACCGGGACAATGAAAGTAGACAAAGTAGGTTTTTTGTGAAGACCTGATTCCAAATTCAAGAAATTAACAATTCATTGTGTTTTTAATGAGATACTCTACAACAGCAGTCCAAAACAGGTCTTAATGCCCATGACTCAATCTCATCAAAAGAAAGCAGCTGCTACACCACAGTCCTGACAGCAAGGGCCAGAATTCACTAGTCTTTAAAAACATCACTGCTATGGACTGGCAACCGTATGAAAATATTCATCAGGGGTTTTTTGGTTTTTTGGTTTGGTTTGGTTTGATCTGATTTGGTTTGGGTTTTTTGTTCTTTTTTCTAGTGAACCCAGAGGGTTGTCTTTAAATATACTTTTGCTCACGTTCATCACTAAAGCCATGGAATTAAACTCAAAGCCCCAGACAATGCTTTGAAAGTATACTTTTAGAGTTCTGACAGACTTAACTGTCTTAGAAAGTGTGATTAATGTGAGCATTTAAAATCTTCAAAAATGTATCAGTGCCTTTTCATTTCAAGCTTCTTTTTGGTACCTAAATTCTTCATTGTAGTGCAGAATGGTAGTAATAGATGTACTAAAGGGTCTCTCTGGTGGCCTGCTTTTCTGCTAGCTTGTCTTTGCAGCAAGAAAAGGCTTTCTGCTTGAAATCATCTGATCTAAAAGACTAGAACTTACTCTAAGGAACTGGACAGACAGCTATATGGTGCTATTTGGATCCTGTTTCCTTCACTGCCACTTTTCACTGACTATAGCAGGCAAGAGTTAAATGAGTACACCAAAATAGAACACAAATTATTATTACCTGACACCTAAACATCAAATTAATATCTTCCTTTGTGGTTTGTTCTAAGTAGGGAAGAGGAAAACAATAGCAGATTTGAGGGCTATCCCTGTGCCTTTCTGTATTTATTTATGTTACAGCTCAGCAGCAGACATGAGAACCAGGTTGCTGTCTTTTCCTGTGCTGAGGATCAGAGAACCTCATGATGAATTCAAACCGACTGTTGAAAGGCAGTAATGCAAAGTTCAGTTTTTAGGCAGCACTTGTCTCCCAGAAGTGATATTTAGAAACTGAGTGACCAGGGCTCTTTAGCGTCCATGGGGTGTTGTACTCTAGAGTCTTACCCTCACTTGCCTACACAAAGACTTGCAATTAGAACCTACTTTGTCATTACAATCTACAACTGCACAAGAACAATAGTCCAGAATTTTTGGTTTGTTCATTGCTACATTACTGCTGTCTATATGGTGTATAATCAACTGTACAAAGACCACAACTCAATTCACTACGAAGTCTGGTGGTAAGACAGTTCTTAGCGGGAAAATGTGTTCAAGGTTTTGCATTTAATCAAGTATAATTTCATATAAAATACTGTCTAGGAGCTGAGATGAGGGATGCTAGAGAACAGTAGAAAAATTGCATATGTCTCTTCTCTTCCCAACCCAGGACTCTCTTTTAAGCCAGGAGAAAGTACAGCAGAATGCTGCAATAACCATCTTAAATAGGTGTCTACCCAGACTCACATATACCCATGCGTAGACACAAAATGCATTGGCAACGTCTCTAGCTTATTGCTGTTTCATGCCTAATTCTCCTAATTAACATGATCAGTGATAGGAAACAGTTAGCTAAATGAATGGTCTCACTCTTTGTAATGAAGCTAGCTTTGCACTTGCAAGCTTTTTGCCATTAGTCTGTTGGAATGATTCTCCCAATTCATAATGTCTGCCTGGAATTGGTCCACACAAAGCATAGAGCTGGATTCAAATGTCACTATGAGTACTGGTTGGGAATTCTCATGTTATCGGGCTTCAGAGCTGGCAATGCAGCTTTCCAGACTTGTTCTTTAAAACAAAAGATGAATAAGCTATAATGGCATTGGATATGTGTGGGGTCACACTTACTTGTTGCTACAGGCCAGGAAGGTATGATTATAGATTAATTCTGGATGTTTGGGGAGAGACTTGTCTAGGCTGATGGGTAACTAAAAAGCTGGAATCTGTCCCAGTTAACAGGGAAGAGACAGCTTTGTCAGCTCCAAACTACTTTCTTTATAGCCTTATTCAAACACACATAAAATATTCATTGGCATAATAGCAAAAAATATTATTTCCCCAAAAGACTAACAAAAATCATTTTATACATTCAAAAAGTCTAGATTTTTTAAAAATACTGGCATTGTATGCTTTGTCTTTCCTCAAACTTCGTAATCAACTTTTTTTTTTAGAATGTGATAACAGAAAATGTGAAACAAAAGGACTGTATTCTTACATGGCAGCGAAAGATAATTTTCAGTCTTGGTGTTTGATTTATTCTGTGATCATGGAATCACAGAATCATAGGATATGTTAAGTTGGAAGGGACCCATCAGGATCATTGAGCCCAACAGATACCACAAGAACCCTACCATGTGCCCGGCAGCATTGTCCAAGCGCTTCTTGTACGCTGACAAGCTTGGTGCTGTGACCACTTGCCTGGGGAGCCAGTTCCACTGCCCAGCCACCCTCTGGGTGAAGAATCTTTTCCTGATATCAATCCCAAACCTCTCCCAACTCAGCTTCATGCTGTTTCTCCGAGTCCTGTCACTGGTCATGAGACAGCAGAGATCGGTACCTCCTCCTCTGCTTCCCCTCATGAGGATGTTGAGGACTGCAATGAGGTTTTCCCTCAGTCTCCTCTTCTCCAGACTGAACAGACCAAGTGACCTCAGCTTTCCCTTCAGACCCTTCGCCATCCTCGTGGCCCTCCTTTGGACACTCTCTAATAGTTTAATGTCTTTTATATGTTTTGGCACCCAAAACTGCCCCCAGCACTCAAGGTGAGGCCTCCCCATTGCAGAGCAGAGCGGGACAATCCCCTCCCTTGCTTGGATGGTGATGCTGTGCCTGATGCACCCCAGGACATGGTTGGCTCTCCTGGCTGCCGGGGCACTGCTGACTCGTGTTCAACTTGCAATTAACCAGAACCCCCAGATTCCCCCCCTTTCCACAGCACTATTCTTCAGCCTCCTGTACCCCAGTCTATACACAAAACCAGGACTGCCCTGTCCCAGGTGCAGAATCCAACACTTGCCCTCGTTAAACTTCATATGGCTGGGGACTGCCTATCTCTCTAATTTGTCAAGGTCTCTCTGCCCTTGAGAGAGTCGGGAGCTCCTGCCCATATAATGTCATTGGCACACTTACTCTGTATTCCTTTGAGTCCTGCATTCAGGCCATTAATGATGTTGAAATTAACTGGGCTGAGGATGGATCCCCAATAGTGACCAGATGCCAGCCTGATGTTACCTCATTCACTATAATTCTTGGAGCCAGACCTCAACCATCACATAACACGGTTATCCAGCTGTGTGCTGGACATTTTGTCCAGGATACTGTGAGAGACAGTATCAAATGCTTCGCTGAAGTCCAAAAAGATTACACGTACTAGGCTTTCCTAGATCAACTAGGTGAGTTATCCTGTCATAGAAGGAAATCAGGTTCGACAAGCAGTATTTTCCCTCATGAAGGAGGCTGGCTGTGACCGATGACTTTTCCTTGTCCCTGTCCATGTTTGTGAGATGACCATCCTCATCCTGTAACAGTCTGAGATTATTGTTATGCTGCCTACTGTCATTAATATATTTTAAAAAACTTTTTATTGTCACCCACATTTCTGGCCAGCTTCATATCCAGTTGAGCTTTGGCTGGACAAATTTTCTCCCTAGAGTGGCAAGCAGCATTGCTGTATTCTTCTCATCTCACCTGACCTTGCTTCCACTGGGCATGCACCTTTCTTTTTTGTCTTATTTGCAAGAGAAGATTCCTGTTTAGCCAAGCTGGCCTTCTGCCTTGCCTGCATGACTTCTGACATTTGGGAATTGCCTGCACCTGTGCCCTTAGGAAGTGAGGTTTAAAAAGTGGCCAGCATTGATGGACCCCAGCACCTGCAAAAACGTTTTCCCAGAGGACTTTACCTCTGGACATGAAGAGAGTAGACTTCAGGCTGCTAAGGAACTAGTAAGTAAAGTTTTGCTGACACTTTTCCTCCTGTCGAGAAATTTTTGAACTTGATCACTTCATGTTGTTGTGGCCAAGACAGCTGCCAATCTCTCATCGCTCCTGAGACCCTCTCTGCTGACAAACAGCAGATCATGGAGGGCATCTTTCTGAGCCAACTCCCTTAGAAGCTGTTCCATAAAGTTGTCATGCAGCGTTTTTCAGGAATCTTCTAGCCCAGCTGTGTGATGCTTACAATTTCTGGCAAATTGAAATTCCCCATAAGGACAAGGGCAGTTGACTTGCAAGTGTCCCTTAGTTCTTCAAAGAATAATTCCTCAGCGTCCTGGCTGAGAGGGAGGGAGCGAGGGAGGAAGGAAGAAAGAAAGAATACTTTTTCTACAAATAGGAGATTTACCACATGAAAAATAGAACAGATAGGGATCAAGAGCCACATCAAATTGACCATTTCTTTTAAATTCCTTTAACTTACACAGTTAGAAATATCTTTACAAAATAGGCAAAAGGAATTTAAATGTGTTCCAAACCTTTTCTTTAAAATTTCCTATTATAGAAACACTCAGGTGAGTACTTAATTTGCAAAGTCACCAAAATTCAATATTTTGCATATGTTGAGAAGAGAAAGGAGGTTCATCTTTCTGAACTGCATGTGAAGAGGTGAAAGTGGTCATCTATAGTCCTTGTTCGTTTGAATGTTTTATTTTTTTCCTTAATGGAAAAAATAAACCCATGATTTTTCAAGAGTAAAACCACGACTGGCTTTGTTCTTTGCCTTTGCTGTTTGATAAGAATTGTTAGCTCACTAAACTTTAGACAAGGACCCATAGCTGTAATAAAACCAGACAGGTTTTGACTTGTATGTTTTCAAAACTGATCATATGCTGCTTGTGAAAGTATTGACACTGATTTTCTGGTATAGACAGAATTTTAATCTTATTGTTTTGTTCTGATTTTATACACTGAAAATGTTCTTTCTTGTTTGGCTACATAAACAGATGTTTTCAACCATCATAGTGCTGATAATGATTAACCATCCATTCTGCAAGCTATTGCAGCAAACTGAGAAGAAAAAAATGTAGCTGAATATGGTTACTCAAAAGAAAAAGAAAAGAATTTTCTTCTGACGGACAAAAATTAAAGTTGAGATTTCACTCTGCAAAGGACAAAAAAAAAAGAATACTAAAAAACAAATCACAAGAGTGATATTTTAGCATCGGAGGAACATCAGATTTAAAGACTTTATCTTGTCCTATACTAGTGGGGAACTGAGAGAGAATTAAGTCATCATTTTGCTTTGTTTGTGCACGCAGCTTTTGTTTTACCTGTTAAACTCTCTTTGTTTCAAGCTGTGAGTTTTCTCATTTTTACCTTTTCCATTCTCTCCTCCATCCCACCAGCGGACAGCGAGCAACCTGCTGAGCTGCCTAGCAGGGCTACAGCATGACAACATGATAAACACTGGTCTTCTGACACTTCTTCCTATCTTTTTGCTTCAGTTCTAAGACCTGTCTTTGTCTGGAGACAATGGAGTATCCAGCAACCCTATTCTTTGTTGATGAGAAAGTTTAAAAAGTGTTCTGGAAACTTTAAGTTTGAGCTTTCGAGGAATGTTCTGAACTTCTGAAGGCTGGAATTACACAGACACATAAGCTTCAGCAGATTGGAAGAGAGAGCTTTTCCAGATCATTACATTCTGCATATATTTGTATAGCTATAAAAACAACATAAATTTCCTCATTTAAATATAGCAAGATATAAAGAAAAAAAAATTTTCAGTAGGTAACATTGTCTCCCCTTTCTAGATACAGTTGTTGCTTTAGCAGTTACAAGGTCATTTAAAAGTCAACGTGAAATGAGAGCAACATGAAGAACAGCTAGTATTGACTAATCTACTTAAAACACATTGCTGAAAAGTTTTCAGATCTAAAACCCAAAAGTGTTTCAACCACACAAAAAAGAATAAAGATGGAAGTGTGGTATTTTCCTGTATCAGATAAAATGTCTATAGAAACAGATTCTTAGTTTTTAAAAAAAAAAAAAAGTGATGACACAGAACCAGGCATAGTTCTAGCTTATAGAGATGAACATATGTTACTTTGAAAAAATCTTTAAAAATCTAATAACTCACTGAAGCACCTAGCATAGATCCTTGAACCCGTGGATGCAAACAGAATACCAGATCACTTCAGGCGGAACCCTTTCTCCCTAATTTTACAAAACTGTATAATCCTGTCGCTGCACTGTGATTTGTCCCAGCTCACAGTAGCTAGTTCTGCTCTCCCAACCCTACTCCATGGTTCTGCATATCTTGTGCCTTACCTGACTGCTTTACAGCTATATTTATATAAAGCCTATATTTGGTGGGCTTGTGTTTACCAAGCCAGCAGCAGCTCAGCACCTTTCCTGGTGGCTCACACCAGGTGCAATTTTGATGCTGTTTGGCAAAATGAAACTCATAACTGTTAAATACCCTGGATGTCTTTGAGCCCTTCACAGACAGGTTTTATTTAGCCAATAGTTCCTGGTCTTAGGTTTCTAGACTGGAATGCATTTTCTTGTGTGTACAAATGGAGTGTGAGGTATGAACCCTGAAGCGTTTAATCCGTTTTGGAGAACTTCAAGAAAACTGGGTGAGTTACTAGTTGGTGTGTTTCCAATCCCTGTTCAGAGGTGTTTCAGACTGAAAAACTCTACTAAGGTACATATTTGCCTTTTGTAAACTTCAGTCAGAGTGACTATGTTTAATTGCAGCGTTGTGCACCTACACTATGCCCTATTGTACATCTACAATATACAGCCCACGTAAGTTTTGCTGCGTGTCAACTCATGTGAAAAAAGACAGCGGTGTGTACCTAATTTCCACTGGCAGGAGGCTGCAGAGTATGTGGGCTGTAAAACACTGCTGAATACACTTATCTGAAAAATAAAAAAGTTACGGAGACCAGAGGCAATATATCCCTGCAGAGGTTTACAGTCCTACACTGATTTTGCTTTCTATTTTCTGGGAACTCTTCTAGCTCTTCAAAACTGTTTCCAAATTACATCTATAATATTTCTAACTTACTATTCACTTTTTTTCCACGTTATTGTGGTAATTGTCCCACACTTCCAGTAGTTCTAAGAGGTTTGTGCAACATTACTCTACACACATGTGATTACGGCAATGTTTCAAGAAAGTGTAGATGTTGTGTTTATGTATAAGATAAAATAACAAAAAAGAGAATAGTTGGTTATTACCTAATAAATGAACTAGGCATTCTAATTGACCTGAATCTGTAGCAGTCTGGATAGATTTTTAGTTTGGCTAAATTATACCATCACACTTATTACTAAAGCATCTCTATGACATCAAGCAGTTAGCTGAGAAAATAGCATATATTTGTCATGTTCATTTCTACTCTTTTCTATGTAGAAAACAAATAAATATTATTTAATAATAATTTTAATAAATTTTCAGCTAGTGTTGTGCTGGAAAATAGAAAATTAAGGACTAGAAGTATGGGAAACTATGAACAATTAAAGCTTAATAGAAGGGAAATCAGAATGGCTAAAATACATCAAAATACCACTGTACATATTTTTTCTCTGAAATGATAGAGAATTCATACACTATGAATTGAGTGACCAGCATTCTAAAATGTTGCATGATAGAAAACCTCAGCAATGTAAAATTATTTGTATGACAATCTCTTAAATTAAATTTAAACTAATATTATTTTACCATTCTGAAAGACGATCATTAAGTCAATTTGTTGGCTCAGAATGGCAGAACTGCACTGCTAAATGGAAGGGTTTACATGGAATATGTGATTTCTTTACCCTGAGAAAGATAAATTCTCCTAAGGTTTTCTTTAGTAGAAAGATTAGCTTTCGACTCTGTCAGTAACCTATTCAGTCACTCTTTTAAGTTTTTTTATACCACTATTAATTAGTTAATATTCTGGCAATATATTTTCTTGACATGTTCTGATTCTGTCTTGTCAGTGGACATGTCATCTTTTGGTATTTCTCACACTTTTACAGGGTTTTTCTTAATTTTTTTTAATGTATTATACAGTCATCTTTTTGTCTTTCAGGAACATAAAGAATAATTTAGGCTGAAGTCTTCAAGGTCTTCAAGAGTTTTAACTCTATTTGAGCAGTTTTTGTTTTGTTGGTATGGCTTCATATTGAGATAACTTGTCTACTAATTGACTGGATACCTATATGATTGAAATCATCAAGTATGCAAACAGGACATTAGTCTCAGCAGTACAATTATGTTCCTGTCATTCACATTTTAAAGTCAGATTTCTAAGACAGGTGGGTTTCATAGTTTTGTTCTAAGTTTCTGCTTTCACATTTTTGTAAACTTCAGCTTCTTTGGCCTCAACAAAGTCCTTTACTAAATGCTAAAATCTGAAGGTTTTCCAGCATAATGACATTGGCTCTTTGTAAATGGCTGCATGAGACTGCGTGACTTGTGAGTAGTACAGATGTTCTATTAAAAATGGTCAGAAAGTAAAATATATTATCATATGTAATAAATTGGTTAGTCTGAAATCAGGAGTCCAAGAATTTTAGGAAATGCTATTTACATTCAAAGGGCTATGCTAGTATTTTCTGCTGTGGGACTGGATTTATCTTCCTTTATTAGTTCCATCTAAGATTAAGTGCCTACTTTAGGGAAGGCAGGCTTCCATGACTCTCAGAGGAGAGAGAGATAGGCACTCCAACTGACAATTCGTCCTTGCTATCTTGGAAATGTATAGTAGGGTGGGGTGAGTTACCTTCTTTAAGTGCCTAGAGGAATACCAGATGATGATATGGATTAGTCACCTGATTTTAGACAGTTAAAGCAAGATAAAGTGAAGTCTGATGCACAGTGTCCAATGTAGTTACTGCAGCACTGTTCTTTACAGGCACAAAGGGCAGGAGATTTTGTCAGCTGAAGATAATGTATGGTCTGAACTGTTTATCAGTTCCTTGACCTGGGTTGCAATAACCAGCATGATTCCTGAATTAAGCAGGTGGATGGCATAGCTCCCGTAGTGACTGGAGTCTGGCAGCTCACTGTGAAAAAAGCAAGAGAAAAGCTGCTTTCTGTGGCTACTCTTGTAAAAGAAGGCAAGCAGAGCATACAGTTTTTTGTCCTCCAATGCAAGCAAACAGGAAATCTGGTATTTAGTACCTGAAAGGTACTGGCGTCCACATGCCTCTCTGCAGGTGTCAATCACATGTGCCCAAAGAATTGGCATCTGTTAAAAGGTTCCTTCTTGGTAGGTACATTTTTAACACATTACAAAATTGAAATTTATTTGCAGTTTTATACTCTGAATACAGTGTAAATTTCTGGAATAATGGAATGAGGAGTAAATATTTTTCCTTCTGGGAAAAAAAAAAAAAAAGAGCTCACAAGAAAGTAAACATCTTAAAAATTAAGCCTGGGAGTATTTGTATTTTTCCCTTCTAGACTGTGGTGAATGATTTCCTAATTGTAGATTTCATGCTAATCTTAAAATATCTGAGAAAAAGAAATCGTAATGTTTTGAGGATCATTACAATTTATATTTTTTTCTTTTATGATAGAAAAATGTTTTCTAAGACTAAGGAGCTTTAAAGAATTTTCACAGAAGCAGTTCAAATGATGATTTTCCTTTTCTTAACTTTTTGTTTGCTTGTTTGTTTTTTGGGGTTTGTTAGTTGTTTTAAAGTAACACTCCCTTATAATTTACTGATTGCTTTTTTACATGCATACTGGAGAAAACCTAGGTTTTAGTTACAAGCTATCATTCTTTTGCAGTAAGTTGCAGTGTTACTTTATAAAGCCATGAGAGGTACTGCGTACAGGTTCTATTTCTGGCACTGTGAATTTTTGGTGGCTAGAAAATGTGCTTTCAAGAGTAATTGTAATAAAATGAGAAATACATGAAATCAGGTGAATTTGAAAATTTTGATCAGTGTGTGTTTATTACATGTTTATGAAATCTCTTCTTACCCCTTCCCTTCTGTTAATTACATACTGCTTGATCGAAACAAATTTAGTGCATAGATTAGACCATGGAATAGGCATAGGAACCTGTACAACTCATTAATGCACAACTTGCATTAATTCTTTATTTCTGTGTTTGCAGCGTGCTTATATTTAATTTACAGACAGATAAGGAAATCTCTCAAGTAAGTAAATACCTTTTGACTTTTCATAAAGGTTATTATTGCCTTCTTGAATAGTATGTTGGCAATATAGAGAAAATGAAATAAGCATACAATTTGTTGTTTTGTTGAAAAATTTGTCTCCATTGAAAAAAATAGTATGATAAAATCTTACTATTTCTTAAGAACAAATAAAGGAATCCATGCTCCTGGAACTGAAAAATTACAGGAAAATACCACTATAGAAATGAATAAATTATAAAAAGAGAGAGAAATATAAGGAAAAACAAAATTAAAAAGATTAAAGAGTGGGGAGGAAAAGGCGAAAAAAATGAGGGAAGAAACAAAAAATGTACTGTCTTCATACTACCATGGCATAGTGGAACAAAGTAAAACATTTAGTAGGACAAAATGATAATTTTGTAAAAAAGATCCCAATGAAACCAAAACCTCCAACTGTTTATTTGTCTTCAGTATTCTTTACTGCTTCCTTGTGAAAGTATTCTGTATTCTAAGTGACTATGTTTGATTCAACTGATCTAGTTTAAGACAAATTTTGTCCAAGGTAGAATTTCACATAATATTGTAGCTATGTCAAAATTTTTATAATTTAAGCAGTGTTTTGCCTGTGGAGAAAAACTCAGTTCCTTTTACCTATGGCTCTCCACTGGAAGTTAGAAGATGTCACCTCCTGTCAGTAGAAGCTTCAAGAATCATCTTCACAAGATCTTTAAATATTGTTTACGTTTTGAATATTTTAAACCTAGGAATCAGCCCTACAAGTGTAGATGAAAGAATGAGTTGGATGAGTCTTCTATGCACACACACATGAATAAGTTCACACACGCACACAGTCTGGTTCTGTGAACTGAGTGAGTTCAGGTCACCAGCGAACTACTGAGGTCAAAAGAGTAAAGTTATTTCTTCCATTTTCTTTAGCACAAGTTGCTCCAGACATCTACATGTTCGTTTTAGTACATCAACTCATCAAGCTTGTGCTTACTTTTTAAATTAGTGAAAGTACTTGTAATGAATCCCACACCTTGGAAAGGACACATACAAAAGGCCTTTTCTGTTCAAAGGGGTAAGGTATATATTTGGAAATGGAAGATGATGTTGCTGAGCTCTGCAGATACATTACTTACTCTGGCCATATAGTTATATTAATAAGACAGCAACATGAGAAACTGCTTAATGTTTCTTAAATCAGAGAGAAAGTAAAGTCTAAGCAGATGGTTAACCCTGATTTATGGCTTCAGTACAAGACAATGGTGGGAAAAAGATCTTCTAGATAAGAAAAATAGACTCATGACTTTGTGGATCCCTGACTGAAGAGGAATTACCATGGTAATCCTACCCAAATATCAAGAGAGGTATACCAAGAAAGAAGAATGAAGCCAATAGGGTAAGAATGACCAGAATCAGGTGTTTGTTGTTTTATTTTGGCAAAGGTTCATTACTGATGAAGAGACTAGGAGAGGAAAGCAGGAGAAAAAAGAAGCATAAAGTGAAACGGATCATGTTATCGGTGTGGGTCAGGAGTTCATGCTAAATAGTTCTGTGTTTAACCACTGTGATTTGGACATTTTTTTCACATTTTTCTGATTTGTTCCTGTCATCAGCAAGGACCTAGCATGATGTCCTTGGCACTGGTGAATGAATATTTGGAGCTCTCTTTCTAGAATGGACAGGAGAACCTGGAGTGTGTAACCTAACATCCCTTCCTCACCTCCTTAACAGTACACACATTCAAGACTATCAACTATTGATTTGTTTGGTAACCAGAAGAACCAAAATTCAAAAGAAATACTGATTGGGTTTTATTGGATGATTTGTTTAGTTGGGTTTTTTTGTTTCTCCTCAAATTTAATTTTTTTTTTAGTGCAGTGATTGATTCAGGACTGCTGATAACTCCAGTTAGTCACTTGAAGGTTTTAACAGTTTTAGAAAAGGATGAATGCTGAAATAAACTGCAGTATTTTTATAGGATTAATAGTAAAATATTTGAGCTTGTTTTATTTTCTTCCTCTTTTTTCCCCCCCTGAAACTATTAATCTGACCTGTTTAGCACATAATACTTCATTATGAATATATATTACTCCTTCCACAAATTTTAGTCTAGATTAACTAGTCCTGTTACAACACCACCCCCCCTAAATCTCCCATAAAAGTAGTATACAAAGCTGCATTCTTTTGTAGTACAACAGAGTAAAAACAAGTTCTTCAAAGAATTCTTTATTTGCTTTCACCTGGGAAACCTATCATAGCTTCTTCAGCTACAGTAAATGAATACTAATTTCATTGTCAGCAGGAATTCAGCCTTTCATTATTTAGATAAATTCGCCTCTGTATTATATCTGTAACTCAGAGATGTCATGAACCAAAAATGATGAAAAGCTGGATTCTTTTCTGTCTTGGGGTGACTTTATCATGTGTATCCCCTATCATGCTCTATGCCCAAAAAGTAATATTGTGCCTTTTCTGTGCCTTTAAACTGAGCTGGAGAAAAGAAAAAAAACCAAACGAACTTTTCAAAACAGTTTCCCAAGGACACAGAGATTACACTCCTCTGCGTTCTCTGGCTGCAGGAGCAGGAGGGAGCACCCTGCTTGCTTGCTTCAGCCAGCGGTTTTCGGTTTTTTTTTCTCTTCTCTTCCCGGCGTGAGACGGAAAGCTGAACTTTGTTTCCTGGGACTTTGGTTTTTCCCTTCTTCTCTTCTGGACTGTTCAACAACATCAGAACACATCGGGAGAATTTTTCCCCGAGGCCCGGGGGTGGGCCCTCGCCGACCCAGCTCCGAGGAGGAGAGAGACCACACCTACAGAAGGAGTCTGAAATCTTCCCAGGTTTCTCTCTGTAGCGAGAGATTTCATTTCATTATTTAGCATTATTATCCTTTTCCTGTGTGTTTGTTAAATAAATAGCTCTTATCTCATTCACTTTCCTTCGAGGAAAATTTTTTTTTCCCCGAACCCTGTGGGGGGAAGGGTGGTTGTAACCTGGTTTCCTCTCAGAGGATATATTGCTAGATTTTGGCCAAACCGGCACAATTTTTATTGGCGTAGTCGGCAGGATTCGAAGGAAAGTGAAAAAACCTGTACTAATTACATCTTGGTTTGAATTTAACTACTTTGTGTTGGGGTAAAGTAGTTACCATGTTGGTTGAGTTCATAATGTCTCTCTGGCTGGATATACTCACATCTTTTTGGTCCCTAGGCTTGCTTGAGGTACTGGTGGTTTTTTGGTCCCTAGGCCTGTTTGCCCATCCACAACTTGGTCTGATCCTGTGGGTGATAAGACTCTTTTACAGAGCAGGGGCACGAATCCGGATTTCTATTTTGCTTTGCTCAGTGATAATGATTTATAAGAAGTCAACAGAAGACACATGCTACGCTCTTTTCACTGATGGTTCTTGTCGCATTGTAGGGATGAAACGAAAGTGGAAAGCAGCCGTATGGAGTCCCACACGACGGGTTGCAGAAGCTATTGAAGGAGAAGGTGGATCAAGCCAATTTGCTGAACTCAAAGCTGTTCAACTAGCCCTGGACATTGCTGAAAGAGAGAAGTGGCCAAAGCTCTACCTCTATACTGATTCGTGGATGGTAGCCAATGCTCTGTGGGGATGGCTGGAAAAGTGAGAAAAGACTAATTGGCAGCGTAGGGGAAAACTCATCTGGGCTGCTGAAGAGTGGAAAGACATTGCTGCCCGAGTGAAAAAGCTGCTTGTGAAAGTCCGCCATGTAGATGCTCATGTCCCCAAGAGTAGGGCTAATGAGGAACATCGAAACAACGAACAGGTAGATCAGGCTGCAAAGATAGAGGTGTCACAGATAGACTTAGATTAGAAACACAAGGGAGAGTTGTTCCTAGCTCGATGGGCCCATGATGCCTCAGGTCATCAAGGCAGAGATGCCACCTATAAGTGGGCACGAGACCGAGGGGTGGATCTAACCATGGACAGTATCTCCCAGGTGATCCATGACTGTGAGACATGCGCTGCGATCAAGCAGGCCAAGCGAGTGAAACCCCTATGGTACGGTGGGCGATGGTCCAAATACAAGTATGGGGAGGCCTGGCAGATTGATTACATCACACTGCCTCAAACACGCCAAGGCAAGCGCTACGTGCTCACCATGGTAGAAGCCACCACTGGATGGCTGGAGACCTACCCTGTGCCTCATGCTACTGCCCGGAACACCATCCTGGGCCTTGAAAAACAAGTCCTTTGGAGACATGGTACCCCTGAGAGAATTGAATCTGACAATGGGACTCACTTCAAGAACAGCCTTATAAACACCTGGGCTAGAGAACACGGCATTGAGTGGGTGTACCATATCCCTTACCATGCACCAGCAGCTGGGAAAGTGGAACGGTGCAATGGATTGTTGAAAACCACCTTGAAGGCACTGGGTGGGGGAACTTTCAAAAATTGGGAGCAGCATCTAGCAAAGGCCACTTGGTTAGTCAACACTCGGGGTTCCACCAATAGGGCTGGTCCAGCCCAATCTGAATCCCTGCACACAGTAGATAGAGATAAGGTTCCAGTAGTGCATGCCAGGGGACTGTTAGGAAAGACTGTTTGGGTTAATTCTGCCTCGAGTACAGACAAACCCATCCGTGGGGTTGTCTTTGCTCAGGGACCTGGTTGCACATGGTGGGTAATGCAGAGAGATGGAACAACACGTTGTGTACCGCAGGGAGATCTGATTGTCGGGTGAAAACCACATGTAATGTGAAATGCCTATACACCACTGTTTGCTGAGTGTCACTGTCACTGTTTGTTCATAGCTGTATATAAGTATTAATGTGTGTATGTGTAGAGTTAGAATGTATTAATTTGGGCATTGAGCCGATGATATGTGATAAGGGGTGGAATGTCTTGGGGTGACTTTATCATGTGTATCCCCTATCATGCTCTATGCCCAAAAAGTAATATTGTGCCTTTTCTGTGCCTTTAAACTGAGCTGGAGAAAAGAAAAAAAACCAAACGAACTTTTCAAAACAGTTTCCCAAGGACACAGAGATTACACTCCTCTGCGTTCTCTGGCTGCAGGAGCAGGAGGGAGCACCCTGCTTGCTTGCTTCAGCCAGCGGTTTTCGGTTTTTTTTTCTCTTCTCTTCCCGGCGTGAGACGGAAAGCTGAACTTTGTTTCCTGGGACTTTGGTTTTTCCCTTCTTCTCTTCTGGACTGTTCAACAACATCAGAACACATCGGGAGAATTTTTCCCCGAGGCCCGGGGGTGGGCCCTCGCCGACCCAGCTCCGAGGAGGAGAGAGACCACACCTACAGAAGGAGTCTGAAATCTTCCCAGGTTTCTCTCTGTAGCGAGAGATTTCATTTCATTATTTAGCATTATTATCCTTTTCCTGTGTGTTTGTTAAATAAATAGCTCTTATCTCATTCACTTTCCTTCGAGGAAAATTTTTTTTTCCCCGAACCCTGTGGGGGGAAGGGTGGTTGTAACCTGGTTTCCTCTCAGAGGATATATTGCTAGATTTTGGCCAAACCGGCACATTTTCAGACATATGAAAGCAATATCATATAACAAGCACAAAGCACTTCTACCTGTGGAGTCTACTAATGGCTTCTAGATGAAATGTGAGCAAATTGGCTATGAAGAATCCAGGTTAAAAGTCTAGAAATTCATAAACTTGCAAATCAGAATAGTGCTGGTATGTAAGTTAATGGGAAAAATGAACAGCCTGTTCTAATTACCACCTGCACTCTAATCCTCTCTGCTTTCCTCATTTTAAACACTTCCTGTACAAAAATACAGCTTTTGATCATCTAAGCAATATTTTTGCCCTCTGATTTTGCTTCTACCCTCTCTCTTACACAGAACCTGACCGTTAGCTGGGCTAATTCTATATGGGTTCTAGTCATGGATTTAAGCTTTTTGCTTCCTGCTCAAACATATACTCACAGCTTCCTTTTATTGTAATCTCTGCCCTGACTCTTCAATTTTTCTCTGTGCCAGCCATTTTTTTTTCTATTTCCCTGGTGAAAAGAAAGTTTCACATAAAAAAATAGTCAATTCCGATCAGTGTAAGGGGATCTCTAAGTATGATTTTATGAATCAGCTTGCTTTAATTTGCTGATCTGGACTCTTTTTCGGCATATCTTGGTTTCAGCTTAAGCCCTGTCATCCACAAATAAAACACCATGAAACACATCTGCTGGTGCAATGAGGATTTGTCAAAGGCAATGCCAGTTTGCCATACCTTCCTCTGTAAGTCAAGATTTTCATGAAATCCCTTCCTCATACGCTCCGGGTAGTGAATAGCAGAAACTTGCAATTGAGGATGTAGGAATGGTTCATGGAAATTACTTGACTGAACTTTAGTTCTAAGGCTTGAAGACATGGTTTGAGGGAGTGGGAGTGGCTGAGTGTATTTCTGCTTGGTTTAGTTTGGTTGGATTTGTTTTTTAAGTAAAGGTGAAGAATTACCTTAACCATAAAAACTACAATTACTATGCAAAGCTTAGTGAACCACACCAAAATATTATGATCTCTGCCTTCAGCAGAGAGCAATCAGGATGAAGAATGAAAAGGAACACAGAGCATCTGGGTGTGATCTCTCTTATTTGACAATAAAACCTCCAAGAGAGACAACTTACTTCTTTAGAGAGTCTACTTAATGTCATCCTCAAGGCATGCCTTTAAAAAGATTCTGTTGTAATAAGAGAGCCCAAACAGTGAGTACATGATCATCAGGTTTAAATAGCTATTTTACTGCCTATTTGAACAAGGGGGGAAAAATCCAAGAAACATACTTCTTTATGGTGAGAAAAATGATAGGCAAAAACAAATAGGATGGTAATAGCAACTGCCATATCCCAGGCATGGCCGCAGCCTCCACCAGCTATATCACTAAGAGTCAATGCTGATAAGCACCAATCTTTTTGTGCACAACATGAATGACAGAATAGAGAGCTTTTGCCTGAGTACAGGGTGAAAAAAAACCCCAAAGTGTCTGCTGCCACTTTTCCTAATGGTTCCTGCTGTCATTTTATATAGCAGGTTTATCTGGAGGCTACTGTCAAGTGTCAGAATCCTGTTGTGCAAACATTGCAGAAAAATACAATCAAAAAGATTTCTTTCCCCAACTTCTTCAGAAAAATGTGCATGTTTCACCCTTTTTCTAAGCATATAATATCAGAATTCAGCATTTCAAAGTCCAAAGGACCTTGTCGTGGCCACGACAAAAGGCATGGTCTCTTCTTCCTCAGAACAGCGTTTTGCCTTTCAGTGCCTAGGTGCCACCTTTCCTTTGGTATTCAGGCATTAGAGAAAGGAAGCTTCCATAAGACACTTCCCGGGCAGTTTGTGTTCTTTGTCTTCATTTAGGTTAGTAGCTGTTCATAAGGACCATTATTACTTCAGTAATGAATGAATGCAATTTTAGAGTCTTTAAAAACATTGAATTAGGCAAGATTTGCATATTTCAGTGGGAAAAATAACTGAGTGTAAGTGTTCCTGATAAATGATACTTTGTAAGACCTCCAGATAAACCTGCTATATAAAATGAATGCGAGCATATAACTTCAATGTAATTGTTTTCAATATTTTAGGATTTACTCAATAACTGAATTACTGTAAAAATTAATTTCATGCTGTTACTCTGAAAATAACATCCTCTTTTATTTTTGTTTACCTCATATAGATCACCGATCTACATGAATGAGACCTGTACTGCTAATCAATGAATCTCAGATTTGTTTCCTAGGATAACAGATTAGTTGCTTCTGTTTGTTTTCACTTGACTCCTGTATTCAGAGCCACCACCTTTTGGCAAAGAAGTTGTTGATATCATATGCCGGATGATGTTGCTGGAAAAGTACTGTTTTGTGAGGGCTGCTATAGTTGTTGCTAGGGATGTCAAAAAGGAGGAAGTTTTCCATGCTGATAGAGAATAAAAGCTGCTAGAGTGTACAGTTCTGCTTGGATGAATTACATTGATTTAAATATATTTGAGCTCTTTTCCCTCCCCACATTTTTGACTGTAATCTCAGTTTAGTTTTCTGCCATAGGATATTCTTACACTAATTGCGTACCATCAAGCAAGAATTTTCTCTTAATATTAATTACACATAGAGTGAAACAGAAGATAACAGGAAATATCCACAGAGAAACTACCCTAAACTGAAAAATTGAAAATATATTGTTTTAAAGAACTGCCTTACAATTTTAATTATAAACTCTCTTTATGAATGAGGAGAAAGAAAACAAGAACTATTATTTCTAAATTCTACAGAAAATTTAACTGTGTGAAAGAGTAAAAAAAAACCAAAACCAGTTTCAGGCATTTCCTCCAAGTTCTTACGTCTGGCTTAACCAGTTTCTTTTGGGATAAGACAAAGTATATTAATAGTTGCATACTGTACACACATACACAAAGAAAATGAAAAGAAAAGTAAAGGAAAAGAAAAGAAAAAGAAAAAAACTCCAGTCACTTTCTCACTTTCCTGCAGTTAAGTTCTTGAAAAAATCACTGAACATAGTACTGCTTTCCATGTGCCAATTTGGCCTCAGCTATGTTACACCAGCTGCTTTGCTAAGTCAGTCTCTTAATAGATGGCAAGTAAAATGAAGAAGATTGAAGACAGGTGAGAAGAAAAATGCAGCAATAGAAATCAACACAGCAGGGAGGAAAGAGCAGAAAACTTATGTTCACACTTTAGGAAGATCTTCAGATGTAACCATAAAGATGATATGGTGCCTGGTCCCTTCCTTTATTTTGTCTACAGAGGATGTCTCAGAAGATCAAGGAAAAAACCCAGTCGCTAAAAAAGAACTGCAGATTGTAACTTTCTGAGGCACCTGTTAAAGCCTATGGTTAAGCAGTGTTGTAATATATATATATATGTAAATATGTATATCTATATATATGTCCTCACACAAAGCACATTCTGGTTAATGAATTTTAGTTGTATTATAACTGATACAAGTGTTTGTGATCATCTGTCAGATTCCTTGCAACCTATGGCTGAAGTAGAAAATGGTTTGATAGCTACCAATTTGCAACAGCAAGGTAGGTGTTACTTGCTGCAAAAGCAAAGTAATAAACCTGAGGGCTCTTTTGAAATTTTTACCAAAGTTCCTTCACCTCAAAATTCTAATTTGTGGGAGATTAAGTGCTCCATTGTGCTGGATACATTTGTAAAGCATGGAAATATGGAAATGCTAGTCACTGGTTCATGGTCTAAAAAATTCAGAAAAAATACTCTGGGCACCTATAAAGCAAAAGAGAGAGCAAGGCAACACATCTTTCCAAAGTAGGAACTTCTTTAGCTCTCAAACAGCTTTAAATCTGAGGATCACAAAGGATATAAAGGGATAAATAATTTAAAGGGATTTGGGATAGAATGTAACTTTTGGGTTATTTATCTGATTGATTGATTGTTTTTTGGGGTGTGGGATTTTTTTGCTTTGCCTCTGAGGAGATTATGACTAAAAAATACTAAAATTAGAATTAATTATTAATGTGCAATACAAACCTAATAAAGAAACCAAAATCAAAGTGTTACGTGGGTAGTTTTAGAGTCAAACTATGGCTCTTAGTCCTCCCCACTGTCTACTTAAACACAAAAATATCTCATCACCTTGACAAATGAGTATAGAATATTATTATTTTCTGAATATCTGTGAGAAAGAAAAAAAAAGACATTTTAATTCATTAAGAAAAAAGCAAATGTGTAATATTTGGATGTTGTGTAGGGAACACATTCCTTCTTTATTTTCTTAGCTTTAATGGTCTACTATGTACAATTAATGAAAATATAATAATTCAGATGAAATGTTCTTCATGGTATTTCCATATTTGTTTTTGCTTTCACTGCATAAAGAAAGAATAGTATTTTAACTCCAGAGAAATAATCCGTATATAATTAATTCTTGCGCCGAACATCTGTGATTTTGCCACTATTTTTACTCAAGCATAGAGATAAAACGAGTTGGACCAAATTGGTAAAAATAGTTTGAATGAACATCAACAAAGAGGATGCTGACAAGTCCAAATCTTTCTTTATTATTATTTTTAATTTGACACATCATGTCACACCATGCAGTGCTGAAATACTCTTCCCCTTCTTTTATTTTCCAGACTGAGCAGTCAAAGTTAATTCAGGAGAGACTGAAGGAATTTGAATCATACTTTTCACAAGACAGACTCATACAAGCTGATTTGTAGTGGAGGGAGGCAAATACTTTTGGAAAGAACAGTATCATTCCTGGAATTAAAAATCCAAATCCTTTTATTAAAACATGTTTTAGACATGAAAATTCCACTCAGCATTGGCTAAATTCTTCCCTGATATATTAAAAAAAAAAAAAATGCAAAACAATCCTGCAATTATTTTAGCTCAATGAACAAATTTTGCCCCATGGTGTAATTTTATTCCTTGACTTCACAATGTTTACTACTATTTTTTTTCAGAGAATGCTAAAGCAATTTGCAAACCAAACACATGAAAATTTAATCCCTTCCACTGAAGTGTAACCACTTGGAATGTGCTGATTTATGGTAATGTAACAGAAGTTATGAAGACTGCAACTGTCTGACTGGAATTGGAGAGTAAACTGATTTACTCAAAATATGATTTAACCAAGACACTGGAATTAACAACTCTATGCTGATTAGAAGCGCCACAAGAGCCTTGATTACTATACCTTATGAGAATACTAATTTTGCACTTTTTATGAAAGATTGAAATTCTAGCTACACTGATTCCTATTTTTCTTTGCGGAGGTTGTTTTCCTAAAGTGTAACTGTGTCATTAAATTAATTAATTAAAGTTATCATTAATTCCATTGTTTTAAAGATGTTGCTGATGAATGAGGTAAAAAAATTACTGAGATTAGCTCAGTTGGTTAGAGCATGATGCTAATAACACCAATGTTGTGGGTTTGATCCCTCTGTGGGCCATTCATTTAAGGGATGGACTCGATGATCCTTGTGGATCACTTCCAACTCAAAATATTCTGCGAAATCTGTGAAACAGCAAAATCAAAGCAAAACAATTTTAACATGTTCTTAAAATCTTTTTAATTCCATTCAGACCTATAAACACTTATATTCAGTAAGTATATATGCATGGTAATTGTAACACATTAAATGAAAATCTGAAATCCTAGGCGTCCTTATCGTACACCTTACTCTTTTATCGATGAGTTTTCTATTGTGCTTAACCTGATCTCTGGAATGTCTGCTTTTGTAATGCTTGTTTTCTTGGATAGTTGCAATATTCTAATATTGTTTCAACTAAAAACTACCAATAGCAATTCAATAAGGTGATGCCCAAGCTTAAAGATTGCACAGCCAAGTAAATACCATTTTCATGAGACACATATCGGTCTACTGAACAGGTCAGATTTAATGAGGGCATAGTCTTTCCACAGATGTTAAATTCATTCCTTTTGGGTGATTTGGTTTTGTCTGAAAAATTAGAGATAATATTTGTCTTTTGATAGCTTTAATAAATGCATTTGTTTAGACTAGAAGGATGAGTAGATCTGACACTGAAAACTAGATCAGGGCCAGCTTTGTAGATATTGCACTGCCTTCCTGCAGACAGTTGCAATATTGCAGCTTACAATACTGTCAATGTCAACTTGTCAGATGCCTGGAGGAGTGTCAGCTTGGGTTATCCTTTACGTAATCGTCATTATAACAAACCCAGGGGTTTGAAATACAGTTTCCGCTATTGCCAAATGTAAATGTACGGCATAAAATAGTTAGAATTAGTTTACAGAATTGTGTGTTGTTTTGTTTGTTTGTTTGTTTGGGGGACTTTATGAGATTTGGCTTAAAATCTCAGTTAATAGGAATAGCATTATAATATCCAGAATCTGAGTTGGATTCAGTGATCTTGAAGGTCTCTTCCAACCTGGTGATTCTGTGTGATTCTGTGAATTTCTGGTTTGAAGTGGACTCAGAACCCTACATTTATAAAGAGTATTTACACAGCTGGCCTCTCTCTGACTGTTCTTTGATGTCAGACTTTTAAACCTTAGTTTTGCTTGATTAGATCCTTCATATAATTACCTAGTAGCAAGTTTGAGTTTCACACACATTTTTATTACACTTTTCTTTGTCCATCAATGTGACTTTGCTGAAAAGAGAAATGGTAAAATATTAATTTCACAATGAGACTGGGCTGAAAAGAGATCATGGTGTAGTAGTTTGTCTTTAAAATACTTTAAGTAGGATGGAAATTTTTACTAAAAAAATATAAAAAATCCCATAGTGAGAAAGTGCTATATAACAAAAGTACTAGATTTCCCAGATGAGATGAGCTTTCTGGGATCTGAAAATACTCTGTAGAACTAATTCCTGGAAATCTCACAGCGTCTACCACTAAGCAGCATGCTCTCAAGACCTTGCCTCTGCCTTACAGCCTCAGAGCTTCCATTTTCTTAGTGCTGAGAGACACAGATAGACTGCTTGCTAACTCTAAACTTACTTCACATGCTGCCTTTTTGGGGGGTCTAGGTTAATTTCAAACACGATGCTTGGGGACAAAAGCATATGCACACTGCTATTTGCAAAGCTAGACAAGAATTGGACGCAGTGGATTTGGTCTTAGCCTTTTACCACCTGCACCTCGTGAACTTGGCCTCAATGTTGCCTACAGCTAGAGATATTAACTTCCTTGAGACATCTCTGAAATGCTGAAAATACTGGTTCTCACAGGCAGGGGTTGAAGCTGTGATTCTTAGGCGACAAAGGGTCTCCCAAATTAGCTTGAACAGTGCCCTGTTGCTTCAGCCATGTGGCTGAGTCTTCAGAAGTCATTTCTCAGGACTTTTTGGGGGAGTCATTTCTCAGGACAAGGGTTTCCTGCTTGGTCCCTGCAGTGCAAGCCCTGCTAAACTGACCATAGAGCTTGTCATGCTTTCAGGCTTTGAGAATCAAGGGCAAAAAACTCTTGCATGGCAAAACTTTAAAAGCTAGATTTATCAGCAGAATAATAGCCCACTCTCTAGTCCATCCTAGGCCAGAGAAATGTTCATATCTACAAAGCAAACCAATTCTGGAAGGTCTTGGTCCCTACTTCCAGAAGAAACATATCAGAATTATCTAAGGTGGTGAACTGGTGTTTCAGCAGTTCTCAGCTCAGCTTTCCTCCTCAGCACATGGAACCTAGGGTGCTACAATGGAGTTTTCCAGAAAGACATTCCCAAGAAGACTTACCGAGAACAAGCTTAAAGTTATGGGCCCCATAACTCCACATCTAAACAACCCTAAAGGTGGGTCTAGCAATAATTTAGGTCACTAAGAGTAAAATTTTGATGGGGACATAGTGCAGATTTTTCTTCTTCCACACTTACAGAGCTTCAATTTAAACCTAAATAAACCTATTATTTAGGTTATATACATCAACATAAGTGCCCTGAAATAATTTTGTGTTTATTTACCAACTAGATGCCTGTCTTTAAAGTAATTTTTTTCTTAAATTTATTGATATGTTTAGTCCTTAAAAGATTAAACAATTTTTGCATCCTTTTAAAAATAAATAAATTATACATGTATGTTTTTGTGTGTGTGTGTGTATAATTAATCCATACATTTCCTTATAGATCTGCTTCTAGTCTGTCTAGTGAGAAATGAAAAATTTCCTGCTACATGTTATGTTTCCATACTTAGTATTTCAAGCAAGCTTCCTCTATAACTTCTGGAGTACAACATTCTTGTTTTGCTGTGCCATATTTGTTGTAAAGATCTTAGGCCTGCATCTTTAAGTGTTTTCTCTAGATTTATTTAAACTCAAAGAACACTACACCTTTTTTTTCCTGCATTGATTTTGGCAGTTTCAATTAAACATGCTTTCTTCATGTAAGAATCCCCTCAAGGAAACTCCATCAAATAATAAATTGCTCCTTTCCATCTGTCACTAATGAGAATATTAGCTTCTCTTTCCCGCGTGTTATATATTTTAAAGGTTTTTTAATTCTGAATATGATTCAGTTACCAAGATTTATTATCTTTACATCTGAGATATCCTTACTGTTAAGTATATTACACTTGTTTTATATTCTTTTTAAAATTAGATTGAATTCTCAACTACCCTAATTACTGTTTTGCAAGAATGGGTGGAAGGAGGCACATCATCTATGCATTCATCATAATTATCCCAATGATAAAACAGATAATAATTAATTTGTCTGCAAAGAAGATGTGTTGTGAATAGGGCTTTAGTTTGCAGCACATGATATTGTAAGAACACCTACTGCGTGAAAAGCTTATTTTTCACCTAAGAAGTCGCCTAAGAAATATGCTTTTGTAGTATTACATATTTGAAATCTGAAATTTTTCTGGACTCTTTTTGAACTGTTAAACCCAAATTCACACATATGCATTACCTTGCTTCCTAAGTAACAATTAAGTCACAGCCTGATGCCTCCCTGCATACTTAAAGTGGTATCAGATTTTCAGCCTTAACACAACTAAGGCTTAGCATGGACAAAAATTGTGATTTCATTAGGACAAATTAATTATAGAAAATCAGAACCCTGTGAGTGACTGCTCTTTTTGTTTCAGGTACCCTCATCACATAAGTTTTTTCTTCCTTTGACATTAGTTGGTTTTATAGAACTGGTGTTTAAATTTGGTTTTGAGATAACAATTTCATTTGCTTTTTAATAACTCTGCAAAGTGCCTATGAAGACTTTTTTAATGCAGTTGCTAACAGAACAACTGTACCATTATAGCTGCAAATGACAAGTAAAAGTAGAGAGAGATGCAAGCCTATGTTTAAGTCTAAAACCCACATCTTGTTATTTGATTAGGTGTAAACCACATCTTGAAATATTTAGGTGAGGAGAGTATATTATTACTTCAATGACAAGTTGTATGCCACTAGATTATTTATTCATATGAGAAAAGCAATTAGAGTTTTGACCTAAATGTTTAATGTTGTCTCAAAACTGCACTTGATTATGAACTAGAAGTTATAATTTCAGAGCAAGTTGAATTTCCACAAACTTTATAAATGCTAGAAAAAGTGGGGAGCTGAGATCATATACCTACCCACGCTTCATACGAGACAGATTTCAGAATACAATGAAGTAGATGGGGATTTTTCTCACAATCAACTCTTTCTTTCTGTCTGTCAGTGTGCCACACGCAGAAATGCTTTAATCCGTCACGCTATCACCTTCACCAACACTATGAGTCAGTGCTGAGCTGTCCACCCACTGTTTTCCTGCAGTGCTATCCTTAGATGTGCAGAGAAACAGCAATTAAACAGACTGGATTGGCTCAGGATCCCTGTGAAGAAAGGCTGAGAACAAGGGAAGAAGTACCCCAGAAACCAAGGCAGATCATTGATAACTGTGAATAGCTGGATTTAATCAGGATTTATATCAAGTTCTTGGCAAGAGTGTATCATACAGAATTAAGAAAAAAAAATGTCTCTCTTCCAACTAAGGAAGATCCACATGAAACAAAACACTGGAAAAATTTTAAGAAGTTCTTGAACTACTCAGATAACAACAATAAAGAGGGAGCAAGAGTGAAAGTATGTTTGATTTATAAAATTTGTTTATTCTCTTGATCACCACAGATGGAACCGTGAAGTGGAGGAATGGCCTGTGAATGGTGGCCCATGATGACTTTTGATAAGGGATTGACGGTGCTAACAGCTGTAGTGAAAAGTAGGAATATTTTTTATTCAACATTGCAACACTTTCTGACTTCAGAGATTTCTGTTGATGGTCTTGGCCCTTTACAAAAGACTGAAGTCAAGCACATTGTTTTCCATGGGATGAGTTTATGTCTGAGATGTTTGAAAATACCATATAACCCAAAAGTATATTGTTAATTTTGTTTTCTGAAGAATATGAATAGTAAAGAGCAGACAGGACACCAAGTATCAGTATTGACATAAAGTTTTGTTAGCAAAAAGTATACTGTCAGAAATTTTTTCACAATGACATCTGTCACATGGAAAGGGGAGATTTCCTTGGACCTCACTATTGGATTTGTCTGTCAGTGCTCTTGACCAGTCTGTCAGCATCCTTTTATGGGAACCCTTCACTGAACTGTCCTGCTGTACTGGAGGGTGGTTTGACTGACTTATTCAGGGAAATACATCAACAGCATAAGGGAGACCCCTCATTGGGCCTTCCACTTTATTTGAGTATGTTGTCCACTGCTGGTGCCTGCCAGCGCCTGTGAAGAACTCACAGTCTCTGGAATAACACTCTTCATAAATATAAAATTGTGACAGGTTGAGGTTCGAGGATTGCCAGTGACAGTATCTGACTGCAAAAACATGTTCAAAGCAACACACAGACAAGATCTAATCCACAGGAAAAGTATTCAGTGTGAATACAGTGCAGTTCTTACCCAACAGGTGTGTGTTAATATTCCAGTTAGGCTACAGTGAACCAAGTTCATCCAAGGAGAGCGATTTCACCAAAGTTGTTGGCTCAGCAGCAAGACATCTTCTCCCATCTCAGACGGCTGACAGGTGCTGTGCAGTTTCTCAGCTGCAAAGTCCCACCAAGTTCCCCTCCCTGCAAGGATTTCAGCGGAGCCTGGCCGTGATATCTCCTCTCTGCTCCACCCTCTGTTCCATCCATTTTGTCTTAGCAGGTGCTTACGGTTGCAGGCTGTGGGTGTGGGGACTCATCGTGGAATAGGTTTTGAGCAAGCCAACTGTGTTCCATCCAGGGAGCAGCAGCTCTATTTCACCCTGTAATTTCTGTGCCATTCTGTTAGGATGAGAATATACCTTCTCAGTTTCCTCTGATTTTGCCACCTGCCATCTTTCTACAATATCTAATAAACTTTAAAAGCAATTTAAAAAAAAAATTCTGTTTCCAGGAAAATGGAAGCTGAAACCACATCTTTTTTTATCCATCTGTAATTTCAAGTACACGCACATTAGTTCCATGCACTTGCAAACCTAAAAAATACATTCATGATTTTAATTTCAGAAATCACTTGCATAGGTGTGGATGTTGTGTGATAAAAGGATGAGAAATTATTCATATAATGCCAAAAGTAACTTGACCTTAATCAATCTGCTGAATAAGTTGTCTGTCTTATCCTTTCAGAATTTAAAAGTAAAATTTAAAGAGGAACTTCAACTTAAACAAATAAAAGGGTATATATCTCTTGGCATTTTTATGTATATGAATGTTATTTTAGTCCTAATTAGATCATGGAAACATAAATTTGTTTTTATACATATACATGCAGACACATGTAAAAACATAGAAAAAACATTAGCAGACAAGATTTCTGATGTAAAACTTATTTTTTTATATCCCTACATCAGGAAGAAATTTAATCTTAGTACATAAATAGAAACACTGAGGAAGTTTAAGTAGGATTTCAGATATCCTAAATTTTTTTTCATGCTTCTACCTAGTTTTTGTCCTTGCATCTACATCAAAATGTGAAATATCACTTCTAATACATGTTTAATTTCTTTGTCATTTCTTCAGGTATGACATTTGCATTTATTTTTGATTTATCCACTTAGAGAAGAGAGCATTTATGAATTGATTTAGGAAAGCCATAGCTCAGTTTGAAGCCTGTCTTTTCCATGGGGCAATAGGTATTAATGATGTACAAAATCTTCCAGGCTAGTGTGCCTGTACTCAAATTAAATCCTCCACCAGAAATGCATGAATAACTCAAACATGCATAAAAACTCTTGGATTAATTGGTAAGCAGAAGTGAGGTCATACACAGTCAAAAATTTTACCCCTGATTCTGAGTAGCCACAAGCCTCCATTGCAATCTCTGAATGCATCAGGTGCAGAAATAAAGCTTTACTGTGCTGTTCATCTTGAATTCTGGTCACACACTTTATATATCCCAGCAGCAATGAGTGACTACTTATTGGTGTTTTAAATTTAGATTTAATAAGCAATGGTCCCTGTCAGTTTTGTCACTCCTCCCTGAAAGATCAAGAGCTATAACAAGAAGCATTACTAAGGGAAGATTAAAAGAGACTCAAGCAATGCAGAGAATTTAAAAGACTAAAATGTAAACAAAATCAGATATCCAGATGAAAAGATAACCAGTAGAGAGACATCAGAACTATGACAACAAAGATACAGGTAGTGGCATAGTCAGGGATTAAATTAAAATGGAGGTGATTGAGTCTTAGAAGAGCAAAATACAGGGTTGGGGGGGATCAAAAGAACAAAGAAAATATCAGCAAAGATGAAGAAAGAGGGATCAAAGGAAATAAAATTAAATATACGAGACATAAAAGAGAAGACACAGATCAAGGCAAATATTTCAGTATATAGTCAAGTCATCAGACAAACACCTTCACAAATACCGAAATGATAGTGGAGATAAAAAAAATCTATCATACTGGAAGCTTTAGCAGAAATCAGTATAAACAGAATAGAAATTATTTAAAGTGCTTCCACAGTCAGGTCTCCACTATTTCATATATAAATATATGTTATCATTTTAAGGCATGGTAAACTAAGGAATTGAGAGACAACTCCACGTGGCACACTATCAGTAAGACCTACTGCAGAAAGAGAGGGTTTAGCAAAGACAAAGGGAAGGGCATTTTTTTATCACAAAAGCTTTGTATAGTTGTGCATAGCACATATGGGGTGTTTGCAGAGTGTAGGTGTTCTCCAAACAGCAGCCACTTTAAAGGCAAAATGATAACAATGTCAGCATATGTAAGGAAGCAAATTCTTGTTAACGTATAACAACAGGGAAATATTCCATTCTCCTCCTGCTGCATTAAAAACAAATTGTGAACATCCAAAGGGAAAATAACTTCTTAACTAGATTCCATTAGATTTCCCATAGGAGGGGAAAGAATGTTTTGCAAAAGAGAAATGAGAATAATTCCTCATATAAGCCAAATACAGGAAAGAAAATAAAAACAGGTTTTCCATACACACTAATGATAGGACATTTGCGGGGTTTTGAGATTGTCCTTTTTTTTCTTTTCTATTTTTTAAGCTTGGCAGCTTTATATATAGAAGTGGTTAAAAATCAAACTCCTTGTCCTAAGCATGTAGATATATTTTGTAATTAATATTTATGATACATGATAAAAAAAAACACAACAGGAAAAACTTCCCAGGTGTTTCATTCCCTGTTTTTCTGGTATTTATTGTTAGTGTTAGTCATTAGGAGATATGTTTTCTTCACTGACCCTGTTGTGAGAACTATAAGATCATGTTGTTTATGCAGTTTAGTAGAGAAACACCCTGCTGCTCTTCATAAAGTTATTTTGGATTACTAATTACTCCTAAGATTGCCCAGGATTATCAGAAGATAAGTTGTCAGAAAGACACCACAGCTTGTTTTTCAGCTGTCACTCTGAACTTCTTACATCAGAGAAAATCTAGAGTTAAAGAATGGATTCTTGACCATTCAGTCATAGGCAATACAATTAAAGTAACTACAGATTCACTGTAGAGAAACAAAAAAAAAAAAAAAAAAAAAAAAGAGGTGTCTTTTTTCCCTACTTATGATTTAAATAAGATACCTGAGAGTATCAATTAATCCTGAGGCTGGAAATGGGCTTTAGAAGTCTTTAATCCATCTCCCTCTACAAGGTCATACTACGTACTCCACTCTTCTGTACTCTTTCAGACTACTGTTTGTCAAGTTTATGGGTAAGGATATCCACAGAGGAGGGTGTGACAAACACTCCAGCTATGTGTGCAGTTCTGGTGAGCTCCTTGATACCTTGCATTCAACCAAAGATTACACTGGATAATTCCATTCACTGGTTGGCATTTCTTCCTCCCCTGCCAACTGATTTTGCTGGTTGCAAACCTGTGTATGCAGTACTCTCTGTGGGATGATGTTTGCTAGATGTTCTAGGGAACGCATTGGGGACCTGAAGAACCTTTAAAAGTATCCTGGTTCTCCACTTCAATAATCTACTATAATCTTGAGGGTGAAACACATTCATTTTGAAAATATCCTTAGCCTAAATCAAATTATGATAAATGCAAATACACATTTTTATTTTCATCAATTAGAGCAGACCACAAAGAAAGTGTTAGAAAATACACAGGTGAGAAAAGAACAATAACAAAAAAACCCAGAAAACAAACAAACAAACAAAATCCACAACAAAACCACATCTGTTTAATTCACTATGGGATCTGGCAAGTAGTCTTTTGATTTTTTTTGTTACTGCTTTGTTCGTTGTTTACTTGTTTTACACCAGGAGGTGCTGGCCCCTTCTGATGCCAGCGAGAAAGACACTCTATAAGATGCCTTTAAAATGCTATTTATTACTTATTTATTCACTGGAAGGAGAAAATGCAACAGATAATCTTATGTCCCTTTGGGTTTGGGAACCCTGGGAGACCTAGCATTGAGTGAGCCTCTTACCCATGTGCAGCATACTGTGTAGACCCTGTCCATAGAAGTCAGTCTCTAACTTCAGTCCTTTGAGCCTCTATAGGATTTTCTTACAAGGAAACAACTTCATCCAGCATTTCTACAGTCAAAGAGCAATAATATTTGCCCAAGAACTTATTGCTGCACTTTTAGTTTGAGGCAAGGCCATGCAGATGGCATAATCACTGGTACCAAGTGGGAGATTCCTTGCAGGCTCCTCTGCCACAGTGAGGTCACTGAGCTTGTCCTGCAGCCAGAGGAGTTGTGCAGCACAACACAGCCTCAAGGCCGCTCTGGACAGCACAGACACGGGCATACTCCAGTCAACTGACATGTAGATCAACAACTCCTTGAGGTACAATCTTTTTCCAGTCAGGATCACTGCACTTGCCTTACAACTCTTTCTGAGAACATGCAGAATTCTCATGCAGGATTTCTACTTTCCTTCCTAACCTACTTAACAAGCTGCTTCTAAAGGAAAGGATCTTCTGTTGATGAAACCTGCTAACTTTTTAAATTACTTGGGGTTTTTTTAGTCCTAGGAGACAGAACAAACCTAATTCTTTTTCTGAAATGTACAGTTTCAAGTTTTCTTCATTTTTAGAAAAGCAATGCCTATTTCCTTATTTGGTTTTGATAGGTCATACTGATGCCTTACGTTTTAACTTTTATATTTTTCAAATCCTGTACACTTAGTGGGTAACTGAAGTTTTGTGTGGCCTGTTAACTGCTGTTCTCGTGCTGGTTAGACATAACAAGCCTCTCTAGGTTTGCTCTTCAAGGACACCGGGCCCCAATATGTGTAAGCTAAAGCCTAGAGGGGGGGCAAACTTGTGGTAATTACGTCATGAACTAAGGTTATAATTGGAGATTTAACGCTGATATGCAAATGAACCAAACTTATAAAAGTGTGAAGAACCTGTGAGCCAGGGTCCATCTTGGGTGTAGCCTTTCGACGGCCCAGGGTGTACCTTTGAAGGCCCTTCAAATAAATACGTACTTTTATTCTCTCATTCTTGTCTAGTCTCTGTTTTTAGGTGGCCATCTCAAGGCATCAATACTTTTATGCTACTGATCATTCTCATGTTTTATTTTGGGTTTTGTTTTGTTTTGTTTTGTTTTTTCTGAACACTCTTCCCACTTTTCACAATTTTTGTGAAGTTCAGAGTCTAAAAGATATTCAGATGCAGCCTTACTGGTATTGAGCAGAGGTAAATTTAGGAAAGTATTTTGAGGATTCTTCCCCTAGATATTATTCTGCTTATCGTCTGCCTGCGCAGTTACTACCATATATGCCATATATGTATGCAGATTATTACAGAATCATAGACTGGTTTAGGCTGAAAGGGACCTTAAAGATCATCAAGTTCCAATCCCCCTGTCATGGGCAGTGACATCTTCCATTAATTCTCCATTTAAACTACAAACTTTTTTACATGTCGCTGTTGCATTTCTTTCTGATTTCCATGCATTTCTCCAATTTCAGCTCTTCAGTTCTTCCATTGCAGGGTACTAAATGTATGGATGTCAACCACCTGTTGCCAGTGTATTCCTACTTCTGCTCCTTTTTCCCTTCTCATTGAAGTATAAACATTGAATTTATTCTCCTCAAATCACCCAAAATCCTGATGTACCTGCCACGTGTGAGCTCTCAAACACAGGCAATAGTAGTCATAAGACTTTGCTGACTAGTGTTTAAATAATTTTGCACAATACTCCTTGGATCATGGTAATTTCATATTATGTGAATGTATATGTTTCCTTTTCTGTTCTTTGCTATAGGCTTTCCTCCCTCTCTACACTAGAAAATTTTCCAAAAAAGTCACATTTTTTCACCTGTCAGACTTTGTTATCCTGCGCACTCAATGTCTTCACTCAAATTTATCATTCAATATGCACAAATATTTTATCCCTTTTTAATGGGGAAGGCTACCATAATTCAATAATAATAATTTGTTTTTGAGAAAGCAACACTTGGCTAGTATCAATATATGTAATGCCATCCCCTTTCTGTGGAGGAATGCATGTGTTTCTACCTGAACTTTTAAAGTACCAACAAGAGCTTTAACTCTTGCTCCTTCTCACTGGTCATTTGATCTACTTAGTGCAACTCCCAGCACTATCACAGGTATTGATACTGGATATGTTCCAGCATCAGTGCTTACAAGAAAACTTGTTAATCCACTGTGAAGAAAACAGTACTTTTCTTCTGGTAGTATAGATTCCAGTGTCAATAATGGCTATATATGCTAGAACTTGTATTTTATATGACCTTGTTTCTACAGATAGCTGTAGTTGATGCAAACCCATAAAAAGAATAGCACTGTGTTTTATTAAGAACCATTATTTAAAATCAGATATGGAGTTATACTCTGAGGTGATAGTAAATTAGTGTGACTTACCTTTATGAGAATGAGATCGTTTTCTTATCAGACTGTAAAAGATTATTCTCATTTGTTAAATTTTATAGTTTATAAAATCCCAGGTCTGATTAGCATTGTACTTCTAATACGAGCTAACATTTAAATAATGTAATTAATTTCTAAAAAATTTTATAGGATCTCATTTAAAAGGTAAAATAATACCATAAAATTATAAAGAACACAATTAATTATAATTTACTTTTTATAGTTCTTGCATATTTCTAGCTTATTTCTAGAAAACTTAAAACTAAGCAGTATCAGTTTTTAACTTTTAGTTTCATAGTATAAAATTCAGCTGTTTGAGGTATTTGCAGAAATTAATAACTATACTAGAGCTGGTTGAATTCTCTGATGTGGATTGCCCAGTGATAAATAAGTAGTGCTGTGCACTTCTCAGTATTCAAAGTGTAAATTTCACTGAAATACAGGAAGGAAGCCTATTATAGCTAGGTTCAGCTTTTTTTTCTTTGATTTGGATTGGTAATTTGTTTTAAATGCCTTTGAAAGAATCACATTTTCCCTACTCCAATGAAAAATCAGAAAGGGATTATAAAATTATGGTGAAAAAAATCTCAGTGCTATGGTAATGCCTTAAAATTGCAGATGAAATCAATAGTATCCAAACACTTAAGAGGTTATCTAGTTCCAAGTCTTAAGTCAATACCTATAATGAATAATAAAGGGATGTCAGGTGTGGAACATTAGTAAGTATGTTATTACTTGGATTGTCTGTCTGAAACTTGACATTTACACATGATCAGAGATTATTCATAATAAATAATTCTCTCTGTTGAGTACTTATTTATTCAGAATGGCATGTTGGTTTTCTAAAGACACCATAATGAAGAGCCTACTTAGGAGCTTGTAGAGATGGATTTTTCCTAAAATTGCTAGAAGACAGTGTTGTGCAACTGAGGGATAGTAAATAAGTGCTTTAGAAGATGAAGAAGACAAGTGAATTTTTATGGAAATGGGTCTTGCCATGTCATAGGAAGAGAATGACAACTGCAGATAATCTTGTAAACTCTACCAGTAAATGAACAAAAAGGAAAGATTTCTGAAGATGTTTAAATTAAGAATAAGAAGCCATGATTTTTTTTGCAGAGATTGGGAATTTTTCCTGGGAAAAACAATCAGGAAAATACTGCAGAAAAGAAGTGGGAATATTGTCACCATTAGTGTTTGTATTTCTGGTGCGTGGTTACATAATATGGATGGAATAATGTTAGAGTCAAAAAATGCCAGCACTTTGCACATTTGATAAGGAACATAAATTTTAATTATGTAGATATCAATTACTGTGAATGAGCACCATCAAAACTTGGATGTGTGGACCAAGGGACTGAGAATAATAACAGTCAGAACTCCCTTAGTGACATGATAAATGTGTCTGGATCGAGAAGATCAATTTTCAATTTGAAGAGCTTGGTGTGACACCAGACTGGTGAGGCTTGCAAGATAGCTACATGATTCCACGCAGGAGCAGCATTTGACCGATGTTTCCTAAAACAGCAGATGCTTGCTGTTCATGTTTCTGATTAAAGACAATGAGAACAACTGAAAAAAAAAAAAATTGTGTTATCTCAGGTTATCAAAACTTAAGCAGATATTAAGGTGTCAACAAAGATGTTAGAAGAAAAGGGAAGTAGTAGAGATTATCAAGGACTAGACAAATTACAGCATAACAGAGAGCAGTATTACTTAAGGAAAGAAAACAGGAGAGTACAATGTCTGTAAGTGAGTTTTTGTGATAAAAGGTTGAATGGGAGGAGAAGGATGCCCAGAACAGATGCTAAAGGATTGTCCTAGGTGAGGGTTAAATCAGAAAGACAAATTATCATATTGTCAGTATAATGAGAACATCTGAGTTCTGAGAATACTGAATTAGAAACTAGCAGATGTGGACAAAAAGATCGAAATTTCTGCTCTCTCTACTGGAGCAGAGAATATGGAAGACTAGCACAGAAAGAGTGAGTGACTGAAAAAAGTTATGGAGGAGATATTTAATCAGTAGCTATAAATAACTACATACATTAAATAGATTTTGGTACTGGATGTTTCAGTTTGAACTTATTCAAGAAAACATTTAATTTGTCCTCAGCTATGTGTATCTTGAAAGGACTTTGTTTTAGCACTTCCAGTCAGATTTTCATATACTGTTTTTCAAATGACTAAGCTAAGTTTTTGCTTGGCTGCTAGAGTGCTAAACAACTCTAGAACAGTATTCCTATAGAAAGTACTTTCCAAACCTCATCAAATACTCTATTCATAAGAAATGGGCAGACTAACTTATTTTCCAAAGCAGCTGGTTTTTTTAAGTAATATTTAGCAGAGGTACTAAGTGTACTCTAATTAATCCTAAAGGTGGGGAACAGGAAACAAATCTCTTCTTTGTGGTACATTTGTTTACAGCGGCCTGTTTTTAAAATGCCTAATTCATATCACAAAAACTGCCTTATAATGTCTCTGTTTAAGATGTCTCTGTTTAAGACATAAAAGTAGGTGTAAGTTATTTTTTAACAACCATACATAGTTTTTGAAAGATTATCCATTTTCTGACAAATAGATTTTTTGCTGATTTTTGTTTATTCGTCTGTTGAATAAAGTGTTGAATTTTGAAGACTGAGCTAAATTCTGAGCTGAGAGTAATAAAATTCAGTGAAACATAGGTCTTTACACTTGCACAGTCTATCACAATCATTTAAAGAAAGCAAGGTGAAGAAAGTCTGAAAATTCTGATGCTGGCAATCTTCAAGTTTTTACTGACAGTGGAATCTACCATTAACGGAAGTTTATCATTGCTGGTAGAAAAAGTGCTACAGGTCAGGTTAATTATAACAACATAAAACTCTCAAGTGTTAAAATTTGAACAACATAACAGGAAACATGAAAATAAATAAGTAACGTTGTCTTAAAATCATATTCCCATCTTGAGATGGAAAAAGGATTCTCAGTCAATACCAAAAACTCTACAATGTCATCTTCCTTTGGATTAGAGAGTAATTCTTCATACTGGTCATGGAAAATGCGTGATAGTGGTAACAATGGGCCAAAGTTGTCATTGTTCACATGAATACTCTTAAACTTGGACTACACTAAATTACTGTTAAATTCTTTGTTAAACTGTATGAAGGCTGCCATGATTAAAAGAAAAAAAAAGACATATAAGTAACAGTATTTAATATATGCTAGGATTGTTTCTTATGAGTTCCTGACTGCCTTTGTCAACACCAGTAGCTTTGCCTTTTCTAATACGCAACCTTAATAGCAGCAGTTAAATATAAAATAGTATGCCCTGGGTTCCCACAAAAGGCATGATGCTGTCAGTGGATTAGATATACTTCACCATAAAACCTTTAATTCCCAGTGATTGAATTTTTTGTACACAATTATTAAAAGTCTGTTGTGATCTATTTCTTTCAAATTGCCTTAATTGTACAGACTTTTGTTTTCTAGGAAGTAATATAAGATTATCATAGACTAATTTTCTATGAAAAGTACCAGATGCAAACTTTGAGATGCACATTTATGCAAATTGTTGCAGTGACTTGTGGGTTAAAATACCTCATTTTGTTCAGAAACTGCCAGAAATACACAGTTTCTGAGCTGTGTGCACTGCCTTTGTGACATTTTCCTATTTTTAGCTCTTCCGTGACAGAAAAGTCAGCAGGCCAGAAGAAATTCTCTCAGACAACATTAGGTGGTTAAATTCAATCCAAAGTGGGATTTGTATGTGTGCCAAAAGGCCTTTTTTTACTTTCTTGGCATCTGAGCTGATGTAGTGCTAAATCCAGAAGCTACATCAAGATTACTTAAAACATAAGCACTGCATTTTTAAGAACCCAATCCATGAATGAAGTACGTGCTGTGTAATGCTACCTTACATTGGAGTTATAGAGAGAAACCTAACAATGTGTCTCCTCCACTATAACAGGAAATCAATGTATTTGTTAACACCAGTTTCCCAGAGCTCAGTAGGTACCTAAATGTTGTAAACTCCGAAAATGTGCAATCTAGCAAGGAAAGAAAGAATAAAAGAAAGGAGTTTACTTCTGAACAATGAACAAGAAATACAGGAAGATTAGTTCTTAATGGATGTTTGCCTGGAGTTGTTTCTAGAATAAGGAACATAAAAGAGGAATGATTAAGCCAAATGGGTATCATCTATATTCAACTGGTCATTAATGTGTGTATGTAGCATCTAAAAAGCAGTTAAAAAAATAAAATCAAAAATTTATACACCCTTATCTGAGAAGCCTAGAATCTAGGAAAAATAACCTATTACATAATGCAGCAAATATTTTTGTGATGTTCTTTTTTCTTTTCTCTTTTTTTTTCATTTTTTTTTCATTCTTGGCAACTTCGTTATTTCTCATTGCCTTTGAAGTTATAAACTAGCAAAAAGGGTGTATTCATGATTTTTTTTCTCACAAAATAATGCAAAAAGAATGTATCAAATGGTCTCCTGTGACTCAAGCTTTACTTTTTAAAATGATCTTTTAGTTGAATTTCTAGTAGTGTGCAAGTTTTCATCAGATGTTCAAAACAGATATTAGCACCAAATAGGGAAAAAATAATTCTGTTTTCTACACACTTTTTTTGCTGGCCCAGTGATTGGAAATAAATGAGTAATTTGCATAGAAAAAGGATACAGAAACCACTCACCCATACAAAAATGTTATTGAAAATATATGAAACTATAACCATTCAATTTAAGTCTACATGGTATGCTGCCCAGCCATTTCATAGCTCCATATTTTTCTAAAGACACTCTATCTTTTCTTCATATTGAAGTATATAAACATGTATTCTGCTGTTTAAAATACATAGACACTTAGAAGCATCTTCAGCTGAAATGAAATTGCTTTCATATTGTATTTTACTTGAACATTTTAAATAAATGGGAAAAACAAGATACAGTGTCTTGAAGAATAAGATATTAATCTCCTTTCTATGGATTATACAAACTGCTTGTTGGCAGTAAAGGGATGCCATTAAAAATAAATTATTAGCACAGATTTCTCAATTTATGCACAGCTAAAGAAGGATTACACTGAATACTAGTTCATTTTCTCATTTTGTAAGAAAAATTATTTTAGTAGAACAGAATCCCTCTGGAATGAATTTAGAGCACCTGAATTTGGAGAAAGAGGAAGTAAGATAGTAATGAGAGAAGGAAAGGGTAACATTTCAGGGAAGATTTCAGAATGTGCATGACTCTATGTATGTGGAATGTCAGCACCCGCAGGAAGACTGAAGCTGCCAAAGGCAGGAAACTATGACTCTATGATAGAATAAAACAAAATTCATGAAGAGATTATATGTCAAAAGTGGAATGATAAATACCCAGGATCTGGAACAGGGAAAAGAGGAAAAATTCAGATTGTGAGCTAGAGAGGTTTGAAAGTGAGCATTAAGATTGGATAATGAGCAATGACCCAGCAGGGGAGGAAAAGGAGAGAAATCAAACCAGCAGGAAGAATGTGGATAAGTGAAGAGGGTCAAAGTCAGAGGTGGATATGAAGATTGTCAAAAGGTATAAAAATAACAAAAATTCACTAGAAAGAAAAAGGTCTAAGATGGAAAAATAAAAATAGCCTATATAAGTATGAGATCCAGTATTAGAAAATGAGGTAGAAGTTAAGTAGGGTTATCGCTAAACAACCTTTAAAGGAAGGAGTCAAACATGATAGGGCTGAATATACAGGAAAATTGATCTGGCTGAAGCAATTTGTTTCACAGATATAATCCAGGCTTTACAGTGCAAATATTTTAACAAATGTTGTTCTTTCAGCAACTATTTCTTGCTGAACACCTTAGTATACCTCTGTCTCTCTGCTTAGTGTACCCCCATGTTATCATACTGTGGTGTTGTGTCATGGGTCTAAACAACCTGGCTTTGCTGTAAGTCACCACACCGGGACAAATAGAATGCAATGCACAATCAAAAAAATTGTCCGTTTTCACAAACATGACTACAGAGACTTTTAAAGACAATTTTCTTTTGTTTACAAATGACACAGCTTCTTTATACAGGTTGCACAAATTTATTCAAATTATTTGAGAAAATATTTGTTAAGCCCTAGGAAGTTATAGGCTTAACTCTTGGATATAGAAAAGAATGGAATATAAATAATTTTATTTTTGACACAGAAAGCATTTGGTTTTTCTTGTTTTCTATGTCAATTTCTTGACTGGATGAGAAAGTGATCTTGAAATCTGACAGCTGATAATATAGTTTTTTTTAATCAGATCCAGTTTAAATGTTTAATATATACCAGCACAGTTCTGTAATCCTAAAACTGCAGATTTTGGTAATATTGTGCTGAAAAAATATATTGAGCCAACAGAAATGAAATTGATTTATGATGTTCACACAAAAATTTTTTGATATTGAAAATGGGTATTGGGATTTAAAAAGAGGTGTTAAAGAAGGTCCGGTCCTTCTCTGCAGAGCTGCTCTCTAGCGGGTCAGCCCCCAGCCTGTACTGGTATTTGGGGTTATTCCTTCCCAGGTCCCGTATCCTGCACTTGTCCATGTTGAACCTCATTAGTTTTTCTCGGCCCAGCTCTCCTGCCTAAGGTCCCACAGAATGGCAGCACAGCCTTCATGTGTATCTGTCACTCCCCCCAGTTTTGTATCATCAGCAAACTTGCTGAGGGTGCATTCTGTCCCTTTGTCCAGGTCGTTGATAAACAAGTTGGGTAAGACTGGACCCTGTATGGATCCCTAGGGAATGCCACTAGATATATGGCTCTACACAAGCCAACAGTGTGCCCTCGCTGCATTAGATAATTGATTGTCATTATGTCAAGGGAGATGATCCTTCCCTTCTGCTCAGTACTGCTGAGGCCACACCAGGAGCACCATGCTCAGGTCTGATCTTCCCAGTACAGGAGATACACGGACATACTGGAGAGAGTCCAGTGGAGGGCCACTAAGATTGTCATACCTCTCAGACAGAGGAAGGCTGAGAGATCCAGGACCATTTAGTCAGGAGACGAGAAGGCTCAGGGGAATCTTATCAGATCAGAGCCAGGCTCTTTTCAGTGGTGCACAATGATAGAACAAGACAATGAGCACAAACTGAAGAACAGGAGGGCCCCTCTGAACATCAGGAAACACTCTTTTCACTGAGAGGGTGGTTGATCTCTGGCCACAAGTTGTCCAGGGATGTTGTGTAGTCTCTCACATTTGGGGATATTCAAAAACTATCTAGACATGATCCTAAGCAACCAGCTCTAGGTGGGCCTGCTTGATCGAGGGGTTGGACTGGATGACTTCCAGAGAACTTTTCCAACCTCAGCCGTTCTGTGATTCCGTGATATAGTGACATGCCACAACGTTTGAAGCGTAACTTTACCGTCAACAGCCACAAAGTAAGTCAAATTATTTCTGTGACTACAACATATAACTAAGCTACAGTCAAGAAAAAATAATGAGATTTCACATGTAGTTTTAGAGGAATCTGTTTTCTCACACTGTTTCTAGGTATCATTGCTTTTTGTTAGTGAAGTTAAACTATGATCTTCTCCATTATTTTTTCCTTTATGCCCTTGTATTCCAACTGTCACTCTTCATGAGTCTTGCTATGTATGCAAAGCTAATTTATATCTGGTCAGAAAATTTGTCACACCCAGCATTAATAGCAAAACCCCACTTTGCTTTCTTTCTAAGTGATAGTCTTCAAAACTTTCATCTTGTAGCACGTATTATCAATAAATTATGTTCAAGATGAACAATGCACTTATAAAAGAATCATTTCTTCATCTATTCTTCCTTTGTAGTCTTATCTGAGCAGATTTTTTTCCTGGATTCGTCCACACTATCTGAATGACAATGAATCCCTGCAGGTGTGATAAAGGCTATTTTAAGGTATGAAGTACCATTTGCTATTTACATAGCAAGAATTTAGCTGGCCTAATATTTATCTAAGCCATTATTGAAATTTACCCAGGTTGCAGGTAGAGAACTGAGGACTTGAAATGTGCATAAACAATTTCTGTGCAGATATCTGCCAGTCTAGTTATGATTATGACCTCAGTCACAGTCATGCAAAACAGGTTATTTAAGTCACAGAAGCAGTTCAAACCAAACCCATCTTACTAGCTCATGCTCAATATCACTCATGGCAGACATAGGTGCATCAACCTGGAGCAACTTCAGATTTCTCTGTGCAGTGTTCTCAAGTCGCTTAGTCTCAACAGAGGTCTCCACTTAATGAGAAGAGGTACATGAATGGAACCAGACACACTGAAACATTTTCTGCAGGAGTTACTAACAAGACACTCTTTCTATAATATCTGTAAGATCTGTAAATTCAGATTCTTAAATCATATCAGACAGAGGAGAAGAGGGGCAAAGGAGATTCTGTATTACATCTAGACTACTGCTCATGTACAACAGTGACAGTAGCACAGTTGATTGTTCCTAACAAAAAAAATTGTCTGAAAAAATTTCAACTTTGACAATTCTTCATGGTTTACCCTGAGGCTGTCCTTTGAATCCAATGAGATGTGTCAGAATTTGGATGAAGATAGGCCAATAAAAAGTGGAATTAAAGCATCTTAAAGAACCATGAAGGCAACAGATCTGGCATCTGTTCAAGACAAATGCAGTAGGGAAGGTAATTTGGATGCACAAGACTTTTTTTCTGTGACTTCATTTTACAAAACATAATTTTCATATATGGTCACTAACAGCAGCCTTTCAGTTTTTCCACACAGTTAACTCAAAAGAGAACTTAGCTTCTGGTTCGTGATAGTTTTGATAATTTTCAACTACAAGAGAAATCCCTGTAAGCTGCTTGGAACACAGGAACTCCGAGAGAGTATTTAGCAATTTGAAACCAGGCAAATGTCAAGTCATATTGAAAATCAAGTACAAAGAGACAATATGTCTCTTTTGATTGTTATTTCCCTATAAATACATAACTATCACCATGCATAAGTACATAGAAGGTATTGAGCTACAGTAAATTTTTGAAAAATCTCCATCTTAAAAATTTTATTTTAGTCACATAAAACGCATGCTGGAAACACAATTACAACAATCATCACTTTCACTTACTTCATTGTTACTAAGTATGACAAAATTATAATGAAGGAATAGGTCAAATAAAACTAATTAGAAATTATAATATCTCTTTCTTCACACATTTTTATAATAATAATATCGTACTCATGAATCTTTAATAACAAAACTCAGTTTAATTGCCTTTGATTTGAATGATTTCCAACATTTTTCTACTTTTTTATTTTAATTTGTTTTTGAAATCACCAAAACAGTTATTAACTGTAGCATTCAGAATGTAGAAACCAAGAGGCACAATGGCTATGACTTTATCCTTTGGTCTCTTTTAGATTATATAACTCATAGATTTAGAGAACAAAACAATTTCCTGTTATTGATGGAGGTTTGTTTGGTCGATTGGTTGTTTTTTAATTTCCTCTATTTAATGTAATAGATTACCTCTTATATACATTACATGCCTTTTTATAATTTACTTCATTAATTTAGTGAGACATCCTTAGTTTATGACAATTGTGAAACATACAATGAAATTGCTGTTACTTGCACTTGTAAAATAAAAATGTTTCTCTTTTCGTCGCCTCCTAAAAATGTTTCTCTTTGTTTTCCCCCCTCATCTCTCACAAGCATATAAAGCAAGGTATGTTAAACAAACTGAAAGGAATAAAAAATCTTTCTGACTTCTACATTAATCCTGAATAAATTCTTTTGTTAGATTCTGATGCCAAGAAAAAAGAAAGAATAAAAAATAATCACACTATGTTAATCACATTACAAAGGCATAATAATACTAAACCATCTTCATTGCTTTCAAAGAAAAACAAACACACATAAATATGCCACTAAGAAATTTACTTGAAAATAATTTGCTAATCTATGGCATAACTAATTTTAGAAAGATTTTACCATTTCAAAATAAAATCAGAAACAGTAATAGTCATGAACGCTTCAACGCTGGGGTAACCCATTTAAGGGGAGAAAATAAAATGTAGGTTTACAAAATTTTCAAGTATGTTCACTATTTTAAGTTAATAGTGTCATTGAGAAAGAAAAATTAAAGAAGAAAAGGTAATTTTAAACTAGTAAGTTAAGTTAAATATGAAAAACCACAGCTAAAAGCCAAAATACTTTTGAGGGGAGCAGTTTTGGGCTCTGCAAGACAGGAAGGATAAAAATATATTAGAATGTGTTCAAAAGAGGCCAGCAAAGCTGGTGAAGGGACTAGAGAGTATGACATGAGGAGCAGCAGAGGACACCGGCTAATTAACCTTAGAGAAAAGGAGACTGAGGGGTGAACTCATGACTGTCTAGGAATACCTCATGAGAGAAAGTGGAGACGGAGGTGATGATTTCTCTTTTGTATCTGGTGATAGGTGATGGCTTAAAGCTGTTTCAGAAGTTCAGGTTGGATGGTAGGAAAATGTTCTTCACTCAAGAGGTTGGTCAAGCAGTGGAACAAGTTTTCCTGGTCATGGCCTCAAGAAGCCTGTCAGCATTCAGGAAGAATTTAGTCCCTTCCAATCCAAACCATTCAATGATTCTACGACTCTACTTCCTTTGTTTTGTTGTTTTTTTGGGTTTTTTTTTCCCCTAAACATCTTTTATGTTTACTCCGCAATAACATCTGTAAAATGCTCACACAGTTGTATGGAAGGTCTCATGGTCTTCTGCTAGAATAGAGCTGCAATCACTTCACATTCTAATTCTTATTTCTTTGTTGTTATGATTGCATCTTAGACCATCTATAGAGAATTATGACTTCAAATTGTAGGTTCAGTCTACAAGAACATTTTAATTACGGTGTTAAGTGACTTCCTTTCCTGCCATTGGCCTCATTTATGGTTGCAGTTACAGAAAAATTTCAGGTATTGAATTATCAGTTTCTTGTGTCAGTGGTTCTGATGCAGTTTCTAATTTCTGACAAAGGATGAGTAAGCACACAGTTTGCATTTGCTAATGCAAATATAGTAGCAACTGTATCTCAGCATCTGGAATAAAGAAACATCCTTGAAAGAGTGACTTAGACAGTAACATCTATCCTGTAGAAATCAGCACAGAAAAACAGAATCTGTTCTTACTCCTTGCAGCATGTTTTCAATGTATATTTATTATATGTTTACATGCTAGGAATTGACCGTTGTTGATCAATCTCTTGCTAGAACAGATCTGTCAGCAGCAGAGACGAGGTGTGCTTGCATGGAGAGAGACAAAATCCCTGATGCAGAGATAACTTACTAAAACCAGAGCAACAGTGAAGAACTATTGCTTTATAAAGCTGATTTTGATGATTTTCCTCCTTGGTTTTCCTTTTTCTTCTTCTTGTTTTTTTCTTTTTATTTTCTGTCAAGGGTACCCAGACTTTTTCTCATAAAGCAAATATCCGCAAGTACATTTTCCAGTTCCAGAAGCTTAATTTCTGTAACTGTTGATCAGCTCAGATATGGAGAAGTGAAGAGTTAACCATAAGCCCTTTCTATATGGATTGGTTTTACTTCTGGGTGAACACAGATGTATAGTCTTGACTGCAAGCAAGCATGGGTTTTGCATGACAGTTACTGTGGGACAACACAGAGTGTATATAAAGCTGTCTCTCTACACATTTAGAAACAGCTGAAAGCAGTTTATCACTTCATACAAACTAATAAATTCTGGCTTCTGCCTGGCTTTTAGTTGATGCAGAGTGAGCTCCCATCTGCCCACAATATTCCAGACTGACAAGAAAATATGTATTGCTTTTCCCATCAAAGCACCCTGCTTGCCTTGTCAGCAGTGTACTGTTTCCTTGGGGCTAAATCAATTAGAAGACTTTAGTGGCATTTAAGCTTCTGAGCTCCAAACTGCAGTCTGAAGAACTTCATAGCGTCTTTTTCCCAGAAAATTATGCACCAGAAAGGAAGTTCTGTCTCTTTAGAGTGATTGCATTAATCTAAGAGATGACAGTCCTGCAAATCTGTGGTTTTTTCTGTGTCCTAAATGAGCACTCATTATTAAAATACTAATTGGAAAAACAGCACAAAGAAACATGCTTGATCTTTCCAATCTAATTTTTTTCACAGTATCACAGAAGGACATTAGTGTTGTTTTCTTTACTGAAATATTGAGATAACTCCAAGGAGCTCCCCTAATCTTGCTTGTTGGCAACTGTATCAACAGTGTAAAAATTGGATTTGAGCTAACTGTTTAAACTAGTTTAATAGTTATAGTATAACCAGGTATCCATGGGAACTTTTTTGTTGTGATGCATTTGACTTTAGACATCTAAATTGGATTGAGATGGTTAATGTTCAGATATATCTATTTTGTTGCCTATCAACATTGTTTCTATTTTATGATGCTGGGACAACTACATGATAGGAGTCCAGATGAGAAGAATTACACTTTTGTTATTTTATCTGGCTTGGAAACATAATCCAGCGTGGTTTTGGGGTTTTTTTTATGAGATCAACTATCTTGGAGAAAGTAATGTGGAATTGTGGCTAGTAGTTTCAGTAATTAGAGAATTTTTACTTTATGTGGTGTCAGTAGACACCCAGGCATTAATAACTGTTTAGGTCAGCAAGCATCATGTGGTATTGTTACCTTGACTCTATTCTGTATATCTGAGTTAGAATGTTTGTCTACAGCTACCATCATAGGAAATATTTTTTGCAGTTGAATTAAACCTTCTTGAACTTTTAAAATTAAAACATGTGAAAAGAACTGTGTCTTCTGTTGTCCCTAGAAAAGTTACATCACGATACCATGAGAACATTCTTGAGCAGGAAGCTATGTGTAAGATCAAAAATAATTACTCAACTTTACCTGAGGAACACAATTCTGTAGAGGTAAGAACAGCAGATGTAGAACACTAGATATTATTCCAGATTCCTAAAATATTATTTTCCTGTGTTCAATAAGAATCAGCTTGTTTAGTGGTTAAAACACATATTTTTTATACATTCATTTTTAACATTAATATTTTATTAGCCTATTAGAGAAAGGCTGTATGTCTGAGGATAAAACTGAGCTGAGTATACAAATCTTGTGAAAGTTAATGGTTGCAGTTCTTCATATGTCTCTTTTTGGGAAGGACCAACTTTGATATTCTGCAGTGGGCAAGTAAAAAATGTATGAGAAGAATAGCAGGGAAGTAAACACTTTATTTAACTTTAAATATTCTTTTTTCTAAACTTTCCTAAACTTGCTTCCCTTGAGGTAAAAACTGTTAACATAGAAAAAAAAATGTGAACTGAAAACCAGTGTAAGCTGTTATCTAAGAATAAACATAAATGATAAGCAAATAGACATTTAATTACTTCAGTGTCATTAAGATACAAAAAATTCATTTCATTCCTGAAACCAAATTATTCCAAGAAGAAGGGGCTGCTAATAGTTAGCAAGCACAGCTTGTCTCCTCAAGGCATTCTTGTTCTACCTCACTTTTTGTGAAGACATTAAAAGATACAATTTTAATCTAACAAACAGAAATGTTACTTTTATATGGAATGCAGTTAGTGATGGCAATGCTGCTGAAAATTAGAGCTCTAAGTTGAAGGCAATGTTATAAATATACCTCCCAGGCCAAAACCAATATACCATCAAAAGAAAGGCATTAATGTTTCTTCATCTTTCTTTTGTGTTTCCTTTATTCTTCTGTATCCTACCACATGTGTCCTGTAACAGTTTTAACTGATCCAAACTAACCTAAATTGTTGCATCAGTGAAAATCCATGTTAAGGGTACATCTAGAACATCTGCAGTCTCCAGAAAAATGGAATTAATTTCATAGAGTAGGATGTTATTTGATATAGACTTTTGAAGGTTCAGTTACATATTTCTTTGCTCTTGTGCACTTAAGCATCCATGTCCTATTTTAGCCTTGTACCTTAAAAGTTCCCTCACGCACAAATCTACCTACATCCTGCATTTTCAATTTTTAATTATCCTTCATCACTTGGTATTATCATTAAAGAAGGCCATTGAAAACTTTCCTTAAAATTATTTGTCTTCACTCTAAGAATATATTGTTGAAGTAGTGGGATTTTTGTATGCTATCATAGTTCCCTAGGCACACATAATCCAAACAGTATAGATTTTTCACAAGCAACTTGAGAACTGGAAAGGAAAATAGTACACAACTATAATTAAGCTTTCATTCCTCCCCTCTGCTTCCTACTAGATTAACAAAATAAGGTGGACAACTTTTTCAAACCAGAAAACTTTATCTCTTTCTTCAAGTACTAACATAAGAAACTTAGAAGAAAAAGGAATTAGAACTTTAAGGTGCATTACTTGCAATTCAGATCTTTCTGCCTGAAGAAATATCTGATACTTTTCAAAATATGCTAGAATCTCTGGATAACGTGGTTACTTTTGGTACCTGATATTATAATACACAGAAAGGGAAATGCTGCATCAGAAGTATTTGGTGGTTGACAGTTTTTTAAGGCTAAAAGGTGATTAGTGGGGGTTTTTGTAAATGGTTATATTTTTCCACAGATCTTAGTGGTAAAAAAGAGTAACTGTGGAATTTTTACCTACGAAACTGTGGAATTTTTACCTACGATTTACCTACCTTTGACCCTTATAAAGTAAATTATGTAAATACAGGGAATGATGCTGAAACTGATGATTTATCTATAGCATGCTGTATATAGATCACTTCCACTTATAATTTAGATTCAGGGAACTTATTGAAGAAATTGATTTTGATTGTAAGCTTTCCTCTTCCAGTTCTCTGCTGCATGTCCTGGGTGATATTTTTCTATTGTCTTTGTGAAGCAAAAGAACTATTCTAGCTTATGCTTCATAAGGGATATTTCAATATGACATCTGCAACATCTGAAAGAGTAAACTAAAAATATTGTCTACCTAGGTTATTTTGGCATACTTAAATGCTTGTATAGCTTGAAGGAGATACAATTTCTATTGCCATAATTTGCTCTATTAATTACGGTGGATAGAGATCCAGATTATATTCTACTTTTTTTTCAAAGCCTTTAATGCTCTCCTGCTTTTACACACAAGAGTAGAGAGAGCATAAAATGTATTGCCTTCTACCTCTCCCTTCAAACACTGTGCCTCTTGTGTTAAACAAAAAGTTCCAATTCTATATTAAATTTATTTGAAATGTGTATTATACTCTCTAACATATAGATAGGTAGAAAGCAATTGTATATTGGGAATCTCTAACTGCAAAGTAGGAAACAGGAAGTAGAGTCCAGGCCATAATTTCTGATCAACATAAACACTTCTACAGCTGAAAATATCCTAATCCATTCAAAAAATGGTCTCCAGTAAATAGCCAAAATAGCTGAAAAGGCCTTCTAGGAAAGATTCGAGATCGATAGACAGATTTTGCACACCTGATGCCAGCATTCATTATATTGGTAGTGTTCTCAGCGTCATACAAACGAAGCACTTTCATTTTTATCTACCTTTAACTAACCAGTTTATTTTAATTAACTATTCTACATTTTAACACTGAAAACGAATGTTTCAAAATTAATGTGAAATATCTTTGACTTGATGCATTATGTGCTCATTTCTGTGCCATATCAGATGGAAGGACGGTTTTCAGTCAATTGACATTAATCTTCTGACAATGTTTGTACCAGCAACTTAGTACAGCAGTTTTTAATTACCACTGCTTTTACTTTGAATCTGTCCATACATTAGTAAGAACAATACATGTTCTATTCACATCTCACATATATCAGTACTGTGTAGACGAATGTCTTTTACCTTGTTTTTATGCTGCTGCTTTCTGATGCAATGATACTAAATTTCTTGTGTAGGTTATTGAGCAATTCAATGTCTTAAGACTTTCCAATCAGAGCTGCAACACAAAGGATAATTTGTAAATAGATCATAATCTGTCAAAAATTGTTACCATAAAATTAGCAATCTGTTAATAACTTATCTTCTAATAACTTATCTGTCTTTGGTTTTGGGATTCACATTTTTTTCTCTTCCTATTTTCTGGGTTTTCATCTTGTTTCATCTTGAGTTTTCTTTTGTTTGGGTTAGTTGGTGACTTCTTTTTTGGAGATGGAGCATTTCAAATAAACTCAGTAGTTAAAGCCCATGTTGATTTTTTCACTTCTTAGTCTCATGAAGAATAATTGTTTTCTTTGTCCTCCCAAATCTCAAAGAGGCAGGCTGACATTTAATTTAGAGATTAATTTTTTTCCTAGCCCGCTGTACTTTCTTATGATATTGTACATGGTAAAGGCATATTATAATACATTTCCTTTGATATTGACAGGACCCTGAACGTGCCAGTGGATTCTACAGACTGTCCCCCACACCTTCCCACAGGACTGGGCTGCCATGACCCTTGTCTGAGCTGCGGTGTGCACTGATTCAGCCTCAGGAGATCTCTTCTCTCTCACTTGAATATAAATAGAGGTTGAGCTAACCCTGTCCATAAGCTAGAGCCTAGAGTACATGGCATACTCAAAAAACATCTGATATTCTTTTTGTTCATTATTTATATCTCCTAGATAAAATGGGGAAAATTGTGGTGAATTCCTTAACATCTTCAATATCTGAAACAAGTTTTCAATAAACTTTAAAATACACATAAACAGTTTCCAATATGAAAGGAACATTCAATCTAAAATCTTCCGTGTTTTAGTGAGAAAATAATAAAGGACATATAAGAACAGTTTGTACTTTGTGCCATCAGATGCTCCAATCACAAAGCCATGCTGTTAGTTTCAGACAGCCTGAAGTGCCCTCCAGCATAACACAAAAGACAAGAAGAATAGAAAATGCAGTTGGTCCAGTATTGAGTTTAATAGGAAGTCATAATCCTTTGTGCTTAGGGGAAAAATTAATCTGATGAAAGTATCAGACAGACAAAAGTAAGTTTCTGAGTAAAGTAGTGACATGGAAAGGTCATGAGTTTTACAGTAAAATTTTTTAAAGCCCCCTCAAAATCCCCCTAAAAAGCCCTGAAAAGCACCTCAATTCCTATGGTTCAAGGGGATAGGTGTGATTTTATCAAAGTGTAAAGATGCTGACACTTTTATCCTCAGAGGACCTGTTTCCTTGTGAGGAAGAATTTCCTGCCTGTGTCACTGAACCTTTTTCAGAAAAAGTTTCAGTTTTTCAAGCTTTGCTTGAAAAGGTCTTACGTATGTCGTCTGCATTTCTGTAGTCTGCATGGTTTGGAGAAGACAGATTAAAGGTCAGTAATTTTTATAACAGATTAGTCTGGCACGAAATGAATAGCCATGATATAAGTCTTTAAGTAGAATTCACTGTAACTACAAATGAGAACAAGATCCAGTCCTGATATGGAGCTGTCACTGAGTTACCTGGTGCAGGAAAGAGTATGTTACAACAGCCAGTGCAAACAACCGAGATTCTTTCCATTCTTTCCATTCTTTCCATTCTTTCCATTCTTTCCATTCTTTCCTCTGTTAATTGTCTACTAGAGCATTAAATGCATGATACCTGGCCAAAGCTTGGAAAGATTAATTGGACATTTAGTATGCTAAATGTCATAGCGAAGAAACAAAGCTGTAATTTCTGGGAAAAAAAAACGAAACAGAAAACAGGATTTTAATTAACAATTATAAATGAGTACATGAAAGAGAGTAGTTTTAGACTGCCATGAGGTCTCCCCTCAGTCTCCTCTTCTCCAGACTGAAGCATCCAAGTGACCTCAGCCACTCCTCACACAACTTCCCCTCAAGGCCCTTCACCACCTTTGTAGCCTCCTTTGGACACTCTCCAATAGCTTCATGTCTTTCTTATATTGTGGTGCCCAAAACTGCCCCCAGGACTCTGCCCCAGTGCAGAGCAGAGCAGGACAATCCCCTCCCTTACCCAGCTGGCAATGCTGTCCCTGATGTCCCCCAGGACAGGGTTGGCATGTAAACACAGGCACAGAGTAGGAATGAATATGCAATTGAAATGTCTCATGTTGGAGAAGAATGTAATTTTGCTTGTAACTAGTTTCTTCAAAGCCAAATCTTGAGAATTCTATATTTGGGGATACAATTTCCACGCGCTGAGAACATATGTTTCTTCATTCTTGACTCCTTTCTGTTGTTTTGCTCCAACCTTGAATCCTCAAATGTATTTGCTCCGAGTTTTGTACAGATATTTCAACTACTTTTAACTCAGGTTGATGATATCTGGTGGTAGTTAATATCTTGTGATTAGTTTACACTCACAAACACATGGAAATATAAACTTAAACTTTCAAAAAATCAAAAATTTTCATGTGCAATCACAAACAAACATAGTTATTCAAAGTAATAAAAACCAAAAGTATTTGTTAAAAATTAACACAACCTTCTTTGAACTTTACAGTCCTCTTAACACAGTCATGCACTGGACTTTTATTGAAAGTATATGATTCAACTGTATTAAATGCTGGCATTTATTTGAAGATTATTTTGCATCGTTCTTGTTTTCCATCGTTCTTCAAGTGTGAGAGGAATTTTGAATAAATCTGTTTTCCTTGGACTTCCTTTTATTTTCTTCCAAGTTCTTTGAGCACTGTAGTTGGAATTACATTATAATGCAAATATTTTTTAATGCAAAAAATAGATGAAATGCCAAGATTATGAGTTCATATCTATTTAGACAGATATTTCATTTTAATATTTGGATGGTAAATAATCAAATCTGAGACAGAGGACAATTTGGACTGATAGACCTGCTTCAAAATGAAATACTTCAGCAGGACTTTTTTTTCCAAAGTATGTTTTTTTTGAGGAGTGAGATTTTAGGAAGAATGAAAACGGAATTAACATTCTGGACTTTAGCAACTCAGAACTAACATACTTTTAAATTCTCATCTATGATAAACTTCTATGGTTAGGGTAGAGCATGGATGTTGCTTACCTTGACTGTAGCAAGGCTTTTGACACAAGGTACCACCATATTCTTGCATTCAAATAAGGATACTATAGTTTGTAGATGTGATATGGGTGAATAAAAACCAATTTATGTGGTTGGATCAGGCAGTTGTGGCTAATGGCTTGTACTCTGCCTGGAGGCTGGCAAGAAGGAAGAAGAGCACTGCAGGAGCATATCCTGAGATCAGTCCTATGTAATGATTCTATCAATAACCTGGAAGTGCAACAGAGGACACTCTCATCAACCTCACAGATGACATCAAAATGAAGGGAATAGCTGATATGCTTAAAGGCAGATTGTCAACTGAAGGGACACAGACAAACTGAGGGAATGGGCCAAGAGGAACCCTATGAAAACTAAGCAGGACAAATGCCAAATCCTGGGAATATATGGGCTATGGACAGTCTGCCCAGCTGGAGTGTTGCTCTGGAAAAAAAAAAAAGCACTGGGCTTTGTGTCAGACACTGAGTTGGTATGAGACAGCACTAAACCTCATAGCTGGCCCTGGTTCGAGCAGACAGTTGAGCAGATAATCTCCTGAGGTCCCCTCCAGTCTGAACTATCCTGTTATTCTTCAACAGTGAAATGAATCTTAGCTGCAAAATAACTCTGAGGAACACACCACCTGTTTGCTTTCCTTTTTCACAAAAGTGAGAACTGTGGCTAGTGATATCTCCCCTGTGCTGAGCTTGTGAAGTCATTGCATTTTCACAGCATCTTTAGAGCAGCTACTAGTATATTTTCATATGTGTTTGGGAGATCCATGAATATCCCAGGCATAGAAATGATCTTCGATTTGGGATCTGAAAATAACAGCAAATTTAAAGAAGAAGTTTACAGCCTATCACCATCACAACAAGGGAGAGAAGACTGTAACCTAAAGTACTGTGAGAATGTCCAGCACTTTGGGCAAGTTGCATTATTTTAGATAAAGCATGTTCATTTATGATTATATGGAGATTTACTATATATTTTTCATTCTTGAATATTTTTGTGATGTAAAGTATTCTGATTGAGCAAATCATCATGGTCTGTTCTAGAAAATGAAGAATAACACAGATATAACTCATAGACAAGGTAAGAGGATAGTTAAGTGGAAAATGCACGTTCCAGTTTCTATGCAGTTTTTCCCTAGAGGTGACCATTAACTGAAAATTATTTAGATGTCCAGAAATGCATACAGGAAAATATTAACTCTTAATTCTTTGCCATAACCACTTGATTTGTTCTTAGAGAAAAATCTAGAGTTTTTTTCCCTCTGGAAATTCTAATAAAAAGTATTATTTTCTTCCACAGAAAATAGGTTGTCAGAAACTGTCTCATTATTTTTATTATCACTATTTTCAAAGACATCCCACTGTTAAGCCTCTATAAAAAAGTAAAACTGTTGAGCACTATATCTCTTGCAGTTTTGTTTTACTTAGAGAAATGTTCCTTGTATCTGAGAAAATGTGATTTTCATGAATGTATTTCAGTGGGGTTTTTTTCTGTACGACCCAGTAGCATATATGATCTCTCCTCTTGGTAATAAAATTCAGAGGATCTTATTTTGCATAAAAATAATTTTAGGTTGTTTTCTCATTGAACAGGAGAGTCAACACTATTAACAGAAACTCATTTGAGGGCACCACTCCACTGCCTTCTGTTCAGCAGCTACAAAGAAACATCCCTTCCTGACTAGTTTTCTAGAAATTGATTTAGGCTTAATGGTGTCAAGGCTTGGGAAATCTGGGGTTGTTTTTTTTTCCTCCTTGTCAATAACTCTTCACTACCATTCCTGCTTTCTTAATGTATTGTAACACTTAGCTTAAAAGAAGCATTTTAGCATTCTGGATTAAACTTTCCCATCGTTTGCACCTATTTACACTAGGTTTATGCTTTGAATATCTTTTCTGAATTACAAGTGGTTACAGTGATAAAAATGGTGTGAGATAGCTATGAAGTTTTCCACCTCCATCATCAGCTGTATTTGGACTTGACATGCATATTTTTCTGTCCCTGACAGCTCCTTGCCTGATGTTCTGAGACTTTTCAGTATCAATAGGCTCAAGTTCATGTGCGTTCTGGGGATAGTGGCACACATATAACCATACTAAACAATCTTGTTATTTCAGACTAATCAAAGTATTTTGTGACAGCCAGCTCTGGAGTTTTATATCAGTATTGATTTTATGCATTTTCAGTATAACAGGCTGCCAATCATCAACTTTTGCAGACAAACACTATTCAGCAGCACATTTCTTCACAGTTGCAGTATTTTCTTAGGGCTTGTTTGTTCTAAATTATACTGCAGTTGGTTTAATTATGAGGAATCCTTCACTGTTGTTCTTTATTGAAAAGAGCAAATCTGGAATGTCTTCTGATTTTCTCGTCGCCAATACAAATATTTTTTTCTTTTTTCTAATTGTTTGTTGGCTAGTAAGTAAATGCTGATGGACATGCTGTGACATAGCTTTGTAACAACAGGCTGATAACGTGAAGAAATTTCGTTTCTTCAATCGAGAATTATATCTGTTTAGATCCTGAGTCCCATCTGTTTCTATCTGCTTGCTATTATCACACAACTCCCAAACACCCTCCTTACCTCAGCAGCCTGACATACTGGGAAAGATATCAAGTCATGGATATGTCTGTAATGGCAGCTCTCGGAAGGAGCTCCAGATGGCAACAACCAAAGGCTATCACGGATCACAGAATATTCTCAGTTGAAGGGGACCCACAAGGATCATCAAGTCCAACTCTGAAGTGAATGGCTCATAGGGCGATTGGAACCCACAACCTTGGGGTTATCAGCACCGTGCCGCTTGGCCCTGCATGGCTTGGTAATGGGTAGTTGTTTAAGATGCAAGTAGATTCATCTACATATAAATCATGAAAGCCTTTTGAGGTGGGTTGTTTGTTCTTTGTGATAAGACTTGTCCACCCCCAGTCTGTTGAAAAATATGAATGTTAGTTGTAACACTGATGGATTTGGGAAAGAATTTACTGCTGTCTTCTGTGTTCGCCACAATTAATTAGCTTTGAAACTGAGTAAGATGTAGGACTAATCTGTAAACACTGTCAGGGTATCTGAAAAATAAGAAGAATAGGAGCCTATTAATACTTCCTTCAGAGAACAACTGACATATTTTCAGCATAAATAATGAAAGCCTGTAAGTAATATGAGACACTTTTTTTGTCAGTTCAGTTTGAATTAGGCTGTGCAAAACCAGTGATGAGCAGACATTCTTAAAGATGAGACCAGAGCTTATAGAACTATTTTGGCTAGTAGGCAAAGATAAATTTTAGACAATGTGCATTTGAGTTCCATTAAAAAATAACTGCAAAGAAATAACAAGGTACCGAAGGAAGGCCAGTGTTTAGAATGATGAGAAATGTTTTTAGTTAGCTCATGACATACTGATTTCCAGCCTCCTGCTGAAAATGCTCCAGTAGAACATGGTCAGTATTTGTGATGGTAGTGAATTGTAAGTAATATAAGAAACATATTGCAAATGCTGTCTAATATTCTTCACAAGCCCACAAAACATACAATAACATTCTGTAATTCCAGAGACCACTTCCTGCCACTAATAGTCTCTACTTTTGATTTATAAAGCAAGACATTCTTATGATTTATTTGTAATTGATACTGTAATTAAGCCAGATTTATATAAAAGGTACTAATATGGTCTTTAAGTTCCTTACTTTTCGTGAGGACATAGAGCTTTTAAAGTTTACTTTTATTGTTTAAATTTTAGGGGGGGTGTGTGGGGGGGTTTTGTTGTTTGGTTGTTTGGTTTGGTTTTGGGATTTTTTTAGTGTCTTTCCACCATAAAGTAGGTTTCTCTGCCCTAAACATCTTCCAGAAACTTTCTCTCTAAACTCAGATACATAAGAACAGAAATGGAATGACAGACATTGGGAAGCAAGGTCTTAGAAAAGAGGAAGCATAAGCTAACATGAGATAATACACAGTTAAAGAATAATTTTCTGTCAAAAATTAAGTATTTAATTCCTCAAATGATTAGATGCAATAAAAATTAAGAAAACAGTAAGATGGTTAGATTCCATTTGAACACACTATTCCATAGATGTGTTGTGACCTATTTGTTAGTTGAGATCCTACAATTCCCATCATTATTTGCTAGAAATTATTTACTGAAATAACGCCACCTGGACTTTAAGTGGCTTAATCTTAGTTTAAGTGCTTATTCCCCTGTCTTACCTTTTCCCCTTCCAGTTCCACTTTGTTTTGTTTTCTGAATTTTTAATTCATAATTTTGTTTGTATTATCGTTGTATTTCAAAAAAATGCAATGAACACATTATTGGCCTCTTGTGTTCAAATTCAAAGTTTAAAGAATAATTTTGGATGTTTATTTTCCAAATTCTTACATTAGATTTAAAAAATTTATTTCTGTTATTATAAATATTATTATATAGACTGATTTCTATCACAGGTATATCTTTATTAATGTGATATGTGTCACAGGTTTTCCAATGCCTCAAAAAGAAACATATTTTTGCAACTATTCACCTTATATTTTGAAACATATATTCAACTGATTGTCACAAATGGAAGAGAAGACACCAGTGAAAGACTTCATGAGTAAACCAAGAGCGACTTTTTCTCTTCTGTTATGGAAATAAGGATTCACACTTTTTTCTTTGTAATGTGAAAAGAAGAAGGTCTTTAGTCAGGCTTTCTGACTTCTGAGACAAAACTGACTATTACATTAACACATAGAAAAGGACTTTGTTATGTGCAGGTGTTTGAGGGTCTTCTTAATGTGTTCTAGTTGTTTTCACTGTAGAAGAGGTAAAATGCCCAAATCAGATAACTTTACAAGAAGATCTGGGTTTTTTTTAATATAAGGCTGTTCAGTTCTTATACTTCAGAGGTGAAATCAGAAATTATTATAACTCCTTTCAGGCATAAGAAGACCAATACCTGTGTGGGGTAGAACAATAACACAGATTTCAGATTAGAGCAAGGGGAATTCAGTTTTGCTGTCCAACAGTGGCAAAATTAATTCAGTTCCACCAGTCGGCATTCTTAAGAGTCCCGTAGCTAATGAGTGTTTGCCTTGAATGTTCAGCCTTCATCCTTAAGGATAACTTATGCAGTTTATGAGGGAAAGGGTAGACTTCGTGAGCCTTACCAAAGACCTTTTAACTCATCTCTTGACATCTTTACCGGTGTGTATGACAGCATGTGGGAAAAACTTCAGACCGAATTTACTCATTAAAAGACAGATAATCTAAAAAATACACAAAATTTCTTGAGATATTTAGTGAATAGATTAAAAAATAAAAAAATAATAAATAATTGGGGAAAAATAATTGAGGTCATCAGACATTTCTTATCTTGTAACTCTGTTACTTTTGCATGTCTCAATTTGTCATTATTTTTTCTCCAGCTCTTTCACCTAATCACTAACTGATCGTTTTTTAATTCCATCTCATCCTCATACTTCTTCTTTAATTCCTCTAGTGTCCTCCTTTTCCCAGTTTGTAACGAAAAGTCTTGACAAGTTGTAATCATTTCCATTTGCATCCTTGTCATGTCTACTCTCCAGCTGCACACCCAATGTAAATGAAGGACTGGCAGTAGTGCTGTATTTGTACCGTAGAAACAACCTCTCCTCAGCATTTTCAAAAGAATTCCCCCCCCCCATGCACCTGTGCTTTTCCTTTTTTTCCTACATTTTATTCTTTATTTTCACAGAACACAGGACTGCTTCCATCATGTATTTGTACCCCTTTTTCCAATTGCACTCTTTTGGGTCATCCCAGACATGCCACTACTTACTTGTTTCTTCCAGGCTCACGCTGTAAGTCTTTCCTGCTTTTGATACAGGCATAGTAGGGCACCTGGGCTCTCAACAAATGCTATGTTGTGCCTCTTGACTTTGCTGCATAGGCCTAAAGGCAGATGAGAGGAGAAGCACCAATGATCACTGATCAGTCTGTTTCATGTAATGCGGTTATGGGAAGCCCATTCAGCTGCTAATGCTGTATACAGGCAATGGAGAATCTGTAAATGGCATTTCCCCACACGTATTTAAGACCTGCCTGGGAACTGAAGAGCAGAGAGAAGAGGACACACAAAGGAACAGAAAGCTTAAGACTGAGTTTGCTTCCAAAAAATGTTGTCAAGAAATGATTTGTGGGGAGCAATGAGCAGAAAATTCAAAGTGAATAGTTCACTGCTGAAGTCGCTCTTCTGGTTTCTCTTACTGCATGCAGCCTTTTATCTTATGATGTGAAGATACTACTTGCTGAGTTTTTAGTTGTTCAATTTGTTCTCAATATATTGTAGCATATTTCATTGTACTCAATTGAGATGTGATTTGTGCTGCAATAGTTGTGATCACTTGTCAGTGTTAATTATAGGTGTTCAGAATAGGAACAAACCAAAGAAGCCACGAGCTTTAATACTTTTGTCACTACACATATTTAAGCAAATTCATATTTAGGCACAATAGAGGAATGCCGAAGAATTTCTTCTTATGCACAAACATTTTGATCACTGTGTAATGACTAGATCACTGTATGACTTACTGGTTAGGTAAATTGTATACCAGCATTCACTTAGATATTGTAGATTTGCTTTTTTGGTATTAGATATAAAGACTATGATTCATATCAGCCAGGTTCAGCTTTCCAAAGAAGCTAAGGAAATAGTCTGAACTACTCCTCCATGTTGTTTCCATCATGAATGGAGAGAAAAAACAGGTGATTTATCCCAAAGATATTAGGCACCTATCTTACCACAGAATCAACGGCTCTCTGAAAACTGCAATTCATTTCCATTGAAAGAAGGCTAAACAAAAGCTGACATTTAAAGCATGAACTCCTGTTCAGCTCTTTTAATTCTGTTTCAGGTGACCCATTTCTTACAGAGCAGAGAATCGGCCTATATAAATTAATTGTTTATGAATACTTCAGAAGATTTACATCAATGTTTTTACTGTACTAACTTTAAACCTTTCAGAGGTTTCTCACATCAAAGGTCCCATGATTTCCTGAAAGACAGGGAGTGCTGAGGAAGAAGTGTTAAAAGTAGACACAGTCTGTTCAGGAAAGAACATGATGGCTCAGGCACTGCAGAATATCTACACTAACTAGTGTTATTCTGGAAAAGAATTTTTTCCTTAGCCAAAAGAGGCATTTCTGCAGTGAGGTTTATTGATTCTTTTCAGGATTTTTATTTTGTTTGGTTTTGGTTTTGATTTTGTTTAAATACATGGTCAACTAAACAATAAATATCTTTTACCTATTTGACAGAGCAGCTAGCTGATAAACAGTTGCTTTAGATTTAAATCAAGAGAGAACATTGAAAAAACAGATCAGGAGATTCAGGAATACGTAGCTTCAAGAATTTTTGAAAAGCTCTTTTAAAACTGCTAATACTTTCTTTGATTGTTTGCCTGCTGCCATGCTGCTTGTGGAAATAGTAGAGTCCTGTGATACACCTATAAAAATTGCCACAATGTAAGCAATTTGAAATGGCTGACCCCTAGAACAATAATCAGATGGACATATATATATGTATGTAGCAAATAATGGTTTTTTTAAATATAGTTGAGCAGTTTTTTGGTCAACAATATGTATTCTCATATTTTTGAATAAATATGTGAGCAATATAAAGTGAAATTTAAATAGTGAACAAATTATAATTTGTATTTAAATTCAGTACATGCATAAGCATAATACATAACTATCAAAACCAATGTTTTCTAATTACCCTGGAGTCCAGAGTGGACTGTTTACTTAATTTACTTTTAATCACTTTATTTTGGATTTTCTCAGCTGTATATGCAAATGACATACGCAATGTCACCTCTGTTATAGATGGGGGTGAGAGAAGGAAAACTATTAATTGATCTTTGGATAAAATTGATTCCTCCAAAGCAGTATGCTTTAACTTGAATCTATACAGAGAAATAAAATAAAACTACGCGTCAGTTCTCAGTCTTGATGTTGTCACATGCAGAAAGAAATGTAAAAAGCAAGCTGAGGTCTTTTAATTATAGTTATACAATTCTGAAATAAATGGAGAACCTGGAGTTTGAGTAAAGAAAAGATACAAGTACACTGAATATATTTAAAGTAAGAAAAAATCTACAGTGATAAAATATCACCTTTCTGAAATGTTATAATTTGGACAGATAAATGAAGATAAAAATTCTTGCCAACATACAACACATCCATATTATCACAAAATAAAGAATTCATCTGGTTTGTGATAGTTGAAATAACTACCCAAATACAGAAAAAATAGTTTATGTAAATATAATAAATATATTTATTCTAGAAACCCAGCGTATTTTCCAACGAAAAACCTACTTTATTTCTTTTAGTTTGAAAAGTCTAACTCTTTTTTCTGCCTTTCTTCTTGCTTCATGTAGGAATGTGTTTTCAGTTTGCTCAACACAGGCCCTAATTGATCCTGAACTTCCTTGGGGTACAGTGCTGTTCCTTCTAGACAGCACTGTTGAATTTTTTTCCATTGAATATACATTGGAAAGACATTGTATAAATCAAGACAACTCGGTGGATCATGAGTTCTTCTGGTGAAAAAATGAGTTATGATGAAGAGTACAATAATCAACTACTTCTCTTATTGTGATGCAAATATAACTAAAAAATCCCCAGTATACGTAGAAATGTCAAATTCAGATAACTTTCTTATTTTGGGACACACTTAGACATATGATCATGTAGAATGAAATTACATCATGGCTTTAATGCTAACTGTGAATTATCGCTAAAATAATTTCTTCATTACATCTCTGTATCTATTTCGCAGTTTTTTGCCATGAATTTCTTTTTTAAAAGATAAAAATAATAGCAATAAAAAATTATACACTGATTATAAATTCTTTTTAGTACATTTCAGCTGAACATAGCCTGACAGAGGGTAGTAACAGCAAGCTAACTGAAATCATGCAGAAAAATATTTATTAAGATGTGATAAAAAGGTTCAGAGGAGCCAAGCTTAGTAATCTCTGTTTTCACCATTGATGGGATTTTAAAGTTGTAAGTAAACATCCAAATCCTGTCCAAATGCTTACAGTGATAGTTAATATCTTCTTACATATTTCAGCTCAAGTGATCCATTATGAAAAAATTAACACTTTTCTTAAAACGAAAAATTACGTAACCTACAACTTGATTTAATATTCCACTGTTAAGAAACAGAAAAACATTTTAGTAAACTACCAATTACTTAACATAGCTTTGAGCATGTCAGCTGGGCTCACTTTGAAACGTGTTAAGGTAAATATCAGAAATAAGAAAATGATTCATACCGTTTTAAGGAGGAAAACCTGCTGATAGGATCCTGGGGGTTACAGTAACCTTAGTCTGTACAGTCTGGAACTGTAAGAAAAAAGTGCAGCACAGGTGGTTGATAGCTTTCAAAAAGCTCTGTCATCTTACCTAATGTTACCAAATCATAATCTGTAGATCACATTCAGCAGCACTTGAAACTCATCAGGAGACCAGACTAAAACAAGCTTAATTGACATCAAGTGCTGAAATGACTGTCATTTTGCTAAGGAAAGACTAATCCGAGTTGTGTTTTATACATAAAAATGCATGTAGATGTGTTTGTGCATTTCTATGTGAATGTGCATGTATGTGTGTATGAACGTGTCTGGTCAGAGGGAAATAAGACAGGTTAAGCACCATGAATTCATCTCTGAATTGTCCTGTGCATTGTGTCTTTAGCATGTCGATAACAAAGGAGATACTTCAATCTCAACAGCCTGCTGAGCTGCATAAGATTTTTTTTCTTTTTCTTTTCATTGGAAAATGAAGGCCTTACTACTAGAAGAAAAAAAAAAAAAACAAATTGAGGATTTTCAGGTATCTCAGCATGCTTGTTGACTTCATTGATTTCAAGCTGATACAATGAGTTGCTTGATGCAGACCTCACTTAAGGCAGGTTGTATCACCATAATTTTTTCTTTTTTTTCCTTATTTACAAAAATAAAAAAGATAGTATTTTATTGACTGTAGTAAACAAATATATTAAAGAGGACAGATATCAAGATAATTATTAAGTAAGAAGCTGATGGAATTTGTCCCCTCAAACCAATTAAAGTGTTTTGTAAGCTAAAAAACATCACATGGTTGCAAACAGCTCTACTTTAGAATGAAAAGTCAGGCTGTTCTATGTTCTGCCAAATGTTGCCTAGAATGATAGGACAAGGTTTTAAACTAAGAGAGGTAGATTTATATTACACATAAGAATAATGTCTTTTACTGTGAGGGTGGTGAGGCTCTGTGGTGAGGTTGGTGAGGTTGCCCAGAAAGGCTGTGGATGCTCCATCCCTGGAAGTGTTCAAAGACAGGTTGGATAGGGCTCTGAGCCACTTCGTCTAGTGGAAGGTGCCCCTGCCCATGGCGGGGGGATTTGACAAGATAATGCCTTTTGAAGGGCATTTCAATCCAAATTAATCTGTCATTTTTGCTTTAATATTCCCTATGACATAATAGGCATTCTTGTTATTATTTTCTACAATACTTTTTCTAAAAGCAGGCATATTGTATCACCTAAATCACTGTCTGGTTAATAGTCGCACGGACAGATGTTTATGTCCCAGGGCTTGTGTACATTTGCGCCACCTCCATTGATAGAATAGACTATATCATACATTGTCTGTTCTTATTCACATGGAATAAAGTATCTCCAAGCCAGCTGAGCTATGAATTTGTTAGTGTCAATACTCATTTTCAATCCCCTGCTAAACTTACTTACCATAAATTTGATATTCTGGATTCAAAACTATTTTTTGTTGTTTTTTAAATTCTATTATTTAGTTTCTAATATGGTATATTTACAGACAAAATTATGCTTTGTGTCTTCAACCTAGTAGTTGTGTTCTATCTTATTGCTCTCTAGCTGACAGCTGCAGCAAGCCTGGCAAGCAATTATAGAGCACATTTAATGAAAATAATTATCAGAATTTGTAGACATGCAGTATCTGGTGGGGCAGCAGCATGAATGCTCATTCTGGGATTTCCTGGCATATGCAGTATTTGTTACTTCTAAACCATTCCGAGCAGTTTAAAAAAAAAAAAAAAAGAGCTCATTTTACATATATTTGATATTTTTGTATAGTTTTCCTAAAGTTATATATTCATCTCCACTGACTCCACCCTCTGCCTTGTATCAGCTTACAGATTCACTTGTCTCTCACACTGACTTTTTTTTTGTCTAGGGTTTCAAGAACAATACAGAAAATTTTCTTGTAATATTTCTTTTAGCCTGAGATCTGAATTAGGAGTAAGTACAATGGAGTCACAGAGCTATACCTCTTTGTGCACCCAGAAGACATGCTTCTCTCGCAATTGTTCAAGGTCATATTGTAAATTAGGTTACTTTTTACAATCACTCTCATCTTGGTCTGCTTATTGCTGCAGAAATTAGAAAGTCAATAATGAATGAGGCACCAAACTGTGGGAAGAGAAAAGCTGTTGTGGCAATGCTGGAAATTCCAACAGGCATGACTTGTATATAAAGAATCATACACATGTATTTCTCACACAGAACCTTTTGTTCATAGACTCTCAAGCTGAGGTGTACATGTTAACCAAATCCAAGGCATTCTAATATTATGAGGCCACTTCTATATGCTCTTACAGTTTAATGCATTGTATTAATGATATGCATTATTATATTGCTCTGTGTGCTATACAAGTGTACCTGCAACTTTTAGATATCTAACGAGGTAGGCTTTAAGGTGACCAGAAATAGCATTGGATTTTTTTTACAAAAAACTCCTATTTACAGAAAAGATCAATTTTTCACATTTCATACTAAAGATCTTTATGGTAGCAAAATCTGTGAAAACTTGTTACAGCCTTAGGTTTTCAAATTTGAAAAAATTATATCCATTCTGTGACTTTTGTATGCCACACTTCCTAGCTTTATAGAATTGCGATTTTTTCAAGCATAATGTTTCAAACCTGGTTCAACTGAGTTGTGTTTACTAGTTAACTTATATAGACAATGATATCCTGGCTTTCAGAAATTGCAAAATCGAATTCGGTGCTGCATACTGAACTCATATTATTATTTTGGAGATGTTGAAGTTGTTGATTCAGATATAACTAATTTCTAGTGGCCTCAAAGGAAATGTCTGCAAAACTCATGTTGATTTCTTTTTCACTCAAATTATACTTTAGTTGAAAAATACCTAATTAAAAGAATGTTTGTTAGCTGAATAACTGCTGTAGTCCAGGAATTAGCAAGACTGAAAACTTTCTAGGTACAGGATAAAAATACAAGCATTTTGCCTTGCTCGGTGTTGTGTTTGACTGCACATAAATTAGATAAGATAACACTGTCCTGGTTATGTCTTTATGCCTTTTATTTTTATGAATGACATTAAAAAACTTTTCTGTAAAATGTAATGTCTATCTGTAGAGCTGATCAGTGCAATCTGATGACGTGTTTTATCTTCCTTTATTTTGGACATAAAGAAGTACTGAACTGAGTTGTTTCCTGAACAGAGGATTCTCCATTAGGCTTGTCTTAGAATGACTGTGGGTCTGCTGAGTATTTAAGATATGCCATTTTATGACCAGGAAACAGTCCAGTAGTACAGCTTTCCAACATCTATGAGGCTGGCAAAATCAAAGCTTTCATTAAATCAAGTTTTTCATTGGGGGAATGAAGATGTGTTGGTACTGTTTACCTATTCTGCTTTTATTGATTAGAAAAGTAAAAGTATAATTAAAAATATGATGAGGGTTTTTGGTTATAAAAATACATGTGTTATGTACCTCATCTGGATATGGACTGGTTGGCAGAACTCATCTATGCAGAAAAAAATTTAAGAAATGGAGATTCCTGTCAGAAAACAAGAAATCTGACAAAGATTCCTTTGTCAGAAAACAAAGACATTGCTGCTACAAACATACTGGCAACACACAACACTTTCGTGCCAAAGCAGTTCCAAAAGAAGCCTGTAGTATCTCTGCTTCTTTTTATTTACAGGAGTAATTCAGCAGTAGCTGGTGACAACAGCAATACAGGGCCATAGTATCTGCCATGGTCACTGTGAAAGGCCTTCAAAGCCTCTTCAAAGCAAAACATTTCCACAATTTTTTTTACATTTCATGGATTTATCCTGTTCCTGTGGGAAGTATTTACAGTTATAAACAGTTGTCTGTTTTCAAAGTCATATTTAATTCTTCATGCATATCTTATTCATAAAAAATCTTTTGTTTCATATTGGACCTCAGTAAACATTAATACAGACTTAAGTTCCGTGCATCTAGAACATTTTTAGAAAAAAAAAAAAAAATAAAATGGTTTTTATCTTAGCTAAGTGAAAAAAAAAATACATTCTGTTTCATATGCTGTTGCTTTTACACCTCGTATAAATGTCTTGGAGATCAGGAAAACCAATTAGCAAGAGGTTAGACTGGGTTCCTGAAAAATAACTTTCCTTTAATCTCCTGCCAAATATTTTGTCATTATTCAATGAATGAAGTTAAAAGTAGGTTGTCTAAAACTCTAATAGTTGGGATTTTCAAGATAATTTGTATTATAAGAGATATCAGTCATATTTTTGTCCTTTTTGCATCACTGTTGTACTAAATTGTTTCAATGTTAAGGTAAAACCAGGTAATTTAGAATTGTTAAAGTTGTTTTTTTTTAAATCAAGACTGACGTCACCTGTGTATACCAAATACTAAAGTCAGGAATGAGAGCTTTAACTGACTGTCACACTGACATCTATTATCAATTTGTAAATTGTTGCACAGCCCTTCTTATACCAATATATTAAGGCTATTACATAACCTCAGTAAAATTGAATACATGAATTATAATGGATGTTTCAAGAAAAGCATTTGTCTTATAAATAAGTATTTACTTGACTTTTAGGAGCAGAAGTGGAAATTTCTGCCCCATTATTTTTCATCTTTATTTGTAGGCAGTCATTTAGAATGCACTAGAATTATTTTAAGGATTAATTTGACTCCATAAAAAATGGAAATCAACATAAACAGTAGCACATTAGCATGAAATGTTTCTGTTGTCTTCACATTTTAAGACAAAGTTGTACAGTAAAATCCACATCAATTTTAACATCAAGTTAGGCTTAGCTGTGAATTACACTTGCCTTTTCTGATCAGAGGCAGCCTGAAGCAGGAGACTGGAAATAGCTGGGAACTGCAAGTCTGGGAAATTTATGGCCACTCTGTAGCACTTGTACAACAGCCTGCAGCTTTTATATCAAATGGGGTTCTCACTAACACAATAAAATAAATTTGAAAAAAAAAGTTTGATACTACTTTCTGACATACAGATATGAGCTCACAGAAAAGCAGAACTCTTAATCTCAATTTTTAAAAACTCTTGACTCCTTCTTATCTTGCTCACCATAGTAGTGTCACTCAGTTATGACACCTAGGCAGAAAATTCTATTCAGACTCCTGATTAATAAATAATCACACTAAATTTTAGATTTCATTCTAAGGATGTGAGTATTTTGCTACTGCACACAAGCCAAAATACAAATAATTATGTGACATTATGTGAAATTTAGCATGATAACTGTTATGCTTGAGAAGTTCTCTAGCTTTACATATACAGAGACATTTAGAATACTTTGTTTTCAGTGATTTACTTTCAACTGCATTGTTCAATAGCAAGCCTGTGTACATTTCCTGAGGAGAGAACTCATATAATCCTTTTTCTCTGGAAAATATTTCAATATATTCTTTGCTTATCAATGAAGACAGTGTTAATTTGGAACTTGACAGAGAAAAAAAAAGATAAAACTGGGGTAATGAAACACTTTATCTTCAGTTGTAGGAAATTTCAGCTTGGATCAATTTTTTTCATGCTAGCTAATCATAATGGCTTTAGCAACCCACATTAGCTTCAGGTAGGTATTTTGATTAGTTTGAAGAGAAGGATCAATTAAACTGACAGAAAAATAATGGTGAAAAGAGAAAAACAGAAATTATTTTTCTACTCTGTGGAGCTCAATAATATTGTATTGCAGTATACTTCTTTTTGAATTCTAGTTAGACTCTCGATTTCTTACTTGAGTTGCAGAGTCAAGAAGGCAAAAAGTCCATTTGATAAAAAAGAAATGTATCATAACATTTACATCACAAAAGAAAAAGAAACTGTAGATCCTATTTCATCTTGGAATGTTTCATCTTTCAAGAAACCTCACTAAAATCTAGTCCTTATTCAAATAATTAGAATATATTAAAACTATATTTGTGTGAGATTTTACAATATTGAAGGGTAAAACCTTAAGTTTTAAGCAAATCAAGACAAATAGACCACTGCTATGGATTAAACATTCATAACAGATTTCTATTCTATATTTAAACAAAATGTTTCATGGTGGGCTGTTATATTTTGAGTCCTGAGTTTTCCCAAAGAAAAAGGGCAGAAGTGTTATACAAATTAAAATTATTTCACACTTTTTAAAATTTCAGAATGAAACTCGTGAGAAAGAAGAAAGAAAACAAAAAGGTTCATTTTCCAATCTCTCTCTGGCCTTTGGTAGATCTAAATAGCTTTATCCTAGAGAGTTATCATGGTCTGCTTCTGTGCCAAATTTTGTCTGTATATGTCTGCAGTAGTGTATTACTTGACCTTACTTTTGAATTTTTCAACATATCAAACCTTTGGGGCAGAGAAACACTTAAAAAAGTTCCTGAACTGGAAGATGTCCAACTCAGATGTGATATATCACTGTTGGAGCCTTTATTTCAGTTCATAGCAAATTCAAAATCTTCAGCTGCTGTTAAGTACAGTTTAAAGCGCTTTAATTTTTCACTGAAAGGATGAGGAGCACCATATACATTAATTACTTCGACAAGCAAATCCTGAACATTCACTTTCTTTATTATTACTTCTCCACATTGGTGAAAAATGGATGGTCAGCATTTAAGTGTACAACTTTTTTTCCTGAAGCAAATACAAAGTCATACACAAACATGGTGGATATTATTTCTTACTGCTTTTCTGATAATTCCACTCATTTAAATCCTACTATTCTTGGCTGTGGATAGGCTCAATGAAGGTGAACACGTTGAGAACGGATGTAATTTCAAATCGTTAACCTAAATGTTGTTAACAAAATTTCATGCAGTGTATCTTTGTATTATTACAATTGTATTATATTAATTATATATATATAGTATTACTATTTTATTCTTATTATATCTTATACTTTTATATCTATATATATCTAGATATCTATATCTCTTATTTATCATATAATATTGTCAGGTGAAATAAATATGAGATGCATATTTAAGTAAAATTCACATGAACACAAAACCTGAAAAAATGTTGGTCATATGAGCAATATACCTTCTATAGAACATATATGTAATACACAAGTAGTAGCATTTCTTCATGTAATCTATTGAAAGAACCAAGGCTTGAAAGAGATTGAAATTCGTTGAAAGTTGAGTTGTTTATACAGCTTTCTTAATCCATGTAAAGCTAAATTTTATCTTTTTAGCTCATCTCTATTTTCTCAATAGAAAAGCCTTCTAACAATTCTCTTCCTTTTTTTTTCTTTTCCTTTTAAGTATGAGTTTGTTCTGTTAGCATATTTCACACATTGTCTTAGATTTAAAAAATTCCACAGAAGAGGATATGTCTTAGCTTGAGGATATAAGGTATGTACTACTGCCATGAGTTTTGTTGAACACTTTGTTGGTACACTCTTTCCCTCAGGCATACATTCTGAAATCATACATCATGAAAATGGTATTCAATTCTTTTTTCCCCCTGAATTAGCTAATGATCGCTTTACTTCAAATTGAGAGAGAAGCATGCATAAAATTACCTAGAGGTCTAGAAATTATTCCTCTGTGTCCTGATTTTTTGACAGAGGCTAAGAAACAAATTGCAGAATTTCTTTCTCAACAAAGTAATTTCTAAGGTGATCATTGCTACTTTTGTGTCTGCTCCTGAAAAAGAATCAAGTCTTCATCCTCTAGCATGCAATTAAACTCTCAGTCTGAAATATCATTAAGTAAATCAGATTTCAAATCAAAGTAAAAAAGACCATGAATTCTGCTGTAAGTAGCAGAAATAATGAGAACAAAAATGTATTTTAAAAGAAAATTACTTGCTTCTGAATGTTCTACATAGTGTGTTTTCCTAAAGCACGGATCACTGATTCTCCAGGAAGATTTTAATATCCTTTGTTTTTGAAGTAGCTGTAGTGAAAACCAGTTTCTAGCCATGCTACTGTCAGTTGACCAGATGGTCTTGTGAGCACTAGATTGTGTAGGATACCTCTTTTAGTTAACAGTAAAAAATATGTATGGTAAGGTACAAAACCTATGGGGAGTATAGGCTCAGCATCAGTACCAGTAACTTTGGGTAGATAGGGACTCTTACTTGATGGAAGATGGGTGCTTTCAAATTGTGTTGCTTTAGCAGACAAATCAGAAATGCAGTTTGCAAGTGCATTTGACAGAACAAAAGTTTTCCGTCCTAGTTTTGGCTTTGAAGTTGTGCCAGTTTTCACATAACAGACCCTTTCATTAAAACTGTGCCTTGAAGAGAGATGTTCTACGTTATTTACTATGGAGAATTTAACAGTGTGGAAAAAATATCCAGATTTTACTCTGGTTATAAAACCATCTAGAACACAATAATTTGTTTAACTCTTCTCCAAAGAATCATATCTAAAGAATACTACAACAAATCAGACTACAGGGATATAGATGAGAGCTGAGAAGGCAAATCTGACTGTGAGAAATGCAAGTCAAATAAAGAAAAAAAAAAGATAAGTTTTTGCTCATTAAATGTACTGCATTTTGAAAACATAATTCCAAACACATATAAAATATAGATTTTCCTTCTGGTCATCCTCCCACTCCCCCTATTTCTAAAGTCAGATTTAGTTTTCTTCCTGCCATCTTGGAATGTTCTTCTGTCTTACTTTCTCTCTATTAAGAGTAAGGAAAATCAGATACTTCCTTATAAATCTATGGGACAGCTATCCTTTGAATTTTCTTGAAAGAATATAATTTTCAGGCAATTTTTTCCTCCATAAAATTTCAATTTTCATTGCTTTTAGTTTTATTTCAAAACTGTTTAAATTCTCTTTAACTCTTTGATTGTTTCTCTTTGTATTTTCCAGGGTTTTTTTCTTACCCAAGGCACTATAACCCTAAGGCTTATTGTCGTAATCCTTATTACAGAGGCCTGAATAGCTGTCTTATATTCCAGACAGTGTACTCCCCAGCTAAGGATGTCAATAGTCTGTGGCTTTTTGGCAACAACTGCAAAATCAAGAAAAATACGGTAATAACTGCATTCCCTGAAGACTTAGTTTCTGTAGTCCAAGGTAATTTATTTTTGGTTTTGAAGGCAATGTGTTGATTTTGGCTGGTATAGAGTTTAGAGACGGATAGAGAGGGTTTTGGCTGGAATAAATGTTTAGATTGGATACTGTGTCTTCGTGGAAAGGGCTGCCAAGCGCTGGAAAAGGCTGCCCAGGGAGGGCAATCCCTGGAGATATTTAAAAGAGGAGTAGATGTGGCATTGATGGACATGGTTTAGTGGTGGACTTGGAAATGCTGGCTTAATGGTTGGACTCTCTGACATTAAAGGTCTTTTCCAGACTAAATGATTCTATGATTGTATTAACACTAAACTTTTATTTTTACTGGGAAATAGATATCTAGCAATCCTTAAGAAAATAATTAATGCAGTGAAACTTTGTAATTCTGTGAGAAAGACAAGAAAGCTCTCCAGGAGTTGTCTAAAATGAATGGGTTTTTATTGCCTACTTTAGGACACTCTAAGATCAACTTTAGTCTAAATTAATAGATTAGTAGATTCAGTTCAATATGTATTGAGACTAAAAAGCTTTGTACACAAAAAGTAAAATGATTCTACTTATTTAAAAGATAAATTCATGTCTCATTAGATCAAAGTAACACTAAAGAAATATCTTAGGTATTAGTTTGAAGAAAGAAAAAAAAAATTAAAATCCTACTTTAAAGACTGTGTAAGAATTTTCCACATGGAGAAAGATAATTAAAATATGCTAAATAGTAATATCTACTTCTTATAAAAAAGACTAGTTATGGTATTGTGCTAATGAAAGGATGATAAAAGCTAATTTTCAGTGAAGCCATGCATGAAAGAAGGATGTTTGTTTTCTTCATGAAGTTTTGGAAAAGAACATTAAAACTTCTACTTGAGCTGAATACGATATTTCTTTGTCCTTCAATCCTTGATTTAACTGCACTCTTCAATTGCATAAGCCAACAAAAAGGCAGGCAATGAGCACAATAGAAAAAAAGTTAAGCTTCTACAACAGGATCAAGAGGAAGTGACTTTGCAGTTCACAACTTCACATAGATTAAATCTGTCATGATTAGATGAAGCTGTAACACAGTGAGTCTATTTAAACTAAATTTTTCTTGGAAAAATTCATGGCGATATTGAAATGCTATTCTCACTGAAGATATTAACAGCATTGTTAATAATCTTCTGGTTTTCTTCTCTTTTAAAGAAAGAATATGAACCCATCTCACAAAAATATAAAGAAAAAATTCATATTTGTTGTTATTTCTTGATACACATGCATTTACTTCCTCCTATCCATTATACACTAAATTGTATAAATTAATCTCTGTGGTAGGATTCTCCTAACCTATCATTCTAAGTCTTTACATTACATCTTTCTAAGTCTTTACATTCATTCTATGGAATCCTAGAGGTTGGATTCATTGCACCTTCTACAAGTGACATACAATATAAATATCATAGGCAGAGTTTCTACTCCTACTCTGTGAAATCCGGTTTTGTTTAGCCTGTGTGTTCTCTGCTTAGGTGCTGACTCCAGGATGAAATGGACCAGTCTGTGGCCAGACTGACTGTATTGGTTGTATCTCCAATGACCGTAATGAGGATCCGGACAGACACACCAGAACCCAACATTTTCTGTCCAGATGCCTAGGTCTTACCCCAGAAGAATGTGTGCCAAAATATCCTTAAGCTAGGTATTCATTCAAAGATTGTACAGGCACCTTCTTGGCACTAGAGAAAGATGATTCCACTTTGGAGATATATGGCAGAAGGTACCAGATGATTACCTGTGACTGGTCACTTTGTATTTTAGATAGCTGTATCTAGCATTAATTAAAGAATTTAATTATATTCTTATATGGTTATTTGAAAGCCTACTTGTATTATACTCTTCTAGGACTTCCTATTATTTTGAGAAATAAAGTATATAGTGCCTTCTACAGAGAAAATTACCACAGTTCTTACTGAAATCCCCATACTGAAGAGTAAAGGGAGAGAAAAAAAGAAAGAATGAATAAAAAGAAAAAAACTACTGTTTACTGGTCAGTGGTTTTTATTTTGTTTTCTCTCACAAGAAAATAGACTAATTATTAACTGTGATCATTCTCATTGTTTATAACTGTGGTATGTCCTCTCAAGAGTACAGCTAAAAAATCCAGACTGCTAACATAATGGAAGGTATGCCCCTTAACGGGTTTAATGGAAAAAAAAAATATTCACTGCCTGGCTTGCTTCTTTCTAATTATGGATTTTTTTCATACTTAGGGTTATATTTGTTGGGATTCAAAACACAAAAAACGTTCCTAACAAATCATGAATAGGTATTCTTCTGCCTTCCACTCAGAATCTATTCTTGCATGACACTCAAAGCTGTTGACTCAATCTTCTTGGTAGAAAAAGGATACACGTCTTAGGTACCGTGAGAAAATCAAGAAATGATCTGCAGACTAGCAGGGTTATATTCTCCTTTAGAATCTCTTTAGAATAAATACAGGTTTGAAACCTAAACATGCAAAATCCAAAAGACAGACACTTTACTGGAAAATATATACATTTTCTCTGATGTCTAGTGGACAAATGCTGTAACCTGTTTCATAAAATAGGGACAGCATAGAAGTAAGTTCTTAAGTGATGGAAAATTTATGCAAATGGCTTTATCTTTTTTTAGTGATTTTCAATCTCAAAGGAACTGTCTCTGTGTCAGATTAAGTCAAATGCAAAGAAATTTTCAGAATAGAAAACGAAGATTTGTATGATTATAAAACAAATAGAAGAATGATCAAAACTTTCCACTCAATATGTTTTTGATTGAGCAGCAAAAGGTTGAAAATATTATTATTGTACATCTGATAATATTCTTGGAGCAATGTACAGTTGTTAATTTGTTAAAAGCTTCAATAATTTCATGACTTGCATAATTAGCGTATGTTCCAGTCCGTGTTTTGATTTGGGTGTCAAATGGGAAAAAAAAGTTATAAAATGTATTTGAGGTACAGACATTCAATGATTGTTGCAAATGAAAGTTATGACATCCTCCAAAATCTATTTAGCTATTTGATTATCTGTATTTACATTTCCTATCACGACATCAAAGGAATGTATTTCAAAATGAATGCACTCATGAACTTGTTCTTAAATTTCTACAGATGCCAAGCATAGGGGTAATTAATATTTAGGGGACTATGACTCCATCCAGAAATTATCAGTTTTAGAAGTGTCAAATTAAAATTACAATAAGAAATGCTACGGTAAGGAAAAGATACTCTCAAATCTCCTGCTGGAGAAAAGAATGTAAAGCATATTTAATACTGCATGATGCAACTATTACTGCAGCTGAGTAATATAGCTCAGAGAGGTTGTAGAGTCTCCAGCTTCTACATACACAAAACTGAATTGGTCATCACCATGAGCAACCCGCTGCAAGTGACTGTGCTTTGACCAGCAGTGGTTGCCTGAGCAATCCCCAGAGGACCCTGCCAGCCTCAGCTATTTTGTGGTTACAGAGCTCTGACTACACTGACAACTATTCACCTCCTTGCTAAGCATTTGGTTTTACAGAAAAGACAGGATATTGGTGAGATTAATGCAAATTTTGAACAAACTCTAACTTCTTAGCACTGCATAACATCATCGCATAAGTCTTTTGATCTACAGCAGAGATTTCTGCCATTAGGTTTAGCAGAATAAGTTGACATATATTGACTATATCATTTGTCACTTGATCACTGCAAATGAAATATCAGACGCCAGAGTCTTGAGTTCTACCTGGTAAGTAAGGGTGGTTCAGAATTCATACCTTACATGTCTACATAATAGTAGTTACTTTTCCTGTCAGTTTGACCCCCATTAAGATAGGTTTGTTTCTCTCTGATGATCAGTCCTCCACACTTTTCTCTTCACTTTTAGTATGAATCTTAGGGATTTGAGAGTAAGTGGAAAAAAGTTTCTGAATCAAATATTACGTCTAGTGCACAATTTTCCCTGCAATATGCATACCAGCATTTCCATCCCTTGTTTTTAGCAGAAACCTGCAGAAACTGTAAGATGTGTAAGTGTTCTCTTAGGAAGGCACACATTCACAGCAATTTACAGAGGTCTGTTGTATATTAACTTGTGAATTCAAGTGAAGAAGAAAATGTTGGCAGGTTCCAGCCAATCTGCTCTTCACAGGCTTTCCTGCGCAATGAGATTTTTCAAAGACAAAAGGCCTGACAAGAGGCCTCCTCTCTGACTCAGAGTCCATCCTGTAAAGTCTCATGTGAATAAGTGCTTGCTGATATTTAACAGAATGCATTTCTTTTAATTATAAACATAAATATTGCCTTCCACAAAAATGCAGAAATTATTACCAGAAAATCACAAATTATTTAGATTGAGGCAGAAAGTTGACACTCAAAAATTTTAACCCATCCCTACTGTTACAGACTGCTGCAATTGTAAGTGATTATGGGCGCTTATTCTGAGAAGCTTCAGACAAGGTGAGTAATAAATGGTGCTTATTTCCCTAATTTTAATAAACAATTTTTCTCAGTTTTTATATTTCAGCCAAGATATTGACAATTGCATCAATCTTATGTCTTTATCTGTTCATCTGTGAAGATTCCCTTGGCAAGCATTCTTACAAAGATCAGCAGAAATCAAAATCAAGTCCGAATCCAAGAAAATATACTAAAGCAAATTTCTGTAGAAAATAATCTTTGAAGCTGAAAGTTCAAATGTTCATTTTGAAGAAACTGAGCTAAAAATGTCTGTCTAAAGTCTTCTGAATGTCACAACACACAGATACATATGAGATATATGATAGTATGGACCAAATCATAATTGAAACTATTTTGCTGATTTTGGGTGACAGCACAATGCTTAGTATTTCTCTAGACCTAAACTCTTTCGGATTTTGCAGGACACTCAGAGTGGCCAAATATTCTGGAGCTATTCTTTTTTACCTCATTGCTTAGCATGGATACCAGAAGTTGATTCTTGATAGTCTGTATCACATATGTATGTGAGATTTATTTACTGATGTGTTTTTGCTCATCAGAGTGGTGTTTAAGCCAATTCCTTTGGGCTTAAGCCCAGCCAGCAGCTAAGTACCATGCAGCTACTTGCTCACTCCTTGACCAATGCAGAGACAGAATCAGAAAGGTAGAAGTAAAAATACTTGTGGGTTGAGATACAGACAGTTTTACAGGTAAAGCAAAATCTGTGCACGTAAGAAAAGCAAAATAAGGAATTCATCTACCACATCTCTTGGGCAAGCTGTTCCCAGGAAAACAGGACTCCATCACATATAAGGGTGTAAGGGTGACTTGGGAAGACGAATGACATCCTTATGAATGCTCCCCCTTCCTTCCCTCCCCCAGTTTTATATGCTGAACAATGTGCTGTATGTTATAGAATGTCCCTTTGCTCAGTTGGGGTCAGCTGTCCCAGAGATGTCCTCTCCCAAAATCTTGTGCACCTCCTCACTGGCACAGCACGAGAAACTGGAGAGTTCTTGACTTAGGATAAGCACTACTTAGTATCAACAAAAACATCAGTGTGTTTTCAACATTATTCTCACTGTACCCAAAACACTGAACTGTACCAGATACCAAAAAAAAATTAACTGTATCCCAGTCAAAACCAGGATGCTGCTTAGCTCATCCCATCTGACAATCAAAAGGCTTTTTGACTGAAAGTACTTTTGCTTTCACTTCTAGATGCAGAACTATAGGTGTTTATTTTACTCAACATATTCAACCATTGCAGACTTTAAATTATTGTCCACTTAGACCTATTACCACAGTACACACAGCAGGTCATTAGAAATTCTTTGTACAGTCAATTAACATTGACATCTAATAATGCCTCTGTATAGTAATTGCATTTTAATTATATCCCATGGGACACACACATCCAGTTTGAGGTGCACGCTTAATAGCTGTGCTGAACAGAAAGAAATTTGTTGTCTTTATACATTTTTCCTCTCCTCTTCACTCCTTGCCTCGCCTCGCCTCGCCTCGCCTCTCAGCAATAACTGACCATATGAATTGTTCAGACCACCAGGAGAATTCTCCCTTGACCTCTATCCAAATTATTTCACTCCTGCAGAACCAGCATTCAGTTACAACCGTTAAGTTAAACAATCTCTCAAGTAAACTGAATCTGAAGTCTCTCTTGGTCTAGTTTTTAATCATGTGGAAAGTCCATACTCAGGTAGAGAGGATCTGATCTTCTTGGTATGGTTTCTCTTTTGGATGTCCAGGATTCTGCTCCTTTGTGCTTGCTTCCTGCTATAATACAGAGGCAGAAAGCTAAGGACAGGAGCCAGGAGTAGTTGTGGAACATCAGCACAGAAAATATTCATGGTAATCTGTTACACATTTGTCTCTCTCTGTTTGACAAATGTTCCAGTTCATACAAGAGTTCTTTTTCATAATGTTTGCAGTGGATACATTAAAAAAAAAATCACCTTCAAAACAGTGTTCTGTAAAATGTACATTAGTTCAACACTTTCACTCAGATTCTAAATCTATTCTGCTAAGTATTGCACAATTACCTAAAAAACTACCATTCCTGCCTTAGTATAAAAAGTCTTTATCTTAGACAAGTAGAGAAAAGACAAAGTGTCTTGGATATCTGAATACTGTTAGCAACGTGAAATTCTTTTTCAGCAAAGCTGAGCTCCCGTGGCCTGCTGTACTGCATTTGACTGGATTGGATTTAATTTTCTTCATAGTAGCTCACGTGGTGCTGTTTTGTATTGTTGATTAAAACAGTGCTGATAACGCAGGGATGTTTTAATTACTGCTGAACAGCACTAACATAACATCAAGGCCTTTTCTGTTTGTCATGCTGCTTCACCAACAAGTCGGCTGGGGGTACAAAGGAAGTTGGGAGTGGACACAGCTGGGACTTCTGACCCCAACTGGACAAAAGTATATCCTGGACCCTATGGCATCATGCTCAGCAAAAAAATCTGGGGGAACAAAGGAGAAAAGGATGACATTTGAAGTGATGGCGTTTGTCATCCCAAGTAACTGCTACATGTGATGGATCCCTTCTTTTCTAGAGATGGCTTAACACTTGCCTGTTGATGGGAAGGGATGAATGAATTCCTCATTTTGCTTTGCTTGTACGCATAGATTTTTCTTTACTTGTCAAACTGTCATTACCTCAACCCATGGTTTTTCTCACTTTTATTCTTCTAATCTACCCCGCATTGTACTGCAGGGGAGCGGATGAGGATCTGTGCAATGTTTGCCTTCCTACTGGGATTAAATCACAAAACTTATCCTCTAGGGAAGAAAGGCTGCAAAGGCTGTAGAGATGTTTTTCTTCATTTTGCTCACAACACAGATGTGTTTTTATGTCAGCAAGACCCAACCTTACAAACCGCAGAGAGAGGAAGCAGATTTAGGAACCAACTTTGGGCTACCTCTCATTATACAGCAGCAATTAGTGGAGGACCTGCCCTAAGGAGGCAAGACTATCACTGTCTCATAGGCCTCAAAAACTGTCATTTCCATAGCAGTGTGTGTGACAGTCTAGTTTTTTAATTTGGGCTCCCAGCACATACAAGAAAATCAATTGTTTCATTTGGTCCTTGCTTGAAAAATTCTACTTAGTTTCCTGCAGAATAAGCAGTCAGATGAATGGAAAAGTCTATGGGCCATATTTGATCTGCTGCCTGCAGATGGACTATGGTGACTTGCATTACATAACTTCTTAACTTACAGTATGAAGCAAATATGACCCAAACAATTTTTTTTCTGTTAAAATATCACAATATGTTGAGTTGGAAGAGAACCACAAGGATCATCTAGTCCAATTCCCATATGGCTGAAGAACCAACCAAATGAGTTGTCTTCTTACTTGTCTTATTAGGAGATTATGCTGGGATGTAGTGTATACCTAACACAGTAATTTTTCTTTTAATAAGGATTTTCTTTTATTTATGCTGTGCAGGATTCTTCATACATGCAATGACCTGAAGAGTTGTTGCATAAATGGTTAGCTAAGCTCTGAAAAGTGAGTTGTATTAAAAAAGCACGATTCTCCTCTTCCAACTCCTTCTCTAACTAGTTTCCTCAGTTCTTTCCCCCATTTCTTCTGTTTCCATTCTCTGACTTACTATTGTCTCTTGAGGCACAACAGGAATGCTCAGGAGTTGAACCCTATAAAGGGACATGAACACTGCAAGATCTATTCTCAACTCTTCAATCGATTTCATTTCCAATTTTTTAACAATATAGACAGAGTGACTTTCAACAAAATGAACTCAAAAAGAACTTTCAAGACACAAACATATACATTTGCAGTAATGCCTGTCCTCTACTATTTCCTTAGCTGCTACTTTCACAAAGCATCTAAATTTGCTGGATCTCTCTGGTCAGATTAAAAATTCCCTGGTTTTTGAGACTTGGACCACCATAAATACCTTAGTTTCAGTATCTCAATGTCACTGTCTTATTTAAGATTTGTAAGTCTTGAGAGGTATCCTTTTACTCCTGAAAGACCTGATCCATTACAAAGTTCCTGAAATGCATTCATGCGATCATTTTCTTGCAAAATTATCAGAACCACTTTTTCCTTTAAACTTGATTACCAGGGAGAGGAACAACTATAATGCTATTGATTAAACTAGTCTATAACAGAATAGAGTTTTACCTGTTCAAAAAATAAAATACATAAACCACTTTGGAAAAAGGATAAAATCTCTGGAATCCCAAATGGCCGTGATCAAACCCAAAGTACAACACACCTCTCTGTCTGTGTTGGTTGTTGGGAAGGTTATGCGGAGTTTCTTCCCAAAAAGTCCATCTGTGCAGATAACACACTCCAGGGTGACAGGAGACGTAGACTGGAATCTCCTGAGTCAAGGGCAAGTTTTGAATATGGGTTTCTTACCTCTAGTGTGACTGCTTCAGTGATTAAATTATTTAAATGTTTAAATGCAAACCCCAGACAATATCTTATTTTTCCCATTTATCTTCCATTCCCCTGTCTCCTTTCAAATTAAGATAGGCTTGGTACTCTTTCAAAGAATTAATAATGCTTCTGAATAGTTTCTGTGCATTTGAGATCTGATATCAATTAACACACTTGATACTATAACAGAACAAATAACAAAATAGTTATTCCCAAGACAACTATCATAGACTTCTGTCTTAAATTATTTATGAACTAGGAAAAATTGCACTCTAAAAAGAAAAAATACAGTGTAAATATAAAGATCTCTAAGGACAAGTCTCAATAATCTGTGAAACCTGGTACGATGGAAGGCATGGAATTAATGATAAAAAAAATTCCTACTGCTTTTTCTTTTGGTCCCTATTTTTTCTCTTCTCTCCGTAGCCCTTGTTTCAGCAAACAATTAAAAATTCTGATCATGGGGGCCAATCTAAATATAGTGATCTATATATCAAGAAAACATTAGATTTGCTTACATAGTTTTATATGATAATACTCATATGTGAAATGAAAATTTATCTCCTATATTGCTTCTGAAAAAGGTGCAGGATAAATTGGACATGTTGAATGTATGGCCTAAAGTAAATGTATTACTATATAAGTTGTGCTGCATAGACTTCCTATCATTTGATTGGGTGACACAGCTCCATTTTTATTTTAAAATGAGCTATGAAGAATGTTTTTATAACCTTTTTCAAACTCCTAATCCACACACATGAATAAATTTCTCAGATTTTTAGTGTAATGTATTTTGCTTTATATGTTCTTTGTAGAATTACAACCTGTAAAAGGATTTGGTCCATGTAATGGACCATGTAATTTGGTCCATGTCTGTTCAGTTTCTTCCCAGAGTGTCACAGTACAAAGCAGATAGAAATATGACTTAAGCAGGTGTTTAAAGAGTTTTGCACTACTTATAAAGCACTGAAGTGAAACAAGAAGCTTAACTAGATGGACATATTCAGTTTATTTTTATTTCTCTTAAAGTGCATATATATATGTGTGTATTTATTTTTACTCTTAGATAGCTTTCATAATCTGGATGTTAGGGAGGAGAAATGCCTCTTTCAGAATGGCTGTCAACAAAAAATAAAACCCAAACAAAACAAATTAAATCCTTATTTTCCTGATTATTATATTGAAGTTCTTAATTTTATATGATTTCCATTTTCTAATTTCTTCTTTCTGCTTTTCCCCTTCACCCAAATGAAAGCATAAACTTCAGAAAAAAAAATTGAAAAAGTGTGATCATGTGTATATAATAAAGAGAGATTGTGGAGTCTCCATCCATGGAAATATGCAAAAGCTGTTTGGACATAATCCTGAGCAGCTTGCTCTAGGGACTTGAGAAGAAGGGGTTGAATCAGGCACCATCCACAGATCACCTCACACCTCAACCATTCTATAATCCTGTTCTCATATGTCAGATAATGATGCTCTTTCTTCATGTAGCACTGAGGTTTCCTTTTGTGTGTGTGTGTATGTGTGAGGGGTGTGTGAATGTGTGTGTCTTATTCTCAGTAAAACAAATAATTTCTAGTATTTAGAAGAGTTTATTTTTATCTAATTGGATAATCTTTATTCCAAGTAATTAAACTGTAAAAAGAGGAATTCTGTGCCTGTTTTAAATGACACATGTCCCTCTAAAATCAAAGTGCTCAATTAAACAGAGCATTAGAGAAAATATAGATTAATGCAATGAAATTACTCTGTTTTTTCTGGGATCAGTTTTCTAACTGAAGATATTAATAAAGAAGACAATCTGTTGTTTCCAAAGTCTTTAGTGCTTGCATTTCACTTTCTTCAAAGCTAGGTTAGGGGCATTGTCACTATGTCTGAGATCAGTAAAGGTGGATGACATACATTGTCTTTTCATGTTCAGCTTTGTTAGTTACATAGAAGTTCAGCATGTTCTTTATTTCTGATTCTGATTGTTCCCAGAAGGTATTAATTTTTCTTTTTTCTTTGCTCCAGAAGCAGATATGTTTCTGAGGCTGGCAAAATTTTTTCTGTCTGCACTTACAGGAGTATAGACTTAGTGGCATATATACACTGAAGAAGTATTAAGGTGGTTTTCTCTCTTCCATTCAAGCATTTTTTGTTGCTGTTTTTGTAATGGATTCTGAAGAAAGTCAGTTAAGTTCAAACCATTTTTAACTCATCTCAGACTGTGTGCATGAAGAGAAATACGCACTAACAGAAGAAAACACAACCTAAGCAAAAAGTTGGAAACTGCATATTTAAATTTGCGTCAATGAGAACATTTAAACAATTAGAATGATTAATCATAGAGGCAATAGATGCAGACCTATTAGCACCATTGATGACAGGCTGATCCAGAATTAGAAAAGCAGTTCACACATGAATTGTGTGGAGAGTCATCCACAGTGATACCATATGTGAAGATCCACTGGAGTGAATCTAGAGCTCTCTAAGTGCCCTCCAAAAAAACCATGAAGAGCAAAGGAAAATGACAGACCCTTTCTGTGTTTCAAACAAAAGTAATGACTTTTTAAAACACATTCTTGAGCCTCCTGCTTCAAATAGGAAAATGTGTTTGAGAATTGTAGAACTGGAAGAAAATATCTTCATACCAGGGATGTCCTAGCAAACATTGCATTGCCAGGTTTACACGTGGTAAAGTATTATTTGCATTGCTTCAGATATATCATTTCAGCTACCTGTACTGTTCAGTATAACAGAAATTGGATGACATTAAAAAGCCAGCTAAATTTCCAACATCCACACCAGATGTTGGCCTTAAAATCCAAAAATAAAAGTACCCAGTTCTCTGTCAGGGAGTAGATGGAAGTAGGCACGGAAAATTGCTGTGTTATAAATTGCCTAATTTCTACTGTGAACAGATGTTTAATCGTTATTAGCATTATTTCAGCTATTAAATTAGAGAAACATAATCCTTCATCTCACCCTCCAAGCATACTTGCTACCTGTGCACTGAGGCAGCCCCCTTTGCTCTTTACATTTAAGCAAAGAAAAATTTTCCTTTACTGAACATCAGTGTCACTCATTAGCAGCAAAAGGGAATCCAAATCAAGGTCATATTCTTAATGTGTTTTCAATGGAGAACATTTTCTCTTTTTTTTTGTGGGTTCTATTGTCTTCATAACTTTTTGAATTGGGAGGACAGCTAATAAAATTGTGGACTTGAATACAGTAAATTTTTAGAACATGTAATAAATCAATTGACATCTCAAAGTTTTATAAAACTCTAGAATTTTATTCCTACATTAAAGGAAACTCTTGAAGTGTGTTCTGTTTATAAAATATAAAAATTGCATTCCAGTCTAAAAAATAATTTTCCCTCCTTCAAAGGAGGAATATAGTATTATCTGTTCTTCCAGAAAGATAAAATCCAGTATCTTTAAATTGCTAAACTGACCTTCAGCAGTGATTTCAGAGCACTGAACTGAGACACAGTACAGCTACACAGAACTGTAACAAAATTTCTTCTTTCTCTTGCTCTTTTCTTTTTCTCATTGCTAATAAAAATTACTTTGCTAGTTTATGTGTGGCTTCTTTTACCATATATGATTTACTTTTCTTTCATGGTATCACAGTTTGACAAATACATATATACAACTTTGAAATTTGTGTTACTTATATCTGTTATAAATACCTTGGACAATACCAATTCCTGACAGCAATTGCACTCTCCATAGGACGATAACGCTTAAGCAAATATATGCATCCTTTCCCTACTTAGAGCACCTAAGAACATATTTGCATACACGCTGCAAAGTCTTATTTTGTTCTTGTGCAAGCAATTTATGTTCTTTGGATTTAGAACCACTGGATAAACTCTTAACCTCATTCACATTATTCATGTTCATGAAGGGCTGCAAACAGATTATATACATTTATATATATATTTTTGGCAACAGTGAGGTGGAGCTACATGCTAAGAGGAGGGAACTGACATATCTTCCTTTATTGTGGTAAAAGGAGCAATAGCAAACCAACTGCAGAACCTCTTAATCTCTTAATTGCTCTTTCAAAGTTAGTATTTATTATTTTTAAGAAATAATTTTGAAACAATTAGCCTATCATTTGACAAAACATCTTGTGTATGCATTGCTTTATAAGATTCTTTATGAATAAAATTCCTGTCAAATATTCTTGATACTGCTGTATGAAATCCACATGAAATCCACACTCTAAAATTCCATGCAAGCTGCAAAGCCAGGATTTTACAGACTTGTTCATAGTTGCCCAAGAGAAATTGTGATTGCATGTGTAAGACTTAAAGACCCTTTAGAACAGCCATGATATATTTTATTTAATTAAATTAATTGCTACACTAAAATTAAAAGTAATATTAATGCTGCAGGGCCAAATGTTGAGACATTAGGGTGTATTTTTTCCCTTTCCTTCTGTAAACAACTTCTGTTACAGAACTGTCTATTTCTCACCACTGCCTACCCAGGCTTAAGTACAGGTTTTATCATTGGACAGTGAATATTACCAATTATGTTTCAGTTATCCCTTTCTAAAAGAAAGACAACAATATCACTTTTACATAAAGGCCTATTTGTAGTTGCCAATACAAAGAATCAGACTTAGATACCACTCTCGCAGTGTAATCATTGATCTCTGTGAAAATGGTACCATAAAGATATTGAACATAATGTTTTTCTTACTAGTATTATCCTCACTTAAACTAAATGATTAAAAATTCTGCTCATGTGACAAAAAAAAATGATTTTAACCTGTATTTTTGGGACATTAGGTAGTCTTTATTCAGTCTTGTAATACTGTGGGTCATTATCAATAATTATTTCTATGAAATGATGTAGAATAATCAATGCTGAAAGCAAATTAGTCCTTCTATTCTAAGGTATTCATTATAAGAGAATGTTGATGAAGAATGTGAAATGAGAGGAGAAAAAGTATGGTTGGGAAAAACTTTACATACGCACACCCCTAGATATAAACATACACTTATATTTACACATCTGCATAGTTACAGATAGCACCATTTTCCAAGCCATTGGGCATCCAAACTTTTATTTAGTCTGACTTCCTACTGAAAGACTGTTTTCTTCATTGAACATTGCTTTTGATCACATAAAGCAAAATAAAGAAAAACGCCTTGTAGACTAAACCCCACAATTTTGGTCATTATGGTGAATCGAATTCTATTTACAAATCAAAAATGTTTACTTTGTTTCCAGTGACATATTTACTTCTACCAATAGCCTTTGAGTAGATTGATTTAATTAGTTGCACGCTAGTATCTGCATATCTGAATACAAATAAGTAATGTTCTATATAATTTAGAAGTCAAATGATCAAAACAAGTTCTGGTTTCTGTGACAAGTTATTTTGCACATTTATAATCAGCAGTGTATTATGGGTAATATGAAAGCATATTTCCTCTTTATTAGTAGTTGACCTATATTTTGCTCTGACAGATCTAATGTAAACTGAGGAAAAACAGTTGGAAAGAAAACCGAATGGATTTAAGAATTACTTTCCTTTCTGACAGACACGTCATTTTTTGTCAGAAACACAGTAGTCATTAGTATTCCCACTAATCAATCAAAAAAAAAGTGTAATTTCTTCATTATCTGTATGCCTAAGGAAAGACACCCAATTCAACAATATTATAATATTCTCAAGCCTCTAGTGAATTTCCTGAACCATAGTGAATTATTCCATGTTCTCTACTCAGAGTCATGAATTATTTCTAAATGGTGCCTAAACAATGCAGATGAATAATTACAGAAAAGCAAATTAATTTGAATGATTGCTTGAAAAGTTTAGGTAGTTGTTATGATTGCTGAAAATTTGACATAATTTACTCTAACACCATGAGTTTATTTTTTTTAAGATCTCTCCAAATATACTACTCGATTCTTCTCTTTCCACATCATAAGAGATATTGATGTGTTAGAGATTGGAAATAATTGTATACAAAATTGCAAATATATTGCAAATCTTTATGAAAAATAAATGCTAACTTTTTGTAAGTAATTTCAAATTCAACTATACACTTGATGACAGAACATACAGGGACACACAAAAGCCATGAAGGAATGAGATAAATCACTAGGTGACGTGATCTGCATTCCTTCTGGTGTTGTCTTACTTTCTACTAATTTTGTTTAACTTTATCCTTTTAGCTCATTCATATATTGTGTGTTCTTTTAAAAAAGTACTGTGTATTGATTTTCTTTTTTTGCAGGCGAAACAGTCTTGATTCAAGAATATTTATTTATTACCTATTAAGCCAAACTTCTGATCAATAATTTATTATAGAATCAATCATAAATGACAGAATATGCTGAGTTGGAAGGGATTTAACAGGATCTGGCCCTGCACAGAACCTTCCTCAGCCTGAGAGATTGTCCAAACACTTCTCAACTCAGTCAGGCTTCGTGCTGTGACCACTTCCCCTGGGAGCCTGTCCCAGTGCCCAGCCACCCTCTGGATGAAAAACCTTTTCCTGATATCAAACCTAAACCTCCCCTGACTCAGCTTCATTACCTCCCCCTGGGTCCTGTCACTGGTCATGAGAGTGAAGAGACCAGTGTCTGCCCCTCGTCTTCCCCTTGTGAGGATGTTGAAGACCACAGTGAGGTCTCCCCTCAGGCTCCTCTTCTGCAGGCCAAACAGACCAAGTGACCTCAGCCACTCCTCATATAGCTTCCCCTCAAGGCCCTTCACCATCCTTGTGGCCTTTAACTTAAAATTGAAGACATTTTCCACAGATCACAACTTTTTTAAATGCTCCACCAAAGTTGGTAATGTAAACCAGCAATGCCAGTCTCTTGAAGTAATCTTGTATTATCACCACAGAAAAGCAAGGTTGTTTTTCAAAGATGAGAGGGTTATTTGGTGGTTAATTTTCTAAAAGATATGACTAATGAGGTAAAACTCACTCCTTTTTGCATAACTATAGCCTACTTCCAAAAAGATATGAATAGGAAAAGAAGATACACCAAAAAGAAACACAAGTAACAATTGAGAAATTGTTTCTATCTGAAAACTTTCTGAAAATAAAAAAAGTACCTATGCAAGCTTCCCTGCCGCCTTCCTGCCTCCCCCATCATTCTGAATGTATATGTCCACTTAATATTTCAAAGACTTACTGTAAGTGATGGGTCACTTCTTTTACTAGGCATTCTGCCAATTTGAGGATGCATTCTTTCAGTCAGTCTCCCTTATCAACTCTTCAGCCCCCTCAGTGCTTCATCACTAACTTAGCCATCTGTTACCACTGGTTGAAAAATCCCAAAGTGGCTAATTTTCCAGTCTAATCACTATTTAAAAAGAAAACAAAACCAACCAACCAAATAAAACCCCACCTATCTTTTCCTTTCTCCTCTGTAAATGTATTTTAGTTGTGTCTTAGCTTTTGCCAGTACTAGAAGAGCTTTGCTCTGCATTTTTCAGTAAATCGAATAACCCAAGCAAACCTGGCTGAACACTGCATTGCTGATTTTTATTTTTTTTTCACAATTAAATGTTGAATTGCGTATACTGGTCCATTTATTCAAATAGTTTTAGGACTAGTAGGTGAATATATAGGAGAAGATACAACCCAGAAATTTTTCTTTTAAGTAAACATTTGTTTGATGTTTGCTACTTACCTAAAATGTTAATGAATACTGTCAATATAAAGGAAAAAAAGTCTCATTTTGAGACAAATTAGGAGGAAACTTCCTCTAACGGAAGGTAGGTTTCAGCAGCCCCTCCCCCACAGGTTCAGAAAGAAATTTCTTGGAGGAGAGTGAAAAAAAGCTGTTTATTTAACAAGCAGAGCACTCGCAGGCATGAGACAATGAGTAATGTTAAATAATAAAACCTCTCTCTTTGGAGAAGACCTGGTAGATTCAGAGTCTTTTCTGTAGGTGTGGCTCTGCTGTGGGGCCTCCCGGTGATGGTGCTCCAGACCAGAGCAAAGCTGAACGGTTCCAGGAGAAGAAGAAGCCACAGTCCCAGGAAAACTCCTTGCTTCAGCTAACAAACAAGAAGCTAGCTAAAAAAGAAGAGAATGCAACTCTCTTCCCTGCTGCAGAGAGCTGAGAACTGGGGAGAGAAACCAAGGGAGTTACCTGTGTTTTGAACACAGGCCACCAAAAGGATTCCACTGCCTTCCCCCTCTCTCTCGGATCTGGCTTAAAGGCACAAAAAGGCACAGGATTCAGGTCTGGGCAATAAGCAGGCGATAGGGGATACAGCATCATGAAGTCACCCCAAGACAAAAAATTATCAGCATTAATTACATTTTATGGGAGCCTTGGATACAATTTATAGCACACCCTTTTGTTTTACAGCAATTTTAAAATATGTGTCAAAACTACTACTGCCTACCTCCTTTACTGCGTGTGCAACTAATGATATTACACTCTGTATGAAGCAAATGTAAGCTAAATAATGCCATCTAAATAGAAGCTTTTTCAGTCTCTAAATGTTTACATACCACATTGTAGTCTATTTAAAACATCACACTTGAAAGCAGCTAAATTTTACCTTTTTTAGGACCAAATTGCCTAATCTGAAATTTTACTGTAACTCCTAGAAACCTGCAATTTGCAGAACTCATATTGCATCTTAGAATGATTGTTATGGTATTACCAAAGATATAGGAGAACCTTAGTGTATGTGGTACCATAACATCTTTACAAAAAAAATGGGATAACTTCTATGCCCACCTTCAAGAAAGTCAAAGTGCATAAGAAAGATGATTTTTATGTGTGGAACTTTCTGTCACTGAAAATCCTCATTTTTTTTTCAGGATAGTATAAGGAAAACTTATGTAATGTAACATATTAGTTATTTCCAAGATGAATTTTATGGATTGATAAGATTCTTTTCTTCAAAGTACTATTTTTATTCAGGAATAAGTGCTTCGATCACTAAAACTGCAAGATGTTTCTCTGAACAAATGCTTTCTAATCAGAAGAGTATTGTCTCCTGATTAGAATGGTGAAGGCAGTAGAGCCCTTTTATAATCTCAAGTGTCTGAATGCTTCTGTACTCTTCCTTGGTAATGGAAATTGACATCAGCTCAGTAATGTTAGATCAATTCATATAATTTGGAAAAATTGTTTGCCTTACAAATGTAGGGAAAAAAATGTTAGAATATCTAGGTAATTTACCTGAATAACTCGGAATAGTAAGATTTTTGTCTTTATGTGAAAGCCGAAGATAACAGTAACTGTACTGGGCATTGTATGATTCTATTTTGCACGACGGCTAAAATTGCATAATGATATTTTACATATCTTTTCATCTTAAAATTTAGTACTTGAGCAGCTTTCAATGGCTTAATAATTTTTTTCAATGTCTCTGTTTCCACTGGGACCACTTTGCATCATTCTAAATTGAAATTTTTTACTGATGTATGTTGCCTATATGAAAGAATTGATAGATAACACATATAACTAATGGGAATACACAGGCTACTTTTATTATTAAATATAACTTCAAGGGTCTTGTCACTTTGATATGTGCAAAAGCAGTCAATGAATTTTTTTCATAGGATATTTCTTAAGTGTCTTAGTTTATCTTCTGCTGCATGGAAACTTGTTCACACTTCTACCGTACTTTCCCCTGCAGAATTATAACAGGTAAATAATTATTTACTTTCCTTTTTGTTTCATTGCTAATATCAACCCACACTCTCAGCATGAATATTTAAATTTATCCTAGTAGCATGGTAATTTAAAAGTAATTAAACATTGCACATAATTGACTGACAAGTTATCTCTGATAAGCTCTTTGAAGATGTGCTTTTATGCTTACATAAAAACAATCCTGACTGTCAAAGGCAGGGAAAGTTTTAGTGATGATCTTAATAGAGCCAGAGCTTCTTTGATTTGAAGTTCCAATCACTCAAGCCTTGATTAAGAACTGTAACACTTAATGATACTGCAGATCGCCAGTCAAACCTGTAAAATATAAACACATACACATGCACCTAACAAGACCTAGATATTTCACACAGATAATTTCAGTTCCTGTTTCTGAACACTTTGCGGAATCCAGAGTCTCAAGAGGTTTCAGTCCCAAAAGAAGAGTAAGTGTTTCGGATGTCAGAAAAGAATCTGCAAAAGTCATCACATGAGTCAGGAATCCAACAAAGGGAAAAGTATTTATAAGGACTTGAATTCATTTTAAACATTAGCTTTTAAAGATGAGAAATTTCTTTCCCATCTGTGTTGCACATATGGAAGGGGCATGATTTTCACGTCTGTGACATGAACCTTATATGCTTCTGTTGTCAGATCACAATGAAGGTCGTGTATGTGTAGCACTTCCATGAAAAAAAAAAAGAAAATGTTTTTTTATATTGTTTACCATCACAGATTCATTCTGTTTCCCTACATATGAGTCAAGGAAGAATGGAGAAACCACAGGGTTGTGGGTTTTTTTGTCTGAATTCCCAGTGCCACAGCAGGCTAGTGGAAGATGAAAGCCAAAATTAAAAAAAAAAAAAATTGGCTCCTCTGTTAAATTTGCACATATGCAGTATTTAACTGCCCTTTTCTGGTGCTTCTTTTCACTCTGTAGATCACAGCCACCTACTTCTGGTTGTAGCCAGCTCATCACATACTGCACTTCAACACTGTAATTTTTCCTGGATTTTTAACAAAAGTTTAATCCTGTAGCAGATGAGAGAGGATCTGAACCTTCAGTTAGAACATGGTTATTTTTAATCACATGATAATTTGTTAAATTCAGATGGGACAACTGTGGGTGCCGCAGATGATTTGTTTTCCTTTTCTTTATTTTAACAGTATAATTGCCTTTCTTCTTTTCTGTAGGAAAAAAAAAATGGAAAAATGAAATGCACCTGTACCTCTGTATGGAAGGTTTCTAGTAAATAGATAAAATCTCTTTCCTGTTGACAGCCTGCTGACCAAAAGGTCCCGCTAAGTCCCAGCAAGTATATAGAATTATGATACAAATTAGCTTGCTTTTTCTCAATAAATATGTAACAGTCAGTTCAAGATAAAGTCAGGGCATCTATCTAAAATATACTGAGTAATTATATATAGCATATATAAAACAGTACTTAGAGTGTTCACCTACTTCAGCATTTTATATACCCCACATGATGTTCTTTGTAAAGTATCAACAAATTTATCCAATGCAAGTAATAACAGTTGACATGTAATATCCCTGTCAAATATCTGCTCATTTGTAAAAATTTTTGGGTCTTTTTTGTTTGTGGGGGTATTTTTGTTTGTTTTGTTTTGTTTTGTTTTTAATACTTGTTAGCCTGATGCACAAAAAAGATCCCCATAATTTTTATTTCTAAGCTCTCTTTAGAATCTAGAAAATTCTTCTTTTTCATCACAATTGTGGGGTTTTTTCACAGACTTAGGTGTAGAATAGCCTTGTAAATTTGGACCTTATACAAAGATTTTCATCACTATTTTAATTTTAATCCACATTGATCTGGCCAAAAAAGTCACTGTAAAATGAGAGCATTTCAACAAGATTAATTTTTGACTCTTTTCAGACCTGGCAGCTTTCTGATGTCTCATCATGCAGCACAATTTCATAGGTTCATCATTCACTCTCATGCCACATTTGTGCTGGGTAGGTAGATTGATAAAAATTTCAGACAGCTTGAACTCCCATTATCAGTGACATTCATGGTCTTAGTATAAAAACAGAAGCCTTTAATGCAAATCCAGCATAAATCATTAATACCTTACATCTTGCCAAAAATATATGTTGTACTACAGCCTATGTCTAAAAATAAATTTTTGTAATTCACTCACTGATTTCTTTCTCAGAAATGTGGAAGAGGATGTAACTCTCTGTGGTAAAGCTTACAAAAGTATTCTCCTTCTCTTTCTTTCTCCCCAGTTTCCATGGCAACCCATCAAAACTAATAGAGGCCCACAGAACGTCATGTTCGGATACAGAACCGCAGTACAACAGGTTCAATTTGTAGTTCAAAATGAAAGGCAAATTACAGTGTGTTAAAATCATTCTTATAAGTACATGTTTAAAATGTAAAAGTTTAGGTAGAAAATTTTAATGTCTTCTAGATTATATGTAGTGATATGGTCCTTATAGAATGCATATAGATTGAATATAGAATGTTCGTGACTTTAAAGAGAAATGGTTAGAATTTATGAGCTGATAAATTGCTTGTATATCAAAGTACGTGTCAAAGTCATCTCTGTTTTTCTAGGGATTTAATTAATTCTACAATGTGTGAGAGTTTTAGGCTAGGAGTATTACAGTGGAGATTCTGAATAACTGTTGGACAGAGGATTCTTTGACAGAAAAACAAAACTGTGGGGAAAAGCCCCAAATACAAAATGTCACAAAAAACCAAACCAAAACAAACCAAACCAAAACAAAAAACAAATCTACTTAAAATCTGGACCTACACTTTTCAGACGTAAAACTCTGTGGATCTTCTTAATCCGTGAATTTTACTTAAATCAACACAGCTCCAACAAAATTCATTCAACTGGATGTCATTCAACTGCCATGCAAAGGTCTAGCTGTGGGTTTAATCAATAGGTGAAAAGACATTTCAGTAAATCAAAAAGGCAAACCATGCCTGTCTTGGGAAGGATGTATCAGTTTGACATATATGAAAGGTAACACTGCTACAAAAGATCCCTCTTCCAACTCTTTCCTATACTTACATAGCCTTCCACAGAGCTCTTTGCATCTTGATGCTGAATTAAGTAGGAACATCGATTTATCCAAGAGGGTTCCTTTTCTAAGCTCTTTTCAGGTGGATATCTTGCCTCTAAGTTGGTTCAAATATTTGTGCTGTCACATTAAAAAAGAGGAAAATGAAAGTGAAAAAAAAAAAAAACAAACAAAAACCAGGGTAAGCAGAAAAATCTTTAACTGGAAGGTCTTGTTTAATGGACTTCAAATTATAGCACAGAGTTTAGTTATTATAGTGATGAACATCAATAAAAATACAGTATTGTTGTAATATTGTTATTCTTAATGTGGTAGAGATATATTTTATCATATTATCCCTGTGTCTTACATCATCTAATCTTAAACACTTAGTATTTTCACTTCAAATTTGAGGAGTCAGTATTCTACAAGGATTTATGAGCACTATTTTTCTTAAAAGTAGACTCAAGTGAAAACAGTTTACTTAAAGTTTTGCGAAGACCAAGTTTATATCCTAGCTTGGAATATCAAACAGGAAAGAATATCTTTTTCTTGTTTATTATCACATGTTGGAAGCAAGGAGGTTGTGGGTGACTGAAGAAAGTTTTATTGAAATAAGTGTTTAAATGAATGATTTTCTGCAACTCCATCTGTGAGCTCTCCTTAATGTGTTGAAAATAAGACATTTTATTTGCTTTTCTTTACAATTCTTTTCATAGAATCATAGAGCCATAAAATGCTTTGATGGAAGGGACCTTAAGGGCCATCCAGTTCAAATGCCCCTGCCATGGGCAGGAACACCTTCTGCTAGACTAAATTGCCCAAGTCGTCATCCAATCTGGCTTGAACACTTCCAGGGATGTGGCAACCGCATCTTCCCTGACAACCTGACCGAGTGCCTCTCCACCCAAACAGTAAAGAATTTCTTCCCAGTATATAATTTAAAATGACCCTCTTTCAGTGTATATTTTTTTACACCTTGTCCTATATTTATCATGTCTTTCTTATCTTCTCCCTTTCATAGTTTCATTTTCTTTTCATATCTTTAGTTGCAACAGCTGTGTACCAGATCATGAAGGTCAATGTGAGTTTAAACCAGGTCATAGATTGAAGATATGTAAAATTCAACAACCAAGACATTTTTTTTCTGAATTAGTGAGAATCGATTTAACCCAAACTTCCCTTGAGGGCCATTAAATCCTTTTGATCACTGTTCTTAATAATGAGCCTGCTGTACTGTAAACCTTTGTAAACTGAAAATAAGAATATCTCTTCTGTCTGTTCAGTTTCAACAACTATGTACAGAGAAGACTGCATCTGTACAAATTTAATAATCTGACTCATCTCAGGCCTTCTCAGTTTAGTATGCTGGACCATGAAGTATGAATACAGTCTTGAAAACAGTGTTGTATTAGGGAAAAAGAAGAAATATGCTATTCATAAAATCTAATGCAGGTTTCATAAAATCAGGGTTTACTTAAGAGGTGTGTTTTTGAGACCATGAATGAAATAGAATTTTTTGTTTTCTTTCAGGGAAGTAAATCTAGAATTTAGTTCTGACTTTCACACAGTAGAAATTTTAACTGTCCTGGAATGCTTTTATGCATGCCTGTGGTACTATTACCCTTCTGACATGAGTCTTCACTTCAGTAGTAAACATACTTCATGCTTGCCACTTAAAAAGAGAAAAAAGAATCCTAGAGTGAAGCTCTTTGTCTAATTTATACCAGTTTTAGTTACTCAGACAGAGAACAGCTCCAGCACTGCTGCGGTCTGATTGTATACTACACATCTAATATCTTGTTCTAGGAGACTGTCTGGCTCTTATACTAATATGTGTAATAACCTGTATCCCTCAGCAGCATATTTTTTTTCTGAATTTATGGAGCTAATCACCAGTACTGCTTTGACAGACAATAATTGGACATTTTTTACACAGTGTAATTTGTTATTCACTCAGAGACAATAATTTTCCTTTGGGTTTGTTTTTGTTTTGTTTGTTTTGTTTTTGTCTTCCTTTATAAAGAATCAATTCTTTAACATGTTTAATTTTCCAATTTCAGCTGGAAAATTATTAGTGAAGATATGACTACTGCACAACAAACCCTCAAGTGATAGTTTTGGCAAATAAATAAATGAATACAGCAGTGACACAACTTTCAGCATTACCTTCTGATGAGAATGTGAAAATAGGAGTGAAAAATGGATGTATCTCAAATATGCTTTGCAGAAGCTTGTCACTGTCATCTTAGGAATCTGCAAAGAAAGTGTTACTAGCCCAGGGAAGGAATCATTATAATAGTGAAATAAAGAGACATTATTTCAAGGAGTATAATAAAAAGGAGAAGTAAGAATTTTCAGGACAATGAACAGAATATGTAATGAAAAAAAATGTACACCCATACCAAAAACTATGAGCAATGAATATTATTATACTGGATATTTGAGAAGGTAGTATATATCTCATTTGCAAGACTTGAGGAACAAACCTCACCTGTGAAAATACTGTCTTCATTAGGCTAGGTAAGACTGGGTGAAAATGCCTTTTAATTTCTCCCAAAAAAACCGTACCTCACACGACAAGGAAAAAACACAGATGATAGGACGTCACGCTAAAGTTTGGAGAGTTTACAAAGAATGAGTGAAGGTCCTGACTCCTGTGTATTCCTCTAGACTATTCCTATTTTTGTAATTGCACTTACAGTCTACAGAAAAGTATAGAAAATCTCCAGAAAATCCATGATTCTCTCAAGAGAAGAACTAGGTTACGGACTCATATTTCATATGTAGTTTCTGCTTGACTTTAATACTGGGTATATAGCAATTTAAGCCCTGTTTTATCCTTATATATTGAATAAACCTGATTTTGTTAGCCAGTTACAGTTATCACTGACCCTGAGAGTAGCTCAGTTGGTTAGAGCATGGTGCTAATACCACTAAGGTCATGATTTCGGCCCTGTATGGGCCATTCACTTCAGAGATGGACTCAATGATCCTTGTGTGTCCCTCCCAACTCAGACTGTTCTCTGATTGTGAAAACATAACAGATTTTAAATAAATATTCAATTATTCAAGATGATAAAAAGGCCCAAAGCACCTTCATAATTTCTTCCTCTCCTTCACAATGTTTACCACGACCCAGTAATATCTAATTATGTGAAAAATTTTAACTACATATTCTCATTTTTAAGGCAAAGACATGAAGAATGCAAAAATATTATAACCTTTATGGCTCATATTGTAAACAGAGCTATATTTATTTGCGGAGGTTCTTTGCGATTTTTTGGGCTGGTCTTTTTTATTTTTTTGGCGCAAATGTTTGTGGTTGGGAGTGTTGTTTTTCTGTGTGTGTGTGTGCTAACGTTTAAGACCTACTCTACAACTTGGTTTTGCATGGTTGGGATCTTAAATAGCAATGTGCTACCCCATCACTCTTTCTTTGCAATTAAATGGATCTGTGTTTTTTAAAACAACAAAAAAAATTATATATCTACATTCACGTAAATGTGTGTTTGCATGTAAAAAAATAACATTTCTGTTCTTTAGATTTGTTATAACTGATGCTTATAAGGAAGAAAATTCCTTGTCTTGCAAGAGTTCCTTAGGTTATGCCTCACCAGAAATCACAAATATTTTTTGTTTTGTTTGTCTTGATTATCATGTCTATGGCAACCAATTGTAATATCAAAATGGAGCATTTTGTCTTCAAGTAGGGAATAAGCAGCAGGATGTGATTAATTCTAAAAGTGCAAGGTTATTCTATAAACTCTCTACAAAAATAGTATTGTCACATTCAATAGGTTTTTTTCCCCACCATAATTTCTCAATCAAACTAATTCAGTTTACATTTGAAATGCTTTCCTGACTCCCAGTCCTTAAATTAGGTCTGGGATTTGGGAGTTTATTTGTCTTCTATCTGACTCATGGATCACCAATAATAAAGATTTTTGCAGGCCAAGTATTGCCTTTGGATTCACTTGTGCAACTCCATTACTTTCAGTCAGTTTGCATAAATGTAACTGAAGGGAAAACACCAAAAACAGTGGAACTGAAGAAAAGTTCTGCAACTGGAGCTTTTAGTTAACGAACATATTGATTAATTTCAGGCCATGAAATTATGCAGTGCACTCTCCACTTTCCAAGATCCACATTGTTTCTGTCAACTTAAAATTAATTTCTGCTTATAATACCTCCCTGTTCACAAGTTCAACTGTACCCAAATAACAGGTCCAAAAACCACATTGTTTTCACTAAGTCGACTTTGAGACTGAAGATGAAGCTCTGTTTATGAGGTATACAGTGGTTTAAAAATAACCAAAAATTGTCTTTTCCTGCCTGTTTTTTCTGCTTTTTAAATAAAAGTTTGCCGTTTTCACCTCTGTACTATTTGTCCAGCTGAATGCTATTTGAATGGCGTTGCAAGAAACAGTGAATTCTTGGTTGTGTTGCAGTTCTCCATGAAGTATGAGATGTTGGGGGCTTTAGGGCAATAGAGGCCTTTCACCCCCCTGACCACCCTTTCCTGGGGCTCCCCCCAATCCACCCACAGCCCATGATGCCATTCCAGCCCCCTGGTGTCACTTGTCTCTGCCCCAGAGATCCTGGTCTCCAGCTCCCCACAGCCCTGCCCTGTCCAGCCAGGAGTTCCACCCACAACCCCAGGGAGGCTCTCTATGCTCCCCCATGTGTCCCCCTGGCTGCTCTGCTCCTGATGGGCACTGGGACAGGCTCTGGCTGGCCCCTCTGCCCATGTTCCCAGCTCCCAGAGAGCACCCAGCCCACACAATGCCTTAACATGGGACAGTGTCACTGATGTTTGTGCACTGGGCTTGTTTTGTTAATTTTCGCTTAAAGAAGATGTCTGTTATGACGGGTGCAATTGTAATTCAGTTGTGGTGCTGATTTAATTTGGCTTGCCTGAAGCAGCTATTGAATTTTTAAGTTCATTTGATAAAGGGAACGCTAAAATATTTAAGGCAGGAGGACAGGAATAAGCCCTAGTACCACTGAAAAGCAAGCATGCACAGAGACAACAGTGTCCATTTAAGTGAAAGCAGTATTGACATGGTGCTTGGATGGTTGGAGAGCTTATACTTCACTTTTTGCTTACAGGCAAAGCTAGTAATCAGTGATGGGTGTTCTGCCTCTGAAGAATTTATTCATGCATTAGTCCTTTACTATCAAATGATCTATCAAATGCCTTAATATTTTTTAAACCTGATAAACATTTTCCTGCAATTCGTACATGGATTAAACCAAGAGAAAAAGGCTACCTTTTTACATAGGTTCCAAAAGCACACCTTTAAGGTGAGTACATACTGTTAATTTCTTTTAAAGATAGGGAATTCTGTGCCTTTTTTAAATATTTTTTTTAAGAAGGAAAAAATTTAGAGTAATCTGACTGAGAAAGGACTGAAATGATACTCAGATCAGTGTTCAGTGTTCATTCTGACCCCAAGTTAAAGCATGGTTATTAGTAAACTACCAGCTTTTCAGAGCTGTCAGGTGTGTAAACCATACATTAATTCAGTGAATTCTACAATTTTTTGGCATATCTATGACCTAATATTACATGTCTAAATGTTAGTTTTTCAAATCAAAACAAACCATTTTGACTTTCCTGTATACTTAGTAGACGGAAATGAAAAGCTTCAGAGAATTCTTCGTCTTGCCCTTCAAGATCTGTTTTAGGATATCATGTATCGTTTGAGGGTTGCTTTTGCTCTCCAGTAACTATAAAGAATGCCTAGAATTACTATCTTTGTCTTAGACAATGAATGATTAACCACCTAATATTAAAGCAAATTAATAACAAGGTCTCTTCGCTCTCGTAAGAGCCCACCTACAGTACTGCATCCAGCTCTGGTGTCCCCAGCACAGGAAGGACATAGACCTGTAGGAGTGAGTGCAGAAGAGGGCCGTCAAGATAATTAGAGGGATGTAGCACATCTTGTTTGAAGAAAGGCTGAGAGAGTTGAGATTCTTCAGCCTGGAAAAGAAGGCTTCAGGATGATTTTAATATGTCCTTCCAGAACTTGAAGGGAGCCTAAAATGAAGACAGAGTTTTTACAAGGACATGTAAATAATGATAGAACAAAGTTGAATGGCTTTAAACTGAAAGAGAGTAGGTTTAGATTAGATATTAGAAAGAAATTCTTTACTGTGAGGGTGCTGAGGCACTGGAACAGGTTGCCCAGAGAAGTTGTTCATGGCCCATCCCGGGAAGAGTTGGATGGAGCTCTGAGTAACCTAGTACAGTGGAAGGTTCCCTCACCATGATAGTGGGGTTGAAACTAGATGATATTTAAGGCCCCTGCCCACCCAAGCCATTCTGTGATTCTATGATGATTCTATGACTTTAATCCAAATTTAGGTGATAGTAATTTGCTTTGAGCTCCCTTAGAAAGTCTATACATTTGATTGAACTCTGCATATTGCTTCAGCTAATTAGATGCTTAAATCTTTTATGACACTACTCACTATGCACAACTTTTTAATCTACTCAGGACTTCAGATAAAAAGTAGGCTTAAAGGAGAAATCTAAAAATTTTCATCATCAAGTTTATTTCAAATATTTGAAAACTATGATTTATACCATAAACAATCTAAACATATTAGAACTAAACAGAAAGAGCAGAATAGGATAGGGATAGAAAAATTGCCTGATGCCTCTGTTTCTAAGGTATTAGAATTGCTTGCAGAGGCTACTTGCAACTTTCCTTTTGAGTAAAAGACCTTGGCTTGTTGTTTAACCATCTAACACTAAAGTAATCTACAGTCTAGACAAATTATGCCCTGCCACTAGCTTGATAATTTGGGACGTTTTATCCAATGTGACGTCCATAGGTGGTGAATACTCTTTGGAGCCTTCCCAAGTTTTAGACAAAGAGTGAGACAAAGAAATGATGCTACTAGCAAAGTCCTTTCAATATGTCAGACTACTCTTTCATCATCAAAGCTGAATTTTTAAAAAATTATGTTATTAAATTGTTCTTTGAATACGACATCCATTTGTCCTGCTAAACTGAACGCCAGAGAACTGGCAGTCTTAAAATGATAGAAACCCATCATTTGTGTTAAATGATTTTTATAATAACTAGTATAGGAGGTAGAAAACTCCTATATGTTTTAATGTGTGATGTAGGATGTCATAAGTTCCTGGATAAGCTCAATGAATACTGAATTGTCAAGCTTCATTTTTTTTTCATATTTCTTCTCATGTCAGACTGTCTGAGAAGGTTAGGTCTCTCCCCATACATCACTGCATCTTTTCTTTCTATCCATTGGAAGACATTACAGAGTACTTGTCTGTTCAGGCAGCCTGCTCCATAAGCCTGGAATAATGACTTCAGGATTGGTGCTCAAATAAAATTCTGTTGTACAATCCTCTAGCATGTTTCATTGTGAGCCTGCTTCTCGACACGCTTTTGCCCAACGCTAAGTAACCGTCTCTTAGGCAATGGTCAAGTATGGGCAGAGATGCTGAGTCAAGAACTTGCCCTCATGGACAGTACAGATGAACTTATTTATGCGGGGAACAAAGTTGGACAAACTGGTGTAAGTTGCTGTAACTTAGGTTCAGATAGCAGATTTTAGTCTGCTTTATTTACTTGTACAATAACAAGCATGGGCAAAAAGGCAATGAACTCTGATCATTGATAGGTACTGCAGCATTCAGAAAAGAGATTTTATTTATCAATAAAAATATTATGTTTGCACTTCAAAAAACACTGAAAGGTTTCACAAAGGATCTTTTATTCCTGATCACTGTTCATTTTAATCAAAAGGGGAAAGAAATATGTAAACCCACATGTGTACTTTTTGGCTTGTCTGTTATCTCTTAAGCAATTTAAGTTTAGAGTTAACCTCAAATGGAAACCCTTTCCCAAACACTAACATGCAAAATTAGACAAATGAAAAACATCTTAATGATAAAACAAAATCTATCTTTTTCAAGACTAATGCGGATTTATAGTTTTTATTTTACTTCTCACCTAACCCTAAATGAAAACCTAAACCTAACATTAAGTCTAACACTTAAACAAAACTTAAAGACAAACGTAACCCTAAACCATACCCGAAACCAAACCCTTACCCTAAACCAAACACAAAACCTGAGCCTAACCATAAACATAATCCTAAACATAATCCTAAACCTCAACGTAAACCTAAATCTTATGCTATCCCTAAACCTAACCCTAACCCTAACACTAACCCGAACCCCTACACAAAGCCTAACCCTAAACATACATGTAACCCTAACTCTAACCTCTAACACTAAAACTTACCGCAACCCTAACCAAAAACAACACCCGAAACCCAGCCCAAACTGTATCCTTAACCCCACTCTAAACTTAACCCTAACCATAGCCCAAACCTAAATCGAACCCTAAACCTAAACCTAACCATAACTCTAAACATAACCCTAAACCAAACCAAAACCTAACCATAAGCCTAACCCTAGCCCTAGCCCCAAAACAAAACCTAAACCGAAACCTAAGCCTAACCCAAACCCTAACAAGAACACGAACACGAACACGAAAACTTACACAAAGCCTAAAGCTAAAGCTAACCCTAACCCTAATCCAAAAAACACACCCTAAGCAAAGCCCGAACACTATCCCTAAACCTATACGAAATCTAAGGCAAAACCTATACCAAACCTAACACTAACCTGAAACCTCAACATAAGTCTAATCATAATCCTAACCCTAAACCGAACCAGAACCTAAACCCTAACTCTAACCCTAAACCTAATCCAAACCCTAACGATAAACCTAAGCCAAAACTTAAGCCTAACTAGAACGCTAACCCTAAACATAACCCGAACCCTAAGGCTCAGCCTAACCCTAACCCTAACCCCAACCCTAACCCAAAGACCACACCCTAAGCCCAGCGCTAACAATATCCCTAACCCTACCCGAAATCTAAGGCAAAACCTACACCAAACCAAACCCTAACGCGAACTCCCAAAGTAAGTCTAACCGTAATCCTAAACCTAAACATAATGAAAACCCAAACCCTGACCCTAACCCTAAACCTAAGCCTAACCCTAACCCTAACCCTAACCCTAACCCTAACCCTAACACTAACCCTACCCTAACCATAATCCTAAACCAAAACCTAAAACATACACAAAGCCTAAATCTAAATCTAATCATAACCAAAATTCTAACCCGAAACCCGAACATTAACACTAACAGTAACCATACCCCTAAACCTAACAAAACCCCAAGAACTAACAACAAGCATACACCAAAGCCTAAAGATAACTCCAAACGTAAAACAAAGCCTAAGCCTAAACCGAAGCCTAAGCCTAAACCTAAGCCTAACCCTAACCCTAACCCTAACCTAACCCTAACCCTAACCCTAACCCTAACCCTAACCCTAACCCTAGCCTCAAACCTAACCCTAGCTCTAACCCTAAGCCTAACCCAAACCCTAACATTAACCCTAACCCTAACCCTATACCTAAACCTGACACTAAACCTAATGCTTACATAAAGCTTAAAAATAATCTAACTATAACCAAAAACCTAACCCAAAACCCTAACCTTAACCCTAAGAAAAAAACAAACAATAAACTCAGCCCTAACTGTATCCCGACCATAAACATAATCCTAAACATAATCCTAAACATAACCCTAACTCTAAGGCAACCCCTATTCCAAACCTAACCCTAACCCCTAACCTCCACCATAACACTAACGGTAACCCTAAACCTAACCCGAAACCTAACTAAAACGCAAACCCTAACCATAAACCTAACCTTAAATCTAAACCGAAACCTGAACTTAAGCCTAAGTCTAAACCTAACCCAAACCCTAACCCTAACACTAACACGAACCCTTACTCCAAACCAAACCCTAAACCTAACTCTAAGACTAAACTTAAGACGAAACAAAAGGCTACCCCTAACGCTAACCTTGACCATAACCCTAACCATAAACCTAACCAAAACCAAAAACCTAACCCTAACCCTAAACCTAACCCTAAGACTAACCCTAACTCGAAGCCTAAACCTAACCCTAACCTGAACCCTAACCCTAACCCTAACCCTAACCCTAACTTTAACCCAAGCCCTAAACCTAACCATAACCCTAACCCAAAGTCTAACCCTAAACCCAACCCTAACCCAAATCTAACCTTAACCCTAATACTTACACAAAGCCTAAACTTAAATCTAATCATAATCAAAAATTTAACCTGAAAACTCAAAATTAAACCTAAGAAAAAAACACACTCGAAGCCCAGCCCTAACTGTATCCATAACCCTATCCTAAATCTAAGGAAAACCCTATCCCAAACCTAACCGTAGCCCTAACCCTCACCATAACTCTAAACGTAAACCTAACCCTAAACCTAACCAAAACCCAAAGCCTAACCATAACCCTAACCCTAGCCCTAGCCCTAACCATAACCCTAGCCCTAGCCCTAACCCTAACCCTAACCCTAACTCTAACCCAAACCCTAAACCTAACCCTAACCCTAATCCTAAACCTAACCCTAACCCCTCCTATATGGGATTTGGAAAAGAGAATATAACAAATGGTTCACGTGTCAAGATAAGGACAGGGAGAGATCACTCAGTAATTACCATCACAGGCAAAACGGACTCAAATCTGGAGAGTCAGTTTAATTTATCACCAAATCCAAGTAAGGCAATGAGAAATGTTTTGGGCTTGCATGCCTGAGTGTAGTTAAAGTTATCTTCGTACAGGGCTTTGGGCATTGAGTGTCAATAAAAGTTAGTTTGACTTTGATCTGAGCCATCAAAGGTGTTTCAGCACCTAATCCAGTGGCAGTGCAAATATTTCCAAGATCCTGTGTTTCATGATCCTCTGAAAATGTTGTTCATAGTAATTTTGGAGCTGAAAATACAAATATTAAAGAATACTACCAAAGGAGAAAGGTGATCAAGAAAAAGTGAAAATTCTTTTACTTAGACCTTAACTGAGTGCTATTAAGATTCACTGGACAATGACATATTCCAATTTCAGAATTTTTTGGATCAAGATAGACATCTGGTTTGACTTTCAAGGTGAATTACCCTTTCACTTTTTAATATTTTAAGTTACTATAATTCAAGATAATATGAGTCCATGAATAAAAATGTAGAATATCATGCATAGACATACGTTCAGTATTCTGTACTGATTTAGATGGTCATCCATAAGGAAAGTGTACGAAGAAAGGACATGGTCAAGTATTTCATACACTGGCAAGATTCTTAATAATGTCAGGCAGATTTCTGGCATTTTGAGGATTATAGAATCTCTTGACTCATCCACTGCAAACACATTTTCTTGTAAAGAGAATAACAAAAGCCTGACTCCATATTCCAGTGTAAAATTTCAAGTGTTCGCAATAATATTGAAATTTTACAGTGAAAATGTGACTCTCAATCTTTTATGCAGTGAATTCTTTACAAGTAGTAATACCAAGACGACATTCAGACTTATAAGAATCTGGTCCATTGCCAGTAGCAATTTTTCCTTTAGCTCACCAGGCTTTGGATCCATGTTACAGAGGAATAACACAATCTGTTATGTTTATTTCTTCACATTGAAGCATGTGGTTTATCCACAAGTGTGTGTCAAAATGTTTTGAGGTATTTCATCAAAGTTAAAATAATGCTATAATAACCACTCTGAAACAAAAACAGAAATTAGATCTAGTCACTAATCTCTGTTAGTCTCTTGGTTTTAATACTACTTTGAGATCTTTCCTTGCCTGTTGTTTTTAAAGATCGACTCAAACCACAGGGTATTTTGTTAAAATATTGAATTCATTTAAGAGAAAAAATTTCCTCTAAACCAAACCAAACCAAAAATTAACTTCATAAAAAATTCCAAGTAATGCTTCTTGCAAAGTAGCTGTTGGGGTGCACTATGTGCTGGAAGAGAGATAGGCCATGAGGGCTGGAGAGAGAGCCTCTTTCCTGAGCTCGGAGGTGACCCTGGGAGTGCATCCAGGTCACTAGGGATGAACTGAGAGAGGGTTGTGGGTTTGTGGACAGTGTTGGACCTATGAGAAGTGATAATTGTAGTTTGTAGCCTTATAAGGTATTGTTTGCCTGTTGCCATAATAGGTAATATCTGTGCAATACCCTAGGTGATTGGGGTACACTGAGGTGAACATCTTTCCTGTTTATATGATGTTATATCCTGTTAGGTGCTGGTATTTAGGGAATTCTGACTGCGCAATAAACGCCTTTGCACTTTTCCATCTTGTGTGTGAAGTCCATGCCCTTGCGTGATTACTGCAGTAGCTACTCATAGTTGTCTTTTAGCAGAGCTTTTTTCTTCTACAATTTTCTTTCAATAGATTTTACTATAAATTTTAATAATACACATTTGTATATAGGTTACTACTACTGCTTTGGATAGCTATTAGTTTGTGTTTGCACAGGTGTAACACAAATATTCTTATCCATTCTGCTCTGGAAATAATGATTAATAACACAAGAGAATAAATCATAAATCAGAAAGAACACTGCAGTTTGGAATAGCAAGTGTCTGGCTCTGTACATGTAGTTATCAGAGAGCTGGGAGAATTCTTGGAACATGACACATAGGCAGACTAAAAACTTCATGCACAGTATCTTAATACCATGAAGAAGGCAGAGTTTGGACATTGTGAAGAGAAATAAGGAGCTTATACTAAAAAAGTATTAAATTTTAACAGTTCAGCCACCCCTAGCATCACCCCAAAGATTAATATTTTGAAGTAAACAAATTGCCAAATGTATGAACAGAAAATACAGTCTTGTAAGTAACGCAGCTAAACTACTCAAAGCTAGTCAACAGTGGATTAACTTTCAGGAAGAGTAGGTCACCATGATTTAATTGAGCCCTTTTAATTAGAGTAGTACTCAAGTACTCTCAAGTTATCCATGTATCTGCAGGATGTTCAAGTAAGAAAATAAATTGTAATGTGTTGTGATTTGTTAAACTTAACAGCCAATGAGCTAGGCCAATATGGGGTTTAGAAATCATCTTCCATGGGAATAATATGAAAGTGTGAAAACAACTTAATTTAGACTTTCAAAAAAAAAAATCAAACCTGCTTCATCTCCTGTGACCTGCAAGTTTATTTAATATAATTTATAAACCTTTGTTTCGAGTGTGAATTTAGGGGCATGTACCATTTTGTTTTGGAAGTAGTCAAACTCTGTTGCATTAAGACATTTATTAATCTTATAAAAGTTATTGTATCAACCTAATTAACCAAACTGATTTGCAAACAAGCCCTTTGTGCTATCAACAATAACCAACAGCGTATAGCTCTGTTGTATACATTAAAGGTACAAATACTTAAATCTTAAACAGAAGATAATAAACAGGGCTGTCACTGTAAATGCAGTAGAGAGACTTCTCTGTGAATACTTAAGGACCAAAGCGGGAAGAATGTGACAGTGCTAGGAATAGTTTCCTTTGTCTCCATCTTTTCATTTCTCATGCTAAACATATACATAGCCCAACAAACCTCTTCACTCATATAAGAGACTCAATCACAGCAGGTTCTTAGATAACTCTTTAGAGGACCCTGCCACTAGATGAATGGCATTTATCGCAGCATCATTAAGACGTGTCACTTACTGAAATAGCAGCTGAAATGGCTCTGTGGGTCTTCTATTTGCCTTTCTGTTGATACTGAAGAATAAGAAGGCCCAGAAAGTTAAGGCAATAAGGTATGCTCGTCACCTTGAACAATGAAATAGTGTGATAGGTTGGTCCACCTGAGTAAGGACACATCGATTAATTTAGTCTCACCCTTTCTGCCCATGCATTTTCCTTCTATCATTATTAAAAGGCTTCAAATGGAAAAGAAACCTCTCATTGTCTCATTACTTTCTAGAATTATTTATTGCTGCATCAATTGCATTCTATTGCTTTGGTTCTTGCTCCTCTTGTCTGCCAGATGCAGTGGTAACATGGTTCCCTAGATTAGTCAATAAATGATTTGATTTCATATGGGCTTGATTTTCTGTCTTTCATTTTTTTAATCTTCTGACACATTCAATCTATCAAGCTGATCTGAATTGTTGTGCTATTCACAAACCAAACAGGTTAACAGTTGTTTGTGGAAGCACAGCTTTTCTTTTCCTTTTTTTTTCCTCCTGCATTTTACCACAAGCAAGAAAAATATAGAGAAATTGATTACATATTTTCAGGTTGCTAACATGTGAAAAATATTCTATTTCCCCTATTAGTGCACATATTGTGAAAACAATGAAATGAGGAAAAATAATCACTAGGTGCCTGTAACATGTTACAATGACTTTCTATTTATGCATAGAACTAGCGAGTTCCACTCAGTTGAGGCTACACCTCATCTTTGTCTAGGTGTACTTTCTTTTTCTAATTCATTGCCCTGCATCATAAATTCTCCAAATACCTTGCTATTGTCTTCACCTCCTTTTTACTTTTTCATACACTAATTACAAAGTGATACACTCCAGCTCATTAATCTGATACATGGGTGACAAGCCAGTATAGGGACATAAAAGTGCTGTTGCTTTAAGGGAATGGCCAGACTCATCAAAGACTTACTGAAAAAAAAAATTGGTTACCTTTCTGCAATGTCCACAGATCACAACTTTTTTTAGATGAGTTGAAGAAGAAAATATTTTTAGAAAGGTAAGTTGTTTGAAATACCCATACAACTGAGCACTTTGAGATAGGCTGACAATGCTAACTTGATAGAGAGAATGGAACATTTTGGTTAGTCTACTTTCAACCCACCTCACTATTTTCCATTTCTCTGTGCAGCAAGAAACCCATTCAGAATTAGTGATTGTCATCCTATTTATTCATTCACACATCATTTAACAGGAAGGCTGCCATTTTTCACATTCCCCCAGCTGCAGGCACTGGTAGGCAAACAGCTAATTCCTTGTGGAAGGTAAACAATTCTGGCAATCTACACTCTAATATGTATATTAGTGTTATGCAATTGTAATAGGTACATAAAACAGTATGTGTCCACAGGCTTTCACAAATGAAGTCACGGAAGTCCTATAAGCCAGAGGAACTAATTTTTTCTTTTCATTTTTCCTGGTGAGGAAATGTTTCCTCTCAGGAATGAGTGCATTTTTATTCGTTTGACTTTATAGCATATCCTGAAAGCCAAAACTCTAATGATAAGGAAAGGAATGCATACAGAATCTGTGAAATATATGGGTGGCAACTTTTCTTAGCTGTTTTCATTCCATTAGTTACTCAAGGCTCATTATATGAACATAAACTGTTCAGTCTAGAGAGTGTCATGCTAACAGATTTACTTAATGGATTTTATTTCATCATTTAAATGCTTTGAATGCCAGACTTATGAGAGAGTGGGGAGACTCAAGAGGAATGTCTGGGTTGTAAAAAAATTTGAAAATGCTATTCAAAAGAAAATCATATGAAAAATATCTCATGGCCAGATCCTGTATCTGCTGTATTTCTCTACACGTTTTAGAAACAGGAGGAGAATGATTCTGGAGTTCTTTTTGACCTTTCCCTTACAGAGAAGAAAAGTTAGAGAATTTGCTTAGGACCATGTCCAGAGTTTTCCAAAATGAAGGTGAACTAAATGAGTTCAGAAAGGTATCACGAACAGATGAGGGAAACTGTAGGGACAGAAAAAGCTAAAATGAGATCAGAGAGTGAATGTCATTTGATAGAACAATTCAATCCAGGGACAGCAGCATATCCCTGTCCAAAGTCACTTTATCGATACTTTATTCTTTTTTTCTGATGACACTTCTAATATAATCAAGAAATAAAAGCAGATTAATCTCCAAGTTAGCTTTCTCTAAGGAGGTCTGCGAAATTTTGGTTTTCTAAGTGTCTTCAGTATATCTCCATAGAAAAAGCTAACTGCAATTATTTCTGTATGTAAAGTTTTTTTTAACAGATTAACAGAATCACAGAATGAACTAGGTTGGAAAAGACCTTTAAGATCATCTAGTCCAACCTATGACCTAACACCTCCTCATCAACTAAACCACGTGCTGAGTGCCACGTCCAGTCTTTTTTAAACACATCCAGGGATGGTGACAGGCTATCAAGAATGCTATTACTTTTCAGCACAGATTTTCCTGCATACAACAAGCAAAAGTAGATTTTTTTAAAAAAGGTTTGCTTGTTTTTAAAATAGTGCTGTTAAAAGTCACCTTAAACATTCTCTATTCCCCATCACCATTCATGAAAGTAGCCATACAGCCCAACTGGAACCAGCTCTGTGCTTGAGAATGAAGAGAGTTTGGTCCATATATTAACAATGCTGTCTGCCATTTTACAGAAAGCTTTAACTCTCTTACTGTAAGACGACATTGTGGACTGACTGAATTGCCCAGAATTTTGGTCAGCTGAGCAGAGCTTGTCAGGTATTTCCAACACACATACATTACTAAGTATACTCTGCATGTCATTAAATATGCACTATGGCCTGGAGTATTACATTCTAATATCATATTTTGAGCTGCATAATTCAATTGTGTTTTTTCGTCTATTAAATAAAGTGACAGACAGTAATTTCCTGGAATTAGAGGAAAAAAAATAAGAAGAAAGATACCAATTATTTGCACAAAAGAACACTTCGGCAGCCAGCAGTAAGCTTTGGTTTCCACTTTTTGTATTTCCTAGTTCACTATTACTGTGAAATACATAAGATATCTGTTTCTAGTGTTCTCCAGATTTTGGGTTTTTTTTCTATTTCCCATGTTCTCATCTGATGCCCTTTGTTAAAAAGAGGTATAAAGGAATATATTCAGTGGAAGAGTTTTGTAGAAGATCTAACAAAGCAGAAGTTTCTGGGAAACCATAGTTTATATGAAGTGTCAAAGAAAATGGTAGTGCTTTCAGCATAGTCTGAATGAAAATCTCACACGAGAGAGGTACTTTAACATGATGAATATAATTCTTTCCATCTCTTGGACCTTATCTACAGTAAGAATAAGGGTTTTGATTTTCATCTAAACCTCAAGCTGGTACAGACTTCTCTGTATGTCAAACTATCTGCTTTGACGTGATCTAATGTAACTTGCATCCTGTAATGTATAATTCATGCTATAGGGAGTGAAGCATTAGCATTTTTTCAAGAGTAAAAGTGGCTTTGCCATGTTCACCATTCCAGAAGAATAGCGGATATTTCAATCTCTAGTCTCAGTGGTTTTATAAATCAAATAAATTTTAAAAGAGCATATATAAAAATTCTTCCATTAAAAAGAAAAGAATTTGTTTCAAATACAAGCATATAAGCTGGAAAAGATGCAAGTTGCATAAACTGCTCTCAAGTAAAAACATACATTAATTTCATAGACGAGAAACATCTTTGCTACCTTTTTTTCCTCCTGAATATGTTCCATGTAAAAAAAAGACAATGACAATAAGAAAATCTCCACATGACTGCATGGCATAGTAAATTATAAGAACATATTATCTTTAATAGGAAGTCTATGACACAGGGAATGAGAAAAATGTTTAAATAAGTATGACTTCAGATAAATTCTGGAAATATTTAGGTTTGGATTCATCTGACCTGTTACAGAAGAACATTTCCCTACCATAGCTTCCTTTTTTGCTTCAGCTGGAATATCTTTATGTCTGGATCGTATCTGCTTTTAAAGGCCTAGGTGTATTATAGGATTGACTGAAAGATATGTATTTTTCAGGAAGGTTAGATTGAAACATAAGACAGATAAAATCAGACTTCATAGCAAACAAACGAAGGCTGTATCAATATGATAGCCTAAACAGGCCTGTACTAATATTTGAAGTGGCTTAAGGTATTGCACCTGACCTTTGGCTTCAGCTTTAAAGGTACGGCTATCTTAAAACTTTGAGTCTTACTTGCCTGGTCCATATGTCTTGCATCTTCTTGTTCCTTTAAAACAACACTAGTTGGGCAACTAAATCCAAAGACTGTATCACAGTCCATTCAGACAGTGGCATACAAGTAACCACAGGGTCATCAAGAGTAAAAAAAAAAAAGAGTAATTGTAATCAACAGACACCTAATCAATACAGTCAATGAAGGAAGGACAGTCCTTTAAGTAAGAATCTAGTGGTAAGAATTCACTGACTAAATGTTATGTTGGGCATTTAGAGACCTAGTGCAGATGTGGACCCTAAAAAGTAGACGAATGTAGGCATAATCTGAATTCCTCAGTGGAATATGGTGTAGGGAGATCATTGGTATGAGAAGGCTCAGAAGACTGAAAAATGAGGCTAGTTTTGAAATGTAAAAGAAAACTTTTCTAACTTAACTATTGTTGGCTCTTGTCTATTACTAATCATCATTGCTTCATATGAAAAACTTGCTTGTTTTTTCACTTATACTCTAAATCAACTATCAGTATACCACACCCCAGAGCTGATGTTCTTGCACTGATGCAATCAACACATGTAATTAGCTGTGATGGCTATGGCTCTTAGTCACAGAGGTGATCGGACTTGAGACCTATTTAACAACTGAATCTTGAAGATAGCTCAGTTTGTTCTCTTTCTTTTCCATTTTTCCTCTTTCGTGACTGATGTTTTTAGTCTCCCTCCCATCTGAGGTTATGATCCTGATAACGCATGTCTTGGTTTTGGTTTTGCTGTCATCCATTTTATGTATTCTGTACAATGCCCTGCCTACTTGTAGTGCTTTTTACTTATATTTTGTCTTGAATTTTTTTTCCTGAATGTCTCATAAATGCAACTACATGTCTTTTCCTCTTTGGAGCTCATGTGGCTTATAAACTCACATAAAATGCTTAGAACTGAGAATCACAGAATCACAGTTTGGAAAAGGCCTTTCAGATTTTGAGTCCAACTTCAAACCTAACACTACCAAATCCACCACTAAACAAACCATGTCCCTAAGTATCACATCTACATAGCTATGAAATACCTCCAGAGATGGTGACTCCACCTTTTCCCTGGGCAGCCTGTTCTAATTCTTGACAGCTCTTTCAGCCAAGAAATTTTTCCTGGTATACATTTCGAACCTTCCCTGGAGCAACTTGAGTTAATTTACTTTTGTTCCATCGCTTGTTACTTGAGACAAGAGACTGGCACCCACCTTGCTACAGCCCTGCGCCTCTTTTTCTCCAGGCTAAATAACCCCAGCTCCCTCACAAGTTTTGCTTTCTAGACATTAGCTTTGTTGCCATTCCTCGGACACACTCCCGTGCCTCAATGTCTTTCTTCTACTGAGGGGGCCCAAACCTAACACAATAACTTCTCTCTGGCTATATCATGAAAATGTTACAAAATTCTTTTCTATTGTTTTTTGCTACATCATTTATATTTAGGCTCAAGGTTAGCAAATACTGATTATATCCTTATCAATATATTTTTTTAAATTTGTATCACTGGCCTCTCTTTTGGCAATATGAAATGAAACCTGAATTAATGTCTCTAGTAATGCTAAAAATTCTTCAATGCCAATATTTAACCAATATTGTGTTTTCCTTTTTTTTTTTTTTAATTGGATCTATTTCATGGAATGTTATGACTTGCATTACAGAGAAAAGCAGCTTATATTATCACAGTAAAGCTTTTTTAACATTATCAGTTATTCATTTATGGAAGCCAGGGAGAGTACAGACCAGTATTAGGGTTTTTTTTCTCAGTTGTATATATATAGACTTACACCGTGATAAGAGGACAAAAGGCACATTCAGCAAAATGTTAGTGTGGCAGACACCCAAGCATCTCAAAGAATCAGTTGTGAAGTTATCCCATGTTTTGTCAGAACTGGAATTTCACTGAAGTAACATCTTGGTGGAAACCAAAGATGTTTTCCGCTTGTAGAAATGTTGCCTATACACTGAGAAAAGAAGTTTCTGATCTTGAAAAGTTTAATGCCATTGAAAAGTAACATTTTGATCCCAGTCTTCACCAATATTCTGGAAAAGTCCTAAGTATATTGCACAGATCCAAATGGTACACGTTTCTTACTAAATTGCTGTAAAGTGTTGACATATATCCTCACAGAATTGCCGTTAGCTAGAATATCTATTTTAAGAAAAGGTTTCCTGTTAAATTGAAATTCTTTGGAGAAAGCAAAGTATTATCTTTAAGCTTTTTCTGCCTTTAAGGATATTACCAAAGTGGTCTGGGAATCTAGTTCTTCTATGCATGCAGCCTGAGGCAGTAAACAGATTAAAGCAGATCAGATTACTCTCTCTCTGTGAAGTTGTTGCAAATCAATATTGTAATGAAGTGTATTATACATGCACCCATATTTTCCCCCAAGAAGTCATAACTGAAACGATTAAATTTTGAGTGTATTTAGGATACCTGATAAAGAAGAGTGTAGAAAGTTGATACTTGGAAGAGATGTGCTTCTGAGAAATAAAATGCAGGAAATTAATGGTTTAAGAGTAATCTCTTTTCAGGGGTATTTTCACTTTAATATATCAAATGTGCTAAGCATTTTGAAAAGGAAAATAATGTTAGTTGTTCAGGGAATGTCCTTCAAGGCTCACTAGGATGCAATATAAAAAGAGAAAATGGGAAGGAATTTGGCAAACTTAATGAAAAATTCTAAAATTCTATGCTCAGTACAAATGAAATTTACTGATAAGGAATAAGTTTCTTTGATCCCTCAGTAGTGAGAGATCACTACTGGTGATCAGCGCTCATCATTACAGTAGGGAGGAATTTTTTACATTCATAGGTCACTATTTCCACTTGCGCTACAGGGAGCTGGTCCACAGCTGAGCTGTAAAACTTGCAAGCAGCTGGAGCCATGTGGAAAAGTATACTCAATAGCCTTATTAGTGTTAATGGAAGGGGAAGTATTACAGGCTGGTTAGATTCCAGGTAAAAAGTTTGATATCATGCTATCCGCTCCCCACAAACCTCAGAATTTATTTAGTGTTTTGGTTTACATGTATGTCTTTATGTGAGAGCTTTGTTAGAAAGGTTTACAAATGATACAGGAATTAGAGCATTGTCTTCTGTCAGTGACCTACATGAAACACATTAGAGCTAGTCACAATATACTAGAATAGCCTGAAGAGAATATCTTACTGCTCTGTAACTAAACTGTCTCCCACCATCACAAACTTAGGGCATGAACACACTCTGTTTCTTGGTTTGGGGTTGGGGTTTTTTTGTGTGTGTGATTTATTTTATTTTATTTTATTTTATTTTATTTTATTTTGGGATTTTTGTTTAGTGTGTAATCTCTGCCCCCTCCTCCCCACCACCCTATAATATGAGTTTTTGCACAGAATTCGGTGCACTAGATGCAATAATATGGCTATAGTTTACTTCCTGATGCCTTTGTCTTTTTGCAAGTCATGGGAGTATGATTTATTCAATTTTAGAATACAGCCGTGTCTTTTTGAGGTTGTGTTACAAGAGATACATAACAATGGAAAGGTTGTGGAAATTCTAAAGTCTCCTTCCTTAAAATTTCTTCCTCCAACCTTCCAAATTATGACATGTTATAATAAGTCTGGTACAGAATTCCAATGCAGATTTGTGGGTATCTACTTATATTTTCCTTTCCTTTAAAACAACAAAACAAAATACTCCACTGTTGCTCTGAGTTTGCAGCTTTTCGATGTTTTCATTTTTTGTAACAGTTTTTCACGCACTTTCTGTAAACATAGCTATGTTTTGTTAACTGTACTTTATTGTTTTTTATTCTATTTTCCTAGGCGGAGACATTTAATGGACTTTTCCTTTAACCAGTGTAATTGAGGGGTGGTAATTTCTCCCTCCAATCCACGGTGGTCTTTAAAAACATATATAATAAAGCTCGGGGTCTCTGACTCCCTCTCTTTTCTGCTTCTCTCCTGACAAGGTGTCTGCGTGGTTCTTTCCTGTCCAAGAGCGACACTCCACAATCCTTGTGGATCCCTCCGAACTTAGCATATTTTGTGATTCTTTTATTTAGATTGGATGTAAGAAGGACATTTGTTTCCTTCTAAGGTAAGGTGGTAAGACACTGGACCAGGCTGCCCAAAGAAGTTCTGGATGTCCCATCCATGTAAGTGTTCAAGGCCAAGTTGGACAGGACTTTGAGCAAACTGATCAAGTGGAAGGTTCCACTGCCTATGGAACCAGAGGATCTTTAAGGCCCCAAACCATTCTATGATTCTATGATATGTTGTGGGATATTCTTTTGGTCACTTGGGGTCAGCTATCTTGGTTGTGTCCATTCCCAATTCCTCCTGACCCCCAGCCCCATCAAAGGCAGAGCAATTGGACAAATAGTGAAAGACCTTGATTCCATGCAAGCTCTATTCAGACATAACTAAAGCATTGGTTCTAAATAGTGTTTCCAACACTATTTTGCTCACAAATCCAAAAATAACACCATCCAAACCTCTATGAAAATAAAAAAACAAAAAACAAACAAACTCTATCCCAAACCAGTAAAGAAACATGGTGTCTAATACTCACTGGTTTCAAGAATGAGTTTGAAACAATGAAAATTTAGGTATACCTGAATTATTTTTCTGATTTAACATTCAATTTATGTTCCTTATTATTTTTACCACATATTCTATTATTTCTTGATATTTTTCTTGTTCACTGTTTGATCTGCCTACAAATTTCAAGTATATTAGATAGCATTAGCAACAGTGGACCCTTTCTTAAAGATGCTGAGTATGCAAGTTTCTTGAAAGTAATTTTTTAACTTCCTGAAATATTTGTGTTCGTTTTTCTTTCCCTTTCAGAAGCTGTGATGAATAATGCAATACTAATGAGCAACTGAGATACCATTCCATCTTGTAGAATGACCATTTTTAGGCAGTCCCATTAATAACATAATAGGTACATGTAAATACTCAGGACAGAAAAATAAAACTCTTATTGTTGTCTGCTGTGGCATATGTTTATCTACTTTGTGTAGTTTGAAACAAATACTTAATTTTAAACCCCTTTATTGTTCTTTTTCCTCTGTCTAGTCCTGGAAAGCTGACAAGACTACAGTTTGATGAGGGGTTCTCTGTGCCAAAAATCCTCCCTTACTTTTTTCAAAAAAATATAAGTTTCTCCCACCTATTTTTTAATAAAAGCCACTACTAGTTGCTTGCAAATGTGACTATCCAAGAATACAACAACAGTTTGGCTTATCAAGTATGTGAAATGAATAGACTCCACAACATTCAGGTGTGATTTCAGCCTGGCAGCAGCACCATTAGCATATCTTGAATTCCCTGGTAATGATAAACTGAATCAATCAGATAATTGTTTTAGTTCTTATGGTAACTGTAATGTGACCACTCCAGAGCATTTTATAATAAAACTGATAGAGACATGAAACCAGTAGCAGATGCAAGACATGGTTGTACTTCTGTAGCAGAAGTTTTCCAAATATTACTGAATATTTCAGGATGTCTGAGGTGTTCTGTTACCCCATTTTCACAGTGCTGGGAAGTTAATGCTGCCTCATACATAACTAAAATTCTTTATTTCACGTGCACTTAGGCACCTCAATCAATAGATGCACTGCAATGTACAATTTCTATCAATATGTTCAGGAACAAAACACCTTCTTTTGAAGACACTGGCACAGTTCAGGAAGGTAAATATTTATTTAAAGTGGAAATGTGTAAATAATATTTTCTGATGCTCATCTTGTCATTGAAATGTAATCTTGTTATAATCTCCCACCTGTAAGAAGAAAAGATGCCAGAGATGAGGACTTATATATATTTAATGAATAATAGGGGGGGGAAAAAAAGGAATACCGACAGACCTGCAAAATGTCTAACGCTCTTTTAGCAGAAAAGATACTGACCAGAATGAGCACAGTGAGTGGATATAAAGTGCACAACTGTCAGTTGTCTGTGCTTCACAGGAAGTTCAGAGTCTCTGTAAACAGATTCTCCACAAGAAGCATAGCAAAATGTTATAGGCTGGGCCACTTTCACAATGCCCTAATGAAACTGGTGACACCACCTCTGCGTGCAATGAACAAATGCTCATACAGGAAGAAAGAGAGCAAGGCCCTTGGCCAATACTTTCCCAGGTAAATCCTCCTCAAAATTACTGTGCTGGTACTAATGTAAAAGCAGAAGTTCACAGCTTGGACTAGGATGTGAGGGCTTGCAGCCAAGCAAAGTAAAGGCAGCACTTTACTTTTTTCCTTTTGGTAGGATCAGCCCTTTTCCTCATACTGTTTCTGGAGTCACTGCTCATCCAGGAAAACCGTGGTCACAAATGAAACAGAGACACAGAAGTTTCACACCAGGGATCACACTACGCCTGACACTTCTTTTCTGAGTGCTTAAACAACTATAAAGTTGCAATGTTATTTACAATTTTAGGATTTTTGCAAAGGAACTGGACTGAAACCTAGCATGCTACTTGGCCTAAACCTACATCAGAGTTGTGTTTTCTGTCTGTTTATGTCTGGGTGATGCTTCCTCTGGGAGACAAACAATCATTTTAAAATGGCTTTTTGGAAGTCAAATACCATGCAAATTAAAGTAAAGACGATAGAGAGTAATTTGTAAAGACAGGATCAAGTCAAGTGATTCTGGGAACGTCACATAATACATTAATACCTGGAACTTAGATATGTTTCATACCAACAGATTACCATTTGTGTATGTGTATGTCTGTTTATAGTGCTCATATTTGAAAGTAAGAAGGCGGGTTCCATCCAGAGCTGAAATTAAAGTTAACGAGGATAATGGAAATACCTTTGTCTGCAATTAACTTATGCGGTCATGGAGCTGAATAGCACAAATGGCTTGCAATAAGATAAAAACAAAAATTAAGGGATGTTTTCCAGTGTTATTGCTAATTATAAGATGATTCCAGATGGAAGCTTAATGCTTGAAAATTTCATTGACTTGAATAGAACACAAAAATTTCAACAGTTAAAAATAACAAATTTTGACCATCTTAATAACAGGAAGGAAAAGAAGAAGAAAAAATTGTGGCCTATTTCAGTGTGAAAACTTGATTCCCATACATATGAAGCAGTTTTGAAGGGGATTGCTAATCTATAACTGTGAATGATAATTTTAAAAAGATATGTTATATCATCTTGTGTCTAGAACATATACATCATTTAGAAGATATATACTATGTCCATACTGAAGTATTGAGATAATCAAACTAGTTTTAGTTATTCACCAAGGCACACATAGTAGAGAGCAGAGCAGAGGAGCTTAGTGAACAAATATTCATGACTGGAAAGCATGTGAAAGCTGAGGATTTTTCATATTGATAGCTCTTTGCTGTCTTTACTGATTCCTTTGATACATGTCTTCGTACTGATTCCCTACACATAACTTTTAACTGTGTGTATTGCACATTGACTGTCTTGAATGTTTTGTATTATATTTTTACATTGCACATATTTATTTGATAGACACTACTGTTTTTTTATCTCAGTATATAATCTCATTTCTGGTCCTGAGTTTGGGACTAGTTATTGAGTAGCTATGATTGTACTGCCTATAAGGTTTCATATCATATTGTCTTTCCTGTGGAAAATAATAAATTAACAGTTAAAAGACTCATTGATCACTAGAGCAAATTCTTCTGTTATAATATGAAAGCAAGTTTTATTTGAATTTGGTAAATTTTTCCAGCGCCATCAGTACTCCTTTGGACATGAAGATGAAAGGTGTTTTTATGCTGTATTTTTTGCGCTGATATATGTGTTTTAGATTTTCCATGTAGAAAACACAAGACTAGACTAAAATAATTTCCATTTGGAAGAAACATACAATTATCTAGTCCAATTGCCTGACCACTTTAGGGCTGAAGAAAAGTTCAAGCATATTTTTGAGGTACATTAATATGGTTTTTCTTCTAGTGGCATATTGTTCAATATGCTTCTTTTGTGGCCTCTTCAACACTGATAGGCATTGGGCACTGACCACCTTTCAGAGTGCTGATTCAAATCCTTGGCAACCCTTTCTGCAAATAAATGTTTCCTGATATCCTAATATCTGCTTCATTGATGCAGATTTATATATTTGTGACATGTCCTGTCATGTGACTTAGACCTCCTGTTGTATTGACATAGTTAAAAAAAGCTGGTTTGTTGTCTGACACAACTCCATCTGATCTTTGGCCTTTCACGGTTTCTCAGTACAGATGCAAACAGCAGCTCTTGTAATCTTTCTGTGCAGTCTGACCTTGCTTCCATAGATCACAGAATTCATTTAGCTGACTTTGATGGAACTGCAAGCACTCAAAAGTAGGTTCCCAGGAGACACCACTAACTAGATTCCTGAGTAGCTTAAAGCATGCTCCCTTGAAATCCAGAGTAGAAACTCCGATATTCTTTTTTCTCATTACCCCAAAAATTTTAAGCTCATTTTTGATCATAGTAACCAAGAGAGCCACTTACCACCACATCTCTCATGAGTCCTTCTCTATTCACAAAGAACAAGTCTACGAGCACACGTTTCCTAGTTGTCTCAGTGAGTACCTATGATGAGAAATTTTCTTCAACTTACTTCAGGAATTTCCCAGACTAGTTTCTCATAGCATTCTGGAATTCCTGATAGATGTTTGGGAAACTTAAATCTTCCATAAGGACAAAGGCTACCAATATAGAGATTTATTCTAATTGCATGTAAAATTACTCCTCAATGCTATCATCCTACCTGGGTGATCAGTAGTAGACACACACCTCAGTATCTTCTTTGTTTTTCATTCCTTTAATCCTCATCCGGAGGTTCTCAATCACATCATCTTTAATTGTAAGGTCTGTAAATTATCCCTTACCTACAGTGCAACTCTTCCACTCCCTCTGCCCTGCCTACTCCTTCTGAACAGCCTGTAGCCCTCTATCTCAGCACTTCAGCAGTGGGACACATTCCACCATGTCTCACTAGTACCAGCATTTTCATACCTCTGGGAATGGCTTAAAAGACTGATGTTGGTCAGAGTTCTGCTATTTCTCTAACATACAATGAAGGCATTTTTTGCTAAAGGATAGTTACCTTCAACCTTGCCCTTCCCGGATCCCACAGCAACCAGGTGCAGAGAAATTTAGGCTAGAACACAGCTAGCAACTTTGTGATAAGAAGGGGTTCCTCAAATGGACAACTCTTCCTGGACCTCTCCGCCTGCTTTAATGCTGTATTTCTCCAAGGAAATAGATCAAGCTCTACGTGTCTACATTTCTTCCAGCACTCAAAATAAGCATCATGATAAAACCTTGGAATGAGGCACTGATCTTTTTAATCTTTTAATAATATGAATAGAAGAGATTGATGATGAGGTGTTAATTACACATTTCAAATTCAAAATGTTACTGACTTCTTATCAACTTGGAAAGACTGTTTTTTGTCCTCTGGAACAGGTCTTTTTCCAGCTGGTGGCGAGCCAAAAGAGATCAAAAGTTCACTTAGGACTGCATTTACTTCCACTGTTTTTCAGCTGAGAAGGAATAGTGGAAAGGACTGAATCCTATGGAAAGGCATTTGTCAGCAGCACATCAAATAATAGATGCCAGTCTGTTTAAGTGGTTACTATTAAATTATGTTAATTTAAATACTGCCATGTGGTGATGAAAAAGTAACTGCTCTACATATGAAATTTATTTAAATGCCTTTCTATTGTTATTTAGTCTTGAGCACTAAGATCTATATTGAAATTCACTTAATGTCACATTGAAAATAAGAATTAAGTGCATAGCTTGTAATAAGTAAACAATTAGAAGTATGATTCTTTGTTCAAATAAATTGCATCATCAAAGACTTGTTTTTTTCTATCTAATCTGTCTTCATCTTACTACCCCTTTCTATCTGAACATCACAAAATCAGAATCCGGTCAGCATGTACCAACATTTTTTACAAATACCATAAATATCACTTTCTCTGCTGATGTTGAAGCCCTTTTTATCTCTAAGTCAAAAGACAACTGTTAACAGCGTCAAACTGTGGAGGCAACCTGACTAGAGTGATTTTGCACCAGTGTTTAGAGGAAAACAAATTAGCATATACATATACGCATGTTTTGTGTTACATACTCAAGTAAAAAAGAGCCTTTCTGTTAGACAGATATAATCGATCACATTTTAGAAACATATGGCAGCTTTGACTCAATAAAACTACTTGAATTATTTCAATGATGTATGTCTAACCAATGGCTTATATGATTATATTTTTATATGTAATATATATAATATATTATAATACGCAATTTATATGCAATCAACATCTTCTCCCACTCCTTGGTTCAAAACTGAAGAAATAGATCCTGTATTGTTTCTCATCCACCTAGAATATTCATCTACACAAAGTGTACTTGCTAAAATGGAAAAAATCCCAAAGACAAATTCTTATGCTATCACTAATATTATTTTTTGTGAAGTGTAGAGTGTAAGAACTGGCAATGCAAGACATAATCAAGGGGGAAAAAAAAGGCAAACAGGGAAGTGGGGATATTTTTGTTAGAACTTTCAACAATTTTTTCAGCATCATGTGCCTAAATCAAATTCTTCAGATTATACAGAGTACACAAATGTTTTATTTGCCTTATCAGAGCTACTACAGATCTTGTAGTAACTAAGTTTATAACTTAGCTTTACTAGGCAATAAATAAGTAAACAAAGAATGTGCTTTTCATATGGTAATACAATTGGCATGTGTACATTTTTTGGCCAATTATTCTATTTTCTGGGGTTACATATTTGGCAGAAAACCCAGAAGTCTACAGCCAAAAGCTGACGGGGTCTGTAATTGCTTTTCTTTGATATCAATGAAGTTAATATTCACACTTACTATTCCTGTCAGTTTCATGATTGACACACACAAGAAGAAGCATCAGCTGGGTATTCAGACTCTGGTTGAAGAAGACCTTGCCCAAAGTTTGGAAAAAAATAGAGAGAATTTTAAAAGCTTCTAATTCCCCATTTCAGCTGCAAGTAGTTCTAGTTTAAATACATATATACAAATAGTGGACAAACGTTTTACACTCATAGAAAACCAGGACAATTTTGGACAACAGCAAAAATATTCTAATCACATATTACAGGATACTTTATACTCAGTAATTAGGAGAACAGAATGGAATTTTAAATGTTTCAATATGTTTTAAATTTTATTATGAAGGAATACCAAAAAGAAGGGAATATTCACTGAAAGTGAATGCTAGAAAATTTTTACCTGATTAAACATTTCTTTTACACAATGTTTAACTATACTGTGGATCTCCTTATAACTGAAAAATATTAAATCAAAACAGTCAAAAAGAATTAAAAATGGGATTTGGACTGGTCTCTGGTCACAGAATCATTAAATCACAGAATATACTGAGTTGGAAGGGACCTGTCACAATCACTGAGTCAAACTTCTGGCCCTGCAGAGGACATCTCAAGAGTCGCACCATGCGCCTGGGAGCATTGTCCAAATGCTTCCTGAACTCAGACAGGCTTGGTGCTGTGACCATTTCCCTGGGGAGTTTGTCCCAGTGCCCAACCACCCTCGAGGTGAAAAAAAACCTTTTCCTGATATTCAACCCAAACCTCCCCTGATCCAGCCTCATGCTGTTTCCTCACATCCTGTCACTGGCCATGAGAGTGAAAAGATCAGTGTCTGCCTCTCTTTTTCCCTTCACAAGGAAGTTGTAGACTGCAATAACGAGGTCTCCCCTCAGTCTCCTCTTCTCCAGGCTGAACAGACCAAGTGACCTCAGCCACTCCTAATATGGCTTCCCCTCCAGACTGTTCAGCATCCTCATTGCCCTCTCTTGGATGTTCTCTAATAGCTTAATATTTAGCTGGTTGTAACATTTGGAATGGATTCTGACACCTCTTACATAGGAGTTTAAGTAAGTTCCTTTCTGTTAAAAGGTTGGAGAAAAAATAATGTGGTTGTAATGATAAACACAACAGTGAAAAGTTCTTAAATTTTTCGTGAAAATTTCTGGAGTAGGTGCAGAGGTAGGACAGCTCTCTCAATGGCTCTAATCCTTGATATTTTATATTAATTTATAATATCTCTTAGTGTAACAGTAATTAAATATAGAAAAGAATTATAGGCAAGAATGGGCACATAATATATAAAAGAGGATGCAATCCTGAGGCTAATTACAGTTGTAATAAGTGTGTAGGGAGTGATGTTAACCAGGTTGGATGCTTGAACAGCTAAGAGGATCATATTCATTGAAAGCAGTTGTCTCCACGATGTGGAAGCACTAGAAAGGAAACAAGGTCTTGAAGTTCAAGTATTGAAGTTCTTACCAGCCAAATGTTTGCATGATTTGGATTCAGGTTTGTCCAGCTACTGCTATAGTTTTTGACTGCAGAAATGTGTGGAGCGTAGCCAGAACTCTCTTCTTGCTTACTTAACCTTAAATAAAACCAAGCTCAGAATTATTTGTATGATACTGGCATTTCAGCTCAAGTTTTCTCATTAGCCCACTTAAAATACGGAATAATGTAGACATGAAACCTCACTCTAGTGAAAGTCTTGTGGGCTTTGGATGTAGAAAATGACTGTTAAGAACTGGTTTTGAGGTCTGATCTAGCTTAGATTCTCAGAACTTAATTGGACTATTTCCTATTTGCATGTTCAGCTCTGCCTATAAATTATGTATTTTAAACTGTGAATGGAAAACTCACAAGGATGTGTTTTAGGGGAGCTTTATTCTGTATTGTTACTTAGTCTCAAGACCGAAAAGATTCGGGCTGGAGGGAAACAGCAGGTAGCATGTCAGTGTACATGTTCGATCTGCAACTTAGAGGTTTGTCTTTTGAAGAAAATGGGAGGTGGATTGCAGGTAATATTTATGTGCTCATCATCAGTGAAAATTAGCTTATCCTGCCTTTCTGTCTCTTACAAAAGACAAGGTCGATCACTTTCAAGGGGCAGTGATTTCCTGCAAGGGAAACAAAGCCCACAGGGCTTTTGGCAGCACTGACAGAACAGGAATATCACCAACAAAGGTGCAGTCCCACAGTGACTGAACAGGGCAAGCAGAGCAGGTCTGGTGATGGCAACAAGGGTCAGACAAAAGTGTTGTTTTCCAGACATGTCTGTGGGGATGAGGAAGTCTGAAGGTCAAGCCAGGATGTCAAGTCAACAAGGCAAGGCCAGGATCATCAATGTACAAGGCCTGTGTTGTTGCTCAGGCAAGGAACAAGGCAAAGCTCCTTAGCTTGTCCGCAGCTCCTAAGCCAAACCAAGGAGGTCCTAATGAGGTTTCTCACAGCTTTTTCTAACAACTAGTACTCTTCACAGCATCTGGATTCAAGGTTACACAGTTGCCCTACCTTTGAGCTGACTTTGAGTGAGTGCAAGCAGCCAAAACCCTGCAGCAAGGCTGAAGAGTTTGTTGGTACACTTGCTGCATTAGCCTGTTTTTTTTGTTTGTTATTTTTTTTTTTTTTTTTTTTTTTCAGAACTCAAATTGTTGAACTTTTGGTTTGTATTTAACAAAGGCAATACTGCATGTGAAATTCCTCTTTTGGAGGTAATTTAAACTTTATGAACATGTTTGTTCTCTATTAATTTTGTGGTGTCTAAGGACCATAGTTGAAGTTATTAGGAATTGTTTTCTTGTATATCTGTCTGAATACAACTTTCAGCATGCTGGAGTGCAGGTATTCTTTGTAAAAGGAACACTGAACCTCTTGTGTTTTCACATGAAAAAGAAAATACCAATAGTAGTGGCGAAGGGTAGCTACTTGAAGTAATTCAATGTTTTCAGCATTTAGTTGGTCAGTTAGAGGATTACCCAGAACAGACTTCTGCTGAAATGAGAGTTGATCCTTTGTTTCCACTGAAAACTGTAAAGTATTCTCATCCTTTCTAACTGTTCCCTCTGGTAACCTTGAACCAAGTAGTCACTAAATGGTAATGCACCAATTCATTGCATTCATTGCAGCCAGGTGTGACGGTTTCCTGAGCCTAACATTTCACTTTTTCAGGGTGCAGAGTTCAATTACCAAGCTTTGGATCCATGCCCTTTGTCACATCTGCCTGTTGCTTTGTGCTAATCTATAATTGCCCTAAAGATTTTGCGTTGGAGAGACCAGTTATTTACAATGACTAGACTTAATGTTTGTTGGTTTTTTGCTTTGGTTTGGTTTTTTTCTGTCTGCCTGTCGTTTTATTGTCATTTGATGATGTTTTCATGAATAGTAAAAGACGCTCTATTAAAAATGTTTTATCTTTAAGCTCCTTTAGAACTGCTGTGTCTTACTTTCTAGGGTAATCACTTTTTTGGATGAAATATCAGGTAGGCTTTATATGAAGTGTTTGGTGCATCTGTTCCAGTCTGTCATAGAGTACTAGTCTGTATCAGAGAACTTAGCCTCCAAAATTTTGCACTTTGTCTTCTCTTTCAAGACTGAATTAGGATAATCATGGGCCAAAAGAGAGCTTAAAGCTGATATGGTCCTCGTAACAGTAAATAATTGAATAGTTATGCTGAGCTACAGCCTGGAGTATTTGTGTTCATTCAGTTCACAATTTTAAGCAGGTGTGCTTGTCAAGTGACTCCTGCAGATAATTGACTAGTAAAAGGAGAAGAGAGCTTTGCCAAAATAATGGCACCAAAAAGAGTAATTACTTCAAAGAGTAATCTTTGAAGAAAATGATACATGTACACCTACGATATGTAACAAGTGATATTTTGAAGAAATAAGGTTAATATAAACTAGACATATTAGAAACCTTTGAATCAATTGTTTTCCTGGGTGCCCAGAAGGACTTGTTGGCTCCCAATCTTATGAAACGCTTCCTGCTAATTTATTTTATTGCATTTCTTGTTTTGATTTTTTTCCTAGTTGATTTCAGAATTCTATTTTCTCATTAACAGTTTTTAATGCACCTCGATGTGTGGCATATTCTTTCTTACATTGTTTTCTGCCAATATTTGTGTTTCTATTGTGTCTGACTATGTTAAGTCAGTGATTTTTAATTGTCAGCTTGATGCTCCAGCTGGCAAATGTGTCAAAATGTTTTGTTTGCTTTTCAGGGTTTCCATTTTCAGCTCTTGTTTACCTTGCCACACATTCACAGCTTCCTGCCACTTCAGCTGCTAAAATTTCAGTGCACATCATGGAAATATGGCAGCCTACTAGATCAAAACAGACGTCTCTGTGTCTTCCTGAACCCTACCCAATATTCAAAAAGTCTTTCTTATGGTTTCCATCAGTTTGGTAAGTGTATAATCTTCCCTACTAGTCTTGAATTTTTCTGGTTTTTTTCCTCTCTCATCTCCCCCACCACCAGGGAGCAGTAATGTGGCAGGAGAAACGAATCTCTGCCATGGAACATCTCAAAAATGACTGCAGACTTTGGAAACATAGCAATTTTAAAGCTTCATAAAATGGTCATATGTTTAGATTTATGGGTTTTTTCTCTTTTAAATGCAGAATAAAAACCTCTCCGGTATTCAATTTTCTTTTCAAAAGTTCTTTTCTCGTGTTATTGACCCTAGTCCTTGCTTTATATAATGGGAAATTATCCTTTGCTCGCTGTGTTGTTACTTTCCTTAAACTTCATGTAGTTTTTGCGCAGTCCTTATAGTCTGAAGTCTTATCTGTGAAGGACACAGCATTACTTTTGTCCATAAACTCCATGTCTGTGTATAAAAGACTCCATAGAGTGTTCTAGTATAGTTTCTGTGATTGTTCTATCATATTTATTTTAATAATTTTTTTCTAAATTGATACTTAAAACTTTGGTGTTAAATCATCAAATAATGCTTCCTTTCCCTTCTAAAATTCCACTAAACAAATGTTAGCTAATTGTTTAGAATTATCTTATTGCTTTAGCTATCAAGCCATTTCAAACTTTTTGATTTTGTTTATGTTAATACTGTAAAAATCTAGATATCGTACCAAGGGGGGAGAAAAGGGAAAATAATTGGAATTAGGAATGTTAGACATGAAACACCAGATACTATGCAAATAGTTAATAAAATAGCACTACATGAAAATAAATATTAGTAAAGGGCAAGGAAGCTTCCTAATAAATTTGAATGAATATTTCAATGGTTTGAATTAATTCTGATAATCTAACCTTTTGATCAATGCCATGCTGTTTGGATTAAATGAAGATAAGATCTAGACAGATGCAGAAGAGACAGATGAGAGGGAAGAGAAGAAAGAATTGAAGAAGCAGATAAGAAGAATTACAGTAAAAAATACAATAGATGAATTAATATTTACATGCATAACAAAGGAATGTCCCTGAACACTGGAAGTCACTTTGGAATGGTTAAATAGTTGATACACTTCCTAGCACTTCCAAGCATAGCTAGCAAATTAGAACAGACCAGGAACACCTACTTCCCAGGTAGAGAAAGCATGAATCAATCTATGTCAGATAGCTTTGGTGTTACAGATCTGTCCTGAGGAGGTCTTAATTTTCCAGTAGCAGAAAAACTGTACTAGGAAGAGGTAGTGGGGAGGAACTATGAGATAGTATCTCGTGTCCAAAAGTAAGTTTAAGTATGGGAAGATTTCTAAAGACAAGTGATCTTTAAACAGAGAGCCATCATGGTTTTGATATCTGCAAACAGGTTAAGATGAAATCATTTCAGGGAGTGCCTCATATGATGCAGATAGCTTCTGAAGATTGCAAAGCTGTGCAAAATAACCTTATTCAAATTGGGTAAAAGGTTTTCTCTTCAGGTTCTGCTACCATTAAACTTTTAAGTTCAATTTATGATGTGGTAATACATATTTAAAACATAATTTATTTTTTATTTTGTCTTAGAACCTAAAGTGTTAGGATTTTTCAGATGAAGCTAATTTCATTTTGAAAAACTTAAGCAAGATTTACAAAATACTGTGCTGATGAGTGTTAAAAATCTAATGCACATTAGAAAATACAGAGGGTCTGCTTGAAGGGAAAGGATTTACTCTTGATAAGGAAAGGGCATTCTTAGCTATATGTAATAAGACCCCTATGGTTGATAGAGAGTTAATCACACTAACGCACTTACAAAATGTGACCTCTTTTTGTGCATGTAAACTAATTTGTTTGTGGCATGTGAGTTTTAATTGATGATGATAAACTACAGTTATATATGGAATTTTGGAGACTCCTGTTTTCTGTTAATGCCTAATTTAAGCACATCAATAAAAAGGACACTGGTGTTTATGATCTTGCACAGTAGTTTTTGAAAGAAGCATATGTGATCAGCATATATATACCAAGCAAAACTGATACAGGAAAAAAATGCTTTTCACATTCACTAGTGTTCAAAAGCAGAAAAATTACTTTATCCTTTAATACTTTAGGCATTAAGGTAAACTGGTTGACATGATGAATAGTATGCACGCAACGATTGCATGCTGTACTTTGCAACTGTTGTAAACAGTCTATTAATCTCTTTCATTAAATGTGGGGGTATCAGAAATTTTAAACTGGGCTGCCATGGCTTATCAGTTATCTAGTATCTAAGGTTATTTCTAGTGCCGTGGTGGGTTGACCCTGGCCAGTAGCTAAGGTCCAACACATCTGCCTTCTCACCCACACCCAGCATTATGGGGGAAAACATGGGAAGGCCAAAAGCAACAAAATTTAATAAGAGAACCAAAGCAAGATATGCAAGCAAAGCAAAATAAGGAATTCATTTACTATTTTCTCTCTGCAAACAGATGTTTAGCCATTTCCAGGGAAGTAAGAGTTCATCATTCATATTAGTTACTCGGGAAAACAAATACCATAACCATGAACTTTCCCGCTTCCTATCCTCTCCCTGGATTGCTAATTGTGACATCAAATAGTATGGAATAATCTCTTGTCCTGCTTGTGTCTTCTTCAAATTTCTGGCATACCCTCCAGGTAGGGCAGAGTGGGTAAAAAAGCTTCTGATAAGTCAGTCTTATGTAGTTGGTTACCATGAAAGAGGAATGACAGGGAACTAGTGGCAAAAGCAGAACTTTTCTTAGGAAATAGAGTAGGCAATAGATAATCCATGAAAGGACAACTGATGGTGTGTTGTGGATGAACTTCTATACGATAAAAGGCACTAAAGTTTTATTCAACTACAGTGAAATTCTAATGGTGAATTTGAAACAATGAGAACACAGGCTGGGAGAAAGATGCAATTTATAACATCCTGTTAAGCCAAAGATGAGTTTAATATCATAAGCTCAACTCACAGTCTCTTTGATAAACTTTGTTAATTGCTTCTCTGAAGCAATAACTCATATGTGAACAGATATAATTTATTTCTGTGTTATTTTGATTGTTTCGTCCAAAGACATTACCAGGATCTCAATCCTATATGTTAAAAAACAAGACTCAGATAATCCTTGGAAGACTCCTGGAAGATTTCTAATAAAAAATGTTAGATTTGTAGCTAAACCCAAATATATTACCCCATGGCTATGCAATAAATACACACCAGTTTCTGGTTATTATAATTCTTTTTCTTCTAGTTGCAGAACTGCTTTTTGGGGGGGATTAATGACCTCATTCGAATTCTAGCAGAACTGCTGGTCAAAATGTTCATTTTTCGTAGCAAGGAATGAAAAGCTTATTTGAAATAGTAATAGATTCATTTATTGATGCTTAGAAGCGTGGCAATAGGATACACTTGTTAGGTTTTGACTTCCTGAGCACATATTTATCCTGAATATATGTATGCTCACCTGATGGCGATTTTGATGATGCATTACTAGTAGTTTCTGTATCTAAGAAAATAGCTGACACCTCATGGAAGAACTCTTGATTAGAAGTTTTCAATTCTGCATACTGGATTATCTACCTGTATTTTCATTTGATTATGGGTTCAACCACTTGGAACTTTCGTTTCTTTGTTTGTTTGCTTTGTGTTTATTGTTGTTTATTTTGTTGTTCACTCTAGAGCCAGAGAACCTTAGACAACTTCCATGGTAGAGGGCTTTACACAAGGTTAGAAACTCATGTACAGAAAACCTGTTATCATAACAGGTAAATGTAATGGTAGAACATAAAAGGGACTCAGAAAAGGGACTTTGGCAACTTTGCAACACTTTAAAACCTCCTCTAAGGCCGCCTTCAATCATTTGAGAGGTCCTTCAGCTAAAGGAAAATTCTTCCCTTAAACTGTATTTTTCATTTGTCTACCACACTGTCCCCAAATAAGCCTTAACTATCTTGGGTTCATTCCAGCTTACTTTAGCCATCTAATCAAAGTGGAGAGAACATATTTAATTAAAACGCCTTTTATTTGTATTAGAGGCAGGCACCTGAATCATCCTCTGTTTACCAGTTGTAAAGGAAATTGAGAGTAACTTTTGAATCAGCAAATGCCATTTATTGACTAAGATAGCAGAGCTTTATTTGGGCCCTAGAGTGTCAATGGCTTAGGTGAAGATCTGGCAGAGTAGAATCCTATTTGTCTTAGTAAACACAAGGGTACAATAGGAGCAGATCTGTGGAGTGAAACAGTCAAATATTCACCTAGAAAATTTTATTTTGGAGTGTTGCTTGATTCCTTACTCTGGAGACCATCTTCCATGTTACCTTGTGCTGAAGGGAATCCAGCATGTATTGCATGTTCAACCTGAACTTCTACATTACTGGCTGCTACAGTGCAAATATAGATAGACAGAAGTCGAATCACAATAAATGTGATTTATTACCATTCTAGAACTCTGATTCACATTCCATCTGTTGAAATCTAGTTCACAGCAGTTTCCTGTCTTAGGCACATGCACAGAAAGAACTAATTTTAATTTTACTTCCACCAGGAAGAAAACTGCTTTGAACATATCAGAGGTGCACTCTAGACCACACTGTAAGGCACAAAAATGCATTAAAAAAATCAACCAAGGATCTCTCTAAAAAAAAAAAAATCTCCCTCTCCGCCAAACATTGCGGGGTGAAGAAAGCCCCAATATCCTGCACATTAAATTTTGAGTGTAGCTATATCCAGAGAAGAGGTTACAATGCAAACCTAAGTGCAGGATGTAGGGATGATCAAATACCCACTTCAAAAGTTTAGCGGAGATTCGAGTTTAAAGTGTATGGTACATAGCTTTAAATGAGCAAAAATGTCTGTCAGAAGGATTCCAGTGCACTTCTTTAGAAACACGGAGCAAACTGAAGTGTCAGAAAAAGAAGCTGAAAGTGAGTGAGCAACTTGAGATGGAAATGAAACAGACCTTTTGTACTTGAAGCATGCTGTAGCATGAAACATCAGCACATTTTGAGTTTAGAATTGGTCCAATGCTTCTCCAGAACTGTAATATTTTTGATCACATGAAGGCATAGTGACAAGTTTATATCACAGATACTTTATAAGGGCATGGCTCAGATAAACAAAACAGAATAAATATCCTCCTTCAAATCATCTGCAGTTGAGCTTATTTCAAGTTGAGCTTACTGGGACTTAAGTTTATTGTACAAATACAAGTCCATGTTGTCACTACATTTTTGGAGTTGTAAAACGGGTCAATACAATTCAGTTTAAACCAAAAAACTGAAAGGAAAATATTTTGAGTTGGAACCAGCAGCTTGTGGTAGCTGCTAGTAATCAGGCTTTGTTGCCTCAGCCACCTTCTTATTTGACTTTGAATATTTCATTTGAATACCAACTGTTACAAAACATATGGACTGCCACAGTAATCCCATGTGCCAGATGATAACTTGCAATTATCTGTGCAGGATTCAGAAAATGATGAGATTACAGAATATTTTAAACTGTATATCTAGTTTAATAGATAGTTCTGAAGTTTTAAAGGCCAACAGTAGAAGTTTTACTACCTTTAATGGTTCCACTCCTTCTTAGGCTTTTAACTTAAAAACTTGAGTTTTTGTACACAGTTCAGGTCCTAACAGATGTGAAAAAGTTCTCTTACAGTTTAGGAAGGAAGATCAAGATGACTTCAAGGAGTGGTAATAGTTTCATCTTGTTTCAAGGACAAATGGGAGTACTGGACTCTCATTCAGCATGTACATATACACAGCAGCAATAAGTTGCCCTGTGAAATATTTTGACCACAAAAAAGAGGAAGTGAACATGGAGGTTCATCATGTCCATGTCCATAGAAGATTAACTGTACAGTTACCTTTATGTTAGCTATTTCCATGTTTACTCCCTAAGAGTTGTTGTCTTATTTAAACACAACACAGTGCCATGCAGGCTAACATTTTACCATTAAAAACATTTTAATATTACGTTAACACAATCTTGTTGTTAGTAATGCAAATTTTAAGAGGCATTTTTGAGCTCTTTAAAATTTTTGATATTTAACAAATAGGATATTTGTTTATCTTTTTGGTAAATGGAAGAATTATTTGAGTATTTACCCAAGTAAATCCTGACTATTCCACATTTTCCACTCAGGGACAAGCTTCAAAACCAAAATCATAGACATAATCACAAAATATCCTTCAAACCAGCACATTTATATGGTTTTTCTTGCTTTTGTCTCTTCTATTCTGTGTTTTAGGAAATGTACATAGACAAAAACGGTAAGTACTCTGAAAATTACAGATCATAAAGAAAACTACTTGATCAAAACTCAAAGTACATTTCAAAGAACAGGATATTTCCAACTTACCCAAGATTCCAGGGAGAGGCAGACCTCTATAATTCAGAAAGACAAACTCGAGAAGATATTCACTGCTGGTGCTGGGAAATAGATGTTTGTTCTTTTCAGCTGAAGATCAGCTCGGTAGCTATATATTTTAGAACTCTACAAGAAATAAATACTAAAACTGGATTGTTCACTAGATAGTCATATCTAATTTGTTTTTTTATAAGGAATTTTTCCCCCCTTCCTCTTGCTGTTTGTTATATCTTGGTAGCACTTTAGAACTGGAAAGAGAATAGCACACAGATAAAGTTATGTAAAGATGTGCCTGCACTTGCCTAATAAAATATATATTGTCTTAAAATGCATTGTATTTCAACCATATTTTTCAATAATGGTGCTCAGTGCCTTATTAATTAACCATCTTTTTAATAGAGAATTGCACTACCAGGGTTCAAAACTAAAGCAGAAGGCACTAAAAAACCAAAATGATCAATTTCATAAGTCTTTTTCCTTTTCCTTATGTATCTTATTCCCTTTGATTGTTTATTCTCTTAAGACCTCATTACTTTGTAAGTTATGAGGCAACCACATCATCTTCAGATGTCTTTAACACCATCTAAACTAGGAAAGCAGTGAAGAATTTTTTCTGTCCCCCGCTGTCCAATAAAAACAATTCTCTGATATAAAAGCACACCAACGTAACAAGCAAGAAGCAGGTTTTTAGAAGTAAAAATAAAAAAAAAATTAAAAAAAACCCTTGAAATCATAAGCTACTGCCTTAGCCATAGAAAACAGTTTTAATTTTAAAACTGATTTTAAAATTCTGAAGTTAATAAGATGCTTGAAATATGTATTCTAATGAGAACTCCATTCATGTATTCCCTTAATGATGCAAAGAGAACAATCTTGGTTTGTGGACAGATGTTTACAACTTGCCAGTTATGTTTTGGTATTGAACTGAGTTTTGGAAATTTTAACTCAGAATATAATTTATCCTCTCATTATAATCACATTAAGCATAATATTTTTTTTAATATAAGTCTATCTCTCTCTAAAGGAACAACAAAACAATATAAATAATTGAATAGAATGTATACTAAAAGGATAATGTGAATGGAAAACAGCAGGGGACATTAGCAGAGATGGCTGGTATTTTAAAACACAAACATTGATCAAAAAGCAAAGTCACCTAAGCTTAAATTGTGACTTCCCATCATTTCACTATTAAACATTTTAGGCTGCCAAATTCTAAAATTGTAACATTACTATCAAGTTCATATTTTTTAGTCTGGTAACTTTACAGACATTTCCGAATGATGACTGTTCTTTAAAAGAGATTTACATGTGCAATAAAATTGTGAAAAATGCGACAAATAGAGAAGAAGGAATGCATTCCAAGAGTCCAGATCAGGAACAGAATTCCCCTTCTCTTTTCAAGCTGTGCAATGGTAAAATCCACAGCATGAGGAAGGAACTCTGCCAGCAGTGAAAGGAGGAAGAGCAGCCCTTGGCTGACATCAGAGGAGCACAGATAGGAGTAACCAAATAATGTCTAACAATCTATTTTAGTATCTTGAGTTTCTATGGAGCTGGAAAACAAGGGCACAATCTCAGGGTTGTTGGCTGTAAAAGATCCTGTATGTTAGTAAAATAAAAAATATCAAGTCATGAGTAAGAATACTGAGATTTAAAAATTTCATTCTTTAAATGTTACAACAATACTCAGAGCAGCTTTGGGTCAGGACAAATAGCGGTCTTCCAAGCACAGTGTGGGAACAAGGCATAAGGCAGGTATCCTTCCACACCAATAGTTTTTATATGGAAACCGTCATGGATGCCAAAGCACTTTTAAATGTAGCCCACAGAATATAGTCAGTCTGTGCAGCTATGCTCAGGGCTAGAGAACAAGCCCTGGAAGTGTTAATAACTTAGGTGCGTCCAGAGCTTTCCTGTGAGCACAGCAATGGAGCAGGAGGTGAGACAGTGAAAGACCAAGGTAGTGCAAGATCCTCTCTCTCTCCTCATGTTCATTGCTGCCTCTACATCTAGTTTTCTCTGTTCTGTGCTGTAGGCAAATGGTCCATGTTACCTTTATACAAATGCTTAGACACTTGAGACAAGAAACTTTAAAATAAAATAGTAGAAGCAGAGTAGAACAGATTAGTCTTATATTGATTAATGTGTAGCGGTTATGATCTTTATTATTTTATTTTCTCAAAAAAAGCGGTATCACAATTGTGCATGAAGTAGCAAGTATTACCAATGTTATACTTGCTGATAACCATCACAGGGAATAAACTGATTCCAGTAATCTCTAAATCTTTAGTTCATGCAATTTATTTTCTGGACTATTAAAAAAACACAGATTGATTTGGATCAGGGCAAGGCATATGTTTCAAGTCTGAAAGATTCTAGCATAATCAATTTTTATTTCATGTCACATGAGGAGTTATTGCTCTGTATCTAATGGGTCTGCTTGTGTTATTCCTTGCAGGAGTGTATCAGGTCACTGAGAAATACAGGATAGAGATGTAAGGTGTACTTAAAAAGCAAAACAAAACAAACAAAAAAACCCCACACTACCAAAAAACTTAAACCAAATCACATTGTTAAAAATCAAAATGTTGATAAATTCCTGAATGTGCACAAATAATAAATGTAACCAATTTCTAAATTCTTATTAATTTTAAGTATGTATGGTAAATTTAGTATAGCTTTTTCTTTATTCTAACCTACAGAAACTGTGATCCAGCACATGGAAATTTATAGCTCCTAAAGTCAGAAACAATCATACTGCAGAAGCATGTTAATGGATTGTAAATGTGAAAGTATTTATAGCTGATACCCAGATAAAAACTGTACTTTTCCTGAAGCAAAATAGGTATCCGAAGCTACATACATATAGACACCAAGCAGCTTGTTATGATCAACCTTTCAACAAATTAAATCCAAGAATATTACAAAGTTGTTTTTATACACAAGTGCCAGGTGTGACACGTGTCTGTAAAATTGTTCTAGAAAAAAGCTGAGTTCTGTTGCATTTAACTCAAAGAACATCTGATAACATGAGGTGATCAAATGCCCAAGAACATATGTGTTTTTGCTTATTAATTCAAATTCATCATAAAGCCAAAAAAGTTCTAGAATATAATAAAATTTTTATTCAGAACTACTTTGAAAAATATTTTACTCAGTGAAATTGAGTTTCAGCTGATGGAATCTCACTTAGCATTTCACTATAGCATTGAGCAGATTCTTCAGCACACCAGAGAGGAAACCAAAACCCAGGATTATAACACCTTCTATAAAATAAGAACTGCTAAATAACTTCTCTCTGAACTTTATCCCTATAAGTAGCTTATCCCTTCAAGGAATGTAGGTTATGCATATTTTGTGTCATTGACTGTTTTCCAGTAATGAATACAGCAGAAAAACTTGATTAGTTCAGTGTTCTAGTCTTACCAGAATTAGCTAAGCATTATTTTAATTCAAAATGGATTGAAATAGATTAAAGTTGTTTATCAATTTGTCAAAGACACATAATTAACTGTCAGTGACCTGTACACTACAGATCAATATCAACAGGGCAGAAAATAATGAGTTCCATGCAGATCTCCCACAAAGGCCAAGTAGGTTACACACACAAATGTGCAAACACTGAGATGGGCACACACAGAGTCCTGCTCTGCTTGACTTCAGAAGGGGTTTGTGGCCACTCTGGATGGGACCATGCTCTGTTACTTGCTCTGCCTCCCTCTGTTAAAAATCATCATATATTTCTTCTGTGCTTTTCAAGCGTGTGTTTTCTTAGCTTTAAAAATCCCTTTTTCTTTCAAGATTTGACACATAGTAGTGGTATGTCTGTGATATTTTTTCAAGGAGCATCTGAAGTGAAAGAATTCAATAGCATCCCTTTGAACAGTCTGTTGTACTGCTAAAATTTCCCATAATAATTTTGATAATTACTTTTTCCTTATGGTAGCTTTTTTTTCATGGATTGCAATTCTCTCTGGTTACATAATAAAAATCAGGCAACTTCATTAGAATTTACAATTTTTGTCTTCATTTAGAAAAGTTATTAGATTATATTTTGTTAGCTGTCATAGAAGTTTGAACTACATGTATGATGCACTGTTCTTTCTAAACAGATATCACGTTATATTTTATATAATTAGAGACTCCTGATGTGCTATTGTTTAACTTTGCTAAAATTAGCACAAAGCAGGAATTTTTGTTTAAACTGCATTCAGCTCCATACTTGCATGAGTTTTTGAAAGAGGGATTTTACATACACATATCTATTTATCTTCAATTTTATTTATTAGAGAATAATTTATTAGAATATAATTAAAATAGTTTTGAGGAACCCGTAGCTGAAGACTTTCATGGTCTAACCATTGTCACCAACAGTCAAATGCTCTTGTGCTCTCCCACTGACGCTGAAGGAAAAGGACAGCATTTATGTTGTTGGAGTAGCTTGTGTTAGAACTCACACCTGGTGACAAACTTCCTGATTCTGTGGCTCATCAGCATGTCTAGTGCTCCCAAGGTGTTATTCGTCTTGCATCACGTTAGATGGTTGTCATTTAGACTTCTAATCCTCTACTTCTAAATTTTCTTCTAGTGTCCTTTGTCAGTTAACGGAGAAGGCTTCTGCAGACATTAAATCATACAAACCCTTTTCAGAAGTCTGCTTTATAATGAGTTGAGAGAGTCTTTTTTTCGCCCTGTCATTTGTTTAAAACACTGACTTTTATGACTGAGATGAACCCTTATTTTCCATACACAGTTCCGGGGGATTTGTGGGACGTACAAGGTACGTGTGAGCAATGTATGTGAGAGTATAGGAACTGACACCTGTTTAAATGACCCTGGCTTAGAAGTATGCAATACAAACCAATTTTTCAGCAAATACTAATGGCAATCAGCTTTTGGTGGATGATGAAAAACCCTGTAATGCTTTCTCTGCATACAATTCATGATGACTCAAATATCTATTACCTAGCAGGTATGGTAAATGATTGGGATCTGCCAGACTAACAGTCTATGAATTGATATACTCACTTGCATGATAGTCTGTGCTGTCCAGTGGTTGTCCATCATCAGGTAAAGAAGTGTTAACCTTAATTGCTCCTCTCCAATCAGGCAACTGTTATTCATAAAACTGGGACTTGGGTCACAGACAGATGAGCATTATAAAACTGAACCATAGGTTGCAACGTCATGGACAGTCAGATTTGCATATTTGAAAGTCCATTAGCTGACATTGTAGAGCTTTCACTACAGACAAACAGAAGTCACTCTCCTCATTCCCACCAGGAATGGCATTTTTACCTGTTTTTCCAGAAGATATAATTTATTTTGATGTCTGTCTGCCTGAGTGGGCCCTGCTGGAGAATGGCATGACTAGGAACACATCTCTACCTCCAGTATTCAGTGGAGGCCACTGGAAGACCATCTCAGGTTTGATGTGTTTGAGATCTACATGGCAGTGCCAAGATTCTTGGCTTTCTTCTCCTGGTTGTTCTTTACAGGCATTCCTCCAGCAACAATGGGAAACACCACTCTTCAAGTTCAGTGTACATCTTAGTGGCTAAATACAAATACAGTTATGGCTGCAGTTAGTTCCAGCTGTCTGCAGCTTAAGCAAATTTGGAGGGGAACTTTTCTTATTCAACCATTTTAAAACATAATACACATGTTCGAAAAAAAAAATGAAGCAAGTTAAATCCCTACAAAAGATTAAGACATTGGAAAGATGAAGGACACCCCAACCCCATATGTTTCTGTACTTACAGTTAAAGAGAAACAATTACAGACAATCCTGAAACATTTAAGAACGACTGAGAATTTTCGGTTTTACAACACAGAAGGCAGTCTCTTAAATCATTTCACTTTTCCTGAGATAACTGAAGATTGTACATGAAAAAATTTCTAAGCTAAGTTAGTGTAAATCTATCTTTTATTCATAAGCAGCTATGCATTCATCTGCATTCAGTGCTGGTGCAGTCTCATCTTCAGTGTGCAGTTCTGGACCTCACAATTTAAGACTGTTCAAGTCCTTGAACACAACCAGCCGAGGGCAGCAAAGCTGGTGAAAGGCTGGAAATCCTGTGAGTAATGGCTGAGGAATTTGGGTTTATCTAGTTTGGAGAAAAGGACACTGAGGGAGGAAGGCGAGGTAATCTCATTGCTCTCTACAGCTTCCTGAGGAGGGGAAGCAGAGAGGGAGATGCTGAGCATTTCTCCCTGCTAGTCAGTGATGGGACACACAGGAACAGTTGAAAGATGCATCGGGGAGGTTTAGACTGCAAGTTTGAAGTAATTTCTTTACCAAGAGGGTGTTCAAACATCCTAGAAGAGGCTTCCTAGAGAGGTGGTCGATGCCCCAAGCCTGTCAATATTTCCAGAGGCATTTGAACAGCACCCTTCCAACATGGGCTAACTTGGTCAGCCCTGAATTGATCAGGCAGTTGGATGATTGTTGTAGGTCCCTTTTGACAGAAATATTCTATTCTATTCTATTCTATTCTATTCTATTCTATTCTATTCTATTCTATTTTATGTAATATGTCAGTATATTCCTGTGTCTATCTACCTAGAAATAGTGTATGCTAAGCTTTCATTTAAGAGGTACATCTAAAAAAAATAATAATAATCCTGAGGATGTGTTGAATCAGTAAGGTGTGAAAGGAGATGTTGCAAGTAAATGTAATTTTGCAAAATTAGTGTAGTGAGACTGTCTACCAGTAATACTTCTCCCAGTAAAGGACACTAGTAACATTTCTTATATATTGAATACAGTAGTGGAGGCTGCTGGAATAAATAAGTTTTAAAGGGTGTAAATAGAGGCAAAATTTCAATCTAGTCCACAAACTGAAAAAGCTCTGAGAGACAATTTAGGAATTGATATTCATAAAAACATTTGGTTCTGCTTCTGCTCTGATCCTTGTAGGTTTTATAAGCATGCTCTGCTGACTTTTCATCGTTACCATGGTATATATTCACATCAATGAGAAGACAGTCAAACCCTTCCCTCGAATTTAAAGTCTACACTACTGCTTATTTTCATTTTTCTACATCTCCCTCTTTTCTTAGGCCTTTTTCTTGTACCTTGAGTTCTCTTCCTGATCATGAGATTAAACTGAAATTAAAATCTACCTAATTAATATCAGTCACTATATATAAATCCATTTCAATCAAAATTAAATTATAATCAAAACTTTGTCAAATAGTAAACTTTGTGTTGTCTTTCCAAACTTACCATCTGTTTTCAAATTAAATTTGTTATTAGCTTGTCAATCAAAATGTGATTGATCACAAACAAATCACAACAAACACAATGATTGTATGTTTCAGGGTAATTCATGAAGTCCTACATTTTAGCGTACCTACCATGTGATGTACTTGTGTACATCTCCTTGCACATACTTGTACTTAATAAACGTATAAATCTTGAGCCTGAGTTTTTCCTATTTACCTTTCTGAAGCACCAGATTAAAGTCCATACTATCCATATTAAAAGAAGCTGCAGTAAGATATGAAAAAGTTATGGTAATATGTGACAGAAATTCCAAACAGACTATCTGGAAATGGTTTTTACCACTTTATTTACAGATATATTTTAATCAAGTTTCCTGTGAGCAAACCTCATCAGATTGAGAGCTGTACTGTTTTGAAGGTTTGAATAATTTACTAAAGCTGTCTGTTACAGCAGAATTTCACAGGGAAACCAATCTTTTATAAAGACAACACGTCAAGATATCTTTCTATTCTTTATATTTGAAATTTTGCCAATAGTAAAAAAAGGCGGGAATTGTGACTTTTCAGTGACAGGTGACAGCAATGATACATGGTTATCAGAGACAGAACTAAATGGTGTACTCTGGTCTTCACTACTGAAATTGAAGCAGTGCAACATTCAATGCAGCCAAATGTACTGAAGGCAGAGAAAATCACATACATAGTCATCCCTGAATTAGTATATTATGACACTGGTCAAACTGCAACATAAGGAAATCTTCTGTTTATTGATGAAAAAATAAAGCTTTTGGAATAATCAATGTGTAATACTGATTCAGTTTTCTACCTAATAAATTTAAAAGCAGTATCTAGCCTCTAAAATAATGGAAAATCCCAGAGCAAGGAAAAGGCAAGTTTGTCACCAGTTTTATCCGCTGGGAATAAACTACACCTAGATTCTTTGAAAAGGCTTCTTATTTAATTTTTCTCCCAGTGCAAGATAGTTACATTGTTGAGTCCCTATGGGTAAAAAATAAACATAAACTTCACTGACAAATGACTACAATTCAGACCATCTTACAATTGCTGCTTTTTTAGGCTTATTTATACATGTCAAATATGTATTTACAATAGGTACCAAAACAGAAATATAAGGTTTTTGAAATGGAAAGTATATCTTCTGAATATTCATCATTTACCATTTGAAAGGAAATACAAAAAAAACCAAAGGAGTGTCTATATAAAAAAAATAATTTTCTTTTTCATGCTCTTCCATGAATTCCCTCTTGCCACATATGGACAGAAAACCTCCAAGGAACTGTGAGAAAAAAACCCCAAGAAGTTATTTGTACTTTTTAATGGCATGTTTACATTATTTCACACTTTCATGGCATGGCTTTAACTAGACAAATAAAAAGTATGCTTGTGTAAGTACAGTGGAAGCCAAATGTTTGATGTTTTACTGAAAAGGCAAAGAAGAAGAAAATTATAAAAAATTATATAGTGAGTAACCAAATATAAAGCTATTGCATATTTGCTTTGCCCAATTCCGCTCCATTTCATAGCTTTGGTCTTCCTAATATTCTTACTTCCAATTATCGTCCAATTACTTTCCACAGCACAAAAATTATCCTCTCCATTCTTTCAAGAATCTACCAAATTTTTTCAAATCTAGGTCTATTCTTTCTAATAGACAGAGACCCCCAGATTCCTGGGGTTTCAGCAGCTGGGCTGCAGGAAGCCTGGGTCTGTAGCAGCTTTCACAGGAGTTGCCTAAGCGACAGAGAAGGCAGTCTAGGAAATGTAAATTCCTAACATCAGCAAAGAGGTCATTGATGGAGAGGAAATATCAAGCATAGATATTTTTCTAAAATGATATCTTGTTCCAAGAATTGATCACTTTATTCTTGAGAGTAATTCCTTTTCCCCTTTATCTGTGACCCTTTTATCTGCGACCCAGCAACTTTTGAACCCTTCCATTGAAATTCTTAACATTTTCTGAAATTGTGTTTCATGGATACATGAAACACGTATGATACTATGTAAATAGTGCTAACAATAAAGAAATGTGGGATTTTTAGAGTTGTCTGCATGTTTTGTTCTTTTAATTTAAGCCTCCAGGACATGGTTCTGTGGCAATACAGAAATTTATACATACAGATTCAGCTGCAAAAATAATTACTATAATTACCTTACAGAGTTACAAAAACTAGCTCTGTATCCCAGATGATTATCATGGTTTCAATACATCCTTCCTTTTAGCCTTGATATGCACCGATTCCTTGCATAATATACGACAACTCTAACAGTAGTTTAACTCTGATACTAGAGGCAAGAATTGCATCAAATGGGGGAGGACAAGTAGGTTAATGAAACAAATTGCTTTGTCTTCTCCTGTCATTGAGACAGATACATTCTGAATAGAAGTTATTATTTTTACTATTTTCCAACAGAAAAAATCTGTGTTGAATATCTCTCTACATTTGTGAACTGCCCTGGATACTTAACAATTCCAGAAATCCTGTGAAATGATTTCTGTGCTACACACTACATCTCACTTATTCTCTGCAGAATAACATGGCTTCCTGAACAGCATAATTTCAGTTGTGATAAATGTGATAAAACCAGGGATAAAACAGGAAATACAATGCCACAGATTCCTGTAAAGAAAGAAAATTTTAAAAAGTGGATATAAGGCTGAGTTGTTTTAAAGTCAAAAGGCTCCTTTTTGCTCCTGAGACTCAATGCTGTTTTTGAAAAATTGTCGTCTTTTTCATCCCATAGCAAGGACATGTAATTCCACAGTTAGGATATGGACATGCTTACCTGACTTTATAGACTCAGTTGGTACGGGATGGATTGTTATCTGTTTCCTAATTTTCAAACCAACTAGTTCTGATTATAACACAACTGTAAAACTCTGTTCTCTTTGAGTCACACAACTCATTCAGGCCATATATTGGATAAAACAATATGCCTTTTGGAATCTTCAGGCCTAAGAGTGTGACCATTACATAGCTATCACATTGATAACAAAACACAAATACTGATTCTGGATCCATTTTGCAATCACCGTATCAATTAAAAAATATTTCCCTAGTCATAAATGTTAAACAAAGAACTCATGAGCAAGATCACTTATTCTCTGCTTAGTATCCTATGTGATTTTCTTTTCCTTAGGTAAAGCTGAATGGCAAAAGTAATTTAAACGGCTCCAAACATTCCTAACCAGGGGTTTAATGTTTTCCAACATGCTGAGCTACTATTGGATTCTGACTATTCCTATTTAATGAGTACTCAGCATGAATGAAAATGATATTACTTCATTAGGTGTCTGAATATGGATATAAGAGACTAGTTCTGACACTTTCTAGAGAAGAAATTGTAATTGTTTTGGTTAGTCAAACATTTTAATGCAGGGAAATGCATTTTAGGGGAAAATTTTAGAAAGACGCTTCTAAAAAGTTTATTGATTGTTATGAAGTTAAACACTTCGGTCTTTATTCAACTCATATGTTTTTGCGTTAATTTTCTTCAAAACTAGAAAAATTCTTGCCATTCGTAATTATATTTTGTTACATCCAAAATAAACTGCTTCTGTAGAGATTTCAGTTGTATTGTCTTCGAATGCCAAAATATTATACACTGACTATCTGAACACCCAGCACCAAGAAAGGCAAGGCTTACAAAGAGAAAAACATCCAAATATCATAACCCACAAATGTTTTTCTGGTCCTAAATTCATTACCTGTAAAATTCCTCTAAGTTATTTAAATCTCTCATGACCAAATGAAAGACTACAATTGCAAAAATCATGTGGTAGTCTTTGTTTTGTTGCCATATCACTGTTGTACTTGTAGTTGCATGACGACTTTATAATAGCTTTAGACACAGCTCTAATTCAAACATTTATTCCCATTTTTCTTAATAAGGTACTGAATATCTCATTGATTAATATCCAATGTTGATTTTCTGTGGAACAATATGTAGTATTGTTATTTGTTTAGACATTTCTCTAGGGCTTGTACAGAATGTACCTTATTAACTTTTTAAACAGTATATTCTTTTACAAAATATCAAGACACATGAATTCTGGTACTAATGGTCATTATGGCATTTTATTCATTTCACTTGTCTCATGGTGAAAGCCTTTATGCATTTTCATAAGCTAACCTAGAATAAAGCTTGAAACCTGAGTCAAAGTCCTCTTGTTAAGGAGTTTCTTCAAAGACTGATGCAAATGTAGACAGTGTCATCCTTTCGATGATTTATGTCAAGGATTTGCTGAGGTTCAAGAATGAACTGTATGGCTGAGAGATGTAAAGTTTAATGAAGGAATGCATATTGCAAGTAGAGCATCAAGTATGGGTGTTTAAAGGACAGTGCTTCTTGATAAATGTATTTTCATCTGTCACAGAAAAGGGAAAAGAAGTTAATGCCTTTCACTTTGCTAATAGATTTTCTTTATTAAACCTATGACCTAAGTTAGATGTATGGGAAAATCTAGGCAAATATATTTGTAATATTTTAACATGTTGATTTTATTTGCTTGATTTTTTAATCCTTTTTTACTTTGAATATGGTCTTCTGACTTCGGAAATTATACAGAGATTCATCACATACATATTAACAAACCAGACCTCAAGTTTTGTTGGTGCTTAGCCAAAAGGGAAAGTAATTATATCTGAGGTGGTAAAATGCATATCTTTTCAATTACTGTCAGTATAACATGGTTTTAGGATACAGGAGGACATAACTCAACAATCCTTGAATTTTTCTTTCATGATCACAAAGTTTTTGTGCCTTTTCACAACAGGGTTGACAAATAGCTCACGAGCTTATGGCACAGTGCATCTCTTTTTGCTTTGTATTTCTCTCCAGCTTGGAGGAGTCTCCCTCTTGCTCATTTTGCTGCACAAAAGGCAGACACTGAGCAGAACTTCATTCTTATTGATCTATCATTTGCAGTAATTGCCTAATACCTGACTTGGCCTATCATTTTTACATCTTCCATTATATTCTGTTTTGAGAGAGAATCTCTAACAACTCTATTGCATTCAGAGTTACTGCCATATTATGTTGGAAATCAACCCTTACTTCCTACTATTAATTCCTAAAATATGACTCAGTCTATCTTAAATCTGAAGGAACAATCTGGTTCTCCATGCAAAGAAAAAAAAAATCAAGTGTAGTATGAAAATGTCTACAAGGTGCTAGGAATCAAAAAGTAATTGTCTTTTGATCAATATTCATAGTCACTAACACTGAAAGGTTTAAAACTGCCTTACCACACAGTATATTTTAGAGTTAACAAGTACAGTTATCAGTATTATGCTTTTGGAGAAGAATTTCAAGGGCTGTTAGTCCCTTTAGCTTCTGTCTCAAAAATAATAAAAGTGTGGATCTTTGGAAAGTACTGTTGTTCATATATATAGTTCAGTCATTTTTACACTGTGTTTTTACAGAAAAAGTTGCATTCTGTATACAGAAAAAAAAGAAAAAAGTACAAAACAAAAAGAAGGCCATAGTTGAGGAAAATAGACAGAGGAAATAATGAGAAAGAAGAAGGGAATTATCACTTGTGTTTTTTCTCTCAGATCTCATGAAGAAAGGATGTGAATATGTTTAGTTTGCTTTTTAAAGTGAAGCTGGACAAACAAATTTAGAGTATTAGGCCTGTGATTCTTAATCATACTAATTTGCTTTACTGTCATATTTTAAATGTTCATCCTTTTGACTGATTTATGTTTGAAATGTTACTTTAGGTCTTTCTAAATCATTAAAAGTATATTTATAAAGTTATTTCAAAGTCTTCCATCAGATTTTGTTGTTTGCTTGGGTTCTTTTCTCCTTAGCTATTTGTGCTTGCTTTCTTGTGATTTTCATCCCACATGTTCCTGACATTGCCTATTTTTAGGTGAACTAGAGATCAAAAAATGGAACTTTTCCCCCCATTTTTTATCTTAACCTAGAAGTCAAACAATCCAAACTTAAGTTACAACGATTTTATAAATTTAAACCCCACTTATTTTCTGTATCTTTAATAATGTAACAGCCCAAACTGTGTACAGAATTTCACAGAACCACAGAATCAGTAAGGTTGGAATGAACCACTGGAAGTCATCTAGTCCAAATTCCTTGCTCAAGCGGGGCCTCCTAGAACACGTTACTTAGGATCACATGATAGCAAAGATAGTTTTGCTTTATGACAACTCACTGAAAAAAAAATTAATTGCCTGAAACAACATTTTTTGGTGAGCTCTAAAAAAAAGTCATCTGTTGCAACACAGAGCAAAATTTGACATTTGATGTGTCCAAGTTAATGCTGTGAATTCCCAAGAGATAGAGTGCTTAGCAGGTAAACAAAAATGTTTTGCAAATGTGATTGGCACCTCTCAGCTGTTTCTCTAGGGATATCGTCAGCACAACTTACCAATAAGATATATCATTTCAGGATGATATTTATTCTCTTTTGAAAGCTGCAATTATTGAATCAACTAACATCTTTTTTTTCTCATGGAGGCCTGATTAGTTTCCTTATTTAAAAACTCAAGCATTAGCTCAAAATAAGACACCATTGAAAACCAGAATAGTTTTGATGAAGTCCGTTGATGGATGTTGACATAATCATCAAGAGTCATTTAATTAAATAGAAAACTGAAATCAATAAGTTGAAGCTTGGCAGAAGTTATATAAATGACACGAGATATCCTGTACTAAAAACTAAGTTTTAAAAATAACAAAATATATTTTGAGGTAGAAACAAAGATCACTCATTCGTGCTGATTGAGTAGATTTACAATTCTTTTTTATTCTATAGGTAGTTAATAGTGTGATGACATTCATAAGATTTTTAGTGTACAGAAAATAATACATAAGATTTAAATAGTATGGAAATATGTAATGACTAAATACCAAACAGTATACAGGATTAAGTTAAGAATAGAACTTGATCTTATCTTATTCATAATAATCACGTGGAACTGGAAGTATGAATCTGTCTCTAAACTAGCCATGACTATAGCCATAATCTTCATAGGTCATTGTCTTTAGAGCCCATGAGAGGTATGGTCACTGACCTCTGTGCCAGTCCATCAACACTCTGAATTCACCATTACGATAAATGCTTTGTGGATTAAAAGATTTTGTGTGCATGTGCATATGCTTTCAGTAAAGGAGACAGTACTAAGTAAACTGATGGCAAAATTTCAAAATTTAAGTTAAAAATGGAAAAACAAAAAGGAAGGCTTCTTGGTATCAAAATATCTAAAACATCTAACATCACATGCAACATTTTGATTACAGAGTTTGGCTTAAAAATGAGTATAACAAGTAAACAGTGTCACATTTTGTTTTTAGAAAGTATTGTATGGTCCTGTTACCTCACAGTGGATCTCCCTTTCCTATAAACCTTAAGGTTTGGATGGTACAGTACCTTAAGGTACGGATACCTAAACATTTTTCTGCTATTTTTAATGCTCTTCTGTTCATACTTGATGGAAATTATATCAATAGGGAATATTTGAAGGAGCCATACTCCAGATTCAAGTTTATGAAGAAATTCTGTTGCTCCTGATGACGTGCCACATAGTTCTGTTCGGCTGAAATTACTATACTGTGCCACAAAGAAGCAAGATTCTTTGAGATATTACAGGGAGCTTCATAATGGGGCAGTTTATTGAGACTAGATTAAGGGGACCTCAGACCTATCATTAATCACTAATTTGAAATTGTTTAGAGCTATAAAAGAGAAAAAAAAGGGTTAGAACACAAGCTAAAACGGAAAAAAATTTCCCACTCAGTGTCCAGCATATTTTCAAAGTGTCACATCTTACCTTTTGCGTCTTCTAATTTCTATATTACATTCTGAAATTGCGTATGTTAACAAACTGAAATTTAAAATACAGTTTTGGTGGCCTCTCATTCACTAGGGAATTGTTCAAAATTAATATGGATGACAGTATTTAGCCCATAGAAATAACCATGATCTGCTTCCAAAAAAAAAAAAATACCAATTAGGAGTACTAATTGCTTTCCTAAGCAGTAGAAAGAATGAAAACAAACCTAGTGGTTGTGATTCTATTGGTGTTTTCAAATCTTACTGTGTTAAAATGTCTTTCACAGTGTTTTGATGAGTCCACTCAAAATAGGTTTTACAAAATGAATCACCAAATGAGAATACTTGTCACTACAAGATCAAAATGCTTTGCATTAGATTCCCCTTCTGTTTGCTTTAGAGGCTTTTGGAGAACACTTGGTCTTCCTTTAAGTTCCAAATATATTAGTCATGGGACATCACTTAGCATATTTACTTTACTACAGTGTGTCAAGAAGAGCAAAAGACTCAGAGGAGAAAAAGGAAGTAACTTTAAGGCTGAAATTATAATGAAAAAGAATTGCTACTAAATAGATTAATAGCAGAATAGTAGAATAATAAATACTAAAACTTCATACTATCTTTTAGTCTCCCCATTGCCTATGTTTCACATTCGGGTATTGATTGCCATATCAAATATACTTTCACTAGCACCATAATGCAGGCAGACCCTTTTATTCAATACATGTGACACAGAAGACATTAAAAGCAATTTTTAAAAATTAATACAGCTTGTCTTCTATATGAAAAATATTCCAGTTTTATTTTCCTCTTGTTCAAATTCTATTGCCTGAGTTACCTGAATGACTAGAGCTTGGAAGGAAAAATATCAAAAAATCCTATGAAAACAGAAGGACAGTGGTCATTTTGAGAAAATTTTTGTCAAAAATGGATGGTCTATTTTGTAGTCACTGGCATTAGTGAGCTCGTGAATCCTTCACAAGTATACAAATGGATTGAATTTATGATAGTTATTTTGGGGGTTTATGAAATACAAGGTTCTCTGATGAGGATTGCAAATTGGCTTACTACAACCAAAATTGTTTTAATGAGTTCATAGTCATTAACAAGATTCCCCATAATGTTAGGGGAGGAATGATTTCCCACAAACTGTCAGAGAGAAACGACAGTAGACATACTGCCACAGAAACAGTGGCAATTACTAAATCAAAGAATAAGTTCAAAATTGACTCCTGAAAACATTAAAAAGGATTTTTTTTTTTTAATGACAAAGGGAGAGACTCCAGTATACCATTCAGGGCAGGGACTAAATTAAAAAAAAACAACACTTTGTCTTAAGGTGCTGTTCTGCATAGATGCAACAGAAGGATATTAAAAGTGAGGTTTTGGCCAAAATGAGGAGTGTCTATCTACAAAATCTGTTAAAGGTGGAGTCCCTTAGGAGGCTCTTGTTTGGTAGAGTAACAAAAGTACGACAAGTGTTGGTTTTCAGCAGCTTGCTCTGTTTTCAAAGAGAAAGGTAATAGCTGTAAAAACCTGTAGCTAAACAGTGGTGGAACTCTCTTGAATAAGAAATATTAACTTCACAGTAATCACTGAGCCTTTTGAATATACTGATTATTTTTGACAAATATTGGTTCATATTTGAAATAAAATGTCTTTACTGGAAAAATGAAAGTTATTCCAGAAAAATTCCAAACATTGTATCATGGATAATTTCCCTGGATAGGAGAAAATTATTTCAGAACTATCTATGACCAGAAATTGTTGAGTAAATACCTTGTGTGATGTCTATTAGTGGGTCATTCAGGAGGTCTTTCTCTTCTAAGTTCTGTCCATAATATTATTGTAGCCGGAACTCAGGTAATTTGAAAACTCAACTGTTATAATACTTTTACATTTGCATGTTTATGTTATAGAAACAGTTTCTGTTTCAATAGATATCTTCTATTGTCTACACACGACACAATAAGGTACAAGAGTTAAAATTCAAGGTTTCCAATACTGTTGGGAATACAATCATATCATAGTCACTATATACCCTTGGAACAAAGGTAATATAGTATGTTTTACAGCCCAGTATGCAGAATTGTCTTTAAGACAGCGATAATTGAATTAGTTCAGCAACAATACATCCTCTGTAACTTTTCAGAGGATCTCAAGACTATATCAGAGGCAGAAGGTAGTTTCTGTGGTAGTTGTCTGAGCAACTGACAGCCTTTTCTCCTAGTTTGCTTCAATTTTTTGGATTGTTCAAAGTATTTTCACTATCTCCAGGATTTGGACAAACCCTATAATCTATAAGAAATAGTAGGACTGTAATCCATCTATGTTTTTTCTAAATAAAAATCTGGAGCTGTTGATTAATACTGTCCCTGCCTGGCTCTGTGAATGCACAGGCAGGTTCGGTATTGTAGATCAGTAACAAAGAGACGGGAAGGGAATTTGCTTTTCCTTCATTCCGAGAGTTTATTACATCCTCACTCTCGAAGGGCAGGGAAGCAAATACAGAGGACAACGGCTCACCGAGGGTTTTTCCCGGGGCCGGGGGAAAGGCGGGGTCAGGGAGCCGGGACCAATGGGAGAGCCCCCGGGGAGTGGCGTGGGGCCAAGGCCAGCAGCCAACCGGGAGATTCAAACTGCAATACATTAACTTAACAGAACCATACAACTTGGGAGAAGCCCTCTGGTCACCTTAACCTCAGCTACCACAGTTGATTACCATCTTTAATTTTTTTTTTTTTCTTGGTTACTCGTTAGGTATTTTAAGAATACACTGAATGAAAACCATCCCAGAGAGCATCTTTGCTTGTAAATATAAATACCTGTATGTTATAAAAACTGTGCATACCCCTGTTGTAAATATGGAGGAGCTTTTTCATTTTAAATTTTTTTTGTGAATTTACCAGTATCAAGTTTTTTGTATACTACAATCTGTCTGCCTCAGGCAAAGAAAAGAAGAGGAGACTCTTTCCAACACCTATTAGTTTCTTCCATCTCTCCCTGGGAAATAAACAGGTCCAGTTGTTGACATGTAGACCACTAGACCTTGCAAATTATTAAAGAGAAAAAGGAGAGAAGTGCAGAAGTGCTAATTATAAAAACTTATAAGCACACACAGGAAAAAAAAAAAGAATCTGATTAAACCCTCACAACATTGGCACAAGCTCATGGAAAAGTATCTGAACAAGTTCAATTAACTATTACACTGCATCTACCTTTAGTAAGATGCTCATGCAATCAGACTGGCAGTCATTTTAAAATAAAATTCCTAGCTGTTGAAAGCAAACATATATTTAACATAATTAATCACAGGTCTTCAGTTTCAGCTGAAGGAAATGCTCGTTATCCATTTTCTCGGGGTAGAAAGATGAAGATTTTTTAATAGCTGAATATCCAGAAATTTGTTTTTAGAAATAAAAATAGTGAGTTTACTGTCAAACAGAAAGATTCAGATGTAGCACCTTCTTGAGAAGGCAAATAGGAAAACCTTTACAGAGCCATATAACCAGATTACAACCCTCATTACATCAAAGGACAACACTGAAACATATGGAGAAAGATACTCAGCAGCTTTTTAGAGCTTTTCAATCACCATGAAGAAATTTATTTTATTTTTATTTGATAGATTAACTTGAAGAGAAAATACATGGAAAGCATGATCAGAAGGAATGTGAATAGGTATTTTTGTTATAAAGATGTGTTATATTTTTTTTTTTACTTAATATGAAGGTACTTGATCCGAATGGGGACAAGAAAGCTGGTGAAAGGGCTGGAAGGAATATTCTGTGGGGAGTGGCTAGGGATTTTGAGTTTGTCTAGTCCAGAGACAAGTGGACTGGGAGACAACCTCGTTGCTCTCTACAGCTTCCTGAGGAGATGAAGGAGAGAGGGAAGTGCTGAGCTCTTCTCCTTGTTATCTAGTGATAGAACACATGGGAGTGGTTCATAGCTGCATCATAGGAGTTCAGACTCCACATTAGGAAGCATTTCTTTACCAAGAGGGTGGTCCAGTACTGGCACAGACTTCCTAGAGCGATGGTTAATGCCCCAAAACTGTCAGTGTTTAAGAGGTATTTTGACAATGCTCTTAAAAACACATTTATCTATTAGTCAATCCTGAGCTGGTCATGTAGTTGGGTGAGATGATCATTGTAAGTTCTTTCCAATGGAATTATTCTATTCTGTCTATTTGATTTGATTTGATTCGATTAGATTAGATTCTATTTTCTAAAACATTAAGAAGAACACCTCCAAAATGAAACACCTCCAGTTTAGCAATAAGCTCATACGAAATCCCTGAAGTGAACAAGTTTTAAATTAGGATAATATTATTTGTGTCAGTTAGATGTATAAGAAAGAAATACCCAGCAATCTCAAACTGAAAATCTCTTGACAGATAGATATGTGTTGAGGAGCAGCAGAAACAGGGTCATTTTAAGAGTGGAGGCAGCTTAGGATCCAGGATGACAGTACAGCCAGTGATGGCCCGGACCATGGTGTAGTGCTGCAGCACAAGCAGAGTGAGTGGAATTGAGCTGAGGGTATCATAAGCAGTGATAGCAAGAGGGTATAATAAACAGTACAGAAACCATCAGCCTAGGCAAGGTAAGGAGTCAGGTTCAGGTCATTCCAACCATCTCAGCACGAGCAGGAAAGACAGCTGAGCACCGGTATAACTACAGCAGAGTTCACACTAGCACTGGAGAAGTTGAATTGAGTAGCAATGTTGCTCTTCACCCGTGTAGAGAGAAAGGGAAGGGGTCCCAGGAAAAGATGGTCAGGACCATTAAAAACTACCAGAATACTCAATGCCCTGACACCACCTCAGTTACTGTTCCCCTTTATCAAAAGAATGAAACAATGAGTTAATTAATTTATTTAGCAATGCTTTGTGGCATTTCTATAATATTCCTTTCTCAGAAATTTCTAGTGCAATAGAAAAGTTTAATGTGCATAATCATAATCATAATCAGAATTAAGAGTTGATCTTCCTCATCTGTTCAATGCATTCCTGTCACACTCATTTGTTGTGTGTTTTAATAACTTGGTGGTAGAAATATTTCTTCAGAAAGGAATAAGCTCAGAATCACCTGGAAATCAAATTTTGAATACATGCTTATCCTCCCACCCTAAGAACAGAACAAGTGTATACCCACTAACCTTTCTTTAACTAATTCCATAACATCAGGTATATCTCAAAGATATTCTCTTTGTGTCAGAATGTTGTGTTCTGACGAGATGAGGACAAGCACAGATGAGATGATCTGAATAAACAGGTTAACAGCATAAACTGGAAATAAACACAATGATGTTGATTTGTTTTCGTTTAAAAAATTTCTTGAGATTTATGTCTTTGACATTTGTCATTGTCATTTGACAATAATAAATAAGTGTATCTCCAGAAGGTATAATCCATTGCTTAAAATTAACAGCAAAATCTCTCTTCCAAGATCAGACAATTGAGCTACCTCCTGGAATTTACTGCAAAATATCAGGGATTTTTTTTTTTTAGTTTTTCTTCATCATCTGCAAAAATTTGAAATGGATAAAACATTTCTACACACAGTCCTGACATGCTGAGTGAGATATTTTCATCAGCCTACACTGCAAAGTATTTTTGGGGTAAAAAAACCCTGGTCACTATAATCCTTTGCTTTCTCAGGTGGTTTTAAAACTACTAACACATTGTAATGGAAATTTTGAAACTTGCCTGATTCTCAGACATGCTACAGCATGTTTGGGTTTTTTTTTATTTTTGGTTTGGGTTTTGTTGGAGGTGGGGTTTTTTTTGTTTCTTTGGGTTTTTTGTTTGGTTGGTTGGTTTTGGTCTTTGTTTTTCATTGGGTTTTTGGGGGCAGAATGTTTGGTTTTTTTGTTTTTGTGGTTTTTTTGGTGGTGGTGTTCCTTTTTCATATAGATACGTGAAACCATGAGGCCTAATTCTTGTAGAAAGAAATAAATGTTTCTCAAAACCTTAAAAGTTACCTAAAGGAGTGTCCTGAATTATAGAAAATTTGTCCATCCATGGAGACTATAAAGTTGCTGATGGGTTTTCATCTCCCTGCTGAGATAAAAGTGACTTTTTCTTTATATAAGACCTCAGCTACCGAGAGTGAACCCATTCTCTCAGGAATCTTTTCTTGGAAACCGGTGCAATACAGGACTTTCTAAACTTATCTCTAGTACCCTATGAGCAGCAGTGGTGTCTGGTGCAACACCTGTTGTAAGAGAAGTTTCTATCTAGCTCCTTGGCCCCACACACGGAGTGTTATGTATAGCTAAATTTTAATGGCCGCATTCTGTTCTCACCACTTAAAACATTCATAAGGCTCATGCTTTGTCACCCAGACATCTGGCATCATTGTCTGAACTACCCCATAGTAATAACAAATGGCCGTATACTCCAAAGTGCTAGCTATTTTTGAAGCAAATGTGCAAATTGTCTTGACAGTTCAGGGCAAGTAAGACTAATGCTCTCTGGAAGCTTTTTTGGATTTTTTTTTTTCTGTCTAGAAAATCCAAAGACAAATTTAATAGGAGTTCTCACACCTGCATCAGCTGACTTCAGGAACTGACGTGTGGACTCCAGACACAGTCTATCCTTTGCCACATATTTTACTCTCCCAATTCTCATGCATCAAAATCTCTTGTTAGTCAGGTACAATCCAGAACCCTCACATCTTTTTTTTTTTTTTCCAATAGTCACCATAGAAAGTGCTTTTTCCTATTTAATTCTATTGATACACAGTCAGATGGATATGCAGGTTTCAGATTAATTGATGGGCTTCACAATCCTGATGTGTCTAGGATAGAGACTCCTTCTTAATAGAGCAATTACTTCATGGCCAAGTAACTTGACTGTGAAAACATTTTCACCAGAAAGCTATTAAGTCAAAACTTTTTCTGAAATCATTTTATGCTTCACTGGCTGTGGTTCAGTCTAGACATAATCAAACCAACTTTAAATGAATTCTCTCAGGCATAGACAGCAGTCTAATTTCATGAGCAGAGCAAGTTGCACAACCCACTAGAGAAATACAAATGCCTCTGCTGAAATACATGTTAGCATCACTAGACTAAACCTACTAACTGAACTAAGCAGTTAAATACCATTCAATCGGCTGGAAATGGAGAGGAGCTGATATCACTGTCAGTGTTCCAGATCAGAAAAATAAAATTAATTGCTCATGGGTTGGGTGTTGTCATGCCAAATATGAATTTTTATTAGGTTCTCTTAAACTGCACGAGAATTAGTGTAGTTTAAACTCCTACTGAGGAAGCTTAGAAATTACCTGAGACCTAGTGGACTTTTTGAAAAAGATTGGAACTGGTGGCCCGGTACCACTCTGACTGATCAGTGTAATGAAGTACAGATAGTGTGGTTGAGGATCCATATCTTACTGGTTAAAAATACATTTTTTCCTCTTGCAAAGTATAACACTGCAGTCTAATGCTCTTGCTTCAAGGAGTTGTGTATTCTCATTTAGTGGTGAATGGGGAGAAGAATCCTCAGGCTTTTGCTTTCCCAGAAACGCTAAATATTAAAAAGAAAGGAACTCTTCTATCCATCTTTTGATTAGTGAGGGAAAATATATCTACAAAGACAATTGCATTTGCATAACTTGAATTGCGAAAGTGACAGTCTAGGAATTGTCATGATGATGTGTTCTCTCAACTTTGACTATGTTGTGAAAAAGAAGTGAAAAAGTAGGAAAAAAAGCTTTCCTAGTGTAAGTGATGATACTTGAAATCTTTTCTCCAGTGTCTCATGGTTTACCTGCAGTAGTGGGAGATCTCTGCTGAAGTTCCAGAAATGAGCAATACCTGTTCTTTGAAGGAATACAGCAATACGAATGAGCTTAGGCTTTAAATAAATCTTGTATTGTTATAACCCCATCCGGGGTGAAGCTTCTTGTCATGACTAGAATTTCCTTGTAAACAAACTGGAAACCATCTTGCTGAAATCTGTCCAAATAGTTTCCTGCTCAATATTACTGAAAACCCAAAGTATGTTTTCAGAAGATTAAGTCAGAAATTACTGATCTTCAAATGAATATTAGACCTGTTCTCAGTATGACATCATTATGTATGCTCTCAGTATATTCAGACTGTATTTCCAAGCTACATTATATCTGCATCAAATATACTGGTACTAAATGATGCTACTGGTATCAATTGATGTTTGAAGTTTGGTAACATAACACCTAATTAACTAAAGAACCTATTCACAATACTAGTTTTACGAAATATAAAGCTTTTTCTTTTGCACATATACATGTTTGCATATATATGAAAGGTAATCATGAATCCAGTGAATGGAAGGTATGTTACTTTCGGTTTCACAGGATAGTGTAGCTTTCATTCCCTTTGGTTTTGGAGGAAAAGTAAAAAAGCTAGGGAAAAAAAAAGAGCAAGCAAAGGAGAGAGTGTGTGTGAGAGAGATGAGTTTGGAATTGAAAAGGGCTTTTTAAAGTAAATCTCAACAGGAGAACTGGTTTGGATTTCTGCATTCTTTTTAGGGAAAAAAAAGAATTAAAGTTAATTATAAAATTTGATATGCTGACTTTTATTGCAAAATATTTATTTATATAACATTTTCTGGCATTAATAAAAAAGTATAGTGAGGAAAAAACGTTAATTTAAATTATGCCTAAACCAACATAATATAATTGGTGATCAGAAAACTGTGCACACTGAATTACACATACCAAGACAATCACCTTTCCCCTGCTGAAAACTGGGCGTGAAATTTTGAACAAGAAATACTATCCAAATGGGCAAAATTCATTCTGTCTTTTTTCCACAATCCATTACCAAGAAATAATGTAGTTTTCAGCAAGGTGTGGCCTGCTCCGCTGTCTTCTTCTTATTCTCCCAGAAGAAACAGGTTAACTCTCTGTAAGGGCGTGTGAGAGACAGTTTCAGCTCCTGAGAATAGAGAGTTTAGAGTAGATATTTTCTGAGCTTCTCCTATAATCAGGACCATGTCAAGTGAACATTTTGGCTTGAACTAAATCATCTCTCTCTTCTGAGGGAGAGAAGAATGTGGAAATGAACTACCTCTCCCTAAGCTGTTTCAATTTTTCCTAGAGGTATAAGTTCATACTCCCATTTTCTTCTATCACGTAGATTTCATGCATGATTTTCCCTATCACAATTATATTTTTTTGTGCTGAAAGACACTATGGCAGGAAATTTCCAACCACTTCCATCTGCAGTACACTACTTAGTGTACTACTGATTGATTTTTACTCTGTTCTGCTTGAGAAGCATGACTAGCTTAAGACTAAAGAATCTTGAGCAGAATATCTAAGTGTTAATGCCAGCACAACATCTACTGGCTGCTGCCGACACCAGTGATAGTGGAGGTTAGTCCTGGATTGAAACAGAGTTCTGCAAAAGAACATGTAGCTGAGACATGCTCTTCTTCAAAGAGGAAGGTACTGACTGGGATAAGATTATACCACAACAGGTTTAGTACTTGTTACTCAAAACGTGTTTTTGCGTCAATAGGTTTGTACATATAAAAATGTGGCTATAATATGACAGCAGTGTGCACTACTAAAAGGTAGGCAGAATCCTCTTTTTTTTGTTGGTTTTGTTTTGTTTTTTTTTAATATAATAGCTAATTTATATTTCGTTTTCCTTTGATTTTTATCATCTATATACTTCTATTTGACCTGAAGAAACTTTACTACCAAATTTTTTTGAACAATCTTTCCCTGTTTTGCATCATTCATGTCAATCCCATGAAAAATACACTGGCTTTGACTGTCAGGAGGATTTTTTAAATAGTTTGATTATTCTCTGTACATCCTTTTTTGATAGAAAATTGAACATGCACTTATACACCTAAGTTAGATTTATTAGATTTTTGCTATTGACATAGTGAAAGCGGTTATCTCCTCCTAGCTATTATTTTAGACATCTCCTCTGAAATCTCAAGAAATGTTCAGGTCTTTCACTGCGCAGCTGACAATATTTATGCAAAGAACTGATTCTTTTAGGGCTGTATTTTTCCACTGTCTCAAACATTGAATAAATTTTGTTTTATTTAAGATATCCTATTTCTCCCACCAATGCCAACCATCAAAATGCCAGTCAAATAAAATGATCCAGTTTATCCTCACCTCTGACCTAAAACACTGTTGCCTTTGGTCACATTGGCTTAAGCAATACATAAGTAGCTTTTAGCACCATCTAGCTAACTCCTAATGTAACATACTTCACCAAAGTTTTGCAATTTCTTTTGGAAATGTTTTGAGTCCCTTTCTACAAACCTCACACATCAATTTTTAGTCCTCCATATGAACTTAATTCCATGCATACAGGCAAAAAACTTTCTCTGATGTGGCTGTAGGCTCATTTTACATGTGATAAATTAATAGCAAGATGAATGCATTCTGGAAGGGCATTAGTAAGAATATCACACAGGTTTGGTTCTGTGTTATAGGTGCTCTGTGGTTGGTGCTGCAATGCAGCCCTTGGAGCACTGGCTGTGCAGGCTGCCGCTTCCCTCTGCAGTTGATATCAATGTGACAGTCACTTTGATATGAAATGGATTCTCATTTTCATCCTGATAGTTATGCAGTATGATAAATTTTTCAATGAAAGTCATGTAAAATTAAAAAGCTGAAAATATTACATGATTAGTTTTGCATGTTTTGTTTCTACTCATCATATGTAAGTGAAATTGTACTAAAAGTGTTGTCTGCATCTCATAGCAAAAGAACACAATAAGAGCAAAGAAGTTGTCTTTTTAAGCAGTGAGTTGATGAGCAAGTATATTTTCTTCAAGTATAACTGCATTTCTCCTTCCCTTCCTTTCAACTCACTCAAATATCTTTACAGTGCCTTGAATTTCCTAAAAGATTCTAGCTTGACCCTCTACATCGGAGACTTGCAACATTTTCCTACTCAGGGTAAAAAACCACTGTATTTGCTGAAACTGACTTTTCTAGTCTCCAAATTATGCTTTCATTTTGTGTTTCTCTACCATCAAGTAATATGCAACTGGAGCACTTGAATAGTAGCTTAAGAAGTGAGAGAAAGATGATTGTGGTAAAATGAATGCTATTACCTAGCATTAACAATTAGATTTAACGCTTACTATGAGTTGATGTAGGATTGTAATTTTCCAGTAATCCAGTTGGCAATGCATTATGAAAGGAATGTTGCGAACTTATCTGTTTTTACTGTTGTATTAAATGATTAAAATACCTTAAATAATAGAAAAAATAAATAGATTATACAATACTAATTTAACCAAATATTTTTCTTCTGTTCCCTAGGATTACACAGAAAAGTACAATTCTGAAAAAGGACAAAACTTAAAATACTAAGCAGTTCCAAAATTTAAGAGATTTTTCCAAGCAAAATTATTTATATATCCAAAGAGGTAGGAATTTTTCAGTTATTTAAAGTAGGTTTTAAAGTATTTAATAATGTTTAAAACATTTCAACTTGCTTCTCTTGGAAAAAGTAGAAAATCTAAATTAAGTTATTATTTGAGTTACTATGGTAGCTCTCTTTGATGGGGATCTCAATTTTCAATAACATGGTCAAAGAGTCAGGATTAATGCAACTAATATTCTATTATTGTGATATGTAAATTGACTTGGTTTTTTTCAGAGTGTTAAGTTACCCTCAAAAGGAGTTGTATGAGGGTTTTTTGTTTTGTTTTGTTTTGCTTTGTTTTTTTTAACATATATTTCTTTCTCTTTTTCACTTAGAGACATTTCACTATTTCACTTAGACCCACGAGTCTACAATTATTGACTTTTATACCTTAAAAGCTGAATTAAGGTGCATGATAATTTCCAGAAATAAGGAATTTGTCCCCATTCAGTTATTTTAGGGCATCAGCTCCCCCTAGAATTCACCAAGCAGGCTTCACCTGCAAGACGGTGAATGCCACCACAGAGTACATCTGTAGTATTCTATTTGCTTTGGATTGGTCAACCTAACATGGAGAAAAAAACAATCTGCTGTTCTATTTTTTTGTTACATATCTACTTTTCCCATTACAGGAGTCATTTTCTCCCGGTGGGAGAAATTCATTTCATAATTCAATTCATTATGATGCATTAACTAATTGTCTCCATTCTCTTGAAGTTAATTAAACTAAATTAAGTCAATTATACTTTTCTATCTCTGTCTTTTCTTTTGCCTAATCTGAATTGGAGAAAGTGAACCTTAGCTGGAAAATAGAAAAGAGAACGCATTCCCTACAGGAAAAGTGGAAGACTTAATATCCCAGTGTGAAGACAGTTTAAATATAAAGTGATATAAAAGACTTTTAATTTCATTTACCTATGATAAAGGAAAATTGGCCAGTGTTTGTTGTGGGAGTCGTTTTTGTTTGGTTGGCTGTGTGGTTTTTTCTTCATAACACAGTGACGTTTTTCCAAGAAATGGATATTAATGTTCACTTCATTTTGGAATTTTGGTATAAGACAGACATGATATAAAGGTGTGGTGATGTAGCACTCCTTTTAGCAGATAAAATTTATAAATAAAATAATCACTGAATTCCTGTTGGAATGGGAAAGAAACAAATGGACAAGTTTTTCATACACTTCTTAAAGAAAGATCTATATAAAATTTTCAGATTTGATTAGTTAATGCGAAATAATAAAACTAATCCTTTAAGTTAATCATCTTCCTCCCTTGTACCTTTTTTAAAATTACTTACTCCATATTCTTTTGGTTGGGTTATTTTTCTGCCACAACGTAGATGTCAGAAAAGTAAATTTGGGAAGATGTTCATGACAATAAAATGGAATATTTCCGGAAGTAATGCCACCCCAGTTAAAAAAAAAAAGAGTGTTTCTGATTTGTGGACACCATTGAGGATGACAATAGAAAGCACAAAACCTTTTCTTTAGCTTACTTTTCTTTCTTTGTTAACTATGGATATTCACACAAACATTTAAAGGAGCAACACTTGGTTTACTTCAGCCTAGTCCAATTGGTGACCACAAATGACCTGTGAATTCTCTCTGTGTTTATTTTCCCATTGTGACTACATGCAGCAAGAGAAGACCACAGACCTAGGAGTATGCAGATGAGAAACGCTATCACACATTCAAATAAAATGCTCTCGTTTTCAGCCCAGAGCAATTTGCAGTCTGTAGAATTTAATCTGGTCATGAAACAGTTTCAGAATTTCACAGACATTTAAAATTTTCTGCTTTATTAGCATTCTGCCACATTTTCATTCCCTACAAAATGGAAACTCAGCCTTCTCTGTCTTGAACCTGTACCTTTTGGATGAGGAATAATGGTCACTGACTAAAGCATTTCTCATCCCCTTCACTCTCTGCACTTGGAATCAGCTGTGAGAAAGTACTCATAAGGAAGATCGCTGTCAGTGAAGAGGTGATATGGGTTTCCGGAATGCTGATTTAGGCAGGTCTCTCTTCTTTTTCACATTTTTTATGTCGCTCTGGTTTTAATTTTTCTCCTAACATAGAACTCCTTTCTTTATATGGCTGATACTTGAGTTCAGTTCTTCTAAAGGTGCCTTGCTACAAGAGTTGTTACTTTATCGTCTGTCTGTCTATCTATTTATTTCTACATCTATATCTACATCTGTATATCTCAACCTCAAAGGATCTATAGCTCCATGCCATTATAATAATATCTATCATTATATAATATTATCTTATAATAATATAATTATTCTCAATATATTTCTAGACCCAAGTTTCTAAAAGTGTTTTTAATCAAGTAAAAGAATCTTAGAAACTTTTCAGTTAATTGCTTTTTCTCACTGTCCCTCTAATTTACCTAAGCTGACCTCATGAAACCTGAGACATGAGAAACTAAATGACTAAGTTAATTAAGAAATATGCATTTGTTCCAATAAAATCTGCAAGATTTTTTTTTTACATCATTTCTATTTTGATCCTTATCCTGTTTCTTTCAACTAAAACTTCAAATTGCACATCAACATCCAGAACATGTCAGGTAGCTGAGAAAGTATGAACTTGTATCCATAACAGGACAAAGAATGTACTTCACTCTTCTATTAGACAGATATTACTACATTAAACACTCATCAAAGATTTCTAGTTCTTAATTTAAGGAAGTGATATTTGTGTGCTGCTGTATATCGTCAGAAAAAGTCTACCTACCAATATTTTCAGGTTTCCTTTTGCCTTATAACGACATTGTCCATTAACTAGAATGCAACACCAAAAGGGAATATAGGCCTTTTTGATGTATTTCTGTACCTTCCCTCTTCGAATGCCTCATAAATCTTCTGTATATGAGCTACCCTGTCATGAAACACTCCAGAGTTTATCCTACATTTGCTAGACAGCAATAACTGACCAGTCTCGTTACTGATCATAGCACAGATGTCCCTATCCTGAAGAGAGCGAGGTAAAATCAAAGGATAGTGAGACTAACTTGTGTTTATCGAAGTACACAATATGCTACAGTAGCTGAGTTACTACCTAGTGTGTCAAGATAAGGTTATTCCCTAGAATAGGGCAGCTGCTCTGATCTCAAAACATTGGTTGGAATAAGAAATGCAGCATTTCTCATTCAGTGGTATTGTGTATTGAAACCTTCTGGAAGGCAGTAACAGTGTGAGAAAAAGTAATAGCTCCAGGCTGTCTTTGCTTCTGCATCTGGGACTCCTTCTGACTGTAATTTTAATTTTACTTTACATCAGAGAGCTGGAATAACCTCACATTCAGACAGAAGATTCTTCTGTAGGTGTACTCTGTGTTCCAGTTCTCCAAAAGATACGTTCCATTTGTAAAATACACCCTTTTTTAAACAGCACACAGGCTTACCAGAGATGTTGTTTTTAAAATCAAGCTGCAAACAATTTATAGTCCCACAAGATATCTGATTCCTTCCAGATCTTAATAATTTATTCTCTTTTTTAAACAAATATAGATGCAAAAGTTCACATTGTCTTTAAGTGATGCTTTCAAACCTCAAGTGTCTTATTTTCTCTTAGATAGCTCTACTTCTCAGAGAAAAGAAATGTGACTAAAGAGATGGGAAAATCTGAAAACTAATCTTGGTTCTAGCCATCACTGTGGCAGGGCATATCACCCCTCTCCCCACCACAGGTGGCCGGTGCAGGTAGGAGAGATAACCCAGGTGGGCAAGGCCCAGAAGGTTATCATCTGCTGGTGCCAAAAGGTCTGCAGCCTAACCAAGAATCAATACCTTGGTATGGAGAACAGACGTGGGAAGACATAAAAGAACAAACATAGGTGACCAAAAGGCCTGTTTTAAAATATAAAAGTGCTACGGATTATCACAGAGGCAGAAGCCTTTTACCCACATGACCTGAAAGAGTGTGAAACTTCTTTCAGGAGCCTGGATGCAGATTCTGTGGTTACTTTCCTGGGAATTGAGGGAAAGGATTTCAATGCGTGCTCCATCAGGAACTGGATGGTAAGAAGCACTGGATCCTAAGTTATACTGTTTCTTCACTACCCGTAAAATTAATGGTACCTTTAACCCAGCGTGTATAATACTAGCTGTCTCTTTTTGTCTTATTCCTGTGTAGTAATAATCTTAAGCCTTATGTTAGTTTTATGTCTATTAAATAAATAATTCATTCTATAATAAATTGAATCAGCCATTATTAAAGAACTTATGACTGAGAGTGGGTCTTGGGGTGCTGGCCACCTCAGTAAAGACACTGCTTGCTGCTGGAGGCCTGGGCAATAGGCAGGGACTTATTTAAACCCACATCATCCATTCATAACAATCACTACATCATAATTTCATAGATATGATGGTGTTTGAGGAAAACAAAAATTAGAGATTATATAGAAAAATGAACAGGAGTAATTATTTGCTGATCTTGCTACGCTAATAATATAGACTACCAGAAACCTCATAAATAACAGTTTTAGTAATGACATGGATATAAAATTCTCATTGACATGTAAGAATCTCAAATACTTTGCAAAACCAAAATAAAGCTCTTGGCTTATGTGCTTTATGAGTATTTTACTTCTTATTATCTATGTATTTCTGAATACAAGTCAGACAAATAACTTTCCTTGAGTACTATTTGAGGTAGAAGGTATCAGCTAGCAAAGAAAATCTTTGGGATATGACTGCTCCATAGAATCTGTTCTTGAATTTTTCACTCTGTGTCAAAACTCTTGAGGCTCATTCCTCTTCCCAGAACCTGTAAATCTCTTCCCAAAACTCATATAGTTAAAACTGTATGTGCATAGTGAAGCTAAGAGAAGAAAATTATTACTAACTTTTCTTCCTAACTTTCATGATAAAGGTCCTTTTATAGTTAACTGCAGAGTGAGACAGGTGTATGAATTTACTGAATGAAATCAAAGTGAATTTTTTAATTTTCCCTTTCTCTTTTTCCTTTTCTTCTTTTTTTCCTAATTTTTTTCTTTTCTCTTTTAGCCTTTTCTTTTTTGTTTTTTTTTTTTTTGTCTTTTTTTGGTCTTTTTTTTCTTATTTCTATTTTCTTATTTCTATTTTATTTTTAGAAAAACAATAAAAAACAAATCCAGGTATCCTTCTGGCAATCAGACCGAGAAGTAAGTGATAGATTGAAATTTTATTGGACTGTGTTTTTCATCAGAAATTTATTTCTCATATTAGATGTTTTGATCTAAGATAAGAAGACATTTTTCCATAGATTTTATATTCTTGGGGTTTTCACCTAATAAGGACATGGGCACTGGGGAATTGTAGCCTAATATTTAGCTGAAGTAACCAAATAAAAAAAGAATGAAAAGGTAGACTGTTATAAATAAAACAAAAAAGAAAAGTCTGTGATAGACAGCAAAGTACCAATTATATAAAGTTAAGTAACTAAAAAAGGCAGTGGCTGTAATGACGTAAATACATGAATGCAATTTGAAGTAGGTCAGTTTCAGAAAAAAAAGCTTCATTTAAGAATCTTAATGTTCTTCAATGTTCTTCTCTTGTTGTTTTTTCTATCCATTTTTTTTCCCCTGGGGAAGGGGACACTACTCTTGTGACTGGAGTGTAGACCTGATTGCAAAATGTTACAAATGGAAATATTAAGAAAAAAACCCCAAAAACCAACAAACCACAAATATTACTTATTTCTTTTCTCTATATGTATACAAAATATGGAAGGCTTTCAGGTCTTTAGCTCAACATTGCAAATTACTGAAACATGAGTTGTAGTTCTAAGCACTGTATACCTGGAAAGAAAACAGCAATGAAACCAGACAATGGACTGTTTCACCCATCATTCTTGATATCACAGTTGAAATGTCTTTGGAGACTAATGAACATCCTCTTTGATCATTGTGATGTTTTTACACTGCTCTGACCAAACCATATAATGAACTGGTAAAACACAGGCTCAGCTCTTTATTAATCTCCACCTCAAAACTGCAAATAGACTTCTGCTATAGTGTTTGTTGAGAGATCCTGGATGAAGATACTATCAGAGCAACCATGTATAGGAATGAAAGTATTGTGCTCCGGTTCCTGGTTTTGTTACTAAAGGAAAACTAGAAGCAGCTTTCTGAATTTTGTAGACCCCTTGAAATCTGCACTGTTTACTGACTGAAGCTATTGACCGCATCCACGTATAGAAACAGCACATAGGAAGCCCAGCACCAGACTATTTCTTTCACATAGATTAAATAGATATAGAAATAGATATTTCTTACAAATTAGATTCCTGAGAACTAAAATCACCTTGATAAATTTAACCTATATCTAATCAATGTGCCACACAATAGGTTTACTATCACAAGAAGACTGAAAAAAAATACCACTAGATTTAGTGCTTTCTGCCTACATTAATTTAGCAAATTAATGACTTTGAAATAGCCCCAAATCAGAAACAAAGAGCTCTCAGACACGTTACTAAATCAGGGTTATTTTTGGTAATTGCTTAAAAAAAATTAAAAGAGAAATTAAGCGTGTTGGTGCAGAACATACAGAAAACAAACAGTGGTGGAAAGTAATGAAGAAGTGTAGCTTAATCAATGACACTACAGGCTTTTTAATCATCTTTCTTATTAAGGACATTAAAAAAAGGAGGCTGTACTAGTGTAAAAATAGAAATACAAAGAATTACAGAAATTAAAGTGACTGTAATTGCCTGTCACTGCTTGAAAGCTGCATTCTGGGTGACAGTGGTTGTTATCACAGAGTTTTGTCCACTACCTGAGTAAAGGTAGCAATCACACAAGTTAGCAGCTGTAATTAACTAAATTCAAACTTGACTATTGGAGATAAGTATTGGTGCCCTCATCCAGAGGGCATACATAAAAGACTGTGAACCTGAAAATTTTAGGTGTTTAGAATATAAGCTTAAGTTGATGGGAAAATAGTGTGGTTTATTTTTGAGGTTTATGCAAATTTAATTTATGTGATTATACTCCTGGTGCAAATTCCCTCCCAGTTTAAGGGAAATTAACTTTCTGTGCCAGTATCCTTAAATGTCAGAACGGGAGGCATATTTTCTTAAAGGACATAAGGGAAGCAGACAGAGAAACTTCACTTTGGCTTACATGTTCAGATTTGTTATAGTGTTTAAATTGAAAAGTAACTAAGACCAGCAAATTTTTAACCAATAAAGTCACCAACATTATGAAATTTCAAGCAAACACAGGATGAAGCCAAGACCCCAAAAAACTTGCTTTGGCAGGGAATAGTCAAAGCCTTTAAATCTCAATAGTATTAATTAATAACCTTAAATACTCATTACTTTAATACTCAAATAGAGTGTAAATAACCACAGAGTGGCTGGGGTTGGAAGGAACCTCAGATATCATCTAGTTCAACCCTGCTGCCATGGGCAGAGACACCTTCTACTAGACCAGATTGTGCAGGGCTTCAACACTTCAAGGGATGAGGCATCTACAGCTTGTCTGAGCAACCGGCTCCAGTGCCTCATCACACCCAAAGTAAAGAATTTCTTCCTAATATCTAATCTAAATCTTTCAGTTTAAAGCCATTACCCCTTTTTCTATTACTACACTCCCTGATAAAAAGTCCCTTCCTACCTTTCATCAGAGCTGTTTTGGGGCTGTGTTTTGGATTAGTGTTGGTAACACAGGGATGTTTTCACTCTCACTGAGCAGTGCTTGCACAGGGTCATTCCATCCCACCAGTAATGGGGCTGGGAATGCACAAGGAGTTGGAAGGGGACACAGCTGGGACAGCTGAGCCCAACTAGCCCAACAGATATCCTATGCCACATGGTGTCATGCTCAGCATATAAAGCTGTGAAAAAAGAAGGAAGGAGGGGACACTCGAAGTGTTGACGTTTGTCATCCCAAGTAACTGTTACAAAAAATTGAACCCTTCTTTTTGGGAGATGGCTGAACATCTGCCTGTGCATGGGAAGTGATGAATGAATTCTTTGTTTTGCTTCGCTTTCATGTGTGGTTTTTCTTTACCTCTTAAACCATCCCTACCTCAACCCAGGAGTTTTCTCACTTTTGTGCTCCCCATTCTCTCCCTCCATCTCATGCAGGCTGTGTAAGGCTGAGTTGTTGGCTGAGGTTAAGCCACAGCACTATATTAAGTGAGTTAATTAAAATAATCTTGCATTTATCACAATGCCTTCCAGCTGACCAAAATATAGGCATGGTGAAAGTAGCTCAGGTCAGCTAAGATCATTTATTGTTTCACCAAGGAGTTCCTTTTAACAGCAAATCCTTCAGTGTTTAAAAAAAAGAAAAAGCTGCCTTAAAATACTTCTTGGTTCCCTTGTGAATTTGCAAATCAGTTTTCTGCCTATGGTTCTTGTTTTGCCTTTCTCCATTTATGTCTAAAAGATTTAATCCCCAGCATACCAATTTACCGTTACCTGCTGGGGCAAACTGCGGAGTGCCTGAGGGTTGCAGTTTCCTAATCAACTGTACCAGCGGATCTCTTGGAGCACTTCACCCCTTCATTTCAGTCTATGGTGTCTGATTTTTTGCATGGAAGCCAAGGGAACGAGGGGAAGGGAAGGAGGAGGAGGAAAGCAAGGAAGGGAATCTGGATGCTGCTAGGATACATTCCTATTTGGAAAGTGCTCCTGGGAACAGATGCCAAGAAATGTTCATAGCCATAATACAGGAATTTCTGAAGCTTTTGCCCTGAGTGGTCTTTTGTGAGGAGAAGTGGTTGGATGCTTGGTTTTTTGGCTGAATTTTCAGTTGTTCCATTGTTTTTGTATGTTGTCTTATCTGATTGTTTTTTCACTGATACATATGCAAACTTTGGGACTGGATTCTTACTTTATCTTTCTTTCTAGCACCGTGTAAATAAAGTTATCAGTTCACAAAAGATAGCATAGAAATCAGGAATAAAAGCAAAGAAAATAATATTGTCATTTTAAATCTTAATAATAATGTTCATGAGTTTCTATTCATTCGTATCTCTGCTAGATCTGTCACTGTTGTATTACACACGTCTGAAGTTTAAGAAGGCACATTAAGGACAGGATCTGGGAAATTTTCAATATAAAATAAATAAACTTAAGCTTTTGGCAGACATCCATAAAGCAGGATAAGAAAATCTGTGCAGATAGTGGCAGCTTAGGTTTTGTACCTCAAATTCACAGCCCTATTTTATTCCAGCCTACTCCTTTTATATGTGAGATGTAGATGTCCAAAACAAGTGCCAAGCACTTGAATAATGCTTTAAAGCATGATGTCTTCACTCTTACATAGCTGCAAACTTATGAACAGGTAAATGGAGTTTATTTAAACTTGAGCACATAAATTTGCCTTTAGACAATAAGTATAAGAAATTTAATCTTATATAACTAGTTTTTTCCCAATATCACACTGAATTTTGTCAAAGAGGTGCCTTCTCAACCATACTTATAGATTTATGTGACTTGGCAATAAATAGAAATTATTGAACTGTATTTGAATTAGTATGGTTATATGGCGCTGTATAGCATCTGATTTAGACCTGGTTATAATTAGGAAAGCCTTCTTGGAAAGAGATATCCTCATAACATTAGTAGTAGTAATAGCAGTAATAGTAGTAGTAGTGGTAATAATAGTAACACAATTTTGAAAAAATCTGTAATTAAAATGAACCCCTAAAGTACCTCTAAAATTGGACATGGGCACAAAATATCAGAAGAAAAGGTTGGAGTGCTGAAACTAAAACACAGCTTCACAATTTCCACTTTCTATTCTTTGAGATTCTATGGCTATTACTCAGCCTGTTCTGTGGCCAGGTGAAAAGCAAATGGCATTACAGTAAAAACATGGTGTATGCACCTCGGTATTGTATACAATATTGTGCATAATATCATGCAACTTGGATGAGTATGTGTGCCATAATACCTATAGTATAGGTTTTGTCCTTCCTTCAACAGGTAGATTCCCAAATTCGCCTTTTCCACTGCTATATAAAACACCCCCATTCAGGCTTTGCTAGGGTCCAGTCATGACAGTCCGGAACTCTAAATATGCTATTTCATCTTAATTCTCAGGTAATTTTCCAAGACAACCAGCAATGTTTAAACTTGCTCAGGCTTCCATATCATTGAACAGACGGTGTAAATCCACCCTGAGATGCGGAATCTGCATCGTCCCTCTTTCTCAGACAGCTTATCGCATATTAGTTTCTATGGAAAGAGAATATAGCTAGGACACACTGTGATAGGCACTGTACAAGCATCACAAATTGAGAGTTTTTGTCCAGGGAGCTTAAATTTAAGTTTGAAATGAGAGACAGCAGGTGGATAAGACAGATGGAGAGGAAACAGAAAAATAGCAGTAAGACAGCTGTAACCAGTGCAATAAGCAGTGGCCACACCAGCTGGCTAATCACTCACAAGTGGTTTCTATCATTGCCACAAAGATGAGCTTGAAGGAAGGATTTAAAGTAGATGTGAGGATTTTTAAACATTGTTTCCACACAGAAGGGGGAACAGGAAAAAATGGCATGGTTTGTGTGAAAAATGCAACAAAAAGGCAATAAGAAGACAGGATTCCAAACACCATGGCAGTGGAAATCTTCATCCTCAGTGTGTATATACCACTGCAGAGGAGGTGAGAATAGTCCTTGGAGGTTTCAGAAGTGACAAGAAGTTGCTTAAAACGAGAGCTCCAATAAGGAGAACTTGTGTTAGCTCTTTGAGGCAATGAACACCACAGTGATTTGTAGAAATCTACCTAGAAATATTTTAGGTTTGTTTAAGAGAGACAAGTTTAAATATGACTAAGAAAGAAGAGGCAACATTTCCTTGTTTACATGGGTACTCAGCAGCACCAATTTCAACAGCAGAGGTTGGAAGGTTGAATGGGACTTGGAAATGGATATTGAGGATTGGCATGTCTGCATTTTCACCTCAAAAATAAAAGTCAGAAGGCTTTTTCCTGTTGCAACACATGGACCTTTGTGGACTTTCGATGTTCCCTGTACAGAGGATCTGTGTAGAGTCCTGATGTCTGGTGTCCTGCAGAGATGGATGGCTCTGTCACTAGGGAAACTTCACTCTCTCTTTCTATAAGCATGCAAAAATTATCTATAGTTAAGAACTTATTTGGAGCAGGTTTTCTATTTGAGAACATAGCTTTTCAGTTTGGGTACTTTATGCTGGTCTCTGAAGCTTGCATCTCTCTCTCTGTGTGTGTCTCTCTTCTCCACAGATGGTTTCAACAGCTTGAGCTCGCCTCTTTGCAGATGATGCCAGATGCTCCCTCTCTAACAGGCAGCTTTAGTTCCCTCTCACCCACGTACACAGAAACAGGTGATATCCGATGCCCCCTCAACTCCAGGTCTCAGCAAAGTGAGTGCCAGCACACACACAAGCAACACAGTAGACCTGCATATACTAAACAAATGAGGCCAGATATGTTTTTGTGAGTTACAACTTGCTGGAAGAACTTCATCTTTCAGTGGCGCCTCCGATGTCTAATCAATATTTACTCTTTGCAACTATTTCTTCTTCTTTCTAAATCAACTGTAAATCGATTAAAATTTAATACATGAGATTTAAGGGGCTAGTATAAGGTAGTTTGGTTTATATATACATCACAGATTTACAATAAGATCATTTGTAAGGCAAATATTTATCCTATTTATTTCTGGATCTGTTAGATGTGCTTATTCAACAGTTACTGGAAAACTAATGAAGCCAGCTTTTGTTTTGATGAAGCAAATTGTGTATATACATTTCCTCTGGAAAAAAAAAGTATATCTATATTACCCCCAAAAGCTGTAAAAAAATTTTATGTTCTACTTCAGGAATACTACAAAGTTAAATATTTTATTTCTAATTGACATTTAGTGCCCCCTAAAAAGTATCTGCATCATATCTACTATTACTATGAAAAAATGTATGAGCGTTAAGTGAAGGGTGTTAAGGAAAGGTTTTCCTCTGCTGACAATTTGTTTATTTTATATATTTTAAACCTTTTGTAGATGTCAAACTGTTGATGCCACTTTTTCTCAAACTTGTAGGCAGAGACAAGCGATACTCTGAAACCTATTAAATGATAATATTGGTTATTTTGTCATCTTTTTCCATCTTGTTCTGTAGATGGTTCTACTTCTCCTCAGGTTCATCTATACAGAAAATAGAAGGCGATAGATCTGGTGACTAGAAGAAGACTATTAGCTTCTACACAGCTGTAAGGGTCTAAGCAGTAACTTAAGATTGCAGGACTGAGGGATTTATGTTCTGATATTAAAAGCTTTAAATGACCCAAATCTATGATTACAGTGATTACTACAGGGCTGGGATGACTGACTAAACAACTCAGCTGGCACTCACAGATTACACAGAATTCTAGAGGTCTGTAGGAAAATACTTTAAATTTTTTGATTTTCTGTGCTGTTTAAAAATAACTCCTGGATATAAGACTTGCAATGGTCTCTAATGAGTAATTAACCATGTATTAGTATCCTAGAAAACAGAAGTTAGTCAAATAAAACCAGATTAATATTTTATCAAATTCTACCAAAAGTTTGCTAATGTTCTGTGAAACTACTTGAAGATAATACTATAAATCAATATGGAGAGATATGAACGAGATGTTTTATATTCTCTGACTTTGGTAAGAAAGTATTTTTTAAGTCTTTCCAGCATTCTAGACAAACCGTAACATTACGGGAAGGTTAGTCTTAGAGGAGCATTAGATGACCCACTCCTTTCATAGGTCAACAGATCCTGCCAGAAGACTGCTCCAGCATGAGATTCCCACAGGGTCCCAGTCCTCTTTGAGCATCTACCTGTTCTGGTGTGGGGTCCTCCACAAGCTGGAGGTGGATCTCTGCTCCCCCTGCATCCCCATGGGCCCAGGGGCATAACTGCAGGGTCTCACCATGGTCTTAGCCACAGGCTGCAGGGCAGTCTCTGCTCCAGCACCTGGATCACCTCTTCTGCCTCTGTCTTCACTGACCTTGGTGTCTGCAGAGCTATTTCTATCACGCATTCTGACTCTTCTCTTCTCCAGCTGCAACTGCTGTTGTGCAGAGAGTTTTCTCCCACAGAAGCTAGGCCTGTAGATCTCTTGCTACCAGAACTTTTCCATGTAAACTCATTATGATCTGTAAAAGGCCCCAGAAAGCAGTGCCTTTGGAATACAAAGAGTAGTACTGAGGCAGACAAAATAAAATGAGAAAGAAATAGTGTTATAGTGACAAAGAACAGATATAAACTGAGGGCTGGTCCAAATCAAAATAGTACATTCCTAATATGACTGCCCAAATGACTTGTGGTTTTCAATCTGTTTCCTTCTTGCTCTCTAGCTACAGTCATTCTGACTTATTTTTCGATATTATGCCTGTGCATATGGAGTAAAACTGCCCAGTGCATGAAAATGGTATTCTCAGATGTTTTGCTAAACCATGAAAAGAACTCTCTTCAATACATCTAATTGGTACTCTTGAACATAGGTAAAAAGATATGTAAAAGTTACACAAGGTTTGAATTAGTTCTTCCTCTTTCAGATAAAAGTATTGATTTAGAAAGTGTCCTAGGGCTTTCATGAAAGCTTTGGACGGTCCAAGCACACAGCTGGTTAGGCATATCATCAGAGACTTTATGCTATGTATAATATATTTTAAACACATAGGGAATGCCTACCTCTAGATTTGATGTGCTTTTGCAGACCACCTGAAGATATGCAATAGTTTCAACGTCAGACCTTTAACATACAACTTATGAGATAACTTTCAGAGCTTTTTGATCTGGTTATTTTGATCTATACAGTAAGGTTGTAGTGAGTACAGAAACACTGCAAATGATTGTCTTAGCGCTGGGGTATTCCAAACAGAGTATCTTCCTGACAGAGATCATAGACTCCACTAAGTCTTTTTCAACAAAATAGCATTTTCAATAGCAAACGCTAACTCATCTCTAAATCCTTCTCGTTAGATTCCAGGACCAAATGATTCAGAATACAGTTTAAATGTCTGGGTTCTTCTTTAATCTATTGCACACACATCAAATTCAAAACTATTACACAGAATTCTCTCTCCTTGGATGAGTCAAACTTGTCAGTGTTACTCCCCATGAGGTTTTGAAAATAGCTATTTCAGTGCCCGATAGCATGAAAGTCTCCAGAACTGATCCAAGAGGTAATCATCAATTTAATGGAAAAAATAAAGACCCTTGATCACTGGAGATATTTTAGAGCAGGCCAGATAGCTGACTTCCTTTCTTGTTCCAAAAAAGCTTAGATCTCAATTTAATGAATTCAACTTTCCTGCAAGTGAACCTGCTTCTCAAAATGATAAAACTGTATCAAGGGACTCAGTAAGGTTTTGTTACTGTTGATGAAGCTTTTATTTGTAAATCATCAACCTGAGGATATTGTAGCTCAATAAAGATTGAATTTTTTTTCCAATTTGATGGCTTTTCAATGACTAGAATATGAGACATGGTAGAAGTTTGTCATAACTACTCTTTATACTCACAGTTGAGGAATACATTCAGTGCAGGTAGCTCTGTGCTCGAGCTGCAGGTTGAGCTCTGGGTGGCTGGTAGCCCCAGGCAAGAGGCCGGGAGCTGCCAATCCTTTGCATAACAAAGGACACGGGGACCTGTGGCCCTGCCAGGTGACCGACACTGGGAGACACAGCAGGAGCCAATGGCCCTAGACTTCCCTGTGCTTAGACTGTGAGGGCATATAAACCTAGGGATTCCTTTGTCCTGAGTCCCTCCTTGCAGGTGCCAGTTTGAGCTGTTGGGTTTTTTTATTTAATTATTGTACCGTGATTAAATTGTTTTAAGGATCAGGGCATCTGAGACTCTGCTGTGGGAAAGCTGGGGTTGAGCTGGTGAGAAACCTGATCTGACTGTGTGAGTGTGGGGTGTGAAGCTGTGAAAGGGCTTCAGTCCCAGCTCAGGTGGTACAAGAGTGACTGCCAGAGTGGCTCCTGCATGGTCAGACAGGGAAGTTTCCTTAACACTCACCACATATGACACACTTCAGCTTTTTAGAAAAATTATACAAGACGTGAGTCTTCTTGAAAACAATGAGTATTTAAAAACTTGCTCTTAGTTACTCATTATGTAAGATAAGTATCTTTAATTAGCAGTAAATCCAAGGAAACTTAAGATTGTAGATGTTGGTAATTTCATAAAAACTGTAGGCAAATATTCAAGGACTCATAGTCACCATCCTGTAATGACTAAAATTTGGAAATGAGGATATGGGGAAGAGAGAGGAGACAATGAAAAGAAATTATAATAATCTATGAGAAAACAGCAAATGGAGAAAGGCTGCAAACCTCTGCTGCCGTTCACAGAAAGGATACAGATAAAATCCAGTGAATAAACAATGATGTTGTTTGGACACGGACATTATCATGGGCTGGGAAAGAGATCTGTATCTATATCCCCTTGGGCTGATGATTTTGTGTAAATTTTCACAGTCAATTATGGTCTGATATATTTGAAATGAGATGGTTTTGCTGTCTTTATTGAAATGCAATGTAAATAAATACAGAAAAGTAATGTTTCTCAGCATCCTTTATATTGTTTGCTCTCAAGTGGTTTTGTTCTTTGAGACTCAGTGTATTTTGGAGTAGTTTACCTCAGCTTTTAGTCCTTAGTAGACCTGTACCAAAGAGTCAGATCCTGTCTAGAGAGGGAAATCACTTAAGTGCTTAGAACAATGACAAAGTCTAGAATCTGTTTATAATGAGTATGACAGTGCAACTTCCTTTAGCTTATGCTCTTCTTGGTCAACAGGTTGGCTGAAAAGCTCTAAATTGCACCACTGACTTCTTGAAAATGGAATGACTGACTAAGGTTTGTCAAAAGGTAACGCTGCAAAAGGAAGCTCAGTTCTCTGTACAACTTTTTCAAGCATATTTCCTTAGGAACTCTGGCTGAAACCTTGATGAAATGTCAAGTCTTCACAGGTTTGCCTTTAATGAGCAAAACTTCAATTATACTTCAAGGCATTCTACTTCTTTGAGGCTTTTTTTTCCCCCCTTTCTTGAAATTTTCAGTCTCCAGCTGTTAAGATGTTTCAGAGACCTGGGAGGTATTATTGATTTTCCTTTGCCCAAAAAAAAAGAAAGGAAAAGAAAAGAAAAGAAGAAAAAAAGAACAACACCCCACAAAAAAAAAAAAAAAGGAAAAGAAAAAAGAAAAAAAACCCAGACTGCTAACTCTAGGTAAGGTGTGAATACCAGACTGCTGCATTTTTCACTTCCAGCTTCTAATTTCTTTATGTCCTAAATCCAGATGACTCTTACTAATGTGTTTTCTGTACAAATATTGAAAATTTATAGATCCTACCTTCCTTCCAATGTCACAGTTATACATCACAAATAGCAGTAATGATGCTGAGGGGCTTATCCAGGTTTATGCTGATGCAAAGGAGAAGAGTTTGTCTGTGGCCCAATTCACTGATTGTGTAGATTTAAATATCTGTTTTATATTTTTTCTCAAACTTGAAATTTCCTGAAGACAATAATTGGGCAAATACAAACTGTTCTTTTATTCAACATAATACAACATTATTTTTACCTCCTTACTATGTCACACACATAACTTAGCTACAAAAAGTCATACAATTTTTTAGAAAGTTTGGGTTTTTTATCCATTTCAAATTTTAAAATATCTTTACCATATTGTACCATACATAGGAAAATATCAAGTAGACATTAAATACAATACAATTACAGCAACTTTTCTTTCCACAATGACCAGATCTGTTCTTAAGGAGGAATTTTAACTGGCTCCACAAAGTATTTCAAATGATCATCCAACATCTTAGGAAATGCACAGAAACACTGAAATTTGATCTTACTGTGAATACAAATTTCAAGTTTTAAAATGAATCTGAATTGAATTAATATCAATTTTTAGTGTGAGAAGTATAACTATTGGGAGATATGACCTGGGACATGTTTCTCACAAGAGCTACTCCATGTGTAAGGGAAGAAATGCAAAGAAAATCACAACACAGCACTAGATCTGTAAAGATTGGTTAAGATTTAGTTGCATGACACAGAATATTTAAATCCCATCAGTGAAAGAGAGTAAAGGACTCAAAACAGATGTAATTCAAGCATCTTTTCCATCAGTGTCAACTGGTGTCACATTTAATTTCTGGTCAAGTATCTCAAAAACATTGTATTCACAGTATCAAATGTGCAACTTATTTAATGGCATCTGTGATTATAATCTCTACTACTAATACACCAGATAAACTGGCTAGGGGGAAAGAACTATTCTTATCCTCCAGATAAGGAATATATAAATAGTCCATCCTCTTAGTGGTTGCAGTGTGACAAGATGTTTGCAAGTCTTTTCAGCTCTAACTGGATTTAGAGATTTAGAGAAAAGCAAAACAATTATAAAACTACATTTGTAATTATTGCAGTTTTAGAAGATGATAGGTGTAAAGAAAAGGTTTTTATGGGCTTTATAGGGAGAGTATGGCAACTTACATAATTATTTCCTCCCTTTCTGCAGATATTCTATAAAAATACTAATTTACCTATTCCAGAAAGGTGTTGACAGAAGAAAACAAAAGGACTGTCATTGTGCACAGCTTGGTGTTCAGCTCTAAATGTAACAAGGCATTGTCCAGTACAACTGCTGTAGTTACACGTATAACAACCCCATGTAGAGAGCATTTTCGCCACAAAGTAAATTCCAACCTGTCGACATACAGGATTTAAATGGCAACACATCCTACTTTTGATGTTGGCTTTGATTTAAAAACTCATTAAGAATTTTTGAAATGGTTATCTTTCTTATTAAAAAAATAAAAACGAAAATTTTCCAGCTATTAGCTAATAAATTAGAATATTGATTTGCTCTTTGTAAAAATATGTCATAAACAAAAGAAAGGCACTTTTAATAATTCTTATCTAGATTTATACAAAAGTCTCAAAATTACAATGGTTTTTCTTTCAATGTTGCATTATTCAAGTTGTTTTCAGATTAATATTTATTATTCTTAACAAGCTTAACATATATTTTTAACTTTTTAAACTTCCAAATCTCTAGTCCTACTGTTATGTCCTCTCATCAGACTGCTAGAATAGAGAAAACAAATCTCACTTTTAAAGTACAGCAAGCCAGACATGAAGTTCAGGTACAGTTCAGTTGTCTATCCTTTCAATAAGCAGTTTACCCTGTCAATTATTCTAATGCAAGCAAGGTAGCTCTAAGTTTACTATCAATATTACGTCTGTAAGGCTTTTTAAGTTGAGGCATTAACTGCAGACATTAAAAGAAGAAAAAAAATCATTTCCATGCTCTAGAAAACCAGAGAAACTTCTTCAGGGTCTCAGCTAGCTTTTGCTTTCTCAGAGTGGGATACAAGTATGCGACACAAGGTATGATTTTCTAGGATTTTTTTTCTTAGACATGGCACAGAAATAGTCCTGTGCTTTGGTAGAAACTCTTGCATATTTTGCTCTTTAGAATGCTAGGTCATTTATGCAGTTTTCTCCCTATATTCTAATCTTTATAGTACACTATCAAGAAAAAAAAGAATATGTAAAATAGAATAAAATAATATAGATACAAAGAGAAATAGTATTCCATAAAGAGAAAGAGTTTTTTCTAATAAACACTGAAGAGGCTTCTAAATCTAAGGCATATTACAAACCTTTGGTTGTCAGGCTTGGAAATGACACAGTCGTAAGAAGTGAAAATAAAATCTCCTTAGGAGAAAAAGGAACCAAAATTTGGATGACATAAGAAGAGATGTAAGATTCACAGAACATTCTTTAACTTCCCCTGTAACATGCTACCCTTCTATAAAATTTGGTTGAAACAGAGCTAAGGTAATGAGTGTTTTGGGAAGCGTGGAGTTGAGAAGACTTCTCTTCTGTTGCATCTTCCAAAACTCCTGTCAGGCAAAATACTTGTCAAAGAGGAAAGAAACAATGGCTTTGAGAGGTTTTGAGTTTGGGGTTTTTTAATTTTCATTTGTTTTTTGTTTTTTGTTTTTTGTTTTTTTTTTGTTTGCTGTTTTTTTTCTTTTGCCATCTGAGGTATTTTTGGGGGGCTATGTATTTTGTTGGAGCTTAATAAACATATATACAACCTTCAGCTTCTGTAATTTAAGCAGTTGGGAGATAATTACAAAAGCAAAGCCCAAGGAATAATTCTTCATATTTATATCTGCTTTGTTTATTAAATTCCCAGAAAATCCTGTGTAAGGGTGAAACCTCACTGATTGCAGGTTTTAATTTTTTTGGTGATTTTTCAAGTAATTAAAACCAGCTGGAAATGTAAATTAAGCATTAGGTTAACATTGATATAAATGCCTCAGTCACATTCAAGCTAATTGATATTCAACTAATAATGAGCTATAGCAACATTGGTGCCAATTATTGTAAGGCATTAGCACACCAAGTTAGTCTTACAAAAGAGGTAATTTTTCATGACTTCTGTTGAGTATAAGCAAAGCAATGTGTTTAGTCAGTTTTTAACATCTTCATTCATTATCTGGAAGAAAACAGAAGCAGCATAATAATTAAACTTATGTACATGCTTAAGCCTATTGTTAACATTTAGAAGGAAATTAAGGAAATAATAAGTGACAAACTTAAAAGATAATGTTTTATAAAAATAATTTCAATTGTTAATATTCTTTTAAAATAATTTGAAGAATTAGTCAAAATCTAACTGTTAACATAGAAGAGTAACAGACTGGGACATAAAAAAGACCTGTCTTCATAATATTATTTAGAGAGGAAGGGACCTCAGGATATTTCTAGTCCTGCTCCATGCTCAAATTAGGGTCAATTCTGAGGCCAAACCGGGCTGATTAGTTGTGCCTAGTCAAACCTTGCTAACTAATTAGGACAGAGACTGTACAGCCCCTGCTGTGTTAGTCTCTCCTCATGATGAAAAGATTTTTCCTTCATTTCAGTCTGACACCCTCCTTTTCATAGTTGCTCTAATAGTCTCTTGTTGCTGTCTCCAGCTCTCAACTCTTGAGGTTCAAGTCCCACGTCAAATCAGCTTTTGTAGTCTCCATCAATTGTAAAGTGGCTCTGAGAGACATTGTCTTGTGACAGGAGGTAGACTTTGGCCAAGAGTCAAAGTTCCTGAGTCCCTTCTCTTCGTAGCAATGGTAATGGCTGAACTTCTACATGTAGGGCTGAGAATTTGTTTCATTCACAGGGCATTGCTACTTCTCTTCTACTTTCTGTGGTGTCAGAGCAGAGAGCAGCGAACCTCATTTACTTCAAGCAGGTCCTGCCCCATGCTATGCAGCAGGGCATGACATTTCTAACTCTCTGTCACGCTCAGGAGCACTAGATTGTGGACCACACATTAGTCACAGTCTTCATGCTCCTTCAGCTGCTCATCTAGCTGACCAAGCACTGTTTGCTCCTTAAAAGTAGGCTTTTTGGCAGTCACCTCTACCTGCTTTTGCAATGAAGTAGAAAAGAGAAGGCTTTGAACTGTGTTTTGTCGTTGGCATAGATTCAGCTGAAAGTTCTGCGTTCATGCATAAAAGAGCAGCTTCAATTAAAAAAATCACTTGTGTCAAGTCAACAGTGCACCCTAACTTCCTCCAAAACCAGGCAGTGGGACAAAAAGTAGACATTCAACCCAGTTTGTTTATGCACAAAAATTACATATTTTATTCTTATTCAGGAGGAATTTTTCGTTAATTCAGTCCAAGTTAAATAAACTTCAAAATAACTTCAGAATGCTTTTATTTTCCCCAGTAAATCCTGTATTCATTCCCTGCTGCCCCCCCCCCAAACACTTCTAATTATATTAAAGAAATAATAATCCCACAACTTTATAGTTGAACCGTACTTACATTTGTGCCAGATATTAGTGTTGCTCATGCTCTCCTAATTATTGGATTTCATTCTTTCTCTAGATGCAAAAGAACAATTCTGGTACAACATTACTAACAGAAGTATATCTTCTTTGGGTGATTCTGTTGGAGTATGTATGCACCTGGAGAGACTGCAGTATACCAGTAGAAATTCTGTGGAACTTCAGTTGAAGTCGGTGAAAGAGGTGTGAATTTTAGCCTAAAAGGGTGTGAAAGATGTTTCACACACAAGATAAATGAATAATAAATTAAGCAAGTGACTGACTCTTATCTGGTATTACTAATATATTCAGAATAACACAAGGAATTCAAATTTAACCATAAGGTTATCACTGGTAAAATAGAAGGAAGGGATTACAAGCTCATACAAAAATATTTGCTTTGAGGGATAGAGAATATGTGAATAGTCAAGCACAAGATTACAGAGTGCAGAAACTAGTATCTAATATATATTAGTACTTTAAAGGAGATGATCTGTAATGTGATTTTGAGAAGTAGTACTGCTACAAAGCTATGCATAAGGAAGTTCAACACAGAGTGAATAATTTTCTGCAACTCAAGACAGTTAAGGCTGCTTTGGGATAGGGATGGATTGGGTATGGTTTCTCCAGCTTTCTGCCTCAAATGTCTGATGTATGTGCTAATCAGTTCTGCTTAAATAAGGGTGTCATGACAGTGCCTATAGATATATATTGACCAATCCATTCAAACTACTTTGTTTTCTGAAATTTCCCTGAGAAAATTAAATAACCCTCGAAAGAATAGCATCAATTCCATCAATGCCTTTCTGCTTCTTCGGAGTATTGGAATTGGGTTATTCCAATGTCATTTCAATTCTTCTTCCTTTATTAGAGAACTATCCCAAACAATTTGCTTAGAAAGTGGAATCTTCTTATTTCGTTAAATTGTCTTTCCACATTATGTTGCTGTCAAAAAATGATGATATATAAGCTCCATCAAACATGGCAAATTTGTTTTCATTAGGAAGTATTTCAATTGTGTCTCTGTGTTGTTTCATAATCTTCTTATATGTAACCTCTAGGAACTGCAGGGAGATAAGAGGCACACAGATCGCCTGCCTGCTTTTTATTTCTCCTCCTGAGATTTCACTACTGCTTCCAGCACGTTTAACATAATCTTTGCACAAACAAATCTCCTCTTTTGTCTTACTAAGCTTTATCTGTCAAGCCCATTTCAAGAGTTTGGATATGAATAATAAAATGATATTAATTTTAAGATTTTATAAGCTTTATGCAGAAGAAGAATACTAATGTGTCTTATAGGAGCATATAGAAAACCAGTACCATATTGATATTTCATATTCCAATTGCAAGATGGCTTATTGATTTTCCTGAACTTATGCCCAGAATGTATTAGAACCATAAAGGACCCTAAATATTAATAAATTGTTTTTATATATTCAGAATTATAAAATAGTATAAGGAGCAAATAAACAAGCAGAAAGTTAAAATGACTTAGTGTTAAGAAAATGCATTATGGATGGCTTAACATTTTCCATGTAATTGTTTTAAAACAATGTTAATTCTTATTTGTGATCTTACGAGTATTTTAATTTATACAGTGCTCAGAATAATAGCTGTATTCTATTAATAAAAAAAGGGCCAAAACATGTAAGAAAAAATGTAAATTGCTAAACAGGAAAATAATAAATGTAGCTTTTTTAAAAACAAATATGTTTTCTGTCAAAAACTTCAGAGAAAAAAATTTATGATGCAAATATGCAGGTCATTAATCTATCCAGGGCTGAAATCTTACTGAGTTTGTGTTCATATAAAATAAGAAATTTTTCTTCCCTTTTATGTATTATTTTGATATTATTTTTTATTAGCAGATAATCTTAAGAAAACACGCCCTTGGGAGTGGTAAAGCAAATTTACTGATTACTTTATAGTGGAGACGTTCAAGGGGACTACAAAGATTTTCAGAACCAGTACACTGTACTTCAGAAACCTTAGGAAATGGTTTATGTGCATATTTAAGTCTGTCTCTTTTTTATTTTTTAAATTCCAAAAGGACCTTATATATGTTCTAGTTACCCTTTACTCAACTCTCGCCAGGTCCCTGGTTTGAAAGTATACCACAAAAAAGCACATGTATATTCATAAGGAATAAACAGTATTTAGACCAGGGACAATATTTTTTATTGCATTTATATTTCTTTGTAAGTTTGGGGTATTTTATTGTTCAAGAAAATGAGAGGTTTATAGCACAGGCTGGTTCAAGGCACAGTGCTGAAAAGCTCTGTGCATTAACATCTCTATACATCTCTGCAAAAGACATTCCACTGCTGACTTACAGCACCTCTGCTGCTCTCATCCTGCTTGTGGACACTTTCCCTGTGCCAAGGCTGTCGGATTTGTATTGAGTTGTGTGGTGGGTTTTGAACTAGTGAGGCTTCCACTGAGGACTACAGTAAGATCACCAAAATAAATCCATGCTTGCTCTAACCTGGAAGTAAAAGTAATGTAAACCAAACATATTAGTCCTTTCTTTGACTACTTCAGTGACTCTAACACTTACACTCAATTTGAAAACAAAGATGTGACTTCTGTACTTTCCCACCTTCTTTAGTGTCAGTCAGCTTCTGAATGAACCTCCCAAATTTACTGTAAATGGTATAGGACTTAGGAGACTTTCTACTTTCTGTAAAAAAATGGATGCGTAGATGGGAAATCTGTGATTCCAGATCTCCATCTGAGATCCCATTCTCTATTTTTATATGCCAAAAAAAATCTTTATCGTTGAACTACAGTGAGAAATCCTGGCTTCTTAGGGGAGGTTTAAGTGCTGTTAAAAGTCTCTGAGAGTAAAGTTAGCTGGAGTTGAATGTGATGAGCAAGAGGAACTGGGAGAGTTTGGCAATTCCAGGCTCGTGAAAGCCTTTGACACTGAAACTTAGCTATAGTCCTTGATTATTAATATCACTATTTGACAAAGACAAGTTTCATAGCAGGTAAATAGACAATCAGTTTTCATGTCCTGTTGTCTCACTCCAGCTTATACTGGAAACATTTGTGGAAAATTTAACTCTACTTTTCTTCTGTAGTTATCCCTTTAGAATCTGATTCCTGAACTTACTTGGTACCTGAACCACATAAATTAAAATGATAGCCAGTATTTAACTACTCCAGACGAGAGGCTTCAGCTAATCAGAGCAGTACAACTTTTTCAGAATTTATAAATCATTCATACACAGATTAGAAAATCATTCTACTCAAAACATCCTACAATTTAGCTATTTAATATCCTTGCTGTATACCTAATTTCAGTGATACACACCGAGAAAACACTTGAATAGGTGGAAAAAAATCCACGTAAATGTTATTACCAGATCTGCAACATTTCATTTCTAGAGGAAAAAATTGAAAAAGAGATATGCATCCATGCAATAAACTCAGCAAAATCCCCTTCCAAAGTTAAATATGCAAGTTAAAACTTTGTGTATGAGTTGTATGTATATGACTTGTATTCTTTTTATTTGTCTGCTCACTAAGACACTGTTTGACAGCCTCTTTTGAGAATAGGATTACTTTTCCTGATTCCTCTTATTTTAGAAGACCCAAAAGTAGCCAATTGCAGAGCTCTGACTCAAACTCTCTTTAAGTCATGCAGCACAGTTTATTTCTAAAATCGCTATAAAGCTTTCTCTGGCACCCAAAACTGCATTCAGTTTCATACTCTCAAAACCCCTTAAATTTTTAATTGGTTCATCAGAACAGTTTTGTTCATTTTATCATGCTGTGTCATAACTCTTGTTCCTCTTACAAGAGGGGAGAGGGGAGGGAGAAACCTATTAATTCCAGATTATTTCAAGGGAATGTCTCTTCACTCAAATTTGTTGGCAAGCCAACAGACTAAGTTTTTCTCATTTAAAGCTAAAATATTCTTCTCTTTAGGGCTCTGTTCAGACAGTTTCCTGACACCAACTTGAGATTTGACATTTTGCTGGCACTCCAAGCTGCACACCAAGCCTGTGTGTGTTTGAGAGTTCCTGGCACTTCACTGTATGGATCAGTTCTTGTGCAATCTAACAGCATGGTGTAATTTTTTATGAGGTATTTCTGGTAGAGAAAAAGATTGATTTACAGCAATAAATGCATTTTTCCCACTTTTTGTCTCCTGCGGGTCTGAATGTCAAAGGCACTAACAAGAGTGTCACGGATATTAAGAATATCTTAATAGGGTTAAACTAGAGTGTCCTTAATGCATTTTATTTTCATCAGTGCAGTAATGTGTAAATTGCCTTTAGAAATCATAGTATATCATTTAGAAACATAACTTAAAACTAGATTGTTAAAAATAAATTTATAACTGTTCCTTGTTAAGTGGTAAAAAATGAAATACATAAAGACATAAGAAATTCTAGACACAAGATTTACTGAAAAACATTTGTTCAAGTACATGAATTTCAAAAATACAGAATGTCTCATCCTGCTCTTAAGAAAATGGGTGAACAATGTATCCTTAGATGTTGTTCTAATTGAGACGTATTGCATTTAGCCAATTAAGCTCCAGGAAAGAGATTTCATTTATTGCAGGGCAACCCTTGATTCTATGTAAACTATGAAAATCTTTACAGGATAACACATACTTCAACTAATTTTCACTTTTAAAAAATCCTATTAAGTATTAAACTAGTATACAAATATTGAAAGTTTGAAGTTTGAAAATGAGAGGGGTTTTTTGTAGTTGCATAACCTGTAATGTCAATATCTCAAGTAGCTGCAAGCTACTTGAAAGTATCTACAGAGTTAAAAAATTAATTTTGTATTATACAATTAAAAATTATCCTTTAAACTTTTCCCAGTATTAAATGAGAAACATACAATTATACTTCACATATTATGCCTTTTTCTAAATCGCTGCCAGTCAGATACAACTCATCTCAAGTAATTTCTGCCATGGATGAATTTGCTCGTACTCAGGACTGAGACTAACTCGTTCTACATACGAGAGGAACTTTGTAATGTTCCAGTTACAGAAGACTTATGTCACACTAAGTCTCATACTGAGTTATGACTCAGAAAGAGACAGACTTTCAAGAATAGGAGCAATAGCATAATGAAGACTATGTTGATGCCACTGCTACTTGAAAGGACAAATACCTACTAGAAAAAAATAGCTAAGCTCTTGACACAAACTAGTAAATCAGTCATTTTGAAAATATTTAAATAGAATTGTCTTGCATAGCTGTTTTTCAGTAAACATACTGACAACATAACTTTGAAATTTGCTGGTGAAATAGAAAAAATACCACAAAACCCTCTCATAAATATATGGAGGTTTTTTCCTATGGATTATGGAAATTAATTAATTAAAGTTCTTGTTTTCCTTTTTTCCTATGTGCAAGACAATTCTATATTTTACTAGATATATAGTTTAATTTTCATAAGGTGTCTGAAGAAAATACTGTGCTTACTTATATCACACTCCAAGTGACAATCATACTAGCACTAATTTATCCATTCAAAATCCCAATACTTCCTATCTTAGTCTCTTTCCAACACACTATCTAGGATAGAAAAACTTATTTTAATGATCCAAGCAGGAAGCTTATTGAATATATCACCTGAGACGCAGTGGCTATATATGTAAGATCATATTAACAGTTCTCATTCACCAGTGTACAAGCATATGCACTGTTAAACAGTAAAAATAGAATTTAATTTACTAGCATGGACATATACAGACTTTTCAAACAAGCCAAGATGCTATGTAAGTCAATTCTTGCATCATTCTGTTTCTAAGATACTTTGTGTTTGAGAAAAGCCCTTAGATTGATGAACCCTGTGAGCCTTTTCATTTTAAAAGGAGCTCTACAGAGGGTTGGACGAAATGATCTGCAGAGGTCCCTTCCAACCCTAACTATTCTATGATTCTGATTCTGTGGTTCTCTGGATATCCTGTAGTCCTCAAACCTGCCAATAGCCTCTGCAAGCATTTATATGATAATCGCTTCTAACAGACTTCTGGCAAGATTCAATTGCGTATTCGGATAATCAACTAGCTATCTATGACATAAGTATCTGAAAATACGATGGCTGTCTAAGCTTCTATTATACTCAATAATGATTTAGTAGATGACATTGATGGACCCTACAAAGTAATTCTGCTGTCTTTAAATTAGATAACTATTGGAAAGTACCAGGATTGTATACACAGGACTGTAGTGCCATTTGAACTACCTTAAGTTGTCCACCGGCTGGTGCGACAAAATATAAACAGGAGATTATTGCTTTGTGGATTGATAGCTAGAGGCCAAACTTAGATGCACCCAGTGCTCAGGACACTGAATCCTTTTACTGAGAAATTCAGATGTATGAAAACAGGCATTTAGCACTATTTGTGTTGCCATATTTGCCTCAATCTCCTACTGGAGCAAGTTTCAGATATCTCTTGCCTTTGATATTTGTAATCCCTTTATATATGACCTGGGTTTCTTAGGGAGACTAGGTTCTCATATGTGGGCAAGTAATTGCATTAGCTGAGTCAGTCTCTAGATTCCTTTAAATGCATAGTTTAAATTCACTGCGTAAAAAAGCAGTGTAAGTATTTAGAACAAATTCAGTCACATCAGTATTAAAATGTAGGTGTCTGTCTCCCTAAACCCTGTACGGTTTAAACACTGCACACACCTAGATGTGATAAACTCACCTCAATGCGTCTGGATCTGGAGCAGAGTGCTCCGATCCTCCACCTGTCTTTCACAACCACCTCCTACGATGGCCTTGGAAAGACGTTTAACTGATAATGTTTCAATGACTCCACTAAGCCATGTATGCTGTAGAACACACATTTGCTATGTGGAAATCTTTCTAACTAAGGAGGAAACCTAAGATCCAATTCATATGTTTTTAAGAATACAAAAGAAATTATGCATCTTTAATTATCTTTGTTCACGCCCATCCGAGAAATCTTGAAGGTTCACAAACAGTAAGAATTTAAAGCTTAATCTTGTAGGGCTAGAATTTGAACTCTGGATAATACATAAGTTTTTCCATTTGAAAAAAAAATATATATTCTGTGCAAGCAGTTTCTGTGACTCATGCTACAGCTCTGGCAACTTTTGTGGTAAGGTATGTATCAGTCAAGAAATAAATTAATCCAGCACATCATCAACAAAAAATAATCTTCACTTTAAATTTATTCAATTTTCTTGAGGAAGCTTTCTCATTTAAAAATGTAAATGGACATTGTCTTCATTATTTTTTATTCCTAAAGTAACAATAGTTAATGATCAAGAAAGTTATAAGCCTAAGGATGAAATGCTCTTGGTGTTTTAACAAATACGTATAATATGAAGAATTTATATTGCTGAATCCACAATATTTTCCACCAACACTAGGAAAAACAACTAAACAAGTAAAAATGAAACAAAACAAATAAAAAACAGAAGAACCCCTGTCACCTTACCATTGTTGTGGTCTAATAGTCACTACACTATATGAGTGTGATTATCCAATGAAACATTCACCAGTGAAATAAATAAGAGCATTCCCAAGTAGAAGGTACTTGCATATTATGATCATACATAGATTAAACTTTTTTATCCTATTGTGACAACTTCAAATGGAGTCCTAATCTGTAGTGCATGAGAATTTTGAATAGTTTATGCAGGTGGAAAGAAAGATAAATATTCAGACAAGTATACCTATTTTCTTTTTTTTTAATGTTTCTGTTTTGGTTTTTTTTCTTTATTTCCACAGCTCTTTTAGAATTATGTCTTTTTATGCATCCCATTCTCATGTCATAGTTGCTGCCTTGGCTCATTTGGGTCTTTGAAAGATTTTTTTTCACCAAGGAAATGTCCAAAATGCTGCCTTAATTCACTAATTATCAGAATTTGAAAAAAATCTAAAAAAAAATTGAAAAAATAAATGCTTTTAATTAAAAAATTAAAACAAAAAAAAACCCCGCAAACCAAAGCAAAACAAAAAAACCAAACCAAACCAACGAAAACCATAATGATGCTTTACTTCATAGCCATCCATAATGACAACACTGTTAGCTCCAAAGTGATCTTTCACTTCATTACAGGTTTTAAGCTGATTTCTCTGTAAAAGTTGAAATGGACAAGACTGGCTTTCTGTTCGGATGAGAACAGGATTATCCTTTAGGGGTTCCTAAGGTTCTACCTTCATGAAATAAAATTTTTTCAATCAAGTTTACTAGATTTAGTTAAACAAATAAAGATGAATAGAGAGATCTGTTTCTTCATTTTGTGAAGTGGTTCTGTAAAGTTTTTTACATAGACTTAAAAAATTGGCACCAGAAGGATACACCATCAGTAAATAAAGTAAACAGAAACTCATCTGTGCAGGAGGCTACCAAATAGGCATATTTCCCTTAAATTATGCAGATTACACGATGTATTTTTAAGAGTTGTGTCAATTTTACTAACTGTTACGACTTACTTGCTTCTTCTTTAAACTACTTATTTTCTATTTCCTATAGTTGTTTGATTTGGTTGGGTTTTTTATTTATTTGCTTTCTTTTGCTTTTTTTACCCCTGAGATTTCATCAATGTGTTAATTATAATCTGGAATGCAAAATACTTATATGTGGCCAAATTTCATTGTGGTATTAATTAAAATGTTCTAAATTACGGATAAAGCTCCCACACTCCTGAAGCCTCTTATTTGTGTTAATCAGCACCTTAATGCCTAGATGTGCTTGTCACCTTCCAAAGATTAGATGTGTTAACAACTCTTTTAAGTTTTATTTGAAGAGGTACAATGTCATTTTGGATATGTCTGAAGACTGGTTTTAAAGTGATCTACAGTTCGGTATGGTAGCTTTTTGTGGCACAAGAAAATCTAGCTACAGGTTGCAGAGCCTTAAAAATAGGATAGCTAATTGGACTGAGTTCCTCCAACTGACTTCTACTTTTAATGCTTCCAATTAACACATTATTTTGTTTTCCTTCACAAAATAAATGAAGTAGAGAGAGCAGGAGGGATCTAATCTGGGTTTATCTAAGATATTCAGACCAAATAGTGAGTTGCTACCCACAACCATCCTTGCAGTGAACTCTGATGCATTTCCAGTTCAGATCAACACAAGTTTTCATCCTTATGTGCTTCTGTAAACTGATATTTATGTTTCTGCATGATGCAGTGTAAAGCCACAGAGATTTTGCCATCTAGCTCCCACTGCTAAATGGATCCTTCTCAGCAGAACTGGAAAGCACTTGGCATTTAAACCCATGAAAACACAGTATATGAAAAAAAATAAAATTAAGAGCCTTGATTATTAATGCCAAATACTAAGTCCTACGTTGCTTACAATTAATTAGCACAGCTAATTAACAGGCCATAACCAAATATACAGGCAGGGTAGGTCCTTTATTTTTTCAGTGTGGAGGCCATGTAGAGAAGAGAGACTTAACACCTACAGCTTTAAATCTTCAATTCTCTTTGTTCTCTGCTGCCCTGCTGCAGCACAGGCTTCAAATCTATTTCTGGCATCTCACCACAGTTTATCTCTTTTTCTCCAAAATTATGGTGAGTGTTACTCAGAAGTTTTAGAGGAGTCACAGGTGAACTGGCCTAAGAAAATGAGTGATTTCACTGACATGGCAACAAAGTAAAAGATAAACTCATGATAGCTCTGATAAATCTGTCTTTTACAGGAGCAAACTATTACAAAAGTACTACAAAATATTTGATGCCTACTAGTTCTTCCTGTTAATAGGTGAATATCTACATTTTGCAGAGCCAATAGAGGACTAGACACCATTTTTTCAGTTTCTTGGGAAGGCAAATACCATAATCACAAACATTGCTCCTTCTTCCTCTCCCACCTTTTGAGTCTTCATTGCAGAACACAGTATCACATATCAAGGAATATCTCTTTGGCCAGTTAGGGCCACCTGTCCAGACTGTGTTCCCTCCAAAAGTCTCACCCCCTGCCTACTCACTTTTGGGCTGGGAAGGGAGAAAAAGTAGAAGACTTGATGTTGTGCAAGAACAATTCAGCAAAATGCAAACCAAAACATGCTATCAACACCGATTCAGCCACAAATACAAAGCACAGCAGTGTATGGGCTGCTATGAAGGAAGATGTCTTAATCCCAGCCAATCCAGTACATTTATTAAATTAGAGCTTCAGCAAAGCCATATAGGAACAAGTGCTGACTATAAGTTAATGCACAAATGGAAACCTTATTTGTAGCACTGAGAAGAAAAAAATATTTGTTTTACCCATTTTAAAAAGAAGACACATACAAAGTTTCCATTTGCGGTTTAATTTTATCTAATGCATCATCTTGCAGAAAAATACTACTTATTTCTTGATCTTTGCAGGTAAATATTTTTCAGGAACAAATTATACCATATTGAATAAATACCAGGCACTTTTAAATGTTATGGAAGTTTCTTAAAATCACACAAATCAGGAAATCAGGCAAAAAGTATACACAGCTTTAATAAATGTAGAAACTATGTTTTGGTTATAAAAATAGAAATAAATGCTTCATTACAAAAATAACCTTGGATTTGGAACATGATGGATACTGTAGTTAATTAAACTGTATGTTGAAGCAATATATTGCATTGGAAATGGAAACATTTAGATGAAAATGTGGGAAATGGATTGGGTAATAGGTAATGTAGTCCATCTTTTGAAAGCACAATACTGAAAAGGTCTCATAGAGACAGATGAGATTGCTGTGCAGAGTTTAGCATTTACATACGTATCAGTGTAAATTTTCAGGCTGGTTTTTGTTTTGAGTTGTTTCAGTGACTTGAATGGTATTACTCAGACAAGCAGGTAGTTATATTTTTATAGAAAAACTTCAAGGAAAACTTTCTGAGTCTATGCAATTTTAAAATAATTTTAAAGTCTATAATTAAAAAGTAAAACATGAAAAATAATTGATAATCCTTATATATTAAATCATATTTCTTTCCACAGACTTCTTTCAATCTCCATTTCTTCTAAATACATTGCAATCTCACCTTCTGTTTTGTTTTCTCAATTTCATGATTTTTCTTTCAGGTAATATTTAATTACAGAATCCTAATTTTTTTAAGAAAGATCTATTTAATTTATTTTTAACTACAAAAGAAAAATGGAAATGTTTAAGAGATACACAGAAAAGGATGAAAGAATCCTGAATATTACATCTTTTGCAGATTAGGGTGACAGATGCATTGATGCAGATAAAGAAAACAAAGTAAAAAGGAAAAGCAATAGAAAGGTAAAAGGAAAAGAAAGAAATTAAATAAACATGAACTTCATTTTTCATGCATCAAATGCATCACAAGCTGCAAATGCATCGAATATGCATTTGATCTCACTTTAGAATTATATCTGCTCATTTTCATAAGCTCTTTTCACAATCAAAATATAGAGTGGAAATTGTTTATAACCTCTGAATATTATATCTTTTTTATCTAGATAAATAAATAGCTAAACATGCATTTGTATAAAATAATCACCGTCCTTTAGCACAAATTGCCCAACCAAGGATTGATTATGATAAATTTTAGATCTTTAACCTGGTCCAAGACATCTAGCATGACTGAATAATCTGTATGGACTTAGATGAGTCACTGTATAGTGTAAGCAAGAATGTTAGGAACTAGAATAACAGAAAAATGGTAAATAAACTTCAAATCAGTTACTAAATGGAAACAATTATCAAGGAGGTCTTCAGGCATCAAGGACAATGAAGAATTAGGAAATTAAAAAACTAGTTGTTTTCAAATTATGTTAGGAGCACAAGAAATCTCAGAAATAACCTAGTGTTAAAATAAGAGAGACGGGGCAATATTTTACACAATTATTAGGAAAGTGTAGAAATAAGAAGACCTTATATAACAATATATCTGAAAACAAAAGAGAATTCTTAAAGGACTAGTTACACGGATATTGACTGTTCTTTAGTTGTACTGACAATATGAGTTGACTTACATCAAGATAAAAGTAACACCAACATGAAAAAAGAGATTAATTTCAAGGTACTGGTCTGCATCATCTTACTTTTGTTCAATGACATCTGAAGGCAGTTTCTAAGATGAAGTTAAATGACAATATACGACAAGACAAGCAGCTAAATGTTCTCACGCCTCCGGTCCCCTGCTAGTCATCAGCCATTGAAGATATTGATTACAAAGGAGAATGATGCATATTGCTAGCAAACTTGACAGCAGCATTTGAACACATCATTCAGTATTGAATAACATAGAGCTACTTGTCAAAGCAGAAAATGTTTCTGTCCACAAGGTCTTGACAATTATTATCTTCTTCATGAATTTTAAGAACAGTGAATATCTTAAAGCTCTGTCAGAAATACTTTGGTGATACAAAATGTGTAAGGTTTCTTACCACAGCAGCTTTCGGATAACGTTAAGGATTGATTAAAGAAAATTTTCAGACTTTTTTATGGCATATTAATTTATCTTTTGTAAACCAGCATAAAGAAAACTGCTTAGAAATGGCCTTATTTAGTGTTCAATGGGTGTTTAATCCTATTAATGTTAGTCCCTGTCCTTTTCATAATGAAAAGAGTTTTGCTTTCAATATAAGCAATAGTTTATTTCTCTGGAAGATTTTTTAATATCAGTTTCTTAATTGCCATTTACTCTTGCTATTACTCTATTATCAGGAGATTTAAATAAAACAAACTGCTCTCTGCATTGTTTCGCTCTCAGGCAAAAAAGAAAATATTCAAGACACAGAATGTGGCACTCAGAGCATTGTAGAACTACTTGACCCTGCTTATTATCTTAGCATTATTTCAGATACCATTAAATCAGGGTAAGATTAGCAGGTTGACAATGCACCACCAGTTTTCAGGGAACAGAAAAATACTTTCCAACATCTAATGGAGCTCTTCCTTTTCTATTTCCAAAACATAAGAAATACGTGATCACTTTGACCACTGACTTATTTACTGCACTAAAAAAAAAAGTGAAACTAACCTCTTAGCATCCTGTTGTTTTTTCAAAACCTTTTTTTTAAAAGGAGAGAGAAGAGCTTTATTTCTATTGCATGATAACTTAAAAAAAAAAATAGCCTTGCATCAAAAATATTCTCATTAGACTCTTAAGGCAGTAAGTTTTCCATGCCTTCTGCATTACAGAACAGAGATGAGGGGAGAGAGAAAAATGTTACTTGTTGGACATTCTTTTTGGGTTTTTGTGATGCAAATTTATCCACCCAGAAAAAAAGGAAAAACGTAAAAAATAGTTAATTGTTTAAGAAATAGACAATGTGGGTGCCTTACTATAACACAGTGTTCAGAAATGAATTAATGAGGCTAAAGAAAAAAACAAAAGAAGAAGAAAGAAAAAATAAAAAAGAGTTTTAGGAAAGTGGCAAAACTTGAAGTAATAGAAATGTTAAATAAATCAACACAGTAATTATGCAAGGTACTTAGCTCAGGTCAGTAGCTTGCTTCATTAGACCAAAATAGTCAATGACAACTTCACAAAGTAGTAGTCAGTCATCAATCTATTGATTAATCATGAGTGCCGCAGAAACTGTTCCTTTGTCTCCCCTTTTACTCATCATGCAACCACAGTCCCAGAGCAAAGTAGGTGAAAAACAACAGCATCAAAAACAGCCTAGTGTGTAGGTGGCTTATTCCAAATAATATAGACATTTAATTTTCTGGGAAAATGAAGAATCCAGTACTTACTGGAAAAGGTGTTTTTTTAATGAATCACACATGATGTGTACCTCGGAGAAATTAATTAGGAAATATAAATTAAAAATATTTTCTGACGTTGTTATAGAAGCCTGTATCTGCTTTCTTACTTGAAGAAATGCATGGAAAATGTCTACAGCGGTGTGTCTTCAGCATAAAAGATACACTGAAAAGACAGTGTTATACCTCATAATAAGGTATTGATTCTAACCTCTTGAAGAGATAAGTATGAAAAAGCTAATGAAACCTAACTACATTTCCTACCAAAATTTCAAATACATAACAAGTCTTACTGCTTCAAATTGACTGGTTTTTTTAAAGGTAGGTAGTAGTTAGGAAGCCATAAAATGTATCTCTACCTCATATTTATTATGTAATTTGTTCTTTTCATAGTGAAATTAGTGTAAAATCTTTACTGGACTTACCTTATTTGAGTGATCAAAACATTGGGCATAAAGAGAATAAAAACTCTTGGTGTAGTTTCTTTAGCTTCAGAAAAAAACCCAGAAGTGTTCTGTTCAAAAGCTAAAATTAACTTCTTTAAAATAATACTGTGTGTTGTTTTCCCTAAGCTCACAGAGCTATTAGCCTTATTTAAAATTCAAAACCAGTCTTTGTAAACTACAAGATGGACAATGTGCTCCTGAAATTTTAAGAATAAAAACCATGTGATTTACATCATGAGAGCTTAATTTAATATTGTTATAAATAGTAGCGGAGGTTATAAGAGCAGAGTAGGCATGGATAGATTCCTCATATGTTATGTTTTTGTCTTCTGATGTATCATTATCGTAAGAAAAATAATAGTATAAATTATCTGCCAAGATGAATTAATATGTTAAGAGCCAATTTAATAAAAGCTCCCGGTGGTTCAAGAATTAAATCAAAGAAAGGAATTTGTTCTACTTAAAAGTAAATTTATGAATAATACCTCTTAGAGGCAATGAAATGCATTATTAACTTCAATGTTGTGAGTGAAAAATAACTACCCAGTGGAAAACAAGTCACTTTGAAACAGTAAGACTTGAAAAAAATTTGAAATTTTGATAGGAAAAGTAGTTAGATACCATAGATATGTTCTTGCACTAGCCATACTAATGGTTCAATACAGAGAAGGTTACTGTTTTATTACGTCTGGATCTTTTTTGGTTATTGAAGACTACAGGTGGTAGGTCAATAAAAGCAACGTCTTCTAACAAGACTTAGTGATGGCAATAGAAATGTTCATTTTAGCTTGACATGATTTTGTACGTTGCCTACACCACCAGTGTCTATTTATTCATCATCATCATATTATTAGTGCTCTTGTCTAAAAATGTTTTGGGGGTTTTTTTATTAATTCATAACAAAATAGGTATAATCAGAGGGTGAAGAGGAAATACAGAGCAAAACAAGATTAAATCATTTAAATCAATACCTTCATAAATGAAAAACTCAGAAGAACCTAACACTTGTGTGAGCTGGTGTCTTCTGGACTGTGAAGACTTATATGCAGGGCTGCAATTAGGTGTCACAATATAGCAATGTCTAAAAGGTTTTAATATTTACCCACTAAATCATTAACATCATGTAGTACATGACTAGCCTTTTCCTAAATATTTGCTGTGTTTTTGGGCTCCATAATATCAATGGAAGGAACTGCTTTTTACGCATATTAATGTTTTCATAAAAAATATTTTTTCGGGCTGCCTTAGGTTTTAATCAGCAAGACCTGTTGGACCTTTGCCTGGGTTCTCCTTTAGCTGGTTACAGAAGCAGAAAAAAAACTCACACAGAGAGTACTCCCAGCAGCTCTCTGTGCTCAGAGAAGTGTAAATATATCTATAGCTTGATCCCCCAAAGACATGACCATATCATCCTATCCATGAACAACCACTGAAGTCCTTCAGCGATATAGAAAGGAGAACATACTGCATTTATTTAATTTGCAGTGCAAAGTTTTGTTGGGGGGAGGGACTACAGGGGTGGCTTCCTTGAGAAGCTGCCAGAAACTTCCCCCATGTCTAAGAGAGCCAATGCCAGTTTACTCCAAGATGGACACACCACTGGCCAAGGCTGAACCCATCAGTGTTTCTGGAATAACAGATTCAGAAGAGGGAAAAAGTTATTGCTCAAGAACAAATTGCAGCTGGAGAGAGGAGTGCGAACATATGAGAGAAATAGCTCTGCAGACACCAAGGTCAGCAAAGGAGAGGCAGGAGATGCTCCAGAGGCTGAAGCAGTGATTCCTCTGTAGCCTCTGGTGCAGACCATGTTGAGGCACCTATGGCCGTGCGGCCCATGAAGGTCCACAGTGGAGCAGAGATTCACCCACGGTCAGAGGAGGACCCACACCAGAGCAGGTGGGTACCCAAAGGAGGCTGTGATCCTTGGGGAAGACCATGTAGGACCTGTGGACCCTTGGAGAGATGAGCCTATGCTGGAGCAGGTCTGCTGGCAGGGCTTGTGACCCACAGGAGGCCCACACTGGAGCAGCCTGTTCCTGAAGGACTGGATCCCATGGAACGGACCCACACCAGAGAAGCTTGTGAAGGAACTATGTTGGAGCTCATGAAGGAGTGTCTCTGATGTGAGGGATCCCATGTTGGAGCAGAGGAAACGTGTGAGGAGTCCTCCTCCTGAGGAGGTAGGAGAGGCAGAGAAAACATACGATGAACTGGCCACACCCCCTATTCCCTATTCCCCTGGGTCGCTCAGGGGAGGAAGAGAATTTAAGAGTAAATTTAAGCCCAGGAAAAAGGGAGCAGTGGGTTGAAGGTGATTTTTAAGATTTGTTTTTAGTTCTTGTTACCTTACTCTGATCCGATTGTTAATAAATTAAACTAATCTCCCCATGTCAAGTCTGTTTTGCTTGTGGTCGTAATTGGTGAGTGATCCCAGTCCCTACCTCAACCCATAAGACTTTGGATTTTCTCTCCCTTGTCCAGCTGAGGAGTGCACTGATAGAGCGTTTTTGGTGGGCACCTGGTGTCCAGCCAGGGTCAGCCCACCACACTGCAATACATAAGTAGATTTACAACACTGCGTATAACTATAGCTATTGATAAGTTACAGAAGACATTTCTGCCCTGTTCTAATCATCCTCCAAATAAGGTAGTGAATCCAAGTTTATTTTGCAATATATCTAGGTAAACCCTTCTGTTGTTTGAACTAAGTTCTCTGTGTTTTCTTTTATCTTTAGTCCTTTGAGGAATAGGAAAGCATTGTATTATTGTTTTTCCATGACTACATTTTTATTACATCTAGCATATTATGTGTTTTCTCATCATAATTAATTATTATTAATTTAATTGCTTTACAGGTTTTGATTATTTTATTTTTTATCAAGAATACATTCTGACTCCCAAAAAAGACTGTAGAAATTATCTGCCATAAAATTAAAGGCATTTGAAATCAACAAATTTTCAAGTTCATTGAGCTGATATAATCAGGCTATGTTTCATGGAAAACACTTTCACATCATTGAAAAAGCAAAGGTCGGTATTGATTTTAAAAGGTTTTGTGCTGCCTTCTAGATTACGAAACTATGAGATTACACTGTGAACAAATGAATATAAATGTAGACATCTGTGTTACTGTTCAGAGATATAACATCACTGGTTTACTAGATGATTAGATATAAGATATAATTGTCTCTAATCTTGTGTAACATTTGAAGTGGAAGATTGTTACTCTTCAGAGAAGCCTTTGGCAAAAAGCAGTGATAAAAGTCAAGTCTCCATTTATCTGGTATTAACAGTGGCAAACACTGTCCTTTTCATTTCAAGGAGTTAATTCACAGGAAGTTATTTCTTGGAAATATTATTGTCTTTTATTCTGGATTTCTCAGTACTAGATCTAAGTACTGGTTCTTGAAGCTCAATGCTGTGTTAGAGATGAAGAATCAAGTGTATTGCAAAGTCTTACACTTTGGTATCTAGGTGTGTCTGCATATAGGTATGTATGTATTTCAGAGTAAGGGTATGGAAAGATGTGGAATATATTAGACATCAGATGATGGCTCAGCTTCACTGCTGTTGCCTCCAACAACGAGGACAATGACAGAATGCACTGACATTTATTCACCTTTAGCAGATCTGTTATTTTCATGTATTTGCCTTCCAGGAAATTTTTTCCAAATAAAAAGCATGTAATTTTAAAGGTGTTAATTCCTCAGATATTACACTCTCCAGGATTTTTTTCCGTCTCATGATAAAACGTTCTTCCACCCTTTACACTTATGTGTGTGTTTTCCCCGCAGAAAAATCACATAATTTCCAATTGTTATGGGATCTGTGAAAGAACTAATGCCAGAGAGGATCTCAAAATGTGGGTGCAATATAATTCCTCTTCCAGTGTGCTGCAGTGCTGGGCTAGGTAATGGCATGTGCTTAGCACTATCGGGAAAAAAGATTCAGTGATATTTTACCAGGATTTTAGGGTTCTGGTAGGGACAGACTACATTGTACCTAAAGACCTTGTGAAATGAAAGTGTAATATTGTGGGAAACAGAATGAGTGACAGATTGTGATAATCAGGATTTACTCACTTAACAAGATTTTATTTGGAAAAAAGTTGTGTACACATGGTCACATGTAGGTTTAATTTTTCCACTTTGAGTGAAGAAATATTTCTGGAATTCTATGTAGAATTATTGTGATAGGCATGATTTGTTGCAAGGCATTCTGCAAGGAATTCAACCCCAGTGGGCACTTAGAAAGTTCATGTAATCATGTGAAGTAATAAAGAAAATGAATTGTTATCTTGCATAGCTCAACTACTGCCATGACAATCAACAAGACCATGAAAGCTGTGTCTTAAAAAATTTTACAAAACAGGAAAACATTTTGTTTTCTTCTTATTTTTAAGCTCAGTTATCCATAACCCTACTGTCACTCTATAAAGAGAAACTGAAGCTCTAAGCTACTTATTTTATTAGAGAGGTAATAGCTTTTAGTGAAAATAGCTAACATTGGATCGTCAGGATTGGATGTGATTTTGATGGCTATGACATGTGGAGAAACAAGCACAAGGTAGAAAATGAAAACAAAGTAACAGTAGAGCATTATTATATTTATGACGTAGAAAGCTAGTATGCTTTGAAATTTTTTATCTCAATATTTAGCCATCCCACTGAAAAATCATGTTATTATTCTATGTGTCAGTTTATACCGCATAGTAAATATTAACTGAATTGGTGGAGAAAGAATTATACTCTAGGACATTCCACAGTATCAATTGATTGTAGTTCCTTTGGAAATAGAGTTGAAAATCATGAAGTTTAGATAGATTTTTGAAGGATGAAACATGACCTCCTGATTAATTTTAACTTTTTAGACAAACTGTAGTGTTCCAAGAGTGCTTTTTTCAGAACCTGTGTTTAGGGCAAATGAAACTCTGCAAAACAAATTGTGCTCATTTTTTTTTCTTGAGGTTCTCAGGGTAGATATTTGACATTATGTAATGAGATCTGTATACAGTTCAGGTATTAGAATCAATGGACCTTTTTAGACCTAAAAGAAAAAGATGCCCTGAGGCCCACACTTCTAATCTTAAAAGGAATTCCAGTTAGTAGGGGTAAGAGGAAACTGCAGTTCAGAAAGAAACAGATCCTTCTCTTCTGAAGTGACATAACTGAGCAATCACAGCCAACACTTCAATGAAACTCCTCTAGGCAAAAAGATGAAGCTCTGGAAGAAGCACTAATGTTTCTCAATTACACTTCTGCAAAGGCCATCCAGTGGAAATGGATTGCAGAATAACACAGAGTGAACCTACTAACTGGAAATACGTCATCCCTCTTTGTATGGGGCAATGCCAGTGTTTAGGTCTAATCGTAACTTACCTAAAAATAAGATAATTTTTCTTATTTTTGTAAAATATATTTGTTCCCTTGGATGCTAACTTCATGTAGTGAAGGGGAAATTCTTGACTCAAATTGTGTGTCTATTCATATTCAATAATTCAAAACCTTTTAATAACTCAAACCCAAATCCTTTTCCATTGGATTTAGAAAAAAAGCCATTTTCACACTTCCACTGAGAATGAAGATAGAGTCATCTTCCTCCCAGAGGTGTCTTTTTCAAATTACAGGCACATGAAACGAGAACAGGGACATGATTGGAGACTTGCCTGATTATGTTTACCTGTGAAAATTTAGTGATTAATAATAGATTGGAGTACTTTGACTTTATTACTTTTGTTCTCTCAGATGAAATTAGACTCACAGCATAAAGAAAGAAGCAGTGTCTTTTAACTTCAGCACACATTGTTTGCAGACATGGTTCAAAAAATAACCAGACAGAATAAAACCAAATTTAGATGAAGAACAGATGCATTAATAGAAGTTATGAATTTTTCTTAATTTTACTGAAACATCTGCATAAGCCTAAGAACAAATATAACCCTCCTGTCCCTGTGCAGGCTCCTTGGCATAGCAGAAAACCCTCTGAGCTCCGCAGCCTTGTACTTCAGTCCCTAATGAGTGGCAGTGGGATGCCTCTGCAAAAGCCGGAGCAGCATGAATTTTGAACTAGCTGAGCCAGTGTCTGAGCTTATTTGAGCTCTGAGATTGCTGTGAGAACAACCAGCAAAGCCTGCAGATACCATGGCTACCAGCAGACAGTCAGCAGGTATAATTGGCTACTCTGAACTGTGGAGCCTTATATGTTAGCTCATGTCAGTACATTACAGAATAAGCTCCAGGACACTAGTTGCATTAATTACAGGGGAAAGAAGAATGCTAGTTGCTTTTAGATACATACAGTAGACCCTTCTCCCCCCTTACAGGTGAAGTAGTTTATCCTAAAGTGCTAGACCCTTTTCATAGAAATGACATTTAAATGATGAAGACTATATTTAATATGAGCTGAGGAAGCAGGGCTTAAAACAAAACCACCAACACCCTCTGAAAAATATTGTCTTTGTCATCTCAGTCTTGTTTTAAAAATAAGAAAAACTGAAAATGCTCCTCTTAAGTTTTCCTTTTAAGTTCTTTACATATATTTTTTTTCAATTTCAAGCCATTGCTCAAACTTTTCTTTAACCCCTCTCTAAAAAAATCAAGCTGGGTTTTTTGGGTTTTCTTGGTTGGTTGGTTGGTTTGAGTTTTTTGGGGTTTTTTTGTTTGTTTGTTCAGGTTTTTTTGTTCATTTTGGATTTTCTGTTGCAATGGCTTTTTCTTTTTTTAAGAAATAGAAAAACTCTTTCCTTCAACTGGAATTATGCTTTTATCTGAGCTTTTTATTGCCCTTTCACTTCATCTTTGTAGCTTGTTTCTCTAATTTTTCACTATGTTTATTTGAAGCTGTTCCTCATACTTTTTGGGGTAGATAATTTCCTTCAGATTAAAGAGCAAATACAAAACAAATAGTGTACCCTCTTAGTATGTAATATGCTCTAGCTACATCGAGTTTATTAATAGTAGTAGTTTTAGAGATAGAGTTGTATTCAGGTGTGAAATTGTGTACTGGTTAGAAGTCTTAATTTGCATTTAAGAACATGTGAAAATTTTCTAGACTGCAAGTAAAAAGTATGTGTATAAATGTAAGCCAAATCCTAAACAGTAATTTGGTTGTATTAAAGCTCTTGGCAACTTCAACATCACCCAGAATTTTTATATGAAACCATTAATTTTTAAAATGCATTTTAAAAAACCAAAATTAGTATCTTTGACATTAATTGTTTAGGTTTTCTTTATTCAAAATTTGTGACAAGGAGCAGTGAGACAAATGTGCTTTTATTTTTTGTCGTATATCAAATCGATGTCAGTATTCTTGCCTAAATAGTCTACAAATATCCAGGTATCAATTACTAATAACAATATTCATGTTTTGAAAAAGCTATCTGTATCTACCATTCAAGCAATCACTTAATATATACTGATCTTGTATTCTAATGCACCCTTGTCTCCATGAAAAAGTAACCTGAGAATTACTTCATATTTATAATAATACAATATAATATAGTATAGTATAATAAATATAACATAACATAACATAATACAATATAAACATATGAAGTGCATTTTTGGCAGTCATAAAATTAAATTTATAATTAAAACTCATAATCAAAAATTAGTCTCAGCATTTCTCCTTTCTCTTGCCTAGAGGTGTGATCATTGAGAAAAAGTGGTGTGCAATTTTTAACAATACAACTGGGATATCAAAATTTCCATTCTGTAAGAAAATTATTTGATATTACTTTAATTCCACTTGGATAAATTGTAACTCAGAATCTTTCTTCAGAAATTGATAAATTATTTAAAAGCTAAATTCCCATTGTTTGAACATCTTTTTAAGGATAAAAAATCAACATTCTTACTGAGTATTTTTCTCTCTGATAAGAAGAAAAAAAAAAGGAGAAAATATACATGGACAACACCCGTTCTTCAGAGTATGGCCCTTAAGAGAAATGCACCCTGAGAACTCTTTACATGTGTGTATTTATACAGGATCCTTTTATATTCTTTTGAAATTGTTGAAGTTTGTCCTCTGAAGTCTTCCTTTAATAAGCAGTCTTTTGGTATATGGTTCCCTCTGCAATAAAAACTCATGGGAAATTTAAAAAAATACAGGGTTAAGTTCAGAAGGTAAAAAATCCTTTCTACATTTGTCTTATAACCAGGAGCTCAGCTTTATTCCTTGTCACAACTCTTCAGAGTGTTGGTCTGTTGGCACCAGAAGACACCTGTTTTTAGCAACCTCCTCCCATGGGTTTCTCAGTCTCTTGTATTCAATGTTTTAGAAGAAACAGGGCTTCATTTACTATATAGCTTTTTATAGTACGGCATAATTCAATTTGTATTAAAAATTCAGTGAATTCAAACACTTTAGAATATTGTATCTCCCAAAGTGACAGTAAGTGTGTTCTGTGGTGTTCTAACACTGCTAAATAGTATTACAGTGCAACCATTGAAATAGTTGTTTGCTATCCAGGTGAGCTTCTTACCAAGCTGAGTGGTGTTGTTGACACACCTGAGGGACAGGATGCCATCCAGAGGGCCCTGGACAAGCTCAAGAAATGGGCCAATGGAAATCTCATTAAGTTTAATAAGACCAAGTTCAAGGTGCTGCACCCGGGTCAGGGCAACCCCCATTACCAAGACAGGCTGAGGGATGGACAGATCGAGAGCAGCCCTGCTGAGAAGGACGTGCGGGTGCTGGTCAGTGAGGGGCTGGACATGAGCTGGTTATGTGCACTTGGAGCCCAGAGAGCCAAATGTGTCCCAGGCTGCATCAAAAGCAGTGTGGCCAGCAGGGTGAGGGAGGGGATTCCGCCCCTCTGCTCTGCTCTGGTGACACCCCACCTGCAGTGCTGCATCCAGCTCTGGGGTCCCCAGCACAGGAAAGACATGGACCTGTTGGAGCTAGTCCAGAGATGGCCACCGAGGTGATCTTTTTGTGGAGAGGCTGAGAGAATTGGTTTTGTTCAGCCTGGAAAAGAAAAGGCTTCAGGGTGACCTCATCACAGCCTTCCAGCACCTGAAGGGAGCATACAAGAAAGAAAGAGAGGGACTTTTTAGAAGAGCATGTAGTGAGAAAACAAGAGGGAATGGATTTGAACTAAAAGATGGTAGATTTAGATTAGATATTGGGAGGAGATTCTTTACTGTGAGGGTGGGGAAGCACTGAAACAGACTGCCCAGAGAAGTTGTGGCTGCCCCATCCCTGGAGGTATTAGGAGCCAGGCTGGAAGGACATCTGAGCAACCTGGTCTAGTGAAAGGAGTCGTTGCCCATGGCAGGGGAGTTGGAACTAAATGATTTTTAAGGTCTCTTCCAACCTGAACCTTTCTTTGATTCTATGATTCTATGATCAATACATTGGTATAATGTTTTCAGGCATACTATCCTCAGGTTATCTGTAAAATATAATTTGGCTCACTGATGGTTATACTACAACTACCACCAGTAGTACGAGGAAAAAATTACTTAAGTTCTTCATTCTACTATTTCTTCTCTGTTCTGTGTTACTGATTCTACATATTATCTTCCTCTATTATGTCAGTTCATTTGATAGTGCACTTTCCCTGGAAGTACAGGTGATCTAATGCAATTCAGATAGATGTGACTGAATGCTCAGCTCACTGCATACAAACAGGGTCAAGAAGGGGTTATGGCTTTGGCTGCTTTTCCTTTCACAGTTCCTCTACTGCATCAGCACACAAATTCATTTTACCTGCAGGCAATTATTTGGCATTGTTTTATAGCATATGCTTATCTATAAACATGGGCAGTGTATACCAAATTGTACAGCAAAACAAGCTGCCAAGTTCAGTCAATTTGCACTGGATAATGCTTCCCTGTTTCTGTTACGGTTCTTCTTCTGTTATGGCTGTGTGTTGATAAATGTTGTGTGGCACAGGAACCATGTTGGTAGGACAGCTCCTGTGGAGTATTCCCATCCCATTCTCCAACATTACGCTTTGTACAGATAAACTGCCTGGGCAGTAAGAATGACTGCCTGGGCAGTAAGAATGACATTTCTTCTTAGGTATTCTTTTCTTTCTCTTTATTTTTTCCTTGTTGTCACTTTTTTTACTGAGCACTTTTCTAACACGCTTTTCTACTAGCATGGCTTTTCCCTGAAAATAACAGTGCCTTTGACCTCTGCATTGGTGTCATCAGGATTAAATAAAATCACTGAAATGTTTAACTTTGTAAATTCTTGCCTAAATGCTCTGGAGTGTGAACATTTTATTAACTAAACCCCTGAGCGTATTATTATATTTATTTCCTTCACACACTGTTACTCACCACTGATGAAAGAGTAATTTTGTATACATTTAATATAAAATAAAAGACCATTGCCATGAGGAATTCATCATTGAAATGCAACAGCCGATGGAAAAAGGCAAGAGATTTCTGTGATTTTGGTCAGTGGCTTCACTGCAGTTAAAGTTCTACAATGGGAAGATAAACTTATCTACAAGAAACCTTGTGATAACACACATCTCTTTTAAATTTCTGAAAGTACTATCTTACTTCCGTTCTTAGAAGTGTGAATATTAATGATAGCAGAAGGACAGAAGAAAGCTCAAAATACTAAGCAAAACAGAACCAATATTTCAAACCACAAAATTATTCTTTTGAGGTGTCCTTAAAGAGGGCCAAGACAAAGGCAATATGCAGACTAATCTCCTCAAATCATCTATAATAGGAAATTCTCTGTCTATGTATTCTATTCCAAGAAGAACCAAAACCCCCAAAAGTAAAGTGAGTTTAATTTTCTTAAGGAAAATTTCTGCCTATTTATGCTCATGAGGAAGAGTCTTAAATGAAATTTACATTGAAAATTGGAAAAGAATTAGACTTGATTTTAATAGACTTTAGCACATATATTTCATTAAAATTTGCATGTTTATTACTAACTTAACTTACCTATCCACTTCCACTCTTCCTTTTCTTCATATTTTGTAAAGAAATTGGCTCTCCCTGCAGCTTATAGTCTCCTTGGCTCTCAAATTGAAAAGGAAAGTAGAAATTGAAAGTACGGCTGCAGTGCAGTTACAACTCACTAGAGAAGGATGCCATTACAATATACAAATGTCTAGTGTCATGTGAGAGATCTCTTTTTTTTTTTTTAATCTAATTTGTAGATTTTTTCTAATGCTTAATATCCTTTTTGCAGTGTTTTGTTGGGTTTTTTTTTGTCAGCTGCAAAGGCAACACTCTAAGTTTGTTGTGCAGATAGATGTAGTGTCTTTGATTTTATAGAAAAACAAGTCCAGAAAGTCTCAACATATGAATCCACACCGGCTTTTCTATTGAGTTGATCAACTAACTCTTTTCTTTAGCCAATGCATTTTGAGTTTTCAGCTCCAAGATTTAGAATTTCCATTTGAACACAATCAACCAATGACTAGTCATTACAAGATTTTTAAGTGTGGCTAGGTCTTCCATAAAATTTACAACTACCTCTTCTAAAATATTCAGTACTTTCTAAAATCAGTTATAAAGTCTTTTAGCTTAGTTCTGTGACAGTTTTGACTATCTCATTAAGTAATATCTGGAGCACAGTCAGTGCTATCATATGGTTTCTAATTGATAGCTAAGAATGCCAAGACTTTCATTATAGCATAATATCATCAGTATTTAGCTCTCTAACACTTTTGTTGTTGTTAACAGATACAAATCTGACCATATCTAAATGATCCCTTTGACTTTGTGCTGAAATCTCCATAATTGTAACAGTTTATATTATCTTATTCTCCCAAACTAGTTTTGATCCAAATGGGTTCTACTGTAGTCCTTTCCTCATATCAGAAATAGTGTCAATAATTCTCGTATACATGGCTAACCCATTCTTCTTCTTCCTTTGCTGTTTTTTTCAGCAGCTCACAGTTTTGCTACACTACCATGATTCTGTTACCTCTGAAAATTCTACGTTTTCTTGCCTTTGCTACTTGGTTTTAGTGTGCAACTTCATAGTTATTCCTAAGTGAACTCTTAGCTCAAGTGGTAGAGCACTCACTCAGCACGTGAGAGGCAGTGGGATTGACACCTGCATTCTCCAATGTTATATGTGAACCTGAGATTAGCCCAGTTGGTTAGAATGTGGTGCTAAAAATGCCAAGGTCATGGGTTTGATGCCTGTATGGGCCATTCACATAGGAGTTGGACTTGATGATCATTGTGATTCCCTTCCAATGTAGGTGATTTTGTGATTTTTTTCATTAAACTAGAAAAATTTTGTTAATTAAATTCATCATGTCTCTAACTTTATTCACAAATCTGTGTTGGGGGTTTTTTTATTGCTGTCATCACTGTCTAGCCGCTCTGATTCTTTCCTCTCTCTCTCTTTTTTTTTTTAATAAGTTAAAGCATTTGTTCCTCTCACCAAACATTTTACACTGAGACACAAAGATATTATTCTGTACATATCATAGATTTTCTGTAAGGTACAAAAATAAAGCAAAATACAAACCCAAAGTACTGGAAATTACATCATGCAAAACATACGGAAGGACAAAAATAGATTCTCTTACTACAGAGGAGTTAAATGTCTTGTTCTCAAAATAAAAAAAAAAGTCTCAAAAAGACTGCTTACATCTTTCTGGTCTCTAGATGTCTGCTTTCAGGTACTTTTTACTTAATTATGTGCTTGAGTAGGTCGCAGAACACTTTAAATAAAACTAAATGTACCATTATTATTAAAATAAAGTAATCTGCAGGAAGGAAGTACTGAAAGTCAGGCTTCTTTAACCTTTTTATTCTAAACATTAAACTAGCTTAAATTATTCTAAAATTACTATCCAAAATGGCTGAATATATGTAAGTTGAACAGGACTGTGCTCTGAATATGAAACAGAAGCCATTTGAGAACATTACACTATCATTTGCTTTCCTGTGACATTTCAAAAAGAATTTATTTATTGTACAGGAACCTTCTCTTTTCAAGGACTTTATTTTTTTTTTTTTACATTTTCTTGGTGTTTTTTAATTTGCTTTCATTCCACATATTCTTTTTATTCTATTCAGATTTCTACAGAAATATTTCTCTGTTAGAGGTATAAAATATTTTTATTCATACTAACAGCAAGTTTTGTCTTCAATTTTTCTGTTCAGTGTTCTTCTGGATACAAAATAGGACAGAAGAAATGAGAAATTATCTCAGTTCTGCTGCTACTGCTGTTTGGACTGAGAAGGGCAGAGGAAGCCTATCAAAAAAAGATAAGAGTTTGGAATGCATATTTTGGGATGAAAAAACAAATTAGGAGGCTAGAGGGAAGGATTGGCATAAAAAGGAGACAAGCACTGAAATTCAGCCGTTCACACCAGGACTGCAAAGCAAATATGGAATTTACTGTGAAGCAAATGTTTGGAGGGGTTAAAGACCTTATGCTAGGTTAAAGCCCAATATAGTAGCAGAATTAGGCTACGGACAATGTGGTTGTGACTATGGAGGAAACAGCAAAAGAAGTATTGTTTTGGAGACAGATCTGTGCATATTCCTAAAGATTCTGGAATATACTAGGGAGTCTGGATGGCTAACTTCTCCTCACTTTTCTGAATATCCATGAAACTAATTGATAAACCTGTTTCAAGTATGACATAAGCAGAATAAATCTGTTCAGTATCATGCGAATTATATGAAAAACCCAGCTGCTTCTCACTCCTGGATTCCAAAGTCAGAGATAGACGGGTTTGAAGTACAGAATTAAAAGACAGCAGAAATTTCTCTGAATCTAGGCTAGAAAAATAAGTAGTTTTTGGCCTTGATCATGAGGTACTCTGCCTAAAATTTCTGCGTTAAGGAGCAATGTCAAGTGCTTTCTTCTCAGCACAAAGACGAAATACTTTTAAAATAATACCTATATGGTAGGTAATGTTCTGCTTTCCACCCTGGTTTAGGGCACATAACAGTGGTGCATTATTTCCATGAAACTATAGAACAGAAGAAATTTCATCATTTCCTAATACTACTTATTTTCCTTCATCTTTTTGTGCACAAAAAATTATCTGACAGGTATCTTCACTGAATGAATAGAATAATTAATATTTTCAGAGCAAGGGGTTTATTCACCAGCTCTATTATAAGACCAAAGAAAGACTAAAATTTTTTCAAGCTAATATATTATTTCATGTTACTATTGAAGGCATAAATATTTTAGTTCTGTGTAAATCTATGTAAAATTATGTTTCAATTTAGTAATCTTGCAAAAACAGATTTTGAGTTAAAGTAGTGGAGTATAGAGAGCCACTGAATTCTTCCACACTTAGTCCACAAAAGATTTTCAGGCAGCTCACAAAGAGGTTGACACAATGTCCTTTCCAAAGGAGATGCGAAAAGGAATTTAGTGAAGAGTCAATTTTATATCAGAAGAGACTTATTAAATTAAAGGGGACTAGGATTCCATGATGTACATCTGTGTCATGTGCAAGAGACTGCCACCTTTCACACAACAAAAAGAACCAACCACCGCAGACAAAGGAAATAGGGAAACAGGGACTCCAGGCCGCTGGCTGCTCCTTAACAATAGAATAGGAAGGACAGGAGGACCAGAGCCATAACAACACAATCAGAGGGCCTGTAACATGAAACACGTGGCATCTTTCCTGCACAAATCACAAAGAAAAGTTGGAACTGAGAATAATAGCCACTAGTTGCAACATACTGTGAAGTAGTTCCAATGTCTATACTTTATTCTTTAGATGACTTAATCCAGAAAGTCTGGTTACTGTCAGAGAAAACTCTTAACTCTAATCAAGAGTATAATAGAAAAGGATGAATGCTCACAGATCTCATAGGTCTCACAAGGTCTTGTTATTTCTTCAGTATACATCATATGCAAAATCTGCTTTTTAACACGAACAGATGGAAAAGTATCTTACTGTTTTCCTTGGTACCATGAAAAGAAAACACAAGTACACTAACCTTCCTGCATAATACATTTAGCATTTGATTCCAGGATGATCTCACAAGTTAATTTTAGCATAATAACGTTATTCTGTACCAGATACCTTGGGCTTCTGAGTATTCTTGAATTAGAAATGCTACTTGGCGAATAAATTATTCTCAAAGGAATTATTCTGTAAATTTTTTAACAAGAGAGCAAGCCATGCCATTGGCCTTCCAGTATTAGCATGAAGGGAAATCAGATCAATTGATTGACTCCTGTGAAAAATAGTCTTATTTCATGAGACTTGACATACTCAATTAGACATTATAGTAATTCAGACACGTGTATGGACTCTGACTGCTCAACATCAAAATCACTTGTGTCTGAATGTCAGGGAGCAGCCAAACTGCCCTGCAAGGAGAACAAGTCCTGAGCTGAGGAGGACCCCAGAGCAGACCACGCTCTCACAAACTAATGCAGTCTCATGGAGTCTGACAACTGTGGGCACCTCTAGGAGTTGGCAAAGGTGTACATCAACAGAACTAGGAAAGGCAAAGGAACAAACCAGGTCCAAAGGCCATTTCGCCCAAGGAGGAAGGTACAAGCAGAAGTAAAAGGAGACAGAACTTCTGTCCAGATGGAGTCCAGGTCTATTCAGGAAAAAAGACTGCAGAACAGCACAACTACTACATAAACCTAGCCAGGACTGAAACATCCTATCTTAGCTTAAATGAAGCCCTGGGCCCATGTAAGGAACGGGAAAGCACCCAGGTGAGGCTGGTCAGGGACATTAAGGACCCTGACACACAGATGCTTTGGATCACCATCAGATCAAAGTTGAAAGGTCCAGGGTAAATAACTACCCCTGTCGTTTCTTAGGAATGTCTCAATGCTTCAGCCCTTTTGAGAAGCTATGAAAAATATTCCACTTCCCAGTTCTTTCAGAATTGAGTGTATTTCTTGAAAGGCTGCTCAGGAAATAAAGAACCAAAAATTGAGTGAACAACACCAAATTTGTGAAACGTGTCTAGTCAATTAATACCCAAGTCAAGATTATGATATTGCTTAACTACTGATGTTGTATCATGATTAAAAATGTAGAGAGAAAATCTATGAAAAAGCAGTAACATGTTAGAAAGAAACTCTACACCTACATCTACAATCCAAAAGATCAAAGTTCAGATATTTTCAATCAACCATGAGATCTTTATATTTATGTTTCAATTTGCCTAATGAAGTGTGTTATTGCTTTCTTGAGAGGGAGAAGAACAAGTTCTGTTTGTATAGCACCTTCTTTATAGCAGCATTTTGGGTACAATACCTGTAATTACCATGATAAAATGAACCAGAATAGTCAAATCCTTCTACTTCAAGCTGGCAACACAGTTCATTTCAGGGATTTGTTAGCTATATCTGCAAGCAATTTTAGTAGAAACCTAAATATCCTTACCCAAGACAAAATATTGATCAGATTACCTGCTAAAACTTTGTTATAGGGAATATTTTTTATGCTCCATGATACTTTTCTCTAAGTGCTTGTTCAAACAGATTTCGGGCACTAATGGTGCCTTCTCAAAATTGTATGTAAAGAGCGAAAAAATGATGATGCAAGGTAGAGTTGTAGCTGATTCATGGTTTTGTGATCTCAGATGTAAGTTACTTGACAAATCTGAGTAGTCTGAGAATTCTGCTGGATATATTGACAAGGAAGTATCAAAGCTAGGAAGAGAAAAGAATGGGGAGAGAACAGGTCCTGTCTTCAGTTTTTCCATCATGTTAAGGACATCACTCTTACTGTAACAATCTGATGCTTCTGGTAGAATGCGTTTGAATTGATTTAAATAAGTTAGTAAAGCACTCTGTGCAGTCTGGGAGAGGAAATTATCTGCCATTAGTTTGCCTGAAAACATAAACTGGAGTTGTTGGAAGGACTGTAATTGCAAGTCACCTCTCTAGACTTTCTGAAGAGACTTATGAAAGTTCTGGAGCTGGCTCAAGTATAAGACAGAGAAAACACTGCAGAATTTTGATCTTTGGGACCATGTTCAAAGTTTTATTCAAGGGTAGTGTATATATACTGTGAAACCAATGTTTACATTCGTGGTGGAAGTGAGTAGATTATAATTTGGATATTTCCTCAACTGTAGTTAATCACACCAGAACCCATGGTGCGATTAACACTCCCTAAAATGACTTATTTCTGGATTTAGTATGCTCCATGCATGCATTTGGACCAACAAAGGCTTGGAAACATTGGTAAGAGAAGAACCAGGGATGATAACAAGGGTAAGAATGTAGTCTGTGGGCCTCTACACTGCTGAGTTACACCACAGCACCAAGGAAGGTTTAAGAGACAGGGTGCAGATCATAAACTTCTTTGTTGAAAAAATTTGGTGTCATGCAGTTTTAGCACTGTATAGAATTGACACAAATGGAATGGTAGCTTTGAAAAATGTTATTGGTAGAAAATTGTGAGGCTAGGTGCTTGGGACAGATTGTCTAAATTCCTACAGAGATCTGGCATGGCTATGAGTGCAAAATTTACTGGGGAAAAGCCCAAAGAGGTTTACCTGAAGATTCAAGATTGCTCTGAACAATTTATATAATCTTTGAGGAAACCCCATTGTGTCAGCTCCTATGATCAGAACTTACTTTTACATCTTAGGCCAGAGAAGGTTCATTGGTAGGATGAATGGCTGTTTTTGTTTTGTCCAGGCACCTGTGAGATGGTCTTCGTACCAGGCTGGGAAGAAAAGGGCATGATGAATTAATAATGTGTTTTTCACTTAAGAAAAATTTCTTTGTAATCTCAACTAATCTTATTTTACTTATGTTTATATTATCCTTTCCAACACATTCAATTGTTGTTTAAAGGATGCCTACTTCTGAATATTGTTATATACATAAACATTCATTCCTGTGTAGAATCCAGATAAATTCTATACTTCAACTGCACACTGTACAAATTGGTTGCACAAACTAATTACTCATAATGTGAAACAATATTTTCTTTGCTATTCCAAAATACGGAATGACATTTTTTCTTGTGAAGTGAAAGGGAATAAGTGAATGTTTCAACTCTATACAAAACATAATGCAGAGTTAGACACATTAAAAGGAAATGCTATAAATAATGATATTTTCACAATCTAAATCTCTGAAGAAAACTATTAAATGTCACCAATAAGTCAGCTGAGATTCATTGTTTCTTGTAGTTGATGCATTCATAACTGAATCTTTTAAAGTTAAATTTAGAGAAATTATCAATATCTGTATTTTGTCTTTAATTAATTGAACTAAATAGAAGAAAGCATTCTCAATATGGTTTTTAAAATGAAATAACCAGTTAAAATATGGAATTATTATTAATAATGATAATATCATCATCTTCATCATCATCACAAAACACCCCCCCAAAAGAAAATCCCAACACCAAACTATCAAAAAAGTCTCAAAAATCCATGGCTTGGACATCAACAAATTTTGAAATACCTGGTGAAAAATGCTATATTAAATGTGTTGCTTGATTTATCATGGTCCAATGTGCTTGTGAAGAGGTTCTAATTAGGCAATAGAGTCTAAAGTGTATATATGTACAAGACTTAAGAGATGCTGAACAAATTACTTCACATCTCGTGTTTCAATTACTTTCAGTGAAAAATAGAGATTGTGAAGATAGTCATCTCATTTGCAACCAGTGTGAGAAATGCAAGTAAAGAACAATACACAAATGCAAGGTGTTACTGTCAACATCAATGCCAATTAGATTTGATCTCAAGAAATGTAAATTTGGAGCAGGTCTTCTGATTTTAATGGAATTATACTAGTTTGTAGTTAATCTGCTTTCAGAAAAGACTCATTAAGAAGCTGTGGAGATTGAAATGCACAGAGAAATAGGTTCATTATTAAATATAGATAAACAAATGCTTCACAGATTACCTGGCACACTCATGATAGAGTGTCTTGCTAACACCTCTCTCAGTCTCTCTTCCTGTGTAATGTGCTAGATCTAGAAGCACAAGGGAAAAGATTGGAGATACGTGATCTGGTGTGTACACGCTATTTCGATTTCTAGTAAAATTAAGAGAACATAAGAATCACAAAGAGGAACTCACAGTGGAAAGAAACAGGAATTAAAAAGACCGCAAAGACTGGAATATTTTTCTAGATCTCCCTGTAGCACAGATTTGAGCATCATTGGTTTATATAATATGTAAAGTAAAGCTGGTTTTACTACACTCTACCGTGCTTTTATTAAAAAAAGTATGACTATAAAATTGAAATCCTATAAAACTTAAATTGCTATTAGCTTTATTCTGGAAATAGTGGTGCAGATTTACTTTCTGGAATTTGAAAGTATTGAATAGCTTCCTTTTTTGTTGCTTTAAAGATACATTTAAATTAGTTCAACTAGAAAAGTTCACATGTAGTTGTCTTATAACATGAGCCAGAAATAAAATATTACTGCTGTTGCTATAAAGTCTTTCTTTAGATCTGAGAGCATCATAGACAGATGGTCAGGAAGCTCTCTAGTATATGGCTCACTTACAAAAGTAGTTTTTTATTCACGGGTAAAAAGTTTTGTTCATTCTAGGTTTTCTAACAGACTTTGAGTAAATTTTGAGTAATTTTTTGACTCGATAAACTCACTTGGAGAAAGCCATGGTTCAGCTGACATTAGGTCTGTACTTTTTCACAAAGAGCCTTTAATATGACACCAAGGAGAAAACAGTATTTTCATAGCAATTTGTGTTAACCTTTCAAAGAGACCTTGCTTTGTGCTGCTCGTGTTCACAAGTGATAGTGATTATGTCACGTCTTTAAACAGATTACTTGAAAATTTCTGACTATAGAAAGCACTAAAGTTGGCAACACAGATGAACAATTTTGAATCTCAGAAAGGTGACAGTACTGGCATCAGTCCAGTGATTAGTACATACCATGATTATAAACACACACACACACCTAAACACACAGAGAACTATGATCCTACAGACATACATTATTTTTACAAGATCTACATGAAAACTCAGGAACATACTCAAAATTTCCATCAAGACTATTTCAATTGCAAATAATTTAGAGCACAATTTTCATTAATGCAATCAATAGCCATTTTACCCCAGAGTTCTGTAAACAGGAATTCATATCTATCTAACTGAAATGGATTGTTACCTATGACATACAATGGTATGAGTATTGTGCCATAGACCTTCAGTACAAGACTTTTAAGCTGAGGTTTTGCAGCGTAAATTACATAATACTTTCCCCTTTCAATATCTAAGCTTTTCCTTTGGAATGACCATGAAGACTTTCAAGATGTAGAATGTTTTTTGTTTTCCATTGGGTAAGGAAAAATAATTTTTCTTTTCTCAAGAGCTGTTTTTGGCTTCTTCTTTTTTTTTTTAAAAAAAAGGTGCCAAAGTAGCTTTAGAAGCTAATAAGCTAACTATGTAGGGCTAAAGTAAGCCAGTATAATTATAGCTTTACTGATGATTAAGTCAAACTGCTTTGAAGAAAATCTCTGTGTGCAGTTTTCCTCTTTGGTAATATAAATAAATGAACTCTTCAAATTCTATTTAGATGTAAATACTAGCAATAAGACAATACAAAACACTAGCAAAATGTTCTAATAATTCTTAATAAGAATTACATGCGTTCATTAAGAGACTATTCCCCTCATACCTTTTTATATTTATGCTTCACTAGACAGACAAAAACATCCTGTTTTGGTTTTTACTTGTTTGTTTGTGCATGGGTATTTTTAACAGTCCACATAGCTCTGTGAGCACAGGTTGTGACTCTAATAAACATGGTAAGTAGGTCCACTTTAAAGATAACCCCTAAGCTGTAATTGCCCAGGGTGATTACAGAGCCATTTCAGATCAGACTGCTGTGGTATCCAGGATTATCAGCTCTCTCGTAGCCACGGGTATATAATCTTGATTCACATTAGATCTACTTTCCTTTTTTTGAAATATTTAAACCTGTTGCAGATTAAGTCACTAAACTCGGTTCATTTGGATAACAATTGCAGGTATATTGTGGTCTCTAAATACTCTATATTATTTCAATACTGATCACTTTATCATTTCACAGAGCCTTTATGCCAGATTCTCATCTTAATGGATTCAGAAGGTTTTTTCATTCCTTGGAAACCAGTGATAGTTTAATCCCACTAATCTTGATCTTCTTGTTTTAGGCTCCTTGCATAAGCTAAACTTCATTCAGTGAAAAACTCCAAACAAAAGAAATATATTTCCAGTGCAACTCCCTCTGATCAAAGCAAGGTCACCTGGGTCTTACTGCTCAGGGCCACATCCTGTTGAATTTTTAATGTCTCCAATGGTGGAGACTTCACAATGTCTTTGTGTAACCTCTTCCTGTCTCTAACCACCCTTTGAGTAGAAACTCTTTTCTGACATTTAGATCTAGTTTCTTGTGTTTTGGTTTGTGCCCTTTCTCTCTTGTCCTCTCACTGGGCACCACTGAGAAGAGTTTATTCCTTCTGCTTTGGACCATCACACATTTTTATGTGCTGTTCAGATGTCCCTGACCCTGCTTGTCTCCAGGCTGAAAAATTGCAGCTCTCTCAACATTTCCTTGTATGCCAGGTGATCCAGTCCCTTTATCATCTTTGTGACTCTCTGTTGAACTTGCTCCAGTATTCATCCATCTGTGATGATGAATACTGGGAAGGCCAAAACAGGACCCAGCACTCCAGATGTGTCGCACCAGGGTTGAGCAGGAGGGAAGGATCACCTCCCTTAGCTGCTGACTCTGCCCTTCCCAACGTAGCCACAAGTAGTGTTAGTTTACATTGTCACAAGAGGCACGTCCCTGGCTCCTGTTCAGCTTCTTGTCCACCAGAACACTGAAACAAATCTGTTTCAGTGGGCCACCAGCATGTGATGGCATATGGGATTATTCATCCCTAGGAACAATACTTTGCATTTTGTGCTGAAAAAGTTGATGTTCCTGTTGGTCTATTTCTGCAGTTTGTTGATGTCTTTCTGAATGGCAGCTCAACCATATGGTCTCTGAAGCAGTTCTCTAAGTTTTATATTGTCTGCAGACTAAGGGTGCTCGTCTGTCGCGTGGCCCAGGTCATTCCTGACTGTCTTAAGCAGTACTGGACCTGTTATCTGCCTCTCAGAGCACCACTACTGTCTGTCCACCAGCTGGACTTCATGCCACCAATTACTGCAATTAAGGCAGTTTTCAGTCTGCTTAGTTGCCCAGTTTTGTAGTCCATTTTTAATAATTTTTCTCTATGAAGATGCTACAGGAGACAGTGCTGAAAACCTTACTAAAGACGGAATGAACATTATTCACTGCTCTTCCTTCATCCCCAAAACCAGCCATTTCTTTAGAGAACACCATCAGATTTGTCAGGTTTTAGTTCTGCTTCAGAAATCCATGTTGACTATTGCCTATTAACTCCTTGACCTTAATAAATTTCCAGGTCAAAATGATTTCTAAGATTATTTGCTCCATCACCTTCCCAGAGACTGAAGGCTGACCAGACTGGAGTACCCTAAGTAGCCTAAGTAATAGCTACGAAAAAAAGCCACTTAAGCAAGGCATGAAAACCACATTTTTTGGGATTTGTCCAGAAGTTATTCATCACATCACATCATATCACATCAAATCAGTTGTTGGGTTGAATTAGACTTGAAGATGCTAAGGAAATGAAATATGATAACAGCTTTAACAGCATTAAACTAGGCTGCTTAAAACCAAACACTACTCATATTTTGTCATTTAAACCTGAATCATTTGCATGGTTGGAACGTGTTCAATATCAATATCAAGCATCACTATTGTATCTCTGTTGAGCTAAAGTCTTGCATAATTTAAAGCTGAAATACTTATACTTGGATGATACAAATCAATGAAGTGCTGGTATGTGGTTTGAAAAAAGTACGTCGTTATACAAGATGCTAACGTATTTGGGTTTTATTACAATAATTACAACGCTGGTTTTGTATTTGGTCTATGTTTTTGAATTTGCTAAAGCTTTCCTAGGTATTTAGCTAAAGACTTGATCTTTTGTCTTGTATAATCGTAGTAAGAAGAATGAAATATTGTTTAAGATGAAGAATAGCAGAATCTATATTTTACAAGAAACACAAAGGCTTTCTTTGTTGTTATTTTTTGATAGCAAATTCCTACTTGGTCTAGTAGTTATCATAAATGGAAAAACAAGAGAAAATGAAAGAAAAGCAAACAAACAGAGCTCTCCAGAAGACAATGGTTATCAACACTCAGGAAACCTTATATTATTGAGGTCCAATTCCCCACAATTTTGGTTGAATTTTAGTTCAAACAATATGAATTTTCTCCACACGAAGTTAATCTTTTTGTAAGTCATGAGCTGCACACCTACTTTGACATAATTGACTCTACCTGAGTATATGAATACCCTAGAGTCACGCAGCTCTTCATCCTAATGGCACATAATAAAAACCAAAAAAAAATATATATAGGCAGCAATAACAACAGCATCCCTAATGCTGCTTTATTGCTAGGAACATCTGAGTTCAACAACTGCCTACCAAATCTACTTACTGTCATGATTTGTGCTATCACTTCCAACTAACTTAGTGCAGACCTTCTACATTCAGGATATAACTACCTGCTAAGAAGAAATAAGACAAAGACCATTCTTATTCTTAGGTCTCTACCGTACTTTGGTTTGGTTACAATAAATAAATAAAATAAATGTAAATTCAACGCAAATGTTGAATTCAATGAGGACATCACTTTCACAATTTTTTTTTCTATACTAGGTCTTTGTGAAGTGGAACCAAATTACTCAGTCTTAAACTTTGAAATCAGTCTGAATAAAAAGTGAAACTTTATAATCAACTTGTTTTCCTTTTGATTAAGACTCAAATGTAGTCTTGATAAAAACCTGTAACATGCATATTTCTGCAAAAAAAAAAAAGATTTTAGATAACTGTATGACAGGATTATATGACCTCTTCTGAGCCTGTGACATGTAAGCAATGCATGAGATATGTACACACATATTCAAGAAGAAAGAGAGAAAGAGAGAGAAAGAAAAAAAGGAAGGAAGAAAGGAAGAAAGAAAGGAAGGAAGGAAGAAAGGAGGAAAGGAGGATAGGAAGGAAGGAAGGAAGAAAGAAAAAGAAAGAAAGAAAAGGGAAGGGAGAAGGGGGAAGGAGGAAGAAGGAAGGAGGAAGGAGGAAGGGGAAAGGGGGATGAGGGAAGGGGGAAAGGGGAAGGGAAGGTAGGAAGCTTCTACTCGACAGTAAGCTGTGCCTAAAAGTCAAGTTTAATATTTCTGTGTAGGTAGAGCTAGTAAGATTCACAATAAATTACCTTTTCTTATGAAGAGCAAAAATATGAATTATAATCAGTATATGTTCTCTAATTCCTAGCTGCATTTGTTGGGAGGTATTCAGATGTTTGATTCTGTGGCAGTATTGAGTAAAAGATCTGAAAGGCATATAATAGAACACTTTCATATCCAGTACCTAAAGGGTGTCTATCAGGGAGCATAGTGATAGGATACCTTTCTCAATTCAGTATGACTTTCTCCAGCTCTTTTTTCCCATAACAATATCTTTGAAGAAGGACAAGTTTTATTCTGAATAAGAGGGTTTTAAGAATTCCCCTTTCTCCCCATCAGCTCGAGCTGCAACTCTTTATAACCTCCCGCTGCTTCTGCCTGATAACTCTGTTCACATCATGAGATCGCAGACCTCATCACAGGCTGATGATTTTATTCCCAAAGCCAAGTTTCTCCTATCTCATATAACACTGATGCTTTCTCTTCACCAACTCTTCTGTTATTACAGGAGCAAGTTTGTAGACTGGGATGGTGAATACAGGATGTTCTATGTCGAATAACCCGCAATTATTAGGACTCTATTACTGCTGTGTTAGATTCAGAGTTAAAACTGAAATCGAAAAGACCACATGTTCATAGAATATTCTGAGTAGGAAGACACCCACAAGGATCATCCCATTTAATTCTTAACTGAATGGCCCATGCAGGTATTGAATCCACAACCTTGGTGTTAGCACCATGCTCTAACCCCCTGAGATAATCTCAGGGTCTGGGAAGACAAAGTATTTTATATATATCTACAGACAGTCTACATGAACTGACACAGCAAACTTTCATTTACAAATCAGCCTTTCCTTCATGGAATTTGAGTTTTCTTATCTTAATTAAAAAAATCATATGAAGATTTATAGTGCTTGATCCTCACTTACAAGACTTCCTATACAGTTTACTGACAACATATATATCCTTAAACCTCTATAAAACTCAGGCTAAAGAGCTGAAAAAAATACAGAAATTTAAGTAAGAATCAGATTTGGCATGTTTTAGCTTTGCAAACTCTGAAATATCCTTTATTTTTTTTCCAATAAATGGTATTATTTTTCTCTGTTTCTATTCATATTATTTAAGATCAATGTGGGGTTTATGTCTTTTTCCACTAAAAATAAGGTATAGTCCACTACAAATAAGATGACCAGTAAGTAAAGCTAGTAAGATTTTGCATCAAAATATTAAAAAGATAGAAGTGGTTTGGCTTAGTAGAGTGGAGATTGATAGAGGTTCAAGTGGCTTTCAACTTTTTAGAGCTACAGCTTAGTTCTATATTTTTAATAGTGATAGCATGTTCATTTCATTGAATGATGACATCTTTTTGAAAAAGTGATAGGAAGAGTCATGGAACATTTGAGTAAGCACTGCTGATTTGTGGTTGCAGCTCTCGATGCCTGCAGTGTAACTGCCAAGCAGAATTACTGTATCTGCTGTTTATTACACTCAAATGATTGACCTATGTGAATCCTCCTTACCTTGAGCACAACAAAATGCTGACTTAGTTCTATCTTCAAGTAAGTAAAACAGTGACTTTGGAGCCAGCTCAACACTGTTAGTCAAACTTGCATCAAATACATTCCCCGCTTCCATTAGGACTGTCACTTGAAAGTAACTGACTGGAACACAAAATAATTGTCTTTTCTTGCTTTCTCTGCAAATTGTCCAATCACTATTTTTTTCCCCTACAATAGAATGATGACGGGGTAAATTTGCACACTGACTCCAAAGCTATTTAAAAACATGGACCAAAATACATTTTTTGTCACAGGACCATTAATAAATAACAATGGAGATTTCACTATTCATTTAAAATGGATTTAGAAATGACTGATTACTAATTAGAGCATATTTTTTTTATCTGCAAAGGCATCAATATTTTCACTTCACGTAACTCACAAAAAGTTCTAATGAGAAAGAAAGAGCCGGACAGAAGAAAACAAGAAAAAGAAAAAGAGATTAGGGAAATAAATCATTTAAAAATATCTGAATATCCTTGTATCACTGAGATCCGTGCTAGTAAATTTCAGAAGATCTGTTAAACTTTGGTGAATCTGTTTCCATTTGCATACAATATATAGTGAGTGCATATGGTACACTACATTATGAAGTTAGTCTATACTATGTTGTAGTAGAAAAAGCTATATTTACCCAGGAAAAGTCAGCAAATTGTAAGCAATGTAATATTTGGAAACTTCACTTTTAAACGGCAAAGCTGTTCTAACTTACCATGAATTATTAGTAAAAAAAGGACTTTCAGAATAAGTTTCCTAAGAACTAACAGATTTGTGAGGCCACTGACGGATGTAAGCTACATGGACATAGGAATGCTGACCTTCTTTCAGAAAGGTGAAACAGGAAGTCGATGAGGTGATCTCCTATGTTCCCATCCCTCCAGAATAATTTGGTGATTCTATGGCTCATGGGAGACACAAAAAGACATGAGCCTGACATTTTGAAGAGTTTTATTGTGAGAAACTAAAACAAATTGGATGGAAATACTTAGGAATTAAGTCATCGAAAGTGAAAGAAGAAAATTGGCAAGAGCCAATCACAGCATTTTAATGTCCAGACAATTTTAGTGATCGTGTCTTACTTTCCGTGATGCATTGCTACTAATGACCTAATTAGTATAATCTCAGAATCTTTTCTTATCATTAAATTGATTATCTATAAATTTTACCAAATACTTGAAAAAAAAAATTACCTAGAGCTTCATACAGTCCTCTAAGATATCAGATAATAGTATCCTGAAAAGTTAGTCTTCTCCGTACTTACACAAGGTGACTGATACTGTTATGACTATCAAATCACAAAGGAAAAGACAGTATTTGACCATCCTTTCTTCTAGTCTTTGCAGAGAACTCAATTTCTTCATCAATACTCTGTTGGTTCCTACAGTGCCAGCCATTTTCCCCATGAAAAAATACCTATAGTAGGTTGAGTTTTTCCAAAATTTCTAACATTTTTTTTTTTTGGCATATATGTAAGACTTTCTATATCAATAAACTAATGTTTTTGTAGTTAAACATAACTTTCATGGATGCTAGTCTGTAAATCTCTCTGCAGTCAGGAAAAAAAAACAAGCAAAACCAAAATCCTCTGCTCTGCTTTCCAAAAGAATGATAGTCAGGGAAAAAGAGCCAAATACAAAAACTACCCCAAAACCTACTGTCCTAAGAAACCGTGCAGAAGACAAGTGTGCCACAGTCACCTGCAGTATTTAGTCTTAGTCCACACTGAATTTTACAATGAAGAAACTGATGGTCCTTGTCTGGATTTGCCTCACAATTTCAAACATTTCAGCAAACAATCCAATGGAAAAATAAAACACACTACTAACCTTTTATTTACTTCACAAACCTTCATTTCCTCTGTGGTCACAGCTTTTCCTTCAAAACAGGTTTCACCCCTAATAATGTAACGTGACTTTACTAGTGTGCATAGTTAGCAGGATAACTATATGACAGAATTCTGAAAAAACACTGTAGGCCATCTTTTATTTTTTAATAATTAGGTTTTTTATATATACTCATAAATAACATAATTGAATTTCAGGATCATGTAACAGTAATTCATTATGTTTTGGTCTGCTGAGACCAGAAAAAAAGGTGTTGGTTTGAAACTTATAAAAGTACAACTGGAAATTTAGCATTTAGTTTCCAACTCACATACACAAAACTCGCATAGACACAAGGAAACATCCTATGACACCTTACTTAATGACATGGCTTTGGAAATAAAAGTCTGGTTGGCATTGTTCATACATTCATTCTCTAGCATTCTGACTCACTCGATCAAAAAAAGTTTTATATTTCCTGATGATAATGTGATTTTGAAGAAAAAGAAAAATGAAAAGCATTATTTTCCTACTTTTTAATTATGTTGACAAAATCAAGGCACACAGTATGCACTGTATTCTTTAGTAAGGGCAAAATATTGTCACACATGGTAGGTTAATTCAAATAGATCATAAAGGAAACCGTTTATACCGGCAGTTTAAAGCTGATCGCTGTGCGTGGATTACTTCTGCAGTTATAAGAGTAAGACAACTAATGAAATATTTACTCAAATTAAGAAGAAAATAAATAAATAAAAAAAAGTGAGAAATCATTCTTTTAACCCACAAAACTAAATGCTTCTGAATTCCTTGTCAATGAAGTGCAAAACTGTTACTGTGAACAAGCGAGCAATGAGACATCAGCATTAATACAAAACTAAAATAAAACATTCAGGTTCTGATGAAAACAGGGGAGAAAATTTCCTCTTATAATGTGTTCTTGAATTAGAAATGTACCATAGAAAGGGAAAGGGAGCAGTTAAATTCTCCCTTGAAGTATTAAAACATAACTCCTACTCATTACAATGGGAACTAAAGCAGTTTTTGTATAATCAAAGCATCATGGGAAGATTCCACGTGTGAAAATTCTTAAAAACACTAAGAAAAATTCTTTAAGTGTTCTCAAAAGACAAGAGAGAATTATACAACAGAAAACTCAGAAAGTAAAAGAGAGAAATTACTTTTCTCATATGCTATTTAGGGTTTATGATCTGTAAATATTATTACATGTGATCTAAAATATATGGTCAAAGTCCACATTTCCAGAAACAAAGATTTTGCATAATTTTGGTAATTACCAGCCCCATTGGACTTTGTAACTTCTCTGCTTTTTCTGCTGCCTTATCTGTTACTTTGGGCTCCCAGGATGAAAGCCAGCTGTGTCTGTTATATGCTCCAACCAGTCACTGGGGGAAGTGGGTATCTTAACTGCTGGAGGTCTTAATGACTCCTGGTTGCACAATACTCTTTATCCTCCATCCAACAGCTTCACAATTGCTTTCATGGCCGAATAGGTAGGATCTCAGGATAAATTTTGCAACTGTAAGCTTGCAAAAGCTGTTCTGCAGGGAATGATTAGAAATTGTCAGGAAATCAATGTATAATGCACGGGTCATAATTATTCTTAACTTAATTTGTCACCTTTCAATACTAGATCAGGAACAAAGCAATAACAGCCACTTAATCTGAAAAACAGCTAGCAGGCATTTAGAGAGAAAGGAGGGATAGGAAGCAGGGTGGAAGGATGGAGGGAAGGGAAGAGGTACATGAGGAAGGAAAGAAGGAAGGGAAAAACGAAGGGAGGAAGAAAAGGAAAAATAAAGGAGAGAGGGAAGGAAGGAAGGAAGGAAGGAAGGAAGGAAGGAAGGAAGGAAGGAAGGAAGGAAACCTGTAATAATCGGGCACCTTATTGTTCCAAATGCTCAGAATCTGGGCTCCTTTCTTAAAACAAAAAACAATTAAACACATGCTATTTTCAATTAATTGGAACAAGATTTTAAGTATTCTGACATATTTTAAAGAAATGTCCTTAAATGTTATGCTTGGCTTGTTCCTGTCAGTCATATATCTGGCACCCAACCAAAAAATCTATTATTATGGAGGTGGACTGAATTAGGTCTTTTTGTCAAGGTCCAAGGAAATTAAAGCTGCTTCTATAAAAATCTTATTTTTTTTCCTAAAATTGATACTCATTGCTTCCCCAAACTCACTGCATAGCATTATAGGATTTTATTATACTGTAAAATGTGCTGATATTAAAAAATATAGATTGTACTCACATGGTAATAAAACCACCTTCATTAGTATTCAGATGAGTTTTATAATTAAAGTCAATATCCTTTCTGTGAATGTCCAAATGATAAGTGCAATTATAAAGATTGCATTAATTTTATGAACATCTGTGCAAAATTCATAACATCATGCCAATCCGGATGTTTTGCCAGCTTCTTGCTTTTGAGAGTGATTAAAGGATAAAAACAGGAAAATACTTTGTTTTGGTAAATATATGTGTCTTTTCAAGTACACAAAAGGGATGAGAAGTGTAGCTCAGTTTGGAAACAGGTAAACTAATCCAGATCTGAAAGTGCCGAAATTGATCGCTTGAAGTGTACTTTGTGCTACAGAGTGCCATAATAGTTCATCATAGGAGATTATTGCTCTGTACAAGACAGACAAACATGGTAGACTGCACAAGTTAATTTACAGTCTTGGAATGAATCCTGCTTCCTTTAGATAGTTACTGAACTAGCTGTTGAGACTATTGAAAGGACTGATTCTTCCCACAGTCTGGGAATAGGGAAGAAGCTGACATATATCTAGTGCACAGAGTCAATTACCTGGAATTGCAAATTTGGCCTCGATAAACTGGAAGATTGTTGCTTTATGCAGCAACTCTTAACTTCTAGACCCATACATGAAAAATTTGTCTTGCAGTTATCATTCGGAATTTTTCCTTTCCTGTTTATGCATAGGTGTTTGCTGCTGTTTTGTAGGCTCTGGGGCTTGAAGAGCCTCTGCACAGTACCGAAAGATGTGGCATGGGACACCAAAAGGAAGCCAATACTGTTGTGGCAGTCAGAAGCCAGGTGGGATTCTTGACGGAATCTCAGGTTCGGTTAATCACCTATTTTTACAACATTAAATTCTCTGATTTGTTACATGGAGTCAGAATTTGGTCCTTTAACTTCAACATGGCAGATGGATAGAAATAGCTTAACACAGATCTGCCTTACATTACAAAAAGACGAGGTTATATGTCCTGTACGTCACTTGTACGAGGTGCCCTGAGATATCAACATTAGTTGAATATGAAGACCTAAAAGCAAATGAATGATGACTAAGCTTGTCTTTACTTTTTTTGCTGCCTGCTTAAGTAAAACACACTAAAACATTGCTAAAATCCAAATCTATGTTTCCTGACAGCATAATTCTGTCACCAGTAGAGCTCAGAAAGAGCTCAGAAGAAACATTTATGGAAAAGGTATGAAAGATCTTCCTTATAAATGTTCTCCTAAAGGATGTTTTTTGTGAAGTCACTTCTCTACTTTCCAAGAGTGTGCTTCAGCAATGATATCCCGCAAGTGAATTTACAGCAACAATGGTTTTAATCACAGGGATAAAGAACTGAACCTACATTATTATTTTCATTTGATTCATCATTCAAATGATGCAGTCATTGTCTTGTATTATATAATATTATATTAAATGTGTTGTAATATTTTAAACAACTTTGTTACATGTTAATACTTTTTTTTCTCTTTCACATATTTTGTTTAATTTCTCTTTCTTCAAAGCAATAACATTGGGAGAATAGAGTGTGTAATAGCTCTGTCTATCATGAAACCTGTTAGTGCACAGATTGTAAACTCAAAGACAGTAATGGATCCTCTAAAGCTTTATAGTGTCAGAAAGATTGCTGCACGTGCACATTAAATTCATATGCTGAAAGGCTTTGTGATTTTATGTTGAATAATATCCCCATTCATATGCAGTAGTCGTTTTTCTTAAGATGGCTTTTGTACTTTTCCTCTTAAAGACTTATATTTTAAGTGCATCTATGAGTTACAAGGGTATAGAAGATAATTTGAAACACATAATTTCTGATTTTGTTTCTGTCTTAACAGCTTACCAATGAGCAACTACCTTGGCTTTAACTTCTTGAAAGATCACACTTGTTTTACATTAAAAAATTATTCAAGCTATGTCCAAATTAAAACAGTTTAATGCAACAGTAACAGACTATCTGAGCTATGCAGTTTACAGAGGTTTTTCAGACGTTCTCTACCTCATTCTTGCTGTAGTGCAGATGTTTAATGTTTAAAAAACAGATAGGTACAAAAACAAAACCCTGTATTCCTGACTGCAATATATTCCAACCATCTGGTGGAATACATCAAACATTTAAGCATGCATAGCAATATCACACAATGTGACAGAAGAAAAAAAAAGGTATAAGAATGCCATTCCTTTGAAAACACCTTTCTATAGGGTATAATTCAACTGTCATTGAAGTAAATGATAAAGACAGTATTGAATTTTGTATGACATAAGTTTCTCATGTAGCAGATTTTCTTGACTATGAGCTTTAGAAATGTGGAAATGAAACTTCAGGAGAAAGCATTTCTTGTTTTTATATGTTTGCAGCTGTGTAAATCACTGAAAATACTGAGGACCCATTATAAAAATACAGCTTCATGTAGCTAAACAGCATTAATCTTTTAAATTGAAAGATACATAGTTGCTCATCACTATGACTTTCTTATTGAATTCCTAGCATATACCTGTCCTTTCACAAACACAAGGATAATCCTGGAAAGTATCTCCAGCATCACACTACCCACTAGTGACATGGGTCTTAGATATCGTAGTGACATGGGTCTTAGACGTCAGTACTTACACATTAGCACCACTTTCTGCCATATTCTGTTCCATTAAAAATTAGAGGAGTATGCACAGAAGTTAACTTTCATTCTGGGTAACCATTGAGATCTCATTGTTAAAATTTTTAGAGAGATGCCTCTGCCTGAATTAGGGTGCCAGTGAGACCATATGTTGAAGCCAATAGTGTGGATTTTATTTAACAGTGAGCTAGAGAAAGAGAGAGAGAAAGAAATAGAAAAAGAAGGGGGGGAGGGGAAAGGGGCAGAGAGAAAGAGAGTGACAGAGAGAAAATATCACCACTCTGTGGATCCCTATGATGTCCCATTGATCCTCTTCTTCTGGTTGTCTTGGGGGGGAGCGTCCCGCAGAACATAGAGTTCAGTGGATTAATACACATTTGTGCCAGGTGGGAATGCCCAGGTACCTCCTCTGGGTGGGGCACAAGTTTGACACTCTCTCTTGCATCAGATGCTGAATCTGTTGCATCCTTTTGCATCATGTGCAGTCCTCTGGTGCAAGGTCTCAGGAATTCCTATTAGAATAAATTGTTCCAGTTAGTATTAGCTTGAAAATTATTTGAATATGGAATAACATTTTTAAAAATTTACTTTTAACTGTCTAGGTTTATAACTTGCAAGTTAGAAGTGTCTCTTGAAGGACAGATATATACTCTGAATTTGAAAATACATTAACATATGTAGAGCTGTAGGAACACATGAGTTTATTCTCTTCACTGGGACTTATCACATTGCATTTTAATATTCAAAATTAGTTACCTATGATTCTTTCTTTGAATTTAAGAGAAAACTGAAACATTGCAGCATAATTGGGACTTTCTGAGGAGTTTGAAAATGCTCAGCATGGTTTGAAAAGGCTTACTGCAGATACACAGCCCTCATATTGTGCCCCATATTTATAAAACATGGAGCATTATTAATTAATAACTATTACATGTTTGATCATTGATACAAAGGCATAAATGTTTAAAGTAAGCTTTGATAAGATGGATAACAATTCCATAGTTCTTGTTATAGTCTTTTCTCTTTCAGTTGCTCTTTTTAATTAGTCCTGCATTACAAATTCACCTATTATACATAATAATATAAAGACACTAATAATATGCAATGACACTAAATTAGTAATGAACAATAGCCTTCCATATAAGTAACCACGAAATAATATTCTGTGAACTTGGTTAACATTGACAAGTAATTCACAGCCAGTACTAACAATTCTGGTTCTTCCTAATCAAAAAGATGCCTTTTTATGATCCTGAAGGGAAAAGGACAAGTATTTATTTTCTATTTTTGCACATTTTATAATAGATTGTTATTGATTTCACTGTGTAAGTGGTGTCCTTGCACAAAAATGTGTGGTCTTTCAAAAAGTAGAACCTACTCCGGCCAAAAATAAAGCAGAAGCCTGAAGTCATGATATTCGCCAAAAATGAAAGTGGGACCCTATGCTCGTAATATTTTCACTTGTAAAATGAATGCTTTGAAATGTATCTCTGTCAAAATAGAGCCAGAACTCTATCAGTGCTTCATCAAATTTATATAATCTAGAAAGAGAAGCAAGATATATCATGGCTTCAACAAGCACGACCCTTTCAGCCCAGCAGTAACAATATTCGCAATAAATTTTTCATACTATCCATAAAAAACCCCATATTTCACACCAAAGTTTGAAAATAACTATAAACCCAAATCCACCATGGAATACTTTATCTGCATAAAAACATATTATACAAGGGGTTAAATATCAATTAATAACATACAAGTGCTTTTTGGTATTTTTAAAATTGTGGAAGTTTCCTCTTACGAATTGTGTATTAAGTTTTTAATTAATTCTTTGTATTCCACAGGAATTTTCAGCCATATTTTGCATATATGAGCTAATGGACTGGCTTGAGACAATGGACCAGAATGAAAATGGGTGACTAGCTGGACCTTCACAATTAAGTATCTGACTGCTTATTAAAGGTGGGAATCTGGACTATGTCTAGAAATTTCCTCTTGCTCTATCTAAACCAGCTGCTATTTCTTTATGTGTTGGTCAACATCTTGGGCAGTGTGTCCCAAAGTGTTTTTGCTTCAGAAGTGATCAGTTTATGCACAAATAAGACATTTATAAAAGGTCAGTTAAAGCTGCTCCTGCAGCAAAGTCACGAGTCTTTTGCATATAGTTAAGATATTTAAGAGATATTTCACATGCAGTTTTGTTACACCAACAACAATAAGTTATGCATACGTGGTGGATAGCTGGATTACAAAACCTAAAGAAAAACAGTGATTCAAGCAAAACAATGACACAAATAGTCTCTGCTGATCCAGCTCAAAATGACAGTGGAAAGACTCTTGCAATAGAGTCTTTACCACCAAATGAATACTAACTACAGTTTCAGTGAGATTTAAATCCCTGTGGATGTGTTAGCCTATGCCAAGATCCTAGTGTTTTTCCCTGCCTCTAACAAATATTTTCTCTGAGTGTTTTTAGAGAAATTAATGATCTCAAAAGTGATAATTTCCATCTTCAAGCATGGACTTTCACAATTTGCATAGCATGCTTTGGTACTGGACCTATACTATATAATGACCTTTGGTTCTGGTGCTTTGATAAAACTGTACGTGTTCTCGTAAAACTTTTGGTTCTTTTTCAGAGGTTACAGAGGACCTGCAGACATCATACAATCCTCTCTGATCATGACTTTTGTTTTCTTACATTCAGAATAATAGAGTGTAAAGGAGTTAAAATTGGTAACACATTTGCCATGTTACCTCAAATCCTTCTCTTCTGTAAGGCCCTGCTGAACAATGAAGATACGGAAGACAGAGAGTTCACATGTACTTCTGACTGCCAGTGAGATAGATTTATTATAGAAAGCTCCTGAGAGACCAATTAATATCACCAGGTTGTCAAAATAGTATGTGTACCATGAAAAATACAGGCATCGATGCACAGTGAAGGTAAGGTCACTGAACATAAGAACACTAGGGGACAAATTTAGTCAGAATAGAGTAAAAACTAAGCACTAATTAAGTGAATTGTGAAACACTCAAAATGGCAAAACACTGCCTAGTCTAGAATGCGTCTAAAGATGCACTGTTCTTGTTAAAGAAAAACCGCTGTTAAACACTAAAAAGGCAAGATTAAATATTATTTTGACAAAGCTTGATGGTTCCTATCTGTGAGAGTGGTCATAGATGATAAATTTTAGCTTAGATGATTCACGTTCAACTTCATTGTTTTATATTATGAAAGAAAATATTGTCAAATGCAGACATCTCCAACATTTAATTGTGATCCCTACGGTTCTCTGTTCAGGCAATGCTGTTCAACTACGAATTGTATTTATCAGTGTCCTAGGAGTATAAACTAGGTAAGTGAGATTTGAGGCTGGGGAGGACGATAGAAGATTGCTTGATATAATGATAGCAAAATCATATGTGACTTATGATTTTGCCTTGGTCATTGTCTAAGTTATTTGAAGTAAAGGAATTGAAGCAGCATCTATACTGTGTTTAAGATGCTGAAACAGTAGATGGCAAAGTTAACTGTGTTCTTTGACTTACCTTCACAAACCCATGATAACATCTGTACAATCTCCATGAGTGGAGCAGTGTTCTGTATGAGGACAGATGAACTTAAGCTGCATACAGACTCCTACTGACCATGGTCCAGCGACGTTTCTACCAAGGAAGAAACCTAGATGGACTCCTAGACAATGTAACTGAACTTGGCATGCACATATCCAGTCATATATCACAAGGATGAGCACAAGGTCGTACTTTGATGTCTGCTTTCCAATCACATAAATATGTGAAAAAAACCAATAACAAAAATGGTAAATAAGTGTGCACACAGACTATATCCCATGGCAAATATAAATCCAACAGTAAAGCTGACCAGGGTAGTTGGCATCTGGGATTAAAAATCCTTTCCGAAACGTTTGCATGGTTTAAGGATTTGACATAAGTTTGACTTAAGTTTCTGCTTTTGTACTTTAGCTGTCATTTTTCTGCCTCTTAATTCATAATAGAAGTTTTTAACATATTGGAATGTTGTGAGAACAAGCACATTAATTACTGGGGTTTTATTTTGTTTTAGTGGCATTCTGTATATATATGCCCAAGTTAATGTAAGTCTTCATGAGGCAAGATGGTTTTTTGTTTGCTTGTTATCATATAGGATATTAAATTTCAGCATTATAGCACCTAAACACCTAAAATCAAAATGATGTATGACACTGATGTGGTCTTCAGATGTGCATTTGTATGAGAAGTACAGTTTTGCCACACCCTATCCCTTTTTGAGAAGTTCATTGAAGCAAAGCCAAGACAGGAGTAGAATATGCTGAGACAAAGGCTGTCATGAAAGTAAACATCCTCTCCTTGAATAACTGGTATCTGATGTAATTATAATAGCACTTAAAGCTGTCGAAGACATTCTTCAATCTTTGCAATGAATAGTGAGCATTCCCAAAAATATTTAGGCATCCTTGTATACACAAACAAGTAACCTCATGTCTCTGTCTGGATGTAGCAAATCAACTTTTTTTCAAGTTTTATCTCCGTATCAACCCTAACAATGTTGTTTTGAGGGTATTTGTTTTGAGAACACAGAGTCAGCTATCTGGTGAAAATGTCTGTAATTCTGAAAAACTGAGATAACTATGTACCAGTGATTTATGACTCAGGGTAATTTATTTTCCACTATGATATAAAGAAAAAAAAATGCTAGATGGCTGTATATATAAACTGTTGGGGGAAAAAAGCATGGCTTTTATAAAGAGAAGTGTTTTGTCACAACTCTCAAGCTTTCTAGTACGCATATCAAATGTGTGAGTAAGGATAATATGGTTAAGAAAGTCTTGGCAAGCAGATTTCGGCAAAGTTCCTCACCAAAGACTTTTAAGAAGGCATTCAAGGCATAAGAGTAATGGCACTTGGTTGCTCAAATAGTTGGTTTAGAAAAGCAGAATCTCATAAATGGTCAGTTTTTGCTGTGAAAGGTGATTACCCATTGAGTTCTGCAGCAAACGGCTGCCATCTGTATCATTCAACAAGTAAATAACAAGAAAATTTAAGTGAAAAGATTGTTGATGACATACAGGGATGAGAGCGGAGTCTGAGCAACTTCAGAAGAACTAAAGACTGAGTAGTTAGGGGATAGAATTATGTCTAGACTAAAATAAAGTGACGCTTTCAAAAAATAATATCAACTTAAAAATAATATGAAGGACTTTAAACTAAGTTCTATTGTTAAGAATCGAAAACTTAGTAGTATGGAACTGTTAACTTAATATGAAGTATGGGTCAAAAACTACAAAATTATTGAGAAATAAATTCTGTGAAAAATGGAAAATACTGTGATGTAGATTAGCATATCCTTGGTTTATTCATATCTTGAATACAACCTTTATTTCTGGCTCTGCATATTAACAAAATGTAAAGGACATTGGAAGTAATTCAGATAAACATAATTATGATATTCAGAGATACAAAATATCTTCTATTTAAGAGAAAAATGTGTAATATTCTTACCATAAAGTTGTCTTCAGTCTGGGAAAAAAGACAACAGAATAGGATTATTACAGAGGTCTACAAAGTCAAACATGGTAGGAAAATAATAGATATGGATTAAATATTTACTATTTCTAAGAGTACAGGAACAAAACATGTTAAGTGAAGATGGTAGGAACTTGGTTTATGAAAAAAAAAAAAGCCAGTGCTTCACATTACAGGTAGACGTCCTGGGGAATTCTTAGCCTTCTGAGTGGTGAAGTATGGGCTAAAAGATCTCAAAGACTGGAGTCTTCCCTAGTCATCCATTTATACCTACTTTTCTTAATGGTTATCACCTTAGACATAATTCTGTCCTTAACATAATTGAAGGATCTTCCTGATGAGAGCAGGCATAAAGGTGACTTGGTTATAATGCAAAAATCACTGGCAGAAAATGTCTGCTAAAATACTGACAGAAGAAGATGCCTGCCAGCCTGGGAACTACCAGAGAGCTGCTCGACTGAGAATCTGGCCTGGGAACTAGATGCATCCTTAAGAACTGTATCTCATTTCTTTGAAGATGAGATACCATCATTAAGAGAAAATACAACAAATTGAACCAGGAAGTTATAGAATCACAGAATACTCTGAATTGGAAGAGATCTTTAAAGGCTTTCTGGTCCAACTCCCCTCACAACAAGCAGGGACATCTTCAACCAGATCTGGTTATTCAGAGCCCCATCCAACATGGCCTTGAATGTTTCCAGAGATGAGGCATTCAACACCCCTCTGGGAAACCTGTTCCTGTGTTTCACCATCCTCATTGTGAAAAATTTCTTCCTTATATCTAGTTTAAATGCATCCTCTTTTAGTTTAAAACCATTACCTCTTTTCCCATCACTACAGACCCTGTCAGTTATCATCTGAAAAAGTGATAAATTATAAATAAATATAAGAAATAATGATTTCTCTGAATAGAACAAATGAAATACAGAACGCAATAAAAGTCATCTATTGTCATCAGATGACATATTAGATATTTTTATTTTTATAACTCTGAATTAATTTTTAGTTGACATGAATTTCTAGTACTGTTAAGAATCTTTGTAAGAAGATTATAATGATCTTAAAGCTCATTGACATCTCTCAGAGGTTTCCTATTGTCTTCAGTGAAATTTAGAACAGACTTCTGTTATTGATAAAAAATATCAGATCATTTTTGAAATGAGAACTTGTTTTAATACCATTGGTGCTTTTGAAATTTTTTTTTTATCTGATGTTCTTTATTCATCTGACAACGAGTGCATTAATTACTAATGTTTTAGGCACAAAAAACCTTTTGATACACAGGTCCAATCAGAAAGTGACATTTGAACTCTTAATAAACTGAAATCCTGGCCCAGTTTCATAGATTAACCACTTGCACTAGTGTTCCCTTTTTATTTTGTTTATTAGTGGAAATTTGTTGTTCATCTGATTTATATTTTTCTCCCTGCAAAAGGAGCAGCCACAAATTAGTGATGGAAAACTCACAAGAAATTATGGCACTACCTATTCAGATTCCTCTTTCCCTGAAAATGAAGCACAAACTTTAAAGGGATCTCTCAAGTTCTGTTTTCTGGTTTAAGACAAAACTGTAAATAGTTAAAACCAACCAAAGTTTCCCATTGAAAGAGCATTCTGGCATCTCCTATTTCTTGTAATCATTAGAAATAATGACTAGAGATTGTTATGTAGGGAAAGGGAATCTGAATTTGAGGTTAGGCTGAGATGAACCCCAGTAGTAGACTGCATAAAATGTAGGTTATTTGGCTCAACTTACAGAAGGCAACGAAGGTCTGATTGATCTTGGTTACTAGTAGAAATATGAAGACTTGGTAAGGTGTTGTACAACTAGAACCTCTTTAGGATTGTATTTTGTCAAAATAAGTGAAGGAATCAATAAAAACTGCTTAGCTTTAATAAACTGGCTCTGGAATTCCTTCAGCCTCGTTTTTTAAAAGGAAATTCTGGCAGTACAATACCAAGTGGGTTATGATTGAAGCCCTCCCCTAAGAAAAGCAAAGAGGAGATTTCTGTCTTTGGGAAGTGAGTTCAGATGGACTCAATAGCCAGCAACGATACCTCTGTCTAGATTGTCATGAGACCTGCTCCTTTGTGTGGATAGTCATGACACCTGTTCCATCTCCATTGTCACGTCTACTTTCTGCTTTATTGTCTTCTCAATTATTTCTAATTATTTTATTCAATTTGGTTGTAATCTCTTTTTACCCATGATCCTCCATTCCCCTTTTCATTTTTTCATTGGTATTTTATGTATCTGTCATGATTATTTCTAGAAGACGTGCTTTGTAATGCTGATTTATCTCAGCAGATGAAAGTCATGTTAACTTTTCAGATTCAATAGCATTTAAACAGTGGTATAAATTTCTCCAGGAATACTCTGTTTTGTTCTTGATTCAAAGTCAAGCTGCCATCTATCTTTCTGAAAATTAGATGTGTGCAATCACCCTGTCTACAAATAATTTTTGTATCTAATGGAATACTTTTGAAATACTGTGAAAAATGGTGTACCTCTATTCCTCAAAATTCAATCAGGTAAAATATTTTATGTTAGGTTATGTGTCAAAAGCTCAGCCACAAAAGAACACAGTCAGACAATGACAGATGCAAGAGCTCTGGCTACTTTCAGGCCCATCACAGACACTCATTTAAGGCCCATCTCCACAAACCCAGGAAAGAATAGGAAAAAAATGAAGGTAGAAAACACAAACTGAGGACTCAGACGAAGAGATACCCTACTCAGACTCCTCCCAAGGAGATGTCAAAGGCATAGGAAGAATGAGGAGTACTGATTGATCTGAAAAATGTCAAGAGTGAATACTTTTTTAATTGAATAAAGCATTCATTTATTCCAGTCTTAAACTGGAAGAAAAAAAATTAAGGCCTCTGCATTCCTACTTTGAACTTTATATATATCTCATTAAAAAAAAAAATCTTGGGCCATTTACAGCCTCTCTTCAGCTTATTAGACCATGAATCAATAGATTAGACAATTCAGTGATTTTACACTTGTTGTGTGAAGTTTCTAGAACAGCTTTATATTAGATGCACTAAAACTTGCAGAGCAAAATCGTCACTGAAAAATTATTCTAAGCCAAGAAATCCTGCAAATGACATAACCGAAGCCTTAAAATAAATTGTGTTTCTCTCTGACTCACAACAGAGATGAAAGATAAAGTCCTTTTCAAAACTTATTGCACTTTAGTACATTTTAAAAAGAAGTTGGACTATTTTCTAATGTAATTAATGAAAACAGTTATTTGTTAGTTCCTTGAAAATCACACCTTAGTTGAAGGATAAATCTAAAGAGTTCATAGGGCTACGAATGTTTCTAAAATGAAGAAAGTTCTCTTTTGCTCTGCAATTTAGAATCTCCACCAAAAAGAATCATTAAAAATTCTAACCTTGTTACAAAAAGCAGGAGACAAATGATCCTTCTACAGCCTGATTAGGTACAGTAGTTCATGTACATCTTACAAAACTCTTAATTTTCACAGGCTCTTCATCTAATTTATCTGATGGAAAAAGATTGGTTATCCTTTGCTATACTTCTGCACTTCTAGTTATTTATATTATTAATCAGATGATTATCACATTAAAATGTTCATTCAAAAATGTAAAGCTTTTTCTCCTGTTTAGTTTTCCTTTTATTGTATGTTTTTAGCTGCATACTTCTACATTTCTTTAAATCTTTCTCATTGAAAGAAAATTCTAGGGTTATGGATGTTCTTCTGAACAATATTGTGTACTGTCATTATTCTGCTGCTGTATATGGATGGATAGGAGTAGCCCACTCTTTTTCATGCATGGAAAGTCATGATGGACTGGAACCTAATGGAAGAATGGCTAATATTCTTTGTAGTTTACATAAAGACACTTCCAGGCCTCTGATGGCCTCCTGTATTTAAAAAAACAAAACAAAACAAAACAAAAACTTCTTGTTCCAAGGATTTCACCATCTAAAATAGTACTGAATAACATGCTGAGAAAAAAAAAATGACAAGAAGGAAACAAAGTATTTTGTGCTTGAAGTGCAACACTAAATCTGTAGTCAATCAGAAATAGAATTTATATTTGTTATACCCTAGTTGAACATTGATGCCTTAATCCATATTCTATTGCTCCTATCTTCAGCATAAATGTTCTGGAGGACACAGAGGTTACATGTCACTCCAGCAACCAGAAATGTGCAATGCAGGACAGGTAGAGCACCCATCTTCTCTTCCAGACAAAGGAAGTATATTGCACTATCAAATCCAGGATATGAAGTATGTGAAAACTTAAAAAGATATGCCCTTTGTCATATCAGTAATCCCCATGATACTATTATAATTATTTCTTTAGGTTCTGAAGGATAGGAACTAATGTTCATTAGATAAGTCCATTCAATGCTCTCTTTTACAAAGACCTGCCCACAGTAAAACAGCCAAGTTACCATTAGTACAGTTCTGTAACCAGTTACCTTTTCTCCTCAATGGAACCCCCCCTGCCATTATCAACCCCCCATTACTCCTGGGTCACCTAATCCATACTTCAAGAAGTCTCTCTGAGAGGCTTTCATTCCCATCTTATCTTCTTTGCTGCCTGTCTCATTCACAAGTATTGATGTGTTCTCACAAAGTATTGGCAGTGAAACACAACAAACAACTCAAAATCAGCCAATCTCTCGATGTGAATTGGGATCATTATAGTAAAGGACATTGTCACATTCATCTTCCACTAAGTGATAGACAGTACAGACAAATTTTTGGAGACATTATTTTACTTTTATAATTATGGTATTCCGTGAGTTTCCTGACCACTCAATTAAGTCACTCCTGTCCATTTAATTGATTAATGAACTAGGACTCCCTCTGGTTCAGTATAAAAAGTCATATAACTGATGTAGAAAGTCCAGAAAAGGCCACTAAATTGATCAAAGGCCCGGAGCACCTCTCCAATGAAGACAGGTTGAGAGACCTGCTGTTGCACAGCCTGGAGAAGAGAAGGCTTCAGGGAGACCTTACAGCACTTTCCAGTATCTAAAGGGGGCCTATAAGAAAGCTGGAGAAGGACTTTTTACAAAAATATGTACAAGGAGGACAAGGGGGAATGGCCTAAGCTGAAAAAGGGTAGGTTTAGATCAGCCATTAGGAAGAAATTCTTTCTTGTGAGAGAGGTAAGGCACAGGAATGAGTTGTTCAGAGAAGTTGTGGATGCCCCATCCCTTGAAGTGTTCAATTCTAGGTTGGATGTGGCACTGAGCAACCTGGTCTAGTGGAAGGTGTCCCTGGCCATGGCAGCGGAGTTGAAACTAGATGATTTTAAAAGGTTCTATGATTCAATGACTCTATGACTTTGTTTTCAATATAAATATTCTGAACATTCATCTGACAGACTTAAATGAGGAAAATCAAAATGAGGTCATAAGGAGAGAGACTTTCTTAATTAAAAATTAAATATTTGCTTGAATTAATATTTCCTTTCTAAAATTATTTTTCCACCAGTTATATACATGGGAACAAGTTTTTGACTTTCATGATTGAATATATTGCACTATTACTATTTTTTAAATTACACTTGAACTCTTCTATCTTGTTTCTTAAAGATATCACAAGAAGTCAATACAGATTCTTAAAAACCCACAGATAATTATCAAAATAACTGATCAGTCTTCTAAGAAAAATCTTATAGCAACATGCAGAAAGTCATGAGCATTTAAAAATTTACACTGAAATGAAATTCAGGCTGATTCTAGGCATTCATTTCCAAATATTTCCATTTTTAATCTTACTCACTACCTTCCTTCTCCTCCACTCCTCCTGGCCTTGATCAGTCCCTATCTTAACAGTGGAGGAAATGAATTAGCAATTGTTCTGACTGAATAGGGAGCACTGCAAGACATAAAATTTATAATAAAATTCAGGTAAAAATAAAGCTTTGGTCACTCTAAAGGGTAAGAAAAGTGGAGAAAGGAGAATTACAAAATTGAAGTTGGACTTTTAATGTCTGCTCAAAATTTACATTCAGTATCTAATCTTTGAAAATGACCCTGCGTAAGTATTTGCAATTTTTCAGGTTATGAAGAATTTCAAACCTAAGAGTTCTTTTCAAGGATGTTGAGTTTTCATTTAGTATTTCTCCATATTATATGGCATTTATTTTCGCTCCAGTTATAGATATTTAAAGCTGTACCGCTCTCCAAAAAGATGATTCAACAGTGAAGTGCTGAGTTGTAAATGTATCTGTAGCACTATTTTATGCAATGCAGAGAATTCAGTCTGTTCTTAAGTATTTTCCTCTATTGAGGTGACTAAAATTTTTGTTTCTGCTTCTATAAAAAACCTCAAGTGATGTAATAATTGCACTAGTAATAGAAATGTTGAATGGTAAATGTAACTAAATTGTGAAAATTTACATTAGTGTGACTAAAAGTCACAATATCTTCAATTTTTTTTGTCAGATGACCAATAAAAAAGTAAAAATTCAGTAATATCACTAAATAGTTTTGAAAATTAATACATCGACACAAATTTAATTGTAGAGTTTATAGCAGGTGATAAGTTAATGTTTAAAGGTAAGCAGATAATATTGCAGATTTAAGTGACTCAGTAACCCTGACTCATTTAACTGAGCTAATTTATCACATTAATTTGAAAAAAAAATCTCATATTTACTCAGAAACATCTTTCAAATATGCCACTCTTCTGAATACATCAAAATTAATGTCTTTTTCTTTTCATATGCAATTGTCAAAGTTTTTGCTTACTCACAAAAGGATCTAGAGGTGGCAGTTTATATTTCAAATGAAAATTTTCCATGTGTTAACAACCATGTCCGTATTTGCCAAGCAGGATATTTGTCATCCAACAGATAGACATCCTGCATGCAGACCAGTAATTAAAGCCTCTAGTACATATATCAAAATTGCCTGATAGTATGATAATGTAGATTAGAGCTCTCTTGAAAAGTAAAACAGTATCCTATTTAAAATTTTAATCTCTTTCTTTCTTTTTCTTTTGTTAGTAAAAGGAAGTCACCTTATAGTTTCACCCAATGTCCTCTCTTCTATGGGTGATTTAGACTTTTGCATATAAAGACGTGCACTTTTATTTCCTCTATTGGTAAAATTGGATACAAGATTTTCTCCATTCAAGACAAAATTTTTGCTTTAATAGCAAAATTATAGTACAGAAAATATTATCTTTATGCTATAATTTTTGAAATAATACTGATTAGTAAATGCTAAAAAACATTTCTGTTGTACATTAGAGAAGTAGACTCAGTATTATATTTCCATTACTTAATTTTCAATACCCTAGTAAAGTTTCTTCTATTCACTTATGCTTTTCATTGCCAGATAACCTATCTAATGATCTCCAGGAAAAGCAGCTACCTAATCTCAATTGTCTCAGTCTAATAATTGTCATCTGTCACTGAAAAGCGTTTCACTTGTTGTTTCGGATATTAGTAGGAAGCTTATTACTTTGAGAAACTGTTCAATGTTATAAAAAGTTAGATGCTTTCCCTTGTATGTGAGCTACCATAAGAATATAGGTGTAATTGACTCAAATGCAATTCATAAAACATGAGAAAAACCATACATATTTTTAGAAGTTCTGGTCACAAAACAGAAAAATCTCTGGCTTGACATTTTCTTTCTTGTAGCATTTTACTTGCAAAAGTCCTAGTATTAGCCCAATGGAGGAGGAAGTTTACTTTCATTAATGTCCATTTAGAATTTAAGCCCTGAGGTGGTACCATGCTGTCTTAATGAATATTAATATCTATTTATCATTTGTCATTAAAAATTAAAAGCAATACTTTAAATTAGTGTATAATAAAATGTCTGATCACTGTTTTGAAATACGAACAAGAGGTATACAGCTATACAGGTTTATAAGCAAGTTTTGCACTGTCTTTTAACCTAATTAGAATTACTAAATTTCTCACAGGGTTTTTAGCAATAAGAATATATTTATTAGGGCTATAAGATAAAGCAGTAATACTCATCAACGGAGTTGTCAAGACCAAACTATGTTATTTTTTCCTGACAGACTGGATACCATGGCAACATCTGGTTAGAAGAAGCTGAAGAGATGTTTGAAGGTTTGCATTTGTTAAAGTCATTGGTCTGTAACAGACATGTATTAATTGCAAGTGAATATGACAGCACATACCACATTTCTGAACAGGAAGAAAACATCAGCTTCATTCCAGACTAAGGAAGTGAGCAAGAGATGAATCAAATACTGTGGTGTCTAACTTCGAACCTGGTGTCATGCTTGTGTACTCATCATTTACAAGGCCTGGGGAAAAGGTGGAATTTTATTACTGTAGAAATATTTCCTGACAGAATTTTTTAAGATGTGGAAAAAAACACATTGTTTGACAGCTCTAAGAGGGCAAAAATTATACATTTCAAAATATCTCTAAAACCAGTTGAGAGTTCCAATCAAGTGCAATCATAGTGATTTCGTGTGAAAAAATTGTGGCATCATGAAAGTTTTCCTCGGATACTGCTGTCAGATTAGCTTCCAGAAAGAATCATTACTTAAACCTAGTATGTACTTTTAGAGGAGTTATGACAGAAAACTATTTATGTCTTTTCTATGTATATACAATCAGAAAAGCTGTTAAATATGTTCAAATGGACAGCAAACATTTTAATACAGATCTTAAATTCTGTACCTGTCATAAATGCAGGCTGCAAACTACAATTTTCAGACATGTAAGAATGCTTCCTGCTGCCTTCATGTCAGTGTTTCAAAGTGAGAATGTTTTCATGCTTTATTGAAATGACAGTATGCAGGAAGCAGGTATCATCGACAACAGTTTGACTGCTTTTTCAAGTCAAAGAAAAATGCTTTCCGTTCTCAGAGCAAACTGTTTATGCTGTGCTACGCCTTCTGTTATATGAAAAATGCCAATTTTACTTCTCTTCACATAATAAACAGAATATGAACTGAATTAGATAAAGTTAATCATGGTGAAGAGAACCTGTGAATAACTTCCATGCTTCCTAATTCTACGTTAAGAGGAAATGTGCCGGCTTGAAGGCACTGTGGTTTAACCCCAGCTGATAACTGTGTACAACACAGCTGTTCACTCACTCCACCCCACCCACAGTGGTATGGGGAGGAGAATCCAAAAAAACCTGAGAAGGTAAGACCTGTGGGTTGAGACAAAAACAGTTTAATAATTGAAATAAAATAAAAATATAATATTAATAATAATAATAATGAAAAAGAAGACAGAGAGAGAATCATGAACCAAGAGAGATGAATGATGCACATTGCAGTTGCTCACCACCCACTGGCAGATTTCCAAGCCTTTCCCAACAATGATCAACCCCTTCTGGCCAAGTCCCCCCAGTTTATATACTGGCATGTCATTCTGTAGTATGGAATATCCTTTTGGCCAGTTCAGGTTAGCTGTCCTGGCCATGCTCCCTCCCAGCTTTTTGTGCACCTGCTCGCTGGCAGAGCACAGGCCACTGAAAAGTCCTTGATTTAGATTAAGCACTACTTAGCAACCATTAAACCATCAGTGTTTTATCAACATTAATTTCATACCGAACACAAAACACAGACCCATATCAGCTACCAGGAAGAAGATTAACTCTATCCCAGCAAAAACCAGGACACTGTAATAGGAGAGAAGGTCAGTGTTACAGCAAGGGGGAAGCAAGGCTGGAATTTGAGAAACTGATAGAGGTTCTCTTCTCTTCCTGTGGGAAATGGACAAATTCTCTAATGCTAAATCTGCCAGTGCCAAGACCAAAGATTAGGCTCCTGGCCATCACAACAGAATCCACAGCCCTAGGCAGTTCAGTACATAAACAGAGTGAGATCTGAAGAATTTCTTCCAAGATATCTGAGCAGTTGTTCAGAGGACCTAAATATAATGGCTAACAATGACTCCAGATCACAGGTCCAGTTCTAAGTGAATTTTAAAGTCCTGATGGAAAACATACCTTTTTGATATTTATTTTTTTTTACACAAGCCAGTCCAGAAAAAAGGTTTTCTAGTATATTACTTGAGATATTACTCCTGCAAATGTGACATTTTAAAAGGCACTTACAGTTCTGAAGTAAAACTGGGTTTTGAGGGCTAGGAATCCCAGATACAGGCCTCATGTATTTGAGTAGCCTCTACAGTGGAATTAAATGGCCAGAATAAGGTTACATAAGAAGCATAAACTTCAAGTTTTCTGTTTCTTCAAAATACACATTTAATACCAGACATTTTAGGCCAAGAAAATTATAGCAAATTTTTATTTAAACAGAAAGCAAAGTACTTGATTGCAAACCTAAGGACAACAATAAGGCAATAAGAACAGTTCCAGATTATATTCAGTTCTGAAACTTTCTTACCTAAGTGTTATGTGAGTCCATTCCCTTGATTTGATTTTGTACCAGATATCATAATGATGTCTGGATTTCTTTCCTTCTTGTCCTTTGGAATGCACTACTCCTTTTAATGTCAATTAAGTTGATCAGTATGGTAAAAACAGAGCAGCAGCCAGGTGCCATTACTGATCCTCTTCTGGGTCTGCTTCTTCAGAAATCTTTAACTGGACAAGCAGTATACATACACCTTCAAAGTATAAAGCAACTGCTTCTTGGCTTAGGCGGACAAAAAGCAGCTGGGGTTTAGCTGTCAGGATAGGAACCTGCACAGTCACCAGCCCTGAGGTGCTCTCAGAAAGTCATGGTTGGACAGGCAGGATGAATCAGCAGGAGCAGGATCAGGCTGTGCGCCCTGGCAGAGGAATCTCCACCTTGCAGAGCTGCCTTTGCTGACAGCTCTATTGACGCTTGGGACTGATGCAGTAACATTGAACCACAGAGTCAGTTAGAGTTGTATACATTGGGGATCGAGTAATTTGCAACGGATCTGAGTCAATTAAATTGCAGTTACATCACATGAAATTGAGGTGGATAGAATTCAGACACTTATCCTTGGATAAGACTTACTCATTACTCTCAAATGTATGAGATATACAGAACTGTTTGTTAAATGTGTATGTTTCACAGAAGTAAGTGGATATATGAAAAAGCACTCTGAATATTTTATTTGATGATGTTCCTAGAAAAAGGTCATTGTTGTTCTTTCAATGGCAGATATAGCTGAGGATATGATTTCCCAGTTTCAGGGATGATAATGGGAATAACTTTGCCACTGACAAATGTAAAAAGTTTAAATTGGTTTTGGAATGCAGTCCAGCTTCTTTGTATTTTCATGTTATTCATCTTATTTATGAGACAAAGTTTGCATTCGAGTGATGTCAAATTTCTGTATGTATGAAATCTAGTAGGAATAAAACTTTAAATTGAAATAAATTTTTAAAAAGTGAAACGAACAGGTATTTTAAAATGCACTTAAATTCAGTTGCATCCTATTATTTCACATATTTAGTCATTGAAACCTACCATTGTATTTATAAAAATGCAATGTGTGTCATGCACAGAATATTTTTTTGTAAGTTTCTAAAATTTTGGAGCCTGTTTTAAGAGACTTTTACAGGAAGAAGTAAACTCATATAACCAGAAAAGCTTTTAAATAAACAAACCTAGAGCTTGTCTGTTACTTCCAGCTCTACTGGTTTGTCTAAAATAAAATTAGGAATATTAACTAGCTAAACCAACTTTATTTAACTTATTATATGACTAGCAACTCCTGGCTGTTTATTCATGTCTGTAATAACCACTACTAAAAGATGTGTGGCAAATTTTGAAGCCATTTTGAAAAAGGGGAAGAAAGACAATTCAGGGAGTTACAATCCAGTCTGCTTCACTTAAATTCCTGGGAAACACATGGCACAAAGCATTTTGATAACTATTTCTGGGCCTGTGAAAAAGAAGAAAGTGACTGGGAGTAGCCAGCTTGGATTTACCAAGGGTGAGAACACCAGATATCATCTACCTTGACTACAGCTAAACTTTTGTCAGTCTTCCAAAGCATCCTTGTATCTGACTTTTGATGTTACAATCAAGATGACACTAGATGGAAAAGGAGCAGATGGACTACTAAATGGAATGAAACTGGGTCAGAGAGTAGTGGTTAATTTTTCATATTCCACGTGAAATTTTTTTCCAAGTGCAGTTCCTCTATCCTGTAGGGTAGAAGAGGTCTACACTGTAACTTATCCTATTTTTCAGGGGCCTGGAGGAGGAGACAGAACATGCCCTCACCAAGGTTGCAGATGATGTCAGACTGGACAGGGAATGGGCAGGTTGGACATGCTGGAGGGCAGAGAGCATTTCAAAGGCTCCTAAACCTAGCGCAGAAGTGGTCCAGCAGAATCCTTATGTAATTCAAAAGGTGCAAAGTACTACATGAGGAAGAGACTAACTGCTCTCTGCATGAGCGCTGTCTAGGGACTGACTGCCATGGCCAACAGATCAAGGGAAGCTATTAGCCCCCTCATTAGATGACATCTGGAATACTCTGACCAGCTCTGTGTTGCTCAGTTTCAGACAGATTCTGATAAAAATGAATGGGTTTACCAGAGGACCACTAAGATGGTCAGAGGATGGAGTACACAGTCTGTGTGAAGAGAGACTGAGGGAACTGGGATTATTCTTCTGGAGACAAGAAAGATTTTGAGGAAGACTTAATAGCTAAATTTCAGCACCTTGGAGGAGGTTGTCACACGAATGCATAGCCAGACTTTTTACAGAAGCTGTACAGTATACAAATAAGACGCAAGTATTGATACACCATGAATTGAAATGGGAATTTCCAACTGGATATAAGGAGAAAATTAAAAGAAAAAAAACCCAGCAAACAGATGACATAACTAAAGAATAATTAAACACTGAAACAGGATATCTAGCAAGGCTGTGGAATCATCTTCCTGGGAGGTTTTCAACAGCCAGCTATACAAAAGCCTGGGTGATCTCATCTGAATTCAATTTTAACAGCGCTTTGAGAATTTGACTAGATGTCATGGTGTCCCTTCCAACCTGAATAATCATACAATTCTGTGGAAATATTGCAATTCAATGAACACTAATAAATTGAAAGCTTAGCATGTAAAGGAAATACATATTCTATCTCTACAGCTCATTTAGGTTTATTATCTGTTTTGAAATGTGAAATGTGAAGCCAATTATATTCCTATAGACATCAAAAACTCTTAGCAAAATCTTTAATATTTCTCTGCTTATTATATTATCTTACTCTATGTTGTCCCTAATATCTTCATTGTTGCCACTAAATCTGTTCGAAACACCATAGCTGGGTTCATTTTTATCATTTTTGAAACGATCAAATATGAATCTGTGAATTCCGCCACTGGTCCTCTTCCATTTTATAATGTTCATGTTTGTTTCAGATACTTTCAGAATGAAATGCATCTTTTAACTAAAACTTCAAAATGGTCAGGTAACAAGATAAGTGAAATTACAATCTATGCCTTCTTGTAGTATTGTGAAGAAAAACCCCAAAACACAACTAATCAACATGTGTACCTGGCAAGAATAATCTTCCAATCTCAACATCAACTAAAATCCAAGAGAGAAAGAGCAGAGAGAGAGAGAGAGAGTTCTTTGCCCTTACAGAAGAATTACCTAACAGCTTTGTAAATGAGATAACTGAGAGCAAAATTTGAAAGGTCTTCGTGGCCCTATAAAACTAAAAACAGCAGTTGCCAGATGGCTTTATAACACGTTTTAATAAAAATGTATATAAATCACTCTGGCAACTCCTAACCAACATATAAAAGGTCTCTGTACAATAAGCTTCCTCCTCACTACACTTTAATATGTCCCAGATTTAACTAATAAGTACAGCAGAAACCAGAAAAAAATTTCTTAAAAAGGTGAATGGTTATGCCTAATGATGACCTTTATAAGTAATGAAAACAAGTTAATTTCTCATCAGTCCTTTAAAAATTTATTTCCAATTGAAGGTCTTTATCCCCCAAAGAAACAAAATCTTATCCCAACAGTTTCTTGAGGTTCACGCCAACTATTTTCTGATGAATGGAATATATATCTATATTTTTTGTACTTTCTGTTACTAAATACCAACAAATTTCTACCACCAGAACTGCAATGTTTATGAAATAAGGATCAGAACAGAAGCTGCACACCATCAAAAAAAGGTGTATTCATATTGATTTAATTTTTTCCCCAACAATATTTCTACTCTCTGCTGAATAAGCGACCACGTACATGATCAAATGAAAAAGACACTTGAGAGTGAAAAACATAGACCTGGTCAGAAATATCCCTAAAAAATCTTGTACTTTTATGTCCTAAATTAAACAGAATAATCATAAAATAAATAGAAAAATCAAGAAACAACATCAACAATCCAAACAAAGAAAACCACTAAATTTCAGTGGAATTATGCTCTCTAGAATTTTGAAAATATTTACTTCTGAAGAAAAGAAACCTTTTATCAATTGCTATGCTATTCATAATGCAGTTCATGAACAGCCAAGAATGTATACCAAGCAATAATTCCTTCAAGATAGTAAAAAATTAAAATAAATCTGAGGGAAAAAAAGAAACAAAACACAAACACACAAAAGAAACCTAAACCAAATCAACAACAACAAAATAAAAACAACTCTCCACATGTCACGGGACAAAATCAGAGTGTTACCCCAGATGAATTTTGATCATTAGGTTTTTTTTCATCATTGGGGTTTTTTTCATTTTTAGTGTTCAATATACTTCAGAAACTTTTATTCTAAGTATCATGACTTTAATATAATTTCCTTTTTAGTAATATCAAGGTGGTTTACCTAATATAAACCACCCTCTAAAAAGTTGGGTCCCTGATATTTGGTGTGCTAACATTCCCAAACAGAATTCTTCAAAATACTGTCTCTTTTATGATTATTTTTGTCTTCACATAATTTTTTTGATTCAGTCTCCTCTTCTCTCCTCTCTTCCCCTCTCCTCCCACTTTTTTCCCCTTCAAAAACAAACAAAAATATATTCTTTCAACAAATTATTAATGCTAAAAGTAAATTTTAGTCATTATTTCACACTCTCATTTTCAGCTTCTGTGTTAGTTCTGTAACCATAACGAACAAAAAAATGGTTAAAGCATCAGCTTTTTCATCTGTAAGGAGAAGAAAAACAAACAAAAAAATATAGCCACTTCATGACGTGTACACTCTGGCCGTAACTCTAAGAGCCCGAAATTACATGAATATTCTAAAGGGCTTTACTAAACTCCGCCAGCAGTTTATATTAATGTCCTCGTGTTAAGGTTCTTGAGGATATGCATTACGTAAGTAAGCATCACATAAGTAAGCATCACAAAATAAATTAATCTGGTTTGAAAATTAAACACTAATATTTATATTGTTGTGTGGATACCTCTATTAAGGCATCATAAAAAAATCTTGGCCTTTCACCTGAGTTTTTCTGTGGTTCCCAGTCAGTCTTCGTCTAAATGCATGGCTTACACTAAAACTTTAAACAATCTGCTGTTCTGATCTTCTACTTCTTGTGGGTAATTACTCATTTAAATAACCACCTAAAACTAAAAATATTATTTCCAATCTTATTCATACAATGAGCATGTTCAAATTTGAGGATAGTAACACAGAACTTATAACTAAAATACATATGCTCAAAGAAGCCCCAATTGATTAAGTGCTCTGAGCACAGAAAAAATACTCCAAAAATAGCATATTTGCTATGCTGATATGTTTTAACATAGATTGGAATCTTAACACAACAGAGTATTTTAAGAAAAATAACTAAGACATTTGGGACAGGAAGGGCTGACATTCACAATTTCTTGGTAATAAATAAGGAACAGTCAAAGTTAATAACTCAGAAATGGTTTTAGAAAAGAATGAGAAAAAATAGCTGCTAGTAGAGTGCAATTCTGAAAAAATGTAATGCAATTCTTATGTGTGTGTATACATAATACACTCACACACATACATCCATAACACATGACACACAGTCTGGTGCAAGATGTCAGTCTGAACGCTATGGTCTAATCTAGGATAGGCTTCAACACTCGGCTGATACCTCCTGTTGAGCATGACAAGAAAGGTGGGTATTAAGTTGGAATATTGCAGTTGTGAGACCAATCCTGCTGAGAGGGCATCTTACATATAACGAATTTTCTCCCCAATTTGCTCCTCTGTTGAGAAAAAAATATGAAAGTTAAAACCATAATTACAATACATGCAGAGAAAGGATTATCAACATTCTGTTAAAGGGAGGGACAATAATAGGAATAAAAAGAAAAATGGAGAAGGAACAAATGGAAGTAGAAGACAAAGCAAAATAAAAGAGACAGGGATGTATTGAGAAGGTATTTTTTTTTCATGGAAAATAAACTTGTCCATTAAAGTCCATTTACTTCTACTTTAAGCTCTTACTGAAGTTACTTAGGTCAGATCCCAGTCACTAATCTCTAGGAAAAACTTTATCCTTTTCTATCTCAAGTGAGATGTTGCACAACCAAAGCTTTGCCTGTGGTTTACCCTACCTTACCGACACAGCAAAGACTTGTCAGAAAGGGAACATAGGAGACTACTTGTCAAATTCTGTAATGGCATTTTTTCCCGGGAACGTGTCACGGCATGGTTTTAGAACAGTTAAAGATATTTATAAAATTAACTTGGACAAATAATATGAATTTTGGCTATATGCTTCATGGCTGAAATCACATCCTTTTCTTTCCTTCACTTACTCTGGAGATGCCTTTGCTCAGTTTTAACATGTGTTCTTGTACATAACTATACTGTTTCACAGAGATAGTGCCTATATTATCAAAACTCATTACACCAATGACCTTGTTACTCCCAATAAGGCTGTGATGTTTCTCTCTTACCATGTGGGGAAAGAAATTAGGTCCAATTTTGAAATTACAATATATGTCTAAAGACCTCAATGTCTTCTTTCAGACTGTACTTCCAAAGCATCCTTCTAACCCAATCTAATTCCTGTAAGTCTTGATCCTGATTTGTCACTGCCTTTGATTTCTTTTTCCTCTTCTCTTTGAATGTGCTTTGGCTTTCCCTTGCTTGTTTCTTGATGTATTTCAGAGTTGGTTTTGCCACTTTGAGTAGGCAAAAATGTGTAGAAAGACAAAAGAGTGGAAATATTTCCACTAAATTCAAGTCCAGAAGCAGCTCACCCAGTAGTGCAGTGGAGGACAAAGTTGGTGCAAGAAAGAAGATAATGTTGGGGGGAGAGACAGATTCTACCTGATGGTGATGAAAAAGAAAAGCTTGAAATTTCTCAAAGCACAAATTGGGGTGCAAAATTTATTGCAATGTTTCTAATGAGTAAGATTTCTATAATATTTTAATAAAAATTATTTTAAATTGTATTTTTGAAGGGGGTATGCACTTTCATTCTTCAGAATGCATGTCAGCTTCTTGTAGATTTGGACTTGAAAGGCCATCTTATTTCTTAACTTCTAATCATAGGAGTGCCCATCATTGTTTAATTGTTATTTTTTATGCTCCTTCCAAAGCAAAAAGCAATGATCTTTGTCAGAGTATTCATCTAATTGGACTTGCTATAGGATCCATTACAACTACCTCTTCTTGCCTGTCCTTTTTTCCCAAATCCCAAAACAGATTTCCTAGATATTGAGAAAAAAACCAAATAAAATTCCTGAGATATTTGAAGGCAGACGTAAGTTCTTTATCTTGCCAATTTTTTTCTCATATTGATCACATAAATGACCATGAAATAAAAATATTCACTTTACATTTCTGGACACTTTTGATTTGCAGCTTCTGCAATATTTTCATAAGTTGCAGTCAATCATTTTTGTTTTATTCAAAATTCATACTGAACTCAGAACAGAAGAAGGCCACTTTTATATATGGAATATATTATAAGGGAGTTAGTTTCTAAATATAATATTTCAAGTGCATAACCTATTTCAGCAAGTTGGCCCCTAGTATTATGTATTAAATTAAATTTAAGGAAAAATAGTGAGTTAAATGGTGTCTGGAGTTCTTCAGGTAGCACTTGCTACAGAAAAACTAAACAGATGTATTGCATTGTTTCATTGATGAATGCATTCAGTAGTAGATTCATCTATCATGAAGTCAGAACTGTTTCCAGTGAGCAGGTATTCTGATTTTGTATTTCGTGACTTGAATGAGTTTTGCTTTGCTTTGCAATACAACAATATTTTTCTGCATTTTAAGCTATCAACTTATAAAGTATTTCCATCAGAGCTGAGATGCCTTTAGAAATATTATATTCACATATTATTATATAACATTTATAAACTTACTCATGCCACTTTTTGCACCCCCAGAAGAGTGTTACCAAATTCTGAGACTCTCAATGGTCTGCTGACCCTAGTTCCAATGGCTACAATAGATAATTATAATACTTTATATTGATCAATAGTGGTTTTTTTCATTAAACACTTAGAATAAAATTAATTTTAAAATAAAAATGTTATTAAAAATCAAACAGATGTCTTAACACAATTGAAATTCTGGATGAAGTAAATAATAATTCAATTTTAGTGGAACTGACAAAACCTAATATCTGTCCTAATAATGCAATGTGTTATACACTTATTCATATATGCCTACACATCGACTGTGCCAATTCTAAATTGCTTTTGACTTCTGGAACACTACCAGTATCTTAGGCTAAGCTCTTAAGAAAATCTTGGTAAATAAAAGACACAGCTCTTAGTTATCAGGGGTTGTTTTTAGTTTTGATTTTATATAAATTATTTAATTTCTGGTTGTGATTCACCTTACCCATGGCCAAAACAATAAAATCTGTGTTTATAAATATTAGAAATAAATTGGATGTGAAAAACATTCATCCTCGCACCTCAAAAGTTTTTCATGTCCAGCTCAGTTTGTCTTCCATAATGTTTACTTTACTTAAGAAACTACAGTCTGCAGCACATATCAGTGAAATTGTATAAATTTTTGGGTTTCAGTTTTATTTTTGTTTGTCTGTTTAGTGGTTTTTTTCATTTTTTTAAAGTAAGCAAAACCTAAAGCAACCTAATATTAAATCAGAGAGAAAGAATTTGTGTACATATGTAGGATGATAAAAACCATGTAAATACCAGTAAAAAACATGAAAAATACCAGTTCAGTGAGTAAAATGATGTGATACATGAGAAAGTGCATCAGGAGAACAAAATATTAAGCACACTTTTCTTGAATCATGGAACAGTAAAAAGGAGGAGAGAAATTAAAGGAAAAGATACACACAGAAACCTAACACAGATACCTGGAGCTGTGAAACTAACAGGAGGAGGGGAAATGGCAAGAAGGAGTGTTTAAAAGGAATTGTTTATGATGGATACATCCATGTGTAGATAGCAACAACTAAAGTCTTATTAATAGAATTTATTTGGCCATTCTAGTGTGTTATGAAGTTTCAGGCACGGTGGAATATATGTTTTTACAAAAAACAAAAATAAAATAAAAACCCAACAGCAAAGACACTGAGTGTTGTCTTCTGAAAAAAGACACATCTTTGTTTATGATTGTTTTTTCCTTAGTGTGGTTTGTAGTGTAACTCTCAGAGAAATTCTGAATTTTCTATTTGAAGGATGATTTTTTTTTCTGTAAGAAGAGTCGAGAATAGCAAGACTGAATATCACTGATAATTACTTAAGATACATTAACACAAATTCTGTCTTAAAACTTTATCAAAAGAGGCTGAAACATTAACCTATATTTCTAGTACATATACCGGGAGGGAACAGCAATTACTGTGTGCTCTTGGAGACATGTCAGTTTACCAAACCCTTTAAATGTATACTTAGTCATATTTTAGTAAGTCAGAATACTTAAACATCTAATATAATTCAAATTACTGAGTCTTAAAATTAGCAAGTGCTTAAGTGCCATGGTTAATTGAGGCTATAGGACTAAATTAATTCCCTGGGAACCCCTATTCAGGAAATTGATTTGGTAAAATATTACTAATTACTTTGAACTTCTGTAACCTGATGGACTCATGAGGTACATTGTAATCTTCATTAGACAGATGAGAAAATGTCTTTTACCTGAGTAAATACCAACTACTTGATTGACCAAGATCATATTATAAATTTGCAAATATAGCAAATTCATATAATATAACAAATATATATATATAATATAACAAATATAACAAAATCACATAATCCCTATTCCAGATATTAAACTTTGCATCTACTTCTTGTTTGTCCTCATGTGGAGTTATAAACACTGTCTTTTGGGTTTTGCACTTTTAGATGAGAATATAACAAAACACAAAGTGATAACATCACAAAGTGATATACTGTAAGATACAATTTATTAAGCTTGATGTTTATTTTTGTTGAACATGATTTATATATATGAAGTTGGTTTGAAAATTTTATCTGCACAACAACCCCAGTAGAGAGGCTGGTTTATTTATACATGTATCCAGCTCACATGTTGTGCAGCAGCATAGCTTTACTTATTAGACACTGTGGTGACTTCATCCAGCAAACACCCACCCAAACTCTCATTCACACCCCTGCCCCATGGGATGAGGAGAAAAATGGAAGGCAAAGAGGCTCGTGGATAGAGGTAATGACAATTTAATAAGGAAAGCAAAGGCTTTGTGCACAAGTCAAGCAAAAAGAAAAATTGATTTATTACTTCCTATCAGCAGAGCAGATGTTTCATGATTTTAGGAAAGCAGGGCCTCACTACATGTAACAATTGCTTGGAATGATGAACACCATAACTACAACCATTCCACCCTTCCTCCTAGAAGACAACCACACAACATCTCCGGGCAATCAGTTTTAGTCCTCTTTTAACCTCAAAGCAAAAAATCTTTTCCCCATTTAGATGGAATTTTCTGTGTTTTTCAGTTTGTGTCCATTTCCTCGTGTCCTGTCACTGGGTATCACTATAAAGAATCTGGCCCCATTTTCTTTACACCTGCCCTTATGATACTTGAATGCAGTGATAAGATCCCTTCTCAGTCTTCTCAGGGCTAATCAGGGCCAGCTCCCTCAGCCACTACTCACGAGGGAGATGCTCCAGTCCCTTGATCATCTTCGTAGCCCTTTGGACCACCTCCAGTAGTCGTCTTTTTTGAACTGGGGAGCGCAGAGCCTGACACAGTGCTCGACATACAGCCACACCAGGGCTGAGTAGAGGGGCTGGCAATGACCTGTTGGCATTGCTCTTCCTAATGCCCCCGGGATACTATTGGCTTTCTCGGCCTCAAGGGCAGACTGCTAGGTCCTTGTTGTCTGCCAGCACTCCCAGGTCTTTCATGGCAGGGGCAGGAACCTGCACTTGCCTTTGCTATTCCTCTCTGCCCAACTCTTCAGCCAGTCTGGGTCTTGCTGAGTGGCAGCACAGCCTTCTGGTGTATCAGCCACCCCTCTCAGATACGTATGGTTAACAAATTTAGTGGTTTCTGTTTACGCAACCTTATTTGAAGAAAGAGAGTGAGACCTGTTTTTCAGGTGTTGGTCTCTTGTTTTTTTTTTTTTTTTTAAATTTTAATTGCAATTTTAGGAAAAATAACAGATGTCCCCAACAAAATAGTGGCATACAAACCTATTTTTCAAAATTTTCAGTTTAATCAAACACGCTTTTTTTCAGGAAACACAGAAAGGGAAAAAAATTATTTTAGGATTATAGAAGTTACCTTGACAGCTAAAAACAGAAGGTCAATGCTTTTTCAAAATTTTACACTGTCTTGAGCACATATAGTTAGTAATAATAGTGAGTCTTTCCACTTCTTGGTAGAATGCTTCTAATAATTTTTTCTCCACTGTCAAATCATAGTCTAGCAAATATCTTCTCTAAAATGTGTCAATCATAGGTGGCATTATCAGCTTTTTTAAGAATTTTTCCAAGTAAGCTATTTTAAGTAAAAAAGATAATCTCAGTCCATTGCAAAAAAAAAAATCTATTTTCTGAAATGTATATGTTTAGATAAAACTTCTGTAGAGTTTTGGTTTTTTTCTTAATTGGATTTTATATGTTTTTTACTATTTTAAGGCCAGAGGCTGGGGCAGACTACAGGCAGAGAGAAACAACAAAAGAGCCTAATGATCCAGAAAATGGGTATGGAATATACGTGAGTTGAGCTTTGATATTTTAAATCAAATAGGGTAGGGTATAAGTGATGCATTTATACTCCTGATTTATTTGGGAAGGAGAAAATCCAACAAAACCAAACCACCACAGTGTCTGAACTCCCCCAAAAAGGCTGAAAATGTTTCCTTTTTTGTAGCCAATTCAAGTTATTATTCAAATGTGTCCAGATAAAACTAGTAAATATAGCAAATAAAGCATCATAATTTTCAATAAAAAAGCATCAAAAAATGGGCAACAATGATTTTGAATTAATTGCAATAAATCTCATAGCTGAAGCAGTTCAGTTCTTGAGTGTCACGGATCATTCTGTCTCTTGCTGGTCACCTAGCTGAGCTGGTGAGATCAGAGGTGACAGGCCTGTTTGTATTGGTACTTGTGAATACTCTATGATTATGATCTACTCTACTGTTTGACATTAGTGAATGGTTAATCTCTTTCTGTTTGCCCAGAGTTTAATGCATGCATCAGTTGTGTACACAACTCTGCAACTTCTGTGCTTTAGATCAGGAAGACCAAATAAAACAGGTTTGAGTTGAATGTGGGAAACTTTCTCTCTGCACAGAGCTCTATATGCCATACCAGCAAGGGAGCAGTAGTTGAGACATGAAGTAAACATGATAAAAAAAATTCCATTAGCATAATTGGGCAATTTTTTTTGTATGAAATAAAAACCAGTGAATTCTTCTACCTAACGAAAATAGGGATCTGGAAAGCTATATACTGACACTGTGCAGCATAAGACTGATACTGCTAATCAGTATTGAGATCACAGAATCAGAGAATATGCTGAGTTGGAAGGGAACCATCAGGACCATTGAGTTCAACTCCTAGCCCTGCACAGGACACCCCAAAAGTCACACCTTGTGCCTGAGAGCCTTGTCCAAATGCTTCTTGAACTCTGTCAGGCTTGCTGCTGTGACCATTTCCCTGGGGGGCCTGCTCCAGTGCTCAACCACCCTCTGGGTGAGAAACTCTTTTCCTGTTATTGAACCTAAATGTCCTCTAACTCAGCTTCATGCCATTTCCTTGAGTCCTGTCACTGGTAAAGAGAGCAAAGAGATGAGCACTTGTTCCTCCACTTCACCTCATGATGGTGTTGAAAACTGCAATGAGATCTCCCTTCAGTCTCTTCTCTAGGCTGAACAGTCCAAGTGACAGTAAGACATTGGTCAGCAATGGTAATAAATGATAGATAAAGAATTAATAGAGTTTAATATGACACACGAGCTAAACTAAGATAAAACACCATTCTATGTGAAATTATGTTAAAAGGAATCAAAGCAATGCTCAACAAAGGACAGTTGGATGCATGTACGTAGTGACCACAAAATGGAATAATTCATAATGTTTTAACTGAAACAGTGATCACAATGAATATATCACAGACGATGATATGATGTACAGTAATGTTACCAGTATCTTAAAATTACAAAATAGTGTCAGGTTCCTAAACTGATTGAAAGGGTCTGCAATTAGCAGCAGTTCTGCCCCCTTTGCAAAGGAGAAAGAGAAAACAAAATAAAAAACCCCAAACTCCATACAAAAGCCTGAAATTAAGAGCAAAATGCAATGCAAGACATAGCGAAACATTTTAAATGTTTGATGCTGATTTACCAGCTCTGTAAGTGCGGCTCACGAAAAAGAGAATTGAAATTAATCAGCATAATTTTCACCCACTTGTAGTGTTTACATGAAATTAAGAATTATAGTTTTTGAATGTCCCATTTTAATATAAAATTCAGTGTGATCTTTACAATTAGCAGCATAATCAGTCTATTTGCACACAGCAAATACATTTCAACCATGACCACCTTGATAAGAATAATTTATTGTCTATAGAAGGTAATAATTTGCCAAATTTACAAAATCCCTTTGAGGCAACAGAACAAAATGGAGGAGTCATTTCTTTCTGAGGAGAAAAAGTAAGAGCAGATTAAGACCATAAAAGTTTCTGGCCTAAGAATGGCCGCCAATATCCTGAGCATTGAGATCAGATAAAGATTACCTCTTAAGGAATTGTATGGGCTTTTTTTTCAGTGATCTCAAACTTTCTTACCTTAGAACAACATATCTGTGATTTAAATCACTGCTAAATTTAATTCTTTTGTCTTCCCAACTCTATATTCTTCAGGATTATATGAGAAAAAGTAAAATCCTATATTGATGTGAGATCAAGAGGAAAGGACTACAAGCAATTTCAGTAGAAGAAACAAAAATAAAAATACATATTTTTTCTCTACACGGCAAGGGCTGCTGCTAATAAAAGCTGTGTTTCATTTAGAAGCTCTTCTGGCAATGCTCCTAACAAAATCTTTACTGGCAATTGTTACGAAAACCTCAAATTGAAAATAATTAGGTGTCTATCGTGTTTAGACATCCAGTTCATTCACATTGGTGTTCACTTAGGGAAGGTTTTCACTTAGGGTGAAACACACTCATAGCAATAATGGTTTTGCTACACTATGAAGGGTGCAGATGTTTTAAAGAACGCTGTTGTAACATGATAAATTCCAGTTCTTGGAGTAAAACCAGGAGTAAGATTCTAATTTTGGGTTTATTCAGACAAAAATATCTATTAAATTTTGTCTCCAAGGATGTACATCAGAAAGCTTTGCTGCAGGAAGAAAACCAAAATATTGTCTAAAACGGAGGGTATTTTTGGTCTGGTGGGTGTCATAGCGGATGAGAGTCATGTTGTTTCCTCAGAATGCATATGTACTGAAAAAAATTCAACACCTGTAGAAGGGAGCACATAGGCTAATTCATGATAACATTTATTTTTAGAACATGATGGACAGGTGCAAGATAAATCCTTCTAAAATAATTTTTTATGATCCATCTTGGAAAGTAGTCAGTATTCATTCAGAAAAACATCAATAGCGCTTTTATAAAATAAGAGCATTTATTTTATTGTTTCTTATAAACATCCCTCAAATCATAATTTTGCTATTGACCAAATATTTTCAGCAGTTATGATACTTTAGGGAGAAATGAGAAAGATTCTTACACATTCTTATTTATGAACCTTTTTGGTTGGCATAGAAAATATAGTGCTAGAGTTCGAAAGTTGAAAGCATTTCTTACTTTATTAATCCTCTAATTCTCAACATGAAGCCTTGAAATGTGATCATTAATGGGATGGAAACACTTAAGTTAATGAGTTTACGACAGTTTGTGGAGAGTTTACTCTAAGTTTTTCTGCCATAAAGGAATTTTATATAATGGTTTTAAAGACACCAATGAACTTAATTTTATGAAGATAGAAATTATTGAAAGTGAAATTTATTGATGATTCCAATGAAATAGTGATCGTTACGCTGATGAATGTTTTAAAATTCTTGTGAAAAAAGAATTAGATGTCCGACAAATATGCGTTTATAAGATTTTCCAGCATAATCTTTTCTGTAACATCTGTTTTTTAGTTTCCCAGGACAGAGACTGGGGTTATAATTAAGAGATAATGCTAGCAAGAATACTACAAAAGTTCATCTTTCTTTCTAGTCATAAAAGATGTTAGTGTTGTTTAATGATTTTGCTTTAGTAACTCAATGAGTTTTAATAATTTAAGTATGAGCGTCCAGTGGAAAAAAGAAAACCACAACATTGCAATATTATGAAATGTTAATCTAATATCACTCTAATCTGAATATCAGCAATAGTTATTGATGTTTTCACAAATCATAAAATGGTACACAGATTCTCTCCCAAGGACATCAATAATAGAGAACATTAAAGTAGCCTCAAAGAACTTATGTAATTTATATTAACGAATACTATTTTGCCTATTTGTACTGAAAATAATTATGAATGTTATAACTGAATGAATAGTTCAATGTAATGAAATTTTATATGTACTGGACTCTGGTATCCCTTGTAAAGTTTACATTAGACCTTCAGATACTGTTGGGAAAAACACCAAGTCTCACATGATGATAGCGTGGTGTATAGTAGGCAAAAACTAGATTCTATTTAGTATCTGCAATATACAGAGCAAAGAGTACAAAGCAATCGCTCAAATCTTTTGAAAACTTAGGGAGAAACTGTTTCCCTCTGGACTAGAAATGGTCAAAATATTTTAAATCAGACAGCAATTGTTGTGAGTTAATTGGAGAACCAAGGCCAAATATGATCTTACTATTGAAACAAATTTCTCATGTTGTAGGAGAAAAAAATAAAATAGAGATAAATGAAAAATGACAGAAGAGATCACAGGCTATTCACAGAAAAAAAAATTTATAAATCTAAATTAATAATTAATTCAAAGTTCTTTTCTTACTCTTGAGATTCCTGAACTCAGAAATATTCTGAACTTTGCAGTTTATTCTGTGATAAATTTGAGGCTTATCTCAGTTTATTTAGTAGAAGTAGTTTTTCCAGTTATTTTGACTTGCAAATATATGTTTTAAACAACTTCATAAAACCTGTAGGTCCTCAGGAGTTTAGGAAATCAAAAAAAAATCCAAATTTCTTAATTGGCTTGAAACGGAAAATACACCATCCCACCCTCAACAGCAACCCCCCCCCAAAAAAAAAATCCCCAAACAACAAAAAAAACCAACTGCACTAAAACCGCAACAAAAAACAAACAAATCCCCACAAACAGTCAAGTTGGAAAAAAATACCCTCAGGAAACTGCATTATCAAGGCCCCTATGTGCCAAAACTGCCCCCACATGTGCCAGTTTTGAGCTCTCCATACTCGAGTGTGCCTGGCATAAAGTATTTTAAGATCTCCTGACTCAGATTCTCATATTCAACTCAAAAGAATTTCTTATAGGGCATAACCCTGGCAAATGAAAATGGGTTGACTTCTCTGTTAGGAGCTATGTGTGACTGAATACAGCTGGACTACATTTTTATATACAAACAGAATAACAAAATACTGTGCTGGTATTCTGAAAGGAACAGCTTTATAGAAGTGGAGGTAAATAAGATCAGAGGCAAAATGTAAACAGAATGTCAATGTCAAACAGGAATTAATTAAACTACATTTCCACCTCAGTGTTTACACAGATATTAACCAGGAGAATGTGGGGTCTGTATCTCCCTCATTAGTAGCAGTATAAGAAGCACATGTCCACACCCAGTGGAGTTCATCTCAGTTTAAAGAAATATCATAAGTATTGGGTTTTAAGCTTAAACTAGTTACTTGGTTCTTCAAGTCAGAAAGAATCTCCTTGGATAAGATTTCTTTGACCAATGTCTGCAACAAGTTCATCAGTATCATAGCTCAAATTGTTGCTCAGTGTAGTTTACAGCAATAGTCTCCTAAAAGAAATAGTCCTTTACAATGTCTTTTGTCCCAAAATGCGTATCAGCTGGAGAAGAGTCTAGAGAACAAGTCTTATGAGGAGCAGTTGAATGAACTTGGGTTGTTTATTTTGGAGAGAACAAGGCTCAGACAGACCTTATGGCTCTCTACAACTACCCAAAAGGATGTTGGAGTCAGGTGGGTGTCAGTCTCCTCTCCCAAGCATCAAGTTATAGGATGAGATGAAACAGCCTCAGCTTGTACCAGGAGAGGTTCAGATTACATGTTAGGAAAAAATTCTTCACAGATAGGATTGTCAAGCATTGGAACAGACTGCCCAGAGAAACGGCTGAGTCACCATCCCTGGAGGTATTTAAAAGTCGTGTAGATGTGGCAGTAGGGACGTTTGTTAGTGGTGGACTTAATAGTGTTAGGTTTGAATGCAATGATTTTAAAGGCCTTTTCCAACCTAAATGATTTTATGAGTCTATGATCTGAAATAGTCAACAGAAACATGCAATAGGCATTTCTCCTCTGACTGTGAAAGTAGTTGCAGGCAATTAATTTACATGTCTATAGTTTTGTCTGACATTCCTAAAGTTAACCAGAATGAATTATACTCTTCAGGGCAGTAATTCATCCCTTTCAAAATAGTTGCCTAAGGTGAAATGACTCTTTGAAGGCACCTCTTTCTCTCCAGGTCCTTGGGATAAGGCAATGAGCTGAGAGATAGTATATTTGTTTTGAGAGATGGCTTCTATTCATTGAGTGTCAATGTCTGAACAATTGCATAGTTTGATATGTTTACCTTGTGACTGCACATGAGGCTACTGCCACAGCCTCACAGCACTTAAAAGCCACCACAGAAGGAGATAGTCTGAAAGTAAGGTAAAATAGCAAGAAGATTAAGGTAAAGAAAGAAAAAGTAGAGCTTCATATTATACAAGAAGGAAAAGTGAGAAGGTTTTGTCTGTCTATTGACTGATCAGAATTACAGTGATCTGAGATAAAAAGATGAAATCTCTACGGAGTAGAAAGGGTTTAGTGGAAGCAGCTTCTTTGAAAAATTAATTCAGAAGGTTCTGGAGATGCTGCAAGTATAGCTCAAGAGTATTTGGTTTCATGATCATAAAGTATCAGATACAGTTTTCCAAGTATTGGTCAGTGGAAATTCAGAAATTAATCTGAATATCATTGCACATGTCAGAGACAACTTTATAAATTTTCACTGAACTAATTCCCTGGAAGGATTTGTTAAAAGAAAATTACAGCCTCATCTCAGAAAGCACTAGGGAAGCTAAACCGAAAATGTTTAAAGTGTGAAACAAGTTAGTTTTTAGATACGCCAACAAATCAAGAGGGCTCTGTGGCTCGTGCAAACTGCTTCAGACACAATATTGGCAGAACTTTGGATAAGGCATTTGTGATAGTGAAGACCCAAACTATTAATAAGACACTAGACATACTGACAATGGAAAATAAATTATGATGAGAGAATTTTGGCTTGAATACGGCTACGTTATCACAGAACTTAAAATTGTTTTTAAAAAGGTATACAGTGGCAGCACTCTCAGTGTGGAAAGTGGTCAGCAAATAGGGGAAGTTTCATCTGTTTTAGCTACATATGTGTCCATTTGAACTTACACTCAGAGGCAGCAAAAAGAAATGGACATTCTCCAAGCATGAGTCATCTGACCTATTTTAAATGTTTGCTTTAGGATGAGATTAATCAGCTTCTAAATGCACATTAATAATGAATACTTGTTCAAATTAATCTTTCATATAGTGTCTGTGAAAAGAAGAATACAGGAACAATCCCTTAAGAGTCCATGAGTAAGATACTTCTAAATATTAATAATAATTCCAGTGCAGCAGGCGTTTCAGGTAAGCAACTGGCATTATTATAATTATCCTAAGGAATGAAAAGGCCTGCATGAGCTCCTGAAAAGCGGCAGCTTCCCCGATACAGGGCATTTGTTGGAGAGAAAGAAAAGGAAACTTCCCTAAGGTACAGGAAAGGGAACTGAGAAATGCTGTGTTGAAAGAAATACTTCAGGGAAACACAAGGAATGTTTTCATCAGATTGAGGTTGTGAAGATATTATACCCTGAACACATAGCAAAACCAAACGCAAGATAATGCTTTTTCCACAATATTCTAAGGCAAGATGGCTCTGCTGTTAAGACAAATTGATCTGTGGGTTTCTGTGATTTGGTATTTTTTGCTAAACAATCTAACTTCAAAGAAATCAGTAATTTAATACAAATTTATACACAAATAACTGCTTTAATTACTAAGATTCAGATAAAATTGAATTTGATAACAAATATAAATCAGAAACTGGGAATTCTCCACAATAAAACAGCAAGTGGTTAAGCAATCCTAGCGTTTATATTTATCTATTCATATAAGAAAACCATATAACTATGGCATTAATAATGCATAAGAAGCAGAAATTTACTCATGACTCTCTCCTTGTAGTTCGAAAAAGTCAAAGTGGTAGATTCTTGCCAGATGATGATGATGATGAAATATCTCCCACTCCCACAGTAACTCTGGAGGTTGTTAAGCAGCAACTACTAAAACCAGGTATTTTAAAATTTGTCTGGCATTCAATAATTTTAAAGGAGCTGGCTGGAGCGCTCCCTAGACAATTGATATTGATTTTTCATTAAGTCTTGGAAAACTAGGGAAGCTCCAGAGGACTGGAAGAAATCTAATGGGTCAATACTTCAAAAGGACAAGCAGGATGAGCTATATAATTAATTGTACATAAACTAGCTTTGATCCCAGGAATACCCTGGAACATTTCATGAGGACTCCAAGAATAAAGGATTTAAAATAAGTAACACAGAAAATGTAAATCAGTACTGATTCATTGAAAACAGAAGTTTTCAAATTTCTACAGTTTTTCATCAGATGACTGGTATATCACAGCCCTGAGTCAATTCTTAGCTGTATGTAAGTATTCTATTTCATATAAAAATGTGTTTTAGTAACAAAATACTGGAAGGGACTCCCTGTGTTGCTGAAATAATTCATCAACTCTTTCTTTTATATACGACCTCCAGCAAGAGAGAAAGAAATGTCTCAAAAGTACCTAATATTTTTTCCCTTTTTTCCCACAAGGTCAACCTACAGTAACACTAAACTATTTAATTTCTTCACAGAAAGTGCTGTTTTTATAATTACATGTAAATTTTTTGAATTTCATGTAAATGTTGTCCTGTGTATTTTAAAGGTTTTGACTTGGGATTTTTTATTTTATTTTGAATTAGTTTTTGATAGGGCACACAAAAGTGTTCCAAAGGTGTTACCTCATTTAACAACTCCTTCAGTCACTTTTGCTACAGTGGGCTTCCATTTCCACAAACAGCTTTAAATGGCATCTTTGTAACCACCTTTTATTCATAATTCATACTATAATTCGGTGACTGGATCAACACAAAAGTAGTGGGATGAATAATGTGTACAGTAGGCACAGAAAAGCTAGAAAAAAACCTTTTGTATCAACTTGCACATAAACCTTTTAAAGTCAAAGTATTGCTCAACCTTTCAAGGTCATCCAAATCTTTCCATTTGCTATTTTAAACTTCAGCATTAATAGCATCTCACATCACCATGTAATTAGAATACATCTTTGAGCCAGTCACTAATATCAGTCACCTTAATATGATCAAAGACAAATGCTTAAGGAACTTTATAAATAAATTCTATCAAGTCTCACAGTCCTCTTTTAGAAGAATTTTCTTGTCTCTCATTTATTCATTTACTCGTTTACACAGTTCTATGGCCTATCTTCTTCATCATCATTAATAATTTCCCATGTGGTGCTAAACTAAATGTTTTACTAAAATCTGGATAGATTAGATGTATCACAATTCTCTTGACTATAGAAAACTATTTGATTATCCTGGTAGAAACAAGCTCTGAAAAACCATTTAAATTTATTTCGAATGCTCCTATCTCTTTAATTGCTGTTTGCTTTAAAACTGACATTGGATTACATCTATCTATTGGATAAGTCTAGTAAGGAATTCTTACTCTTCTTTTCCTAAGCGCATTTCCTGCTTTTCCATGAACTGATATTTTTAATTAAAAACCTTCGTCATTGTCTTGACATCATCAAGCAAAAGTTCATTTGATGTTCTGAGAAGAAAATGTGGTTCATTAAACTGACAGATTTCAGTTCTGATTCCACTAAGGGTTTTTTAGACTTTGTGTGGGGGCTGAGGTTTTTGCATTGTTTTTTGCAAATTTATTGTCATTACCTGCTTTAGTTTTGCTCCATTTTTACTGCAGCAATATTGTAATTTTATTCTGGGCCATATCCTAACTACAATGTCTATCTGTAAGTCTGCCTTTGGTTTTGGTTTTTCATTTGTTCAGCTGGGTTTTTGTGTTGCTGTTGTTTTGGGGGAATTTTTTTGTTTGTTTTATTTTTGGGTTTTTTTACTTAAGAACTTTTGATTCTTTATTTAAACTTCAGGAAATTTAACTTGATTTATGTTCTCTGCTAATCACTAAGACAAGTTTCTTTGACAATCAGCAATTTTTCCACTGTTTATGGAATTTATGACTACCCGCAACTTACTGTTAATTTTTACTATGAGATTTACAGATCTTTTCTACAAGCTACTTCAGTTCAAGTACTTATATACTCCCTTAGGAAACAACATGAAAATTTTGACAACTGTGAGCGATATAAATTTTGAACCTGCTATGCTTTCAGGTTACGAATAAATTGCTTCAGTAAATGGTTTTGTTAGCTTTTCAGAGTATCCCTCTTTGATAGAAGTAGCAAACAATAAATATTATTTTGTTTTTAATTTAACTTTCCAGGAGGGTAAGATATGTCAGGGCTTTCTGAAACACAAAGGTGGGGTAAAGTTCCCAAAGTGACATTACTTGCAGAAGTATTATCTCTGTAACTACTTGAAAGATACTTCAGAAAACCCCACAGAGCCTCTGTTTCATGTAACACTAAGGAACTTAATGACATGAAACATGACTAGTCAATATATTGTAAAGAAAGAGGCAATACATATCAGTTCTGTTGCCATTATTATTATTGATTCCTATTTTCAAATCAATTTCTTTGCTAAAGAAATTAAAACAGTGCAAAATCAAAATCCATATTGTACTCTTAATGGGGAATTATCTTCAAGCAGTTCTGTTTTCAGGAACTTCCACTGAACAAATCTACTTTTTAATCCTAAAGCATGTTAACAATGACCTGGGGGAAAAATCCCTGAATTACTGGAATTCTTCATAAACTCAGTTATACCAAGGAGCCTGTCTTTTTGAACAGCTAATCATATCCTAAAAAGAAAGGCGTATTTAAAAATATGGGGCTCTCATTCCTTACTTACTACTTTGACCTGAAAAACTTGGTGATTATGATGATTAATTTACTAGGGATAAGACCTTGCTTCAGTGTTGTAGTCAAAAAGGCTAAACAAAGCTTAAATGAACAAAAAAAAACCTGATAGAAACATGGATTTTGTATTACCTCTGTAGCTGATGTTGGTAACACTGCTTAATTTCCAGTGATTCACCTTTAGTTGTATTCCACTTTTCACATTACTGCCATGCAGTATTCATTTTCAGTGTTCACTGAAAGAAAAAGAACGGCTGAAATACTTAGATTATTAGAAGGGGTTCAACATGGAATCACAAAAAGAATTTTGATGTTGTGAAGAAAAATCAATCCATTAAATTTGACAAGAGAAGATTAGGAAATTATTTAAACACTATATAAAATGCATATGTGTTGAGTAGAATTGTTAGATTTTCAGGTAACAATGGAAATCTTCATAAATACAAAATAATGTAGGCTGTAGATATAAAACATACTAAGTATTCCATGTGTAACTGATATGTGTATACTTTGACACTGCAGTACATGTATAATTTATAACATTTCATTAAGTAAGTTTGGAGCTTGACACCTGCAAATTAATACCAATAAAATTTAATTTAATTTGGTAACTGATTATTGGAATAATTTTTTGCAGCCTAATAGAATTTTCCTGTCTCCAATGAATTTAAAAAAAAAAAAACACGTTAGGATATTTTGAGGTTGTGTTTAGGAATGACATTCCTAAAATCCTCTTCCACAACTACACTTTTCTCAGTGGACAACTTTGACTGATAGGGGTTGAGGTGGGCAAAATAGTCCTTCAGAATAGAAATATGCCAAGCACAGCTGATTATTCATGCGTAAGTAAACAATCATGAAATGCTATGCAGTCCTTCTACCATTCAGAAAAAACTTGTGGATGAATTTCTGGGGATGAAACTCAAATAATTCTAGCATGGATCTGTTTGCAATATTACTGGGGGTTGGCACCCCTCTGTTCCTGTATTATTGATGGTATTTGAATCTGATTGCCAGCTGGTGTTTACAACGTATCAATGGTTCTTTTTATTCATGAGTATACAGGAGCTGGCTTTTTTGGTTGTCTTGTTTGGTTGGTTTGGGTGTTTTGTTAAGGATGTGTGTATGTGAGTGTGTTAAAAGTACTGCCAAGAGAGATTAACTATGGGATAATATTCCATTTGGTTTGTAAAACCCTGATCCATTGATAGATGTTATATTTGCCACAGCATCTACTTCTCAATTTAGGTTTCAGTCTCCCTCTGGACAGAAAATAATTATGATCCACTCTGGTTGAGAGCACAAGCAGACAAGCTAAAATTTTGTATGTGCAGTAAACTTCATTCTAAAGAAATCACTTCTCTCTGTTAAAGGCTACCACTGTGCTGTCCTCTATTTTTCTTTAAATGTACAGATGAAGAAATTTTCTGTGTAGCCAATGCTTTTCATCTACTTGCAGAGATACGCAGGGTCCAATGCACTAACATCCTGAGGATCCTTATCCTTCATAATTAGAATTCAACTCTACTAGAAGAAATCTTAAATGGGAATAGAAAAAAGCAATGTATTGTCTAAATGTACAATCAGACAGGTATACAAGTCAGGTGAAATGGATCAGATAACTTTTTATATTCTGGTTTTTACAGCATCCTTTTCACTAATAATGTACATGTGTTCCTCACAAACCATTGATTTCCAAACAGATTGGTGATGTATTTCATACACTGGGAAAAAATGATGCTGCTATTTCAGCTGGAGTTAGATTATATTCTGCAAGGATGTAGCTGCCTCAATTTCATTGTTGACGGTGGGAAAAAAATGACTTTGAGCTTTTTGGTAAAAAATATCACTACTGTTATCACTACTGTTATTATTTTAAGGGGAGATTTTATTATTCTTCTCATGTTGAGTGCTTGGACAATTAAGTGGGCAATGTTCTGTTTTTAGAAAAAATAACTACAGCGATTTGACAGTCAACTTCCTTGTATGAGAGTTAATTTCTATATATTTGGCAGACCAACGCAATCCTATGATAGTCATTCTCATGAGCACAGAGTCCCTTCTGTACTGACCAAAGTACAGAAATACAGGAATTGATTCATCACATTGGTTAGTTGAAGTCTGTGGCCTGGAGTTCCAAAGAAACAAGAGCAACCAAAAGATTAAATATAATGCCATCTTGAAAAGCAATGCTGGAGGCCAATGGAGCAGAGCAAAACAGCATTTTCACCATGCTAAAAGGAAAAGGAAAGATTCAATCAACATTTTGAGCCTCCATTTTCATGTTTGTGGGCACAGAACTTGGTTACAATCCACAGCAGTCAAAGAAGTCAGTAGTAGAGTCTAAGGGCAATTTTGAGTGTCATTAAGCAGAGAGACAGGATTCAGATCCATAGTCACAGGTGCCTAATCCCATTTGAAACATCTTGGTTTACTTGTATGCATATGCACAGGAATGGCAGGTATGGCAGAGGATACCGGCAGATCTCATATGACAGTGATCATTTGAGTCCGATGTAGCAAGTGAGTTGGAGATAGCTGAACCGAGCTGAGTATCTCCACAGGAACATGCAGTACCCACCTACAGCACCTGAGTTTACATATCTTCAGACTGATCTGGAACATACATCCACTCCCAATTACTTTGAATTTTCTTACATCAGTTGTAAAACAGCAGCATGAATACAGCATATAAAAAAAAATAAGAACTGAGGGTTCCCTAAACAGAAAAATTTTTTTTAAAAAAGGAAAAAAAAGGGTACCTGCATATGTGAATTCTATACAAAAAGTAGTCAATGGCATCTTTTAGGAATATCAAAAGCCCAAATAAACCTCTGAGATTTTGCCATTCTTTACAATTAAAGAACTTGGACTCTCAGATATAGCAATTCTTTGTTGATAGTAGTTTGATTTATTGTAGTAACCTCCTTAAAACAAACACATAATTTAGTTTTCCATAGAAAAATATGAATAACAAAACGATTAATCTTGATAGGTTTAGTTAATTCATTTTAAAAAAAAAAAAGTGGAACTTGGTCATGGAATGAAATAAAATAATTTAAAATTATGCTGATTTGCTGAACAAACAACCACCGGAGCAGAAGCATTAAAGAAGTAGTTTATCTGAATTATTGTAGAAAACAAAATATTTTGAAAATTTCTTCATAAGGGAAACAAAACAAAAATATAAATTATAATAAAAAAAAAAGACGTATTTGGCTTTCTAAACAGTTTATAGAATTGTAGCAGGTGTCCAAATTAGAAGATATTGGAAAAGGCACATTGTATATTCTGAAAGTAGTAATGAATTATTTTGTTATAGGTATTCAACTGTGTTTTAATTTGGGGTACTTCATTACACATTACAGTACATGGTACTATTTCTAAATTTTAGTGGAAGCAGAGTTTGTTATATTTGATCCCTATAGCAACAGACAAAACAATTCACTTTGTAAAGAACAGCCTAGAACAAGGATTTCAGATATTTCTATTATTTAGATATTTCTATTTATCTATTATTATCTATAATAGTTGAAATATTTCTCTATAATTGTAGTATGCAATTATATTCTATTGTTAGATTTAAATTAATTATATATTACAGTAGATAATAATAATACATAAAATAATAAAGATCAGCCATCTGTAAAGTCAGGTGAATGAAGAAATAGGAACAAATACTCAAGTCTAAAACTGAGTATATTGTAGGGGTGTTTTGTGACTGTAATATGCATTACAGTAGTAGTGTTTCCTCTAATATTCTATTTCTCCTTAAACATATTTAGAATGATTCATGAAAACAAAAAATTTTCTCTGTGGAGAATGCCAAGTTTTTAAACATGGGGCAGAAATAAAAGTTTATAATGACAGATTTCATTATAAATGTTAAAATGTTGGAATGTTTGTATGTTTAGAATATGCATATATCTAAAATAAAGGGTAAATGTTTTTGGTTTTGAACTGCATAAAATGTTCAAGGTAATTTTTTTAAACCTAATGCCTAGGTTGAGAGAGTTAATATAGTTTTTCAGTTTCTAGCAATCTTGATATTTGAAAATATTTTACATGTCTTAGTTGATCATCGTGGATTTGACATCTTTTAATGTTTACAGAATTTTGTTTGCAAAACGCTCTGCACTAATATGTGTTTGGATGAATTACCAAGAAGCCTCTTTTTATGATATGGTAGTAGGATTGCATAACACACAAATTCAGGACACTACAGCAAGGAATATTTCTGAAATGTTTTGAGGATATATCAAAGAAAGTCACTACTACAACTATATCCTTTAATTAAAAAAAATCAAACAAACAAACAATAAAAGACCCCAAAACTTTTAAAGACCTTTAAAAACTTTCTTTAAAAATGCTGAATATGTACACAAGATTACTTTATTGCCTTACATAAAGTCTGGTCATGCTCCTTTACTTGGTTAGTCTGTAAAAAAGCATCATTGGAAAAACTTAAGATGCTGAATAGGATTAAATGCCTTATAACTCACAGATGCAGGCACAGCCCCAAACATACTGCCACTAATGCTATTAATTCTTTAATTTATACAACTTGATTCTAATTAATTCATGAAAAAAAACCCCAAACAATTATTTTATATGCTGTAAAATAAAAAAAAAACCCAAAAGGCTGTATTGACTCAAAGCATTTGCAGGGTAAAAAATACCATCTAGGTAAAGACAGGACAGTAAGTGGGAACCATGTGATTATGTGACTCAATTAAGGCTGCTAATTTAGTAAATCTGCGTGCGAGGTCAGGTTTATATTATGAAAACAAGGTCAGTAACCTGCAGACACTAGATGCTTCCTACCTCCAATTAATTTTATAGTCAGAAGTTTTACATATGCACACACATTTTAGGAATGATTTTGTAAGATTTGCAGCCAGGTGTGTTAGAGTCTTGTCTTTTAAAGGAACTCTTTATGGAGAAAGGAGCAACATGTGCCCATCGATAATTAGCTTCTGTTGTCAGGGTCTATTTTAATCACCTGGCAAATCTAGGACATCTGGAAGATCTAGAAGTCCAAGATGCTTCTTAGTCTGTGCTGGTACTGTCACTTACAATTTGCATATTCATAGCAAAGAGGCATTTACTGCTTTGTGCAAGCCACTCATTATGAGGAAAAGGCTTCTAGAGAGCTGTGTTAGGAAACGCAGCCAGACTGGGGAGCAGGGCATATGAAATCTTTACCAATGCTGTTTAAATATGACAAGCAAATATACACCTGGAAGTGGATTGTGTGCCTTTCAGAATCTCAGGATGTAGACTTTGACTTTGACTTTTATATTATGCAAAAATGTAACTAGTTATATAAATTGACATAGAACTGGAATTCACTTAATATTGCTTGTTCCTACATTCTCCATTCTTTGTTTTCTGCACTTTACTTCATTCCCTAGAATACAGAGCAGTGGGCAGGTGTAAAACATTCATTAATTAAAGTAATAAGTCTGTAGCTTGAAAACAAGCATTTTTAGATGATAGAGGAGAACCTGCAACTCCTTGAATGGAGTTTCTGCAGCAGTTTAGTAACCAATTCACCTCAGCAGCTTCACAAGTTTCAAAGCCTGTTTACACCCTTTTACAGAGTTAGGAATAAAAATTAATATCACATTTTAAATTAATTTAAAACAATAGTGAGCATTTACTTATAAAACCTGGTTTCAACTATTTAACATGCAACTATCAACCTGTTCAGAGACTCAGAGGATGGCCACTTAGCAATTTGAATTATCAAGATATTAAGAAAACTTAGGGAAACATTTTAGACATTATCGAGGACAGGACACAAGGACTGCATTTTCTGTGTTGTATCAATTTTCACAGGGTGCTGTGAGACAATATTGCAGGATGGAGCAGGAAATACAGGGAGAGAATTATTCACTAGGAGGTGGGAGTAAAGGACAAAAAGAGGAAAAAGAGAAGATTCCACGTGCATATCTCTTAATGAATACAGGAATTCAAGATTGCTCATCTCTTGAGGAAAAAACAGGCCAGTTCCACAGAATTCTTCTATTCCAAATTGATAATTGGCAACAATAGCAAACTTTTTCACTTGCACATGGATTTCTTCTGTACATAATTAAAAATATTAAACTTTTGTCATGAGCTTCAGTTACTTCCATATTGAGTTTTTGGGATGAAGCATCAGAAGCAGGAAACACAGTTAAGGCCAATGGTCATCCCAGTACAATATTGCCACTTAAAAGTTACCTAGCAACTTTTCAAAGTTACTTGTTCCAAACAGCACAAAGCCAAGATGAACAGAGTAACTCGAAAACCAGCTGAACCTTGCCTGAATCTCAAAACTAGTCAACTCATAACTAGCATATCTTGACCTGTGGAAAAGTCACTGCAAAAAAATTCTCATACTCCTTTTGTTTGAAAACACCACTTTCTATGAATAGACATTACGTTTTCAAATAAATGGATCCAGAAATGTCAGCCACAGCTATTAGTTTCATAGTCTTATTCTATGTTTAATTTTCAGAGTATTTAAGACTAAATACTGTATTAATACTAAACAAATAAATGAATACTGTATTAATACTAAATGCAGGCCTTAGAGATGTCACAGGTGGGTCCATTTTCTGCATGAAAGATAACCTATGCCAAGGCTGTACTTTGACTAGATCTCAGAAATACTCGTATGTAAGCACTATTCTAGCCATAGGGATAAAAAATTTCTATATATTGTAGTATATTAAATGGAAATACCTCATTTTGACTGGAAATTAGGCTTGAAATCACATGTAGGACAGAGTAGCAAAAAGACCTCTGTAGCTCTAAAAAGTTAAATACCAAAGTAGAACTAAGGTATTAAAGCCAAATCAAGTAATGTGTGGAATTTGAAACAAGGAACAACCAAAAGTGAGTAAAAGTGACTTGTAAATCACAATAGCAAATAACCCATGAGGTCAGGGGAAGAGGAAAGCAGCAGAGATATAGTAAATTAATTTTTTTAAAAGGTATTTCATTTAAGTCTAATTATCCATGGTGCATTCACAGAATAAAAAGCATTTTTGCTTTTATGTGTAAGAGGACAGCTCTTTGTTCCCTTTGTTCCCTATTAATTGCTGATGATAATAAACAAAGCTTTATAAAGTATTGTAAAGAATGGTGTATCAGAAGTGTTTAGGCACTTAGTTTTTCATCCTGATCAGATTTCAGGATGCAGTCAATGTGCCTATCTGTTTGTTTTGGTTTCTGTTGTTTTAGAGTAATTTGGTTTTTTGTTTGGTTGGTTGTTTTTTCCACTTGTGACTTACAAGTTGGTACATTGACAGTAAGGCTTTACGTGACAGATTTGTGCTTTAAAATTCTTACGTGATGAGCAAATTTTTGGCTTATAACCTTGAAATATTACAGAACAGAATTATTTAGTTACTAGGTAGAATCAGCTCTGTGTTAGTAAGCTCATTAGTCTTTGCAGTCATATCCTATTCTGAATCACCTCTGAGCCATCATCTCACTCCTTTGTAGGGAACTTCTCTGTACGGTCGAAGAAATATTAAAATTTACCCTTGGAAAATAAAATATTGTGAAAATATATGCAGGAGCAGTGAGAAGGTAGGATACCATCATATTACTTTAAGGACTGTTTTCAAGAAGAGTGTGGATCGATTCAATAAAAAAATTGTCTAAGCCTTTTCAATGTAAACAGTAAGAAAGTAAGTTCCTCTGCCCAGTTTCTTTAGGAGTTTAATCTCATTAAGAAGAAGTGAAGAAATGTTTTGTAAAATTATATATCATTGCTGATTTCCAAAAAGATGCATGACCCTTTCTTTTTGGTCATCAAGAAATTCAGAGACAAATGCTCCATATTTTTTAAGTAATTGAGACACAACCAAGATACAGCATCACTCTTGCACATATGAAGAGGAGAATGATTGGCAATGTGCAGCAAAGGATTTTTGTAAAAGTAAAGAATTCGAGAGGAAGTGGTCCTGTTTTGCAAAACCGTCCTATTTCAGAGTAGATTAGTAGAACAGAAGGTGAATATGGGTTCAAAAAAATGTTGTTAACTTAAAGTTTTTAAGCATGATTACTGGTTAAGTGTGGCCAGCTCAAAGTATTGTAGCTTGTTTCTGTTTGTGGTTAATCTTATATAATAGCCCAGATAAATCCTTCACTTAAATCTCTGCTAGGTATTAGCACCAGATGATTTGCTTTTAACTTCCTAGGAATCTACCCTGTCACTTTAATGTCAAGGTCCCTGTTCATAACTCCTACTAGAACAGAGTCTTTACAAACAAGGAAAATCCTTTATTTGATATTTACTTACTTAGCTCCTCTTTAATCTGGAGCTTCTACACAGAAGAATTTTACAGTAAATAAGTTCTTTTCTTTTTGGCAAGATAGACATATGTAATAACTGGGTTTCTTAATGTATCTTACTTTATGATAAAATAAAATGCCAAAACAGATATTATTATTTTGCAATCACAATTAAGAGTAAGGCATTGAAATCACCTGCATTAAGACTGATTTTTTTTTTTTTAATTTTTCATATTTTTTCCCACAGCTTCCTTTCACTTTAAAATACCTATGCATTTTAACATTACTGCTAGTCTATGAAATTATATAGTCCAATTTCCAGATTAAAGCAAGGACAGGGAATATTATATATTTAAATCATTTTTCCTATAGTTCTTCATAAAATAATTCTGTTTGTGTATCATCTCTTAATTTGGGTTGCATATTTGGTAACAGCCTGCCAACGAGGATATGTCTAACATTTCTGCAAGAGACTTGGTTCTCTCAGACTACTCACTTTTCATACAAAGTCAATGAAAAGAAGAGTCTCTGGAAACTTCTCGAGGAACATGTTCTGCACTAAGCTAAAGTATTTGTGTAGACTCCAGAGGAAGATTTTCAGAGACCTGTCTCTCTCTGTCTATGGAAAGGGCAGGATGGTGGTGAAGGAGCACAGGTTTATGAGGTAACCTAAAAGGTATATACAACCGAATAGACAAAGCCAGATGACTCAGATTCCTTTCAGTCTCCATAATGTTTCTCACTATGCTACTTCCAATCTATTTAAGTATCAGAAGATATAAAGACAAGGCCAGCACTTATCTCAGACCAAGTTTTTCCATAACAAATTTGCACAGAGATTTTTATTTAAACCAAAAAACATTCAGAAACTGAATATTATTAAATATTATTTTCATTATTATCATTATGATATTAAATTCGAGAGTGCAAAATGTTGGGTCCTGCACTTAGTTCCCAAAAACCCACACAATGCTGCAGACTTGGGAAGAGTGGATGGAAAGCTCCCCAGCGGAAAAGGACCTGAGGGTGCTCATCGACAACAGCTGGACATGATCCATTGTGTGCCCAGGTAGCTGAAGAGGCCAATGGCATCCTGGCCTGTATCAGCAATAGAGTGGTCAGCAGGACTAGGACTGTGATTTCCCCCCTGTACTTGGCACTGGTAATGCCACAGCTCGAGTGCTGTGTCCTGTTTTGTCCCCTCACTACAAGAAGGATACTGAGGTGCTGGAGCGAGTCCAGAGAAGAACAATGAAGCTGGGGAAGACTCTGGAGCACCAGTGTTACGAGGAGCAGCTGAAGGAACTAGGGTTGTTTAGCTGGGACAAAAGGAGGATCAGGGGGAACTTTATCTCTCTCTACAACTACCCGAAAGGAGGTTGTGGCACAATAGTCTCTTCTGCCAGATAACAAGAAACAGGATGAGAACAAATGGCCTCAATTTTTTCCCAGGGAAGGTTTAGATTGGATATCAGTAAAATTTCTTCCCAGAAAGGGTTGTCAAGCACTAGAACAGGCTGCCCAGTGAAGTAGTGGAGTCACTATTCCTGGAGGTATTTAGAAGACACTAAAGAAGCTGTGACACTTGGGAACACAGTTTACTGGTGGACTTGGCAGTGCTGGGTTATCAGTTGGACTTGATTAATTTATGCATCTTTTCTTACCTAAAGATCTCAATGTTTCTATGATTCTATTAAATCTCTTTCACAACTAAAATGTTCTCTTCTTCATTATTTTGAGTGTTTCTGGTGTAGTTATACTTTCGGCTTTGTGCTACAGCTGTCACTGTTACCTGCGTGCCTTGAAATAAAAATATGTAAAAGTTCAGTCATGTAGGACATCATATTTTCTTGTAATAACTAAAGGGCCACGTCTCTAATGCCTTCATAATAGCTGTTAATACCTCACTAAAGTAGTGTAGTAGAATGTGATGATGTCTACACCCTAAACCCTCACAGGTTGCTTCTAATCCTGCCAAAAGATGCCTGACACAGTTTCAGTTAGTGACCTGACCAAAAATAGATCATAGTTTCCTGGACTGTTTTCTTCCCAGTTTTCTTCTTTATGGCCATTCTGTGGTGGTTTCTATGTTCCTCTCACTTTCATTACTGAATTGACTTAGAAATGTTTGGGTTTTTCAACTTTAAACCCCTCCAGTGAAGTCTCCAAGTTACTATTGTAGCTATCCATTGCATATTTTCTGTGTAATTTTTAAACTCAGGAAGTGCCTTTCTAACTTCAGCTTTCTACTTCAACATACATTGCAATGTAAAACAATGGGTAGGAATGTTTTTCCTCAACTTAATCAAATTACCAATGAAATTAATGAACTGCAAATTCTTCACTATTTTTATTAGATGAGGCTGTTTTATTTTTGGTTTTGATTTTTTTTTTACCTTAAAAAAAAGCTTCTTGTTAAACTTTTAACTTATTTGATTTAAATTTATTTTTCTTCTTTTTAAATAAAAAAAATAATGAAGGGTTGTGAAAAAATCTAGGGCAACAACAACATTGCAGTATTTACAGTAGAAAGATATCAAAACAAATACAAGAAAATGGAATTTGTTATTTGAAACAAAAACTATTGAAATGGTAAGTAGTAACCAGTGTAAAGCACTCTTGCAAATTCTGTAAATCTTTCTGTTGCCTTATTTTGCTTATTAAAAAGGATGATATCACTGGGGTTCATCTTGTACTTTAAATGATATTAGAAGAAGATCTGCAGAACAAAAACTCATTTGCTTTTACCAAGACATGGAGACTTCAGGGGAAAACTCCACATCAGTTAATTCATTGACTTTATTGAACACTAGTTGTTAGAAAATGTGCTTTAGGATTTAAACATAGGGCTCTCTTCTGTCTACTGCTTCCCTCATAACTTTGCAAAGAAAGAGAGATTTTTGGGACATAGGGAATCAGAATGAGTTTTGAAAACAAGGACAGATTGTCAGTGACTTATGTTTTGCTGTTTTAAACGGCCTTTTCACTATTTCATAAAATCCACATAAATCAAAGGACTTTAAATCTCTTATAATACTTCACTGGCTAATCATTGTACAGAGTGACCCAAGGAGTCACTTATTTACATTTTTCTTGCCTTTCTGCATTACAGGAGACTGAGAGATGCAAGATTTTTTTTTCCCCACACTCCTGTATGTATTAGTAGTTGATATTCTAAAGCAAAAAAGTAAGTAGCTGAGCCTAAAGAAAGACGTTTATATGATGCATACCAAACTAAAAATAATGGTGTTTGAAGAGATGGAAGGATAGTTAATTATTTTTTATTTGTTTTCAGGAGTGATCTACATTTGTTTTACATGAGTGTATAGCAAAATATAGTGTCCAGGTTGGCATCCCTGACACTAAAGTTCTCAGCTGGCTGACATGCGCAATAGAAACTGAACCACTCTGTCCCATCGTATCTGAACAGCCTTTTTCATCAAAGCAGTCAAAGCTAGCTATTTGATAAGAAGGTGAGATTTTTACAGTAGCCTGAAAGATGTGGAAATATAGGAGAGAGTATAACATAGCTAATACACAGGAATTTTCTCCCATCCCCATCTCTTGGGATGCAGATAGAATTGCATCACACATGAGTTCTGAAAAGTCCTGTTCAAGGTTAAATACAGTGTATTCAATTAAGTTTTATGTTTTTGGAAGGAATAATGGCAGTCATTGGACAAAAACAACTGTCTATAGATGACAACCACAGCTGAGAGTTTTGTAAAGCCAAAAAAATGAATAATCTTTTGACTTCTATGGAAATGCTGAGTCATCATAAAGCCAATTTCTGCTTTCTTTCAACTGAATGTCTCGTATCACTAGATATAAGAATCAGGACCAATGAGTCTTTACATGAGCCAATTCAGAATAGTCAGGACTTGAGAGAGTACTGAACAATTTTCTGTCAGTCTATAGGCTGAGACTACAATGCATAATATAACTACGTAAATTAGAAGGATGAATGTAATTTTCAAATAATTGTTTTCAAATGAGACATTGACAGAAAAAGTCCTACATATTACTATTATAGCTGAGAATAATTCAATCAGCTTTCACAATAATGTCAGTGCCCTGATTCTGTAGTTTTATAAAAAGAACCATTCCTCTTAAATCCTCTATCAATACATACTCATGCAAAATATTGATCTCTAGTTGGACAGCACCCCGCAGGCTAGAGGCAATTTCACTGAGCGCATAGCTAACGAAAGAGAGAGCTATTGAAAAGTATTTGCAACTTACACTACTGAGCAGAAATTTAAAGTAGCTACAGCTCTAAACACACATTGTAGGATGAGAAAAAATGGGACAAAGCCAGTCTGGTTAATAAGTGTATCAATCCATAGAGTACTGACAGCACCGCTGACAGGGAACAGGCTTCAGTCAGCTTTCCACACTTTTGAGAGTGGACATTTCTTGTAACTTTTGTAGCCAGAACAGCAGTTGCCTAATGAGTAGGTATCTATGACTGGAACCTGGCAAACCTCACAATTTTCAAGAAGGGTGGGAAGAAAGTCCCTGGAATTTACAGGCCTGGATAAACACATAATGCGATGGGTGAGCAGCTGGCTCATGGGTCGAGCACAAAGGGTTATAGGGAATGGGGTGACATCGGACTGGCGACCTGTCACTAGTGGAGCTCTGCAGGGCTTCATCCTCAACCCTGAGCTCTTTAACAGCTTCATAAATGACTTGGATGCAGAACTGAAAGGGATACTGAGCAAGCTTGTAGATGATACAAAACTGGGAGGAGCTGTTGACTCCCTTGAAGGAAGAGATGACCTGCAGGGAGACCTCAACATATTAGAGGACTGGGCAGTCACCAGCCATATGAAATACAACAAGGGAAAGTGCCAGATTCTGCACCTGGGACGGGGCAACCCTGGATGCATGGACAGACTGGGGAACGAGAGGCTGGAAAGCGGTGCTGTGGAAAGGGACCTGGGCGTCCTGGTTGATGGCAAGTTGAACACGAGGCAGCAGTGCCCTGGCAGCCAGGAGGGCCAACAGTGTCCTGGGGTGTGTCAGGCACAGCATCGCCAGCCGGACAAGGGAAGGGATTGTCCCCTCTGCTCTGCGCTGGGGTGGCCTCACCTTGAAAATTGTGTGCAGTATTCAGCAAATCCTGTGTTTCTGTGGTTACTGACTTTATTTTAATTTGTTCTTGAAAGTGATTTCCTGTACCCTGCTTGTCCAATATACCATAAGGCTGTTCCACAAGGCAAGAGAAGGCAGCAGCCAAGGTGATCACAGCACAGTAACTGCACTAGCCACACTGGGATAGTTATCATAGCAGGTTTTCTCCACAATCTGGTGACAAACTGAACAAAGCAAAGTAATGAGTCTAGTATAGGATCCCTTCAGGAAGCCCAGTGATGGTATCCAAATGAGCAGAAAACACACTTACAACAGAAATTAATTTAAATGGAGTTTGTGGGATGTGGGCAGAGGGAGGGAAGGTCACAGATAAGGCATTTGTAGTCCACGTTTTTAGACTAATAGATATATGAATATACAGGCATATTAATTTTATTATGTATTTATATATTGATATGTTTATGTGCTGAGAGTTGCTACCGTTGTAAGAGAAAGGAAAATAGGAACTCGTATTCTGATTAAAGTGAAAAGAATTTCAGCTAAAATGACAATAATTTCCTGGCTTCATATATAAGGTATGTTCCCCCTTTGGCGGACAGCAAAATTTTGAGTATAATACAAACAGGGCTGTGTTTTAGCACAAACCTGTGCATTTTCGTCATTCTCCACCCCTCTTTTTCCATTATTTCTCACAATAGTTTCCATAATCTCAGACACATTCACATATGAACATGTGCCTATATCTTTTTTCTGTATTTTAGCATATCCGCACTGCATGTGTTATAAACAAGGCTGGAGTAGCAGTAAGAATTTTCTTCAACATTGAAATATTGGAACTGAGCTAGAGGGAAGGGGACAGGGACTCAGCTCAAAATGCTAGACCTTGAGCTGCAAACTACAGTAGTAGCCTCAGCTGAGTGGGAACATGGCATAGGACCTGAAACAATTGGTGTGGAAAAGGCTAGAAGAAGTAAAAAAGCAGTTATATGAGTTAGAATCCTGGAGATGAAAAATATATCTGCATGAAATAGGTAGACTAAGACAAAAATTAGAAGCCTGGAGAGAGGAAACTGGCATAGGATAGGAAACAAAAGGTTAAAGTAATCTTTGATTTTTAAGATCAGTCTGAGACAATTATAGTTCAGAAGAGGTAAAAACCACAAAACTGGAGGTAAAGATAAGGAAGAATGGGAGACAAGTAAATTTGTTACTAGCAGTAAAACCTTGCAGTCTGTGGTAAGAAAGGAACCCTGAAATTCACTATTCTGCTCTCAGGAAAAAGTTGGAAAAACATTGGCAGGATTTTTGCAGTTAGTCTTCCTTCCAGCTTACAGCCAGCTGATATCTGCTTCTATTCCTATGACTTTTATTAACTCGTGTAGTACAGACCTTTGCAATTCATCTGACCATCTTGATGAATGCAAAGAAGACAGGAAGTACATAACTTTGTTTCTAGTTTTAAATTTGAAACCTTTGTAAGAAGAGGATTGTGAAGGTTTTAAAGTCAAGCACTCAAAGGTCTCTAAGGCATTAATTCAACACCCTTGCATATAAACACTATCAATACATGGTTTAAATATGCAATTATTTTTTACCTTCTAGCATTTTTCAGTCTATGGAATTGAGGTGCATTAGGTATCAGTGGGGGTTGTGTTGGTTCTTCCTCATGCAATTTTGCTTAAAAGCTCAAAATGTCTTCACCTTTACAGTGCATGCGCATGGACCCTTCAAAACTACTACCATTTAATTTGCACAACTTGTTCTTGTTTACAAACCAGTGTTGAGATTCTCTGATCATTTAATACGATGCTGATCTGGGCATTTTTTAACTCTTTAAATAGAGTTTCTCTGCTGCACACTCTGCATACATGTTGAAACACAGAATGTACCACTTCTTTTTCCATTTCTGAAACCGAATGGTACTAATTTTATATAAAATTTTCTTATAATCAAATGGATTAGAACTTTTTTCATAACTTCCGTAGAACCATTAAATTAAATTCAGATGTTATTTCATTAATTGATTCATTATTTTTTCTGATGTCTAATTACATTTAGCAGAGGATTCCTTATACAAATAATAATTGTTGGTTTATCTCAGATCTAATAGATTTAAGTGTGCAAGTACTGTAGACTAAGTCCTGTACGATCCTGCTATTAAAAGTATGCAGTATGAGCTCAGTTATGGTGTAAACCGCGTCCTGTGGTGCATCAGGCACAGCATCACCACCTGGTTGAGGGAGGGGACTGTCCCTCTCTGTTCTGCACAGGTGTGGCCTCACCTTAGGTACTGTGTGCAGCTTCGGGGGCCCCAAAATAAGGATACAAAGCTATTGGAGAGTGTCCAAAGGAGCACTACAAAGATGGTGAAAGACCTTGAGGGGAAGCCGTATGAGGAGCAGCTGAGGTCACTTGGTCTGTTCAGCCTGGAGAAGAGGAGACTGAGGGGAGACCTCATTCCAGTTACAACTTCCTCATGAGGGGAAGGGGTGGGGCAGGCACTGGTCTCTTCTCTCTGGTGACCAGTGACAGGACTCAAAGCAAGGGCCTGAAGTTGTGTTAGGAGATGTTTAGGTTAGATATTAATAAAAGGTTCTTCACCCAGAGGGTGGTTGGGCACTGGAACAGGCTCCCCAGGGAAGTGGTCACAGCGCCAAGCCTGACTGAGTTCAAGTGTTTGAACAATGCTCTCAGGCACATGGTGTGATTCTTGAGGATGGTCCTGTGCAGGACCAGGCATTGGACTTGATAATCCTTGTGGGCCCCTTCCAACTCAGCTTATTCTGTGATTCTGTAAATTAATAAATTTGTGCACTCTGTGATGTCCAGTTCTCTCATTTGCTTACAATAAAGTGTATAGACCTGAGAAATGCATGCAATTAAGACTTGTTTCTCTTTTCAATTTGTTAAGCCAATCTTTGTTGGCTTTGGATTTTTTTTTAATGAAGTTGTTTTAATTAAGCTTACAAGAAGTGGTGAAGGAGTAGTATCATCTGAGTTGATGTAACAGATTAGTTGGAATTTTCATGATCCCTAATCTGTTTTCTTGAGAATTTTATTCTAGGCATTATCATCTGTGGAAACAAACATATTACATTCATTCCGAGCCCCAAATGTCCCAAACATTTGATTAGTAAATCCTGGCTAAGTGTCAGATTTTTCTAGCATTAAATTTAGTCTATTGTGGTAGAATTCCACTATTCTCATATTTATTAAAAAATGAAATTGGAATGTTACGGACTTCTATCTTCTTTTTCTTTCTCTGTTTAACCTGCATGGTATAGCAATATCCGTGGAATATTCCACAAAACTGGCAAAAACAGGATGGGAAAGTTCTTCCTTTCTAATTTCCATCTGCCTGCCTATATGTTTTTATAGGGATGTATAAATTGTGTATGTACTTTTGTCAGACAGTCATGCGTTTTCCAGATATTTGTACATATTCACACAACTAATCATACATACAAGTACAAATCATGCACATCTATGCATGGAGTCTGACATATAATCTCTCTACTTATACAGTTCCAGGTTTCTTAATAAGAATAAAATTAGAATACCTGTAGGGGATTTCCCAAAGAGAAATTAGTCTCAATGAAAATACACAAAATAAGCAAAAATATATTTTTTTCTACAAATACTGGTCTTTCTTTAAACAGGTCACAGCTTTGAATGAAGGCTCTGAAGAGGGGTATTCAGTCTGGAGAAAAGGAGGCCGAGGGGAGACTCTATCGCCCTCTACAACTACCTGAAAGGAGGTTACAGCAAGGTGGGGGTTGGTCTCTTCTCCCAGTCAAGTAGTGACAGAACAAGGGGAAATTTTAAATGCCCATATCTGCGGGGGAAAACATAGTGTACAGCATTAATTATCCTCACAAACTTGTGTCAAAATTTTTCTGTATATGCAATGGTATATCTTATAAGTTTTTGGTTTTTTCTCTGCTAGTAATTGTTTCCTTGGCTGTGATTTTAAGAAACCCCTTTCATTAAACTGTTCAGTTGACACAGCTTGACATACTATACCACAGAGGAATATATCATCCTGAAGGTGCATTTCAAAAGCTGTTGTTTACAAACCTAGATTGTGTGCCTATTGTGGCTGTCATTCTCTATAAGTTTGCTAGTTGAAGATATTTGTCCAACGCTTTCAAAACCAGATTTTGCACTGTATTGCACATACCCTCCAGCACAGACTACATTCTCCTGTTCTGCTTGTAAAAATTATTTTAATTCCTAAAATACATAAAACTTTTCAGAATATGTTTACTGGCAATCTGGCCTGGCAGGAGATCCTTTCATTCAAGTGTTAATGCTCAGTCTTTCTATACTTACTACTTTATCAGCAGCTTTTTTATTATTATCTTTCTGTAATAACTGAGAAAGACTGTACATGTATAGTGTGCATCAATATCTACCAGTATAGACTTCTATCAGAAGTTATCTAAGTAATTTTTAATTTACAAGGAAAATCACACATAGTCTATCTAAATTTTGGACTTAGCATAGAAAAAAATATTTCTCTGTCTTTACAATCTATATTGATGATGGAATGATTCAACAAAAAATTATCGCTATGAATCTGTTTATTTAGAAAATCAATTTGTTACTGCATCCAATATTTTTATCTTTAAAAAATCTAGATCAGAACTCACTTGAATACAGTTTTTAAGTGAATCAGCCTGTTATAAGAAAACCATTTCATATTGTATGAAATATTTTGCAAAAATCAGCATTATAATAAAAAGACAGGTTTGGTTGCAAATGCTTTTCTGTATAATTGAACACAAACCTGTGTAAACACAAATCAGAGTTCTCAAGACATAAAAAAAAGAGTTTTAGATACTTCATAGCATGTAAGATACTTCATAGGATAATGCAGGGTATTAGAATGAGAAATAAGCTGCATTCATTCAAGTCAAATATCTCAGCCGATGATTTTCTGGCGAGGTAAAAACACACATTAAAAGAATAGGACCAAACTGAGGAGAGGATATCACAGAATAAATCACGGAATACACTAGGCTGGAAAAGACCTTTGAGATCATGGAGTCCAACCTGTGGCCTAGCATTACCTTATCAGCTATAGAAAAGGCAAGACACCTTTCAGGTCTTGAAACAAAGGCAGGAACATAAAATGCCCTTCTGATCACCCTTTTTGTGATGCAGCCCAGGATAAGGTTGGTTTTCTGGGTGGCAAATCACATTGATAGGTCATGTCAAGCTTGACATCTACCAACACCCTTTAGTCCTCCTCAGGGCTGCTCTCAGTCCATTCTCCACCCAGCCTGTACTTGTGCTTGGCATTGACCAGACCCAGTGCAGGACCTTGTGCTTGACCTTGTTGAACTTCATGTATTTTTGTATGGTCACAACTCTCAATGCTGTCAAGGTCGCCAGGCATGACATCCAAAGGGGAAATAATCAATTGTTGATAGTGAAATTGTGAAATGTTGATAGTGAAATCTGTCTTCTGCCTCTATTCTCGAAGGGACAGCTCTCAAGGAGACTGTTAAATTTCACTACCAGACTACCATATGTGGAGCTAGAAATATCAGTAGGTTATCAAAATTATCAGTAGTAGAGACCTTCCTAACTGCCCAAAGTGTTTTTGACTGACATGATGAAATAATATGGACTTAGTTAAATAAATGAATAGGTAAGCATGATTTCTTGTGGAAAACATGTTTTGTATTACTATATATAGGTCTAAACAGTATAAGGAGATAGCATATAAAATTTCATATGCAAAAGATTATTGTCTAAAATAGCCATACAGTATTTATTTGTGATTTTCTGTGCTGAAAGAAGATCAGAGCAAGAGAAATTGAAATAAGAAAGCTACAGAGTTTCGAAAACATTTCTTTCTTACACAGTAAGTTGAACAAGCAGCAAATGAGGTCACAAGGGCCATATAATTGAAAATCAGACTACTGCTGTAAGATAAACAAGGTTAAAGTTGGAACGCACGTAGGATACCATTATTATAATATCATTAAGTTTGAAATGCTGATGGAGTTCTGTAGAGAGGTCAGCAAACACAAAGATATTGCATTGTAAGAAATGCTGACTTGAAGGAAATGTGAAACAAGTTGAATGAAAGTGGCCAAAATTCAATAATTCATGAAAAATCAAGAGTGGTAAAGAGAGAATCTATTCTTGGTAGGTCACATTAAAAAAAAAAGGAAGAAAAAAAGCCATGTAAGCATAAATAAATGCATAAAGTTAAAAGAGCAGCAAAAACAATGTGGTCAAAGCAAAAGTTTAAGTCCCTGTGTGACTGAGAACTGCATAAGAGAGAAAGAAATCCCAGAACATTTAAAGGAGTTTTAGAAGCTTTAATGATAATGAAAAAAATTGGACAGAGCAAGAAGAAATTGCAATATAAACTTCAGGACATATATAGAAGAAATCTCAATTATTCTTTATAACAGATAAGAAAAAATTTTAGTTTCTTTCAAATCACCATAAGTATAGAATAATGTTGCTGAAGTCAATACACTTACTTCAGATTTCCACCAAGTAGTAGAAGAATAAAACTGGTCCTGTCCGTTACGTACAACTGATTACCATTCTAATTAGGACCAGAGGGATAAGAGAATTCACTTTCTGTGAAATTCTTGCTGATCAACTATCCTCTATAATTATCATTGCTGATTTTTCTCCCTAATGGGAAGAGAAGAAAAAAAAGGAAAGAAAACAAAAGATTTTGTCATTAAATTGTTCATTGATATTTATCCCTCTGTCTCTTTGCTTCCATTAGTAGTATCCAGTATTTATCTCGTGGTCTATTATATACAAGATAAATAGATTTTTCTTGCTATCCCTGTATATTTTTAGCCATAGGCTGAGATTTACATCCTTTATGTGGGTGATCCTAGGATGTACTAAAATATATTGTATCAAGAAAAAAATAAACAAGACAGTGTTTCAAACATAAATATTAAAAAATTAAGTGAAAAGTATATGGCTAACAGCCCCTCACCCTTCAACGTCACTAATGTACCATCACTAAGGACCTGATATGAGTATTGCGGGTATTTTGAGTTAAGTCTGCAAAACACAGGAGAAAAAATATCTTTGATTTTTCAAGACTGTCAGAGGACCTCATGCCAAGTGAAAGGAAAAAAATGGCTGTTGGTTTCTTAAATTAACTTTTCATCTTACACTTGTAATTTTGCTGCTCCCTTGCATCAGAGGGATGATAGATGAACGTATCTATTCAGCCTGATTGACCCCAAGCCTTTCACTGACAATTTATATCAATATCCACTAGAAAGTTCCAATATAAGCTAAATATATGATGACTATTGCCTGTTTCATCATCCAAGGAATTAAAAAAGAAAAAATGAAAACGAAATGCTACAGAAGGCTTGTAGTTGATCCTAAAACACTTGAATATAATTTTTTCCTTCCATTACAAACAAACCAAACCAAATCACAAAACCACTTGTTGCACCAACAGCTAAGAAAACCTACTGCTGGTTATAGAGAGTATTGATTTGAGTTTTGCATTCACATTTCCAATAGCAGGAGAAAAGGGGTTGTGGGTCATGTCCTTTATCAGTAGGGTTGATCCCTGCTGTGCTGTCAAGAATGTAGGTAGCATTGATCTTTATTTAGATGAATCCACTCTTATTTGTAGTTCCAGATGGTATCATCTTGCCTGATGAATTTGGATGTAATAAAAATGTTAGAGCCACTCAAGAGACTACAGATATGTCACATTGCAGATGAAGCGGCACTTTTAAGAGAGAAGTAGCAATATTTCGATTGATAAAAAGCAGTGATTTAACAAAGTTTGGAAAATAGGAAATACGTCAATGATTTAACAAGATTTGATGGCAAGGTATACTTGATCACCTACCGCATAAAGGATAGAGTCAGACAAAACTGTCAGGGAGAGCCTTCTGCCAAGTCATGAGGTTCAGAAAGGACACCCTTATGTTCTAAACTCCTTCTCAGAGGGGAGTTTAGGTGCAGCTGGATCCAGACTTATCCCAGACTTTGTCAACGATTTATGGCTAAAGGACGATATGTGCAGAACCAACCCTTTAAAGAACTTAGTTAAGATTTAAAAGTTTAGTATGCTATTAATCACTTAACTGATAATCTGTTCCAGCAAGGAGTCTCTCAGCCTCGAGGAGTAACCTAGAGAGGTGTTGTTACTCAAGGTGTGCTGACTGCTGCAATGCAAGAAAGCTCAATGAGCCCCCAGCTGTCCACTATTTGTAGAGTAAATTAACTGAATTATAGTGGTATTTGAATATTAACTACAGAAGTCAATTTCCTCCAAACATAAGCAGCACCCTGATTAGATGGGCACATTGCTCACATTAGCCCTTGACAATTGTGTCTCCCCCAAATCCACTTTGAGTCTGGTGCAGCCATCGTGACCAGATGCGTCCATTACGACTGCCACTGGTGGTCGTCACTTGAGCAGGGTTACAGGAAATAAAGGTCAGATTGGTGTGGGGGAGGCAGGGGAGAGGACAAGGACAACAGACACAATCACAAGTCATTGGGTCTTTATAAGGAATAAACTCTTAGAAAAGGGAGGATCAAGAGGGGAACACATTCATGGTTATGGCATCAGTTTTCCCAAGTAACAGTTATGCATGCTGAGGCCCACCTTCCCAGGACAGCTGCTTGCTGACAGAAAGCACTGACCAAAATTCTCTTTTTGCTGAGCATGGCTACATGTAAGGTGGGATACTCTTTTGGTCAGATCAGGTCAACTGTCCCAGCCATGCCCCCTCACAGCTTTTTACCTACCTTCAGCCTACTGCCAGATAGTGTGGAAGAATGAGAAATAGAAAAGACTTTGATGCTGATCAAGCAATGTTCAACAATGAATAAAACATTGGCTTGCTATCAATGCTATTTTGGTCATAAATTTAAAGCATCATATGGGCTGCTCTGAAAAAAAGCTACCACCACTCCAGATAGACCCAGAACAAGGTTTTGTTCTTTTATATGCTGATTAGAGACTGAGTCAGTGTAATGGTTTTCCCTCTATCATAAGCAGGATTCAGTATGTTGTGTCTTTTTCTGAGATTTAGTACATAAGGCAGATTCCTTTCTTAACAAAGAATACTGTCAGTTCAAGACTAAGGCTTTTGTGTATTGATCTCTGAGGTTCCTCTTCATTCTCAGGGGGAAAAAAATCCAAGCCAAACAATTTGCACTAAATCTGTCATTTACCATAGGAAGGTGTGAGCACTTATTTTCTTTATTTTTCTTCTCTTTAGTCTGCTTCATGTCTTTATGAAGCTCCACATAAAATGGCTTCACTTTGCATTTCACTTTTAATAGTCAATGTTTGTTAAAAATACTCAAAGAAATAAGGCTAATGTGAAAAATAAGAGATTATTATGCCATATCAAGGCTGAATTTTTTGTGACTTAGCAATATTAGCTTAACATTACAAACTCATTTATTACTAAAACATTTATGACAGGAAAATGCAAATTTCTGATTCTCTACAACCTAAACAATTTTCAGACTTCTTTTTTCTTCTAATTTTTCTCAATAAATTGGACATTAGAAATATTTTCATTCTGAAACAAAAAGGCTATCAACTCTAACTTTTTTATGAACCAGAAACTAATAAACTGGGCTTATTTGGAGAACCATGCTAAGCTGCTGAGGTCAGAATACGTGTCTCTCCATCTGGGTTGCACTGTTGCATGTTCAAGTTGTTTTTCAGATTATCAGTCTGACAATCTATTCTTCATGTTTGAACAAGACATAGTCTTGTGCTGCTACTAATGGGTTTACAAGAGTACACATTTGGAATGTTTTCAGTACTGTGACTTAATGTAGTCAGTCTGGCATAATTTCTATTTTGTCCCTAAAACAAAAACAGTGGCAAATAATGGAATTGCCAGGTGAGTGAATAGCCACAAAGAAACATAAATCTTTGGACTGTCATTTCATTATACTCTGGAGGATTCCTGAACCCACTCTGTATCTGTCAGATGACAAGTGACAAAAATCTGGACAACACCTGTTCACTGATTTCCTGATATATGTAACAAATTCCATAATATAGTTCAAAAACTCCAGTGCTCAGACTTCACTGTACTCAGAGATCGCACATATATATGAATAACTGAAGGTACTTTGTATATAGACTTTGTGTAAGTTGAGGAAATATAATGAGTACTTACATCACCCGTTTTACCAATCCATAGTGCTACAAATATAGTGTCGTACAGAACAGTGATATCTGACACAAGCACTTTAACCTTTCAAAGGCTAAATTGTCAATGAGTGTGCCTGCTGAAAAAATGTGTATCACAGCATTACATAGTTTCTCATTTCTTTGAATCTGACATTTATAAATATCTAAGAAGTACTTAGAGACCAGAAGCAGCAGAACTAATGACAGAAGATTGGTTAAGTAATAAACCCAAGTAAAGTAATATGCTCAGTGCTATGTTTACTCTCAGTGAAATTCAAGAATTCCAGGTTAGTTAAAAGTAGAAGCACTTTAGGATAATTACCTCTCTGCTATATTATTGTCTTCTTTCAATTTACTTTATTTCATGGAATTGTTCTTTTAGCTCAGAATTGCTTTCATGTGGGTTCTAGCTGCTTTGTTCTTCGCTATCAACTCTAAAAAAATACAAAGCCAGTGAAATCCTAAGATGTAACATCTGGGTTAAATTGCACATGAATTGCTACTTCAGATTTTTAAAGGGAATATCAGTAAAAGAACATCAGGCTGAATTATTTTAAAATAATTATTATTAAAAATATTATTTCTAGTCTTAATCTGCTTTAATAGATCTATTTTCTTTATTTCTTTTTCTTTACTTATTTGTTGATTTCCCTTCTCTACATTATTTTTTATCCTTAGTTTATTTTCTTCTTTTGCCATCTGTTTGTTGTTGTTGTTGTTTCTCTAAAAAGTTCTTTATCACCCTGGAAACTCGATCATTATAATGTCTTGGCCAGCTATAATGCAATTTTCAACATATTTTGTGCCAATTGTTCTCAACTTACATAAAGAACACCAATTAACAGAGAAGTCTATGCTGCTTATCTCATTCTTTTAAGGGTAGCCATACAATGACCCTTAGCAAGAAAATTATGATTATGAACATATGGTGAAACAATTTAATGTCTTACTTATTTCAAAGTCTTTCTTATTACAGCTATTAGTAGATCCTACTGGATGATCAAGCAATAAATCATTTGACCATGTAGAATTCATAGTCCTGTAATTGATCTTTTTCATGTGTTTTCAGATAAAACTGCATAATACTTTCTAACTAAAGGTAAATGAGTAGATAAATTACTAACGTCCCTGAGGGAACACAGCTGGAGAAAATTGCATTCAGGTAATACAACTTACAATCCTTTCTCATCTTTTCCCCTTTTCTTTGCATTGCCTACAAGGGTAAGGGAAAAAGAAACACACTTTGGGGAATGGAAATTATAAGGAATTGCTATGGGTTGCACTATTTTCTATTTCCATCTACTTGAAATCAGGAAAAAAACCCTCCATCTATTATTTTGTATTAATATTTTCATATTTTATAAAGATGACAATACAGCGCATGAAACAGTTATACCTCAGAGGACAATAAAACCCAAATTTGTTTTTTGTTTATTTAATTGATTTGGCTACATGAATATTTCTAGCAAAAAATTGCCCCCTGGACTTCAGCGTCTGGCACAATAAATCAATAGCAGTTTCTGACTTCTCTGCATATTTAGATCTTATATATGCAGAGTGTTATATGAATACTAAATGCTGCAAAAAAAACTTTTGCTTTGGCACAATATCATGGAGGATGATTCTTTTTTTCTATCCAAAACAATTAATACATTTGTACCCTGAGACCTGGAAGAATAATTCTTCAAAATACTATTGGTGGAGATGCCGGTGTACTCTGTGAAGTCTTTACCCACCCAAGTTGTGAGTGAACTGCAGAAAAAATAAAAATATGGAACAAGCTCAAGGGAGTTCCTCCTCAAGTATATGTACACAAATGCACATAGCCTGAGAAACAGACACAATAAGCAACAGTCAAAGCCTGACTACTTCAGGGCTTTTCAGGGAATATGGGTAGGAAAGACAAGTAGGGAAGTTTCCTTTATGTGAAAGAGCAGTTCAAACAAAGTAAGCTGCCGTGTCGGGCATATGAGAGGCAGGTGAGGGCTTGTGAACCAGTATCAGACAAGATGCCAGGGAAAGAACTCAGGAAAACTGAGCCATAAAAGCCATGACTGTGAAGGGCAGCTCCTGGACACTGTTAAACACCAAACTTGAAATACATGGATCTCAGTATAATGACAGGAAGATATATCCTTTGCCCTCTATCTACCAAACAAATAAAGCATCCTATCAAGCCAAGCAAGCACTGAAATAGAAGGGTTTCTGGTCTCTTACTACCCACTTAGCAGTTCCTAGATCAGGGCTCAGTTTCATGAGGACTGGGTTCAGCGCACTACATTAGGGACAATCCTGACCTCAACAGCATCAGCTGCCTAATACTACAGGACAAGTGAGAACCTACTCTAACCTACCCACTTTCTTGCTCCTTTTTTCTGCTTTATGTCTATTGTAAGAAAATTGTTCTCAGCTGAAGTCCTTCCTGAAGTTAAGCAGAATATCCTCTGTGGTATTCTGTATACATGTATTTTCCATTTCCTTCTTCTGAGGCCACACATTTTATTCATTACATGCCTTCCCTTCTTCAAACAGTTTAGCTTTAATGTTGTCCAACTCTGATTCTGAATAAAATGCTTTACCTGAAAGAAAAGCAGAAATAGACTCAGAATTCTTTCATGTTTGTCCCAGTGGTTTCCAGTTCTCCAGCAATTAAATATTTTTTTTTTCCTCAGAAAATGGAAACTTTCTGAGAATTTACAGTAAAACTAAGATAATATGAGGAATATGGGAACATAGAAATGAGATATGATGCTGTGAAGTAAACACACTGCCTCTCACTAAGCTGTTGTTGCCATATCCATCAGTTCCTGTTTAAATTCCCTGACAGAAAAGATATCTATTTAAAATGTAACTTTTTAAAGTATTGTTTAAAGCAGATCGTACAGCTGGTGTAAATCAAGGTACCTCTTCTCATTTAAACCGAGGTTCCACGTATTGGTTTGTAAAGTTGACTTCTCTAGCTCAGTCACTATATTTGAAAATATAGAGTAGGCTGTGATTTTACTTAAGCAAAAAACACATGCAAGAAGCATATTTCAGTAGCAGGCTTGAGCTCTCCAAAATACATCAAAACAGAAAGCAAAATGGGAAGGCTGTTGAAATGTTTAAAGATACTTAACTGAGGCTATTAGTTATCAAATGGTCTCATGGTGTATCTGCTTTTATTTTTAATTTCCACAAGGTTATCCTCGCTAATATTTTATACCAGTGAATGTGACATGATTTTATTTTCAAGACAGTTAAAATTTACTCAATGATCTTAAAGGTCTTTTACAATCAAAAGAATTCTGTGATTCAGAACCCTTAATTTATAGATATGTATCAAAATCATAGTGGTATGCTAAATTAAAAATACTATAAGTAGTGTCCTACAGAACACAGATTTTAAAATACAATTTACACTCACCATTTTTTTTTTTAATTTGAAATTAAATTTTTTAATACTTTTACTTTGCTCAAGAAAGCCAAGGGTTGTATCTTTCTATTTCTTTATATTTAATCCTCGGCTATTGTTAGCTTTGACCTATCCAAGGTCATAAATTCACCTAATGTGTTGCTCATTCATTAAATACCTGCCATTACTTCAACCTAGAACCAAATAACCATTAGAGAGTTTGTTCCTCTTCTCAAAATATGCTGAATCATTAAATTTATTGATAAGTACCTCAAATTATACTAAAATATTTGCAGTTTTATTAAAATACAGTTTAGTGCATGGTTCTGGTTTTTGGTTTGGGATTTTTTCACAAAACCTGCTAACATACATTTGTGAGGAAACCTGTACATTTCACCTTAGGCAGACGTTTGCATACAAATCTGCATCAGAATCAGACAAATCCTATGTACTGAATATCTGGGTTTTGGAAGTTGCACAGTATTCTGTCAATTTGAAAAGGCTTTGGTAAGTTTTATAAATTTGAGGACCACATCTATGCATTTCCCTCCAAAAAAACAGAACCAAAACCAACCAACCAAACAAACCAAACTAAACCAAACCAAACCAATACCAAGAAACCACAATTGCATGATTTTTCTCATTTATTTAACAGAATGTTTTCAAGAATCTGGAAGATCTGAGGATAAGATAATGAGAGAAGTTTCCAGAAAGAAGGCTGGAGAAGTATAAGTGATTTATGCTATGTCTAAACAGCAGTCATCAAGGGAAATACGGATTTTTCACTTCAGATGTGAGAAGTACTATGTCAACCGACTCAAAGCTTAATAAGTACAAACTTATTGTCTGCTGAAATAACTATAGATTCAGCTGTCTGTGTGTAAGAATTACTCCAATGCAGATGGCATCTGAAGACCTCTTGAAAAATTCATGGAGTGATCGTATGCTACTTTCTTGTTAGAGAGAACAAAGACTTATGACACATTATGACTTATGACTGCATTATTTGCCGTCATTTGCCTCTTCGTTCCAATGTGAAGTCAATGCTACCCCTAACAGAGAAACTCATTAAAAGTTCTGGATGTCTCCTGTAATTTCAAAACAGCTGTAATCAGCTAAAAGTCACAAAAATCATCAACATCCTTCAACTATTTTGCTCTATTTCTGCTTCTTGTTCCAAGTCATGATTCAGTTACAGCTAAATCACTTGTCCAAGCTTGGAACAGAGACAAAGAAATATCACTTAAATGCTTTCAGGCTTCATTGTGCTCTGTCATTAAAAAAAATGGAATTCAGATATTAGATCATTTGGTCACCTCACATTAACAGCATATATTTCAAAATAGCTAAGAAATAAATAGTTACTATATATGGCCATAACAAACAAACAAAAAAATATGCTGAAATCACTATTTCCATGTGGGTTCCAAAAGGGAGAGAAAAGTATGGCAATAAAAAAAAGTAAACCCAAAAGGTATATATATATTTTTTTTTCATTTACCAACTTTCAAAAGTCTAGAATCTAGATCACAACTTTGGGGTTTTTTTTGGTAAATCTCTATGATTTATTTATAGACCATATGTATGGTTAATTATTTTAATGACACTTTTCTTGTTCAAAATCAAGTATTATTAATATTCTTCATTGTCCTCTTATTAAATGGTCAAGACTTTAATTCAGCTTTGACTTTTACTTTGTAAAGTCACAAATAGCAAGTCAATCAGGACATGAATTTTTTGCATGCTCCTTTCAGAGCCGCCAATACATACGCAAAGTTCACTGCAATGAAAAGGAAAAAGATTATGCATTACCCTTGTGAAGTGCAATTATATTTGGTAAAATAAAAACTTTTCAGTCCTTAGAGGCTCATCCTGGAAAGTGGCCAGGGAAAAATCTTTCCATCAGAGGTTACCTGGTCAATTCTTTTGTATCCACATGAGGGATGCCCTTGTTGCACTTTTCACTTGCTGGAAATACATTATGTATTGCAAGTTGTTATTGCAAGGACCAAATCTTTCATTTTAGCCATGTCTTTATCTTTTTCTAGTTGTTCATTTCATCTTTTGGAGTAAAGGGGAATCTGTCACAGAATGTCTTATATGTCTCTATGTATTCTTGATCTCACTCTGTCTTCCTTATTCACCCAAGACACGACAGCAAGAAAACAAAATATTATGTTAGCAGTGGTCAATAAATTCCTGAGCAAGAGGAGCTTCTTTTAGCTGTGCCAAAAGAGTGTGAAATCAAAAATATGTAATGTTACATTCATTAAATAAGCATAATACTACAAACAAATGTTAACGCTAAAAGATGCAAACCACCACAAACTTTATTTTTACTAAAAAGTCTTATGAAGAATGACAAGTTAATGTATTTCTACATCTATATGAAAACTTTAGTGCTTAGATACAAAAATAAGGAGTATAGCAAGAGCTATTTCATTAAACAGAACGGAATAGAGTACTTTAGAAATGCATTGCACAAATCTAAGGATGCTCCCCCTTGGTGCATTTTTTTCTAGGACACCTATTAAGCTGACCACTCATCATGGGAACATGAATGTGTAGATACACATAAGAAAGAACCTCTTATTCTGATATTACTATGAGGTTCTAGGCGTGTGACTCTGAGTCTTTAAGTTGGTGTGGTCTAGCAATACTTCAGATCTCAAAAGAATCTTTTGCAGACTCAGATTCTGGGCCACTGTTCAGTAAAAGAGAAAAATAAACAAGGAAAACACGTCTCACAAGTTAATATTTGGTCATATATATGAAGAAAAATGGCATTTTATTAAGGAAACGCAGACACAGCTTCTCTATATGGGTTTCTGGAAATATCTGCTTTTAAAATCCTTTTTGTTGAAATGACAAAAAAGGGCAAAATTGGTTAGTCAGAATAGCTAATGAGTCCAATGAACTATACATCCTTAGTGAAATCTGTCTGAAACAGTGTCATGTAACAAAGCACTTATAAAATCCCAGTAAAACATTTTTAATTACAGACATCCATAGAAAAATACATGACAAACACATGATGGTTACAGTGTCAACTCAGAACAAAAGTATATTGAAAAAATTAGTAAGTCAGTAAAGATATCATATGGGCTACCTACTTTTATCACAAAGCTTCATGCTAATTGATTTCAGGGGTGAAGTTCTTCCAGCATTAAAACTACAGAACTAAAAAAGCCCTGGAAACCCTTCAGACAATCAGAGAATTGCTGAGAATGAGAATGGAAAGGATCTCTGAAGACTGTGGAGTCCAACTACCCTTTTGAAGCAGAGTTGGCTAAAGCAGGTTGTTCAGGGCTCTTGTTAGTTGTGTTTTGAGTACTCCAGGAACAGAAATCTCATAGACTCTCTGGGCAGCCTGTTTCAGAGTTTGAGCACCCACACAGTAAAAAATATTTTTCTTATGCTCAAGTGGAATTTTTTGGTTTTGTTTTTTTTTTTTGAGCTCATTGGACAATATAAGAAAGTTATTAAGCTATTAAAGTACCCAAAGGAAGACTACAATGATGGTGAAGGGCCTTGAGGGGAAGCGTTATGAGGAGTGGATGAGATCATTTGGTCTGTTCAGTCGAGAGCAGGAGACTGAGAGGAGATCTCATTGCAGTCTACAACTTCCTTGTGAGGGGAAGAGAAGCGGCAGGCACTGATCTCTTCTTTCTGGTGACCAGCGACAGGATCCCAGGGAACGGCCTGAAGTTGTGCCAGGGGAGGTTTAGGTTGCATATTAGAAAAATATCCTTCACCCAGAGGGTGGTTGGGCACTGGGTTGATCCAGGGAAGTGGTCACAGCAGCAAGTCTGTCTGAGTTCAAGAAGTGTTTGGACAATGCTCTCAGGAACATGGTGTGGCTCTTGGGGGTGGTGCTATGCAGGGCCAGGAGCTGGACTCAGTGATCATAATGGGTCCTTGCCAACTCAGCATCTTCTGTGATTCTGTGATTCTGAGATTCTGAGTAGTTTATGAAAGTCAATCACTTTGATTCCAAATGTAAAAGAATGTTGACTTCACTTCTTGATTGCTCCTGCAGTAATTGTAATATTGTCTTAATAATTTTTATGTGATTATTCTGAATGATTTCTGGTAAAAGACATGTCTCAGTTGGCTCAGTCTAACTTCTAGCTTAATCTAATAATCAACATTTATCATTATAAGACATTTCTATTGATCATAATTCTGGAAATATTTGGCATTTGAGAAAAATTAATCTATCATCAAATATATTTTAATAATTTCTTGCAAATAGCAATAAAAATGGTTCTCTATTTTCTAGAACAGAGGGAAAAAATACAAACACTTCTGGACCTGGAAGAACAAATTTGGACATTGTTTCTACGTAAAGCTTTAGTTTCAGGCTGTTTCGAATTTAGCTTCCATGCAGCGTCCTTTCAATAAAATCACCTTTGCTGTCCTTCTGAAAATGTACACATATTAGTAAAATAAGTGATCCTTTGGAAAGTTGTAATGAGCACATCACCTCAGGAGAGATTTCTTAGATGTCAGAAATTATTATCTCTGAGTCTTATCCCAGTGAATTTTTCAAGGCTTTTATTTCAGACCAAAGTGTGCAAATGCCTTACTCAAAGAACCACTGAACTTGGTTCTTTTGGGAAGCAGTAAAAGTTAATTGCATAAATATACATCTAGTGAATATGCACATACTGGAAATTAATTTCCTAGTTTTAAGACATTTATGCACAACCTTAAAATATCCTCTCTAGTATAAGTTTTCAACATATATGTCTAGAACAACTCAATAGAAAACCTGTCCCTGGCTGATAGCAAGCCTTCTCACTCACTTTATTTGGTCTCAAAATATAGTCAGGCTATATTTTTCAACTTACCTAACAGACTTTAAGACTTTTATGTTTTGATTCCTTCAGATGACTCAAACTGCTGATGATTGCAATTCATGTTCTGTTCAGCTGTGAAGGAGTATGATGCCGAACTTTGCTAAATTCACTAAAACTTTCCCCTCTAGTTGCATACATTTTATTTAATCCAACTGAATTATTATTTAAGTATTTCCTTTAAAATGAGAAAAAAAAATTGAAATTTGTTCCTCCCATATCTCATTCATTTAAATTCTGCAAGAAAGTGATTCTGTATCAGATTAAAATTTATTTTGAAAAATAATTATATGTAAATAGCAAAGCACTACAACATCTGGTGAACTTCGTAACAGCTCCTCAAAAAGGAGAGGTAGAAAAGAAATAGAAATTTAGGCACGCACTACTCTTTGATATTTGTTGTCAGCTTAAAAGTATTTGTTCAATATACAACAAGCCTAAGCACTCCACTGCACTGTGAATTGTGATCTCACTTTAACTGGGAGAGGGAAGGAAGGGAGGAAAGTAAAAATAGGGAGTGAATGAGGGACAAAAGGAAGGAATGAGGGATGGACGGAAAAGGGAAAAGGGGAAGGAAAGAGCAGAAAGAGGGAAGAAGAAAGAGCAAGAAATACTATAGCCTCACTATCAAAGACTTTATGACACTTTCGTTACCTACACTAATGCTGCCCCTGATAAACAATTAAAAAAAAATAACATCTTTATGATCTTTCATCTTTACCCACTAAGCAAAATACTTTCATTATGAATAAAGGACTGCTTGTTGCAATGTTAAGCCTCAGACAAAGCACACATGGAACATCTCAAGCATGTAGTCATCACGTGTTGCAAAATAGATGTTAACAGTGTTGGGGAAAAACTCTTGTATGAAATTCTCGTATAGTTATAGTTATTTCTAAAATTATAGGGACAGAAAAACAGAAGTAAACCTGTTACTAAACACCTGACAAACTCAGTCCTGCTAAAGTTGCAGCTGAACAATCTTCCTTAAATATCACAATAAGAGAGGTATTTGGGTTGTTTTGTTGGCGGGCTTTGGTTTTTTTGGGAGGAGTGTTAAATAGTTAAAATTTGGAATATTTTGGTTAACTGTCCTTCCAATTTGTAATGGAGATCTCAGGAGGCCACAGTCTTACATGCAAACAGAATTGCAAGGTATGAAGGATTGTGATTTATTTAATGTTTTTGCTTAGCTTAAGTTTGTGTTTACAAAAGTTATGAATCAATGGTAAAACCTTTATTTATAGTACTGAGGATATGGGTTTGAAGTGTCCTAGGATAAAGACTCGTTTTGTTTGTTTATTTTGTTCTAAACCAGAGCAAACTGTAGGTCATAAATCACCACTAATAGACATTGAAAAGTATTTTTTTAGAAGAGAATTTTAAATAAATGTATGTCAGAAATCAAAAACAATCAGTGTCTTCCATTAATCCACTTTTCTAGCATGTGTCTAGAGCACTCAGCACGGAAGGTAGAGATAAATTACTTGAGAGCTTTTGATTAAGGAGTTTTGATAAGGACATTAGAAAGCTGTAAATCCCCTAAGCTCATTTTATTTGCTTGCCTAGCTGAGCCACTTTGGTGAATGTGGTTTTGTAAATATGTGTCTCTGAATTACACCAGGGATCCTTTATTTAAGTTCTAGATATTTAATCTGTCTGAACTTTCATTTCAGCCCTGGAGCTCTTCCAAATATAATGATAAAATGTGTATTATCTACTTGTTTTCATTTTCCACCATTTTTTAAATATAAAATAAGATATTTTTTTGGTTAATTTTCCTGAAGATGATACACATATCTATCTATTTTCAGCTTTTGAATGGAATTTTATAGGAGGAAAACAGTTCTCTCTATATCTTCAAGAACAATTCTACATCCTCTTGAAATCAACAATCCTTTTTGTTACAAGAATAACTTTGTCTGATTAAACCATTTGACTTCCAAAGGTGCTCTAGCCATAACATTAGTTGACATTATGGAATTGTCACTGAATTCTATGTTGCAGTTAGATGACACAATGCTGTGTGTGTGAGAGACAGTGAATATCTCCTAAAAAGTGGTGTTTTTTTTAAAATATACCCTAAATGTTTTGTACTTTAGGAGGCAGTAAAACAAACATTAGGAAAAAGCCCCACTGAGCTGCAGGGCCAACTAACATTTTTATCTCTTGTTTTCGTTGTTCACTGTAGCCCATCGATTGGGTTTACTCAAAGGTTAAAAAAGTTTGTGACTTCAGGCTCCCTATAACCTCATGCAGGCACCATTAATCAAATACACAAGCTTGACAAAATTCTGAGATTTTTATAGTAACAAGACTATCCCAAAAGTTCATTATAAGATCTCTCAGTATCTTACATAGCATGTATACATACTTGAAGTGGTATAGATTTTGTTAGCAGGAAAAGAACTGATCTGATCTTTAAAAGTACATGGCTTTCAGAGGTACCATGTTTTGCCCTTAATGTTAAATATTTATGTTAACATTTTTTTCTTCACTCTTGGTTGTCTAATTACTGCTAAGGGTAATCTCTGTGACAAAAATTGTTTTATTAAATCAAAGAAAAGGGATTTGCATCTGCAAAGGTGTTGATTAAAAGCTAGTGAGTAAAAGTCAAATATACTGTCTCTAGTAATTGGCTAATTTAAAAATCTAAAATACTAAAATTATAATTTAAATGAATGGAAAGAATAGAAAACATCGCTGCTATGTATACGTTTTGAGGCTTGGCCAATGAGTTTGATTTCTTAAAATTCTTAAATTTTTGGAGCTCAGATAAATATGCCCCAATATTTGAAGCAGTCTTTTTTGGGTGAATAAAGTTCAGATGTCATCCCTGAAACCTACTCTTCATGGCTAAGTTGATGGAAACTTTCTCAACATTATTTTCTGTAGTTTTGTTTTACTTTTTTCAAAGACCCTCATGAGTTCAATCACAGGTTCATAAACTAACAGATTTTAACCTAGAAGAAATTCTCAGTCTTCTAGTCTGACCTTGGCAACAGGTTTTGCCATTTCAAGTGACTTGGCCTTGCTGTAGAAGTTATTGACTGAGAAATTAAACAGTCTGTGTTATACAGATCATCATAATATCTTTTTTTTTTCTTTTGTCCTAAAAGACTTTTAAAGTCAAGGAATACTGCTCTTGTTAGACATCAGTATTGTTGTTATCATTACCATTATGTTTCTTACCTATATTGTGGGGCAAATGGGTCAATTATGGCCTATAATCGTAGGATCACTAGAAGAATATGACAAAAGGATGACGTCTGGCTTAAGAAGAAAATAGTCGGAAATCTTCTTTTCTTTGTTTTTCACATTTGATAATTCTATAGTGATTGAAAATAACAATGTGCATGATATTAATAGTGTTTCTACAGCCACAGTTGGGGATCCTTTTCAGGATATCCTCGTGAAGGAAACCCAATTTTCTTTGTTATCATAGGCCATACACTAGGACCAGAACACTAGCAGCTGTTCAGTGGTGCTGCTCTGGGACTAAGGAAAGGTTAATGAGCTGTTTGTTATTTTAATATTAATGAAGGCCATGTTGTAAGTCACATCAGCTCCAGATGAAGTTGCACTTAGTGATTTGCTATGTCTGGACCTTAATTTTATCAGTGCCATGATTTTTTTGTCAGTATCAATTTTCTTTCTTTATGGCCGAAATATGTATTAAAAGTGCTTCTTAAAATTTGATTCAAGGAGTATAAGTTAAGAGAGGTCAAGCACACATGAATTTTACTTTAGAAGTGTTACATATGTGCCGCTTATTGCACAGAGAAAAAAAAATTCCCTGTCTTCTGGTGCATTTCAATATTCCAACAAAACGTGTCCTAATCTTCAGGAAAAAAAGTAGTTCATTGTTATTTTTCCTTCTGTTCAGTAAGAGCTCAGGAGTAATAAACACCTTTTTTGTTGGCATATTAATAGAAAGGTAAGCAAGGTATACAACATGAAAAGCTCAGTGCTGAAGCCTACAATACACTTCTCAGGGCACCATGTACACTTCTCAGGTATTTAGCATACCAGTATATAATTACATTAGAAATATATACAGGTATTTACTGGAGAAAGGGTTCATAACATTGTGAAATTTGAATTCTATATATGTTAAGGTCCAGCCGTGGCAAAAATACTATTTTTTATATATATATGCACTGTTGAAAATGTCATCTATGTCAACTTAGGAGTATTTATTGGGGCTACAATGCCATCAAGACACAACTTCTCACTTATTGACAGTTTGGTATTGCCATTGATCAGGACTATGACTAAGGAAGTATCTAATTTTAGAATAAAATTAATGCCTTGGAATTAAGTAATTTTTAAGTATATTCGAAATTTGTCTTTTCCCTTCCCTTCTCCAGTCCCATCTGAACAGCATATACAAAGCTATCATTGCATTACGCTGATTAAAGTATTCTTTAACCTTTTTTCTCCTGTAAAACAATACTGAAAAAGTACTCCTGTACCACATTCTAATTACCTTGTCCATTAAATATTTTTCTTTTCTACAACAGGTAAGCATTTTCTTACGAAAAATATTTGTTGTAATAACTATTCCTCTCAGAATCTGCTTGATAAATCCTTTTTGTCTTTGGAGTTATTATCTCATTTTATGATGTCTCTACAATTGTTTGGTCAAAGATACAGAAAAAAACAGATGTTAAAATATTCAGGAACAAGCACATCTTATGTCTAACAAGCGAAATGTTATTTAACACAACATGTTTCCATGGGAAAATATTAGCTAGCCAGAGTGGTTTTTACATACTTCAACCATTTTTTTGTACTCCATTCTGTTTTGAGGTAGAGTTATATTTGCATGTTTGCTTGTTTGCATATATGTTTCCAAAACCCGTGGTTATTCCAGTGAAAGTAAATATTTCATTGCAAACACTTTGAGCCTCAATTTAGAAATATGAGTTTTGCTTAAAATGCAACTGTTCTTTTTGAAATATAAATCCTATAAATTAGAGAAAAAAGGAAAAAACCACAGAAGATTCTGAAATATTCAAACATTTAAAAAACAGGAATATAGAAAACTTATGACTATAATTGAAAATATAGTTAAACAAATGGATATGATATCTAAAATCAAAATTAAATATTTAAATGCAGTTAGCAAGAAATATTTTTCCCTAAAGCATTTCTAACAAATATGGAAACAGTCAATATTAAGAAGAAGGGATAAGATGGATTGTTTAACTTTGAGTTTGATATCTTAATTTACAAAACCTGATCTTTAGAACGAAATAAGTTTTCTCTTATCATTCTGTTTGCATTGTATTTCTGAGAGGACTCAGAAAAGAAATTGACATTTAAATAAGATTCAGACATTCACAGAATCTATTCTTTTATCTACCAAAAAGGGGCATCAGAAATGTCACCAACCACATAAGAGTCGCTTTTTGATGGTTGTATTGATATGAGAGTATCAAGCCATATTTTCATAGCTTTTCAATGGAAAATATTCAGCCTCTCTGGGTGGGGAGGAAAAGGCAGCAAATATTAGGAATAATTTAGATGGTGATTTCAAGAGATACAAGAGATCTTTTCCTTATTTTGTTTAACATCATAAAAAAATCCAACCCCATTTTTGCATCTTTTAGCTGCATTAGCAGTATTAAGAGTATATTTATTTTTAGAAATAAAGTACCAGAAATATCTGTACGACAATTTTTTTCTTATTAAAATCAAAATAATAACTTTATTGAAGAGAGGTGGTCATGCATGAAAGGACAGTTTGGGACATAAGATGCGTTATAAACCAAATTGTTTTTCACATTGATGCTACTATTAAAGGCCCCTATAAAAGTGTAATTTAATTATACACTTTTTTTTAATTGCCTGCATTCAAATATTTTTAACAAAATTAGGCTTCTTCTTTGAAACAATGTAAAGTAAATGAAAAAAAACGCCTTGAATCTTTTTTGATGTTCATTGCCTCAACTAGCAGGCCTTTCAGACACAAATAATGACTCAAGTAATGCTAACATTTCAGGCAGATCTTTTTGACATCAAAAGTTGTCCCTAAAACCTAGAGTTAAATAATTCAAATGAATTATTAGTAAAGGAACACTTGGGATTATATTACCAAATTTTGTTTTAGTTTCACAATTTTACTGCCAGGAAGAATTTTAAATCTGTGCAAGCACGCATAACATGCTTACTTTTACTCATTAATTGTCTGTTTAAGAGTATACTGATTTTTGTCCTTTTTATAAAGTTATCTTTTATAAAGGAGACTGGAATTAAGGTTAGAGATTCATTCCTGTTTGTTGATGCTCAATCTATGTATTTCATATTGTGTATTTTCCTATACAATCTTCCTAACACCAGTATGACTTGCTTGTTGTTTTACAATTGGACTGCAGATTTGTTTATTCTACCACAGTTGCTTTTATAAAGCTAGCGCATCATATTTTACATGCATGGATAATAGTATCTATGATCTATATGTACTGACTTTTTAAAAAAATAAATTCCCAAATGTTGTATCAAAGACATTCTGTTAAGAAGCAAGTTATGCTACAATGGCATGGCATAAGAGTTTTGATTTAATTACTCTGCTTCTGAAAAGACTTAATTTAATTTAGTAATACTGAATAGTTTAGGGGATTAATATAAGCTATACATTCTACATTTCTGAATTGAAATGTGTCTCATATCACAGACAGATGGAAGCTGATGTTTGAATGCAATTTGATGACCTACCTGAAATAAAAATTGTAATCTTTAGTAAAGATAGTGATACAGCTGCCTGTGGCAATTAAAAATTTCAGAATTTTTAAATATTTTTTTTCTTACCACACAGATTACCTAAGAACTCATACACATTTCTGGTGAAGAATTCAGATATACAGTATTTAAAAGGAGCAATTGAAACCTAGGTACGAAACTTGCACGCAGAGGTCGAGAGGTAAATTTCTTTAGACTGATAACAGCATGAGACAAGAGGAAGCCACATACAGTGTCTTATCTCAGTGTTTCCACCGGTCGGAGCTCTGTAGAAATGCTGTCTTCTTAAAAGATCCATGAACACCAGCTGTATCTATTTTATCCATTGCTGATATAAGGGCAAATTAGGGAGAAAATAATACTTTTAAAAATCTTATTTATATTTACCTATTTTTAATCCCTTAAATTATTAGTCCAACAGGACTCCACAGGAGGTCTGCAGAGAAAATTATTTAAATGTGAGTGTTTTAATTTTTCAGCATAATATCCTCATAAGATAGAATGCCATGATTCAGAAATGCATGTTAAGACAGGGAACTTTTAATGGTAGCCTCAGCTGCATAGCACTTTCAAAATATCAACTTAATTATATGTCTAAGTATTGACTTTGACACAGTGTTTTCAAATTAAAAAAAAAAAAACAAATACAAGAAAACCTGGACCTGATTTATAAATTTTAACAATATATCATCTTAAAAAGAAGTAAGTCTTCCTACTGGAAAGACTTATCTCAAGTTCAGAAGCTTTTTGAAGATGTACAACCAGACCTTTCTCCATTTAAAGGGTATTAATGTGTCAGTTGTGAAATCTATTCACTATTGAAAATGTCAGTGCATCATTTCACTACTCAGAAGTAAAAGCTCTTTGTAAGGCTTTCCTATTATACTGAGTATTATTCATTCCAAATAACAGGGGAAGTGGGCATTAAATTGTATTATCCAGTTCAAAGTAATTGTTACAGAGGAAATAAAAAGCCATAGGAACATAGGAATTGCAATAATGGATCAGACCAGTAGTTTATCTAGCCAAATATCTTAACTTTGACAGAGACTAAGATAGAAAAAGATGCTCTTTAGCAGATGATTATTGAACAATGCTCCCCACAGGAGAAATTTAATACCTTTTTTTGTTCAAGTCTGGCATATACTTAAAGTTATTTATTACAATAAAATAAAAGAAATACCAAACCTCTTTCCCTATCTTTATCAAAAGAAATGTAAGGGGATTTTTAATAGCTTTTATGTGTATAGCCCTCATTGCTATTTCATATGTATATTAATCTAGAATGCAGAGATTACTGCCTGGATTATGATTCCATTTCGTGATACATTTCTCCATATTTTATGGTCTAATTTTTAATTTCCATCTTCTTTTGCAATACTTTACAATCTATCACTGCTAAGCAGATTTTAGGTGTATTTTCAGGTGCTTCATGGTGTTACTTAAATCGGAAAATATTATTCTTCCCTGGTATTTTCTAAGGATTCAATACCAAACAGGAATATGATTTGAGTCAGTGCTTCCTGGAAAAATACTAAATTCTCCTTCTCACTGAATACAGGACACAATAGCATAAAGGTTGTCTATTGTACAGTGTATAGAGATGAGAAATATTCAAGCTAAGTTATGGACTCAGGACCTGGGAAAGGGTTCTTACAGGAGGAAATTAAATGGCTTGTATGTTAGGCTGACAAGACTGTTACATGGAAAAACTGGAAGCACAGCTGGGTACTTAGAAACTGGAGGCATCTTGAGATAATATCAGTAAGCGTGAAAGCATGGAGGTGTAATGGTAACTTATCACCTAAAAAGGTGAAAAGTAGTCTGGCAAAAGTGAAAATATCCTCAGAAAGCAAGAATTTCTATCAGCCACTAGCTATTCTAACTGTAAGGACAGGAAAGTAATCTGGAAAGATAAAAATTGGTGTGAACAGAAAAAACCTATCATCATCATCTATTGTTAAAAAAATAGAAAGTAGCAGTATCTATTGGCTGCTCCACGTGATGATGTCCTATAACCCCTTACATCTCTATAACATAAAAACAATTTATTTTCTTATCCAAAATGGAGCTTTTACCTGAGAACTCCCCATTCTTCATACAGTTCCTAATTCCAGTTGTGTTCTTGGCACAGTGATAAAATCCAGTCCAGCACAGAGCAGTGTAAGAAGGATTAACATGGTTTAAAACATCTATAATATTGTGTACAAAGTACAACATTGCAGACAATTTCGATTCACTTGAAGTTTGATGCAGAACAGATTTTATGCAGACGTTTCAACACCCCTGATCTGTCTTAGTTTTGTGGTCAAGCCAATGTACAGAAAATTAAATTATGTGAGGTACTGCCTCAGTGACAAAATCATACTTGAAAAAGAGACAAACAAAACCTGAAACTGGTCTTTGTGTCTTTAATTCTATTTCACTAGACTTCTAAAAGTGCTCATGCTAATACGTAGATTTAGACACTTCTTCAGAAAATACTTTTCTTTCATATGTCCGTAAATAAAATTTCCTATCAGCTGAACTTCAAAACGCAGATAAAGTCAGATTTAATTTATTTTTTTTTTAATAGAAAAGACTGACAAGTTTGGGGCTTAGTATTCAAGAAAATGGCATACTTCTTTCTTCTGTACAGATGGGTATATATATTATATGAGTAGTGTATAAACTGTCTAAGAAAAAGGACAAAATTATATAACATATGAAAAATTTTAGTCATTTACAAGGTACGTAAAAAATATTTCAACTTGCCAGAACAATCATTGCTCTCAAAAATACATTCTGGGAAAATGGTTGATTGTGTTACATTTTGCTTTTCCTACCTTTTTTTTTTTTCCCCTAGCAATCAATATGTTACATACATTTTCCACTTCCAATTTTATATTTTAAAGTGTTAATTGTGTTAATTTGGATCTTAGAATTAAAGAGAAAAATTAAATGCTTTGGAACATCAAGATGAGATGGACCACGGAAGGGAAGAGACTGCAGTTATACTTCTTTCATACATTTGACAGTAAAAGTGAATACAGTGTGTTAGATCACTAAAGGTCTTAGCATTATAATAATTGTCACAAACCTCCTGGAAGAAACCCAGCTTTTCAATATATTCCAAGAATATAGTGAATGCAAATGCAGTGCATAAGTAAAATTAGGTCACTTAATGTGGGATCTAGAGAAGTGCTGTCCTCAGATCACAAAGAATTAACACTTGTTTCTCAGCTCTTGCAAGAGTTTGCCGTCATTTGGGCAGTCAAGTTTGTTTTTTTTTTTTAATCCTGACTTTAAACAAAATGATGAAGAAATACGGACTAAATTTTTGAATAGGAAATCTAGATGTGTCTCTTCTGGCTTTTTATCCTCCAGCTTGTTCAGTAATGCTTTTGACTGGAAGTGTCTAACATCCCGCAAAATGGCAGATATCAGAGGCATAATTGTGACAACAATGACAAAAACCCCATAAGTATCTTTTGTTAATTTTCAGAATTAGAGTATTTGAAACACAGGGTGAAAATCCATGAATGCATGGTTGCTATCTATGATCATTTACACGAAAAACTGGAAAAATAAAGGTAGTTTGTAGTGTGTTTGAATTTGTTTCAGAAAAATTGTAACATGCAGAATAAGTGTAACAATAATTACCCTTGAATGATCACTAGCTCTTCAGAAAATTAGGTTGTGTATGCAAGAGTAAATGTACATCAGTTTCAATAAAAAACATGTGGTCAAAATGTACTGCACCAAATATTTTTAAATATGCAAAGGATAATCTTAGCAAAAGTTACATGGAAGCACATTCCAGAAGACTAAGCAATAACAAGGAAACTGGGACATTCTGTTTCTAACCATATTTCATTTCTTTTTTTGAATGCAACAGGGTGAAGAAGGGAGGAAAAAAATCAAATACAAAGGTAAACCAAAAAGCGTAACACCTGTGAAAGAAAATACACATCACATCTAAATGAGGGAAAGTAAAGGTGAAATAAAAGAACTGTTCATTTTGCACCATGCTTATTAATTGTTCTGTCCAAAGTCTTTAAGATAGAAGTAACATCTTAGAGTGCTCCTCAAACTAAAACATTTCTGTTAGTTTTCCATCTCAACTGTTATTTCACAAGTTTTGTCACTGAAGTGGTCCAATGTTAAAATAAGTATCTGGAATTCTGGGATAAGTAATACTCTTTGAATTCAATAGAAATTTTACATTTTACATCACTGAGAATAGAATCTTGGGCCATAGGTAAGATAACTACTCTTATGAATAATCTGTAAAAAAATATTGATCAATATAAATATTAAACTTGTTTGTAATATTGCTAATCTTTTTCTCCTACCTGATGAAGATATTTCCCCTGAAATATTTTTATAAACCTCTGGCCACTTTACTCAATATTAATTTTTCCATTATTATGATTTTTGACTACACCTTTTCAGTACTTGGTCAACTGTCAATGGCACATTGCAATAAATGTTGTTGCTTCAAGCAGCAGACATTAAAAACATGACAATAAAACTAGGACTCAACATCTATCATTTCATTTATATTCATTGCAGTTTTTATGGCAGTATCTGTCGCATATCACTTTGCTTCTTTATGGATCATTTGGATATTTTTAAAAATTTTCTAATTTGTTATATATTCCAGAATAGTTCACAAAGGTCTTGTTAGTCTTCAGCAGGCTTATCTTTCTGCTTCTAGAAATGCTTGATTATGTATTCAACAGAGGCAAAAGTTAAAATAAACATTAAAAAGCATTCAGGATAAAATTATGTAATTACACATGTCATTCTAATGATACTCTTGTGATTAAGGGGAGGTTTTGGTGCCAAAACCGTTTCCTTTTGGCTGTACAATACAATATATGGAAAAAAAAAGAGGAGGTACCTGGAAAAATCAAATATGAAAATAAATAATGCATAATGAGAGCTGGAAAACAAAAGCCTTGGGATATACGGGCATTCTCACATAAGGAACACGGAAGAAGGGATTTTTCTTAGCAGAGAAATGCAAAAAAGTGTATTATACACTTATATAAAATAATACATGCTGTAGAAAAAAGTAACTGGGAATTTTAGTCTCCCTATAAGAATCTTCTTTACTAATAAAGAAAAGAACAATTAATTAAATTAAATTACTTCCAAACAGATGCAAGGAGCTACTTTTACCCCATAAGGAATAGTTGTAATTCAGAACTTATTTTTTACAGGATTTTCCGGGGCTGCACATTCAGTAAGTGGGAAAAAAGATATCACCTTATACATGGATGCCTGTGGTAAGTAGAATGACAACAGTTAATGCTAAAATCAATTTTTGGAACACAGCTTAGACTTAATTCTTTCAGTCTTATACTAATCCCTAAATAAAAAGTTCAAGAGGTGTCCACAAGCTGAAACAGACCCCTGCATATCCACCTATTTTCAGTTTTGCACCTTGACCTTGAAATGCGGATACGAGATTTGTCAGTCACCAGTCTAGATATTTCCCCTACTTTGAGGATTACTCATAAGTGGTACCTACTGCTTCATCTACAGATTTTCATGAACTTTGTGCTCTGCTTTGTTAACAGGTCTCAAGTGAGCATCAGTTCTCAATGTGCGCTACGCTTTTTGCCTTGTTCCAGCCCTGCACTGTGCATGGAGCAAATGGAGGAGAGAGTGTTCCTGACTTATAAGCAGATGAATGTGTTCATCTAGAGAAAAAGAATTTTAGGTGGGAAAATAAAATCAGAAGACAATTATAAACTATGGATAGCACAGAACAGGAAAATTTGAGAAAGAGTATCTCCAGAAATTATGGCAAAATACTTTCTTAGAAGCCTGTAAAGGTCTGAAAAGAGTTTGTTGCCAACAAGCAGCTCATTGGAAGTTGTTTAATTGACCAGTCCTTGAGGAAAAGACCCACCCTATAAAAGTTTTGTGCTTGTTGTGTCTAGCCTGCTCACTTTTACACAGACAAGTTTCATAAAAATCAAATTGAGTCTCTGATGGTTTGGGAATGTTAACAGAGTGTTGTTTGTGCTTCTTATGGTTGTTTTGCTTTATTCTCCTAAGTTCTACACTTTCCATGCTAGACATTAAAAAAAAAAAAAAGAAAAGAAAAAAGGAAAGGAAAGGAAAATAAAATACTGAAATTGGAGCATCTGACTACCCTTCTATGATTTTACTTTTAAAATAGAATTCTTTACTTACCTGAACTAGTGTCCTTGATCACAAGATGGTACCCTGCTTACAGTTTATTAGCATAATATTAATTTGCTGTTCTCTCTTTTCCTACACCTACAACAGAGTTGGGGGATTTTTGTGACTTAAAAAGTGACAATAATTGGAATTTTCCATCTTAGTCTTTTGCTTCTACCATCAACAAAACAGTTAAGGTTATGTTTTTCATAGTATGACTAGTGGGATAAAGAAAATAACTAGTCCTGAGGGCCATGTAAATCAGCTAGAAGAATTGCTGTGAAATAAATGCTATCACATTCTTTATATAATTAAATTGGAAAGTTCAAGCTTTTCCACATTCCTAGCTGCAGTGCTACCAAACTTCATGGGTTTCAGCTTCATCTCAAAGTCACAAGACCAACCCTTAAGCAGTATTTACTAATTCCTAAACACTCAGCATCAAAGAAAAGTTACAGATGTAATTCTAAATAGCCTTGACACCCTTGTTTGCTGTCTGAGTAGCTGAAATAAACAGGCAGACTGCCAAATATTTCTCCAGAGTAGTTATTTCCCTTACAGCTATATAATTTTAATTTACATGGAAATCATCGATACTTTAAAGTGGTGCTTGTCCATCAAGTTTGTTTATTTCCTAGCTCCCTAATGTGTTTTAATATAAATCCAAGTCATTGATTGGTTGAACAAATGTAATTGACTCAAACAAATGTTTATCAGATTGAGTGTCTCAATCCCTTCTGAACTGACTGAAGTCCATCCCATGAAGACAGACCCGTGCCAGGCATAAATATGTTCTATTGAGCAGTACTCCACTGATTTCATATTATACTCTTCTGAATAAAATAGACTGAGTTGTGTGCAATTATATGTCATTAATGCTTTTTTATTCATTCGTGTACTCCTAGACTTGTAAGATACCAGTGTTTAAAAACAGACAGAACCTATTCAAATTGCATGGGTGAGACTAAAGTGTCAAATAGCTTAACAGATTTAAAGTGCCAGAATTTTACTGTGGTTTATTGCCTTTGGCTTTTGTTCTTTTCTTGTTTTTCTGTTCTTCATTTAGATACTAGATACAGGATCAAACTGATGAAATATCCCTGAATGAGTCATTCAACACTACTTTTTTTGTCAACAGGGAGAAATAAGCACCTTGGGGCATAATTCATGTCACCCTGAAGTGGAGACCCATGGTATATCATATTAATTGCTCTTTAAAAGTCTTTTTCTTTCTCCATCAGTATGGAAGGAACCTATGATGACAAGCACAGATGTCTACATTATAGGCATCTAAAGGTATCTTATTCACTTTCTGTCTTGAATGCCTTCAGAAAGATGCCGAGCATTTTCAGTTCCAACTGAATCTGTAGAAGCCAAGGAGCTAAAAAACTTCTGATCAGCAGGATTAGATTCCATCTTAAAAACATATTTAGACAGATTTTTTTATTTTTCCTTTTACCTTTATCTCAATATAATGAAAACAAAAGAATCTGGATTCTGCAAAGGACAGCAATGATTCTGTAATATTTTTGTTGATAATGCTAGAGGTGCTGAAGACTCAGCATGGTAGTAACTGGGGGAAAAAAAAGCAGAAAAAAAGTGCACACTGTTGCCATGAACAAGGTCTTTACCTAAAGCTCTGCTGATTTTCTTTCTTCTGCAAAATTACAGATGTGTTTATATTTATGAATGTAGAGTACATACTCTTACAACTTATTAAAATGCATGGTGCATTTCCAGATATGTAAAACTAGAAGTTCTTGTATCTCAAACACTTTCTTTTTTTCTTTTTTTTTCCTGGTTTTTATTTTAGGTTACAGAAGGACAATATTTTTGAATCCTTAACTACTAGGGGCAAGATTTTATTAGGTGACACCATTTCTTGTTTTCGCGTCAATATTTCTGGAGATTTTTTACAATGTTCACAAAACCTAAAGTTCTTTTTTTTTAGTAATAAATAACAGGAAGTATGATAAATTATTACTTAAATATTGGAAATATCTTTGAAAAGCTGCAATATTTTAACCATAGGTCTTAGGAACTAAGACTAATATATATTAACTCTGCCATGTTTCTTTCAGATGTTGCTAGTCTGATGTCACTGGCAGTAATATTGAAGGGGAGAAACACAGGATGTGTTTCTACAAGGAGAAATAGTATCTGAACATATTGTAGCGGTTTACTCCACATTTTTAAAAGCAAAATGATCTCATTTATGAAATCTCTTCTAGCACTGCGCTGTGACATGAACTCTTAGTTTACCTATACAATCCATATTTTTAGTTAATTCTTTTGTTGAAGCCACAGAGAGTATGCAGCTCAAACTACTATTGTTGATTCATTGTATTAAAAAGCTGGAAAGAAAGATAAACTGTTCTAAGAAAACCGTATCTAAAACTCCACAAGTGCCAGAGTCTATCTTCTTTAATATTTAAATGGAGATATTACATAAAATATTAATAACATTCACAGACATGAACACCTGCTTGGATGTTTGTTTTCCCTCGGTTGCAATAACCTAATCTCATCCTGCTGTGCAGGCAGAGTTCATTTTGCTGGAAGTCTTGCTTGCGTGTACAGAGGCAGCAAGTGGAGCTGTGAATGTTGGATTATCAGATCTTATATATCAGAATTTAGATGTCTGCACTGGCACTTGAAAATTTTAAACGGTTGATGCTAAAATATTTAAAATTCTCTTAGAATATACTATTTGACATTGCAGGAATTAACTCAGCCTGGCCTAAGTCTGTATTACAGTAATCAGCCTAATTCAAAACCTTTCATAGGCTTTCTGACATGGCTATGCAGAGTTTTAGTACTCCCAGGAGTGGATTAATTACCAGTAACCCATAATTAATGACATTTACTTCCACTCCCTGATCACAGAAATGTTTTTATGTGAGTTTAGGAAGGCCATATTAAGGAACACAGACATAAACACCATGAATTTAAAGCTTAGCTGAGGATTTTTTCTCCCCTAACCTCTGAAGTTAGTGTATCTATACATGCATGCAAAAGTCTTTGAGCTTATATCTTACAGCATAGACAGGTCCTCTACAGGTCTTTAGCTACCTTAAATAATGTAGTTCCCGTTTTGCAGACAATACTTGAAAAATAGCAGAAAGGTCCTATGCATGTGTCTCTGTGGTATCCCTTGTCAGATGGTAACAAAATGCTTTGCAATTAATTTGTACTTCTGACAACAGAAATCACTAGATCATAGGCAAATTAATTATATTCTTTGAGTAAAATAACTGCAGAGCTAGTAAGAGAATGAGAAAACATTAATGTACACTGGATTCATCAAAAATTAGTCTTTAGAGCCAAAATTTTCTGCCTGCAGTGTTAGGCCTTCAATTGTAGTATGTCCCCCCAGTGTTCAGCACACTGATGCCAAGACTTACTTACTATAGATCAACAACACTGACTTTAAGTACGAAGCTTCAAAGAAAAATTTCTAATACCTCATCCAATCACTACAGTATAAAAGCTTATTCCCACAGGTTTCTTGTTTTAAATTGTACCATTGCAATGAGTTCTGAATAGGGTAGGTGAAGAAATTCTGAATGCTCTTATAATTCGATGATATAACCAGATTTGAAAAATTAATGTTGTGGAAACAGAGCTCCATTATTATTTCTTTTAACAAAACTAAAGTTTGTTAATAGTTTTCTGATAACCTAGAGAAGTAGGGAACTTATCTCATTTACTTCCAAGATTCAATTTGAAATTAATTCCACGGAACACCCCAAGGGTGTTTAGACTTTTGCAGAAAAGGAGTTCCATCCATTCTCATCGCATCAGTTCTTCAAATTGCATTGCATAATTAACAATCCGTGAAATACTTCTCCCCAAAAAGTTACAGATACCTGACTCTGAAGTGTATAAAGAACATAAACAAATCTGAACTTTTTCACTGCCCTCAATAATTCAAACACATTTAGTTAATATTTTATGTATACCCTTTTATGATGGTATAGATGTCAATATACAGTCAATTAGTGAGAGAAAATTAAAACAAACAAACAAACAAAATTTTTAAAAATATTATCCCCCCCTAACTTTTTACTGGTGTTGTCTTTCATATCCCTGTTTATAAGTCTGAAATGTGTAGACATGTGGAACAACGAGGGGGAAAGATTTAATGGTTCTTAGACACGTAGCATTTCTCTGTCTCCTTGCACAGTCTCTATTAAAAAAAAAATTAAAAACTACAAAAAATTCATGTTATCTTCTTCTAAAAGCCACACTGACATTTACAGCATTTTCCTTACATATTTCTGTAGATGACACTAAAAATACCATAATTGCTTATTATAATAACCTTCATACATCTTAAGTAAAAATATTGAAATAAACCCTGCACCCAAAAACCTTGAAGGAATAAATTCTACATGTCTAATAACACGTCCCTACTGTACTTCTCAAGGGTTAAATTTTTATTCTTGATTCCCTATTTTACAGCTGAGATTCACTAATATCTCTCATAGTCACTGGAAAACATTTTCTTCTTCCCTTGACCCTGCAAGTCCAACCTCCTCTTGTGCCATACAGCTAAGTGGTAGACCCACCCAACTAATGTTTCTATAAAAATTAAGATGTTCTGAGACCTGCAGCTCTTTTGTAGTGTCCCAGATATCTAGAACATATAAATTTTCAGTACACTACCTGGCAGATAAAAGAATATCATGCTTTACATATGTCCAGTTAAGTAAAGTGAAAAAGAAACTGTTATTTCTGACACCTAAAATATATATTTAAAATAAAACAAAATACAAGCTTAACTTCCGCTGAGGATGCATCTGAAAGCTCTCTCTCACACAGCTGACTATGTGTTTCTTTTGCAGAAGAAAGAAGCCAGCATTTAAGACTTTTTGGTGACTTTTTTTTGACAGAATATCATGACTATTATGGGCAAACTACACTTTGTAAAATATCTGGACTCTCTAGACCACTCTATTATATTCTTAGGCTTAAGACATTAATGTCATCATAATTTGTGCCATCTTCTTAATTAGAATAAAGGTTGTTTTCCTGCTGTGGGTGGTACTATAGCTACTCAGTTAGGAAGCATCTTCCGTGTTTACCTATTTAGTAAACAACGCTTTGTTGCAAAAAGTTGAAAAATTCTCCTTCTTCCCCTAGGTCTGTTCCCGTAAGGAATGTCTTGAACCAGACTTTGCACACTATATAAATATTTCCCTTCATGCTTGCTTCAAAAATATGAAAAACCTAATTCACAGAACCACAGAAATGTATGGGTTAGAAAGGAGCTTACAGATCATTTAATTCCAGCCTCACTGCCATGGGTAGGTACACTTTCCTCTAGACCAGGTTGCTCAAAGACCAATCCAACCTGGACTTGAACACTTCCATGGATGGGCCATGCACAACTTCTCTGGGCAATCCATTCCCGTGCCTCACCAGCCTCACAATAAAGAATTTCTTTATTATATCAGATCCAAACCTACTGTCTTTCAGTTCAAAGCCATTCCTCCTCCAGCAAGTCAACTGCACCCCACAGCTTGGGTGCTGCCAGCTGTTTATATTGTAGTTTTTTGTTATTCTTAATTGTTTATATCTTATGATTAACTCTTTTTTGAAAGTTGGAGTTATCAACCAATTGGAGTGATAAGGGTTGCTTATTTAGCCACAGCCTCCTCTTCGTTTGTATATCAGAACTGTAATCTTTATAGAAGGAATATTATGCCTAATTTTCATAGACAGTACATTGCCTTGAAAGCCTCAGGTTTACAAATATTTATTCAATGCAGTAATAACCAAACTAACTGATAGTTACAAAATGCTTTTCACGGATGCTAGAATTTCATTTACCTTACAATTAAAAGCAGGTAGGAACACCTCTACATGTGTTCTACCACTCAGAATATTTCACCACAGATAGCTGATCATTTCAAATCAAAGCATAAGTTTCAATACTTCAATTAAGCAGAAGTGTGAAATTGCTCAGAATGATTTAATTGAATAAGACGCCACAGAGTTCTGAGGTCTGTAAAGCTTTCTGAATGCTGAAACAAAATTTAAATGGACAATCTTAAGTTTTGGTATCAGTTGTTCAAGAAAGCATTAAAAAAATAATTTTTCCTCAGAACAATCCATACCACCAGAGCTAGCACTATTCTATTAATCAACAGCATCCTAAAATCAATTCTTCAGTTACATAGTTTAATGTATCTAAAAGGAAATTCCTTCAAAGCCATCACTGTTTCTATTAGGCATCCATCCAAGAATTATTTTTGTCATTCAGCAATAAACCCAGTAATGTATTCTAGAGTGTTTAGTCATGGATTTTACTGTGTATAACAAATCAGATTTCTTTTTCTGCCTAACTCTGTAAGATGATACTTGGCATTAGAAAGTGATTGTCTTCTTTCTATTGATTTAGAATGATAATTAAAAAAACACACCAACTTACTCTGAAAGCAGATACACACCTACATTGTTAACCACACAGAAAAAAAACAGTGTCAATCCTGAACTGGGCATGCATTTAAACAAAATTTCCCTTGGAAAGAGAAGCCTTGGAAATAATATTCCTTGACATGTGACTGTCCTTTTCAGTACACTTATTGCAGATTAATGACCTCATAATCCACTACTTTTTTTACTAAAATCTATTCATAAGTCTTCACTGAATAAGACCAAGTTGTGAGCAAGTAGAAGCTAAGCAAGAAATTGCTACTTTCACTGTGTTGGCCATTTTTAAAGAAGGTACTTTTACACTATCTGAGGTCTATGACCATGCATTTTCTCACAAAATATTATAATTTATATTTAGTAATGTACAATATTAAGGTAAATGCAGATATTTTGAAAAGAAACCAAATTATGTGAGTTTCCAGTGTGATCCATCCACTAACTCCTTTTTGTATCTGTTTGGATCAAAGTAAAAATCATTCAGATGACATTCTGAATAAGATAACAGAAAATGCTTTATGGGATACTCATTTCACTTCCTATATAACTATCGATAACCATTTCAGAATCCAAGCATGAATCTGATGAATGCAGAGATGGACTAGAAAACAGAAAGCTGCAGCTATCTGTGGTCACAGTACATCAACTAATTAAGCTATCCTGTATATTTTAGATCAGTAGTGCATTTTAAATTAGTAATTACATTTAAGATGTGTAGTTCTATGAGATTATGATGGGAAGCACTGCTGATTAAATGTCATTGCACAGCTGAAGAACCAAATTATGCCATTAGACACTCCATCCTGTTTCAAAAAAATGATACTGTCTGTACAGCATGACAACTACCTTCAACAAGATACCCAAAAAGGGCTTCCTAAAACTCACAGCACATACAAGAGCTGTATTACTTATTCTAGGCATTCCAAGTCTTTATTTCACCATCTGGTATACCATGCCTGAGTTTAATAAGAAATTTTGCAGCTTGTTAAGTCCTACAGTTCTAAGAAGATGCTTATATAAAGATTAACCTTTAAAATAAGCAATATGGAAATTAAAGCGGCAGAAATTTGAGGAAGGAAGGGAGAAGAAAGTGACTACATTTTCTGCTTATCAATGTCCTAGTACAAAGTTTCCACGAACATAATGGAAGATCTTAACTGGGAAGAATTCAACAAAAATTAGGTGACTTTACTGTAAATTGAGATAACAGATAGCTATCATGCTTACTCTTATCTTTAGCCTTCTGGGTAAGAGAACTCTAAGACAATGTTTTCATGCATTGCAAATAGTTTTTTAAATGAAGATTTCATTAGTATCTAAAGCCTCAGCCCAGGAAATGTATGAACCGTAAAATACAGGAAGGTCAGCAAGAACACTGGACTGGCAGTCAATATCAGTACCTACTTGTTAGCTTACTCCATTTGTCTCTGGGATTTCTCTATTTAGTTCTCCTCCAAATAAAGCTCTAAAGAGCTTGCTAGCCCTATGAGCACAGCCGTGGCATAGTCAGGGTCATTTTACTTCAGTGCCAGAGAACAGTTTCTAGCCCCCTTATTTATTTTTTTTTTAATTAACTGCATAAAACCATTCTAAAGTGTCTGCTTGCTAACACAGCTGAGAGTGAAACAGAAAAGGAAAACTGAAAAGCATAATCTAGCATTGAAATGACTTATCCTTTTTTTCTATTAGATCAAATATTATTTATTTCTAGTTTAATGGAATAAAATAGTCTCTTTTATTCACATATCTCTTCTAATGATTAAGAGTTTGTGTGAAATAAGTAATACTCGTTCCCCCTGTTCTGGGAGACTATGAAGCTACTCTACTGAAGCATCACTTGTGTAGGTTTTGGAGTACTAAACCTAGGAGGTATAGAGGATTGTTCTTCAACTAAGTATACATGGTCTGGCATACCAGCATTATGGAGGAGAGTACCCTACAGCAAATGTAAACCAGAATTTCCTGGCAATCTCTGCCTCCCAAATCACTCCCTCCAGGCAATTTAGATTTAATGGATGTCTCCATGTTAAAACAACTGCAAATTTGTTCTGTTCAATTTATCAAACCAGTAAAGGATACTTGATTTTCTCCTGTCCTTCCTCCCCCAGAGATTTGAATTTTTAATTGTGAACCTAATGGGTTGAAGATTTCTTTTTCATCATTATTTTTTTTCTGTTGCTGAGTTCTGCTAGAATAAATTCTGTGATGAATACTCTAGGAAATTCCCTAGTCAAACCAGAGAGAGACCTGTATTTGAATGCCATAATTCATTTGCATTGCACTTTACACTGAGAACGAGAAAGAAGGTAAAATCGTTACTGCTGTGAGACTGTGGAAAGAATGTCTGTGGAGAGAGACAATACAAAGAACAGGATGCTGACCCCATGCTCTCCAGGGAATCCACAGCTAAAAGCAAAACCAGCAGTCAGTCGAAACAGGAGACTTCTTATTAAAAAGGGCAGGAGAAAATATTGGCGCCCATACGTCATTACTGGAAAAATTCATTCAAGGGCTTGAATGTGTCCTGCAGCTTCCAAAGCTTTTCCTGTGAGAAGTCACAGCAGCATGCCAGCACACTGAGCAGAAAGGAGTGAGTGCATTACATACAGTCAGAAACAAGACAAGTTAAACTGAAAATTCAAGAGAGCACAGCAGGATGCACGCGCGAGGTTGCTCAGGGACTAAACAGTTATTTTAAGCAATGCTGAATGCTTCCATCATTTGGCAGTTGTATTTGTTGTGGCACATCTGCATTTTGTTAACAAAATTGTGTTTGTAAAAGAATCCAGAGGAACTTTTTGTCCATATATCATAAAATCTTATAGTTTTACAGCTCCTGGTATAGCCTCAGGAGATGATACTTTTAAAAGCGATAGACAGAGTGGTCATCTTTTATGGGAAATTCAAGTGAAGGAAGAACTTCAATGTAGGTTTTATCACTGACAAAACTTACAGGACACAAATCTCAGGAAATAAAAGTTTAATAATGTAATATAATTTAAGTATACTTTGGTTCTGTGCCCAGATAGATTGAATTCTCTGTGTCCTTTCACTAGAAAATCTTGGCTTTTCTTCAAATACAAAAAAAATATTGCCAGTTAAGAGCATTTTTGTTTCAATATCCAGTCTTTTAAAGAATTTCAGTGCCACAAAAATTTTGAAAAAATGACATCTATTTGAAATCTCCCCTCACCTTTTTTCCAAAACTGTGAGTGAGGACATAACCATAATGAATAAATTTTGATCTTGGTCATAAGAACTAAAGATCCTTAGATTAATTTGTCCTTGAGAAAAAGACTGAAACTTAGGATATCTTTGCCCAAGTAAAAGCTATAATCACAGAATATGCCAAGTTGGAAGGGACGCACAAGGATTATCAAGTTCGAGACCTGGCCCCACACAGCACCATCCCCAAGATTCACTTCTTTAACTCAGTCAGGCTGGTGTTGCGACCACTTCCCTGGGGAGCCTGTTCCAGTGCCCAGCCACCCTCTGCGAGAAGAGCCCTTTTCTAATATCCAACCTAACCCTCCTTTGACACAACTTCAAGCCATTCCCTCGGGTCTTGTCACTGGTCACCAGAAAGATCAGTGCCTGCCCCTCCTCTTGCCCTCATGAGGAAGTTGCAGACCGCAATGAGGTCTCCCCTATGTTCTACAGAGTTCTACTTTCTTCCAAATGCAATATGGGTGTTATTAGACAAAAAAAAACCCCAACATTTCAGAAGGAGTGATTTATTATGTTCCCTACACAATAACTGAGAACCCACTCAGGCTTCGTATTTGTGCAGAAGGAAGCTTGACTACTCTGAGGCAGTAAAGAAAAATAGAGCATTATGTCATAGTAAACACTACTGACACATACTGACTATCGTATCTACTAGCTGAGCTTTGATTAAAAAATAAAAGTAATTATGTCTTCGTGACATTTGGAAAAAAAATAGGACTTGAGAAGCAAAACCAGGTAATGTATAGACTCCCAGTTAATTCCTAATCAATGCTGCTTCTTGAAATTGGGGTGTAACATTACCATCACTCTTCAAAAAAATTTATGGTCTCACAATTTTCTGTGTCTTTTCTGATGACTGCTTGCAACACTTGGTAATAAAATTATATTGTCAGCCTAATTAGAACAAATTTACTTTTACTGTGTCAGATTGAATTTTATTATGTCTGCTGTTTCTGAATTTTCTGTACTTCACATTTGAGAAAGCAAGTAATGTCTGTAGTTCTTCAGGAAGTTCCAGTACACAGTTTAATACCTAATAATAGTGGGCTACATAGATATAAAAAGGGGTAAAATATGCTTTTTGAAAACTGTGAAGAAAGAAACATAGTGTGTGTTATTAACTGAGACAAAATTTGACATCTCTATTTATAGCAATTTTTTAATCATACTTCAGAATAACTTTCTACTTGATGGCAAAGTACAAAGCATCTCCCTTTTTAAGGGGTAGCCATCCAGAAAGAATGCTTTGAAAATAGATTTTATTTCAAATGTCTGGTGATAGAAAAAAAAAAACAGGATCTAAACTAACTGTAAATTTTATTTTTAAAATAGTAAATTTTGAGAAGTAAGTAATTCAGTTTAAATGTTTATTTTTTAATTTGATACATAGCACTTTAACACTTAGAGGACGCATGTCACAATCAGGACTGCAATGCACAGCACCTGTTTTCCTCAGGAAAATACAGAGATATAGCACAACGTATCAGAAGGAGTAGACGGTCAGCAATCTTATGGTATATTTTAACGAGTAATTTTCCTGACTATAATGAAATTTTAAAATGAGTTTAAAAAAATTCACTTACTAATTGTCCAGTTAGGCTTAGACTGCGATGAAAGCACAGGATAATGAAGAAATTTATAAAGGAAGTAAAACAAGGATTTCAGTTAAGCAACTAACTGAAAAAACTGAAAAGCCTTCGGGCAACAGCTGCTATTTGGCCTGAAGGCTTTTTATCCACAGACATTTCCACACTTCAAGATGACATGAGCCAAGTGTTCCTTATGTTTCAGGAATAACACAAAATTTCATCTTTTGGGTAAATTGGATAAAGGCAATATCCTTCATAAGGAAAATCTTATAATAGTAAGTAAATTTTTAATATTATGGGATATTTTCTCCCAAAGTTTCTATTAAAGCCTTATGTTATAGCCTGAATTGTAGTACCACTGCTTTATCAGATCTTCTTTATCTGATCTGTGAATCTCTTAACAAAACAATCCTTCACGAAAGTGTGAACTAGCTGTCCAAAAGCTACATCAGTAAAGCAATAATATAACAGTACTATTATTATTATGTGTCACAGAGCATTGGCCGGCAAATACATGAACTATGACTACAGATGACTACAGGATACTACAATAAATGAAAGTCACTTTGGAAAATATATATAGAGAGCAGTAGCAGAATAGTTTAAGAATATCCTTCAAAAGTTGTTTCCATTTAGAAATGCCTATCTGAAAAAAATCTACATGATAATTTAAACAACTATACTTTCCTTTTACATTGGCCTGTACTCTTCTCGTATCACATCTACAGAGATTTGCTTTTCAACAGAGACACCAAAAAGAGTCTAAAATTAGGCAGTAAGCATAATTATTTGTCAATTAATTTAGAATTTATCAAAAGGGAATTGATCAAAGTCAAATTTATTTGACTTTGCCTATGTCCAATCAGACTAAAAACTGATATCAATACATATAAAACATATATTTATCTTTAAAATGTCCAAGCTACAGAAATGTTGACTTAAACATTCTTTAAGTAAAAAATGCCAAGTTATTTGTTTCTAGATGAAACATCATCATTTGTATAAAAAGCCGCTGAACTCCTACAACTGCGGAGCTATACTGAATGAACCATATGCTTATCTTATATAATCACAGCAACATTCAGATGCTATTCTTGTGAAAGGAGTTGGTTCTTACAAGGACACATATATAAGTAATACCAGCAGTGAGGCGTGCCCCTCCCCAATCAGAAATCTTTATTATGATAGCACATGAGACTTTTTGTGCAGTTTTGAGGCCATCAGACCGTCAGCACTTTACTTCTCTTACCTTAACTTTTACAATAACTTAAATTTAAAAATTAAAATTTCCAACTCTTACCTATAAAATTTATGACATTTAAAATAGTGGAACTACTTGTGATTTTTGAGGGGGTTTATTCATCTGTACCTGTGATTTGATATGCAGGCATGCCTGTATAGGAATGTACATTATGCATGGATGCATAGAGCTAAAATGTTTATTCACAGTGGTTTTCACAGTAATTAAATTTCATTGAGTTTTGAAAGGTATTGAAAACAGAATAAACATTATTGATAAATGATTTTTCATCTGGAAGTTTTATTCACTTAGGTGTGAAGTGTATAATGTTGTACTTTGCTGAGTTGTTCGTCTTTGTTGTCCAACATGAAGTATATAGGAAGAAGAGAACTTTCTCTGTGTTCCATGGCCATAAATAAAGTTATCTTCCTTTTCATGATTTATAGAGGTTGAGTGATTCCAGCTTCTGTTTTGACAATCTCAGTAATTTTTTCTTGTGATGTCACTTGGTGTTGCATACATCATAAGACTCAGAAGCTATGACTATGGCTCTCAGGAGCAGTTTGATGCATGACCATGAGCAGAGACTGCTCATACACATATCTCCATTTTCAATTCTGACCTCATAGATAGGCTGTGTAAAACTTGATGAAGGATTCCTAGGGTTGTTTTCACAAACTAGAATCTCAAGTATGCTTTCCTCATATGTATGTATATATATATATATGTTAATATCTACAAATAGTAAATGTGTATTAAATAATTTGAAATTTTTTCTATATTTACATATACATCAAACCAAAGCAACTTTTCTTCTCTTTGTTTATAAAAATTGACCAACGATATTTCAAATGTCTATTCACCTGAGGTAAAAGCATATGGTTCTTAAGTGTTGCTTTTGTTTTGTTCTATTTGTTTTGTTCTATTTGTTTTGTTCCTCCTCCCCCCAGCCCAGGAATGAGTATGTTTTTTAAATTCTATTATTTTAGGATTTGACTTCTCTATTCTAGGGAGCAAGCTCTGAATTCTAAAATACAATCTGCTTTGCTGAACGCATATCTAGTTTTCTTGGAGATTTCTGATTAGAGGTGACTTTGGATTTGAAGACTGCCAAAATTCAGGAGGCAAGAATCTGAGATGATGATCAAGCAAGTGGAGGCAAATTCAGGTATAAAACATTAACCTTAGAATTAATGTAACGTCAAAGGAGATACCAATTTCCCCTGAATGTAACTGAGAAACTATGAAGATATAATTCCAGGAGAGTCAGAAAATCTTTCAGAGAAGGGAGACCAGAGAGCAGAATGAAAGAAAGATATAGGTAATAAAAGCTGAGAAAGTAGTGGTAGGAAATGTTTACATATTTTCTTAAAATCTTAAGCAATGGAAACAAGAACGGATTTAGGAACTGGAGTCAAGTAGACGGAAAAAAGTAGACAAAGTCTCACAGGCATTTTATAAGAGCGTCTATAACCTTCAGATATTTCCAAGATTATTCCTAAGAGAATAGCAAATACTGATTCTTTGAGACTCAATAGCACATTGTATCAGATCTGGGCAGATTCTCATTTATATTTTGGAACAATAGCGGCAAGTGTTATGAGGGCGAAAATTTTTGTACCCTTGAGGCCCTGAATTACTTATGCCTCATCTACACATGGCACAGAGTAAAAGCCAGTTGTTCAAGAAGTCCTCTCACAAGGTGATGAGGGGAAATTGAGAAATACTGGATAGAGAAACTTAAAAAATAACACCTGAGGAACATTTAGCTTTATTCATTTATTCAGCTTTATTTTTTTAATGTATGGGGTTAAAGTTGAGGCTCTATGTTCCTCTTAAACTCTTCTTAACTGCTACTCTGTTACGTTTCTAGGAGAGATTTTCTTCTTTTTGTTTGTTTGGATTTTATTTTAACCTTTTATTTTGACCAAGCTGACTAAGTAAATGATCAAGTGCCTAAACCTTTTCTCCTTGAAATTTGATGACCTCCCTAGGAACATTTGCATGGATTTATAGTTTCCCCCTACCATTTCAGTGTTGGAATGCAAACATACAAAAATGCATAGAGCTGTGTTTTGGAAAAACTGTTTTTCAAGCTGTTGCCTAAAAACTGATTCCATCTACGCCTGAGTACTGGGAATCATTTTTGTTTCCCTCTATGTTACTTTACAAATATTTTTTTCTTCACAAATACGGAAAAACAAATTTAAGATGCTTTACTGAGAAAAACAAAGGTTCTGCAAGATTCGATGGTTCAACAACAACACTTGTTTCATGTTTAAACTTTGCAGTAATAGAGGATCATGGGGCTGTGTGCTTACACAAGTCCTAATGAGATGTATGTGTAGGCATATAAACATGCTCATATGGATGCACATGGTTGAATTTACCTAGTTACGTATCGATATATATTATGCTACTTTTACTTCTTCATAGCATTTAAGTTCCTAAACAGCTGAACTTGGATGTCATTGTGAACAACGTATCATTTTTCTATACGTAAATTCTAATTTATATATATGTGTTTGTGTGTATGTGTGTGTACACCAAATAAGACATGAGAAATGAAAAACATTTTCCTTGTTCTCTTGTTATAGCACGTTCATTTAGTGTATCCAGTGCTATCAATATGCTGTTTCGGTCTTTGTTTGGGTTCCTGCAAAACAAGTTACTTAAAATTTAACATATTGATCATCACAAACATCAGTATGCTCTGCAAGTGACTCTCACTGAATCCAGTTATTTAATGCAGTTAAATTAGTAACAGATCTTTTGATGAAGTTGCTCTGTGACCACATATATTTAGCATATAATATATTAAAAAAAAAAGAAATATAGTATTTCTAGTAATAAGTCTCATTTTTCTAACAAGAATTCTAGTAATTACAGGACAAACAAAACTGGCAACAAAAGATTAAATCTTCTGCACAAGTGGATCTCTGGCTCAGCATAAATAATAATGGTTTTATCCTTCATATTGTTCTTACCTGCACATATACTTTGCAGGCAGAGTTATCTTGCTGGACCTTTATACAGGTCAATTTAGTAGCAAAATTACGGGTTTTTGGTAAATTATTGAAATACGTAGAACTATTTTGGCCATTTGAGATGCATGCATATGCCTCTTAGTAGCTGCTGTTACTTTGATTTATGTCCTTTTCATTTTCATAGTTTCTCAGAATAAATTTGTCCTATTTGAGTACATTGCGCAGGACAAGAGTTAAAAATGAGTATATGTGATGGAGGACAACTGATTTTTTCTGTAACTGACAGGTTCTCAATGCATAGATCCTTCAACATGACTAAATGCCCCTTTCCTAAGCAGTGCTACAGTTGAACTTACGAACTCTATTAATAGTATTAAAATAAAAATATTGTTGCAATCACTGATAAGAAAATCCCTCCTAAAACTCCATCAAAAATTAATGTTATTTTTAAAAGGTTCATTCTGAAAGCAAGTGGCCAATAATTTACTAATAATTGACATTGATTACTAAATTAGACTACAACAATAAAGGTATTTTTTACCTGTGAAATTGGAACCAATATTCTCACCATCTTACATAGAATATATATATATATATATATTAGCTTGCTAAATCAATAACTTGTGATAGATAATATTTAAATAATTAGCTGTCATAGATTTCTACAGGACATCTAGTCTTTTTTTCTTCACTGTAACTTTCTCCTCACACATAAAACATAGAAATTAATTTTATCACAAGCATTATTTAATTAGGAGAAAAAAACCACAGATGATTACAGCATTTCTTGATATGAAAAAAGGAAAAAATTGAATCTATAATGCATGTGTCTCCAGGTCTAAGGTTCAGACCTTGCACTAATATAATACTTCTTAGAAGTCTACAAAATAGCTTATTAATGATCAGTGGCTCTTGTGTTAACTACTTCCTGGGACAGAAAGACTGGGTATGCATAGATTTATTAACCTGCATGAAGATTCCTTACAGCTTTAGTAGTTCCTTCCTTGGATCTCATCTGGGAATCATGTACAAGGTACTACACTCAGAAAATAAAAGAAGCGGTGGCTCATTTTCTAGCGTCATTTGATCCATCTTTCGAGTGTGAACTTTGGTGAAGAGATTAAAATGATAGTATCTTCATAGAATAAAAAGCTTTCACCTAACTTGTGTGCAAATGGTGTAACTTTAAAAAGAAGCTTTTTAATTAACTGAATCATGTAATCCAAAAAGGTAGATTATAAGAATTTTGGTTGCATTTTTAACATTCTTGATTTCAATCATAAGTAAAGGGGCATAGATAACAAAATAATTTAAAACATACAATTTCCATAGTGTTTTTTTTTTTTTAATCAAGCTGACCTGAAACGAGTCCATTAAGCATTACTCAATACTATTCCTTGGACACAAAGTTTGGATTTTTAGGTCATTGTATGATGATTCTACACTGAATACTACAGTATTAACGTGTCAGTAGTTCTTTCCTACCTAAAAGGTGATCCTTTCATTAATAGAATCTTTTCTATCTATTGAACATTTTAACATGGACTAGAACCTAATTATCCAGACCATAGTAATAACATTTTAAAAGTTTACAGGATAATAAAAATATGCACATTTAGAATACACTTTTAGATGAGATCTTCATATTAAATAATAACTTTCTTTTCACTTATATTTCATCAACTTTGGTGGGTTGAGATATCACGTACCAAATGCTACTATTTTAAAATTTAAAAACAACCACCAAACTGGCCAATTGATAGGATTCTTCATAGGCTGTCATTGGTAAAGACAGTTCCAGTGAAAAACACTACAAACTGTTAAAAAAAATGGCAGGAAATAGGCAATCTCTTAACTTTGTTGATCAGGAGGAAAGTAAACGTTAACTGACTATTGTCATGAATTGGAGTCCTGAGAGGAAATAAAAAGACAAACAAAAAGGCCAAACAGCTCCTATATATTCTTTCTATAGCTGCTAGAATCAATTTTTAGGTTATTTACTTGCAGACTGTGCAATATGGGCCTCATTGAAACTAGCGTTGCACTCGAGATTCTCAGTTATCCGTCTGACTGTCATACTTGCAGAGTTACTCTACGTGTGTAGTCTTATATATTTCCTTTGTTCTGCAATGACCCCTGCATAGAACAACTACAATATAATCCTTTCTTATTACACCATATCCTTATAAATCAGCATGTGCCTTCTTCTAAATGATCTGGGAGGAAAAAAAAAGCCTTAAATAATTTCCCACAAGATAATTCCATTGACTATAGCAATATTGAGTATGGTCCATATTACATGGTCAAAATTTTAAGTTATAGGTAAGGTGAGGAACACTATGGTCCTAATGACCATGATTTGCATTCAGGAGTTTTTGTAGTTAAGACACTGCACATCTTTCAATAAATCACCTGAGACTTAAACAGAGGGGTTTATTTTTTTCATTTGCAAATCAAACCCCATGTTCCATTCCCAAGGAAGATATAAGAATTAATATTTGCAGAGACATTCTTGTATATCAGATTCCATTTTGGTAAGAAATGGCAATCATACCATTTGATTTTTTTAAAGTGTTTTGTGTTTCTCTTCACAACATAAAAATCAATACTTTTTTTTTTTTTATTACGGGTTGAAGACAAATGAAAGTCTCTGGTGTATTGTGGATGTAAGACGTACAGAATTTAAACATGTGCAGTGAAGCCATCAGAAAACAGAATCTTTCCTCCCAATAACTGTCTATTATTCTAATACACATTTCAGGTCATAACTGGTTGAGGCTCTGGAAGTATTTTCAGCTTGCAAGTAATATAGGGCTGATAATATCAGATTCTAATAAATAAACCATTGACATATTTAGTGCAAGTTCCAGTAATACAAAGAGCTACCATTACATAATAAACACTTCTGGTTTTATTGTAAAGCTGGGAGCTATTTCTTCATTGTAACATATACTAAATAGAAGTTTTATTTCTATTATGCCAGATAAATGAAGTGAAACAACAAGGAAGTGTTTTAAATGAAGTGTATTATAGAGATAAAAAATACAGAAGACTAACTAAGAAGAAAAATCAGTATGATATTTTCCATGTAAAGTCAATTCATTCAGAAACAGAGTAGAAACATGAGAGGCGCTGACAGTATAAAACTCAAAGGTATTTTCTGTTCCCCAGGATATAATCTCTCTCTTTCCTTCACAAGGAAAACAAACAAACAAAACCCTCTGTTATGACACTGTACTAAAACAACATTTGAATTGACTAGAGTACCATAAATAATCTAACATCACTTGCAACAAAGCAGTTGATGCAGCTGCATCTGTCACAACTGCCGTTAATTTTGACAGAATTTCTACACACAGATTGCTCACTGTGTTGAGGCTTTAATGTTGGTAAACTGCAACTTGCTCATTTTAATTATATTTTTTCTAATAATGTTTTTTCCATGTTTCTCAATCCTATTTCTCCACTTTCTTTTGCAATACCAGTTTCTATGGAAACTGCAATGACAAGTACATGAATAGAGTTTAATGATGTCAACTAGTGCTGTTTGAAATCATTGTATGCAATAGATTAAAATGTATGTTACGATATGTGTAGTATTTTTCTTTGTTAGATAATATCTGTGCCTGCATCTTTGAGTTAACTTAAATGATACTCTGTACATATAGCCAACAACACTCCACGTTATCAGACGTTGTAAACTGCAGATATCTGTTACCGGACAATCAAAGCCAGTGGGCTGGGAAATGCCTTAATACTACATTATGCTGAAGCTGCTGCAGAAACAGCTTTGCAACACTCTGTCCCTTCTGAAAGAGTTTCCTGCACAATAACATTTTTCCTTTTCGAGTGTGTTGCTACAGACGTGTTACTCCCATCACTGACGGGCTCAGCCTTGACCAGCGTGGGTCCATCTTGGAATCATCTGGCACTGGCTGTGCTGGACATGGAGGAAGCTTCTGGTAGCTCCTCACAGAAGCCACCCCTGTAGTCCCTTCCCACTACAGAACCTTACCACACCACCCCAACAAACTAAGATAAATGAAAATCACAGCTTATTCCAGAAAGTGGTTTTTTGATCTAGATACATGTGAAGCATTGTGCAATGTTCAAAAGTGTTAAAGACTATAAAAAAATAAATTAAATTAAAAGGTTAATAAGGGCATTGATAAATAAGAAGGAACTTTTAATTTATTTTTATCACATACATAGCGAGCATACTTCAAAAAAACTGTTAAAATACTATTTGGAATCTTGTATTATTGAGATATTTGTGGGTTTGTTTTTTCAGGATTTCTAGTCTCCTGGGTATATTTAGACATGTTTTCCATCTGTTTTTAAATGGCAATAATCCAGTTTCACATTTGTTATCAAAAACATTTTCTCATAATCTTCCAAATCCTTAGTTATTTTTCATCTTTGGAAAGAAACAGAGGGGAAAAAAAAAGAAAGAAAGAGAAAAACAGGAGTGCGATAAAAAACCCATGGAGAATAAAAGAAGAGATTTTATGGGCTGCTATGTTTAGGAAACTTGTGTTAGAACATTTCACTCATCTATTAGCAGAAATTTTGTCTTAATTTCAGCCAAAAAAACTTCTACCAAATTTGTATGAATATTTTTTTCTGTCCCAACTTTAGTCCTTCAATTTAAATATTTGTTTACTTTGCTTGTTTTGCTTCATATATTTAGAGAGAATAAACTTATAATAATTTCAACTTTTTATTTTGCAGAATAAATTGAGTCAGAAACTTTTATTATATTTATTTTAATGAATAGAAATATGTTGTCTAATAATATTAGAAGACTGACTTTTCATTTGCTTGATTAGAATTCTTCTTGATCATGGTTTTCCAGAACTGTGCACAATATTCCACAGGGGCTTTACAATGTCTTTTAAAATAATACTGATACTTTCCTGTATCTTGACCATGAATATGATCTCTTTCCATATTTCCGTATTCTGTACAATGATCAATAACTTCCACATATTTCTTCCTTGTTATCCTTTTCAGTTAGGAAAAGACAATGGAATGCTGTGATATTGCCATGTAGTGTTTGGTCTTCTTACATGCCATTGATACCTCCAGACATTACAAAGGGTTATTTTCTACTAGGTCAATACCGACAGTGAGATTTCATCCTCTTCAGCCTTGGGATACAAATTTTAATACATGTACACTGTTATAACAAAAACTAAGTAAATATGCACATATAACTAATGTTTTTCATGTTTCAACTTTCCCAGAGTGATGCAACTGAGCATATGCCCTTTTCCAAGGCTGTGTTTTAAACTGTCTTTATCTTGTTTGTTTGCATAATTCTACATGCTAAGATATACGGTGGCAGAGAAAAATTTTGAAAGGTAAAAAAAAATTTATGTTTAGCTTTCTAAACTCTATATTAGGTGCCTATTTGCTTTTATATTAACAACCCTTAATCAGCATACGTTATGGCAAAAGTTCACAACCTCTTTTTCTCCTTTAAAATTCTCTTTAAATCCTTTTCATGTGGAAAGTGATCCCAGTTTGTCACTCAATCACTGAAAAGGACAGCTTTATAAAGACAAATATTGTACAGAAATAATATGAAATAAAATATCCTTCACATAAATTTTATAAATATAAGAACTTAATTATAAAATTATTTTTATTTGATTAATTGGTTATGAAATAATTTCAAGAATAACAACAAAAAGTTATGTCTGTATGTATATTTATCATTATTACAACTATTCTTTAGAAATGAAGAATTAGACAAACACATCCAATAAGATTTGAACTGAATGATTGTACAAGACTAGTACATGTTAAAGTTAAATTTGTCTAATAAATGCTGTCTAGTAAAGAAAGTTTCTCTTGAGACTGCAGCTTGAAATTAAGTGTCACACAAAGTGCAGCAAAAAATAGCATGGCATTATGTTGAAAGTGGCCACTGTTTCTCAGGGAGCAAATGTCCTATTAGAAGTACAGTAAATACAGGAATATGAGAGCAATAGGGTTTTTTTTTTACACAATCAATTTGTAAAGGGGTCATCAAACAATAATTATCTGCCCTCATCTTGTGGCCAAGTGTAATAACTCCTCCATCTACAAAAGGTTCTGATTACCAGCGATGCTGACTGAACGCAGTCCTCCCTGCTAAAAACAGCATAAGAAACTTTGAATGTTCTAGCAATTGTGGTTGATAGGGAAGTTACCACAACTTGCTTTCCACTTTGGATGACTTCTTAGGCAAGCTTTCAAAATATATTTGCAAGAAACTTTTGTTCATGAACTACCATTCTGGTCTTCTCATGAGGAGAAAAAGCAGATCAACAAGTACATAACAGCAATAGAGCAAAAGGATACAAAATAAGACTGAAAGAACTTTTGAAATGCTGAAATTGTCTTGCTCAAAGTTATTTTGATATTCAGTGCCATTGAGAAAGAACTAAGGGGTAGATTCCTAAGTCTTTGCAAAAGTACGATGAGTCATTTCATATCCCTAATGATCAAAAAGAAAAAAGCTGTGTGTACCCTTAGACAAAAGCACCATAATGGGGCAAGTGGAAGCTCAGTGGCAGATGTATCTCAAATGGAAAAAAAAATAAACAAGAATTAAAAAATGGCTTTTGAAATAATATATCAGAAGCACAGAAATATTTATTGCTTTTCCTTTGTGTATAACATGACTATTTAATTCAGGAAAGAAGCCAGCAGATCTTTGGATGAACATGAGTACAATTGTGTCCTTTAATACTGTGTATTGCAATCCAACATAAGAGAAAAATCAGAATGCACATCTCATTGCTACAAGAATTACTCTTACATTCACAGGATGCTTCCTACATATATGAACAAATAACTAGGAGACATCCTGTGTCTAGAAGTCCTATCTTGCAAGAATGGACATCCATAAAATGAATTCTGAATGGCCTACAGTCTGTATGCCTTTGCTCATAGGCCACAATATATTCTACAATAGGCCATAGGAGGAGATGAAGAAATTGAAAACAACACGGGTAAAAATGACTTTGTCATTAACGGGTGTTTTCAAAGGCTCCAGGTACGTGTTTGTTACAGAGATGAGGAGGATTGATGTCTTCCTATTTACACCATGAAGTGTGTACTCCCTATCTCAGTATTACAGGAGGCAGCTGTGTTACTGGTAAAAATTCTTCCTGTCTCAGAATGAAATCAAAAGAGAATTTTCTTCGAACCACTCAAATGACCAAAATCTGAATGTACCTCCAAATCTACAAGAAAAACTCCAAGTTAGAATTAAACAAACAAACAAAACCCAACTGTAATAGTCACCTTGCTCCTACTTTTTGAGGTAGGAGCATTTGGTGGTTCTTCACCTTACGAGAGTGATTACCTGGCATCTAAACCTAACTTAGTAAATGGAAGAGACATATTGCACATGGAGACTTCCCAAATCATTTCACCCTGTAATGACATAGTGAGGAGGATAAAAGAGTTCCAGGGGAAATATTGCTTATTGCTATTAATAGATCAGCTATCTGACCATACCTCTCACATGTAGCCCTAATGGGTCTTTTTACAGTGGCAGATGAATTCAGGTGTGAATTTCTATAGATAGAAAAGAAAGTGTTAATTTCTGCTTTCTGTAGGTTTGTGGGCCTGCAGCAGAACAGAGGGATGGTGAGGATTGGGATTTAACTGGAAGCCAAAGATTTTAGCAAGATTATATTAAGACAGGGCTGACAAACTTGAAAACCTATCTTACTGTTCTAAATTTGAAAAACAGGTTTTGGCAAGTCAGAGTAGATGAGGAATCATCCGAACTGTACACTTCAGTACACCCCGGGGCAGATATATGTTTTCCCATCTGCCTTTTGAAATAAATGAAGGCTTGAAACTCATGATGTATTAAAAAAAAAGATCAATGAAACATTTGTAGATATTGGGATTGTCCACATAATTGACAATGACATGCTTATACCAGAGGCAATTTGGGCAGATTACCATGAGATGCTAATAAAGCTTAAGTCAAGACCCTCAGGATAAAATATCACTTTCAATTCTATTGATCCAATTTTTGCTAAAAAATTATCTATAAAAAAGAAGGCATCCACATGAAAGAAAGAAAATCTGCTTGCAGAAATGTTTGAACCACCAACTAATGGATAATACTGTAGGCATCACACATAAACATTGGAATCACAGACTAATTATGGAGTATGTCAGGTGTATGAAAAATTCCACATGAGAATGTAACTACACAAACTGCACAAAATACATTAGATGAACATGACAAGTTCCTAAATCAGAGATTGCACCGGCATTCTCCTTTACTTTGCTCCTATGATCCCAAAAAGCCAGTGGCAATTCAAGTAGATGTGCTGTACTTCCACATGTTTATAAATATAACAGACACAAATATTACCTTTGCTTCATAAACAGATTAGTTTATGAGTTCTGGTGTAAAAAGGAGATTATGAAGAGACTACTGATCAGTGATCTCATAATAGGAAATGTTATTATCTAATTCTAAGCAGATCTGGATCACGAGTAACTCAAAGACATTTTATTTGAACCTCTCAAAAGTTGATTCCAGAGTCAGATGTCAGACTGGTGTATTTATTGTGGACAAATGAAAATGCACTACAAGGAACTACTAAACCAAACTGTGAAAATATGGCAGGTGTGTATTCACTATACACTTAGTAAATTTTTGAAAACAAACTGAAGTACACATGGAAGTATTCTGTGATGTAAAACTGTATTGGTGATCTCATAGCAGAGGAGAAAATACAGATGTCTATGCAAACTATAACAGTTTTACAGCTTGGATTTTCAAAGATGTAATTTTATTACAATGTGACGATTTCTGACAGAAATTGGTACAAAACATTATACGATTTTTATGGGATGCATCATAGTACTTACAGAATGAAAGCTCAAGCCAGGAACATAATACATTGGCCAGATATGATTTACATTCAGCTGAGTTTAGACGTTCATACTCCATGTCAGAAACAGGGGCCAAAGTTGAGTGTGTATTTCAAAATATGCATGAGGATTCATTTCCATGGCATAAGGTTATTTCGGGGTGTGTCAAAGGACACTGTGGCACCTTAAAGCAGCATGGTCAAGTTAGGATCAAATAAAGGTTTGTGATTCTTGTTGTCTTGGGAAGGTTTAGAGGGGAAGGACAGGACATAAATTTGGATATAAAAAAGAATAATTGTAGGCAGTTATAATGAATTCTAAAGGATGGGTATTTCTAAGAATGCAGAAGCTCTTCTCATTTTTATGTCACCATGATACCTATATGCCTTCCATGTTATAGCTAGCAGTCTGAGCAGCAGATTCTACCTCTGCTGCAAAACGGTCCTTACAAGGTCTGTCACATAAACACTGATACAAGACAACAGCTTATGGTATATAGAAAGTCAGGAGAGAAGCACATTAAAACAATGAATAATTATACAAATAATGTAATTTGTTCAAGATTAGGAATATTACAAAGTTATTTCCTAAATTCAGCCTTTTAAATTCAGCCTAAATTGAGATTGTTTTTCAAAACAGCAGACTTCACCAGCTAAAGGCTGGTACACTTTCCCATTTCATTCAACTGTTTCTTTCCTATGAGGTTTCTTGGCATAGATGGAGCTTATTCTCATTACTGTCTTCTCAGTAAATACTGCAAGAGAAATGTAGTATTTCCTCCAAATATTAGAATTGCTGGTTGGTGTATAGTATTTTTATTCTTGTTCATCTCTGGTTTTAAATTAGCATTGTACCACAGAATTAGGTTACATTTTCAGATGATGCTATTTCAAATACCTGATGCTGTTCACTACATGAAATTATTTTATCACATTTAAGCTCCATAAAGAATAGATTATTGATTAAAGCAATGTTTAAAAATAATTTTTAATATTGATTGATTAAAAAGGATTACTGATTTTAAAAGTGCATGTATTTAATTAACTTACTTTAACAAGCTAACTTTGAATATCTAGATTAATTCTGATATCTTTCCATAAGTCAAAGAGACAGAATTGCTACAAAGAATTAGCTTGCAATGAAGCAATAACGAGGTGGATTTGATGGTATTTCAATTTATCACAATAAGAAATCTAAGTTTAAGAGATACAATTCTTTTTCGTATTAAAACATTAACAGATTAAATGGCATTATACTTTACTATTGACATAAATGTAATACAAACAAAAAGGTAGTAATTTAGGTTATGAGTTAGAATGTTTTTCCTATTTATTTTTTTAAATAAAATTTTAAAAGAAAAAAAAAAAAGACCACATTTCATATTTACTTATCACCCTAAGAAATTTATTAGGTTAAAAATTACACAATACTCTGAAAACTAGTGAACCCTAAAAAAAAATTAAGTCTACATATCCTTGTAACACACTGAAAGAAATTAAATTATGCTGTGATAAATGTAGTACTTAGGTAAATTAACATATACAGATGAATCTTTCATTAACTGCACGATATCTACTTTCAAAAGTATTAACTAAACTTGTTTTCAATTAATTTTAAATATATCACATTGTATCCTTTTCTGATTTTCACACTCTATTATGGCAGTGAAATTGATGTGAAAACTTCAGCTAAGTCACAAGTATAATTTTGACATATGGTATTTCCAAAGAGTACAGACACACAGCGCTGTGATGTGTTACCCTTGGCTGTCTGTCAGATGCCCCCTAAGCCACTTTCTCACTCCCTCTTCTCATCAGTAAAAGGGGAGAAAATAGGTGAAAAGTCTCAGAGAGAAAGCAAGGGAAAACACTCATTAATTACCATCACAGGCAAAAGATGTTTGAGTGAGGAAAAATTTATTTAATGCCAAGTAGAAATGGTGTAGGATGGTGAGAAACAGAGACAGAAATAAAAACATCTTTCCCCTACCCTCCCCTTCTTCCCAGGATCAACTTCACTTCTTTCTTCCTGCCACTTCTATCGGCTGCCTGCCTGAAGCAGTGGAGGGGAATTAAGAATGGAGGTTACATTTAGTTCATAACATTTTGTCTCTGCTGCTCCTTCTTCCTTCTCACTTGTCCCTTGTTTCAGTGTCAAGTCCCTCCCACATGATGAAGTCTTTCACAAAATCCTCTTGTGTGGATCCTTCCCATGTGCTAGAGTTCTCCAACTGTTCCAGCATGGCTCCTTTCCATGGGATTTAGTCCTTCAGAAACGGACAGATCCAGTGTAGGTTCCCACAAGTGGTAGTTCCTGGCAGAAAACCTGCTGCTCTCCACAGCCCAAGGATCCTGTCAGTAGCCTGCTGTGGTGTGGGCTCTTCTTTTTCCAGGGCATATCCACCTGTACCAGTGGGGGTTCTTCTATGGGCTGCAGGGAAATGTTTGATTTGTACCTGGAGCACTGCCTCTCCCTCCTCCTTTACTGACCTTAGTGTCTGCAGAGCTGTTTATCTCACTGCTGTACAGTGATTTTTACCCTTTCCAGAATATGTTATCACAGAGGTACCACGAGTATTCCTAATGGGCTCAGCTTTGATCAGCAGTGGCTGTGTTGAAGAGCCTGCTGGAACCGGCAAAGTAAACTGCACAAAGAGAAAAAAACTGACCCAAAAAATACCCATATATAAAATAAGTAAAAACAACCCACCATTTTTCTGTGTGCTGCACCTCTTGGCCTCCTCCTGCATAATACCAGAGGCAGTATCTCTTCAAAGATCTTTCAACTTTTGTTTTGTAAGATGTCTGAAATATATACTTTTTGTTCTAAAGGACCATTACTAGAAATTTCTCCTTTTTAAATACTAGGTCAGTAATGTAACTGGGGAATTCCTAAGTGTAACATTGGTTGATCTTTCTTTTAGGAAATTGAAGGAAAAGAACATATATTTTCCAGATATCTCTATTTCCTTTCAAACTAAAAATATTCTTACAAATAGTAGAATACTGTGACAGGGAAATTAATTAAAATAAAATAGTGGTCAAGACTACCAGGCATCCTCTCCACAGGCACAACAGATCACTCTCTGAGAGATCCAGAGGCATTTTTAAAGTTGTCAACAGAATTGACAGTGAAGCCTGAGAGAGCAGAAGCCACTGATAGAGACTTAATTTCTGCAGCTTGTCATTTTTGGCACTTGGAACCTAATGCAAGAAAAAAGAAAGAGAGAAGAGCTATGGCATAATCAACAGAATGCCATTATCAAGACCATTGAAAAAAAGTGTGACTAGCCTTCGATTAATATAGGCTCTTTTCAAAAGTTATGTTAAATCATAGAATCATAGAAGAGCCTAGGTTGGAAAGGACCTTAAAGGTCAACTAATTCCAACCCCCCTATTTGCTATAGATACATATATATATATACTCATATATATGTGTGTGTGTGTGTGTGTGTTGTGGCTGCAAGAGTACTTCAAGCTGAACAGAGTATTGCAATTAGGAACTAATTTATTAATTTAGTGAACACATTACAGAACCATGTCTCTATGGCTGAACTAACCTGTTGCTCTGGAAATGCAAGGATGAAAAAAATTTAGCTTTCCCTTTCTCCAAAATACACTTCTTTGTATTCTTTTTTCCTTTGTAAAACTATTATTAATCTTAGTCAAATGGCAATGAATTTTTTGCAGAGATGCTAGACTGCTTAATTTAGATACAGAATCATTGATTTTAAGATCTGTTTTATGCTCTGAAAAGTGATAAGCTTAATGATAAACTATGGGTATTGAAGAGTATGATTGCACTCATCATTTACATTATGAGTACACCTACACTATGGGAAAGTTTTCACTTAGTGATGAAGTATCTGACACAGTAGTGGTCTTAGCTTTCTGAACGAATTCTGAGCCCTTTTGGTATATGAAATATAATTTATAAAATGGTAACAGAAAATAAAGAGGGGAAAAAAGTGTTGGAAAAAACAAAAAATACTGTAAAAGAGAATTAGAATAATTATGTGAGTATACAAAAGAAAGACAAAGCAATGAAATGTTGTATGACTGTGCTTTTCCTAGTTAACAGGCTGACTTTTCTCTGGAGATAGGGTTTTGCTACTTTTATCTGAATGCTAAGATTTCTCCGTAAGTTTCTAAAAGTGATGCAGAATAAAAACACCATAATACTCTTTTTGGCGGTAAACCTGTTGAATGCTTGAGTTACACCCCATGATTAAATATAATTTATATTATCACAAATATGAGGTTTCAACTGAAAACAATAAATAATTGGGAAGCAGACAATTGATGTGGGTTTTATTAGCTCAGTAGTCTTTGTCTCCAAAGTATAAATCACATGAAGAGAAGTTAGAATCAAAGCCAATCTATCAAGCTGTTAAAAGAAATAAGGAAAGGAAACCTTAGACATAATTCACTATTCTGTTATTCTAGTGTTTTACTAATGGAATCTACAGGCTTTTTTCCTTGTAGATATTTCAAACCCAGCTTAATTTATTAGCTATTCCAGTAGACAAAACATCATAAACTGCAATCACAAGCAGTTTCCCAGAACATCCATTCCCTGGAATACATGAGAACCTAATGTGTTAAAAGGTTTTAATAGCAACTTACTCAACTTTTGTGTTTAAAAGGCAATGCACACCCACAAATTCCAGCACAATGAAAGTTCAAAATTGGTTCCCTGTGCATTATTTTTATGAATTTTAAACCAAATATGAGATAAAAATTTGACTTCCTTATCTTTTACATTCTTTGTTTTTATTATTTGGAAAAAATCAGCCTTCATAAAAGGTTTGGGTTACATTTGAATTGCTGTTAGGACATTGCTTGTATATGAAAGGCATTGCGCCTTCCAAGATGCTTTGCATCCAATCCTAGATTTGTTGCTTTCCTCACATGCAGACATGTTGTACTACCACCTAGCTTCAGCAAGACTCCTTCTAGTTTATTTCAGTTTAGCCAAAAGAGAACGATTCTGTGTTCCTGCAAAATGTAAACTTCAGTACTTAACCCCTGGAAATGCAACTAATGAAACTGTGTATTTTACAAAGGTCCTAAAATGCCTGTGTATATTAAGAGTTTTATTTATGATGTGCCTCTCAGCTGTCATCAGTGTCAGCTGACAGCCAGGTAGACTGTCAGTACCTCTGAACGAAACTAAATAAATCTCTCCTTGATCTGCTAGAAGACACCTGCACTCCTATTTGCCATTCTTTCTTTAAGTTAAACAAAAATTTAATACACAGTCTTTTCCACTACTTTTCATCAAGAATTGAATTCAGGTTATTGCTACAAAAAACTACTCAGTGGGTAAATTCATTGTCAGTTAAGCAAAGGATTGTATTAATTCTGTCAAAAGGATTAATTAGGCCTACTAAAGTTTGGTTTGAGGATATGAAAATATGAAACATTTCAGCCTTTTTGGAGCTGCAAAACTGATTCCACATGGAAACACAAAGTCACAAATTTAAGTTTATTCTGACACTTATCATAATGCATTTTATGGATACAAGAACCTCACTGTTCAGAAGGTGTAATGAACGTAGAGATTATTTATTCCCTTGATTCCCACTTTTTTTTTTTTTTTTTTTACTTTGCTTCTTTCTTTGGGGAAGCCATATCATAGATAAATTCCCAAACCAAGAAGATGTGGCAATGTGTACCCATCCCCTGAACCCAGCCCACCACCAGATCCCATCCCTCCTTTCTTTTTTTTCCAAAATATGATCTTGGGGTTTCTGTTACCCCTGAGCTTTTTGTAATGAGTTGGGTGGTATGGTAAGGTGGGAATCGCACTGACTGCACCAGGGCAGCACTGACGGCATTTCTATGGTGAAGAACAAGAGCAGGGAGAATCAGTCATTCCATGACAATGTTGGGACACTCTCTACCTGAATCATAGCCCAAGGGTCATGGTATCATTGTTGCGGGAGTTTTTGAAAACAATTTCATTTGGTACTGGAAACAATTTCCAATTGCTTTGGAAGCTTCAGCAGCCACAGACCTGAGGCTGGAAAATTGAAATATGATTAAAGCAATCATCCTGAGATCCTACAAACAGTGGTTTAAAGTGAGACCCTTTGAGCTCTTCTAGACCACAGTGGGCGATGCCAGCACTTTTCTCTGAGAGAGATGCCTCTTGGAACTCTTTGGACAGTTTGTGATACTCAGAGCACTGTTGACTGACAGCAGGACCCTATCAGGGGTGATATCCTTGTATCTCAGGGCTGAACCTTTCACCCATTGAGAAGAGCCAAAGCATTAGACTTGAGCGTTTCTCTGACTCTCAAGCAAAATTTTTCAGAGCAATGCCTTTGTACGTACTCCCTAATGTCTGTGTGCATGTGTATGTGAATTGATAAAATACCTTATAGTATGTGCAACACGAATATCACTATTTTCAATCTGTACTAGGCCACAGTACAATTGTAATAAATCCTATTTTACGGCTTTCTAAATTAGTCAGTGATTAACTGCTGTTCTAAGCCTTTATACATAAATTCTTGATCTGGAACTAGGATTGGACTCAGCTGCAGCTACATTCTGTCAGGAGTTTAGAAAGCAAGGGGATCCACTCCGAACTTTGTGACTAAAAGTATGGTCTACCTCTTACACTTTTATGCCTTCCCCTCACCCTATAGTCTCCACATGAATCATTCTGAATAGATTCTAATTAAATGTTCCTGTGTATGTTTCATCCATGTATCAGGCAGAGTGAACATTGCCATCAAAATTTGTCACACTTTTGCAAATTCATATGATACCATGATGGTTTTTTGCCTTTTCTTTTATATACATTTTATATAGCTTTTATATAGCTCTTATGTATCCCCAGTGCTTTTAGCGTGCATGCTTGTATTCCTTAAGCCTGATAATTTAGCATAGTCCTAATATTCCATTAAGCCAGGATACCAAATGTCCTGGAGGCCTCGCCGTTGGGGCCAGAAAGTCCTGTGCTATCCTGGGACACCAAGGTCCTTTCTAGAACACATCCTATAAACTAAGATAGGCCCATCCAGGGGGGAATTCTTTGCGATGGGGGGATATCAGACTATTCATTTAAGCTTCTCATTGGGGAATATTTGATAGATATGCTAGTTTGCAAGGTCTATAAATTGTACACGCAAACTATTTTGTGTGTGTATTTCGGGGTGCATTTCAGCACATTCCACCTGGACAAAGTGGTGCACCTTAACGATCCTTACATAAATACCGAGGTAAAAACCCCTTTTCCCTTAAACTGTGTTTGGTTCTTAATTTTAAGACCAGGGAAAGGCAACAATATTAAACCTGCTTTTGCTGATACCTTTGCTGGTAATTCTTTAAACCACCCAAACCACCCATTTTGTGACAGAATATTTTAACACAGTCTTGCCTGTGTTATTTGGAAGTATTTTGCCTTCAATGCTTCAGATTGCAAGTGCACTTCTGCATATGTTTGACATTTAAAATTAAAACTATGGTTTGCCTAATTGTTAGCTCCTATTTGAAAGATACATTTTTTCATTATCCCTTTTTCTAGAACCTCAGTTGTGCCTTTTACAAGCTAGGGAACATTTTTTTTAAGTAACTACTTGGATTATATGACCTTTAGCTAGCTACTGGATTTTTGACCTATCTGATTTGAACAGTTTTTTGGAATTTCCCTGGTGGAAACAAATCTTTGCCACATAGTCCCTGCTGTAAGAATACATGGCGTGTTGACTTTGAATGCTGTGCGTCCACCAAGCTGCCCTTGCCTCAGCAGAAGGGGAGAAAATATGACAAAAAAGTTCCTGGGTTGAGATGATGTCGTGGTTTGACTTAAACTGACAGGCAGTTCTTCAGACCAATCACGCTTCTCTCAATTCTACATATAAAAACCCCGTGGAAGGCGGGATTTTAGAGAAGTTTTCTCCCCCGTTCCGGCTGAGTGCAGGACAGGAGAGGGAGAGGGGGAGGGGTGGGTCCCGTTGCCCGGCCCGCAGGGCTGGGGACGGGCGCCCCTGCCTCTTGCCTTTCTGCCTCTTGCCCCTTCTCTTAACGCTGCAGCACGGACTCTAAACTGTAAAGAAAAAAAAGCGATTCTTTTGAGCCGCGAGTGGCGATAGCTAGCCACAGGGCTGAAGTCATCTGACGCAGTATTCTGAGGAAGGGGGAGCCGGCGGAGCCTTCAGTGCAGCCAGCAGACTTCGCAACGAACAGAAGAAGACACCCTTTTCCTACATAGTGCACCCGGCAGCGCAGAAAGAGCAAGGGGAGGCTCTCTCTCCACCTTAGAGCCTGATAACACCCTACAACATGGCGGCTTTCAGAGCCAGAGAGAAAGAGAAAACGGGGTCACGTGAGGCGAAGCTACAAGGGCGGCGCTGCGTGGTCCCGCGCGGAGCTTAAAAATCTCCTTTCCTCGCCGTGGTATGAACTGGAATATTGCAAACTGTTTGTCTCTTTAATCCATGTTAAAGTACGTGGGGGGATGAGCATTTTTTTTTTCTTGAGTAGCTTGTAAAAAGTTAAAGAATACCAATGCTAAGCTATGTGTATAAAGCAGAAAAAAAACTTATACAGCCTAGTGGCAAAAAAAAAAAACCCTTATGTTCAAGCCAAGAAGAAAAAAATAATTCATTCTTAAACGAGTAGTAACCCCATGTGAGGGCCTGTGTCTTGCAGTTAAAAGAGCTGAGAGAGGGCTCATGGAAAAGAGATGTGTTACACCCTAGCAGAGATTGTTAATTCTAAGCAAACCTGCAAAATAGTAACAGTGTGCAAAACCAGGCAAGGCAAAAGAAAAACCCTTTTTTTCCCTTCCTAGAATTGTAATACTGATTAGGAGAGGGAAAGGTGGGAGAGAAAAAGAGTTCTGAAAGTTTGCTCTGTTGCAGCCTTTCCATCTAAGTCTGTTAATAAATCTCTTATATTCTGTCAAGTAGTGTGCCTGCTTTGCTTGTTTCTTCTAATGCTTATCTCACAGAAAGAAAAAAACATCAAAAGAGTAATGTATATAATTTAGCTTAAAAACCCACTACAGATGAGTACAGGGAGATCACATAACAATTTCAATCACAAGCAAAAACCTTGGGAAATAATAATAATAATAATAATAATAATAATACCAATTAAAAATTAAAATTAAAAAAAAAGAGTAGTGTAATAAGAAATAATAACAAATCTACCCTTTCTTCCAACCCTTCCTTCTTCCTAGGTCAAGTTCACTCCTTATTTCTCATACATCCTCCCCTCCAAGCAGCACAGAGGCATGGGGAATGGAGGTTGTGGTCAGTTCAAAACAAATATGTTGTTTCTGCTACTCCTTCTTCCTCATTCTCTTCTGCTGCTCCAGCATCATATCCTATAGGATACAATCCTTCTTGACCTTCTCCAGCCTGGGCCCTTAACGGGTTCACAGGTCCTGCCAGAAAACTTGCTCCTCTATGGGTCAAATGCTTTTTTGGGCATCCACTAGTTTCTGTGTGGGATCCTCCATGGGCTTCAGAATGGATACCTGCTCCACCGTGGACCTACAAAGGGTGCAGAGGGACAATCAGCATCACTATGGTCTTCACCATGGGCTGCAGACAAATCTCTACTCCAGTGCCTGGAGCACATCTTCCACCTCCTACTTCACTGACCATGATGTGTGCAGAGTTGGTCCTTACACATATTTTTTCAGGTGCTCTTGTGAAGTGCTTTTTAGCCCTTCCTGAAAATTTCAGCCCAGTAGTACTACCAACATCGCTGACCAGAGGTGAGTCCTTCTTGGAGCCTGTTGGAACTGGCTGTGTCTGACATGTGGGCACCTTCTCAGGTCTTGCCACCCTTGCAGCTCCCCCAAAGGCAAAACCTTGCCACACTAACCCTGTACAGACTATTAAACCGTAGGTAATCTTGTGCTGAAATACAGCTACATAAATTCATTCTGGATTTAACTCTTTCTTAAGGACGCATATCATGGCACTCAATGACATTCAACACCTGTGTCTTTTGCCTAAAATTCTACTCATTTTTGTAGCATATTTCTGCAATATTAAAACTGACACACACCTCCCACTAACCACCCTGACTGTTCACAGTACAACAAATTTTACATCAAGGAGGGGGAAAAAAATCACTAGAGATATACAAGAAGTTATTTTAGTCATTGAGGCAAACCTTTCTGGGAGAAACACTTCATGCAAGTTCAAGTTCAAACTTCAGCATCTCTTTTAGAATAAAACAAATAAGAACATATCTGTCATTGGGTATCGGATTATCAGCTGTACCAACACCCTCTTATGAATCTTTGCTTCAGAGAAAGACTTTTATAGTTCCACCATACCTCAAATTGCTGTGAGGTAATTTGACAAGTGATTTCCAAACTGTCAAGACTTTTAACGGGAGTACTGTAGGAGCAGATGCAGTCATAATACTTTGCAGGAAATTTAAGTATTTTAAGCAAGTGAATATCTGTAGGCAGGTGTTTTACATGGATTCCATGCAGTTTAAGTGAGTATTGAAAGTGCCAAAATTCTACGAATTAGACATTGAATAAGAAGAACACTTCAATTTCAGAAGTCAATAGATTTAATTCATATAAGATTTTTATTTTATTTGCTTTATTTTGATGTAGGCTTATGTAATCTGACCATTAATCTCTAGTGACTTTCTACTCTACCTGTCCTATTTAGATAACCCAAAAAACCCCTTCTCTTTATTTGAAGTATAAAAAGCATGAAAATCACAATGGAGCTTCAGTTTTGGACATAGATTGAGAATGAACTGTGGAGGACAATCCAAACTTGAAGTGACACAAGCAAATGTAACTATTCAAGGAGAAAGGTAATGGTTGACTTGTTGAAGGAAAGAGACAAATTTAAAAGAAGGCAAGAGAGACAAATCAAATAGGTTTTGCTTTAGAAAGTTTTTTTTCAGTCCTCTCCCCTCTTTCTTACTGCCTTTCACCCCCTGATAATAACTGCTTTTCTTTATGCTGCAGCATAAAGATTTCCATGGCTCAAGAGAAACAAAAGGAAAGAATACTGTCACAATAAAAGGACAGATATTAATCTGGTGATGGTGGAGCCAATTCCATCCAGAATTCTACAAATGTACCATATTTGTATATCTCCTTTCCTGCTCTGCTAACTATCGACCACACCTTTGCTAGTCCCAGGCACACCAGACACTGTGCTATGCCTGTGCAACGGGGACTCGCTCCTCACAAACCCATACCTGTTAGAGACTCTGGACATATTTCAGGAATGATGCTTATTTGGAGAGAATATGACTTGAATTAAGGCAATTCTTTAACTGCAAATCCATATTTTTTCTTTGAAATTTGCTGATCTAACGTCCTTCAAATGTTATTTGAATTATTAAAATTTGTGTGCGATTATTACTGTTATTTTTGCTACTAATTAAGTAGTCATGGTGATGCCTTAGGTTTTAGCTTTTATATTTTTCAGATCCTGTACTACCTAGTATGTAACTCTGAAATGTCATATAGCCTGTTAGCTACTGTTCTCACTTTTTGGTTAGACATAACAAACCCTCTCTGGGCCTGAACTCAAGGACGCCTTGTTGTCCCATGCCCTGAAACATGGAAACTGAGCCTCTGGACAGGGTAGGGCAAACTTAGGGAAATTACATCATTACTTGAAATTATAATTGGAGGATTAACCCTGATATGCAAGTGGAACAAAGTGTGAAAAACCCGTGATCTAGAGTTCATCTCGGAGGCTTTTGACTGCCCAAGGTGTACATTTGAAGGCCTTTCAAATAAATACCTCCTTTTATTCTCTTAATCTTATCTAGCCTCTGCTTTCAGGTAGCCACTTCAAGGCATCAATGGTATTTTGCCCTTTATAGTCTAATTAGTACAGTCGTTTTTCATTTATAAAATAAAAGTCTATGCACACATACAGCATATTTATTGTCTTTCTTTACAGAAGACAGTTCAAAACAATGGTCAAAGAAAACAGAAAAGGTGCCATTCCTATGGCTTTTGCAATATTTCCCAGAGAGGGTGATGGCTGTATCACAGACTCAAAAGTGCATCTTGCTGGGAATTACTTCACCAGATATATATATGTTAGGGATTGTGTGTGGGTGTTGCAAAGGGAGTCTACTTCTGCAGTAGCAAGAAGTACATAAATTTGACTGGCAGTCAATTGAATCACTCGCTTTTACGTCTTTGTTCTAATGCAATTTCTTTAAATGTAATACTTTCGTTTTTCTTCTCTAAATAAATAGTGGCTTTTGGGGTGCTAACTATTACTCCTGTTTAATTACTAGCGGATAAAATGTCTATAATAGTTTACAAGTATCATACTTGCCTTTTTTTTTTCAATTATGGGAAGTAAATTAGCAATTTAGAAGTAGTATAATTTTCACCTAATAAAGTTAAGTAAAATAATCCCAACCCAAAAATAAAAGTACCTTCCAATGCTGTAATTGTTTATAAAATCTAAGAGTCTTATTTTTATTACATGCCTAAATGTTTTTTTGAAGGTTAAAGGCTACAACATCTTTGACATGATCTCAGAAAACAGTTTCTGGAGATAAAGCACCTCAATGATCTGCAAAACTTGGAACAGGAGAAATTTTAAAAGAACCATTATACTTTTAATGTTGTTGATCTTAACATTTTATTGCTATGGAAATTAATAATTTGCAATTTAATCTTAAAAATTAAGTAAAAATTACAATCCAGTGAAATAAATATGCGAATTTTACAATTAAACATTTCATTTAACCAATGTATGTAATAACAAATTTCTTATCTTCTTCAAGTTAGGCATGTGAAATCCACTGGTGTACTGTGCCCAGTTCTGGGCTCTGCAGTGCAAAAAAGATGTAGCCTTACTAGAACAACTCCAGCACAAGGTCACAAAAATGACCAAGGAATTGGATCATCTTTTGTATAAAGAAAGGCTGAGAGAGCCTGGGATTCTTCAGTCTGAAGAAGAGAAGTCTCAGGGAGGAGCTTGTTACAATATATAAACACCTGGAAATGGCAATGGAAGGAGCTGTGCTCTTCTCTGTACTGACATTTCCAGAGGCAATGGACACAAATCAAAACACATGAAGTTCCATCTGAGCATAAGAAAACAGACTTCACTGTGAGGGTCATCAAACACTGGCCCAGGCAGTCCAAAGAGGCTGTGAATCCTCCATTCTCCAAGGCATTAAAAATCTGACTCAACATAGTCCTTGGCAGCCCATTCTAGGTGACTCTGCTTGACCTAAGGAGTTGAATATGATCTCCAACTGCTCCTTCCAAAGGAAATGATTTTGTTATTCTGTGACTATATAGATATGTGTATGCATATATATTTATATATATACAAATAAATTTATGTTAATAAAATGTAAAAACTTCAGTGTTCATAGCATGATAAACACAAAAACATTGGTCACTGAACTTAGTAATTTCAGTCAAATCTTTAAACCAAATAAGATTATTTTGCTCAGAGAAATCCTTGACATAGTAAAAAAAAGAACAAAATTGTTTTAATTTGCTTGGAGGTTTACATTTCACCTGTAAGTAGAATAATTTCTTTTAAAATAGTTTGTTCCATTCTTCATGAAGACATTGGTGAAACTAAATCTTTGACACCATTTCAATCACAGCAGCAGAAAATTATGTTAATGACAGACACAATCAACTTCTGAAAAGTCCTGTTTCCAAATTAAAAAAAAACAAAAAAAACAACCAAAGAAAAAAACCCAACCCACCAAAACCCAAAAATACTTTTCCTGATCATCAAGAAGGCATATTGTCCCCACATTTTTCCTTCTCTGTTTAACTATACTTGCACGAACTTCCTCCCTTTAAAATAAAGTGAAGCTTTAGCATTTTAGCAGTACTCAGAGCCTTTTGTCTTTTGGATGCAAGCTTTAAAATGGAAGTCATGATGGTTAAGACATGAAACAGTCTTTTGAACTATGTGTGCTTGCTAATCCATCTCTTTGTGTACATACATAACCAACAGTGTCAGACAAGGAAGGAGGGAAGCATCATAAAAAGATATAATTTTCACCTCCATTTGCAACTTTTAAAAAAAATATCACTTAGCAGCTGCTTAAAGAACAAGTGTTAGACAAGGAAATTAAAGAGATCAGAAATAAGCAATTAATAAGGACATTTTAATATAGTTTCTATGAAGTAGAAGAAATTTGATTTGAGGTTTTATTTTGCAGATCATAGAATCACAGAATTAAAGAATTGTTTGGGTTGGAAGGGTCATTATAGACCATCTAGTTCCAACCCCCCCAGCATGAGCAGAGACACCTTTCACTAGACCAAGATCCTCGGAGCTCCATCCAACCTGGACTTGAACACTTCCAGGAATGGGGCATCCACAACTTCTCTGAGCAACCTGTTCCAGTGCCTCACCCCCTCACATTAAAGAATTTCTTCCGAATATGTAATACCTAAATTCACCCTCTTTCGATTTGAAGCCATTCCTCCTTGCCCTATCACTAGATAGGGAACGTTTTTGTAAGAAGTCCCTCTCCAGCTTTCTTGTACGCCTCCTTTAAGTGTTACAGGCCCCTCTTACTTATTAGCATCCCTTTACGGTAGGGAGACCACTGAATATTACACTGTCTGCTTCAAAACTTCTTACTCAGAAGCAGATTGTGATACCCAGGGAAAATCTTTTCTAGTTAATTTTTGAAATCAGAAATAAACACTGTTGGAAGACAAATATAAAATTACATTAATAATGCTTGCATCATTGGAAAACAAAGCAAAATAAAAAAGTATGCACATTGGGATGTATTTAATAACAAAGGCAAGGCAAGGCAAGGCAAGGCAAGGCAAGGCAAGGCAAGGCAAGGCAAGGCAAGGCAAGGGAAGGGAAGGGAAGGGAAGGGAAGGGAAGGGAAGGGAAGGGAAGGGAAGGGAAGGGAAGGGAAGGGAAGGGAAGGGAAGGGAAGGGAAGGGAAGGGAAGGGAAGGGAAGGGAAGGGAAGGGAAGGGAAGGGAAGGGAAGGGAAGGGAAGGGAAGGGAAGGGAAGGGAAGGGAAGGGAAGGGAAGGGAAGGGAAGTATTACTAAAAATGCAAATCTACCACTTGTTTCAGCCACACTTAGCTTTTAAAAATTGGCAATTCTACTTTAAAACAAGAAAATTAAATGACCTTAACCATATATCACTTAATTTGCAATGCTTTCACTCAGCTATTACATGAAAGGCACAGGCAAGTAGGTAGATGCCTTCTCCTGAAGAGCAGACTTCCAGCAATAAAACAGACAGATTGAACAAAAAACATGTGATCTACATTCTCATAGAGGTATTAAAAACAAAGAGACATGTAAGTCTTGATAAAATTAATTCTCTCTTATTAGAAGGCAGTAGCTCAAAAGAGCATCTAAACAAACTCTGCAAACTAAATTTTAGAAGTGCTCATGCCCACCTCTCTGACAGGAGCCCAAAGAGGACCAGATATGTCTGAATAACAAGAAATGTTTAACCCTGAGATGGAGTAAGAACACAAGAGAGAATGAACAATAAAGAAAATAATAATGCCGATATAATCGTGTGAACAAAGTTGTTGAAAATAAACACTAATTCTAAGATACCTGACAACAGATGTTATCTCAGAAATACCTTGGAAATATCCTGGAGCTGAAGCATATGCCAGGAAAGAAGGTGTTTCGTTAAATGAAACCTCAAATATTGCTGACCTAGTTAATATTTGCTCTCCAAATTTTACCACTTTTATCGAAGCAAAAAGAATAGCCCCCTACATACACATCAATATTCATTTTAATAGTTTATTATCCTGCTTTCCCTGTGAAAATTTTCTTATAGTTTGGGGGTGGGGGTTGAGGGGGTGTCAGCTTTCCTTAGTACTGTTGTAGAATTTGCGACTGCCAATGCATCTTTGCCTTTTGATTTCCTTTTGCTGTAGTGAGTTTATGATAAGAATCAATATTTATTTCTGGCAAGCTATGTAATTTCATGACAGGTGGCTTTGGTGCTCCTGGATCTGTTTCCTGAATTCTGTGAAGCTGTTATTTTTCTTACTCAGGAGGGTGAAAGGAAGCAACACTTTCAGTATGTGATTCTGGATTATAACTGAAATTTGTATCCACAAAAGAAGATAACCAAAACTTTGCACTAAAGCTGTTTTAACATGAGATAGACAATAATTTACCAAGAATGGCCTAAATATAACTGATCCTGATCCCGTGGCAATTGAGTGCTATTTGAAGGTCTCTTCCAATCGTTATTTCTATGATTCTGGAAAGATTTCCAGAATGAATAGATTAACTGCTGCATTATAAAATACCTGAGAAATAAGATTAGGCACTGCCACAGTTTGAAAAATTGATCACCCAGCAAGAAAAGTTATGTTTCAGAGGTCAGAGAATGGACTTACATTGTGAGAAATGGCAAAATTCATGCTGAGTTTGAAAATCTTTTATAATGCACTATATCTGTAAACAGAAAACAACAAATCCTAGAGTCATAGAACATTCTGAGTCGGAGGAGACCCACAAGTCATTGAAGACCAACTCATGGCCCTACACAGGACGAATTCAAGAGCCACACTGTGTGCCTGAGACCGTTGTTCAAAGGCTTCTTGAACCCTGTGGAATATGAGGAACTGGGACTGATAAGGCATACTACTTTTTCCTATTACGTTATTGCGTTTTACCCCATTTTATCCCAAACCTTCATTTTAATTTTTGAAAGTGCTCACAAATGTAAATTATCAGACATCTTGAAAGGATAGAAATAAATACTGTTTTTATTAGAATGACTGAGCACATGTTTGGTTTAACACTTTGAAAATTTGAAGGCTGGAGGAGTTCGTATTATGTTTCAGAAGATAGCTAAACAGTCTATGACAAGTATTTTATAAGCAGAGGAATAAAAGCATCAATTTCTTGGCAAAAATGTTCATCCATTGCTTTAAATTAATAATGTTGAAACCATTTCTGGTTTCCTGTATACACTTGTGTGATAAAAACTCCTCTAAAATTTTTTCCATTTCTGTACCTGCTCAGATAATTTTTTTTTTAATTATAAGTGTATAGACTGATAAATGCTCAATAATATTTTGAAATTATTTATAAACATAGATTGGTAGTTTAGGTGTAAAATAATATATGAATTAAGCATTCAAACTTAGAAGCATTTTCAAGATCACACTAAATAAATAGTCTGAACCCATTATGTGAACACATTAAAGACATCAACTGAGGTGCAGATGAAAGAGGCAATGACATTATCTTCCACTTTTGAACTTGTTTAAATCACTTGAAGCAGTGAAACATTTCTGTGAGGTAAGAAAAGTATGTCAGGGAGAGGAAGAGAGGTAAAATCTCCCTAATCCCATAAGAGGTGGAAATTTGGATTCTTCTCTTTTATCCAGCAAATTACCATATACAAATTTCATTTTGGGAATATAAATGTTTGTGATCTTTCCTAGTGTTTGCAGCCAGTTATAAACTCTGGGTCAGTGACACAATGGCACCTTCCTATAACCCTTCTCCCTATTTACATTTCAGCTGTTCATATATCCTACATTTAATAGTCATGAGATAAAATATTTATCTAACAACAGGCGCAAGTCTTGCCACCCCTTAAGTGAGTTCCATAATTCCTGGGCTAGTCCTAACCATAAAAATTAATATTTTTCTTACCTACACTCTCTTAATATTATGAGGCTTTTATGTGTTTCATACAAAGCAGAATAATTACAACAGAAAAGTGTAAGAAATAATCTCTGAACTACTCATAACCTCATAATTACAGGAATTGCTGGAACAGGTGCATTTGGCTCCCCTCAGGCCATACTGTCTCACACAGTATATCTATTAGTTAACAGTTAATAAAAAATTCTCTTTCTAAAGCGAAGAAAGGGTAAACTGAATATCTCCATCGCCATTGCGTGTTTTGTCCCAAATATATCATCCTGGCTCCACCTGCTTCAAAAGGGAATTCTGCCTATGAGTGATTGCCATTTGAGGTTCTTTGCCAGATGTCAACAGGCCCTGAAAGACAGTCTACAAAAGAATTTCAAAAATAAATTTTGATCATTTTACCTACAAATAAGAAACTACTATGGTAAAAGAAACCAAATACCTTGCATCTTTTATTTCAATTACAATTGCTTCTATATTGCTCTTCCTACAGGCTGTGCAGTAGCCATCTCATTGTAAAAGTGAATATTCCTTGACATTGGCTTCCTTCTCTAGGCAAGATTAATCTAAATATATCATTTCAAAATTCAGTCTGCAGTTGCACCCCAATATCTCATAGTTTGGTAAAGGAATTTTATGGACAACACAGTGAAATTTGAGAAATACTTCTGAGACTGCTGTAAGAATTTAGGAAGCAGGGGTAGAATTGCTGGTACAAATGTGTGCTCTTCTGAATCTTACAAAACTCAAGGAAGAATTTAACTCAGGTATTCCAAATAGATATTCAAGAAATCATCCTAAGGCATGTAATTAATGTTGAGAACCTTCAATTCCTGAGTAAATATCACCCTCATTTCTCTGTTTGCCTAATCCTCCTTTTCAAAAACCTGACATCTAAATATGCAGAAAAATCTCTCAATAAATCACAAAAATATTTCAATATCAGTGAAATTGCATAAAAATAGCAATACATCCTCTTTTATGTTCTTGGTGCTTGAGAAAATACCATTTCACAACGATAACATATGTCTGAAATAGATGGTTGATTCATTTGAAGTTATTTTGGGGATTCTTTTTAGCTGCCCAGTTACTTGCTGAAAAGAAAAGAACTGAGAATGGAGATTCATAAAAGCGGTGTGTGGAAAGTTCTGTTGAGTGTTGCCTTCCAAAACTGAGATGCTATCAGAGTAGTTGCTCACTTAATTGAGTGCCATTTTTGTAATAGCTAACAAAGGGAGGCACACCTATTTCAGGTCTCAATAATTTTCTATATCTGCTGCACTAATCTTTTCATTTTCACAGCATACATTTCTGTAACATCCTTAGCTTATGAAATAAGATTATTGTCCTCACCTTACAGGTGGGAAATATGTTTATATAGAAGGAATGAAATTGTTGGGTTTTGTTTGGTTGGTTTTTTTTCTTTTCTTTGGTAGGCATACTGCCTTTGCTTTCATGACGGAAAAGTCACAGAAATATTTTTCAAAACACGCTTTCAGTTTTTCACTCTTCATTTGACATTTTGAGATGTCATGTTAGTTTCTATTATGTTTGATAGACATTGAATTTCTATTTTAAGTGATTTTAAACACCCTGAAATCCTTTGGTATATTTCAGACTTGAAAAAAATGTTAAATAGTTACTATAGAAGTTAATGTCCCAGTGGTCTTTAAAAAAAATAAATCTGTCTTTCTGACTGTGTCTGACAAGTTGCTTAAATCCTGCAGGGCATATAACCATCCCTACCCACATTTTCAATGACAGCAGCCTGTAATTAAACTATTTGTTTGCATTAATTGCAAAACTTCACATGAGTTTATAATTCCCTGCTGAAAGGAACAGTTTTCCACAGACAAGATAATTAAGTTCCACATATAAGACAACTATGTAGCTACTTATTCTTTTCACATACACCTTTGGCTTTTACTTCAGCTGAATATGTTACAGGAGGTTTCAAATGTGCTCAAACCACCATAACTTAAGTGGAAGTTTTGTTTTGTGTTCCCAGTTGTCAATAAATAATTTTGGTAGGGTTGGCTTTGGTGTGCATGTGTTATCTGCAGGAGTGCCTTTTTTCAAAAGTGACAATTTTACTATCGAATGCCTTTAGATGAAGGACCCAACCACTTCATTTACACCTCAGTTGCATTTTTATCACCGTTCCCTTCCTGGCTGGTATATTTGCTCTTTTAATGTACTCAGTTTCTGGTGTATATCTTATTCAACCCAATGAATTTCACGGTCTTTTTGAAGCAATTTAGTGAAAGAGATTAAATTTTTTTAATGTGGTGATACATAGAGCTGACACCTACAGTAGAGACATTGAATTGTCACTCTGCAGACATTCATTGCCAATATAATGTAATTTTTTCCTCAGAGTCTCACTTAAGTATATTTCAAAAAACTTCTTCCTTTGGATGATCAAAGTTCATTTTATCTACTTGGGTTGTATCAAATCACTTCTAAATAAGCAATTTACACACCCAAAAAAGCAAATAATCATTGCTGGTGATGTCAGCTGGAATATGAGGTCTGGATAGCATATTTCTGTTTTCTTGAGATAAATACATACTAAGACCAAAACTTTCACTACTTCCTGAAAAATTTTCCAAGACTGAGTGAGCAATCTTCTTGTTGAAAAAGATTTCCTGTAAATAACTAGCAGTGAAATGATAGTGAGTGTTGGGGCACTTCGGACCACTTGGGGTCCGCCCGCTGTCCGTCATGGCATGCCTACCCAATGGGCTGACAACTCGGAGAACGAAGACCAGTCCGTGGGCGAGACCCGGTTCTGAGACCACACCACTTCTCCAGAAAGTTCTGTTAAGTTTGGTTGTTCATAGGTTTGTTCTGTAAATTCCCTCCTCTGTAACCTGGCCATTGGTTCTGTGTCCCCGGGATCCTCCTCTGGGCTTATGGTTGTTCGTTCTGTACCACTCCTGTTGAAAGTCTCACTAACCCTGGCCCTCCTCGGCCAGTCCACCCCTCTTTTTCAGGGGAATAAACCCTTCGAAGATTTCACAGACTGGTCCTCTCTCTTGCCTCTTTCTCCCGCGGGATTCCTGAGAGACTTAGACCTTCGGGTCCCCTCGCATTTGGGCAAGCCTGCTGCCACAGAGCCAGTGCTGCCCGACCACACGGCCGCCGAGACTCGACACTTTTCAGTGCGTGTCTGCGGGAAAGGTCACTGTAGCCTCTTCAGGGCGGGACGGATGCCCATGAGGCTGACCCCTCTCCCAGGGCAGTGACAAGTGAGGTTGTTCTTCAGAAGCCTAAAGCTAGAATCTGAGTGAGAAAAACGAGAATTTATCACTCAACCAAAAATATAGGTAGGTGCATCCTTTTATCTAAGAAAAGGAAGATAATATAAACTGAAATTAAAACAGGACTCCAATTAAAGTTGCTGTGAGGACAATGAATAATGAAAGGTGCATAATCATGAGTTTCTTGTCTTTAAGAAGTAGGATTAAATATAAAAAGTACACTCATTTTGTCACATTTGTGTAATAAATTTCATGGTTACTTTCTGATTATTTTTCTGTTATATTTAAAAATACTACCCATAAGAATAAATTTTAATCTTTACTGACAAAATGAAATTGTGTATAGATTAGTGATATAATTATACAAGATAATTTAAAAATCCAGATAATAACTGCACTTCCTTGAAGCAATAAGATAGATTAGAACAATTTCAGTTGGATCGTACCTACGATGATCATCTCTTCCAATTGCCTGACCAGTTCAGGGCTGAACAAGTTAAAGTAAGTTATTAAGGGCATAGTCCAAACGCCTCTTAAACACTGACAGGCTTGGAGCACCAACCACCTCTCTAGGGAGCCTTTTCCAGTGTGTGACCACCCTCACGGTAAAGTAATGCTTCCTAATGTCCAGTCTAAACATCCCCATTGCAGCTTTAAGCCATTTCCATGCCTGCTGCACCTAGGCTTTGTCGTGACTCAGATTTGATGGTGTGATTCAGTGTGTCAGAGACCAGGTCATTCAATCATGGTGTGCAGCTAAAACAGAAGCCTTTTTCACCCATTAAAAAGCATACTAAGTAAGGCATAAATTAATATTTCCTCATCTTTATCCCAGACAGGCTTATTAAAGTAAAATAATTAGCAAGATGATTGAAACATTTTGTAACACTATACTTACTTTGGCTGGGCTAGATTTGTTTCCCTTCATAGAAACTTGTATGGGGTTACACTTTGGACTTGTGATGAAAGCAATGTTGATAATATAGGGATGTTTTTGTTATTGCTGGGCAGTGCTTGCACAGCCTCAAGGCCTTCTCTGCACTTCACCCCAGCAGCAAGTAGGTTGGAGTTGTGTGAAATGGTGCACAAGAGGGGACACAGCAGGAGCAGCTGACCCCAAATTAACCAAAGAAATATTCCATGCCATGTGTTACCAAGCTTGGCAATAAAAGCTGAGAGGAAGAAAGCGGAAGGAGGGGACAGTCGAAGTAGTGGCGTTTGTCTTTCCAAGTGACCACTATACTTGATGGAGCCCTGCTTCCCTCGGGATGGCTGAATACCTGCCTGCCAAAGGGGCGTGGTGAATGAATTCCTCGTTGTGCTTTGCTTGCATGAACAACTTTTGTTTTCCCTATTAACTGCTTTTATTTCAACCTGCTCTTATGCTTCCATGTCTCTCCTCCAACCCATTGTGTGAGGATTGAGCAAGAAGCAGTGTGGTACTTAGTTTTTTATGGGGGTTAGACCATGAAAAACCAATTTTAACATCATAAAACAGCAACAATATATGTTTTGTAATACAACATAAATAGAGCATATATATATTGAATTAATCTGTAACTTCAAAGGGATAAATTTGGGATAGTTGCACAAATGGTATACAGGTCAACTTGCTAGTAATATCTTCAAGACAATACATAAAGCATAAAGAAAAGGTAGGAAATTTGTCTGTGGAAACCAAATTTTATCCTGCAGATTAATCAGGAAAGATGTCTGGTGAAACCAGAAGCAGTTCTGGTCCTGAAAATAGGATGCACTGTATAAGAGCAGACGAAACCAAATTTTTATATTCTGGGGAATGGGGAGAGGAACACAGAGCACAACAGATCAGGAAGACCCCACTTGTAGTACTGCATTCAGCGCTGAAGGCCCCAGCATAAGGACTTGGATGTATTTGAGCAAGTACAGAGGAGGGCCACAAAGGTGATCCCAATTCTCCAGCAAAAGTCCTCATCACAGGGAAAGGAAAAAAATCAGTCTGCATTGTTCAAGGTGTGAGGTTGTCTTTCAGTCTTCTCAGCATCTTAGATTAACTGCTGTCCCAAGGAGAAAAAAGATTAGAGAGAGCAGAAGATTGGATAAAGAGTGTTCTGTATAGAAATATTTCTCATGGATTTGTGAAGCAGATGTAATGCATCAAAAGTCTATCTGGATTGATGCTGGATGTTAAAAGTGGCAGGATTCATTGCTTCAACAGAGCAAAGCTAGATACAGTGGCATAAATTAATTACAAAACATAAATTCTGTTTTGTCCCACCCTGATTTTTGCTAGGAAAATGTCCTGCTTTTCACTCAGAGAGAGAGAAATAATCCACCAACATCTGTGGTCTATCAATAAGAAAACAGGACTCCAGCCATACTGCGTTAAGTTTTCGTTAATAATATATACCTCAAGTTGTTTGTGTGAGACATGAATTGTGTTTCACTACCCGTATGGATTACTCATAACAGTGTCTTGAAAACAAACCTGCCTTTCCCTTCCTTTGCCCTGATGAGCAATTAGCAATGCAGTGGGCTGTAATGGAAATAACAATGTATGAGGATGGCCTTTGTAACCTGATGGGACATGTAGCATGAGTAAAGACAAAGTATTTTTTACTGGTGTTTTTCACATCATTCAATTCAAATGCAATTTTTTTAGTCTTCCACTTCCAGTTCTCTCAGTTGTCTTAGAGGAGAGGCATTCCTCAGTTGTCTTGAAGGAGAAAGTTGGTAAAGGCTTCTGTCTGTAAATTCAGCTTCTATTTTACAAAACTATATGAATTTCTCATTGCTGAATTTCTTTGTCATCCTTTAACGTTTTGCTTCCCTTTGTTCTTCTCCACATACACATTTTCCCTTTCTGTCAAGAAAATTGAATGCCTACCTTTTGGGAATTAAGCACTATATTAGAAAAGCTTACTTAAAGTATGTCTTTCATAGCAGCATTCAATTAGGAATTAATAACGGAGCTTTTCTCTTAATTAAATATTGAATGTTTTTAAAAATACTCAATAAAGATTTAGAGATAAATTCAGGTCTTTGTCTGATTAATCTGAAGCTGCAAAAACTATAAATTATGCTGTAGTAAATGTTAGTTTTAAGAAAATATTCATTATCTTTTCAGTTAACGTTGTATTCAGAGAAAACTCAGCTTAAACCACAAAGAACTTACTTAGTTTAAGAATTTCATCAGCATAAGCAAAACTTCAAGTTATCTGGTACAACAAAAAAAAATCCATAAAATCTTCATTCACTAATATATTTGGATCATCTGTCGGAGGATCAGATGTGATATTGCACTAAGATTCTGAGATTTTATACCTCTAGAAGACCTAAAAGTATCTGGTAATTTTCAAATTGTGTGGTTCTCTTTGTAAGTGTTCTGTATAAGATGACAGATATGTTATCTACAGAAATTTGAGTAACTTTGAAAATCTAGTACTCACTTTAAGGGCATATATATTTGAGATCACTTTTATTTGAAGGAAAGCATCCACATGCTTATTTTAAACTGGGTTTAGACATAAAATTCTAGTTCCTTTGTGTATACATATTTTTCTATTTTCTTTATATTACATGATCAGTGCAAATGATAATCTCAAAATAGAGAATGCTACATCCCACTGTGTATGCACTCAAATTTATTTCGTATTTAACGCAGTCGACATTTTTTTGTGACTATAATACAAAGTGCAAAAAAGCACCACAAAGAAGCCCATCCATAAATATTTGTGCTGTTCTTAGAGCCAAATTAAAAATAGTGGTTGGTTTTTAAATTATCTCCTGAACAGTTAGAAAAAATAAAAGTACTGTTTTACCAGATAAGAATCATCAATATTGTGATATGGTGGAAGCAAGTTCTTCTGAGTAAAAAGAAGTGATTTTGTTTCATAAAATATTGCATATATATTAACAAGAAAGAAAACAGTATCAAGAGAAGACATCAATCACCAGTTTACATCTGTAATATAGATATATACATGTTCCCATAGAATTATCTAAATTAAAGTTTTAGTATTCTATTCTGCAGGTAAAGATTATTAAGTAAGAAAACTGGAAATTTGCTATCATCTTCTGTCCTGGTTTACACGAAATTAATGTGTGTATAAAAGTGACGTTAGATTTGAATGGCAAGTGCTCCTTTTTAGTAGTGATCACACTCTGTAAGAGACATAAATGGCTACTGATACTGCAGAGTAAGATTTCAAGAGTGCATCACTTTCTAGGGAATATGACAAGCGGTATAGTCATTAATTCTGAACAACATAACTAAATGCATTTAGAAGAATGACAAACAAGGAAAATTTATTCACATTAATTAGTATCACAGAACAATGTTGTTACTCAAGCTACAAATCAAACACATGGCTTTTCTTTCTGCTTGAACCTACATTTAAACGGTATAAAAATGTGACATGAGATTCTTAGTGTCTCAGTAGAAAATATAGAAAAATCTTGTATCAACATTGTAGGGCATTCTGCATGAAAAAAACATGCAGAAAGACGGTGCAACAACCCTGGAAATAATTTCAAAGCTTTTCCATTATCTGCTATACTTGATCTGTTCTGAGCAGTTCTTGTAGGAATGAAATGATTCAATGGAAAGCTCAGCTGTCATTATTCAAATATATATTTAGATTAAACTTAATATTTGGGTTATATTAGAATCAAACAAAGAATTAGAAACTGACATAGGATGTTAAAAGTTAAAAGCATCTTAAATGGCTACAGAAGCCTTTTAGGAATTAATGTCTTTTCCTATTTAAAGAGTGTACATTAGTCAGCATCATCTATATTTTAAGTTAGGGTTATAACAGTATAAAGAAGACCTCCACATTTTTTCATTAGCTGGATTTTCTTTGAAAGATCTGTATTTATTTTTGCTTTTTGCCTGTACATATTTCCCAAAAAACTTAATGTTTTGTTGTTGGTAAGACTGTAGGAATTAACACCATTTGGCAAATGTGTCTCTTAAACTTAACTGATGACATTTAAATTATGCTAAGGAATAAATCATCTCACTTTTCAATCTCGCTAGAGACTATACTTTATACACACATTTTGTAATATAAATCTTTTATCACTCTGACATCAATAGAGATGCAGCCCCTACTGAATGGTTAAATAGAAACTTTGAGTATGTAATGAACTCTTCTTTGTCTTCCAAGTTGCAGATCTCTTACCCTGCATTTATAAGTGTAAAAGTGTCATCTTAACCTTCTATAATCCCACCGAGATATAGTTATACTCCATTTGCTAATATTTTTAAGTGACTGTGTTTAAAACATGGAGGATTTTTTGAGTAGGGTTCAGTGATACAGTTTAATACAACTATAATTTCTAAAATAAGCATATTTAAATAATTCTATAACGTAGCTTTTGTGATGTACTGCTTTTGAATTCCCTCCACCTTACGACAATTTGACAACCTCCATCATATCTATCTAGGTTTCCATTGAGTAAGCAAAATTCTCTGCCACATGTCTATGGAAAACCTGCAAGAGGCCTTTGGCTAAATTTAGATTTCAAGTGACTGTCAGTGCCACTAATTGGAGATAAGAATGCCTACACATAATTTCAGGCTGCAGGGGAACATGCTTTCTTTCAGTGTTCTCTATCATAATTGTCCTGAAGTGAGCAATTAAATCTAGCAATCTGGAAAACCATTCTACAAGAACAGGTGGGTGAGCTGTGAGATCAAAGTAAGAAACCATTGAATAGAGACAAGAAGTGTCTATTCCCACAAACCGATCCAGTTTCTTGAGAGCTAATTTTATTTTCTGTCACTCAATAGTCTCAAAACAAAATTTACAGAAAACAGAGGTGTTACCAAAGGCAGTTTTTTGGAACAGACACATTGTTTTGAAAGCTCTTAGTGGTTTTGAAGGCAGACATAAAAATAGGATAAAAAGGGTATTGAGGAAAAATACAAGATATATTTAAAACAGTAGAAAACTGAGATGAAACAGGATGCATTATTTTAAAGTTTAAGAATTAGCAGCTTGTTTGATTGCACTAGTATAACAAGACGATTATGCTCAGTGACAATGGTCCTGACAGATTTCCTACAGCATCAGAGATGCTTGCAGTGACACATCTTGAAACACTGCAAAAGTGGTGGTGTTGTTGCTTTAATTAAGTAACTAATCTAACAGAGGAGCATATTAATTGCATCTGGCCCCATGAGTCAGGCTCCAGTATGGGATAAGCACATGGATTTGATTATTACATAACAAGAAAACTGGTAGTGTAAACAAGAAGGCATAACAGTGTCAGCTATGGTGTGAGTTTTCCTGCAAGGTCTCTCTGGGTTCAGGCTCATTAAGAGTAAAACACTGCCTTCTTCCTGGCCTTCCTGTGGGTCACAATCTTGGCAACTGCATTTGGAAGACAGACTGCAGCACCAGCCCACACACAAAATGTGGAAAGACCGCATCATGAGAAATACATTTTATAGGTTAGGCCAGCAGGTTCATAGGTTTACAATCAGCCAACTTATACAGAGCCACCTGAACCACTAATAACTGAAAACAAATTGAAAGGCAGCAGTAACTGACGGGAACAGTACTTGGAGAAAAGAAAACAAAAAAAAAATGGTGGCTGAAAATATTTTTTCCAATGTTTTCCAATGTTTTCCTTGGAAAAATACAATTTATTAATATACAAGTGTTCATAAAAGCTTATTGATTTTCCTTTTTTTGGTGGGAAAATTGTCAAAAAAATATTATTGTCACTTTTTTGTTTCATTTCAATGCTAAATAAATTTGTTTCAATAATACAAGCAGACTTTATTTCATGTCTATTTAGTCAGAATTCATCCTTCGGATTATTTTTTAAGTTACATAATATTGTGGATATATATGGTATTTATATTAATTATAGTGTTTCAGTGTCATTGAAGCAATGATTTTCTAAGACAGAAGTGACTACTGAAGTCAGATGATTCAGCATTGTCAAAACTGTAGAGCAGAACATCATCAAATAAATATTTTGGAATTTCTACTTTAGAAGTTTTAAATTCTAGTTTGTCTTTCTAGTTTTGAGAAAAAGGGTAACCCAAAAATACCAAAGTATCAAAATTTACAGCAAAATGATATTTTCATTTCTTACAAAAAGCTGTAGATGGCAAACAGGGAACAAAACAAGAGATTTTACCTTTTCATGCTGAGAGTATCAATGCTGTCTATATTGGGGTATATTGAACTGCCTTTTCTATCCTGGGGGAAACTTTTAGAATTAAAGGAAAGGTCACCAGGATTTATGACAGGCAGCACATTGTTGTTGGGGGCACTCAATTCAGCTATATGGGGACTTCATAAATTCTTGAGAATCCATATGTATAAAGAATTTTTTAGGTTAAATCTGTTTGTCAGAAGGACTCTTACATCTCACTCTCCAGTCACCTTGCTGTCAAACTTAACAATGTTTATTTCAGGATCTTCTAAAGCAGAGTTTCTAAAAAGGTAGGAGTTAAGAATGCATATTTTTCAAAGTGATGTTTTTATCCTCAGAATGTGATGAGGACTTGTACACCTCAAGAATTTATTGGCTTAGCTTTTAAATAAAAGGTTTCATGACCAACAAACAGTCTTCAGTTTACCCTTGGGAGCCAGTTAGGTGTAAGTTTTTGAAGAAAAAGGTAGAGCCAGCTTTTCAGCAAGACTAAGTAGGCCACACACAATGACATTTGATTCAGGCCATACAATCTGCCATATTTAAGACTGTTACCTGAGACAAGCAGGATATCTTCACCTTCATTTCTGACAAGCACCTCTTTCTAAATTTGGAATTTTTGAAAATCAGGACATAACTGTCAGAGTAGAAATTAATGAAGCATAACTCCATAGTCAGGTTATCAGTAAATTAAATATTAGAGGAAAATATCTAACATTGGGTGTATTATTCAGCCAGTAGGATAACAGAAAAATAAGGAACTCGGCTCTCATTGCATAACAAAATGGATCCTCATTATCTGGTAGCAGGAAGTGGGTCTCCAGAACTTCATAGCCAAGGCATGTATCTGGGCATAATGGTCAGATGTACATTGTCTGTCCTCTTTCTGGAGTGTTTTGGTTGGTGAAGAAATAAAATCTAGACTTTCCAGAGAAATATTTTAAACATTGTAGTTTAATGAAAAGAAATATGGCCTTTCGTGTGTTGACCTTAACTAAATATTGCCCGATATGAATTGAGGATAAGAGTGTCACAATATTCAGTTTTTCTGTATTCCAAGATACGAGTATCACACTAGTAAATCTTCCAAACACATGCAAAGTTTAAGGTATGCATAAGAGTTTTCTAGAAGGAGTAGAATCAGGGCTTCCCATTAGTGGGGCAATCTTTAATAATAGAATTGCTGAGATAGATTTATGGGGTTTTTTTGATTATGTTTTTTATTGATGGTCATTACTGGGGAATGTCCCTTTAGTTACATTCTGGAAATGCCTTTTTTCAGGGTATTGCATGTACTGAAATCTGGGTACTTTAGACACAGAAACTTTGATGGTCTCAGATGCCAACAGATTAAATCAAACCTTGTCTAGATGCCTCTTCTGCTGAAGATTTAGCTACTCTAGAGGACTTAAACAGAAATGTCCAAATCTGTATCTCATGATGGGATGCAAAGCACTGATCTTCAAGGTAACACAGACCCTGGCTATCATTTCCACATGATACAGTTCCACATCACATTGCAACTCTAGCTTAGGTGTGGAAGCAGTATGGGTGGATCTGCAGCATCCATAAAATGCTGGAAAGAAATTGTTACTAGCTAGAATTTAATGCAACTAAGCTGTTTGCTGAAGCAATCTTTTCCAGGGACAACTTGGGTTACTCTTTACAGCACTTCTCTGTAGACACATTGTGCATCATTTAGATGTCCTGGAAAGGTAATTTTAGCCTTGTAGCTTTGTGTAGGAGTGAATAATTTATGTGTGAGCTGTTTATGTTTGAACGTTGCAGTGGGAACACTTCTCTTTTATAAAATAATGTTCACTAATTCAATTATCAAGCTCTACAAACAGTAGGATTGGCTTACCTACTCACAGTTAGAATGCCAAGATGCCTGCAGGTAGATAGGTCTGTCTGTCAGTGATCACAGCACCCACTGTGCAGAAACGTGCTTCAGAATAAACATTTCAGATTTTGAAAGTCAACAGAGTTTAACAGCAAGACACAGACTATATGCTTTAGGCAAGTAGTTTTGGCATTGAAATACGTAAAAATCCAGCACCTACCTCTTTCTGGGCAGTACAGACCACCTTCTTTAATTACCTGGCCTATATATTCAGTCAATGGCAAAAGATGTGGTTCATCTAAGAGGTAATTTCAAACAGCTGAGTTGCCTGGTCTTTAAATTGACTGCACTCAAAGCTTGAACTCTTTGACAGGAGAGACCAAGTAGGAAGCTGCCTGCTCAGGGGTATATTCTGAGTCCCAAAGCACAGACTCGGAGCTAAAGAACAGGAGTCAGCCTGTGCAGACTGTGCTTCGGAGTGCTGCATCCTTAACTAAGATCAAGGAAAAAATTCACTTCATTTAGGTGTACAAAGTGCTTCAGGCAATGTTACTATTCTGTGCAAAAGCCTAGTCGACTGCACAAAAACACAAAAGACAAGAGTCGAGTTTCCCAGCGCTAAACCTCACCTCCCTTTTGCAAGCATTTGAGCATTATTGTAGAAGCAACAGGCATGGTATAGAAGATAGACATGGGGATGCATGCTTCTCCTCCATATTCTTTCTACTCCCCCCACATCTTGAAGCTGATATTGTGCAACGAGGAATGCAAGTGACATGGGGCTAGGCAAGCAAGTAAGCAAAGGTGAAAAGAACAACAAGACTGGTAATCTGCAATAGGAAGATTCCATTCTGCTAAACAAAAGCAGAATATAGTTCTGCTCACAACATTGCTTGTGTATTTTGTATCAGAGTCGTTGGACCAAACCCAGAAATAATATGAAGGAGGAGAAAGTGGTTTTGAATGGAGGCTGCTGTGCTTTATAAATAAATCGATGTTGTCTGCCTTTTCAGACATGCTCAAAGAACCTTTGCCAATTGGGGTCCCTCTGAGATTCAGACTGAGGCTCAACACCTACCTTTCATAGATCTCAAGCACACAAAAGCTTTGCCATCCATAGTGCAGATGCTTGCAGGGAGAGGCAGCGAAAGAAACTGCTTTAGGAATCTTTCTTGAAACCCCATCTTTTCCATTGCACCTAAGTTCAACTCAGGCAGTCTGAAGGTTTTCAAAACTTGTATTGCTTTGTTAAAGTGTAACTCCATGCTTTTTTCTAAAAATGAAGTCTAAAGAGACTGTTGAGAAAAAAAAAAATCACTTTGCACACATTCCCTGCATCTGCATGCTGGGCACACACTGTGCATTGGTATCAAGAGGAAGGTTGCACTTCATTCACATTTTCTTTGTAAGAACAGAGTTACAGTTTTTTGTGCTCAGAAACTGAGGGATTAATCTCTGGCTAGCTGGATGTAGACAGTCTGGGACCCTTTGTAGCAGACTGAAGCTACATCGGGGCGGACAGACCTGTGCTGAATGGAGCAGCAGTTTGTACAAGGGTGGCAGTACAATAAGGGATGGTATTCTGCTCTATCACCTGCAAAAGCTCTCTGAGAACAGTGTGAGCTGAAGTAAAAGCTGGGTTTTTTCAGCACTCCAAGAAGACCAGTCAGATTTTGTTATGTGGAAGCTCTTACAATTTTCATTGAGACATCTTGTTTCCTTCATGTTTGTATTCATTCTCTCAGTCTGTGAGGGCAAATGTTGGATGCACCACTGTGTTACAGTTTGCAGATCACCTCTGGCAGTTAGAGGGCTCATTGGTTCACATCATACTCTCTTTACTACAAGAAACCTGAGCAGACCCACTACTAGCACATCAATAAGTAGGCAAGTATAATCTTTTAATCTCACAGCCAATAAACTTTTTCATGCTGCAGCCTTTACTATGAATCAGAACTCTAATACTGCCTCAGAAGGTGGAAAAGTAAATAGTCTGCCATGTGTCACCACACGTGTCAGCAGCCATCAGCTCCCTAAACACTTGACCTCAAATAGAATGGGTTGGAATAATACACAGCACAATGTCCCCTTCTAGAGAGTTTCCTGGGCTATTTTACACATACAAATATTTCACAGACACTTAATAGATACTGCTCCACTTCTGATTAAGGCTACATTTTATGCTGTGTATGCAACCAGGCACAAAAAATCCTATGATGATGGTGAGATTTTGTTCATACTTAGCACCCACCTGCACATCAGAGATTAAACACATATTTAAAATCCACTTACTTGTCTGTTAAGAGGGACATCTTCCTTCAGTAGTGATAATGGAAATGGATTGAAATTCCTGTAATCCAGTTTACTAGTATTTCTGGATATTTACCAGTGTTTCTGTGATCACATATTATGTGTGTGGCAGAGTTACATAGCAGTACATAGTCTGTAGTCTGCACAGTTTTTATTGTTCTAATACAACTGCTAGAGGGAAGTTTTTATTTTCTAGGTGAAGAGAGACAGAATAAGCACTTTTATATCAGTAACACTACCACAATATATGCAGTTTTGTCTGGAAGAGCTTCCAACATGGATGCAAAAATTACAGAGATCCAGCTAGTACCAAACCAAACTGATAAATCTAGCAAGCATCAGTTTGGGTCCTGAAGCAGTAGGTGACTATTTGCATAATGTTGCATCAAACTAAAACCTCATCTTTCTGAAAGTACTTTGCTAGGAAAAGAAAACTAACTAACTTACAAGGATAATGAAACTTACTTTAGTTAACTTACTATTTCCTTAGCTCATTTCAAATACTCAGACATGCTTTGTAGAGAAAGAGCAGTGAGAAAGATATTCTCCCAAGTGAAAACTGACCTTGTTATATCCTTACAGTCTAGTGGAAACTTCCTTTTTTCTTCCTGTAGGCAAATCCAAATATAGTCTGTATGCAAATGAAGGGATAAATTAAGTACACAAGGTCATATTGCACTACCTTTCCCCTTTTGGAGCAATGCACACATCGTGAAAGTGTGATCTATTGAGAAGGTACTCTGCTATGCTCTCATTTCTCTCTTTTACTAGCTTACAGAGGGAGGAAATGTTAACCGGCAAAGAAAAGGTCAGAATCAGCCCCAAAAATTTTAATATGGTTTTGCTTCTTTTGATTTTGTGCAATTTTAAAAACAAATAATTTGTATTACTCACAGCAATAAGAAGCTATTTGCAACATTTCAGCATTTCAAAGTTCTGATGAAAAGGGTATGTCTATAAGTGTGTCTGAACTTAACTCTCTTTCCCTTTTTAGTATGCCGTAGGTCATTCACATGTTAATCAGCTCTCTTCTTTCCAAAATTTTGATTGTGTTACAAAACTCAGTTGTTTTGATGAAGACTAGAGGTCTACAGATTTTGCACTCAGTATAGCCAAGGATTAGCTTGGTGACATTGTATTAGAAACTATTATCCTAAAAATACAGCTCTTTCATGACACAACATCAGTTGTAAATCTGGTGGTTTATCTGTGAGGCAGCGGCTTATGCCAGGACACAATGTAAATTTAGTCTTTATTTTTCCTTCAATGTGTTATTAACTTGTTCTTGGACACTCCAGCCTTTTCCAAGGACATGAACGTTATTTAAAGGGATATGTCCAGTTAGGACATATAAACAAAAACAGGAGCATTTTTTTTTCCCCTTTTCATAATTTTAACTGAAAATAGAGATTGAGTAAATATAAAGCAGGCAACTGGCATGCAAGAAAGAATGAGTGTCTTGTTGACTTCTTTAAAAATTGCCAAACCCACAAACCAAACCAAACAAAACCCAAAAATACCTAATCAATTTTTATTGTTAAATGTTTATTTATTTATGTCTCCTGTTTTCATTCACAACTATTTATTTGAATATTTTTCAATAAAATAAATAATATGAAAGCAAAAGTTGCTTTAAGAGTGTTTTTGTATGATGAATTTTACGAGGGAATATGTACTCGTGGGCATTGTACTAAAATTTTGCCACTTGGAAGTCTAGGATCCTCTGCTGAATTTCCTAACTATAGTTAGACCCATAGTTTCCATTTTTTTTTTTATTTTCAAGTGGGAAAATAAAATTACTCTGCAACATCTCACTCCTTTTGAGTTAGGACAACAAAATATATCTATTTGACTTAGGGAAAAAAGAAAGAAAAGTTATCCAGTTGTATTGTTCAGAGGATATATTGGCATGAGTTGAAAAACATTTACACTTCAATGAAAAGCATTCCTTCAATAAGAAGGTCTGATCCCCCGACCCCTCAAATATTTGCAATAGCTCTGATAGTGTTAACAGCACTTCTATCAGTCTTCTCAGCAGGACTAACGGTGAGGAAGTCCTCAAACACCACTCCAGTTAAGAAACATGTGTACAAACACAATATGACTGCTAAGCCAGCTGCCCAGTAGCTAAGAGAAATTCATCTTGCCTGGATTTCCCTTGAAGCTGAATTTCATCTCCCAGTTTCATGCAAGCTTACAGCACATGAAATAAAAGGTTGGTGCCATTTGTCTGGCATATGTTAAGCAGAAAACATTTCTCTTGTATTATACAAAAAGCACCTTTTATTTTTTAAGAGTTATCCTAATATCTGATCTTCAAAAATTTCTGGAGTTTATTATGTGTCTTAAAAAATGTAGTTTTAACATCTCTCTGTAACAGGGTTTTTAATGTAGTTTGTTCAACACGGAGAAGAAACTGGGAGAAAGGAGAGAGGTGGGGAACACAAGGTACTTGAAAGAAAAAAAAAGAGGATAAATCCAAAAGATTTTTTTCCTCTATCATCTATTCCTAAAGACATTTCCCTTTGCCGAAATAATGACTTAGTAATAAAATATGGGTTAAAGTTATTTCAGCACCTAGTTTCTTTTTTTTTTCTTTTTTTAAAGTAGTATTTTAATTAAGAAACCAAATAGAATTCTAATTAATATCTAATGAAATGATACAAGGATAAAAAAGCACAAGGAAACTGAATAGAGAATTCAGATTCTTGTCTTACTGTTCTGTTTTCACGGAAAGCAAGATATTGCTTCAGAATTATATAAGGGTTAGTGGAAATAGGAACAGTTCTGTATATCTTAAAATATTAATCTCTTCTTTCTAATCTATTCAGTTGTTTGGTTTGGGGTTGGTTGTTTGTTTGTTTTTTATCACTAGCTCAAATAGTAAAAGAAGCTTGCTGCGAACACTGCTACTACAGGGAAATGCTAACACTGAACAGAAAGCATCCAAGATGGAGACAGCACAAACAAAAAATTGTTTTTTCATTGCAGTTTTATATCTTATTTTGTGTTCCTGTCACCAGCTCTAAACTACATATGCCACTTAATTGATTTTATTTAGCACACACATAGTAACTACATTTGGTGACATAAATCACCTAGCACAGAAAAACAGGGATTATGGCAGCTATTGTGATGTATCTTTGGAGTCTTCATGGCAGATCACTAAAAAGAGTTATTTGCTACTAAGATATAGCCATCTAACCTATGGCTATGAGTGGCGTGAGATGCTTCATCCAAACCAGAAGTTGGAGGAACAAGCCCTCACTCTGTCCCCCTAGATACTTCTGTGGTCTCTGGAAATTATCCACCTGTGGTCTTGGGTACTCATGCTCTCCAGGTAACATGGATGCATACTTTCTACTTTCTACTTATTCATTACCTCCTCAAGGACAGCAAATTCTAATTTTACCAGTTTCATGCGATTTTTGAATCACGTCTTCTAGAACCAGATGTCTTTAATAGCAAAATCATAGATTTATTTCATAAAATTAGGGTAAGGCTTACATCAGGTTATAATTACACTTCTGTAAGCAGATTAAATATGGATGTTTATATATGTACATATATAAAAATTTGGTACTAATTTAAATTTAACAGGACTTCTTCCTAGCATATTGTGGTACATTTCACCTCATCTTTCCTATATATCTCAGCTTCATCCTGCCAAATCCTGTACTTCCTTTCTAATAGAATAGATACTTTAGAAAAATATCTGGTCCCAATCCATAGACACTCCACAAAACTAAAAGCTAAGAAAAATCAGCAACATTTAGCAATACCACAATAACGTGATAAATAAACATTTGCATTCAATCCTTTTCAACAAAATAATATCCAGTGTACTTAGATCCTTCCTCTTTTTGACAAATTTTTCAGCTGTAACCATATATAGTTATGAAAACAGTGTCTTAGGCCCTATAGTCTCTTTAGCTTGATAAATAGTGAAAGATGGCACCAGTTTTGGACAATTTCTGTCAGCTTGTTACTGGTATGAGTCTGAGGGTTTATGAACTCCATCAAAAGCCATGAATCAGTAATTCTTCTGCAAACCACCACAGAAAAATTATCCCCTGAGTTAGTGGCTACAAGATAACAGGTGAAATCCAAATACGACCCTGAGATTAGCTCAATTGCTTATAGGTGTTAATCATGGCAGAGTGGTAGGTTTGATCCCTGTATGGGCCATTCACTTAAGAGCTGGACTTCATGGTCCTTCTTGGTCCTTTCCATCTGTGAAAGACTGTTCTGTGATTCTGTGATCTAATTGTAAATACTGCATTTCAAAGCCACTAAAGCATTTCAAGACACCATGCCAGTTTCAAACTGTACAGATTTTCCTTCTGCATATGCAAGAATTTGTGTACTCAGATTCCATCAGCAAACTATTTTTATGTCCTAACCAGTTTTGTGATCTTCACATCTGCCTGACCATCCTTTGTTTTAGAGATTGATGGAGTTGACATCACTTTGCTGGCAAATCAACAGCTATATTGTGTTTTCTAGGACATAATATATTGTCTTTCCATCTGAAGAAGGAAAAGTCAAACATCATACAGTAATTTTGTCTCATTTCTTTCAGTGTAGAAATTAAGTTGGTATTCCAGGTCTTGTTGTCCTCATAACAATGTACCACAGAATGTACCACAATTTGTTCTGAAGGCTTTGTTATTCTAATAGTGGCAAGTTAGTTTTTTTGTCTAGACCCTAATAGGGGTTATTGTTTGGTAAAATTTTTTGGACATTTTTTACAAACTTTACGGTTTGTTACCCCATTTCTTTATGCTTGATGAAACTGCGTGGTTTGTGTCAAATAAACGAAAGCAGAACTTTTCCTCTTGACTTGCCTTCTCATCTCTTCATGTTTATCTGTCTAGATTATAGCTCATCAGGCAGAAACTTTGGATTTTTTACATTCTGTAAAGTGATTATCATGCCTGTGTTGATGAATAAAACATATTCAGAGCTTATATAATTTTACACCAAATGGTGCTGTTTGTTTTTAACAACCTCCCCTCTTAAGATGTCAGAGTAATAATCAGTCTTCTTTTAAAAGGCAAAAAGAGTCAGTCTAAATGGACTTGTTTTCAGTGCTCAAATAAAGAAGTTACACAACAAAACTTGACTGAGAGCCAGTTCTAAAACTTACTGAATCATACTAGCTTTTACTAGATTTAATTTGATTTTTTTATTTGTACCAGTTTTGACCAGTTCTGGGCTCTTCTAGTAAATTTGTTTGTTCAAAACTGACATTTCAGTGATAAAAACTAAAGCATTTCTACTCAAGTACGTTAGGTAGTCATTACATTATTGTCACTTTTTTGTCACACTAAGTAGTGCTAAGTACGTAGTTCTACCCTAGCTCTTTTGCTGAAAGTTGTCATACATTAAGCAACAAAATAATAACGGAATTCCTATGGTGCTTCTTTTTCACTCAGAGCTGAGACCACAATGTTTAGTTCAATAGTATGTATCAAATTATCAATAGATTAGTATGAAGTTTATGTGAGGTTGTGACAGGACAAAAGAGCTGAAAAGTTTCAGCTGATGGAAACCTGAGAAGCAGAGAGCTGACAAGATGCGGATCCTGTGACTCATTTACAATGCTTAATAACTATATGAAGAAAAACATGCACTTCCCATCTATTTCAGAAAATAAATGAATGTTTATCATCTATTGAAATAGGCTGTGATGAGTTTTGAATTCATATATTTTGGGTTGCAGTTTTTTGGTCTCTGCATGCAACATTTTCAAGCAGATCAGTAGAGCAAAATGAAGAAGACTGAGGGAGAAAACTTGTGCCCTGTTCTTTTCCTTGGTCCAAGGAAGAAATTTCTCTGCTCGCATGTAAAGACGGATAAGGGACATAAAATCCATATATATATATATATACATATACACATATATATATATATATATATATATATATATATGTTGTATATAAAGATTTAGAAACAGGCATGTATTTGACTGTACTAGTCATACATTCATTGAACTGTAGCTTGAAGAGGTATAGTCACCCTGATCAAGCAAAAATAACCTAGGTCCTACCTATTTATTTTCTTGTAGAGATATATTTGAGTAATTCTCCTCCAGGAGTACTGTCACTAGTAAGGAAGTGTCCTTTTTAGAGAATTCAGGATTATCTTATGGACACTTAATTTCCTTGTACAATGAGGAAGAATTGTGATGAAAAGTTTTAGTGAAAGGTACAGCATTGGTTTTATGAGATCTTCTTTCGTTTCTTCCCTCTCGCTGACTAGAAAATAACATTATCTGATATATTACTTTCTTGTGTACTTGCATTTGAATACATTTTTAGAGTAACTTTCAACACAGAAGTTACTTCTGGACATATATTTTGAGAGGTTTATCAGTGATACTTTTCACCAATATACTGGAAAGAATGATATTTCTATATGATAATGGGAAGGACAATTTACCTTTTGAAAATATCAAACAAAACAGGAATTTCTGCTAACACACCGTATCTACAAGCAGTCTTACTGACATAGTAAGGATGAGATCAATGTAAAATGGCAGGAACCATGAGGATGTCTAAGTAACACAATTATTGGTACTCTCTCATTATCATTTTCTCAGCTGAATAGTGGCTGGGCACCATGACTTTTCTTCCTACTGGAGAGCTACAGTATAAAAAGATATTCTGTGAGCAAGCTGGCAGAAAGCTAGAGCATGGCAAAGGCTACAATTGTTACCATGCAGATGATTCTGTGATTTCATGAAGTTCATAACTTTCAGACTGGGACTTGTTTAAGAGACAAAAGAATATTGGGAAGAGAGTGAATGTTTCTTGCTTCGACAATCATAAATAATTCTAGCTGGAAATAAGAGGTTTTGTGTTTCAGCATAAATGAAGACCACACTTCAAATACAGAGGTTTTTATGCTTTCACTCTATCTACTCTTAAAATAGTGCCTGTACAGAGAAAGATCTGCCTTTTTCACTAAAGGACTAATGAGCTGTAATTTCTTCAAAATGTGTCATAAAATGGGTGAAAGAATAATTCTTTTACCTTTATTAATTTGGCTTGCCATCTCTTGGTATTGAATTCTATTTAATCTCTGCAAACCATCAGCACAAATGACAAATGCTCAAACAAAAAAAAGGGAGCCTTCTCAAAAAATCTTCTGGATCAGAGAGTCTAGACTTCCACTGTTACAAGTACTAATCACATCATTTCCCTTTCTTAAATGTGTTGTGATCCCTTATAAGTTCCGTTGAAATACAACTTAGGAAATCTCTTTGATAACTAAGAATCTTGTCATTTTCACCTGGTTTCTTTTGAGTCATCATTGTGCAAACTGTGGTTCTTAGCTGCAACATATTTAGTCCTTCCCTGGCATTTATGATGTCTACAAATATTAAAAATCACATCTTATCCTTTTTTTTTTTGACTAAGAATATTCCTTTTTTTTTTATTAAGACCTCTGTTCCCTTCATAAACCGTGGGTGTTTTAGTAGTTTATGAATTATCAAGAGGAAAGTGTGAGAGAAAGTAGAAAACTCAGATTTGTAGTCAGCCTTTGCTTTCATTTCCAAAACAATTATTTTAATAATATTCTACTGAGTAGAATTCAAGTGCATAATCACATTAAATGACACTGAAATAAAGTAGTTCATGTGAATAGCTGAAGCAAAAACCCAACCAGAAGTATTAGAAAACATGTATTTGCAGGAAGAAAACATCTTGACAGATTTCTGGGTTCCCAGAGACATAGAAGTTCAAATGAAATGGTTCAAGGCAGAAGACCTGTACATCCAAAATGATACCACCAGTGTCTTGCTATCAGATCAATAACTGAAAAATAAAGCTCACGATCTGATGTACCATGTCACTCTCTGGTTATATCTGCTGCTACAAACCTAGTATGATTAACTCTCATGTGACAAGAGCTTGAGAAAGGAAATGCACACATACATTAGAAGGGATATTTGTCAAGAGGAGTAAGCATTAGTTTTATTATACGGGACACTAAACTTAATTTAATGAAACTGAGAAGTCACAGAGTAACTATGGAGAAAGACAGCTGGGTTTACAAAGAGGACAGAGGTCTTAAATAGCAAAAAAGTAAGATTCTTAGTTAAAAAAAAAAAAGATGAGAGGTGATTTTTGTGCATAAACCTCTTTTGCCCATTAAATGTGTCTAAAATTCAAAGTATGAATTCTTGGGTGCTCTTCCAGACAGATCTGTTCTTGTCCTGAATGAGGGTTTTGCATGTAAGTTCAGAGCCCGTAGTGTTTGTGCATGCTACTGGAGGCCACAGGCAAAAGCCTAAAGAATTCCAATTCCTACCTTTATACAATCATCATTTGCATACTTAAGTAAATTTAATTGCTTTGATTACTTTCTGTTCACTATCTAGAACTGAAGAAGACAAAATTATATTGAAAGTCCTGTTACTTATAACTTTAGGAAGACAAAAGCAAATGGAATCTTTTTGGTTTTTATCACAGGAGAATAATGTAGCTAATTATGTCTATGCATTCAAACAGTGTATAAGAAATTTATGATTCTGAATGTACTTGTACTAGCGAAACTTATTTATCATCACCATTTTCCCCATAACAGGTTTTCTGTAAGTTCAGAGAGCACTTCTAGGCTTCTAACTGCCTCTTGACTGGAAAAGTAAATTCAGCTTAATATTTTAATGAAAAAATAGGAAATGAAATATAATGCTGCTTGCATTCCTTAGTGTGCATCTATTAATTAAACAAAACAATCCTGCAGTCAGGAATTGCCTTCATGTTTGTCTTGTATACAATCGAGTGAACCACCGGTGCTCAGCAGCCCAGATGGAGCAGCGGGAGGTATTGTGTAAAACGTCTCACAGCAGATTACATTATTCTCTACATGGAGAACTGAGCAATCTGTCATGCCCCTTTAAAGTTTTTACTTAGCAGCTCTGTTGGCTACTGCTTAACAGTGGCAGAAACGTTATTCCACCTACACTTTGGACAGAGGTTGCCAGCTGGGAGCATATTTACAGCAACATAGGGGACATGATTTTATGGAGTCCTTTTGCACACTCTCAGAAACAGGCTCTCTCTTTATTACTTCCTTTCTTAACTGTGTTTGGGGATCTAGCTCCAAATACATTATTCATAAAATGGTTTATATGTGTGTGTTAAATCAAATGAAAAGCTTCCCAGGAGAGGAAAGCATCCTAATAATGTACACTTATTATGGGAAAGGACATTACTAAGGAAAAGTTACCATATCTACATCTTTTTAACATTACTCTGAGCGGCTCAATAGAAGCTAGAAGGTTGAGAAAAGTTAAGAGAAAAAACAGATGACTTTAATTCTGACAATTTTTTAGCTGAGTGTCTTTGCATCTCAGGTTTATAGAAGCTCCAGGTTTTCTCTATTGCAACTACAATCAGAAAAATATAGTTATGAACCTTTTTTGAGACACCGAACGCATGAGTAGTGCTTGTTGACACGTGCAATGGAAGAGTACTCATCCACCTAAAATATATATTCATAATTTGCACAAATAGTTGAAAACTCTCCTCTGTTTGTCAGGGAAGATTTGCTGAATAGCCCCAAATAAGACACATACACTACTTATACGGAATAAAACTAATATTTAAAATAAACTAATAAGCAAGAGGGATTTTGTTGACAACAACTTAAGAAGATCTTTGGACTATCGAAATTAATGGAATTTAGCCAGCAAATTTTCAATCCACTCCTGACTTGTTAGCTTGCAATGGAACTAACAGTCCACTTTGTTTTGCAGCTAGTAGAATGATTTAGGAACGACATAAAGTTGTGTAGCTTTCTGTGTACATATATTTGAGCCATCAATGTTACCCATATGTTTTACAAACACTAAGTATGTTAAGATGAACAGACTTTAATCAACCAGGTTTGAAAAACAGCATATCTTTTTGGGATGATTTCTTCTGTGTTCAATATTTTCTTATAATTTTTATTAAATATGTTAGGAGAACTACTGTGGACTGAAAGTTATGTTAATTTTAAAATATTTCAAACTATATTTTCATTTAATTATGCTTTGGCTAAAATGACTTTATTAATGAAATATAAAATTAATATAAAACCCATGTTATATAAGACAATATATGGTCTCTGTAAGCCCAGACTTGAGCCTCTGTACTTTAAGAAGCAACAAGGCTGTTAGGACAAAATGAGTTCTTTTGGACATTAATTTCCTCTGTAGGCATGAGTCAGATATCAAAAATATCCCATTTTTATAAGTACAGATATATTAGACAATGAATCTCCAATTCAAGGCACATATAAGTTCTCCAGCTTGTTACCTGTGTGTGTCACAGTGATGTTTTCTATTAGAAACCTATTTGCATTATTAGTTCCACTCTGCAGAATGGGAAGAAAGATCAAAACATCAAATTGATAGTTTAAAATCTGAGAGAGTCTGCAGTAGAAAACAAATTTTAATCCAAATTGCCATCATGGCATTTTAGTATAGTAACCACTGGACAATCTGTCCTCTCTAGAAGTTCTTTCCTTACAATTTCAGTAATTTCCTCTTGCCTGAATTACTACAGGCATTTGAAGTCTTCCAGCTTGTCTTTCCAAGACCAGATTTAGCAAGGAATGAAAGACAGAAAGACATGCACAGGGATGAAGGGCCTTCAGAGCCACATTCACAAAGGGTGTTGGCATATCTGTTGCAACTCTGCAGTGGCTGCAGTCTGCGTCACCCTCACACTTAATGTTGCAACCAAATTTGTCCTAAAAAGTTCTGTGCCAAATTTGCTTTCTCAGCTCACAATGGCTGGAGCTTTTTCGTGTGCATCTGTGAGTGTGTGTGATCTTGTAAGGAAAAAATAAATAACTAAGAGCAAGAACATGGAAAATTTATTTTCTGGTAAAAGCAAAACGAGGAGGAATACTGAATAAGGAGAGTTACAGAATACATTTGTAATGTTCAGGAAGTAAAACTTGAGTCCTTTTCAATCAGATCATCATAGAATGGCCTGGGTTGGAAGGGACCTTAAAGATTATGTAGTTCCAAGCCACCTGCCATGGGCAGGGACAACTTTCCCTAGACCATATTCCTCAAAGCATCGTCCAGCCTGATTTTGGACACTTCAAGGTATGGGGCATCCACAGCTTCTCTGGAAAATCAGTTCCAGTGCCTCACCACCCTCATAATAAAGAATTTCTTCCTAATATCTAATTTACATCTCAGTTTGAAACAATTCCCCCATGTCCTGTCACTATATGCCCTTATAAATAGTCTCTCTCAATCTTTCTTCAGATACTGGAAGGCTGCAATTAGGTCACAAGAAAGCTGTCTTTTCTCCAGACTGAACACCCCCAATTCTTTCATCCTTTCCTCGTAGGAGAGGTGCTCCATCCCTCTAATCATCTTGAAGGCCCTTCTCTGGAATCGCTCCAACGGGTCCATGTCCTTCTGTGCTGAGTACCCTAGAGCTGGATGCAGCACTCAGGTGCGGTCTCACCAAAGCAGAGGGGCAGAATCACTTCCCTCAACCTCCTGGCCATGTTTTTTTTGATCATATGTCAATGAAACAAAATCTACTCATTCCTTTCTAGAGATATCTAACAGATACTTATTGGGATGCTTTTTATTGATTGTAAAGCTGAAAGTCCAAACAAGGGCTTCTCCTGAAGATTTCCCATTTTTATCAGAAAAACATTTTGATGGTATACTTGAATGTTTATGTCCTGTTTTATACTTCTTGGCACTATGGTCTTCCTTCTGCTGCTTCTGGTAGAAAAATAAGTTCTTGTTCTTGTTACAAATGCATGGCCCTGTATTTCAAAGGACAAACCAACATTAGGCTTGCGTGCTGTATTAGTAAGGGCAAGGTTAAGTATGTTTAAAGAGATACTGTCTATTAGTTTGAAGTGAATTACCATGGAGATGCTGGATTTCTGCCCAGAGATAAAAAGGAGCTAAGCTACCTCTTCAGCTACACTGATTAATTATGTATAAGTCTTAATACTAATTGTGTGGGTTTGTTCATTTGGTAAAAGTGGGAAGTTACAGACAATTTATTCATTTTGTAGTAAATAAATAAGTGAGTATTTAATCCCAGGTTTATTGGGTAAACTCAGATGACAGAAAAGCTGAGATCAAACTACAGCTATGGATTCTGGCATCATCTGGCATGAATGTATTCCACCTAAGAAAACATTACAAACTTTTGTCATTTGATTTCAAACAGAAATAATGAAGATAGACCACTGATGATGCTTTCAGAATTATTTATCAGTTCTTAAGGAAAGTTTTTAATGTGCTTTTGAGGATGTATTAGTTCTCTTAAATGTCTGACATGTCTAAGGCAATGATCATTTCAGTTACATTTCAATTTATTGGGTTATGACTTAATTTGATGCCTTCCGCTTTTATTATGATGACAATAATTGAATTATTTTTGTTAACCTACACTATGCTAATTTATAATTTGTGTTGGAGATCCATTGTCAGCAAGGCTATAGCATATCCTCCTTGAGCTGATTATAAAGAGGTTGTCAAATTTCAGTGATCAAACAACAAGGTTTTCCATGTTGCTTTACACTTCTAATACAAATAATTTGAGATGCATATAAGGGCTTGACTCAGAGTTTTGCTCAAGCTTTAAAATACAAATATTTGGGAGCAGACCCCTGACCTCGTATTCAGGACTGCTATTTAAGTCAGGGAGCTGTCTAACTAGAAAATGGAAAAGGACTTCAGAACTTGCTTACTTTGAAAGTGCGAATGTTTAGACATTTATAGTCGTCCCTTTTGCCATGGAGCGGGTAACTTGGTAGCATACATTCTAGAATTGTGATAAAATAGAATGAACATAAGGAAGACAACATCCACACGCTTTCATGTCTCCACAAGTGTCTAGCACCACCAGAATACTTACATCTATCTTCTCCATTAGTTCCGCACTTTTTTTTTTTTTTCTGTTGTTCACTTGCACAACATATGGGAGAGGGTTGAATTTATTCTTGATTGCATAATCATTATAATTAGTCCCTCACCTCATCAGCCAAGAGGTTGTACAAATAACCTCCAATTTGCTATGCACCAAATGGATGATCTCAGAATTTTTCTTTATTCAAATGCTGTTGTTATCATATTTCATTATAAAGTTATCACCGGCTTGTTTTAAATCCTGAGCTGTTCCAAGTTCTGGCATTCAGGAGCAAGCTGTATTTGCTCTGAAGAGCTGTTTTGTACCATAGCACAGCATATTATCAAGTCATACAGGGCAGTAGGATCCATACCTTGGTTAGTGCTGAAAGCCCCACATAAACGTTTTGCATTGTTTCAGTGTTTTACCTCAGATAAGACATATCCTGTCCCCATGGATAAACAGTCCTCCCCATGTAACTGATTTCAAGCTATCTGAAGGACTGAACACATCTTAATGGGGTGGAAGTACATTTGTCCATCTGAAACAGTCATCCTGGTTCAGTTTCCTCTGCAAGGTGTCTTTTTTGCAACCTCTGAAGCAATTCTGGAAACCATCTAATCTGCAGTAAGCATAATGATTGAGGAATTTGCTTCAAAACAATTTGATTTGCTACTGCAGCAAAACTCAAATGTAAATGCAGACCCAAGCTTCCAGATGATGGTACACCCCTTTTAGTGTTTATCATAAAAGTATTAAATTTCTCAGCTATAAATTCTGTAATCAGAATGCCATACCTCACAATTACCATACGTGTTCAAAATTTTTTCAGTAACTGATACAGGTATTGACTTTATTTTAAACTGGTTATATTACAGTGTATTTTTCTAAGTCTACAAAAATTTTTAATCCCTCCTTTCATCATCCCATTGTATCTGTGGTGAAATTTCATTCTTGAACAACTGGATAGAAACACTGGTTCCATGGAAAAAAAGTCAAAAAATAACCCATTAATTTTTAGTCAATCAGGAACAAATAACTACTCAATATTCTGTCCACACCATACAACAAACAAAAAACATATGTTCACAAGAAATAATGGCGTGAACCATTAGTCACAAAATAGTTCACACACGAAATATATTAGTTTTCAAAGCTGAGATAGAGTCCAAAATAAGATAATTAGCAACACCACCTACAGTGGTGAAAGAAAGTTCAGGAAAGTTCCAGATAAGTGGAGAAACTGAGCAAGAACAAACCTTCCAAAGAATTCAGACTAGACCATCACGATGTAAAAGCTACACTAAAAAGTGCAGTTGCTGCCTTTTCTCACTAGAGGGGAGTAAGTCTTAATACTCCTGGCAAGATGCTCTCCAAGTGCACTGGTTGGAGAAAAGGTATCAAATGTTTATCCACATCTGGGTATGTGTTTTGCCATGTTTTCAGGACTACTTATGCACTAAATAATACTGCACACAGACATCAAAAGGCCATAACCAGTGCTACAGAGTTTAGTTGGAGGCCTGGTACTAGCAGTGTCCCCCAAGGTTAAATACTGGGCCCAAGCCTTAATGACTTGGATGAAGTGGCGGATGCCTCCTCAGAGAATTCACTGATGACACAAATCTGGGAGGAGTGGCCAATCTCCCGGGGTGCTGTGCACCCCTTCAGAAGGACCTTGACGTGTTGGAGAAATGAGCAGAGAGGAACAGTCTGAAATTCAACAAAGGGAAATCCAGGGTCCTGCACCTGGGGAGGAATAACTCCAGGCACCAGCACAGGCTGGGGGCCAACCTGCTGGGAAGCAGCTCTGTGGAGAAGGACCTGGGGGTCCTGGTGGACAATAAGCTGTCCATGAGCCAGCAGTGCGATCTTGTGACCAAGAAGGCCAATGGTGTCCTGGGGTGCTTTATGAAGAGCATTGCCAGCAGATTGAGGGAGGTGATGCTGCCCCTCTGCTCCGTCCTGGTGAGGCCACATCAGGAGTGCTGTGTCCAGTGCTGGGCTCCTTAGGAAGAGAGAGACTTGGAGCTCCTGAAGCAGGTGCAGCAGAGGGTAACAAAGTTGATTAAGGGACTGAAACATCTCTGTTACCAGGAAAAGCTGAGGGAGCTAAGCTGGTTCAGCCTTGAGAAGAGACAACTGAGAGTGGATCCATCAATGTCTATAGGTATCTGAAGGAAGGGTGTCAAGAGGACGGAGCCAGACAGTGGTGGGGGTTCCAAGTAATAGGACAAGAGGCAAAGGCAGAAACTGATGCACAGGATGTTTGACCTCAACATGAGGAGGAGTGTCTTTACTCTGCAGGTGACCATGCACTAGAATAAATTGACCAAAGAGGTTGTGGAGTCTCCCTCACTGGAAATATTCAAGAACCATCTAGACACAATTCCGTGCAAAGTGCTCTAGGATGACCCTGCTTGAGAAGTCATGTTGGACCAGATGACCCACTGTGGTCCCTTCCCATTTTGTGATTCTGTGATAACGAATCTGAGAGTGAAATTGAGCAAAAAGCAGAAGAAAGCATGTTTAAGTTGAGCACTGACGCTATCTTTTGCACTAAGATTAAATGAGGCCTTATGCAATAGCAACCTCCTTCCCACTATAGACTCTATTTCCTTATGATATGGATGTACTGTGATCCACAAGGTCACTGCCAGCTATGATTTTCTCATGGTGGAACGGGAGAACCTGTGATTGTACTTCCTTTAAAAGCACTCAGCTACAAATAACACTAAGAAATACAAGGTAAAAAAAAAAAATAGTGGTTTTTATGCAGTAAGTCCCTCATGTTGAAATTTTCTGCATATTCCCACTAGCATACTGCTGGGAAGAGGGAAAATAAAGGAATCCTTGCAAATAATTAAATATCATTAATTAATTATGAGGAAGGCATAGTAATGTACCTCCAGAGTGCAAGCGCATTGCATAGCTTGCTAATTTTTCTCTACTCTTTTTGTTGGTTTTTCTTTGGTTTTGTTTTGGGGTTTTGCTTTGGGCTTTTTTTGGGGGGGAGTGGGGAGTTGTTTGTTTGTTTTGTTTGCTTGTTTTATTTTTGGATTTTCTTTTGTTTTTAATTTTTACACTTTGTTCTCAAGCCTGGATTGTCTTTTAATTGAATCAGTGTAATGTGATTAAATGCCTCAGGAAATCTGGACTTGTTGGTTTCTTTGGAGAAAAAGACTCAATATTTAGGTGTAGAAGAGAGTGGTATTTACTAGCACGAATTGCTTTTTGTCCCTTCCTGTAGGCAGCGTGAAAGGGTATTTCCCAGAATTCCCGTAGAATGACAGTAATGTTTTTGATCACTATATTCACACTGTTCTTACCAAGATTGTCATTGAATTTCATATCTAATCCCCAGCAAGATGGACAAATGGCATTAATTTGCTTTGTCCACACAAATATGTATAATAAATGGTTCTAAAACTTCATATGCTTAACCCTTGGATTCCCAGAGTAATACAAAATCAAGCCTTTGTGTCTGCATTTGAAGAATAAACTTCTTCTCTACAACCTTTGCAACCTAATCCACCCTTCTGAGAAAACAATTCCGTAATATCTTTACTTGAAAAACGTGAGGAAAGAAAATAACTGGTGGCATAGCACACAGAAATTCAGGTTTCTGTTAATAGCCTCTATGTAACAGTTGGAAAATGTGCAGATTGCACTGAAGTTAATTTCAGAGGAATCCTGTCTCCTGAGCAGCTGGAGAACGAAGAATGACAGAGATGTGAATTTTGGATTGCTATGTTTGTTGCTACAAGAACTTGGTTGATTTGGCAATCTGATAACAGAGGAATACACAGAAGAAAGCCTGAAGCCAAATCACAGTCAGAAGTAGTTATGAGGCAAATTACATTTCCTTTTGCTCTGTCTTCAGAGTGAACAAACCCAAATGTAATAGCTTTACTGACCTTGTCACTGACTCTGGATGTAGCAGCTTCCGAAGGTGAAAATAGTTCTAATGCAGTAGCTTAGTTGTAATGATACTAGAATGGTAAAACTTAAGCTATGATCAAACAAACAAGGCACTCTTTTTAGAGTAAATTTTTCCTCCCAAGAGTAACAGAAGCAGGAATAGTATGGTAGCAATGTAAAGAGGCACTTCCAGTCAAGAATGAAAAGCAAAATAAAAAAGAGCAGCTTTTCAGAGGGCAAGAACTCAATTGCTGTATCTTTATATTCAACCACCTATTTCAAAATTATCAAGTCCTTTCTTAGTTTTATGTTTTAATATAATAAACTCTGTTTACAGAAACTTCAATGAGATGATAAGTGTATATCTGAGTGAGCAGTGATCCAAAACAGAAGGCACGGGTCAATATAAAAGTAGCACCAATGTACTGTCAGAAATCTTCAAGGAATTTTGCGGATAAGAATAAATTTATTCTCAATCTCAGACATGACAGAAACCTTCAAATGAACATCACACAGTTCCCAATGAGATGATAGCCTCTTTCAATCATTATGGTGCAAGACTCAAGAAAAATTACAGTTTAAATTTTAAGATGAAGTTTGGGTTAGTCACTTTCTAAAAGACTGTAATTTTCATTGTCAGTTCTTTTCTCAAAATTTTTGTCTACTTTGTAAATATGGCTCTTCTCAAAGTATTCAACTCAATATCTCCTCAAAGTATTCAAATCTCCTTTTTCATGTTTGAGTATTTACAGAGCAAAAACTGAAGTCCAAAAAGATTCTGTTTAAAATGATTTTTAAAGGAAAATGCAGAACATATTAACACAAATTTTGCATTTGTTTTTCCACTAATCCCCAAACATATACACAATGTCTGCAGTATTAGAGCCAGATTTCAAGAATTTGATCAGATCTCTAGAGATACTCTTGGTGTTTATGAGCTTGTGAAAAATACAGTAGGTATTATACAGTTCTGTATCTCTCAGTGCCTAATTACCTTGAAAAACCTGGTCAATTACCTCCTCACTATTTTTAATGGAGATGCCCTTCCTGTGTTTGTATTAATCCTCCTAATGCTACATGAACAAAAAAAAGAAAAAAATATTCCTAATGCAGCAGCATATCTTGCAGTAACTCATGAATTTCAAAGCACCACATGCTTACAGATCTAGCTAATTAGGCACTCAGACAATGCTAAAGCAAATCTCAGTGTGCAAGGAAACAAACATGTGAAGTGAAACATATTTGCCTCTGTTCTTCTATTTGTCTTGTTTTGCTCCTCTCCTTTTTCTCCCCCTCTGACAAGCTGCTCTTTTTCATTTTGTTTTTCATGCTTGACTGGAAGTGCCTACTTCACGTTGCTACTGTACTAGCCACACTTCTGTTATTATTGACAAAACATAAGCTCTTTTTACTGCCTTGTCTGTTTGGTTGCAGCTTAGCTTCTACCGGTTTAGTATCACTTCAGTTAAGCTGCTATGTTAGAACTGTCTGCACCTTCAGAAGCTGCCATACCCAGGGTATTAGCCAAAGTACTATGTATTTGGGTTTAAAACTTTTGCAACTTCTACCTGATTTTTAGCAGTGACAATATTTAAATTCCGTAAAAAAATACAAAGTTTTTGTTTTGTTTCTGTGTATTCCCAGACTCCTCGTGTCTAGTCAGTTTTTCAGAGCTCTTCTATCATACTTTTTTTTTCTGTATCACTGCTGCTTCCATTTACAAGAAATTATAGTTGAGAATTTCCTTTTACAGGATCATTCACAACTTCAAGAATTCCTCAATTTAATATAAAGGAGTAAGCAAGGGAAAAAGAATCCATTTAAATTTACATTTCCTTCTATCAACAGTACAGTTCTGAATTAATTTGATAATCCATATCCTTTTCCCATACAAGCAGCTTCTCTTGAACTGCCATAGAGTTAGAGAAAACTTTCCTGCCTAAAGAGCTCTGGCCCGTGAAAAAAGAACTTATTGTCACCATTTGTAAAATAAATATTTGAAAATAGACAGTTAAAATTATGTTGCATATTATCTTTCTTGCAGTGAATTTTATGATCCTATTGCACTCATAGTTCAAGATACAGTTTTGGATAATTAAATAGCACCAATCTAGATGTATCTAAATGGTAATCAATCAGCCAGAGTTGATTTTCCGGTCGGCTGCTGGGCTTGGCTTTCTTGTGGATACATTCTTCTCCCTCAACCTTGTTGACTTCTCCCTAGAACTGAGACAATTGCAAAATAGTGTCACCTCCATCCTAGCTCACCTTCCCTTAGGCAGCTTAACTCACAGTCCAGAGTTCCCCTCAGGAGGCATATTCAGGGAGGGGTGGGCTTTGGTGGTCACAGCTACTTTATACAGTTTTACCATAATGGACAAAAGTCCTTCCTAACAATATTTAAGCCATTAACCATAGCATTTCAGTCTCTCACTGTGTGTGATCTCCCCATCTATCTCAACCTATGAGCTTCTCCACCATATTTTCTCTCCCATTCTTTTGAGAAGATGGATAGGGCAGCTTGGTGGACAGCTGGCAGACAGCAAAGGTCAATCCACCGCAGTCCCAAGCAAACTTAACTAGAATCTGATAATTTCACCATATGGAATAACTTTTCTTCTCTTTAAAAACTCTTCTTTCCCCTTGGAATTTACAGGAAATTCAAGTTTTTTGTTATTTTCATTGAATGTCTAACAATTGGTATTACTTATTTTTATACCTTTGCCAATTAAAATTCTGGACACCTGTTTGTTCTTTTTATTTCCAATTGGCACATTACCTGCATTGGTTTAAATTGTGCTAACTCTCAAATATCCTTACATAAAGTTCTGTCATTTAAGCAAATAAAAATGTGACACCTCTAATTTCTGAATTGCAGTTCGTGATTAGATTTAAATTTTTAGAAGTAAATTAGGTTGAGATACAGATGATTCTTAAAGTACATGTAAATATTTTCATTTGATTATAAAAAGTAATGATGTTGACAAGCAATATGTTTGAAAGTGAAAGTGAGGTTATGAAAAATTAATGTAATCATTGAACTGCTTGATAACTCTTGAAAATGTGATAATAAAATAAATCAAGAAGATGTCATCTTGCAGAGCAGAAAAAGCAAGATTTGGGCAAAAAGTAAATGTAAGAAAATCAAATGCTGTTATGGAAAAGAAAATGCTGACATAATCAAATGTAGACTTTAGACATTTATTTCGGACAGACATGTCACATAAAATTCCCATTCATATGGGCTTGGAACATTTTACCAAAATAAATTGCTTCAAGGTGATTAACTGGAAATATCCATTGGCTTAAAACAGCCCATTAATGCTTCCTAAATACATGTTCTGTCATGAACGTGGGCTTTCCTAAGTGACATAGTCAATCAAATTCTTCACTCCTTCCTACATGTCATGTTTCCACACCCTAGCTTCAAAAAAATTATAGAAACCCAAAATAAAACCAAAGCCAAGCTCCTGCATACAGTTCATATATATCCACAAGGAAGAGTTAAGAAAGGTTCAGCCCATGGTAGGAGGATTGTTCTCTACCAACAACATACTTTCCTTTCAGTGGGCGCTTTCTTTTTGTTGAATTCTATAATCATTGAATGGCTTGCATTGGAAGGGACCTTAAAAATGGTCAGGGACATGTTCCACAAGACCAGGTTACCCAGAGCCACATCCAACCTGGCGCTGAGCACCTCCAGGGAGGAGCAGTCCCCCAGCTCTCTGGGCAACCTGTTCAAGTGCCTCACCAACCTTATAGTAAAGAATTTCTTCCTAATACGTAGTCTAAACCTGCCCTCCTTCAGTTTAAGGCCATTTCCCCTTGTCCTCTCCCTACATGTCCTTGTGAAACGTCCCTCTCCAACCTTCTTATAAGCTCTCTTTAGGTACTGGAAGGCTGCTCTAAGGTCTCCCCCAAGCCTTCTCTTCTCCAGGCTGAACCACCCCAACTCTCCCAGTCTGTCTCCATAGGAGAGGTGTTCCAGCCCTGTGATCAACTTAGTGGCCCTGCTCTGGACTTATTCGACTAGGTCCATGTCTTTCTTGTTTTGGAAGCTCCAGCACGTCAATCAGAAGTGATGATGTTAAAACACACAGTCATTCAGAATGTGGAAGGCATAAGATCTGTGCAATGCACAGATTGTGAAGCCATACATCTCACATCCCAGGAAAATGTGTAAGCAGAGAGAGGACTGAAGCACACTCTTCCTGTTCAAACACACATAGTAGATGCAAGGGTCAGAGGAGGAGGAAAAGGAAAAGATCTAGTAGCTGTGCAGTTAGGGCAGCTGTGTCCAGCTCTCTGCAGTCGTGTTTGAGAATCTTTAATCCAATTATTTTGATTGAAACATATGAACAGTAAGACTGAAATGAATGAAAACACTTCTTGTCCCTCTAAAAAAAACCCAGAGTGGTAAATAAGAATTAATCTGCTCATGTCTTATACGTTCTGAAGCAGTTCCTTTTCCATTAGCCTTACAAAACAAAACTAGAAAGGGTACATCTACATAGCTATATTTAGGAAAACAATCAGGAGCTTTGATTAAGAATCAGCTCTTCAGTTCTGAATCCCAGAAAAGTTATATTGTTTCTCTTTAACATTAGACACCCCAGACCACAGACGAAGGGCTCCACATTTCCTTGCAACCATACATGCCAGCACTGAGGAAGGGTGGTATAGACAGGAAGCAGTCCAAGGACTAGCGCCAGTCTGCAAAGTTGTCTTCCCTGCCTCCTCGGGCTGAGACCTTGAGGAGAAATGAAAGGTAAAGGAGGAAGTAAAAAATCAATGCCATTTTTTTTAAGACTCACGGGATCAAAGACAGTATGGTACAAGCAATATGAAATGGTTTGTCCCTCAAATACGTGGCTAAGCTTCCCAAATGCATGATAACTGTTTACCATCTTTTCTTGCACAAAGTGAAATGTCATTGCCCATAACAGAAAAAGAATGCTTTTTCTGGTAGAGGGACAGAAATTTTCATGGAGGTCAAGACTTGGAGACAGCAGAGAACAACTAAAATCAAACAGGTAGAAACGACTAATCTTCATTAATACTGGAACAGGGAAGACAGTTATACTATCAGAGCTCAGACTACAGTATCAATGTTACTAAAGAGAAAATTAAATATTCTTTCCCTTGTAAATTGAAAGCATCCATATCATATGGCGTGTGTTTAAAATATGTATGTGGTTATGCGCTTCGAAGGCAGCTCTAAATCTTGAGGTATGACAATGTTTTTAATATTTTATATCGTAGTGTATGTACTATTTAATTGACTGTAGAGAGTCAGTGATTGATCAGATTGAATCTTACAGGCAAAACAATATTTAGTTTTACTTGTAGCTGAACTATACTGATCAGCATTTTATTACAGACACCGCTTTTGGCTGAATAACTTTCAAAATTACTGGAAAATGAAAGAAAACACAGAGGAAACAAAGGACAGAGTAGAGCTTGTTAGACATGGATGACAGAGAAGTAACTCTAAATCATTTGAACAAAATTTAATTAAATTATACATATAGAAAGAGTAAAGTTTGATCTTTCTAAGGATAAATGACAAAGGTACTATACTTCAGTCCATGCATTGAATTAAGGACAAATCTTTGGCAAGATGAATATAGAAAAAGGTGGAATACAGGACAAGAAACAGAGAATAAATAAATACTGTAATAGTTATGAATGTTAGGGAGTAGCATTTCTAAGAAGAGTTTATTGGCTTCATTTTAGATGTGTCTGAATGTTAGTTAAGACTGAAATCTCAGGAAAATATTGTAGTCAGTACAAATGGATGAGGTAGGGCAAATAAAATAGGAAAATAAGTTCATTTAACTAATGCAAATAAAGCAGAGGAAATGAAGTAGAGATAGGTCAGAATCTGATATATAATACAAAGGATGTAGTAGCAATCACTATAATTATGAGCATATTATTCAGCCAGCTCAACAGTTACAGAATTACAGAATCACAGAATCGATCAGGTTGGAAAAGACTTTCAAGATCATCAAGTCCAACCTATGACCAAACACCACCATGTCAGCTAGAACATGGCACTGAGTGCCACATCCAGTCTTTTCTTAAACACCTCCAGGAATGGTGACTCCACCACCTCCTTGGCCAGCCCATTCCAGTGTCTTATCATCCTTTTTGTGAAGAACTTCTTCCTGATGTCCAAATTAAACCTCCACTAGAGCAGCTTAAAGTCTGTGTCCTCTTGTCCTGTTGCTGGTTGCCTGGGAGAAGAGACCAACCTCCTCCTTTCAGGGAGTTGTAGAGAGTGATTAAGTCACCCCTGAGCCTCCTCTTCTCCAGCCTAAATAACCTCTACATCCTGCAGCTGCTCCTTCCAGGACTTCTGCTCCAGACCATTCACCAGCCTTGTTGCCCTTCTCTGGACATGTTTCAGCACCTCAGCATCCTTCCTGAACCGAGGCGCCCAGAACTGGACACAGGACTCAAGGTGTGGCCTCACCGGTGCCAGGTATAGGAGAAGAATGACTTCCCTGGTCCTGCTGGCCACACTATTCCTGATAGAGGCCAGGACACCATTGGCCTTCTTGGGCACCTGGGCACACTGCTACATCATGTTCAGTCTGCCATCAATCAGCACCATCATCAGGAGGCTTTCCTTGCCCCTCTTTTTGCCAACAATGTATAAAAACATTTTTTATTATCCTTTACAGAAGTGGCCAGGTTAAGTTCTAATTGAGCTTTCGCCTCTTTAATTTTTTTCTGCACGACCTAACAACATCCTTAAACACTTCTTGAGCTGCCTGCCCCTCTTTCCAAAGGTGATACACCCTCTTTTTTTTTCACTGAATTCCTGGAAATGCTCTCTGCCCAGCCAGGCCAATTGTTTACCCCACCAGCTCATCTTTTGGCACATGAGGTGATTTATAAGGTGATCTTGTTCCTATATGGACTTAAAATTTTAAACTTCCCTGTTCTGCCACAAGACACAGGAATATTACTTTCCAATTACTTAGTCATCACTTCTACTGCTTGTTTTTCAAAGTCAAGCTAACTTTTTTATTGGTTTTCTGTAGCATTTTGACAAAAAAAAAGATGCAGGATTTAAAAGTACAGTATTGAAATACTGTATCATAGGTCTAATCAGATAGGAGCTGGAACTGACCAAAATAAACTCATTCTTGGATATTATAATTCTTTCATATTTCCCCTCTTATGGGAGGTGATTGAATGTCCTCTATGCTACCTACTTGGGATATTAGACTACATTTGATTCAGGTTTTTAATTAAGCAGTGTCTGTGGTAGCCCTGTTATGAATTCATTAACATGTCAATAATAACATTAAGCAGTTTCCCCTCCTGAGAGTTCAAAACACTTAGTTAAAAGGGTAATAATCACTAGTATTATTTTAAATGTGGGTTAAATACAGCATAAAACATTGAACTGACACACTGAATGTCAGAGTCAGCAATGGAGCTACAGATAAATTCTGGGTACGCTAAACCTCAATTAAACCAGAAACACTGGTTCAGATTCCCTTCCAGGGCACACTACACCATTTTATTATAGGGTTTCACTCTTTTCAGAAGTTTGCCTTTGAAAATGAAAATGACTTGTCACTGGACTAATTAGAGAAGAAACTGATAGCTGAATACAAACATTAAAGCTAAACACAGGTATATTTCTGTATTGAAGGCTGCTGATTTCTTTGCACTTTTGGATGTTGCGTATGAAGTAATGATACAGGGAAATACATCTGTGCCATTGAAAAAAAGTTACCTTGTACCTAAGGAGAATGATTCCTTGTACTTAAAGAATCTAAATCCTATTTTGAGTCTGCCACAAATGTCCTGTGTGATTTAGAACTACCTTTCAGCCTCACTGAGATGCAGTTGTTCTGTAAGTAAAAATTTCTAAATGTCTCTGAGACAGAAATAGAATTGCTAAAAATGTTTTGGATCAATGATTTAAAGGCTCTGCAATATTTTTAGCAAAAGCAGTACTTATTTTGCTTAAACAAAAATGTTGCATCAATACTATGCTATCTGCCTCCATATTTTTTGCATTGTTTAGAGAACTTGCACCTGCCTTTCTTTTTTTTCGTCTAGTTAATACAAACAGACATTATTAACACAGTTCTGTCAAGCATTATTAGGAAATATTTTTATTACGTGATTAACAAATTTCAAGCTGTACATATGTATTAGAATTTACAGTAGATTTGTACAATAACTTGAGTGTTGCTAATGTACTATGAATATCTGAACATTGTTAATGCAATGATAGCAAAGGTCTCAGTCTCTTTATCAACTGTAATTAAGTCACTTGTCTTTTTTATATAATTATGAATTTTTCTTCATATTAGCTAAAAAAATACAGGGAATCTTTTTTTCTAGTGTAAACACCTATGCCTGTAATTATTAACCTACAAGACTGTATTGCTTGTCTTACAAATAAAGATCAGAGGCACAGTCCATAACACAACCAAATAAAGCAAGATGCCAAAAGTTATATCACAGAAAAATAAAAAAGAGTGATTGAGCAAAGAAAAAGAACAACACAATCATGAAGAACTACAGCAATGAAGTTGTTAAGTAAGATAAAGCATAACCTTATTAGGCAGTCTCTAATCCCCAAAGATTTGCAAAGCATTTTCCCCATCAAAAGTTTATCTGAAAATTTTTCACTACATAGCTCCTTTCTCTACAGCAGATTGACCACTGGCATAATTTGGTCCAGTGGTTCTTAATTCTGAATGTAAAAGTAACAAAGTTTTATTATTTCTTTGCCAAGTGAGCATATATGCTAATGACCATATGAATTCAGGTTTTTCTCAAGCTGCAAGTTTTTGTTAAAAATGATTTTTAGGAGTGTTTTGACTGAAAGCAAGGAAGGACTTAGAAAACTGTTTGAAGGGATATTATGTATTTAATGAAGAAATATTGTTAGAGAACATTCTGGTTTAGCCAATCTTGTCCTTATATATTTACTGGTGTTGAGACTACTGAATAAAAAATTGGATGTGATGTTGAAATTTTGCACCTCTCAACCATGTTTCTGACAAGCCTGCAAATTAACTTGCAATTAATTAGAGCAAATAAAAAACAACACTCCAAAGACTTTGTGGGTTTTTTCATTTTTATAGAGACGGTTGGCAGTCTAGAGTAACTGTTTGTTCTCAGACATAGAGAAAAAGCCAAGAAAATATTCAAGGTTACTGAAGCTTTCTAAAGGAATACAAGCAAGCACATATTGTATTAAAAGATTCAAAAAATTACTAAGCCTTACTTGGCTGACATATTTTTGCAAAAAACATGTGGGAAAAATACAAGCCTGATCATTTATGTGTACACAGTCAATATAACAACAAGCCGTAAAAAGTTTAATAACAGAATAAATCTTATTAATATGCCTAACATTAATACAACAGCTGATAGGATATTTCCAACCTGAAACATAAAGAATGTTACCAAAGAAAGTGCCAATATATTTGGGTCTTTGAATTTGTGGTGCCTGTTGAAAGCGGTATTGGAATCTGATCTACATTAAGGGACAAAGAAAAGGGAAGAGGACTAGTTCTTTATCTGATACTTTTGTATCATGTAAATTGTTACTTTGCTTTAACCATTGAACTGAAATATTGCTGTCTAAAGTTTCTTCATCATTTTTACAGTACTCAGATGAAAACTAGAAAGACAGATTCTGCATGATTATACAGAATATACTGGCAGTGAGAACAGGAAGCTTCAAGAGTCAAAAGCTCTCATATTTCAGCTGAACGCTTTGGGATATAAATATAAGTCTCTAAATACTAGTGGTGGATGCTTTGTTAGGCAGTAAAAATTGCTGCACTCAATGCATCATGAACAGAAACACCGCCCATAACCCCAACAGGACAGTGCCAGTCAGGGACCTTCAGATTTCCACCCACTTGCCTCTAACAACCATCTAGAAGCCCAAAGAAAACTGATGGATGTGAAGGCATGTTTTTTATCCAAAGAATAAGAGTCAGCACTTGTGTATTTTTGGTTTTGTTTTGGTTTTGAGGGGTGGGATTTTTTTTTCTACGTCTTTTGAAACATTGTTTGTCACTTTGGCAAGTGACTTTAGAAAGGATCGATAAGTAATGCTGGGACTCAATGGTCTCCTTCCCTTGATTCAAATCTCCTGGCCTGTCTCCAGTTTGAATAAACATTTTTCATACACCTACTAAAATTTTTCAAAGAGTCTTAAGTGGATATTCACTCACAGAGCAGTGAAGCGTTACATGCAACTGTCCCCCAAACCCTTCTTTAGCTCTAAACTTCCCAAACCCTACAAGATTTTCACATGCCCAGAATATTGTCCTCAGTGTCAGTTTTCCCCATCAGCAGCTCTGCATTCTGTTTATGAGAACACTGAATTTTCTGATCTTGACAGGATAAACAAAAAATATTATTGTTGTTTGATTCATTCCTGCTGGAATATGAAAAGGTACAGACAACAAATGTTAATATGCACAATATGGGTTTGTTACTGATTCTGAAAACTATCTGGTCCATCTCAAACTAGAAAAAGTCCACAGAGTAATGAGAGGAAAACCTGGGTCTTTCCTTTCTTAAAAATTAATGTCCTCCTGACAGATTTCCTGAAAAACACTGGGATCTAGCCATTATACTGGGCATTTGGAGTCATAGTCGGCTATCTGAGGTTGAGTACTATTAAAGAGAACAGCTGCTTTCCAGTGGCTTCTTAGCACAGTGGAAGACTGAACCCACTGAACTAGACCTAAGTGTCATCCCAAGCAAATTCAGTGACAACATAAAAAAAAATGTGACATATTTTCTCAAGGTGTAACCACTGCAGGAATTTTCAAGGAAAATAGTTTCCTGTGATTAAAGACAGTAGGGAGAAGAACATTTGACATAGAAGAAAGAAACAAAATGTGGGTACTTTTAGAGGCTTTTAAATGTTCCCCATTGCACAAATGTTTCTATTCTTACATTCTATTTTAAAAAAAAAATCCTTTCTTTTCCAAAAAAATTCACTGTCTTTGAAATTAATATTTTTCAAGACAGAAGTAGTAGATTTTAGTGGTTGTAACTATGACTGGAAGCAGACTGATAAGCTTCATAAAATCACTTAATAATGCATCACTGTCTCACATTGCACAAAACAAATTAGTTACAGTAGATCACACACCAAGTTTGATAGGTTAAAAAGAGAGCCATCAGATAATACCTGGATCTTATAAGTCGTTTCATTTAGAGATAGGAGTAAAAAAAAAAATTAAAAGTCTTATGTCTAAATACAGAAATTTTCAGGGAACAGAGCATCATATAAATTCAATGTTACCCTGAAAACATTACGAGTTCATAGGAAAAAAATATATACATATTCTGGTTGTTATTTCTTTATATTAGTGACTGGATAAATAGAGGGAAAAATACTTTGTCTCAGCATAAAAATTTAGGAAAAAAAACAGAAGCAGCTGCTAAATTTTGTGTCTGAACTTTGTAATCAACCAAAAAGCACTTTTTGAAACCTTCAGTTTATAGGGGAACGATTGCTCAGGATTACAGGAGGACGTTATTTTTCCTCAGTTTGGAGTGAATTAGGTTTGGGAGCTGATCAGTCGGCATACAGTGAAGAAACGTGAACATAATATGAAGTAAACTCTCTTTATGATTTGGAAGCAGTCAGTGAGCCTATATGGACCTGGTGACAACTTGGTATGACAGGCTTTGACTTCACCTGTCCTCAGGAAGATTTATTAGTGATTCTCTCAATCTCTTTAGCCACGAAGCACAAGACCTCCACCTTAGATGCACGAGGTACTACATAAATAACTCCTGTTTGTCCTTAACATTTCCTAACCTGCCAAATACCAGGGATCACTGGTCCCACTGGAAGCCCGCCATGAAGTGGAACAAGGTGTTTAAAACAAGCAATTTCTTTTCATTACACTGACCTCTACAAATGGCCTCATATCTTCATTAGCAGCTCAGACAAGGTGGAGAACTAGTTTTGCATTGGACGAGAAAATAAACTATCTTATACCCTCTCAGCACCAACAGAAAATTCAGTCTCTTGGTTCAGAGTTAGATATGCAAAATAGGCATAGTCCTCAACATACTAGGCACAGTGACATCATCCAGGGTCTAGAGTGGTGCCAGAATGTGCTTATGTTTGGGTTAAGGCTTTTATAATAAAGTTAAATGCACCTGAAAACTTTTTCAAAGGTAACAATTAGCCCTTGCTAGAAATAATTATTTTCAATCACTCTTTTCTAATGAAAGCACTAGTCCCATAACAGATAAAATGTCAGCTGTGCCTGTGATGATGTCTGACAGCCAGGACTCCATCAGAAAGTGCAGAACTTTCTTTTTCTGGTCTAATTAACTGTAGAATGGATTCAAGGAGAGGATAGAGATCTTCCTCCTCTTTGTCCAGGTGTTTTGGAATATGGAAGATATGCTTTTGAACATTTTTGCAGAAGACTGAATGAGTCTTGAATCTTCCAGTTATTAAATGTATTCTGCAGACATTATGCTGTTGTATAAAAATGGGAATCTGATTTTTAATAAAAAACCCACAGAGAATCAGAGCTTGGGACAAATTAAGGGAAAAAAAATCAATCTGAATTCCCTAAATGCTATGATTTACATACATATTTATATGTATTTAAAAGCATAGGATGAAAAGTCTTTGAAATATATTTTTTTTCTTCTTACTTTTTCACCACCCATGTCATTAAAAAATTGACCTATTAGCCAATATTCTGACAAAGATGGTGATACCCCATAATTACCCCTAACTCTTACACACTTTTTGATGACAAAAAGGTAACTATCTTCCTTTCAAAACTAGACACTGTGTGTGGTGATAAAACAGAATTTTATAGGACTCTGTTAGCCAAAATTTTATTAAAAACAAGTGAATGTTCTAAACATTCTCACTTTGTGTAACCAAAATGGAAAGAGAACTCCAAAAAAAATAAAATAAAGCAAACATTCCCTCGCCTCCTACAAAATGCACCGAGATCTATGACTTGTGAGATGTGTGTTCCAGCATGACATAATCATGTTTCTCACTTTTGCTTTGTAAGCACTGTAAAAGAACCACAGAGAAATGATACTCCCAGTTTAGAAGTGTATTTCTCCATAATAAAAAATATTAGTTGAGGAATTATTTTAAAAATATGAAATATGGTTATAAAACAAATCAGTTAATAAAAACGAGATTTTTGGCTGGTGGAAATTAGCATAGTTCCACTGGAGACAAAAGAACCTATTTATATTAGCTGCAGATTTCATTATTATTTGATATTCAGGGAGCTCAGTGATGAAAGAGCTGTAAGGCAAACAGTGAAACAGATGAGAGAAAGGGAGAAGTAAGGCATGAAAAGGCATGCAGAATACATATTCATGCTGGTAATGCAGATCCCCTGTCCCTCCAGAAATCCCAGTAAGCACAGAGAGACCACATGTCCATTGGAAACACCTAACATACCTACTGAGAACTCACTCAATCTCATTATAGTCCTTCCTGAGGCTTGTCTGCCTCTCTCATTCCAAGTCATATAGTGGAACAATTATCTAAGCATATAAATGCGCAGGACCTCAGTCTCGCTTTGGGCCCTGTGAGTTGACACGGTTCAAGCCACAGCAATCAGAGTAGTCACAAATTAAGAATTGGGTTGGAGGTAAACCTTAATTCTCTCAGTTTCTGCTTTATCATGCCTGGAATTTTTATGCAAATTAGTCTTCTGAAAAAGCATATCTTCTAACCCATAGAAAAATGCATGTAGCACTCTTCTTCTTAAAAAAAAAAAAGTATACATATCTATATATAAAATCAATATCCCCATGCTTGTAAGAAATTACTTAAAATGTTGCAAATACTGATATGAAAAGAATCAGTATGGTTCAAAAGCCATTAATATGCTTTACAGTGTGTGTTTGTTTCCCTTTGCAATGAGACGCTAGGACAGGATAGGACTTAACACACTGAGGGAAATTTGGGCATGCCTACAAATGTCAAGGGCAAGTAATCATATCAGCTCTGCTCACAGCTGGAGCTGACAGATGAGACTTATTAGTACATCCCAGCTGTACATTAATGTTCCTGAATGCAGCACAGAATGGAATCTATTTTATGACTACTGATATAAAGCATGTATGCTGCTCCCTAATGCCTGAGTGTATCATGCTTTCCAGGATCATTCTATGCATCTTTGAGTCCCACATAACCCAGTCAGCATGCCCTACCTTAATTTAACACTCCAAATAGCATCTTTAGTATCAATTACTTGCTTTAGATTGGGAATGCACAGTTACTGATTGTCACACAGCTGTTATTTCCGTGGATGAATATACTTTATTCTTCAAATATTTTTCTTGAGGATTCGTAAGTTCATATGTTATGAAAAACTAAAATATATGATTAAATCTTATTTTAAAAAATAAAGCTTTTTATATTCAAGTTGGTTATTAGGTGGAGAGGTCATACCCAGTATTACATGTTGCTGGGGAGCAAATCTTTCTCCTGTGAGTTCAACATGGTTAAGAACTTCCAACTCTTGTGTATAATTATCACTATTTCAGAATGACTAGGTTTTATCTAATATAAATCAGGCTTATACTTGTTCCTGTGTTCTGGGGAGCACATAAACCACCAAAACTGCCATTGTGCAACAGAAAAAAAACCATTTTCCCTCCATAGTTTCTTTGCAAACAAAAGAACTGGTTTGGCTGACAAAGTCCTACTGGTGGTTCTTCTCTTGGTGGAAGTCACAGCAGGAAGTATAGCCTGCAGCTATACTTCATCGGAATCTATGATTATATCTATTCCCATCATGGAAACAGTTCATTCACGAGTGTAAAATTAAGAATGTCATACAAGCATTTAGGACAAGATCAGAGACTGTAGCACTCCTAAAAATTCAGAGTATACTTGTGTTTACTGTCCTCTTCTCACCCTCTCACTAATATTATAAAGAACCTTCAGCAATATTACTTCTCATTTCAAATCACCTCCCTGTAACTCTTTCCCTAGAAGCCTCATGCATTCAAACCTGATGCACAGAGACATTATTAAAGTCAAAATCATAAAGCAGAACTAAATTAAAACTCTGCAACTAAATTTTAAATTAATTGTTGAAGACATATTTTTTTCCACTTACCAATTCTTTAGCTTAAAATTTTTTCTTTCAACAGGTTGTGTGGGTGGACCTGCATTTTTTAAAAAAACCCTGTATCATTTTTTAGGCCACTATGTCAATAGTTTAAAATAAAACCACCCTGCTCTTTTGAAGCTGCTGTCAGGGACTTGAGTGCATCAAAAGGCTTTGCAAACTTTTTCACCCAACTTTGCACTCTAGGTGTTTAACTAGCTCTCAGATGTGTTGAAACTTAGGTTTTACATCATGCTTGAATCAGAATGATGTGAGCTTTACTATGGTGAAGCTCCAGTTCTTGCCCTTGATCCTTGCCTGATTTATAAAAGCCAGTCCAACACAGATCTTTCACCTAGCCAGGTACTTTCTTGATTCTTACCTTCTGACTTCGTTTCCTGACTTACCTTCAATCTGTCACATCACTGAAAACATTTCTGGTCACTCTGGACTGTGGCTGATCCTGGTTATCATCACTGGACCTGCTCTTCTTCCCCTGTTAGTGTACTGTTGATAGGCAAGCTTGTTTTGCGTCGTCAGCTCTGCTTGTGGCTTGCCTTCTCTTTCTCATTTTTGCTGCAACTTGGCAGCCAATATACAGATAAAATATTTAAATCTGAGGTGGTTTTAGATATTTATTAGAAAAAGTAAAGCGTTACTTTAGGTTCCTTCTGAAAATAAAACAAAAAACCTGAAAAACCTCATTCAAATAACATCATGGATTCAGAACCTCTGATCTGCAAAAGATAAATTGTGTTATTTTTGTTCTAGTCACAAGTGATGGATGGCAACTCACCTTTTGACTGACTGACCATCACTTGTATAATCAATAGTACACATGAATAATGGTGATTTGAGTGCTTAAACTGAAACACACAGAAAAATAGCAAAGTACCTTCATGTTTCTTAAGAATGTATCTCATAATAATGATTTTTACATTTGAAAAACTCTAGGTTATCCAATAGATTATGCAGATATAATTTACACTGCCAAAACTAATAGCCATTGTTCACGCCCACAGTCTTATTTTACGTGCAAAGGTAAAAAATGACTGTTACTAAATATAATTGTTAACAGAAAAAAAATTCAAGAAATGAATCCATATAACCAAAAATTTTCTAGTAATTTTTATGCCCAGTATACTTTTGTCTATGCCAGTGGCACTCACACATTACTCACACAAACACAAGAATAATGGAAACATTTTATGTGTCTCATCATTTCAACATGTAACTACTGAGGATTTTTGCATTGCAGAGTTTTGTACTGGAGAGATTGCTAATAAAAGTGTGGAATCTCTAAAGAACAGCAGGTCAAGACAGTATAACAAACAATAAAAAGTATGCAATTAAAATTTTCATTCTATAAATTCTTTTAATGAAATTCTCAAAGAACTACAAATGGGCTTGATGATCTTGGAAGTTTTTTCTGACCTAAAAAATTCTATGAGACTGTGAAATAATAATATATTATGCCTAACAATACCTCTATGTGGGAGGGAAAAGCTATATGATCTTCTGTCAGTAAGGACAGAAATATTAGTTATATTAAGTGTGATTAATCTACAGTATTTGCTGTAAATAGGTAAAAATCTCATTTAGAAAAAAAAAAAAAAACAGAAATTACAAACACTTTTAAAAATAAATTTGAGGAAACTGTTCTCACAAACCCCAGAAGTACCACTAGAGACTCAAAGGCTTCTAGGATTCTGAATGTTTTCAGTCTTGAAGTTTATTTGTCTCTAGCAGAGGCAGAAGACTTCTTACATATACTTTCATAAAGTGTAAAAAATTTTACATCAGCAGTGAAGTAGGAATGAGATTTTTGTTTGGAATGAATTTAAGAAAGGGACGAGAGGGAAAAGATGCTTTTTTAAAATAATATATTCTTTAAAATCTATAGAAATAAAAACTGCAGTAAAAAACCATGAGAATATTTCATCGTTACATTATTATAATTTTGTGAATCCACAGAAAATAAATTAATCATTTCCTTAAGAAGTCTTCCCAATGAATGTCTGAGGCAGTTTGTTTTCTAGAACTCATATAAGTTTTGAAGTTTCATATTCATCCTCTTTTCGGACTTCTATCACTATCATTTATTTTGCCTCTTAACTAATACCTCTTACCATCAGCAATTCAATACATCTTCAAAAACTGGACTCCTATTGTTCCTGACAACGTTTTTAAAAGAGTAATTTAAGAAAATAAAAAAACAGCTAGACAAAATCAACCAACCAATCAATCAATACCTCTTCTTCCTCCCTAAAATTAAGGAGGAAAATTTAAAAAATTCTCCAATATTTTGAAAGAAAATTATGCTGTAATTTGAACTAACTGCAAATTTGTTTTAACGAATCTGTTAAAGCTTTTACTTTGCTCTGAGTGTTCAAGGTGGGTGTAAGTATTAATGTGTTGGGATGGCTGTCTTACAACTTTTACTTGGTTTAAATAATGAGTTTTCAATATAGTCTTTTTGTTCTTATATTAATATTCAAAAAGCATTTTAAATTAAATGTAATGGAGCTAATCATGAGACAAAAAGCTTAGTTTAAATCTACTCTTAAAAAAGAAGACACATGCTGCAAATTATATATTTCTTCCCTATGCATTTTTGATAAATTTTACCAGCTTGCACACTAGAAACATTTAGCTAGAAAGGCTTTTAATGTTACTTTCTTCTGTCAGATTCAGAACATGTGCCTCAGATCGTACATAAACTCAGTTTAGAATATGAACTCAGTTTCTCATCATAGAATGACTGTGTTAATTACATGGGAAGACCTCTTTTGTCATGATAGATAGATAGATAGATAGATAGATAGATAGATAGATAGATAGATAGATACTTGTGTACTTAAATGTAATGTATTTTTCCAGTAACACTCTGTTCTTAACTGTGAAGAACAGAACTCCTGGATACTTTTTTCTGCAATCCTGGACTTGCCTCTTAGTCCATGATATATTATAAAATCTGTGAGAAATGTAATTTATTTCTTCAAATTAAAGAATTTTACCCAGCTTAGCCAATAAAACAGTCTGCCAATTTCTCCGTTAAAACCTTGCTGATAGGTTTTACTTAAATTATATCAAACTTCAAATTTTCTATAATGATTCCAAAAGCACAGCTATGCATAGAAATAGAAATGACTAATAAAAAATGAGTTTGAACTGACACAGTGCTTGAATTCAAAAGATCACTGTAATATTCCAAATAATTACTTATTCTTTTTGAAACTTCAAACCTCAATTTCCAAATGAGTCGCAACATTTGCTGCAACCATGATCATAATTCTAAGTGGTGCTCCTTCCACAGAACCCAGAAACTTAAACTAATTACTTAGCATTTAAGAACTTTTAACACAAGCATACAGGAACAGATGCTATGCTGATTTTGTTATGTCCTATTATGCCTGTAAGAAACCATAGTGCTGAAGATGTGTAAGATGGCTTTCATTTTCCAGATGATTGGGCCTGCCAGGGGCCACCAGAAAAAAAAAAAAAAACTTTTATAATTTTCTTTATTTCTGCATTTATATGAGTTTACTTGATTTTGGAATGAAGGAGAAGTCATAGCATGAGTCCTAAATTTTTGTCTATAAAAAGCATCCCACTGGAATTATTAGGAAAACCTTTATGTCAAGGACATGACATTTTAAGAACAACATTTGGTTCTGAAGCTTGGGAAAATTCAGATAAACTTAATATAAAAAATAATCACTATTTCAAAATGGAATTGATCTAATTGAAATGAGAGGCCTGTTCCCTACACACCATCCTTTATTCAGAATTATTCCCTACAATTTCGAAGATCATGACACTTGCCACTTTTAGCAGCACGAGTAAGGAGAATTACTTGAAACCTAAGTCCAAACTGACGTATTTGACAGATTCAGAAGTGCTTGCAATCTATACCTAAACTGATAGTGAGACAAGGTAGAGAACATTTAATAATTTAATAAGATTATATTTGTGGATTCAATTAGCAATGGATTAAAATATAGATCTTTTCACTTCTGAGGATTACTAGGAAACAGTATTATATGGTCATTCAATTTTTAAATAAAGCTGTTAGAGAGCATTTTGATTGGAACACCTCTGGAAAAAGAAGTGTGTTTTCCTGGGAAGAGGGAGCAGGTTCCATTTTACAAATGCTTTTAAAATCTAATCTAGAAAAGCTGCCTAAAAATAAGGGCATGCAGGAACAGTCATTTTAGCTAAGTTGGTTTAACACCAGTGTAGTTATATCCCAACTTTTGAGAAAGACTTTTTCTAGAAAACCAGTCATCCAAGAGTTCCAGGCAATTAAAAGAATGCTAGGTTGTGCTCTTATCATTTAAGTCAAGAAAATAATTCTTGCAAAATGGAAATGTGAATAAGAGAACAGCTATTACTGATAGTCAAATAGTCAAAGTAGAAGAGATTTCTACATGAAATAATTCAGAAAAAAACATAACATACCATAAAAATATGTAAAGGGTAAGAGGAAAGGTTATATACTGAAGCCAAATACAGAAATATAAAGCAGATGAAATCTTGTCTGAAAATAGAAATAAGGCTGAGAGTCTGTGTCAAACTGTCTCACAGCTATTGATATTAGAAAATTATAATCACTTGTATGTCAATAAGGCATGAATGCAAGAGTGCACAAAGCTAGAAGATGAAGAGCTATAACAAGCAAGACTAATTCATTAACTAAAGATAAGATTTTACAAGCATGTGACAATCATTTTAGTACATAAATTTGAAAAAAACACTGAATGCCAGAGTTTGTATGTTCTTTCTACCTTTTGATGACTGAAGGTTTAACTCACCAGCCTGTTGTGTGGCATGAACTCAGAGCACGGATTAAATGATAATAAGGTTTACTTTGTTTTTGAAGGAGTGATATTGACAATGTAACACTGAAAATACTACAGTTCTCCAGATTTTAACATTGACAAATACAGCATACTTTTTCATGCTTTATTACCAATAAAGTACAGTACAGTGCACTGCATTGCCAAGATATTTTTGCTAATACTGGGAATATTCTTTGTCTTAACAGACTTCTTACGCTTGGATTTTCTCTGGCTCTGAGGGACTTTTCTGTATCTACTGCAATGAAAATTAGCAAAATAAAATTTATCTGTCTTTTAAACTTTACTACGCAAAAATTCAGAAGTAAAAGCAAATGTAAATTAGAAAAACTAATTAGTTATCTGTGGAATATGATTTCACAATAAAATAGCTCATCTTGGACTTCCCATCAAGATCCATCAAGACGTCAGAAGGTATTCATCTTTACAGAGATATTTATGTAATTTCTGTTTACATACTCAAATTTAGCAGTAAAGTATTTACCGTTTGGGTAACGCACTGTTGAAAAATGAAAGAGCATGCTATCATGCAGCAAACTACAACAATATATTTTGATCTGGATTTAGCTTAAAACAACTGTTTCTGAAAGTGTGATGCGAGAGTTTCAATTTTATTAGATTTATAAATACTTCTGATGTTGATAGATGTGATAGTTTGACCTGTTCACAAAATATTAAGAACTTAAGACAGGGGGTGAGAGAAACTGCAGTCTTAACAGCGAGTTTTCACAGAAGGTATTACAATTGAATGAACTATACACCAACAAACAGTTGTTCTTCACATTTGCACATCCCACAGACCTAAATGAGTCATTCTTCAGATTGATGTCACCTGTGTCATCCTCCTCTGAGCCACTTCCCTGTATAAAGAAGTCTGAACACCTTCTTCAGAAGAGCTGGGTGACATAACTAACGTGGATCATTAATACTTTTCTTTTTTTCTCTTATCTCACTAGAGAAGTGTGGCTGTCATAAGACATGTCCCAGCTGGATGAGCTGGGGTTTTTTTTCACTTGCATTTTAAGCATGCACAATACCATTTTTATGTACTAACATTTCTGTAGTATTGTATAAATGTGACATACAACAAAACCAAACCTTCAGATTTTAATGTCACACATCTTATCCTAGCCTACTTAATTTGTCAAAGGAAGTACTAGCAGCACAGACTGCAGTCCTTCATTAGCACATGGACCTCCTTTGAGAAGTCGCTAGCAAAAATTAAGGTAAATGAACCCTTTTTATAATCTCAGTAAGCAGCACAAACAAAATTTAGAAAAATTATATGATATTAAATGTTAAAAATAGTTCGTATAAGAACAAGCTTTTGTCACTATTTTAGTCTTCACTTAAAAAATACAAAGTTGTTATTGGTTACCTAAAATGATATTTATATTATCTGATTGTCTATTCATAAATTCAAAGCTGAACAATATGCAGCTTATTTGCATCAGGACAATCATACCTGCTCTAAAAGACAAAGAGAGACACAGACTAATCATAAATAACTAAATAAATAAAGGCAAGACCAAAAATTGAATGCACAAATATGAACAAGAGATTTGCATTATTCATTGTGAGACAAAATATGGAAAGAGATAAAGATTAAAAAAAGTATTAAATGGATTTTGGCACCTATAATTCAGGACCAATCAGCATGCAGACAGCTATCTGCAGGATTTAAGACTCCCAGTCAAAGGAAATGTTCCATGGCTCTAGGAACATAAATAGTTGAATCGGGCTACATATTAAAACTGGATTACACAGATGACCAAGACAGACACCACCTACAAGCCTGTTAAGCTTGTTCATAGTAGAATAAAGAAACCAACGAGCTGAACTCTGAAAAAAAAAATTGAATTACTAATACAAAAGTGATGAATCTTGAGATTTTATGCTCTACTATGAGATTTTATGATTTCTCTTGAAATATTCTGGACAACATGAAATTATGAAAAGACTTTTAAAAATCAAGCACTGTTTTAAACTAAGTAGAAGTTGTATGGACATAATAGAGGTCCAGATAGCTTAAGATTTGATAAAAACAAATCAACAACCAGAGAAACAAGAAAATTTGCCTTGCCATATTACTTTTCTATAATTCTTCTAGCAAGCCAAATTTCAAACAATTTAACTACTTCTTAATTTATATCTACTGATATAATTCAAGTTATAGAAGCAAGATATTATATCCAGAGCTTTTTCAGAACTATGTAATTTGAGGCCAGTTTTGTCTCCCAATTCTGTAAAATAACCAAAGTACTAAAGCAAATTTTCAATATAATGACATTTTCTGGAAGGCACACAGATATTATAAAAAATGCTAACACTTGTGTTCTTAGAAGCTCACGTATGTTATGCTGGTTTTGACTGAGATTGATTTTCTTCATAGTAGCTCTTATGGAGCTCATTCAGATTTTTGCTTCTAAGAGTGTTGATAACACAGGGATGTTTTCTTTACTGTTGAGCAGTGCTTGCACCGAGTCAAGGACTTTTTTGCTCCACCCCACCAGTGAGTTGGTTGGGAGTCCACAAGGAGCTGGGAGTGCACACAGCTGGGACAGCTGACCTAACCTGACCCAAGGGATAATACTTACCATGTGCTGTCATATTGACATAAAGGTAGACAAAGAAGAGGGAAGGAGGGGACATTCAAAAGGATGATATTTGTCTTCCCAAGTCACCATTACACTTGATGGAGCCCTGCTTTCCTGGCAATGGCTGAACACCTGCCTGCCCATAGGATAAATGAATTCCTTGTTTTGCTTTGCTTGCGTGTGTGGCTTTTGCTTTACCTGTTAAACCATCTTTGTTCCAACTCACAAATTTTCTCACTTTTACTCCTCTGATTCTCTCTCCCATCCCACTGCAGAGCAAAGTGAGTGTTAAACTATGACATCAGTAGAGCAATTTCTTGGATTACCTATATGCAGGTATCTTTTCCCTTCTGGCAGTTCTCCGAGTAAACAAAGACTCCTATGAGGAAAAGTACGATGGAAGGCTCTGGTCACTGATGGTAAAATGCCTTATTTACCCCTCTCAGTCAGGGGGGAAGGCTGCACCAGATCTCTACTCAACATCCCTCAGGTTACCCTTCCCTATTATCTTGACCTTGAGATTCAAAACTGGCAAATCTCCTGGTATGAACTTTATAGTTGCACACACACGATACAAAAAAAAGCCCCTGAATAAAACATCTCTCTGATATTTGCTACATTTACACATAAAATTCAGTTTTCCACTTATTGAATAATTTTATGAAGAAAGGCTGACACAGAAATATTCATAAACAGTAAAAGCATAAAAACCTTAGAAATGCAAGAAGAAAACTACAGAATTTTATACAGCTTGCTGTAAGCAAAGACAGACCTGATATTTATGCCGACTATTTCCAGGGGAATAAAAAAAACCTGAAACCCCACAGAGAAATTATAGAATGTGTCTCTCTTCAGGAACTAATGAATATATAAATTGCTGAGCACACAGGTAAATACTTTGGGGAAAGCCGTTCTCTCCATAGTGAATACAGTCCTAAATTGGAAGTGCCTTGGAGTAGGGTTATTTTTTAACAGGTTATTGTATTTTCTGTTTAAAACACCAGTTGTATGTAGTTTATTTTAATAGTAATAAAGCTTTTGACTTTCTTTGCAAAGCTCTTTGAAATCTGTTGATAAAAGATACTATAGGAAAGTCAGATGTTATTATCTTTATTATTGTACATGCAATTGAAATGAGGAGTTCACAAGGAATTATATGTTGTAATATATTAACAGTTAGAAGCAGAAAAATAAGGAACTTTGCAGGCACTTCTACTCCATCTCTACAGAGAATTATTAAAGGAGAGGAGAAGGGGAAGGGAAATAAGTAAGCAACCCCTAGTGGTTTTTCCACACTAGTTAAGAAACTAAGGGGTCTCTTAGGGAATTATTCATCCACATGTATGATTAATTGATAAGATAAATTATGTAAATTAAGTAAGCATTATGGTTTACAAGTCACTTGTAATAAGTTCTTGGGAACACACCTCTGTTTTAGACATTCCGGAAAGGATCTAAAGAAAAAGATCATTACAAATACCAACTGATTAGGCAAATTCTGTTTAAGCAAGATGGAATCAGTACGACATTGTAGCTTACAACCAAGAGACTCATTGAAAAAAAACCAAACCTGATGCAAGCAGTTCCTTTTTTTTTTTTTAACTTCACTGGCACAATTTGTTTGTGTGAAAGAATAGATATTTCTTCTATTACCTGAGATAAGATTTGCTGAGAAGTGTTAAAAACTGTTTTGATTCAATTAGTGACAATGAACCGCTATTTTTATAATACTAGCAAAAATATTGAAGGAATGGTCAACAATTAACCACAGTAAAACATAGTAATTTTCTCTATTCAGAAATTTAATGGTTGGAAGAAGAGTATGGCAAAGTATTACAGAGGTCCCTAACAGGAAATAGCTGAAGAGCAATTTCAATTTAGTAAATTGTTGCGAAGTTTAAAAAAAAATAATTGACCATACCATACTGCAGAATTGGCCAAGTTTGTCTGACTTGTTTGATCTCAAATATGTTTTAGCTCAATTTTATGTGTATTACCAAATAACTCAAGAAAATTGTGCTGTGGTGCCAACTTCCTCTATTACGGGTTTACTATTGTCTAGGTTGTTCTATTCGCTATGGTAAAATGCTCAGACCTATGGCTTGTGCTGTGATTTCGAAATTTTAAAGGCATATTATTATCTATATTCCTGCTACCTTCAGTTTGGCTTATTTCTTTTGCAACTGTATGGTTCATATCTTAAAATAAAGCACATTATATAAAGAAAAAATAAAAACGGTCTTACAAGTCTACATAATCTTAGTATTTCAGTGTAAATAAGCCAAAAGTGAATACAGTGTGTAATTTGTTAACAAGTACAGGTTGAGAAATATAACAACAGCCCTGAGCAACAACCCTCAAGACTGAGAAGGACAAAACCTCCTGTAAATGTAGTAGTTTTCTCAGCAAAAAAATAGGGATGCTGACAACGTGCCATAACAGCATGTGAGTACGGTGGGATTTATGTCAGATAAAGGAATATAGGGTAGAAAATCAGTGCAAAACAGTTTTAATAGGATGAAAATAAATTGCCTCAAGTTGTGCCAGAGTAGGTTTAGATTAGATACTAGGAAAATATCTTCATGGAAAGGATTCTTAAGCATTGGAACAGGCTGCCCAGAGAAGAGGTGGAGTCACCACCCCTGTAGATATTTAAAAGATGTGTAGATATGTCATTCAGAGAGATGGTTTTATGGTGAACTTGGCAGTGTTATGTTAATGGTTGAACTCGATTATGTTAAAGGTCCTTTCCAACCTAAATCGTTCTGTGATTCTATTCTATACAATGGCTTCTCTATCACAGTAACAGAGAAGATCCTGTTTAAATAGGCCAACAGTATTTACCCGAATGATCAAGTAAAGACAGTCCCAAGACACAATCTAGTCCTGATTGGTGGCCAGTTTAGCACTTACCTCAGTGAAGAAAGCTAGCAACATAAATTACTGGGTTCAGTCTGATGTGAGTTAATCAAAAATCTATCTTCAAAACAATGCAGTTATAGGGAGGATATGAATTAACTACATCAAATAACAGTCCTCAAAAATTAAGATGTGCTTTTTGTCCTAAAGACTTTATGTTTCATTTCAAGACAAAGACATTTCCCTTTCTTCTGGGTAGATTACCTTCCTTAGTCCAGTGCTTCAGATAAATCATAAAACTGATTCATTTTGAAAACAAATAGAAATTCTATGCTAGCTTTTTTCTTTTTTTCCATACAAATTACAAGTCTTTGAGCTTACTTTCTTCTTGATTTTATTATCATCAAATTTATTTATGGTGTCTATTTATTCTGTAGTAATGACAAATCTGTGATAAGGCTGCAGACGAAGTCAAATATATTGTTGAAACACAGTCTGAACAATTTCCATCTGAATGATTTCTTCAATGTGTGATTCCACTTCACTACAGATCTTGGTATTCTCATCAATCTGCCCTGTTTGAAGTTAACATTCCCCCGGGAAAAGGAAAATATCATATGAAATTGCTTGAGTGAGCTGTTCTGTCTCTGTGTTTTCACAAACAGTCAATCTGGGAGTTGCAATGTTAGGAATCAGAGAACAATGCTTTATTAAGACCAAAAAAACCCAGTCTAAATGCAATGAGATGATTAGGTCAAGTAAGCAGAAATGTAGTGTGCATTTTAAAATAATGTATATGCTTTCCTGGCACATTATCTTCCTTATTTAGTATCATTAGATTTTTCAGAGTTATGACTGATTACAATCACAGATTTAATTTGATGAAGTAGCTACTATAAATGTTTCATCTATTCCATTCAACTATTCACAATTGTTATGCCTGTATAAAAGAAAATTCTAAAAGTTGAAAAGTCAGGCAAAGAAAAAGTAATGTGAAAATTAAAACTAGCTTTGTAAACTTATTTCAAAATTTCAAACATTTATATATGTTTTGTGATATTGTCATATTTTCTCTCTATACTCTTGTTTCATTTGGTAGAAAATAAATATTGCTCGCATGCACCAGACAGTGCAACAATATTTTATATTTTAGTTTCATTTAAAACATTTTTGCTCAAACTATAGCTTTAAAATTTATTTACTTGACATTATTTCAACACTGTTCTTATTACAGATTATCAGTTATCTCCCAGGGTGTTCTGGACTAGTCTAAGCACTATAGTATGACAAGTTCTCAAAATATATTTGGTAGGTGAAGGAACAGTATCATTTCATTTCATAGCTGGAGAGCCAAAATAGAGGAAGATTGCTACAATTTGTGCAAGAGGCAGCTGGAACCTCTTATGACTAAGCAGTTTTAATTTTACAGCATTTGATATGTTCAAGGCACACGTCCCTTTGTTTTTAATTGCTACTGTGAATGTACAGCATCTTCAGCAAATTGTTGTGAAAGATCTCACATTTGACAATTGTTAAAAATGGGCGACCGTTTTCAAAGAATTTTTTTAGGTTACTCGCTTCATATTTCATGAACTGTCATGCACACCAAATGAGAATTTGACCCAATTAGCTTTTAAAACACTAAATAAGTAGAATATCCTTCTATCAGATGAGGACTTTACTTTAGTCATTGCATATTTTCCAGGTTCCTAGGGAATGTAGCAGTTACAACGTTCAGCACTACTTTCTTGCTTTATCTACATCTGTCCTATGCAATGAAATAAATGCAAAAATACTATTCCACTTTTGAAAACCTTTTCACCGTTTTATTAACATTCAATGTGCCTTATAATCACACATTTCTCAAACTTTGATTTTTGTGGTATGTTTTTACACTCTTATGTGGTTTCCAACTTTAGATCTACCATTTTTAACAATATTTTATAAAGATACCTGCTTATTACAATGTGTTGTCAAGTGAACAGGTTAATAACAGTAATATGTTATCTACTAAGTGAATATCATTTAAGCATTTTGCCATTCTGTTTCTCACCTACTTCAGAGAGGTAAAATAATGTTGAAACAAATGGCATATATCAAGGTACTCTGTTCCATCCCAGTAATTTTTTGGTTTTGTGTTTATGAAAAATGTTAAATGGTCAATTGAAATCAAATTCCATATTGTTATTTCACTGGTGACCAGAAAGATAAAAGCATTGCTTTTCTTTCTTTTCCCTTCTAAGAGTTTTTGGAATGTGCAGGGCAAAACTTGGAAATTCAAAGAGAGGAAAAGTGCTGTAATCATATGTCGAATGACTCAACTGAATGACTTGGGAATGACCCAACTGAATGACTTGGGTGATTAGCACAGACTAAGACAACATTGCTCATTTCTTATGTCAACATGCAGCTCACTCAGGACGAAAAACAGCCTTGAAACAAAAAAGGTGATTGCAAAAAAAAACCCGTGAAAATAATCCCCAAGCTGAATTACATGGTCATTTTAAGAAAATAAATCTGTCAAAAATTCTCATTTCAATTTATAGCCTTAGCAGTTTCTTGTGAGCTGTGTCCATTTGCAAAACTAGCAATTTATGTAGGGGAAAAGAAAGTAATACACTAAGCTACAGAAACTTAAATATATCTAGATTATCTTACACAAATATTTTTAAAATAATGACTTGATGGAGATAACTGAAAAAATCTAATTTCTACCGAAATCTACCTGGAAGAATTGAGCTGCATGTGGTGTCAGTAACATAAAGTGGTTAATTTCCAGACTGATATTCTTTACGACAGTCAAATACCCATCAAAACACTTCTATTTGCTCCAGTAAAACACACATTGTAACTTCTATATGTATTCATTAACTTGAATATTTTTGTTACTCACTAAGCTGAACTGGCTTTTTTTTCACTTGGTCTGCATTGTGTGCAACAGAAATATAATTTAATATTAAAAATAGATGATTATCCATTTATAAATAGAGAAAATCAGGAAAAGTTTTATTTCCTGTCTCCTTGGAATGGCAGGTAGTCATGTTAAGAAGAATGAGACAGTTTTGGCTTGTTCAAAAGAGATAATATACAAATCACATCAGCAAAGTGAAATGAAGGTCCAGCTGCCCAGTGTGTAGCAGAAGCAGCGAATGAAACCAAGAATTTTGTTGCAATAACACCAAAAAAAATAAAAAGGAGAAATATCAAAAATATTTTTAAATGCATTTATAGGAGTAAATTTTGTGCTAACGGCAAATTGGACTTCAGAAAAAATAGACAAGAGGTAGAATATGTCTGAAAGAGGTCAAGAAAGTTGAAAAGTTGATGCGGTTTTATTAAGTTTAGAAAATATAACTTTTTCTACCAGAATGCATGAGTATTTTTATTGCTTCTTTTTTTCTCCCTAACATAGTTTATGCTTGTACCAGCTGTCAAAGTTTTTAAGCATTTTAGAATACACAATGCAGCACACTCTGAGCTAGAATTTTTCTTTTTATTGAAGTTTCATTTGTAAAAAAGTAAAAAAGGAATATGTAGGAAGAAAGGGAGGTCTATTATATAACAGATACTTTATATACAATTTTTGTGGTAAAACTCCAATATGATAGAAAATAATATACAATATGGAAATTATATCACATCTTTAATATAGCTTTCTGAAATAACTAGCTATTTGTTTTACTTTATTCTACTCAACTGAAGTAGAGTATGTTCTATGAGTAATGTAAATACAAATCATGTACTGCAGGACATATTGCAGTTGAAATGTTTGCTCTAAATTCTAATATGGTTATGATAACAAGCACAATTGTGTGTAATACGTATTGATATTTTAATGTGAAAATGAAAAAGAAACTTACTAATATGACCAGACTTTTGTATCTGATATTTTGCATTTCCCTGTTGACAGCTCTGCTGCAGTTATAAGAGTGGTCTCTCAACTCTTGATTACATGATTACTCCCCATTGCTATATGTTTCAAACTGTGAAGGTATCCTTAAGGTGAAAATAGCAGTTTGTCCTATATTTCCAGTTTCAGCTCCACTGGGAACATGCTTCTTTATTGAGTCAGCAGAAGTAGTTCTTGGATTTGGAAAAAAGACTACAGTAATATTTCAAGTTTCAATAAACAGCAGTTTGGAGTGGGCTTCTTTCATTACCCAAGAAGATGTTTGGCATTTTACTCATCACTCAGCATCTTTCGATTCAGAATTTATTTATTCCCCATTTATTCCCACAACAGTATATTGCCCTGCTGTTTTTAAGAGTGTTTAACTCTCTATATCCTATACTATTTCTCAAAATAACCTCCACCTTATTTTGTTATTTGAAATGTCTCATCTTACTATCAAGTAATTACTCCTTGTAATTGGTATGAACTTACAGAAAAAAAAAAAAAAACCAGATGATGACACTGTTTGTTATTAGCAAAGGAAATTACATCATTTCAACTACCCTAACTGTTGCTAACAGTTGGTGACCACTAGCAAATGCTGACTTTCCAATCGCAGCAGGCATGGTACTTAGGGAGCATGAAAAACAACAGTTCTTGTTCATTTTGTTTACACATCATTAAAAAACTATGGACAATTTATCCCCCATCCAAAATTAATTTCTTCCATGTAGGTCAAACTACAATTTCTGGAGCCACAAATTCTGGAACTCTTTCTAATGTCATACTTAGTTACCAAATCCATGGCTAGGAAAACATTACTGATTTTTTTTCAAAGGGTCATCTTAAATATTTAACAGCAGTACTGTATGAACAATGTCATGTGGGTCTTTTTGGTTTATATGTGCAGATTTTTTGTGCTCAAGACAAAGAAATAGTTATTAGAACCCGCAAGAGGACCCTATGTAAACAATCAAGGAAGGTCTTTAATGAGCCCTAAACACAAATTTTATTGTAAGACATGGTAGAGGGTCTCTGCAGACATCATAAACAAGATGTGTATGTATAAAGAAAATATTTTGTCCTTCAGGAGGAATTTCCTTTAAGACAATGATAAAAGTATATTTTTACTTCTTTTACTTTTTCCTTATCTGATTAATTATGAATGGGTGAATGACCAAGAAATAACCATTGTAAGTATTTTTAAAAAATTATTAATGAAGGTAATTATAAGCTACCACAACCCTTTGCTTATACTTTTTTCCCCTAAAAAACTGTTTGCCACTGAGTGAAGAATATGAGGTTTGCAGTTTTTGCTGAATGTTGGTATCAGTTTTCCTATTTAGTAACAAATTCTGGATCTTGCAGAAAGGAAAATATAATAATAAGTATGAATCCTCAAGCCCACAGAATATGATTTCTAACTACCAGCACTATTTAAAATAGACCTTTAACTTTTGGACAAATAGAATCAAAGCCACAGAGAAGAAAGCAAGCCATGGTCACCACCGATGTTTTCTTCATAGCGTCCTTCAAGAGTTGAATCTTCTTAGAGAGAAGAGTCATTTATTAATGTAGCACTTCACTTTGGTTCTGAATGGGAGAACATAAAGACAAATGAATGAATGAACGTATTAGAAGTAGTAGCTATCCTAGCAGAGTACCTGTGTGCTTCATTATGCATGGGTTTGGGCGTGGAATGGATGTTTCTTTGCTGATATATTCCAAATAATAGTAGTTTCAAGATTCATGCATTCAAGATTTCAAGATTTCATTCAAAATTTTAAACAAATCCTACATCAAGTGTCTGCTGTAATTGTCACCACAGCAAGAGTTCGGGAAAATAAATGTGAGAAAATACAGGTAAGTACTCCTAACATTCACGGGAAGATTACATTAGAAGGGTGAGTCTCTAAATGAGTCGGAGCTATCCCAGAAGGGATGAAATAGTTTAGCATATTGAAGCTTCAAATGGATTCAGGTTTTTAAGGATTTTTTAAACTATCAATGAACTGACTCAAAACATCATATTTTGTCTTTTTTTAGTCAATCTATTTTTTTCAAACCTCCTCTAATACAGAACTTGTCTGTGTTCCTTTTTATATAACATAAATGTTAGAGTAGTTTAATCAATTTTATGCCAAAACCTATCTAGGCTTTACTGACGCCTTCAGTTGAAGTATTGAATGTTATTTGTTCTCTCAGAACCTTGGTACAAAGGGTTGGAATGAAAGCATACAATTTTATATTTACAGCTCAGTCTTTTAATCAGCTGTATTTCAGAACTGTACAAGTAAAATAAAATTTTCTGCTGTTTTAAAACATCACAAATGCATATGAAGTTAATTACTTGCGCAGCTAATACACTGTTTTAGTATCTTCTCTGCAGAGTTCTTTCTTGTCATAGCATAGTTCTGTCAAAGTTTAATGCTTCAAATTCAAATATATAATTTAAATCTAATGCACAGAACGAGTACTATTTCAAATATTGTCATATGTGCACTGAGACACAAATGTGTAGCTTGTTTAATAAACCATCTAGACTGGCTTGGCTCTCTGCAATTATTTGACAATTTAAGTGAAAACTCTTAAATTTATGTTTTGGGTTTTTTTGTTTTAGATGTTTGGGTTTTTTTCTTTTTTTCTTTTTTTTTTCTAATTAAGCAAGGTGAACCAATTCAACAATACTCATCTTGGCTAAGGAAGATGTATGATTACCCAAACAATAATGAATGTTAAGAGAGAAGGTTTTGAGGTATGGTTTTCCCTTCTCTTTGCTTTTTAAGATAGCCATTTTATTAGATGCGAATTTTAGCCTTCAACATGATAACCTCTGATTATGATATTGATTTTCTGTAAAAGTATAGAGTCGGATCACAGAAAGCTATCAGTTGCATGATTCTGATTATGGATATCCAGCTCCAAATATCACTCTTTTATAGGAATCCCCTGCCTTTACAGACCAGCTGTAATCTGCCTTGTCTTTACCCCTTAAGGCTTGTATCTACAGAAACAAATCTAGGCTAACAGACATATAATGTATCAAGAAAGCATTTAACAACTTAAGTACCTCTACTCACTAGAGTAATAATTTCTTTTCCGAAGCCCATATCTTAATAATGGATAGAAATACTGTAATAGATGTTTTTCTTATACCAGACACAAAATAAGAATTTCAATAGAACTGAAAATTCCCTCCCTGCTAGCTCTTATCTTTCCCCTTTTCGCAATGCAACTGATTGTGCAGATATAAGGAAAAAATGCAACATGATGACCACAACCTCCTTGAGTGACATCCCTGAGAGCTGTTAGTTTTCTCTTCCTCTAAGGTACAGTCTTTCATATTGATTGATGTACAGACAAGCATGTCAAAACCTAGCAGATATGTGGGCTAGATTCATTATGTTTTCTACCTTTTACTCATTGTCAGTTTGATCTGTACTGGAGGGACCATAGAAGCCACTTAAAATTCTTGTTGCCAAAGGGCATCTGTGCTGTTTGTTTACTTGGCCTTGCAAGATAAAATCAACTTACTACAATTAATAAAATAGCTGTTTCCTGGATGCAATTTGTAGAAATAAATGTAAGTTACGTCACTGTGTGCTCATGGACACGTACAGCTAGTAACATCGACCTAATACACAAGACACTTCTCAGACAACTGTCATAATCAGTATGTAAAGATTAACTTTTCAGACAGATTCCTCTTAATATATTTTGAAATCACTTACAGACAGACTCAAAAGGAAAAGTGGATTTCACACCGGTTTTTACTAATTGTTTTGTTCTCTGATCGAGAATGAAGCAAAATATACCAAAATGTACTACAATAATATTACTGGGCTTATGTTCCATAGAAGCAGCATACGAAAATATTGAATGTATTTTCTTTTTTAAGAATATGTAGCTGGCCATATGTTCCTCATCACATAGAAGGAAACAAATGGAATGGAAGAGAAAGATAACAACTTATTGCTGTGAATTCGCAAGACTCCGGCTTTTAAGAAAAGTAAAAAATAACATCATAGAGTCTATACTGTATATGGTGGAACAAATCCAGCACTAGATTTTGGGGGGTGGTTTTCTTTAACAAAGTAAGTAGATGTTTCTTGTAAATTTTGTCTTAAGTACTTCATGGGCTATAAAAAGTCTGAAAAACACCACTTCAGTGTTTTAAATATTTCTTATTTAACTTTTATATTTTATATTGTACTGTGATAAGTAGTTTTGAAGGGAAATAAGACATATTTCATTCAGAAAACATTGAAACAGAATATTAGAGGAATGCCTAACCACTTACCATTTCACATCTGAAACAAATTTTGTGTAAAGTTTCCAAGCTATCAAAGGTACATTTTTCACCGATCTATAATATCATCTGTTCAACAAGGCCTGCACACAAAGGAAGCTACAACACATTTTGAAAGAATCACTAGTGCCTCAAAAAAAAATTCTACTAAAACATAGCACTAATTTTAGTACATCTTGATTTTACTATCACACTCTTCAGAGATGTCGATCTTGCAATCTTCATACAGATAACTCAACAAAAAGTTTCCACATCAACTGGTATTTAGAACTGAAATTTTCTGGTTAAGCAACAACATGAACCAAAAGACTTCTCTTGATAATGTTGAAATGCAGAATCAGAGATTCATTTAATTTGGAAAGAAATTTTATGATCCTCAAGTCCAGCCATTAAACTAACACTGTCAAGCCCACCACTAAACCATTTTTCTAAGTGACACATCTACATGTCTTTTAAAATCCTAGAGGGATGGTGGTGACTTCACGACTTCCATAAACAGCCCATTCCAGTGCTTGACAATCCTTACAGTGAAGACATTTTTATCCTAATATCCAGTCTAAACCTATCCTGGAGAACTGGAGACCTTTTTCTCTCATCCTGTCACTTTTACTTGGCAGAAGAGAGCAACCCCCACCTCACTACCACCTCCTTTCAGACAGTTGCAGAGAGAGGTAAGGTCTCCCCTGAACCTCCTTTTTACCAGGGTAAACAAGCCCAGCTCCCTCAGCCACTCGTCATAACACTTTTGCTCCAGATCCTTCACCAGCTTTGTCACCATTCTCTGCCCACTTTCCAGAACCTCAATGTCTTTCTTGTAATATGGAGCCCAAAACTAAACACAAGATTCAAAGTGCAGTCTCACAATTCTGGGGAAGATCACTGCCCTGGTCCTTCTGGCCAAACTATTTCTGATACAAGCCAGGAAGTCATCAGCCTTCTTGGACACAGGCTGACTCAGGTTCAGCTGATTATCAGCCAGCACCTGCAAGTCCTTTTCCACCAGGCAGCTTTCCAGCCACTCTTCTCCAAGCCTGTAGTGTTGCATAGGGTTCTTGTGACCCATGTACAGGACCTGTTACTTGAGCCTCCTACAAATGACCTTGGTCCATTGATCTGGCCTGTCCGGATCTCTCTATAGAACCTTTCTATCCTCCAGCAGATCAACACTTACATAATTTTTTGATCACTATGCCTAAGATTGCCCCCAAACACAAATCGTATCACCCACAATCTTTCTCTGTTAGAAAAGAACAAGTCTAATGGGAGCCATTTCCCTGGTGGGTTCCCTCACCAACTGTTTCAGGATCTTTCACACACTCCTGGAATCTCATTGACTGTTTCCTCTCCACTGTAATCTATTTCCAGCAGATTTTTGGTAGGTTGAAGTTCCCCAATTCAATGAAGAATTACCCTGTATATGTGTTAGTAATAAAAAAACCTCCTATGTTCCAATAGCAACGATGTCTTTGTCTCCCTTACATGATCAGCTGAGTTCCAGCAGCACAGAATTTTAGGATACCAGTGTATCAAAGCACACAGAATCAACCAACCAACCAACCAACCAACCAGCCAAGACCAATCCACAACCCTAAGTGGTTGACAAATTTTCAAAGATTAAAAAATAAAGATGAAGCCTGTTTATTCACTTCCTGAGCCAGAGGCAGCTGGAGGGAGAAAGGAAAGCTCAATAGAAAACATCTCTCTGACTAAGAAAGCTTTCTACAGAGGAACAGAAGGGTTCCCAAAGGGGAACAGAAGTGTGCCTGGGATAAATGTGGGTTCTGGTTGGGGGATTAAGGAGGGTTGTTCCACAATAGTAGATGATCAGAGTAAACAATCCTGATAATTAAAACAATCTTCTTTCCTGCAGAAAAGAGTCCCCCTCACAAAAATTCAGACTTATCCAAGGAAATTAGTCGACAAATGCTTAAGGATAACATTTTGTATGTTTAATTCGCCAATTGTAAAATCCTGTTCCTTCAAAACAAGAACTTGCTGCAGCTGAAATGTCTGTCTCACACCAGAACTGGGATTTGTAAATGCATAGGAGGGTCTAGTGAAGAGAGGAACTCAATATTTTTCTTAGAGAAAATTTGCAAATTCAACTCTTTTAACTCATCAGGCATTTATACACATCCTTCTAAAAACATAACTGACTTTTTTGACCAAGAAAGATTTTTAAAATTCTTTTTATGACTTTGACACACATTCATTAGCGTTATTTAAATGCAAATTTTATATGTGCAGGATGATTATTGAAGCTTGGTCTTCTTCCAAGTTATTCCACTGGGCCATAATATATGCTTTAAGACCAGTCTGTTTAGACGGTTTTAGGATATATGTAATCACACTGAATAGTTCCAATTCTATTTGTTTCCTTTGAGGTTTCTCAAATACTTTGATGCATTCTACTTCTCTGTCTTTCCCTTCAAAGTCACAATGAATTCCCATTAGAGGCATTGTAAAAATATATCCTCAGGGTTATGATATATTCCTAGGCAGATTGACTAAAACTTAGTTTTCTTTTTCCTATCTCACTATTATACAATGAGGATTTCAAAATGCTAAGTCTCATTGGCTTACATTCAAAGGGAATTTAGGAGCTGACAAGTCAAAATACCCAGTTTTTAAGCACTGGTCCCAGGGATGGAATCATAAAGATCCCTATATGATTCATTAGAGAAATTAGACATCTTAAAATGTGCTCCACAAAACGTGCGTCCTGAATAGGGATCTATTCCCACATTTAGTTCCTTCTCCATTTTGAGAAAATACAGTGTACGACTCGCACTTGTCCTGTCCCATCAGAACTGTTCTATCTCACTTGTTCTGGATGCCAGGATGAACGTTAGCAGATATGTATTGAAAATGTTTTCACTTTACCTACAGTAACAGATATCACTCACCCAGAAAGAGCAGGCTGCTAGATTTTAATCTTGTGATAAGTGTCTTTAAGAAAGGTGTGAGAAAGCCTGAAAACTATTTTCAAAGGTTTACCTCAGCACTTCATTCACTGACTTTCATTTGGCTCACAGATGCTTTGCTTATGTTTATGTTGGTGAACAGAATGGACTAGGACTAACATGTGCATGACTAAATTGTCATTCTTCCCTCATACAGACCTCATCCACACTGTTTGGCAGGAACACCAGGAACACCCTTAGCTCTCTTCAAAAACTTTGCTCTTCTCCAGACTACTTGGTGCAGCCTGGGAAGGCATTAGCTGTGCTGAACCTAAACTGTCAGGGATTATTTTAATGGTTAAAAAGTCATCATGCACCCAACTTCCTGCCCTGAACACTAAGTTTACTAGTATGACCTTTATGATCTAGGGTGAAAATACAAGACCTCCTGATTCTCAGGAGAAGGCATTACTACTACCCCGCTAGGAAGAAGTTTTTCACCACAGCCTGTCAAGTTTACCCCCCTAGAATCAGAGGCAGGTGGTGGAAAAGGGGCACACCACTCACTTTTATCTAGGAAACAGATGTGAAGCTGAGTTCCTCTAGAGAAGGTCCCAAAAAGACCCAAAAGAAACTAGCCAAAACAACCCAGCTTTCTCACATTTTAGATGAACGATGGAATGCAAAAGAGAAATTTCAAAGCAGGTTTGAGTAAAAGTCTTGATGAGAAATAGTCTGAGAAAGGCTGATTTTATGAATCTTAATGAGGCATGGGCAAGAGAATGAAATTATATTATCCAGTTACAACTGAAGAATTTTTGGCCATATGCAAAGGAGGAAGGTCAGTGCAGCAGATGAGGCTTTCAGCATCAGAGTTCTGATGCTCTTTCATCACCTCTTTTCCAGTGATCATAATTTTTTCCATAATTTCAGGTTAGGATAAGCAAGGTCCACCTTCCCTATTTCAGACTAACCCACACTTTAAGCAGATCTTATGAATCCTTCTGATGTATGAACACATCCAAGTAGGAGAGGGATAAATGTGCATACTACTTGTGCTCTAATGCCATGAGAGTTCTGAGGTGTCCAGGAAGAATGAGTCGCATATAAATAATACATATATCAATAATGAGTCGCAAACTGGACTGTCTCTGGTTGTCTTATAACCCGGATAACTCTGGTCTGCAAGGCAGCTACTCTTTTCAGGTGCAGACAGAGTAAATAAAACATTAAGACACTGTGGAAAAAGTTATGTAGAGAGTGGTCTAAATAGCTGCACAGTGCATGTTCCATTTCAGGAACATACACACGGAGCATATATGGGAAAAAAAAAAGTAGGAAACATAACACAAAGATTGCTGGTCAAAATGTGAAATACTATGTGCACTGCAAAACCCCTGGCTTAACATTTACCAAAAAGCCCACTGTGATTAGAATATAATGCTAAGGGGAAACATGCATGTAATACATATTTATGACCTTAGTAAGAATCAGCTCTATTAACTTGAGTACAGATGGCCTGACATTTCTGAGGGAAATATTTTTGTTCAAAAGCATTTCACTGAATCCAAAGGCTTTGATTGACTCATCTCAGGTTTGACTACATTTTGCCAAATCAAAGGCAAATCCTCTAGTGCTGCCAGGCTGCTTCAGAGCAATCAATTTACTGCTGCCAGGTTTGGCAGGTCTGGGACTGATCGACCAGAGTACTTCCAGAACAGGAATCCTGAAAGTTTTGGTTGCCAAAAGCTGGGACAGATTCACCTATCTTATTTGTTCTGGGTCACTCTACATGACGAATCTGCCCTGGAAGCAGTTGGCTGGTGTTCCCAGTTCTGGAATGAATTGTCTGGTAACTGAACAATGACCAAGATCCTGTAGCTTGCTTGATAGTGTACACAGTGGGGCTGGTGGTCATACTAAAACCTCCAGTCTGAGAGTCTGAGAGGCACAGTGCCAAAAAGCTCTGAAGGGCTCAGGTGACCTCTTAGACATTGCAAGCTCTATGTTAAACAGCCAGGACCTACAAGCCCTTATGGGCTTCTCCATTCAGCCTTTCAAGCTTATCTGCACTGTGAAGCATCCTGGAGACTTCCAGAGCTGCTTAACAAAGTTACTTGTCAATTTCTCTAGTCAATATTATCCAGTGTCTTAGGCTCAAACGCAGCACTTCTGGAAATTCTTCTTTTAAGGGTAGCTATGTGTGTGTATCTATATGTTTACATATACACATACATAGATATAATGACTATATGTAGACACACAGAGACATATACACAAATACGTATATGTATGTATGCACATAAAAAGATACATGTGGCTGTGTGTATGTGTTTGAATTTTACTCTAGGAAACAAGTCAGTCCAAGGGATCCGGTGACAAAAAAACATTAAAAAGGGCAATCTCCACAAATGTCACACTTGTGGGAGCACCTAACCAATGCAGTAAAACCCACCAAATAGTTTGTTCTATATAGCAATAGAGACACTGCAATACAAAGAATTCCTTTATTTGTAAGAAAAGTAAAGATACAAAACTAAACAAATTCAGAATAAGGACCATGTTTTCATTGTTCTTTTCAGCTACGTAAGTTTGAGAGGCCCATTCACTATTTTTTAAATAAGTTTAATTGCTTCCCTGTTCCCCACCCCGGCCCCCCCATATTATTTTATTCTTGCAGTCAGATTTCAAATCAAATTTTAAAGGAATAATTCTCTGGCTTTTTAGTCACTTATCTCTGTTCACTGTCTTGCCAGGGTAGTCCATTTTTGATTTCAGCTTAATCAGTATGAATCCAGCTGTGAACTGTAAAACAATTAAGGAAAACCATCCAACATTTTATTTTCATGCCTTAGAATCTTAAACCATAGTGCGACATTATTTTACTGTTCTTAGCTTCAATGTTAGCACAAAATGTCACCCAATATCAACCAGACAAAAGTATTATAGTTTGCAAAAGCATATTTCTAAACATTTGCTTCCACATTTGACATGATATTTATCTGACCCATTCAAACAGCTCCAGCGCAAAATGAGGAAATCAGTATTGATAGGAGTCTAAGTGCATTCTCTAAACTTTCTTTCACTTTTATTACTTTCTTTTTTACAAAGATTTTTTTTTCTAAAAAGTAAGAAGTGTGGAACATTAGTTCTAAGAATTGAGTGGTTCTATTTTGAGTGTTAAACATTAGTATCTGAAAAAAGACAAAATAAAAATTTTAAATAAAGCAAAACCAAAGCCAAACAGAAAAAAACCACCCTTGCTGGCTGCTTTTGCTCAGTTAATTGATCTCCTTTAATGAGTCTTTAACCAGGAAATCTGAAATCACTTGTTTAAATCTGTATTTCTGAAGTACTTTCACGCTTTTTACATCAGGACTTCTGTTTCATTTATGGAAAAATACAGATCTAGTTATCAACATAGTTGTGCTGATGGATAATACAAGAGCAAACAAGATTAATGAATTAATGAATATCAGATGACTCAGCAGGTTGGTGCAAAGCCAAAGAAACTGAAAACTCTTTCTTTGATCTAGGTATGAGATCATTCTTTGGGAAATAACAAAGGTACAGCATCTTTTGTGTCTCAAGGATTGGTCTCAAGAAAATGTGTAATGTTAATACAAAGGGCAAAGTACTGCAAGGAAAACAACACTGAAAAATAAAGTAGAGATTGTATCTTTCTGGGCTTGAGGGCTAGGAAAGAAAGGATGTTAAAGTTTACCAAGAAATTATAAAAATTCATTGGTTGAATATATGTGAGATGGTGGGATAACTTCTTGGAAATAAAAAAGCTAAGGATAATAAAATCTTAACTATTGTGGAATTTCTTGCTTCAGATAGGACATAATAAAGATGTATTTCCCATTTAAAATAAAGGTGGAGGAAGGAGTTGAGAGAAATGGGGAATCCTCTGAAAAGTTTCACAGAAATAATTTAGTCTTGCATTGTAATATTTTCCTTCTCTAAAACGAGTTTGATAAATGAACATTTAAAAAATGTGAAAAGTCACTTAGCAACCTTAAACTGATACTATCTGTGTGAAAAGTATCCACATTACTGAAAGTGCTTCAGACACAAGGGTGTAAATAATCTGTAGACTAATACACATGTTCATACATTCTATTACTGCCCTATCTGTATGTCACAGTGTCATGTCCATCGAAATGGGGTCATGAAAATACACAAATGGCTTAGCTGATCTCATCTGCACTTGTGAAAGAAAAGTTCATACAGGCCTGACCTGTCGTAACAGATTGAAAAATTTAAAAGATATTGAGCCTACATATCAACAGCTACATACAACTTCAGCTTCATATCTGAAGTTGGAGACAATATATCTAAGTTTAAAAAGCATCGGAAAGTTAATAGTTTGTACACTAAATTTTCCTTTCGTTACTTCTTGGCTCAGAGGTGAAAATAATAGCTGGTTTGGATCTCATATCAGTTCAGGAGACAGGTGCCAGCCAAACAACACAGAAGATTTCCCTATCTTCATTTTAGGAAAACTGAAGGAAGATCACATGCTGTGCAGGAGAGCATGAAGATTGTTTGATAAGATTCCATTAAAGTGAGCTGACAGCAAGGTTAAAGTGAACTGGGAAAACTTCACCTGGGTAATATCTGGGAAAGAAACAATCAGTTTGACATTTCACATTATCAAAATGAAAGTCAAGTGTTCCTTTTTAAAGGCATTACAGCCAATACTGGGATAATTCTAACTCGTTCCGGACTGAAGAAATAATTTTCTTCCTATGGTGAACATGACAGATGAAGAGTTCTAAAATCACACTAAATATTGTAAGAAGTATTGCTGTAAGTGTGCTGTATCCTGCCTTGCCATATGATGATATTCAAAGACTGATCTAAGTGTTAAGCTAACTCCATTTCTGATTGTTTTTTTTTTTTAATTTTAAATATTCTGTCACAGCCTTATTAGCATCTCATTACTAAGCAGTTAGCTAAGGAAAAGGACAAAGAAGGAAAATTAGATGCAACATTATAGGGCATATTTTCACCTTGATGAGCAAGTGAAATTCTTTAGGGGTTAGTGAAAGTCATACACATGCTTCAGAGGAATAATGCCCTCAAGGTATTTTGTAATTATTAAAATGCTAAACCAACAATATTGATTTTCTATATAAAAGAGAAATTTGTCAATAACAAGTAGGAATATATGCAAGGAAAATCTATATAAACAAGAGAAATATAATTATGGAGTTAAGGAATTTCTTTTTTTTTATTTATGGAGAGAAAAAGGAATTGTAGAAATTAGACAATTTGAAAGCTAAAATTGTTAAATGCATACATAAATTATTAACAATTTCTTTCCCGCTACACAGGGACTTCTGAATATTGTTTTATATTCCTTTTTGGAGGGGAAAGAGGACATGGATTTTGAGGCAAATAGCTGAGAACTGACTGAACACAAAACAAAATACACATGTGGTCTGACCAGGTACAATCTGAACCCTTGGGGAAATGAAAGAGTAATGCACAAAGGTTTCAATCAGGAAAGGCACAGCCCCCATTAGCCATGTGAGGGTTTCAGTGCTCTCGTGGAAGAGACAGAATATGCAGTGTATGGCAGGATCAGCCCCAACTCCCATCACTCATATCCGTACACATATACATACACATACATGGAAAAGTTATTTCCTCTACATTTGTGCTTCATTGGCTCAGTTTTGGATTATGAAGTTGCTTCTAGTTTGCCAGTGACACACTGACTCAAGCACTAAAATACCATTAACACCAGAAAAGCACTGTCAGCAAAATGACTTCTTTATCAAAATCCAAAGAAACTTTGTTTCCCACTCACTATCTCTAGCTTAGCCTTGTAGAGGAACTAAAATCACCCTCATCATCCTAAATTCATGAAAAGGGTAAGTTCCCAAATAGCATTCAGAAACATACATCTGGACTTTGGTGAACTGTATAGTTATTTGCAAATACTTCTGAAATCTGAACTGTTTGTACAGGGATTTTCTTAGCTCAAATTTACCAGGGCAAGAACTTCTAGCACTCACATTTCTAGAGAAAGTAGCATAACCCATTCTGACCATTTAGGAAACATTCTTGAAAGAACTGGTACTTATGGGTCAATAACCACCAGGTACACTCTGTTCATTTACAATATCTTGTTAATATACATCTGTTTCCTTTCTGAGCTATATATTTCTTGACCAGACACAGGATTGCCCTATAGTTCGTTTAGGAGTTTTCTTCTGTTTGTTTTTCTACTACACCACCACTATGATGCATTTGTAGCAAATGCTGTCTTTTTCACCAAATTTAACTTGAAGTTGTAAGTCTTCAAGACTGCAACTGCAAGAGCTCCTCAGCAACAGCAGTGTGTGATTTAAAGATCAATTTATATTCTATTTTTCCTGTGAAAATGTTAATGGTCATCACACACAAGTGTGTAATGCCATCAAAAGCAAAGGCTGCTGAGAAAAGTTTTGGGGTATTAAAAGTGACAAGCTGGCAGCGCTGGATTCCCTCTGTAATCAAAAAGGAGGAGAATCTCTAGCTGTGTTTGAAGTAGTAACAATTTGATGCCCAGTCACATATTTGGGTGTTACTTTTTGCACAAAGCTGTGCAGTTAGTGCAGCTGTCCTTCCACAGAGCAATCTCTAGGAATATTAAAGTATCAGTGTGCAAGAACATGAGACAAAAACTAAGCTAAAATTTTTTATTAATTATATTTTAATTATACAAAAGTACCTACAATAACTATACCAATTAAAGTGAACTGAGAAAAATAGAAAAGCCAAATGCAATCATCATCATAAAGTATAATATTTTATAACTTCTGTGTTCTATGTTTTTAGACAACTCAAATAAAACCAGTGCAAAGTGAGCAATAGGAAAATAAATAAGCTACTGGAAACACATAGAAAATGTGTAGGTCAAACAGAGAAATGCCACTCTGAGTCAGCAAACCATCACTCTTGAACAACGATGTTGCCATCTCAGGCACTGTCTCAATAGCCCCAAAACCAAAATCATTCCCACAATTTGCAATTCCTCATTTACCTCATTATTCAAACAAGTAAATATCATGTCACTTGATGGTGGAACCCTTCCGTACCTTCAAGAATTATCATTTAAAGACTGCAGTGTTGTAAAGCATTATAGATTAGTGCTGTGTGCTGCTGGAATAGGGTTCGTTGTTCTGTCTCCTTGGTTAAAAGCAGAACCAATCAGACATAAGCAAAATTAAGTCACACTCTAAATCAAGCTTCATAAATGGGAAATACATGCTTGTTCAGTCACTTGGATTTAATAATCATTTTGATACCAACATGAATCAACAAAGAAGCTCTTGGGATAGGCAAATAATTTTCTTCACTAACGTGACTAAAGAAGCTGCTAATGTTGTCCACAGGAATAATGCAATTGACTGTGTGTAAAATAACAACAGCGACAGTAGTGAAGTCTACAAATAACTGGCTTGATATAGGCTAATTTGGGTGCCAGCTGCAGATTAGCGGTTTTATGCTTGCTTTTTGATGTGAGAAGCTGTGTGATGCCAAACCTGTATGGTTACCAGTGCACTGCACATGGGTAGTCTCTAGCTTTTTCTGATGTTTCTACAGCCACTTTGCATTGCAATCACACTGCACAGAGGGCAGGCTGAGTGCAAAGAAAGGGCTTATGAGGAGCCAGTACTTAAATATGGTCTCCCTCAGAGTTCTGTAAGATGTGCGGAGTATGTCTAAATCGAGGATGGCTAATGTCATTAAATAATTTATTTGTATCCATCAATAGCTACTTCAGTGTGCACATTCATACAGAACATGAGAAAAAAAGCTCTGCAAGCAGCCTGCTCCTGAGAAAGCACATGGCCTTAGGCTCCTGCCTGTCCTCTTCCTACTTCAATAAGGTTGAAATCTACTCTTCACGTAAAGATCATTCATGGATCCTTTTCTAGTTCTTTCCCTGGATGAATGGACTAGGATCCAAGGCAAAAATACTGTCTTGGATGGATCTCTTGTTTTATACAAATTTTGTATTCATTACTAATGGTAATGTAGAGAATATTTATAAATTCTCTGTTTTAGAAGGATATCTTTAGAGCCCATATTTTTCCACATCTATAAGCATGTGTAAAAAAGAAAGCCAAAACCAGGAAGAAGGATTTTTTATTATTATTTTATTGGGAAATCTATAGGAGAGGACCATTATATATAAACCATGTAGTTATTATTTTTATGCCAAGCATAAGATGATAAATGTCAAGTCATTAGTTTGAAAAGTTTGGAGTCAGCTCAATTCTAGTTCTTGGCCTGAGTATCTTTCCTTTTTCTATTTTTATTCTATGGGATATCGACAATTTGTGTCATGCACACAATAAGCAAAGGAGAACAGAAAAAGAGCTGTCATTTGCAAAACATCTTGTTTTGAGAAGAGGGAATTCAATAATCTTTTTTTGGAAATGGAAAGGTGAACAGTATTTAAAGCCTTCAAAAAGGCCCAGTCTAAAATTATAATGGTTAGCGCTAGGGAGTAAGTTAGAATATTACTCCTGTTATGCCAGTTGGCATGCAAGATTCCACTTAGCAGTAAAGAATGTTGCTAATGTGCCTCAAGTGTTTCTAAATTCAAATTAAATACTTCCTCATTCTGTGTGTATGCTGGGACCATCCTTTCATGGCTTGAATAGACCAAACCACGTTACTCTGGCTGCTCTGCCCAGCTTGATGTAAGGACAAGAATAACTAGGCTAATTTTAGAGGTTGTTTTTGACTCAGGGTTTTTGAGCTTGATAGTTTTACTTTAAGAAAGTACTTACCAGCTGGAAACATGTATGTATTAGCAGCAACAAGAACTGCATTTTCAAGACAAGTCAACAACTCTTCATGTCTAGGAAGTCCCACACTAACCAGTGTGGTATACATTAGAAATATAAGTAAAGCCATCAAATGTATGTCACCTATAATATCTTTTTTTTTCCTTTATCTGTTTGGTAATCACTTGAGATCCTTATTTTTCCATTACGAATTCCCTTTTTTCCCTGCATATTCATATCTCAGTTTTCTTAAAACTGAAAATACTAATTTTCTCTATTTTGGGCTAGTTTAAAAGCTATGATTTTCAGAACATACAGAGAACTTCCCACTCAGTGCTACTCCATTTTAAGTACAGAAAAAGATAGACATCCAGAATGCCTACTAATCTCTGAAAACCTGGAAATAAATATCTGATATTTCCCTGAGTGTTTTCTGGGCATTTACTTTTGAAGTAGTTCATAGTCATGAACTAAAATTCAAATCATATGACTTAATTAAATAGACAATTTTTGATCCTGTATCCAGCATCTAAACTGGACTGCTGCAGCTCGTCTGTGAGAAAGTGTTAGCTCAGAAAAGGCTAGAAACCCTGATTGTGCCATTTCGTGGTTGAGTCATGCAGAGAAAGTGCTTTCTTTAGTCTTCTGTTCGCGTCTCTGAGTGCATGTAAAGTGGTATGGCAGATTGGCAGTAAGAAAATAATTTCCCTTTCTGTTTGCATAGTATGTAAGATTTTCATTTACCATAAATTAGCACAAAGCATCATCCTTAAAAGTATCTCTGTTCACCTCTATCACTGCTGTCTAAGACTTTTCAGCAGAGGGAGACACTGAAAAACTGATCTTGCTTAATTTGCAGTATGGCTTGAAGGTCAATGAAGATATTTTGTCTCATTTGACTAATTGAAATTCCTTTGAACAGCCCAAGTGCAAAAGTTTAACTCATAATTAAATGCTGAGATCACATTCCTGTGTAAGACGCAGTGGGTGGAGAGAAATATGAACATGAACAAAATCAAAAACCAACCAGCTAAAAATATTTTAGAAGAGAAAGAATTTATTTTAGGACCATCAATGCCTAACATTATGCAAGTATTTTTCATTTATTATTTACTTTTTATTTCCCTGACTAACATAATTGTATGGCTTTAACAGGTCAGTGTGAAATTTTGCAAGCTGATTGTTTGATACAGAAATTTTTGGAAAGCAAAAGAGGTCTATGAGGGACATGAAAAACTGATGGTTATATTCCCAAAGGTATTTTTCATTGTTTGTTTGCTCAGTCTTTACTGAGCATGTATTTATTCAGAGCTAAAACGGTTCATGAGTAGTGCCAAGCACTGTAAGTCAGGTCTGGTACCATCACCACTCTGCAGACAAGTTCCCAAAGGGCACAGGAACACATGGGTAATCAGTGTGGTGTCATCAGAAATATCTTTTGAAAATCTCTCGAAAGAAGAAATAGAACATAGTAAAGTAAATATGTGGGAATCAACAAATTACGATAAGGAGAGAGAGAAGGTACAAGAGACAGACCGATAAACAAGGATAGAAATGTGATCCACATGTATCTCCATACATATTTACACTGTGCATTTAATGTGTCAAGGGACAGAGAAAGCATATGACAATGTGGCTATTTAAGCACATCCAGCTCATAGGACAAAATTAAATGCTTGAGTCCTCAATATCACGTTAGAAAAAATTGTGAAACCAATGAAGAAAGTGACTCTTTGCAAGCCTCTACAAAAGAAATCATCTTCCTGTGCCATTTTCTACTTAATCTTGTTCCACAGAGTTTAATAATCTATTAATATCATCATTTGCTCACTCAAGCTCAAGGGGTGAAGGTATCTACTGTCTCTAAATGTCAGCATCATGTGTCTGCATTTTCTACTGACTTCTATGGCATTAACATTTTCTTTTTACTTTGTCAAACCCCTAGGAAATCACACTTGTAGCATATCATCATTATTGAAGATAAAAAGTCAAGTTCTGAGGAGAAATTGCAAGATTAGACTTGCATATGTAACCCTTATTTTCTACACTGTTATTTATGGAATATGAATAACTAAATATGTGATCACATGATTTCATTATCTGCATGAATATATTTTTTCCAGTGATTTGTCTCATTTTGTTCAGAAAACTGATATTGCTTAAATTTAAATATTTTCTTATATTTTGCGTCTGATTTTTTAGTGCTTTTTTCCTGATTTTTTCATAATATTATACCTGCAATTTTTTAGTTTATTTGGATTTATTTTTCGTCCTTGAGACCAGATCATTTCAAAGCCAAATTGTCCTCACTGCCTTATAATCATTTTTTTCTACAATTATCATTTCACTGCATTCTAGTTACCTTTGGTATATACAGTGGTTTCTAAGCTGGAGTGAAGAAATATTCTCCAGCACTAAAAGAAAAAAGAGAAGGCTTCAAAACTTAGAAGATAAATCTCGGTGTCATAGCTGCTTGAAAACACCCTACAAGGAAACTAACTTTCCTCACCTATGCACCAGCAAACATAACACATAGCATAAGATTATACTCTAGGAAACTTCAGTGATTTTTATTTTTTAATATGCAAATCCACAGATTTTTGTGATTTATTAGACATAGCACCTACTAATAAAATTAAAAAGAAGTTTCTCTACTAATCCTGTATTTTGTCATGCCCAGCTATCAGAAACACTCTCCATAAAAACCACAATCATCTGTAGAGTGATGATTTTGTGTATTTTTAATTTTATTCTTTTTTTTTCTGCGGTAATTAGTTAGCCATTTAAACATGAAATGAGTAGGAAAATAAACTCTTTTTTATCATTGTTACATTAAAAATAAATCACTCTCATAGCCATTTATTTTCCATGGGTTCTGTAGTCAAAAGAATTGAAGTTCATTTGAAAGACAAAGCTCTACAAAATAACCTTCACTGAGGAGCTGTGTCTTTTACTGTCCTATAGGAAATCTGTTTTGATTTGACAGAATGATAAGCCTTTGAAAACTGTGGACTGAAAATACACAGTAGACTTTTTGCTAAGCTCATAAAGTGCCCAACTAGGAAAGGATTCATTGCACATGAATAAGAGCTAAATTAGCTGTGTATTGAAAAGTCTCATTATATGCAAGGCTGGAAGTCCTTGGCAGAACTTGGGTCCTAGTGAACTGTTTCTGCACACTTTGTCACATACTCTGTAGAGTCACTATTCTGAGGTGTTAAAAGGTCTCTTCAACACTTTTTGGCTGATCTGAACTTTACACAATATCTTACATCAAATCTCAAAAATAGTTTTTTTGTGGGTTTTTTTTTTGAGGGGGAAACTAATTTACTTGGTTTTCCTTTCTGGCATCTTTTTTAGAAGAGGAACTTTGTTACACAGGAAGGAAGGATTTAGAAGCAGCTGTACCCAATTCTTTATCTCAGGATTCTGCTGTGACTTTTGAATATATGACAGTCATCCACAAGTTTGAAGAAGAACAGATATGTTTTAATTCTATTTTTGTGGAAAAGGATAGTTGCTATTCCCGTATAAAAGGCAAGATACAAGAGCTGAATGAAATAATCAAAAGGGCAGGTAACAGTGGACTCCAAAAAAATCTCACAAAAATAGCACTCTGTGTATAGTTTCATACATGTATGCTACTTCTGTAACAGCATAATGAATACTGCAAAGCTTTTAAATGTTGATGGAATTTTATAGGAAGATTCTAAAGGAAATACAGACATTCTGATATATGTCATGCAGCATATGTTCTCTGTCATTTTTTTCATAAGAATTACGATGTATAATTATATACAATATATATTGCACAATGTGTAATTATTGTCTTTAAAATATAGAAGCTCAAGAATAAATCTCAAACTGACATAATGAATACTACAGGATTAATATGCACTGAAGCAGTAAAATCCTGTGGTGGAATTACTATTACTGAGTCATGAAAATTAAAAGGATCTCTTTACCCTGAGTGACATGTAACCTGCTCATTGACAATTTCTCTCTCTCCCCCAGATCCATATGCAACTGTTTTTTCATACCTCCGCTGCTAGTATTGAAAAACAATGTTCTAAATTTTTCATATTCTCGAAATAGATTTTTCTAATTTCCAGACTAAATTCTTGGCAAGTTGAAAAACATGTTTTCTACATCAACTTCACTTTAAAAATTTAATGGGTTTTTTCCCCCCGTATATTTAATACCTAGATGATTTTTTTTTATTTTTTAATTCTCTTTTGGCTTTTATTGTACCTGGCTATATTGCATAAGCTTTTCTACAGTGTAAGAGTTTCAAGTTAGCTTTGCAATAGTTAGTTCAGGTGTTGTTAGCAGCCTAGAAATAGCTTCACTGGGATGATAGTGGCCATTGTTTGCTCTGTTACTAAAAATGAAATCTATATTTACACCGATTTTTCTCTTTAGATGTCAGAGATGAGAAATCTGTGAGTAATATGTGAAAGTGGCATCTCGTGTCTCTCCTGTTTAGGCTATGTTGTTTGCACTAGGCTAATAAGATCTTTGAAGAAACTTCAGCTTTAATCATTCCTTTTGATCTCTTTAAAGCATCAACTTAACATTTCAGAATATAAGGAACATATTATCCTTATACAAAGATGACTGTATACTTGCGTATATGTCTATAAAACTGGGAAATTATTTCCAAAAGTTTAGGAAAAGACCTATTAGACAAGGTTTTCTCTCTTTGGGATTAACGGACACCTAATTTGGAGAAACAAAACTGGGTGCCCTTCTCTCTTAATTTAAACTCATCAAGTAATTTTCAGATTTAAAAACTCAGTCATTGTTTCTTCAGGCTGATAAACTGATTTCTATTATATATGAAGCACAAACATATTTTCAAATACATTATTTGACAAGATTTCGTGGAAAAAAATGCAAAAAAAATCACTTTCATAAGAATAGAAGAAGCAGATCAAGACAATATTTATGATATATGTCTATCAATGACAGTAAAGTCCAGTTTTACACAGGGTTTATTTTCACACATGTGCATCCCTTCGAACATATTCACTGCATGTGAAGTTGCAATAAGTATGGTACCTTAAAAAGGAGAGTAGCTTAGTTTCCAGTATTTGGCTGCCACAAACGAGCAAATATATATATGTAACAGTCCCTAGAGTGAGATCCACACTGACATGATGAAGTTAGTCAGGCTTAGCAAAATTTGTATGGATAAGATTTTTTCTTTCTTCTGGGCAGCAGACAACTTGCACACATTTAAGCTTTAACTAATAGGATTAGATTGCTATCACAACATCAGCTTCATTTTCTGTTGTTCATGGGGAGCTGCAACTTACACCAAATTATGCTTTAAATAATGCCATACCAGTTTTACTTGTGAGCTAGGTGGCATTGGCTTGAGAGGAGCTTTTAAATCCTCTAGAGCCATGCGCTTGGAACAAAAGTAATGTGACAGATCTACTGAAACTTATGAATGAATTATTGCTGGAACATACAATACTTGACTTTTGTACTTTAATATCAAACTTTTGGCTGCATAGCTGCTGCAGATGAAGAAAAGTGCATATCAGCTTTTATTCTTATTCATGTGTTGACCTTAAATTACCCCCTTTCCCAGATGGCCAGTCATCTCTAAGTTCTGAAATGCTAACTGGCACCATTATGCTTGCCATACTATTGCAAACCTGTTCTCCCTGAATTCTGTACCATACGAAGTGCTTTGTGACCATGTGCCAAAAAACAAAAAAAAACCCCAAAAAAAAATCTCCAAAAAACAAAAATCAAAAAATTAAAGAACAGAGATGTTATTTGCTTGACAAAGGCAGAAAAAAGAACATGAAATATTATTAACTTATAGCTTTTCAGATATTATTCTCCCACTGTTTGTTTTATTTAGATTTACTCCAATACAATAATCTCTACTGTCGTAGTGAAACAAAGCTATCACTTGCATTCTTGTGAGTACAATTCATCAATCATTTTATCAAAATTGAGGCTAAAAAAAAAAAACCTAACTTGTTCCAAAAATTCTAAGGCCATCTATCATGGCCTCGTGGTTTAACATAAACACTCTAAAATATTTTAGAGAGGAAAAAGAATCATAGAACAATTTAGAAAATGGCGTGGTGAACACATTGTGACAAAGGGCTTGACAACAGGAGAAAGTGTTTGCCTTCAGCAGTATCACTATATTCTCTCTGGGAAAACACCCTAGTCCACAGTTTAACCAAGGAGACTTTCCTACTCACACAGAGGTAGCAAAATGGACAGAAGTGGAAAGGGCTTGTGTCATGACCCACTGAGAGCGGGAGGATGTTCACAGCAAGTTCTCATCAGTCTGAACAAAGATTCCAGACCACGTGCCAGGGAACTCCTCTGCTTTCATTCTATAGTTGCCTTAACTCGAGCAAGCAGCCCACTATTTAGACTCAAAAGGGGTTGACTAACAAGCACTTAAGTTTTACTGGGTTGAATATGATAGCAGCACTTTTCCCAGGCAAAGCAAGGGAGGAGACAAAGGAAGATGGTGCAGAGAAGAAGAGAAAAAAAGGTCACCTGTCTTTAGATTCCATGTTGATCCTGCCATGTGGATAGTCAGGACCTGGGATAAACAGTGAGAATGAAAGAGAAAGAGAAAACAGAGAAGGAGAAAAAAGAGAAGAAAGAAGAAAAAGAAAGGTGTGGGGAGGCAAAACACTTCATTTTATAGTTAGTCTGGTGAATGCCTTTTACTCAAACTGGGCTTTTTGCACCATTTCGTTCACACATGCACAGGCTTTCTGAGTGAGCCCTTCCCCAGGAAGTGAGTTAGAGGGATGGGAGAGTATGGAACATGGTTTACTGGCGGACTTGGCAGTGGTGGGTTAACAGCTAGACTTGATGATCTGAAAGATCTTCTCCAACCTAAATGATTCTACGACTCTGTTTACTCAAATTATTTCACTGTTTATCCCTTCAGAAGAAAAGTTTTGTTGCCTGAACATTTTTCCTCACCCAGTTCATCTTTCCCCCGCTCTTTGCCATTGGTTAACCAGATTCATTATTTTTGATCTCATTCAATTCACCAGGGAGTTTCTTTCTCTTGTTTTCTTTATGAAATCAGCATTCTCACCGTAAAAATATTCATTGTTCCAAAGTGCTTCTCAGTCCATTTATACATTAAGTCTTCCCTGTCTTCTGTTCAGTTTTTGGTTCTCTTTCCTATTTTTTTTTTTCATTTTCTCTTCTTTACCAACATTTTTTATCTCTGATCTCCCTACCTCAATCAAAAGAATTATGCTCATTCTTAACGTACGCAGGTATTGATGTCTCTCCTTTGTTTTTATCATAATTTCTTGGTTCCCACTCCATCAAATGAAATATTAGATAAGATTTCCTTTTGCAACTTGTATGACACACAGCTCATCCGATAATTTTTTTAAAAATTAAAGTACATTATTTTTTACTTGAATATTCTTTTTTTACTTTTAAATGTTTCTGACTTCTCAGAAGAATTTGCTGTCCTTGCAAGTGCCTTTCCAGGCAGACTGATCCCAGCAAAGCTTCAGAGTAGAGATTTCTATCAAGAAGTTCTCACATCAGAATCTGCCATATTGCGACTTTTTTCCCTTATTCAAGCTGATTGGGACATTTTCTATGCTTGTTACACTCCATTCTTTTCTGATAAGATTCCCAAAGGAAATTAAAGCAGAAACAACGGATAAAGTAAAACCAAGACCTCGAGTTATGAGAGTTGCCTACTAAACTGAATCCCTGTTTAAAAAGAATTGAATATAAGAATCTCAGTAACCTGACTCATTGCAGAGTATAAAGATGACATTTTCCACAAATTTTCCATTTTCCTGTGTGTGCAGGAACTCCTATCATTTTATGTGTCTCAGTCTGACTGATTAAGACTCACAATGAGTGCCTTGTAGGCATTTGCATCTCAGCTATTTATCATTTATATAGCTATAAGGTGGAATTAAGTAACCCTAGATCAAGTTTTAGATTTCTAGTTTAGGAAGAAATATATATTTCTTCATTATTTTTATCACTGGCATCAAGATTGAAGGAAACATTTTTTTAAATAAATAATAATACTATTTCTGTTTAATATTGAAATAGTTTGAAATACTCTAAAATTATAAAAGTATACTTCTATTTGATATATCCCAAAGCAGCAAATACTTACAGAGCTTAACCAAGAAAAAATATCTAGTTTGAAACCCACAAAAATACATGCTGCAACTGATATGAAGAAAAGTGCAAATACAAAAAACACCACAAAGCTACGGTTTTAATCAGGTCCATTGTCTTTTCAATCAGACATACACTCTAGTGTGCTGTACTATTTCTTAGGAAAAAAAATGCAACCAAACTCATTATTCTGCAAAATCCTGTGTATTCAGTTAACTTCATGCTCTCTAATAGTTCATCTAAACTTATTAGGACTACTAACAAAGCATGAAGTTAAGGTCTGGTATTAATCTTAACAGTATCAAGGTAAACATCTGCAACCGTGAACAGTCACATTCTCTTAAGCTGCTCCTGTGTCCTTTGCTTCCACTCCATCCTGTCAGAGGATGTTTAGTACAGTCACACTGGCCTTTGCTGTAAACAGAAAAAGACACTTGAGAACAAAATGGTTTTCCTTGGTATTTCCCAGGGGGCAAAGACACTAAATTACACATTCATTCAGTTTCTCTTTATACAACCAATGAAAACACCTACCACAAATCATGTGATTAACATTGAATGCAATTGACTTTAAAATTAATTCTTTTTACAGTTTCACTGGAGTCAGAGGGCAAGTAACACCATTCAAAATACATTAAGTGCATTCTTCCGTCTAATGAAGTTCTGATTCCTAAATGCATGTGTTATCAGACATAGCATGGTAACTTTCTTTTCTCTCTTTAAAGACACTGCCAATTTAAACATCAGCAATTTTTGTGAACAAGAAATCTGCTTTCCCTTCTTTTGCTCTATCCAGCCCCTCTAAAAAAAAATATCAGTGTGGTACATATAAGGCTTTTGTTTCAGTATAATAACAGACAAATTGATCAATATGTGTAGTTAAATGACAAATTACTATTTTCGAAATGACTTATCAAATAGATAATATTAGAAAGGTACTAAATATTATTGGTTATTTTCAAATTTCAAACACACTTAGAATAATTTTTATGTATATACATATTATTTAGAAGGTACAGAAGTACTTGGATATCTACACAGTTTATAACACCAAACTTATCTGTAAGTTTTTACCAAAAGGTTTAGTTAGGAATTAGTCCAGTGACGGTAACACGCCTACCCTGTCTTTTTGCTATTAAAAAAAAAAGGAAATTTCCTATTTCTTTTTGTCCTATCTTTGTTCACTTCAACTTTTTAAAACCTCCTGTGTTGTCTTTGCATTGTATAATCCATACTTTATCTACAGGTAAGAGAACAGAACTAAGGATAACTTCTTAAATTACAGTATTTACTTCTTATTTTTATCTTTACATACAATGTGTACCCATGCTGTTATTGTAAATCATTTGAGTGCTTCGATGGAAACACAGAATCATAGAATCATGGAGTGGTATGTGATGGAAGGGACCCTTAAGGACCCACTAGTCTAACCACCCTGCAATGACCAGGGACATCTTCAATCAGATCAGGTTGCTCAGAGCCCCAACCAACCTGACTGTGAACACTTCCAAGGAAGTATGGGGCACCTATCACCTTCAAGGGCAACCTGTTCCAGTGTTTCACCACCCCCTGTCAGAGACTGAAATGGTTCATGCATTAAACGGTGTTATTAAGGAGTTTTGCCCATTTTAGCGAAAACCGGCCGCCACAGCCCAACCCTCCCTGAAGACGCCTGACTGGAACTTTGCCCTGTGAATTAAACCACTTTGATAAGATACAGGAGTCATTATTGTTCAATCATCTCAGGTCTAGGGAGAAGTAAACAAGGCTGAGGGAAAAGAATGCACCCACAAGAAAGCAAGAACCAGCAGAAAATCATCCCTGGCTGGGTTTAGAGTAGGGAAGGCCATAGCTCACAGAGCGCAAGTTTACACAGACCTCAAACCATGAGGGAAAGAGGAGGTTTCGGGTGTGTGGCGTAACCTCTGGTCAGAGGCACTGAACGCCCATTCTCCCCTACACAAACTGGCTCAGCTGTGGAACTCCCAGCCCCGGGAAGGCCACACCCATAGGATATTCACCTGGGAGGCAGTGGAGGGAGCGTCACAATCCATGAAAGACACCCTGAAGTGCTCCCCAGACTTACTCGTGAGGCCTTGCACCACAGTACTGCACATGATAAAAAGTAATGCAACAGACACAGAGTTCGCTGCAAGAGACAGTGTCAAACTGCCCCCCGCTACCTCCCTGCCCCAGGGAAGGTACCTGGGCATTCCCACCTGGCCTGAGCATATATTAATCCATTGGATGCTATGTTTTAGTGGGACCCTCACCCCCAAGAAGACCAGCTGGAGAGGATCAACAGGATGCCAGTGGGATCCACAGAATGGTGAAAATTTCTTTGATCTGTCTCTATCACGATTTTTCTGACCCCCCAGCTCTTTTCTCTTTCTTTTTCTTCCTTTTTCTTTCTCCCTCCCATATTTACTATTAAATAAAATCCATAATATTGACTTTGACAAATGGTCTTGCTTGCACCTTGATTCGGGCAGAGGCATTTTTAATATTTTTAAGAACTGGATCATAACACCCTCATAAGAAAATTCTTCTTTGCATCGAGTCTGAGTGTACTTTGTTTTAGCTTAAAACCTTTACCCCATGTCCTGTGACTACAAAAATGTCTTTTAAAAGTGTACCAAGCATTTTAATGAAAATCTGGAGCTGTTTCAGCTGAAAAAACCTTGTACAAACCTTTGAAATAATCGAATCACAGTATTTGGGCAGGAATAATCTCCATGCTATGCAACAGATTTGCACACAATCACATATATATATAAAAACCAAAAAGCTTCAAAAATATTTTCATTCTGGAAGTTCATTGAAATGGTGACATTTTTATTTAGTCTACTTCTGCAGGCCTTTTGAGATATGACTGAAAGCTACTAATGTATTTTTCCAGATATGTGGAAGAATAAAACATTCATATAACCTTTTTATCTCCATTTTCCTATTGTAAATTGGATCCTGGGTAGGTATTTGTGTTGCCCTTTTTCATTAACTCATAGTGTTCAATATACTTGGAGGGTACAGATTGCCATTTCAAAGTTAGGACAATTAATTAAACTACCATCACCACTTAACTTTACCACCTCGTACAAATTCCACTTTTCTCCTTGTGAAAAGAACGATAATCAAGATCAAGGATTAAAGCTGAAATGATAAAATGCTGACACAATTTTCCTTGTTTGTTTGTTTTCTTTTTTTTCTTTGTACTTTGCTAAGAATGTAGGATTTTTCTTCCAGTCTTTCGTCACCACTCTGCAGTCCACCTGGAATCACAACAAGTCTGCTCTTTCTGAAGCAGACCTCCCTTTTGCTCTCCAAGCTCTTATCATCACAGGAGAATAACTTCTCTTCAGGGGCAGAGACTTTACCAATCCTACCTGAATTCTAGTTCTGAGTGACCTCTTTTTCTTTTTTTTCTTGTTCTTCTTTTTTCCACAACTAAGACTGTTCTTCACTCTGAACTTGCAACATCCTGTGAATATCTATCTTTATTCACTCAGATCAGGAAACACAATGTAAATCCAAATAAGCAGCCAGTCCTGTCTAAATTCAAGCACATTGAGAATGACAACAATCTTAAAAGTTGCTCCTTTTTACAGTCCTTTTAAGAGACAAGAAAAAGCTTGAGGAACAGAGACCCAAAGAGTGTGTTCATGTGGTATAAAGAGGTCATTTTTTAAAGTTAGCTTTTTTCAGGAAATGAGCACAAGGAGTCACAATATATCAAAGTCTGTTTAGTTCACCACTTTGATTGTCTGCAATCAAATTGTTTCTTCTATAAATGAATGAAGCATCACCACTGAACAAATCACTTTATTATGCTGTCATTATTGAGAAAAACGGTCTGCAAAAAACATTGCAGAAGTTGTTTCACAATGGTTCTTTGGACAATACTTAGTAACAGGCTGAAACTAAAGATCCATTTATTCTCATACATCTGTTTGCTTCCTGTGATTGAAATAGTCTATGGACTAATACAATGCTTCACTTTCAAAAACTGAATTAGTCAGCATAAAATCAATCTGTCACAACTTTTCTCAGTGCTAAGGAACAGTGCAGTGACTGTTATTTTGTATAATGTTTTCACGGATGTTTGATGGATTGTTAAGGCCAATGTCAGGAGATAGCAGAAACTTTATTTAATATGTGGAGTAGATATGCATCAGTAAACTACGCCTACCTGTTGGGTATTGACACCAGATTTTTTACTGTGACCCTGAGAAACAAATATTTGAAGAGGATCTTCCAGCACATTTCATTAACTATGCTCCCTGAAATCTCAAAAATTTTTGGAATCTAAAAAATCAGGTATTGTTATGACACAATCAGGAATGAGCCTTCTAGATAGAAAAAAAGAAAAAAAAACCCACAATCAATCAATCAATCAATCAAACAAACCAACCAAAAACACCAGCCTCTAAAAGAGATAGAGTAAGCTTAGAAAACAAAACCAATGCCTAGCATTAGAGTTTAAGGATATCACCTCCCTTGCTTCCCGTGTCCTCACTGTGTAGATGTTCTCTTTTCCAAGTTACCTCCCATCTATGACTTATGAGATTGTCTGGTTTGCAACAAATTCTATAAACTCCTTATTGAGCCTTAGGAAAAGATCCTTTCTATTAACTCCAAGGCCTGCTGTGTCTGCTAGAAGCCCATTTCAGCAAAGCCCCTCCAACTCCACTCCAAGTTTTCATTATTCTGACAAACGATTTTCTTAGACTGAAGAGCCTGTCCCACTGCACTCTGCAAAAATCCCCCCGCTAAGGGTGTTCATTCCTCAAATGCAGTCTTTTGTCTCCTACATAGCTCTGCCTAACCTGGTATGCCACAACAGCAAATAGAGTTTCCTTGTTGCTGCTATTTAGCCTCACCCTAGGAGGAACACAGATGAACAATTCACAGAATCTATCTCAAGCAACAAAACCAACATTTTGTTATCTGTACGTAATTGGCTGAAAAAAGTTTAGAAGTGGTGGTTTAAAACTGCAAAACTTTTCCCTACTAGTACACTTTGGTGCTGTGTATCAATAAATCAGCGTAGATACAAGGACCAGGCTAGGTTAATTAACATCCAGTTTTATTAAGACTTGCTTAGAATTTTCTTTACAGCACATGAATGTATGGAACATTGATGTATTCCAAATCATATTCAGTATTATTAACTGCTCCCTGATGCTTGCTAGTACTGTCAGAGCAGAAAGAAATGTCTGTTAAAAATGAAATTAAAATAAGAATTAAAAAAAAAAGACATAGAGCTTGCATAAAATTAGATGCATTTTCTTCTCTTGCTCTACTTACTACTTGCAATTATAATTTCAAGATGTTTGTTTGTGTGCAGAAGCAATGCCTGTTGGATCATATTAACTTACATGTAGAAGTGTGAGCAATCAAATCCTATTAATTTCAAAGAGGATTCTTAAAGGGGAATGTTCAGTTGATGAAAATTAATTAAACATTTTATGACAACGCTAGCAGAAATAAATGGTATTAAGACCAAAATTTGTAAGCATAAGGAAACAGAAAGGAACAGAGCTGGGAGCATAGGTCTGTTATAGTCCCAAGGCCTTTGCCTTCATCAGATGCTGTCAACTGCAAATTCAATTGAAGTAGAACTAGTCACCTATCCCAAATTGCAGGAGCAACAAAGTGTAGTTCCACTGCAGAGCAGGAGGAAACCATCTGGTAGCCAGAACAGCAGCCAAGCCAGTTCACCAGAGGATCCTATACATCCATGAACCAAGTGCTCCTGCAACACCTGGTTTGTCATGCATTTAATTTCTACAACAGATTTAGGTCTGTGTACATCAGTATAAAGAAATAAAAACCTTGCACTGTATTGACAGAGCTAAAGCAAATCGTGTTCTGATGATTCTGACTCACTAAATATAATCATTTCAGTTGGGATAGAATTTTGGGGTTTTTTGGGGTTTTTTTGCAGTAGCTTATATGGTGTTACGTTGTGGTTTTGTGACCAAAACAGTGTTGATAACACATTAATTTTTTAGCTGCTGAACAGTGCTAGCACAGCATCAACGTCTTTTCTGATTTTCACACTGCCCTGACAGTGAGTTCACTGAAGGTGCACATAAATTTGAGGAGTACACAACTGGGACAGCTGACCTAAACAGACCAAAGGGATATTCCACAACATATAACATCATACTGAGCAATAAAACTGCAGGGAAGATGGAGGAAGAAAGGGTGTTCAGAATTACTGTGGGATCATACTGAGAAATCTATTTAACTTTTTGGTGTCAAAAGCTCATGATAAGTTTGCGTTTACACTGTTGTACTTTTACAATCAGTTACATATTATAAAAACAACTTGTATTTGGCGAGCATGAGCATTAAAATATACATCAAACTGTATTGCTAAAGTTATTGGAATGGCAACAATTTTTAAAACATTGCAAGTAATATTAAAAATAAAAGAAAGAAAAAGAGAGGCAAGCAATACCGAGACATCATTTCACCAGTGCCAGAGGTCACTATCAGATGATATTATAATGGACTTCAAATGCAAAAGAACTCTGTTCTTCATGCAAGCAGTATATCTAATAATTATTTTCCCTACTGAAATTTTGTACAGGAGGATAATATACGGGTCATTTGATTGTTTATTACAGGAAATACTAATAAGCAACACAGGGCATTACTTATCAATAACTGATAGCTCAAATGTTCAAAATTGTTGTCCCAATAGTGTTCTGAAAATACTCTTACTTGACAAGATAGATGAGCCACATTTTCAATTAAAAGTTCAAATGTCAATTATCTAGTCTTTCTATCAGCATTTTCACAAATTGGACTAGGCAGCCTGAGTGATTTGGCTCCTAATGGACTGCAGCATCTGTGCAGACAAAGAGGAAGAGTAGCATAGGATTCATGACCAAAATTTTTCTTGCAATTTGCTTCACTCCATGGGCTAGAGTTCTGAAAAGCTTGACTTCTAGAGATACACAACTTCCTGATTAGAATTTAGTCATCAAGAATATCCTGTAGCAATTGGGAATTGTTTCAAAGATTATTTGTCACCCCTGCTAGCACATATTATCAGTAGACCTACATGGTTAAGTTTAATTTCCAGCCTTTGAAACTGTTATATTTCTTTATTTTATGCACAAGCCAGACTTCTGTTTTCTTCACAGGCAGGAACAAAACCATTCTCTAATCTTAGTACTACCTGCCTTCTTGAGAATTAGTTTTCAAACACAAGGTGTTGTGATTGAATTTTCACACTTGCTTACTAAGATATTGTGGTGACAGATTAGTGTGCAACAGCAATCTGTAGCTCCACTGGCACAACATCTCACCTGGAGTATTCCCTGAAAATTATCTCTGTAACCAGGGAGTCATTGCTGGTCTCCTTAGTTGCATCAGAGTCACTTCTTTCAGACGTTCTGTTCAAAATTACAATGCATCAAGCTAGAAAAGTTGTGCTGCAAAAGCAAAGCTAAGCTCCACCTTGGATGAATTCCTAGAATTTAAATTATTTGTCCATAACTCAGCAAAAGAAATAACACTTTGAGGTAATTCTCTTCCCTGTTTTTCCTATTACAAATGACTCAATTTTTGTGAAGTAATGCAAAATCTATCCAGGATCTTTCCTGTGTTCTTCATTTTCTTATCATGTTTGCGTTGCTCTGGTGTGGGTTTTAGTTGGGGTTTTTTGTTTAGTTTGTATTTCTCAGATTAAAAATTCTGATCTCTAATTTGGGGGTTCAAATTTTCAAGTAATAAATAACTTTAGTTTTTAAATGACCGAATTACTATTGGAGCTGCAAATCCAACTCTCAGGTAACTTCCTGGGAAAATTCTTCAGCGCTGGCAAAGTCGTTCTCTTCTTCACTTTAAAAATAGCTACTCAGTAATTTATGATTATTTTTTAAGTGACTACCTCATCCAAGGAAAGACAGTTTATTATTCTTCTTTTGTTAAGTACATGGCATTTAAGACAAAGATACAGTAGAAACAATATTGTTTAAAGTTATGGTCAACTGCAGTTTACTCAGATTCCTGTATCCATACAGGTGCTTCATTAATGTCATCACATCCTTCTGGTGGTGACTTATTCAGTAATCAAACTGGGCTTTAACATGGTATCTCTTAAGGCACATTTTCCAAAGCTTAATCACTTTCACTGCTCTTCTCAAAAACCTTTTTAACTGTTTCAGTATCCTCCCTGCAGTGTCATCATCTGAATTATAGGATTCAAATAAATCACACAATGACACTTGTATTATAACTTTTCTTGCTCCTATTAAATTTTCCCACTTATTTGTAAAACGAGAAAAAAAATAGAACAAATAGATTATCTTTGCCTGCCATAGCACTGCACTGGATATTCATGTTAAGAAGATTATCTGTCACCACTTTTTCAAAATTTGCTTCTGAAGATAGACTGCCTTGTTGTGTCCATACACATCCTCTACTCTATTCATAATTGCGTCACATTACTTCCTGTTTTACAATAGAACACGTACTGTTAGCTCACACATTGCCAGATCATGTCTAGTAGTTTTTAAGGTGAGATAATCAATAAAAGTATGATTGGGAAGGTGGGGAGCAGTAGCATATATGGTGATTGCAATTCGAATGTTTTTAATTCCTTAGCAAAATCTCTAGAACCAAGATATCAGAAATTTACAAAACAGACTGCAAAAAAATTTTTATTTTACACATCTCATGGCTCTTTGATTAACTCAGTCCTTGGAAATTTTATGTTAAATGAATATTTAATTTTTCTGTCTTTTCTTCTTCATTATTTTACTAGTCCGGCTCCTAGAACATGAGTTCTTGTTTCTACAGAAATTGAAGATATCTAAACTCATTAGGTTTTTACTCTTGGGGGAAAAGATAATTTAATGGGTTAATGATCCATAAAATAATACTAATTAAAAAAAAAAAAAGCCATGTTCCTTCTCCTTAGTCTATAATTTTTCTGATTCTTAGCAGCCAGATCCCCACTTTCTTGAATTTTGGGATTATGCTGCTTTCTGAATCTATTTGAGCTTTCCTCTGCAGAGCTAACTTTCAAGATTTTATTTAAGTAGAACTGACATAAAGCTGTAAAATTCCTCTGTCCTTATCATAGCAGAAGATGTCAAAGACTCCATGTTTCACCAGTGATTTTCAGTGTTTGCTGCATATACCAAATCAGTATCCATTCTTATCAAAAGAACATCACTCAAAACTAATTTCACATTGAAATAAATTAAAAATTAAACTTCATTGTTGGAACACTGGTGCAGTGACAGATTTGTTTAGGATGATTTCACAGCCGTAAAATGATTTTTAAATTTTTGTATACAATTATGCATTGTATACAAATGCAATGTATACAATTGTAAACTATCATTATGCATAATGAGAGTTGCCTGTATACCTATCGTATATCTAAAATAAGACTTCATTCGGTCCCTAAGAATCAGTACTGAAACTTAATTTACGAGGAACATATACAGCAGTGCACTAGGGATTTATCCAGAGATTCCTAAGACAGAAAATAATGATGTTATGGTTTATAGACTCTGTCCATCTGTATATTGAAATATTACATTCTAGACTTGACAAGTGAGTTGAAAAAAAATTGTAATGAGAAAGTTCTATGCTATTTCCTCAGAATGAACAACCTCTTTTCAGTATATTAGGTAGTGAAAACTGCTTTCAGTTTGAAAATTCTATGTCAAATTTGTTTGACCAAACATGAATTTCCACATTTCTACCATGAAGCAAGAAAATCTATGCTTTTATCACCACAGGAGAGAACATGCCAGTTTCAGACAGTGATTAATGCTATCCTTGAGTAAATATTTAAAAACTTACAGATAATTACCTTACAAATGCCTTCTTTTTCTCCACTGGCATGAGAGACAAATATAATGGGAGACATCAATAATGTATCCTTTGCTTTTCAAAATGGACACCAAATTCTACAGAAAGCTACTGCTCAGTCTGGTATTTCTTATTCCATTTTACGAAAGAAAAAATTCACAAAATGCTGCACACATCTGCAGAATCACAGAATCGCTGAGATTGCATAGGACTGCTGGAAATCGCCTAATGTCCAATGCCCTGCTCAAGAAAAGCCAAGCACAAATGTTACTTAGCACATTGTCCAGTTTTGAATATGTCCAAGGATGGAGACTCCACAACCTCTTTGGATGAACAGTTTCAGTGTTTGGCCATTCGAACAGTGGAAAAGAATTCTCTTACATTTAAGCAGAATTTCTTATATTTCAGCTTGTTGCCAATGACTCTTGTTCATGTGCTGAACATCATTTAAAAAATCCTGGCTCCATCTTCTTTACTTTCCATGATGAGGTACTTATACAAATTGCTGATTTGTGTCTGAGCCTTCTCTTCTTCAGGCTGCACACCCCCAGCTCTGTCAGCCTTTCGCTGTGTGACAGATACTCAAAGCTTTTATCTGGGCTTTTGGTGGGCTTACTGCAGTACGTCCTCATCTCACTTCTACTCAGGAACCCAGAACCACCACAGTGATCCAGATGTGGTTTTGGATAAAACATTTCAGACTAAATGAAATGCTTAGTTAAATTTATATATCAGTTCTCAATACTGTCACCGAGCCAAGAAACAATAACTATTATGCTTTAAAGGAAACACTGTAGCCACTAAGTAATTAGGAGAAGTTAATATCCTATGATGAATAACTGAGACTCAAAAGCAATGATCAGTCATACCCCAGCAGTCCTGCCTTGTACAGTCTTATAAAAGCCAATAAAATCAACGCTCAAGATTCACCTTTGGCATTTTATATCAATATGCAAGCAACCTTATGATTTTGAGCTTGACAGCTGAAAAAATATATTCCATCGTAAGGACTCTCTTCACCATGTTGCATAAATGGTTCTGCCTTCAAGAAAATCCATTAGCACATCACATGGCAGACTTTCATGGTCTTGGGTAAAACACATTTATGAGGTGTAAAGATGCCATTTACGTCAAGAAGGCCAGTGATAATTTTTATATGTCTGAAAAACTGCTAAATTTGAAGACATATCAGGGAGTTAGCATTAGATGCAAATTTAGGGAAGGAAAATGTGTCATTTACAAAAAATAATGGTGCTAATGTTTAGTCAATATGCTTTCAAGATACAACTATTGGAAAAAAAAAGGAGGCTTATCATTGCAACTCTAAGCTACAGATTTTATACGAAGAACAATTTTTAAGGCTATCATAATTTATTAATTTTGTCTTAAATGTTGCAGTTTTCTGCACTTCCAATTTAACACATCAGTATTCATTTGTCACTGTAGGGCATCACAGACAGCTGCAAAATGAAGAACCAACTAGATGGTGGCAGACGCGCACAGAAATGCAATTTTGCCCTGGGTTACAGCTACAGTCTAATTTTGACGAATGAGTAAACACATGTGAGTTTTGTTGTTTGTTTTTTGATCATTATTGGTTGGTCTTATCTAAAATAATGTTGATATGAATCTTTTCATTAACATTTACCATCTACATTTTTGTTTTACTTTTCATCCTACAGTAGTTATTTTTGTCATGCTATGAAATCATCCCATATACTTTACCTTTTGTATTTATTGAGGGCCACTTCCAATTTTTTTCCCAGAAAGAAAGTTTCTAGGTCTCACAGTGTCTATCATGTTGCCCTGATCTTTTCTGCAAACACAAGCCAGAGACTTTCTAAAGTCCTCCCTTTTTGCTTTGCCACACTAGTAGTTTATGAACTGTTCCTCTAGTAATTTACTTGTGTTTGAGATCTACAGATTGTGAGCAGCAGCAGCACTAGGAAAAGAGATTAAGTGGAGAACCTCTTTGCACAGCAACAAAAATCCCAAAAAGATTAATGATTTTGCAGCTTCAAGTTTTATATCTTATTGACCTAAAAGAAAAACTATTTTTATAACATAAATGATGCTCAGTGACTGTATGTGTCCACAAAAGTTAAATAATATGCTGATTCTGTTTCATACAGCTGAATTTTGTCATCTTGCTCCTGATAAGAGCTTCATTACATGAGGAGACATTATGATACACATCATGTACTGCACAATTTACAAAAATGATTCAAAACCTCCTCTAAAGCCTGAGTTCAACAGCTAAGACACTAATTCTGTAGCTGTTAAGAGACCAAATTTCTAATTTGAACTTACTTCCTTCATTAAGGAAGTCGACATAGTTCTATATAGTTTTGGGGAAAAAAGTTTATGAAAAGGATAACTACAATTGTAACAGATAAAAAAAACCATAAGAAAACCAAAAACCACTAGTTTGTTTAGGTAAACAAAAAGATCCTAGTTTCCCTACGCATCTTCACACACCTTTTTACTGGAGATCATATGATGAATTTTAAAGTTATTTAATTGGAAGCTATGCTTTTCCTCACTATTGATCAATAGTCAGTTGAAACATGTCATCTTATTGCCTGTGTTAAAACAATTATTTTGTCTTTTTAAAAAAAGAATATTTTCTTTCATCTTTTTGCCCATTCCAGATTAAAAAAATGTTATGAAGAAAGTGGTGGGCCGTTTTTTAAAAGACAGAAGGTATATACCTACTTTCCTGAGTACTGGAGAGTTTGAAGAAAACCTAAATGTTTACATATTCACATACATTTTTTTCTGAGTTTTTGCAGCGATGTTCTGTTCAGCAATAATATGGATGGCAGTCTCTGTTGTAAGCTGCATGAAAGCCTTTAGCATAAAGGCTTTCCAGGGAAATTTCAATTTATTCATGAAAGCATATGACATTTGTTTGATGTCTTAGAGCAAATTATAGTCTAAGAGACACCAGAACAGTGACAAACATATGGCCCATCCTACCTAATATAATATTTTAGGCAAACGCCTGTCCTAGACATCTCTGATTTTCATAGATATTAGCAGAGAAGTGTCTGGACTTTCATGTTTCCAATCTAAATTAAATTTCTGGCTGACTTCTTGCCTTGCCCTTCCCTTCCCTTCCCTTCCCTTCCCTTCCCTTCCCTTCCCTTCCCTTCCCTTCCCTTCCCTTCCCTTCCCTTCCCTTCCCTTCCCTTCCCTTCCCTTCCCTTCCATATAGTGATGCAGAACAGAAACAATTCAGCTACAACGGCTTGTCAAGAAGTTAACTTTTAAAATATATCAAATCTTATCTTGTTCAAATATAATCTGCCAGACTGAAGAACAAGTGAAAGAAATTACAGGAAAGGAAGAAGGATAGTTTTTGGGAAATTATAGAAAAAATAAAACAATTTTAAAAATCTTCGAAATCCTTTAAGCCAATAACTTTAAATTGCTCATGAAAATACTTTGGAACTCCATGTACAACAATTGCCTGTTCAAAAGTATGACTGACTTTCTAATTTGTCCATCTGCGTGTCATCTGCACTGATTTTCAGCTGATTTATCATTGCAGCTTAATTTTGAATCATCTGAGGAATAGATTTAGACTATAATCCATAAGGCAACTTATGCCTTGACAGTAGATGAGATTAAAAGGTCAAGGCAAAACTGCAGTACGTAGGACTGATCCATGTTTCTGACCCTCTGTCCTTAGATTTATACTAATAAATTCAATATAACAAGGTCTGCTTTTTAGTGTTAAGGGCAACTAGAATGGAATGCCATGGACTTCTCAATATATTAAGCTCTCTAACCTCTTAGACAGGATGTCTGCATTGTTATGGGACAATAAACAGTTTCAATCAAAAAAAGGCAATTTGACAATATAGAAAACTAGAGTCTGAGGCTTGAAAAATAGGTGAGGAAAGAGTTATTTTTATTTTCAATGAATCTCACTTGGTACATGTCTGATATGTGCCTCTAATTCAACACCTTGAGACACAGACTTTTCCTCTGCTATATGTTCCATTTACCACCACAGGAGCCCACTGTCTAATTACTCTAAATATGCACCCCTTCCAGAGAAGTCTTATTAGCAAAATTTAAACAAACAAAAGCAATTTGTACTCCACTGAGATGTGCTTATATACTTAACCCTAGTGGGAGTAGAAACATTATTTTGAAATTTGTCCTTTGAACCATTCTTTGTAAAATCCAAGTTATGAAGTTGTTCATCCCCATGGATATCATATGAAAAAATTCCCAACATGGCATTTTACAACTAATTTTCTTTTCCTTGAACTAGACATAAACAATCTGACAACTGGCTTTTGCAAATTTGTTCTGAACTTCTTTGAAGTAGCTATTTTTAAAGGCAGATATCATCTCTGCTTGAGGCTGAGCACTGGAATGATTTATATTTGTTTCAATAATGAAAAAAATGCTAGAAGTTATTTTCTACATGGTTTGCTCCTTTAGATACATTTATTCTGACAGGAAGTGCTGAAATGCTAGCAATAAAGTGCTGGAATTTCACATTTAAGCTTAGGATCAAAATTCAGCAAAAAATTTCAAGTGAGATAAGGCTTGTACCTTTGAACTAAACTGGGAGACATGTATTATTTAAACAGCCATACATTCAAACACAGCTTGTCCAAGTCAAAAGCTGTTCTTTAAAGGGTCACATGGAGAAGAAGATTACAAGGGAAGCATAGCTGGGACCACATGAACAAAAGCTGTAACCTTGGTTTAGGGAAGCAAAATAAATGAAAATTGAAAAGGTCATAAAAAAGTTTTAACAGGGAGGCCTCAGAGTGGATTTAGCATGGAACTAATTTCCAAGGCATCTGTGAAAACACATGGGTTTAGATATTATTACTCTATTTGTAGAGTAGTTGGAAACAAATAACAAACCTCTGAACATGCAAGTCCCTCTTCTGATTTCATAGCTTGTCTTGGTGTTTATACTTGATTTAATACTGTCAATTGGATGACAGAAAAGTCCTGTAACTGAGCAAAGGGAAGTGCAAACTCCTACACCTGGGGAGGAGCCACCCAATGCACCTGTATATTCTGAAGTCTAGTATTCTGGGAAGCAGCTTTGCAGAAAAGGATCTGGGGCCCCTGGTGGGCATCAAATTAAACAATCAGCAATTTACCTTCACAGAAAAAAAAGGATGTTATCCTAGGCTGCATAATTTGGGAGTGTTGACAGCAGGTTGAAGGAGATTAACCTTTCCTTCTACTCAGCGCTGGTGAGGCCGCATCTGGACTTCTGGGTCAGGTTCTTGGTTCTGAAGTGCAAGACAGATATGGGCATAGCACAGACACTCCAGCAAACAGTCATGAAGATGATTAAGGGACTGGAGGTTCCCTCCTATGAGGAAATGCTGATAGAGCTGTCACTGTTCAACCTGGAGAAAGGAAGCCTCAGGGGGATCTTATCAATTCATAAAAATACCTGAAGGAGTGGTGCAAAGAAGATGGGGTCAGGTTCATTCCAGTAGAAAACATACCTAAATGGTATTATTATAGATTTTCTCAGATCAAATTATCGTTTGCTAATATGTTATTTTGATTTCAGAATTACCACAGATGGGGGTTTTTTTTGTCTTCTAACTGGCTTTTTACTGTTTAACTCTCGGTATCTCAACTTCTGAAAGTGTGGTCAACAGTGTGAGGAAATAAGTTGTCAGTGTTGTCAAGGAAAGACACATTTTTTTTTTTTATTTTTTTAGCATTTGGTGATATTTGGAATAGTATTTGAACAATAGAGCCACTCGCACGCTGAGATGAGTAAAATAAAATGTACTTTTTTCCTTTCTTGTTTTAAAGTGGAACAGGTACATAGCATTTTGGCTTGTTCATTGAATTAACAATGGAGGGTCTTTTCTTCGGCTGTTCGTTTTGGAGTTGTTTTGGACCTGAAAAAACAAAGCTTTAAAAATCTAAAGAATTGAAATGGGGAAGAAAAGCAATCATCTTTCCAGGTGAACTGGGCCACACAAAATTTAACATCAGCCAGTACTTTCTTAGAATAAAGGTTGGGGAAATACCTGTGAGTAGTTTTAGTCAGAGTGTTTTCCACAGTGTTGGTCTCACCACAATTTGCTTACTCTCCAAAATTTAAATAGCTTTCAAAATACAAATAAACTTGATTAGTTTCCTGCCACACTGCCAGCATAGTTCCTCAGCACCCAGACTGATCAGACCACTAAGAATATTTGGAATCTGTATTTACTTTGAAAAATCTATTACACTACAGCAATTTCTTACTTTCTGGATTATAATCTCTCTGAAATATTCCACCTGCCGACTACCTCCTTCGTCGATCTGCTCAGGGATGTGTATTTGTTTTGTCTCATTTTTCCCTTATATTTTTTTTTTTGTAGTGCCAGCTATTTCTGCATGCAATGGTGCTGCTGAGCAATGCAGCACATTGTCTTTAAAATGACAAGAGGTAAAGAATGCAGGAAATCTTACTTGAAAGGAATTTTTTTCCTCATGCTAGTGTAAAAGACATATGTATATACCTCAAACTGAAACTACTAGGTTTATTCAGGTTTTATATGAATGAAAAAAATAAAATGGTATGTTTTCCAAACAGAAACGACATATATATTTATGTAAATCTACTTGTTTTACATCAGACAACAAAGAAATTGCAAATTCTAGTTGTCCATGAAAAAGGCATAGCAAATACCAGAGTTATTTTAGCACTGGGGAACATCTACAATACTAAATCATTTTTTTCAGTGTTAAAGAAACAAACAAACAAGCAAAAAAAAAATCAGAGAGCATACCTTAAAAGCACAGAACTAAAGAGTCATAGAAAATTAATAGTCATAGTCTAAAATTCAAATGTTCCAAATAAAACTTTGATATTGTCTTGTATCTTTAGATGTCCTGTAATTTTTCTTATTTCTGTGGAATGTTCTTTGTCCTGAACTGTTATACCATGACATAATTGGTCCTTGAAGGAATAGCCAAACTCATATCCAGCTAATTTATCATGATTATCACTCTGGCTGTACTAGTTCTGAAACTTGCTTCTTTGGAGTGATCTCAGCATGTCTGTGTGGTTCTCCCATTCAGCTATTCAGCTGTACTATAAGAATTTTTGTTCAGCTTACTGTGCACCATCTGGAAAAATTATCTAAAAGCATAAATCTAATGACAGCCACCATCGTTCCCTCTTGCTGAGAGGTGGTGGAGTCAGTTGCAGGGATGGATTGAAGACAGACCAAGAATAACAGATTGAAGAATATCGAGAGTTCCACTATACACGATGTCTTCTTGCTTGTATTTGACATACATCTTGTCTATCTCTGTGCAGTCACAACATATGTTTGAGTTAGCTGTAGTCACGATGACACCATTTTCCCTAATTCTCAAAGTAGTGTCCACATAGGGTGGAACCAGCAAGCTTGAATGAAGACCAATGTCTTTTTTTTCACAGTAATTCTTCTATTTATGAACTAGTTATGGGACAAGAATTGATGGTTACATTACACAGATCAGAAAAGTAATCACAGCCATCCTGTCTGCCTTTTACACCCAGGAGAATAATGTGTGGTGTATGTTCTAGTTCACATTTTAGATTATTTAAAGTATATATAATTTAAAGTAAATATAATTCTTAATGTTTCATATTTTATATATAGCAAATTCCAAGCAGCTGGTGAATCTATAGGATACTTATGTTAGCAAATTCACAACCTTCTCATATATGTCATAAATTTGAAATTACTGGTTTTTAATACTAATAGAAGTCAGTTAAACATATTTCACATTCAGAAACATTCAGATACACAAAAACTATTACATTCAAATCTATTTTATCCAAACATGCATGCACAGGAACAGAGGTCCATTAAAAAGTGACAAGATGAATGTTCATTTCCTCTCCTCACCCTACAAGCCTGTATTTTTATCAGATGTTAGAGATGACAGAGTTCAATACTGCAATTGAGTTATTTCTTATACTTAGTCTCTTTTTCATATCAGAGCCAATCTTAAAGAGATTTGTCCAAAATCTTCTGGGTCAGTAGCAGAATAAGAAATAGATCTAAGTCTTTGTTTCATTTTTCTGGTTGGATTGGTTTCTTTTATTTATTTATTTGTTTGTTTGTTTGTTTATTTTATTTCTAATAGTTTACACATAAATTTTACCCCTTCTAGAAGTTTTAGAGTGTATTATCTAGTATTATTAATGATGATAATATTGGTCACAATAACATGGTTTGGTCAATTCTTTTTTTCTTTTCTTTTTGTGTAGGCAATCATGACTCATAACAGCCAAGGCTATCTGCCTGGACTATAAAGAGACCTGAAAACAAATTGCATGAGATGGAGATGTCACAGAGCAGCCAAAAAACTTCACTCTGTGTTGCACAATGTCTATTATATGGCATACACTGTAATGGTATGAGAATTACTTACAGCATGTCTGAACAGTGATAGGTTTCACCTCTTCAACTGTGAAAGTTTCCAGGAAAAAGAAAAAGGTTTATCTTTCACAGTTATGGAAAAGCAATTCAAAGAAACAAGTAAAATATACAACATAAATTTTCACAAGTCTTTTTTACTTAAATAAATAAGACAGTCATAAAACAGACAGAGCTATTGTTCTACACCTTCCCTTCCAGACTTCTGAAGTCTCTCACACCCTTCTGGTGATGTGGAGGAGTGTATGAATATCATTTAGATTCACATGGTGAATGTCATATGTCATCTTGTCACCTGAGGAGGAAATGCTATGACGCCTCCAAGCTCTTTGCCAATTATTTGCGTGTTAGGGCTTTTAGTCCTCTTTGGCATGTGTTGTCATGGAGCAGACTATATACCAAGGTATATAATGAAGAAATATGAAATAATGAACAAGCTTGGGAGCAGAATGGGGCTTGTCTTCTCCAACTAATAGATTATGAAGTTGGTAAGAAACCAGAGACATCAAATAATATGCCGTGCTTTACAGCCCATTCTCAGTGCAAGAACACCCAAAAAATGTTGGATCTTAGACAGAGCATTTCTTTCCCAAGACAAATGATTTTAAAGTGCCTGGTCAGGCTTAAAATGATAGGAAGTTGGCCTATCAGCAAGCATTGTATTTTGAGCTGTGCTTCTTAATTTTTTTGGTACAGTGGTCACAATAAGCCTTATTAATCATCTATGCCCTCTTCATATTTCTTTAAGCAATACCTTGAACTACCTCTTTAAACACTGTTTTCCAGGAAAGGTCCCAAACATCTAACTTCTAGGGGAAAAAGTTAAGTTTAAATAAAATGGAGGTTCTGGCATGAGCATGACTTTACTTCAAGAAGCTTAATCCAGGAGCTAGAGTTGATGATTTTTGAATGTAAAAAATTTACTTCTGTTAGCAGTCATAGAAATAATAACTTCGTCATAGTGAAATGTTTTATTCCTTTTAACATTAATGTGTCTCCAAACCGTGTGTCAGTCATGTATTGATGGACCATTTATTCCACTCCTATATATCAGGTGAACAAACAAACAGAAAAGAGTCCCAGGCAATTGCAGAAGCAGTTTCAGACCTAAATTTTCTTAAGTGTACAGTACATTTACTCATCACACATCATATACTGTTTTGGTGATTTAATGGCTACCAAACTTTCTGGAAAGATTTTTCCTGATGGAATATTGACAGTTGTCTCAGAAACCACTCAGAGCTTCATACCTTGAAACCTCAGTGACAGAAGGACCATACTCTTTAGAACAGATACTGTCAGTTTTTGATAATTTTCATGGAAAACAGTGGATAAAGTTGTTCTCACGAAATTTGCAGCTGCTTGAAAATCTTTCTGCCGCATGAAAAGTAACACTGGGTTTTTTTAGATATGAAATATATATTCTTTTCTACCTGTGTTATTCATGAGTAGCAGTAAATAAAACAAATCTTTGACCAGTCAGTCTATAAAACTATTATATCTCTGCAATGATTTATACTGTCCATTATTACATTTTGATTGGATGACACTTAAAAAAACCCTCTTTATCTAATAATATAAAGAGGAAATGAGACATCACAGAAGTGAGGTAAAACAAAAAATATATTAGCAACTGTGTTATGAAAGACTCTTCACAGAAATAAATCACCCTGCAAGGCCTCTTTGTGTCGGTTGTTATTTGTCAGCAACATGGGAAACATTTATTCCTTCACAGTTCTCTTTTAAGGTATAATTAATGGTCTGCTAATAGTTCTGTTGTTTTCACAAGGACACCAAGAAAAAAAAGTACTGCATAACAGTGACTTTAGGCTTTGAAAGAGCATAAAACTGTAATTCTTAGGAAAAATATTTTCCTTTTCCACATTTTTCATAAAATCATTTGTCTTCACCACAAACAACACTAGAAGAAAGCAAAATCTCAAAGTGAATATTCAGGAGTGAAAATGCTAAAAACAGGCAGAAAAGGAGCCCTTGGTAAACTTTAATTAGGAAGATTGGAATGCTATGCTCTCAAAATTTAAGCTGTTTGAATTGTCCAAAGATTGAAATATTAAAGTCTTGTTTTCTTTACAAATTTGGAAAGATTCAAAAGTCATTCTTTGTTCAAAACTAAATCTGAAAAATAGTTATTACTCTGGGTTTTCACTCAGTAGTGCCTAGTATTTTAAATCATATGTGCTACTTAGTTATTACTTGGATGAACATACAGGGGAAAACTTTTGAATTAGTCTCTAGACAGTAGACAAAGTCTACTACTGTGTTGTACTGAAAAGCAAAGTTCACAAGTACTTCCTCTCTAGATGTTGAACAAAATGGCTGTGGAACAACGCAATTGAAAATGAGAAGCAAATTCTAAAAGTCTGTTTAATAGAAAATAAATGCAATGTTTTATAATTTTCCTGCTATCAATTGCATGACCTTTCAGAGAACTAATAAAAGACAGGGAGGCAAACAGCTTTTTAAAGTATTTGTAAAGAAATTAATTAAACCCCAAAATAATCTAATGAAAAACTGATTTTTGTGCCTCTTTTAGTTTAGTTTTTACTCTAAATACTGAGCTTAAAGCACAAAAGCTGAATTTTCCTGAAATATTTAAAAGAATAAATCTCTCAAACAACTTTCCCTAGAAAGAGAATTTATAAGGGTGAAAATTGCTGTGAATTGCTCAATGGGACATATTATTGGATGCTAACTTTATGTGAACTAATGAACTGTTTTATCTCAATATTGTTGTACGAATAACTTCTCAGTACTATAATTACCAATAATGACAAAAGCACATAATTTAACTTCTCATTAAAAAAAAAAAAGAATCCTATTAATAAGAGAAAATTATTTAATGGATGAAATAGCCTTAATCAACTTTGGCTTTAGAAGTCTATATATCATTTATTAATATGTTTCAACTCAGTGAGTTGATAAGGGTGTTCATATCTTATCTATAATAGTTTGCTTGACCAGAATATTTTAAGAGGTTTTATTCTGCTTTAAGAAAATTGATTTTCTTTTAATTTTTTACACAGTTCTATTTATCTTTGCTATGCTACTTAGAGTGTTAATATTACTGAAAGAAAGGGGGTTACAGACTTGGTAAGTGCTTTTCTGCCAGCTCTCTCTAGCTTTTATTTTTTGCGATTTTTAGTACAGATAAGTATATTGGTCTGCTTACTTTTGTACAGATCAGCTCTCCTGGACAAGAAAAACATCGAAGAGAAAACCCTTTGTATGTATATATATATATATATATGTGTCTCTGTGTGTGTGCATGTGTGTGTGTGCATGTGGTGAAATCAGGTAACTAAGAGTAGTAAAACTGGATTAACCTCTGTCTTTGAAAACATAAAACCATTCTACTGCTCCATGAAAATACAAAAGATTGAACCCTGACATTCTTTTCGTTTTCTCTCCGATTACAATTTAACTTCAGGGCAGGCATAAGCTATCACCACCTTCGGTGGAAAAGATTCTCATACACACTTGAAGTAATTGACATATTGTAGGGAGGAGACAAAACTGCCTTCTCCCTACGTGCTGTCTCCTGTGAATCTTCACAAGTGTAATAGTTCTAGTCCTCTCCATTGTGCAGCTTCCTAGAATAGGGAAATACAGAGGAGCTTCATCCCAGCACTGACCTGCACTCTACTCCATAGAAAACGCAAGTTACAATTGTGATTTGTATTGTGAACAAAGAAGCCTATACTTGTGAGAGACACTAGAACGTGGATTATTTCTGTTTGTCAAGATTACAGAACAAAAATCTTGGTAAAACTTTATGGACTTTAATTTACAGAGCAAGTTCTTTCATAGCGCAATATTTTCCTACTTCTCTATTCAGACATGTTCTTATGGAAAAAAATAATGCCCCTCACTGACAACAGCTGACGCACTGGCAAAGGGACAACAAATGAAAGTTCATTGTTATTTTCATTTTTAAGTATCTCATCTGTTAAATAATATGTAGGAAACAAATTATTCCAGATATCATCTTATTGTATAAAAAGGTGATCTGCATGGGGAGACAAAGCAATGAATGCAGCAGAAGTAATGAAGACTGTTTCTTGAGGTTTAAGTCATTACAGAGTAGTATGTCATTTGAAAATGGAATAGCGAGTGCTCATCATAAAATTTTACTGTAGTATAAGGAGACTATATTTAGTAAACCCAAATAAAATGTAAGGAAGAGTTTTCATTCTCATTGTAACAAAGATATCACAATGCCGTTCCAAGGTGTAAGAGAAAAAAAAAAATAACAAACTTCAAAATCTAGCAAATGAAAATTTGTCTTGATAAATAGATAATGTCATCATGATTCAAGAGTTTATGAATAGTAGCGTAAATAAGAGAATACAGAGTAGTGCACAGGCAGCACTGAGGGGGAAAGAATATTAAACCCTCCCCACACCATTATATTTCTGTATCTAACTTTGTACTGGGCAGCTTGGTGCAAGCCCAGGCAGCTCATGATAAGACATTTCACATCCCTTTTTGTCAATTTCTCATCTGTAAATTTAATATGAATTCTGCCAATACTAAACCTGACTTTTGGAAAAAGCTCCAGGAGACTAGGTCCTAATTTTCGAGTATGCTTTAATCCAAATTCCTTTGAACATTTGAAATAATGAATTAAACACTGCCTTTCAAAAGCAAACAAGTGAAAAGGGAAATTCTTAATACAGATATTGCTCTATTCCTACTTTTCTTTTTAATAAAGTCAATAGTGCCAGGAGCCCTTCTTATTAATGAAGTCCAGAGGTTTGGACTGCCTGCTGCTATCAAAAAGAGTTCATCAGCAAAGGAAAGTAATTATTCCCTTTATTATAAAAGTAATTTAAAAAACCAAAATGAAACCACAAGCTTAATTTTTTTCAGAGTAGATTTTTCCAATATTTTCAACAATTGTCAGCATTTACTAAATATTGTTGCTCAAGCAACAGAGGTACTTTCTGTTCTAAGACCTTAAAGACATTGAGGAAATACAAGGTTGTGGGTAAATGACTTTTTCATAACTATACCTGTACAATCCCAGAGCCCAGAGTATTTTTATATTATCTCTCTGTATTAACCTTATCAATGTAATGACTCAAGAAAATTTCTAAATATGACCCCCGTAAGTTTGATCTTAATTTTATCTTAGTATATACTTGTAACATATGAGGTCTCAGCACAACTGTTGGTGGTGCTTTGTTAGTTAATCTGCAGCTTTTCCATCTTGACAACATTTTCATTGCTCTCAGCTCCTGAAGGGCCATGTCATGAGATTATTGAGGACCTGTTGCAGAAAATTGCCTCAAAGCTCTTTCATAAAAACTGGGGAACTGGAGTTTGCTGTTATCATGGTATAGAGAGAAAGTGTTAACTGACAGTACAAAGTGAAACTGTCATGATTCTCACAATTAGAGCTCTATCTCTTGAATGTAAGCTTAGGATAACAACTTTGGTATTAAAGTTAGTCGATCAGTCAATTGTAGGAGTTAGTAATATTTTTACTAAAATGCCCAAAGACTGCTTTTGATAGAATTGAAAGTCATTCAGCTATGAAAACAGCTTATTGTGCCTACTAGCTCTCTGCTTTAAGGATCGGGGAGAAAAAAAATAAACCAAAACTATTATATTTTGCAATAACCAAAAATTTCTTGGTGCACTATCTTCATGATGTAGACTTAAGCCTGAGGCAAAGAACAAAGTATCTTGTTTTTCAGCACTAAATTTACTGGAACATGTTAGGTATATTTCCTGGAGTTGTGACTTGTATTGTATTTTTAGCTTTCTAGCATTGTAATTTAAGACAGACTGAATCAGTAGAGTAGCTATGCAGTAACTCAAAAATCTAACCTATGAGGATGCTGCAGAACCTACCTTATTATGTATTTTGCATTGAAAAATCTCTACCTGTGTTTATGCTTATTCATCCCTGTGTGAAATTCTCTAGTCAAACTAATTTGATTTAGGTTTCTATTTTGGTTGGTTGGTTGATTTCCCATTTATATGGCAAGGATAAATTTAAGAAGGAGAAAAAGTTATGAATTAAGCTTTTTTAAAAAAATGTTTCTCCAAAATATTTACTCAAATTCTTGAACCCTGAAGACTCTAGCACTGTATAAGAATAACTTTCTCCAGTCCTGTCCCAGGAGGAAAAACATGCTTCCACAGTGGGCATTCATGCAAAAACATCAGTGACTTTAAAGTGGACTCCTTTAGAGATTTCTTAATTAATCATATCAAAAGCAAAATATAGTGTCTACAGATATCCGTATTTTGTATCAAATTTTTAAGCATGTTTAAAAAAAAAATTCCAACAGTATCCCTCAAATATTTATGCTGTTGTTGCCTGTGATTTCATTTCACACATTTATGTAATTTTAAGATTGTAGTTTATTTTGAAAGACACAATATTTACACTGATCTCTAGACAGGACAGTACTCAAGTCCAGAGATGTTGAGATCTGCGATCTTAATCCATAAAAATTTGCCTACTGCATAGTTACTGTCCAACCATTATGGATGCTTTACTGTAATATGATAATAACTGTCAGACCTTAAACTGAGGGGGTTTATGTTGGTTTGGGGTTTTTTTAAGGTTGGATCAGATGATCTTTTGCGGTCCCTTTCAGCTGGTGCTGACTGTTCTATGATTTTTCACAAAGTTGTTCAGAAGAAAAAAAATTAGTGCACAGACATAATTCAGATACCATTCATCACAAAACAAAAATAATAATTTTTTCAGGGAGGGAGGAAACTGTATTTGGAGAACACTTAAATGAAGCATGTGAGCTGTCAGAAAGTCTGAGGGTTATGGAAAAGATGCACTCAACTGAAAAGGTGACTGAGTCAGCCATCTTGGATAAAAGCCTCTCCAGCCTAGAAGAAGCGAAAACATCAGTTGCAGAAGCAGCTGTTTGTCTGCCTTCCCAAGTGGAAAAAAGCCTTGCTATTAAGTGCTCTGATAAAATATTAGTGTGCCTATTAGAGGCTCAAGAATGAAAGTGCAAACTCAGCAACAAATTACTTTTAGAGTCCAGCTTTTACTTGGTTTTACCTGAATTGAAATCAAAATTTATTCGCAGTTTTCACGTATTTTTCATGAAAATGGGAGGAAAGAAACACGGACATACCATTCCTTTTTCAGCAGGCTTAAGAGACTCTCTTTACTCTATTTGACAGATTCCACTGCTTCCAAAGATGTTCTTTGACATTTCGCACTATTATGGGAAATGCTGCTCATATAAAAAACAAAGACCAAAAGTGAGTGAAAACAGAAAAATTTATCTTCAGTACCACTCCAGTTTTAAAACAATCACATCTCTTTCATTTTACGTCTAGACTACTTCAGAGAAGTAACTGAAATCCCTCAAAAATAGTATCTGTACTTTCAGTGTAACAAAATTAATCCCTGACTCCAGTCTGAGGCATTCCAATGTTAAATAAAAACAGTATGAGCTGTAACTAAGACCCGATATAAATCTTTGGCTATTTTAAGCATACTTATATTATACCTTTCTTTCTGACAGACTGCAAGGTACTCATAGCAGCTGTGTCCAGAAAAAAAAAAAAAAGGCAATTTTATTTTGCCTTATCTCAGATTCTTCCCAAATATTTTCAAAGATAGTGTAATTAATATAACAGTTTCAGAAAGGCTGAGTCATAAAAATAGATGAGGCATCTTTCTGGAGCTCTATCAAATTATGAAATATACAGTGGGCACTAGAAAACTAGCAGTTTGTTAATTGATAGTTAAATAATTGATTAATGCACATAGTAGTTCTCCGGGTGTTGCACTTGTACCCATGGTATTTCACATAAAACTCTCTTACCTATGGATATTTGCCTTTTTCTGTGTAAAATATATCTACAAAATTTACTGGGAACAAAGAAGATAATAGCTACTCCTAATTGCTATCATCAAAGTGAACTGAGAGTAAGAATTCATTCAGACATAAAACCAACACACAGAAACCCATCGAAAATCTCTTCATACTCAGCTCCCCAAATCCATCTTCGCTGTTACTTATTCGCATCAGCCCATGCATATACAAGAACCTGTGACTGAGAGATCCCTTACAAATGTAATGAGTCATAGAAAGGGATTTATAAAAGCATTTCTTGAATACTGTCCTAACAGCAGCAGGGAAACTATGATGAAAATTGATGAAGCTTTCCTAGTCGAAAAGGCTTCAGTTTAGTAGGCCCTCAGACTTCCTCTGAAATACAAATAAATTATATAGATGACCCAGAGATAAACCTTTAACCCAGTATGAAATTATTTGGATAAGGAATTGAAAGCCTCCTTTGGAGGATATCAGATAGAAGTTAAAAATGTAATTTGATCTGGAAGCAACATAAGTCACTGTTGACCGAAGTTAAACGAGGATGTTAAATGAGATGAAAAGAAATAATTTTTAAGCAGAATAGCCAGAGGTTATTATAAAATAATAACTTGCAGAAACTTTATGTTTTCAAACAAAGCATTTATTACAAGAGTGAAACCATAGTTTACTACAGAGATCCTTAATTGTCATTTTTGACTAAAACAAATTTGAAAGCCCACTACCGAGATGTCACACATTATTGAGTTGTTAATCAAGTGCGCCAGGATAAAAAAAGGAAAAGAACAGAGAGGAAAATATCCAGAAATTTTAAATATATGCTGCTATTCAAAAAGAAACACGTTTCGGAACTGTGAAGCTTACTGTTGTCTACTAGGTTTGCAACGCTTTTTGAGATAGATTGTACATACAGGTAAGAAGATAAAATTGTTGTGCAAGACTAGTACCTGAAATCCTAGGTAATGGAACTTAGGTACATCAAACCTAAAGCTTCCTACCAAAAAAAAAAATAAATCAAAGCCACTTTTTTAAAAAAATATTGTCCAGATGAATCGGGCAGGGATAATGCAAGTGTGAAAAAAAACCTTAAGGTATCCTGTCTGCTCCTTTCCACTAAAATTCTGTTTACAAATTAAAAACAAAAAAAGTTCTTATTCTGTCTGCTCCCAACCAGTTCTTCCTGGCTATTAAATCATAAATATTAGATTTTGTTGCCCGGTTTCTCTCTTTATGAAAAGCTCTTCAGTTTCCTTTTACTGTTGCCTATGGCTTTTTCTAGCATCAGAGTTCAGTTTATCTAATTCTTTCAGTACTGTGAAATTCATATTCCAAATTATGAGCATATGCCTGGAAGACACAAGCCTAACTTAAAACAATTAGACTTTTTTCAAAAAAGAAATAGATTGTAAATGTTACTTCTATTTCATGTGTGGGATAGGCTGGTCACAACAAGCATGTTAAGGTTAAAGTACTACATGTTGTCAGAATTTTGACGTTTTATGTTGATGGTTATGTTATGAGCAGCATCAGTAAAAAGAAAAGAGCCATTTTTCAAACTGTTGTTTCCAATCACTGTGAGAAACTACGGATAAATCTGACCAGCATTTAGCCAGCTGCAAATTAGGAAAGCCATGAACAGCAGAAAAGACAATGGATAGATTTGTCAGCAAAGCGAGAAAGACAGGACCCCAGGCATGATCCATATTTCTTTGCAGTCCTAAGGAAAAGGTCAAAGTCTAAGAAAGCCAAGGGAAATATCTCAGGACCACTCCCTTATGAATAATAAGAATTTTTGATCTGTCTAACCATTTTTTTCAATCATATTGTCATCTTGCGGGAAGTCTACATAGTATAGCACACACATACAAAGTATGAACATTCTTAAAATAATTTAATTAAAATGAGAGTAACATTCCACCAAAATGTAAGAATATGAGTCTTTTAAAAAACCTTTTAAGTGATTGGTTTTTTGCTGTTGGCTGGATTGGATCAGAAATTTTTTGAGGTTTCTTGCTGCTACAAATGTTCATAAAGCACAGACCCTGGAGAATTTCCATTTCTAGAGACACGTCCATTCAAACTTGAAAGCATATTGTCTACAGAGTTTGAATTGCTTTATCTGAAGTCCTCATTTTCAAAACTTCCCTTATTTTCCAAAATGTGTATTTCCATGTGCATTTTATTGTCCAAAAACATGACTATGAGACAGTCACACCTAAAAAGTTTTCAGCATTATAAAATTGCGAATTAACATTTTCAATGCGAATAACCATCTTGTGTTTGACACTAGAATTTATTCTGGCTTCTAAAAGTGTACTTAGTTTTAGAATATTAATGAGCACAGAGTGGCAGATCTTATTTTATAGTAGTTTCAAAAAGAATTATTTTGTTCTGTAGAAAGACAGGGATGTTGAAGGACAAATTATGTCAGAACCTCAACTGAATATATAAAAATGGAGATGTTAATATGCCTAGTACTATTAGTAATGGGAAAGATAAGTGGTAATGGACAGTAAGAAAAGGGAGAAAAAACCCACAAAAATGTACTATATTGTTTGATGCAGGAAAATGTTCAAGGAGTTCTATTTTCTTACTGTCAGTTCCTTCAAAAACTTCCTGCTTCAGAACATACAATGAATTCCAAATATATTCTCCATTTCCAAGAAGAGAGGAGAGGCTTGTCTTCAATTAAATGCTTCATTTTAATTTTGATCACATATATAAATCCATTCATCTATGAATTTGTACACTTAATGGAGAAGTCAGATTAACTTATTTTGTACTTACACAAGATTTAAAAGAAAACAAAAAGCTTTAATAATTAAGTAGGTTGCTGAATAAGGATTATCATGTGGATCTTGACAAAATAGGTCTTTAAATATAGAGGCTCAGTTTTGTATTTATTTAAATAGAAGACACAAATTTATGCTTTTGCACCATAAGAAAACAGTTTTGTTTCCTTTTTAGAGATATAGCAAAATGGGAAATCAAATAAATAAGGGCACACTTGACTGCTTGGCTACACAAGCCTAATCCAATAACATATAGTCAAAATTTATACATCACAAAAAATGCCTAATCATAAACATTTCAGACACTTCAGATCATTGACACTTTTATTAAATATTATTGAAAATTATATTCTTTTACATTGGCTTATTTTTCATGTACTAGACTGAATGAAATACTTCAAAGTGCTGAATTCTGTTTTAGTTAAAAACTCTTTTTATTCCTTTGAAAGAAGCCATTTAATCAATTCCTGAAATCAATCAAACAATCAATCAATCAATCAAACAGTCAGTCTAGAGCAAATAAATCACAGGAATTTTTAATTAAAGAAATAATCTGTGATCATTTTCAAATGAGCAGTTAGATTGCATGGAGACAAATATTTCAGATGTAGAAGTTTTAAACTCATCCAAAAAAACTGTCATGTCTATCAAAACCTTGGCAGGTGTGAAGCCAGAAAATATACTCCAACAAAAAAGGAAAATGCATAACAATTGAGGAACAGAGTTTAGGAGTATATTTTAATAAAGTGGCATTCTTCCAACCGTCATAATATTCTTGTTTGCAGTTGCTAGAGATTTAGCTTCTATTGGATTATTAATCAGTAAGAGTCTGAACACCTACAAAGCTACATATAAAAATCAAATTTTCTAATTTCAAAGTCTCACTGTTTGCTTCTGATTCAAAAATAGGGTATATTTTACAGATTCATTAATATCAGAATTATATGCATAATTTCAGTCATTTTCTCTGTTCGTTCAGTTATACGGGTAAGTGGACTGAAACCAAAATATTCCCTTTAAAGCTGTAGCAATGAGGAACAAAGACACACGGACCTCCTTGTACCTCCAAAAAAGGTTGTCTATTGTAACAAACCAATTCTTTTTTATACTCTAAACTCAACAGAACTTAACCGAACTTTAACAGAACTCAACCGAAACCTAACCGAGACAAGCACTCGTTGGCTGCCTGCCACCGCGGTGTCGTTGTTCACGCGTCCCTTTATCCAACAGGGCACCCTCTGTTCATATGGTGCCCACGCGTCTCCTCCACCAATCACTGCCTCACACATGAGACGACTCAATCGACTCTCAACCAACTCTCAACCAACCGTCCAACCCTCAGCTGAGGCCTTTCCAGAGTGCTTGTTGGCGAACAGAATTTAACGAATTTAACAAATTTAACAAAGGTATTCTTATTTCCCACATCTCCCACTTTTTTCATTTAATGAATAAAAACATACTGAGAAAAACCTGAAGAGATCCTGAAACATTTTCAAGTGTAATATGACTAAGGAAGAGAGGGAGTAACCCAGTAATACAAAGTCTCGGCACTGGACTCTACCATTAGTCATCTGTCATTATAAGCACATAGTATGTGTACCGCAGCGCAGTTTGATGGTGATCCTGTATCTGATAATTTATTGTTTTCAAAACATTTAATTCAGTGTGACTTCAGAGAATACATGTACATTTAAATTACTTAGACACAGGACTGGAAGAGATACTGGGCAAGTTTACAGACAATACAAAACTGGGAGGAGCTGACGACTCCCTCACAGAGAGGGAAGCCCCGCACAGAAGTGTCAAAAATTAGAGGACTGGGCAATCACCAACCATATGAAGGGAGCAAGAGAAAGTGCTGGATTCTGTACCTGGGATGGGGCAACCCCAGATGTAACCACAGACTGGGGAATGAGATGTTGGAAAGCAGCACTGTGGAATGGGACCTGGGAATCCTGGTCGATGGCAAGTTGAACATGAGTCAGCAGTGCCCTGGCAGCCAGGAGGGCCAATGGTGTTCTGGGGGGCATCAGGCACAGCATTGCCAGCCAGGCAAGGGAGGAGATTGTCCTGCTCTACTCTGCACTGGGGTGGACTCACCTCAAGTGCTGTGTGCAGTTTTGGGGGCCACAATATAACGATACAAAGCCATTAGACAGTGTCCAAAGGAGCAGTACAAAGATGGTGAAGAGCCTTGAGAGGAAGCCGTATGAGGAGCAGCTGAGGTCACTTGGTCTGTTCAGCCTGGAGAAGAGGAGATTGAGGGGAGACCTCATTACAGTCTGCAGCTTCCTTGTGAGGGGAAGAGCAGAGGTAGACAATGATCTCTTCTCTCAGGTGACCAGTGACAGGCCTGAAGGGGAGGGCCTGAAGCTGTGTTAGGGGAGAGTTAGGTTGGATATTAGAAAGAGGTTCTTCACTCAGAGAGAAATTGGGCACTGGAACAGGCTCCCCACAGAACTGGTCACAGCACCAAGCCTGACTGAGTTCAAGAAGTGTTTGAACAATGCCCTTGGGCACTCTTATGGTGTGACTCTTGGGGAAGGTTCTGTGCAGGGCCAGGAGCTGGACTCAATGATCCTGATAGGTCCCTTCCAACTCAGCATATTCTGTGATTCTGTGATTTGTTATAGGGAAAAATAACTATGAATTGAAATTTTCATATTGAGGGAAATTATATTCAGGGATTATTTGGCCTTCGAAAAGATACCAGCTTGTCACTTGCTTTATAATTTCTTTGAATTCTTGAGCCTTATAAGTACATGAAATGGCAAAAACACTATTGTTTTAGTACTTAGTTTCTTTCCCAAAAGATAATGATTTCTCATTTTATTTTTGTCTGTGTGCATGTAATTCTGGACTAATTCCATAATAACTGCACTGAGTACACTGGCGCAATTAATGTAACAATTCCATGAAGTTCTCTCTTAAACCAAGAGGTACTCTCATCAAATTTAGTGGTGTATGCAGTAAATCCTAAGTCTGGCAGAATCCAACCCATTCTTTTAATGTCAATAATTTAGATCTTTGAATTTGCATGTCATTTCTTAGCTCAAATGATTAACACTGTCCTGCACTATTAAAATTGTACACAAAAATACTCTTCAAATTGTTACTTTTTTTAACGAGGCATATTGCTGAAAATCAATTGCTAATAAAAGCTGGCGTCTACTGTTGAATAATATGGTGTCTTACACAGATATATTTGGAATAAATTCTATGTATCTACATTATTCTTTAAGGTGACTACAAACAAGTCAGCTACCACTACTTTGCCACCTGTACGCTTCAACCACCACTTACGGGACTCCATATATAAAGTGTGAGAAGTCCTAAACTGTACATATGTTCTGAGCTATTTCTACTTTTTCAATATGTAATATTCCCAGTTTTTATGGCTAGAATAACAGCAAGAGACAGAGCTTTTTCTTTTTGGGCAATATATCACTTAATTGTGCATATAGGGATATCTGTATATGTGTATATGTATGGGCGGTAAAACATAAAGTAAAAAAAAGCAACAAAAGACTCGGGCAATAGGTTAGCTAAAAGCCCATGTACTTCTGAGGATCTTTCTCTCTAAAGGCAATGTGTTCTAATTATGAAAACCAAAATCCTCTTATCATTTCAGAGACAATCAGTTCCACAAATGCATCAAACATTGTGAATACACTTTTAAATGCTGTATAATATGAGAGTTCTTATGGGTATGGCATTCAGAGAAAGGGCAGGTTTGTACTTCTGAAGTTATTTAGATGAGGAACCTTCTCAAGAAGACTGCAAAAATGTTCTACATGATCCACAGTCTTCTAACTCATAATCTAAGTTTTTAATCCTCAGTAGTTCCCGGACACTTTTAATATGCTTGTTTGACAAATCTTTTACTTGAATTTGTTACACTTGTACCAAGAATTTCCACCCTTGGAACACCGTTTTTGGTTGGTGGGTTTATTGCAGTTTCTTTTTGCTTGGTTGGTTGGTTGGTTGGGATATTTTGTGGGTTTTGTTACAGATAAGTGAGGTTTTTCACTTCTTTCAATTAAAATTACATTTAATATTCTTTAGACTTTTTTTTTGCTTCTGCCATGTTAAAAGTCAGAAATTAAATTTGTTGTAGGTGTAACTAAAAAGCATTAAATGTCATAAAGATCAGTGTTATAAAAATAAGTGAATAATAGGTTTGATTGACGCCAGGTGGGAGTTTTTGAGGCAAATGGTGTATCCAAACCAGGGAGGGTGTTTTTCTTTGACCTCAAACAAGTTTAGTCATTCTGACTATGCAGAACAGACAACATTTGTAAATTAACAAACTCGATACTTTTTTGCACTGAAATACAATGTCATGTATAAAAGCTGTGAAATGAACTCTCATTTGTGTGCGGACATGTGACATAAATTCTGAAATGAAACCGTCTACTTGGTTCATGTCTGGATTAGAAGGTGAACTAAGTGTACTAAGAGGACCTTATACATCTTTTATTCCCAGTGACTTTATGAAAATACTTCATTAGTCACCGAATTTCAGAACACCTAAATATTTATTTTAACAAACCTTTAAACTGGTATTTTTAGTGAATGGTTCTCATGTTCCCTTTTTGGTTTTTTTTGGTTTTGGTTGGGGTTTTTTTCCGGAGTCAAGAAATAGGGTTGTTTTCTGGTTTTGATTGTTTGGGGGTTTTTTGCCAGGCTATGCCTGTTTAAAAACAAACATGAATGACATTCAGGAATCTCCTAAAGGTAGCAGAAGGTGAGGACAATAACTTTATATTTGTAAAGAGAAAAAGGTGTACTGTTTGAAAATGGGACTCTCATGACCAGTAAACACCAGTTACCAAAAATTGTGACGTTTTCTTAGAAGTGTCAAAGGAAAATTATGATGTTACATGCCAGCTACCCAGAAAATGTTATATAGCTCTTGTCACTTCTTTATTTCTATACCAAGTTGGAATATAGCTGAAGAAAATAGACCACTTTTCAAAAATAGAAATATTTCTTCAGCAGCTAATGAAAGATAACTTGTCTGATGTCTTGGGGGTGACTTTATGATGTGCATCCCCTATCACTGCTCTATGCCCAGAAATTAATTTTGTGCCTTTTCTGTGCCTTTAAACTGAGACTGAGAGGGAAGAGAGGAAAAAAAACCTAGTGAACCTTTCAAAGGAGTTGTTCAAGGACACAGATATACACTACTCTGCTTCTGCTCTGGCAGCAAGTGGGGGGAAACACCCTTCTTGCTTTTCAGCCGGTTTTCAGCTTCTTTTTCTCTGGAGATTGATGGAGAGTTGAACTTCGTTTTTCTGGGACTTTGGTTTTTCCCTTCTTCTCTTCTGGACTGTTTCAACAACATGAGAACACATCGAGAGAATTTTCCACCGAGATCCTGGAGGTGGGCCCATACCAACCCAGCTCCGAGGAGGAGGGAGACCACACCTACAGAAGGACTCTGAAATCTTCCCAGGTTTCTCTTTACAGAGAGAGAGATTTTATTATTCAGCATTATTATCCTTTTCCTGTGTGTTTGTTAAATAAATAGTTTTTATCTCTTTCACTTTCCTTCGAGGACAATTTCTTTTTTCCCAAACCTGGTGGGGGAGGGCTGGTTGTAACCTACCTTCTATCAGAGGATATTTTCCTCCAAATTTGGCCAAATGGGCACACCTGACTTTCTTATGACCTTAGGATGTCATGTTGTTTCAATACTTTTGCAATATTAATTATTAGTTCTCAAAAAAGTTTGTTGCATATATATCCAGCCATAGGCAGCCAAACAACCTGCTAGATTCACAGACATTTAATATACTTCCTTCTCTTCCATGATCAAAGTCTGTAAGAAAACCCGATGAGTAGATCTTGTACATAAATTTATTCCATGATTATGGAGACATTTACACCTATGAAAAATACACAGTAGTCTTATGCAGGAATTGTAAAATTTTACAAGAAAGTAAAGTGTTCACAAGAAAGCCAAATTGTACAAGAATTGCAAATAAATATCATTGTGACTGTATTGAAATACACCTATTGTAAGGATGCTTAGCTCAATATGAGTTTTAACATAAGATCTAGAGAAATTATATAGGATAAAAAAGCACAGTGAAGATTCTCAGAAAGGACCCTTTCGAAGTTAAATTATACTAATATCACCATCAGCATCAATAATAACTCTAATACTAATACTATAATCCTGATGCTACTAATTTGAAACTTAATTGTCTAATTTAATGCCTGTATTACACAAATAGAAATAATTGCACATGTAGTAACAATGTAAATACTAAACAGTTAAGATGTCCTTGCTATTCAAGCTACGTGACTTGTTTAAAATAATCATCATAGAAAAATAAAGACAGAGGATTACTCCATTCACAATATGCATTATTAAAGCTTTACCTTTAGCTTTTGGGACTTTATTATGGCATCTAACCAGAAAAAAGAATAGTAGAAGGATACCTCATCTCTTGAAATCATTGTTTGTCAAACATGCCACAATAAAATATATCTCCGACAGAGCTACAAAACAGCATAAGCATTTCAAATAATGACTTGAGCCTGCCTACATTCCTTCTGATGTCTGAATTTCATTATAATTTTGTGAACCTAAATCCAGTAAAAAGCTTTGCCTAGCATCCTGTGTTCCACTGACTTTTAGAGAAGCTTCAGCTACTAAGAGTTAACATAAATAACAGTGCAGTCAGTTAGACAGACAAATCCAGCAGCTATTGTTCAGTTTTACCTTCACCCTTTGTAAATCTACAGCACAACCTATATACATACTATCTCTACCCCATAGCTTGCAGAACAGCAGCACTATAAAGCTTGGAGCTATTAATTTTTTTTTTTGTTTATAGGACTAGATATTTGACAAGCATTTTCAAAAGTATTCGTATAAACCCACCTCATCTTTTTCTGCACCACTTTATCCAGAGAAAGTACCACTTTTTTAGGGCCTTAACATGGAATGAGGAGGACTTGTTTTTGAAGCAGTGCTGTACAGGATTAAAGCAGAAATTTTCCTTTTCTCTCTCCTACTTCTGTCATTCATTCTGCCTCATCAGATAATTAACATTCTGAAGTGGGAGTCAGTAGGCAGGGCATTCAGTGCGGTTCTCGTTATTACTGTTATGGTAACTTGAACTGAAAAATTTCAACACAATTGTCTCAGAGAGCCCTGAGTTACCTATAGCCTCATGGCTATATTTGTCTAGGAAAACAAATCCTCAGAGGGAAAGGGTATGTGAATTTAACTCTTCCATGTTCTGCATTGCTTCTTAGATTGGGGAAAAGCATGGAACGGAGCTCACTATGCACTCTGTGCTTTTTCTTTCTGTGTAATAATATCAATGTAATAATATCCACTACTGAAAGAACAGAATGCAATGAATGTGCTAGGAATATCAAGAGTTTTGGAGATTTTATTCTAAACCTGTCAGCGTTTCAAGATTTAGATGGCTGCAATACAACTTTAACTTGCATTCCCACATCACTGTGAATAATATTGTACCATGTAAAACTGCACCCCTCCTTAATTAATCCAATTAGTCCCCAAGTCTCTGTATACAGGTAAATTAAACATGTGATGAGACAGGTCATAACACTAAGGCCATCCATCACAGAGAGCTCTTTCCCATTAAAAGAAGATAGCCCATCTAAACCACCTTGTGCTAAAACCTGTCCTTAGTCCTAAACCTAGACCAGGATTTTATATATTCTATTTATTGTGGAGGGGTGGCGGGAATGGTTTGAGGACCATGCAAACCACTATAAAGAGCCAGGGAACTTTCTATTCTAGTGTGTCCAGAAGTCACTTGTTTAACTTACTGGTATGAATATAACCAAAGGGTTCAATTTTAACACAACTGTCTTGAAATATCTGGAAACAAAATATCTATCTATAAAGCATATCATACATTCTAATAAAATAAAAAAATAATAAAATTCCTTAGGGATGTTAAGTGTTAATCATTTAATTAAGATGCCTATAAATAAATTCATTACAACGTGCAAAATATAATCTCAACTTTTTTTCCTATTTTTAGTATTTTGAGCAGTGAAATAACTCTTAGCTCTGGAGATGGCAGTCAACCAAGCAACTACCAGAATTCTTTAAAAAAGTATGGGTCACCTATTTGGTATAAAAGCTATCAAACACACATCAAGGTAGGTTTTGAAACGTGCTCAACTCTATCCAGTAGTAGAATTCCCAATATTCTTGAATAGTTACTGTATCTGAATATATCATACTTGTTCACAATACAGTGAATAACAAGAAACTCCTTAAAATCTAAAACTGTCCTTTATGTCTCAGACATTTAGGTGACTTACAAAGATATAACAAACTCAGTATTATAAAAAGTCTAGGAAAGATATTTAGATATGGAATTTAGTTAGTTTACTCAGAGGTATTCTGACAACTCATGGCAGAGTTACATGTCTTCCATGTAGATTGGTATTTAATGCCTTAATGTAAGACGAGTTGTTCGACCTCAGAATGCTACACTGTCAATATCTTGAGGTGCTCTTTTGCACAGGAGGAAAATATATATTAGTCAAGATATCCATACAGGTCTGATGAATGTGTCTATACGCTTTCATTTGTGAGGAGTTGTGTTTTGTTTATTTATTTATTTTCATTGTCTGTTGGTGTCTTTCGTAAAAAAGAGGCATAGAACAGCTCCAAAACAGTACAATTCATGTCAGTACACTTCTTCAGCAATACTGAACTTTTTTTTTTTTTTAACTTTTTCACACAAAGCCGGAGAAAGTAACTTTTTAATTGAACTATATTTAGTATTTGGAGTTTTTTAAGAATTAAGTTTCATCTTGCTTAAGTGTTAAGTATCGTCTTGTCCTGCTTTCTGAATTTCCCTACTCTGCCATTTACCATATCTGCTGAATTAACGTGAGAATAGATTTCTTTTTCCTTTGTTTTTTATCTCTTGCTCTTTGTTCCATGGCACATGGGTCCTATGACGTATCATATGTCCTCACCTTGCATCATCAAGAAAAGTGAGGGGTCACTATGAAAGGCACCTGATAATAAGCTGTTTTTATTGGCAGTGTGTAGACAGCCTTGTGTGGACTAGTAAGCCTACTCTCCTTTTAAACCCTATTACTTCTATGGAAAAATTGGTTTCAGAAGAGGATTGGATGACTAGTTCAGGCATGGCTATCAATAGCACTGTCATGTAGTGTTAGTTGAAAATAAATCCTTCCTAAGGAAATATATTGCATCAGTAGCACTGCTGAACTTGTGAGATAATACTTCATCAGCAAAGTAACATTGTTGAATCAGGACAAAGTCCTTTGCAAGTAAATTAAATCATGTTCCAATGAACAAGCCAAAACCATCCATATATCAGAATAAAAATGAATAGGGGGGAAAAAAATAGAAATATATCTCATTTAAAGGCACTAAGGAGAAGAAAATGCTTTAGTCCCAGAGAAAGAACCAAAGAGAACGTGAGCCTATCATACCTTAAGGGATAAATATAAACTAGGTTATTATTTTAGGCACTTAATATGAATGTTCTATAGGAAAACTGAGTTTAGCACACTCTAACTTACTGAATTCTGTTTCTAAGTTTCTGGTTCAAAAATGTAAGACAAAGACACACTTAATCCCTGAATATAGTATAGTCCAGATGGAAAAATAGTGCAACATGAAGGTAGCCCTCTTCAGCCTCTTTGGTCCCATCCCCTTTTTACTCAACTAAAGTTCTAAAGAGAAAAAAAAAGTTAAGAAAAGCAAGATTATTCATTCAAATGAAACAAGAAGAATGAGGGAAAGAATGATTATGTAGTCTTGTGTCTATGCACTGAGAGATTTAGGACTTGTATAATCTCCTGGGAATGTAAAATAGTACTGCTTTACCAACAATATTGAAAGCACGGAAATCAGCTCTTTACCAGATAAATGAAATCCTTTTGCTTTGAACGCCTAGAAATACTCAGAATGATAGCACGGGCTATTGCAATGGGCTTTGCAACATAGTAGAATTATTTACTTGCATGTTCATATTCAGGTAAAACCATGTGAATTCTATATATCTAAGACAATTCAAATACATAGAACTCTCAATTGCGGTTCAATTTCTGTCCTAACTGCTGTTCTTTTCTAAAGTAAATGAAGTGTTTTAACAATTTCCTACATTTTCTTTTCCATACTGTATGCATTTTTCTTATCAGTGGTCATTTTTTTCATTTCCCTATTGGTTATTAGGAAAAAAAAAGAACAGAATAATACCCACCTCTTACTATATTTATTACTAGGTGGCATGCATAATCTCTGTGCCTAAGAAATTTATCTCTAAACACTTTAATTTTATCTCCATTACTCAAAATCATTCAATTTCACCCATCATTTCCTGCATAGTTCCAAAATTTGTTCTGCTGAAATTCAGCGTCCTTAAGTCTCACTTCAGTACTAGATACAAACTAAAAGAGATTGCAGTACAACCTTCATGGTAACCTTTTCTCCCTATACTGTGGAGCAGTAGTGTACTCATATTTACAGAACTGATATTTGTTTCTTCACATAGTATGTCACAGCTTATATTTAGGAATATTCCAATATTTACTCTTATTATACATTTAATCCTATATATCATTAGGCCTTTTTTTTTTTAATTTTTCTTTTCTCATGGGTAATGGAAAATTACTTGTATTTTATTTAACATATGATTAGAAAGATGGTAGTCAATGTTTCTGGTGTCTGTAGACCTTCAATCCTTTTTACATATGCAGAGGAAAACTCTCACATAAGTGACAGATAATTTTGATTGTGTCAGAATTATATATTAGGTTTATAAATTACCAATTCTTTCTTCCAGCATTAACACAAATTAACATCTTACAATGCCTTGAATGTGAAAAATGTGTAGAACTTCCTAAAGTTTTCTACCAGAGACTAAATTTCATTATTAAAATTTCAACTCTATTTCATTTGTCCTTTAAGGATTTTTCAGAACATCTCAAATTATGTGCGCAAATAGATGAAATAGAAAAGATGATTTATTTTCGTCTGTAAGACAGTATTTGCAGATATCTTAAGGAGTTCTGTAAACCTTCTGTAATGTAACTTTATAAGCAAACGGAGACCTAGGTAAATAGACTTCCCTTTCTCCTTATCTCCTGCTAGATCTCACTTCTATTTCTCCTCTAACCAGAGAGCAGACACAGATGAGAACTGAGGTCACAGACTGCCCATAGATGGGGATCCTCTCACCTGCATCACTAAAAGGCTCACAGAGCTCCTACGGCCCTGGGAAGTATTTCTGCATAACAGGATTTCCGTTGTTATTCTTGTACCAGAAGACAGAGCTAGAGTTATTGCAGAAACAGAGCCTTTCTCTGGCTAGCTGATACCTCAGGAACACAATGGCTTTGGGAGGGATACCATCCATAGGGGGACAGGTTGTGTGACCACCAACTGAATCAAAGTAGGAGAGTCTATAGCACTTGGCAGAGATTTTTAGTATAGGACAACATGGTTAGCCACACAGGCAAAGTAATTACTAGGAAAGCCATTAAGAGACCACCTTTAACTCTGTTTGATGCATTTCATTAAAACAAACCAAAAACCCAAAACAACAACAAAAAAGCCCACACCAATCCATAAAAATATTTATGTTGTTTAGTATGCCCTTAATGAGAGCAGCTGACACTGTTTTTTTAGTCTTTCTACAGCTATCTAACCAATAGACAGTTATTCTGTGTCTTGTTCCTCTTAAAGCAAGAGTTAAAATATATCCTTTATCTACCTCTGCTGCCTCATTGAGGTTTACAGGGACTGAAGTAAAATGCAACAGTTCCAACTGGATCATTGGACCCAGTGTTTGAACCTCAGAAAGAAAATGTGCAGCTCCAAAGAACCAAGCCCTCTTGTTCACTCTTTGCTGCAGATAACAACAGTTTTCACTGTTTCTTGCAAAACGTCAAATACTCAAATATTAACATGTCTTAGTTACCTTGCTGCATTTATATTATGAAAAAGAGCATGGAAAGTCAGAACAATCAGTAGGTTAGTGCTGTAGACCTGTACAGCAAAGCTACAGAAGCCCAATCAGGAAAAGAGGAGGGTGTGTGTTATGGTACAGCTGCTGTCAGCAGTCTGTAAACATCAGAACATGTTATTCATCCTCACAGGGGATACGCCTCAGAACAGTCCAAATCGCCACAAGTGTGTTAATGCCATTCAGACAGTCCCTCTGCTTTTGTTTTGTCACTTTTTCTTTATTTCAAAGCAAAGGGAAATTGGAGCAAAGAGGGTATCACATTGTGTGTCACATTCTCACTGTTTCTTGTTTAAGACATTGCAGCTTTAAACCTGTAATTAAAAAGGCTGAAGTTTTACATCTTTATGAGTTCAGTGGGCTGGGTATGTCATGTAAAGTCACTGACTGGCTCATGGTATCAAGCGAAAGAAAACCTTACAAGACTTCAGCTGCCTCGTGGCACCCTTCAGTTTATTTTGTGTGTATGTCTGTCTGATTTTTTCAGAATATTCAAGAGTAACCACTAGCTGTGTCATCTCTTCCCTTACATTCCTGATGATCTGGGACTTCGTTAGCAAATAACATTCACAGAAGGGAGCCTTTAAACAGTACTTCCACAAACAAAGTCACATGAGCAGGTTGTGCTGCTTTTGTGGTAGTTTTCTCAGCTTGCCTCTGTTAACAGTGAAAGATAATAACATGTTTTACTGTAGCTACCTAAAAGGCTGTTCCCTGGGTTATGGTAATTGTTTTGGTGAGGTCCACAAAAGGCATAATTGAATGTAAATGGAATAATTAGAAAATGACTCCTGAAAATACCTGTGGTCTAAACACACGTGCATTTATATGCCGCGCACAAAAGTAAATAAAACCTTTTAGCAAAGAGGTGTCTTGCTCTGACTGTTTAATTATTCTTCCAATGATACTTTTATATACACTGGAATACACACGGAAATACTGAGATAAAAAAAGAATTAGCAAGTTCTGTCACATCTTCCTTGTCTAAAGCTCTGCTGACAATGATAGGCAAGGAAAATGGAGGGGAGGATGCAGTGAGGGAAAATGTCATGTCTGTTAAATATTCTTTAAATACCTAGCAGAGGGTTGAGTCTGTAAACAACATAAATATTTAATCCCAAAACTCTTTATATCATTGTTGCCAATTTAGTTTTCAATTTACAGCTTCACTAGCATAGTTTATATTTAGGTTTGCTGCAGTGTTGACAGGGTTTTCAGAGTCTATAGGCTATCTTTAAAGCTCTAATAATCTCAGACGCTCACAAAGCTTGTATTCCCTCTTATTTCCCTGTTAAAATGCTTGTAGGTTGATTCAGTGCTGTGACTGTGATTTTTATATCAGACTCTGTAAACCCAGCTTCTCAGGCTCTTCTGTTCTAAGAGGTGTCCCTTTGTCACCTACCCGCCTCAGCCTTTTTGTGAACCTCAGCTAACAAATTCCAAGTAGACTAAAAGATTGGCAAAGTTGAGCCATTTTTTATCTCTCACTTAGATAAAAGAATATTTAGGACTAGTAAAATGGGAGTTTGGCTCCATCTTTAAATGTGAACACAACTGGGCCATATTTATTCAGCTTCTGTTAAGATACGTTTGTCAGGGTGATGATCATGGTGATACTTTTACTGTGCTATCTTGGATGAACAAGAGGCCAAATCACTTAGGAGAGTAAAGAACACAACTCATTCTACTTTTACATTCTTCAAAGAAGCAAAGAGAACAAGTGAATGGAGGAACACAAGACTTCTGTGTGCTGGTTACAGTAGTTGGCTTGCAGAGGCAGCAATAAACAACTCTAAATAAAGAGTGAGGTAATTCTCGCCAGTCCGGGAAAAAGGCAGGATTATGGCCAGTCATCCATGTGTTCATGGAATACATCCATTGCTATACAGTGTTTCTTCTGGAAGGTTAAAAAACAAAATAAGGTGAATTTCTCTTTCCTTTCTTATGGATTTGGATGCTGAATTTCCTAATGCTAAAAAAAAGTATTCTTTGCTGAAATTTTGCCAGTTATCATCTCACTGCATTACAGTGCACCATCATTCCCCCCAAAAAGGCATCTGTTCTGCAGCTTCAGTGGCATAATTTCGTTAGCCTTTTCCTGTCTTGTTGGAATCTTCACAGAAGAAAACTGTCTTCTCAGAACAAGCATTATAAACAAAATTACCAACCCCTTCTTTTTAAAAAGAATATGATCGAAATATTTCAGAGAGCTAAAAATGTCAATGACAAAGTAAATCTTGAATGATTTATACTTACAAAATTTCAAGACTGTAATGCAAAATTTTGTCTTCATAACACTATATTGATTATGTTGTTAAAAGCTAAAAAAAAGCAAAAGTAATGTTTGGTCTTAAGGCTCATCCTTACAATTATCTACAGTTCAAACAACAGATGGCTAAAAATGGGGTTGAGAGTATTTGAATAAATAACCTGTTGAAAAGCACCTCCCTAATCTTTACTGCATTATATTTGGGGAATGAAGGTTAAGAACAGGTTTTTAAGTGCTGTTCATATCATCCAAGTCAGAGCTTAAATTCTTTCAGCAGGTTTTCCTGTGGTAATTCTCTCACAAAAAGCAGTGTTATCCACTACAATCCAAGCTAAACCAGGCCTCCCCATGTTGCAGTCCTGTGTCCAACATCAGCTTCCTCTGCTGTTTGTGATCATCACTTCAGTGCACGTCTAAAAGTTTCCTCAGGATCAGTGATTAGGAGGACCCCATGTTCAGCATCTGAAGGTCTTATAAGAGAATCCATTATATCTGTTCCTACCTTGCTGAGCAAAACGAAAATATAAAGCTGTATCTAATGTGTAAGTTAGACTTCTCTAAAACTACCTGATGCAGTTCAGTGCTTTGATTGCCCCACCACTAAAATGGGCAGAGTTTTAGAGAGTAAGTACAAAAATAGCGTGAAGCCAGCCTTATTCACTAACGAGCCTTTGATCATGTAATAACCCCCCCTGCAGGAAATCCCTTGATGGCATGTTTTCTCACTTATTACCTTCCCCAGACAATACTTACACAGAATTGATCTAACAGAAGACAAAGACGGATTATTAGACACTGATTCTAGTTTTCATTTTCTACCTCCCTCTCTGCACAACAGCTACACAAATCTCTCTTCACAGTCCAAAACAAATGTTCCGTGAATGTAATGTTCTTCACAGTAGAGGAAGCACAAGCAGCCCAGACTAAAGAGGAAAAGCTACAAATGACACAATACAGCTTGCAAATAGACATCAATACAGACAGACTGATACACCATAGAGAATTATACAGTTCTCCTGTGCTAAATAACTTTTTTCTTACAGAAAAACAAACAAAAACAAACACTCCCCAAAAACAAAAACAAAACCACAGATGAAAAAGCAAAACAGCAGGGGAAGAAAAAAATAAGAAATCAAAGTAAAAGAAAAAGGAAATTATTAAAAAAAAAAAAGAAAATAAGAAAGAGGAAAAGAAGACTGGTGGGGAAGGCCTCAAGGTTGGTTTCATCCAATGATGAAACTTTGGTGTAAAGTGGATTAACATCAAGATTTTTGAAATGGAAAAGTACGTGGTTGATCACACCATCCGGCAGATTTGAGTGGAGTGAACGCAATTTTGGTCAGCGTCTGACATATCTGCAATGTAAGGTGAATTGGTTTGTCTAATTATGTGTTTCCTTGAGATTTATTCATATTATTATTGGTTTCATTATTTCTGCACACAGAAGCTGAACTACAGTAACAGAGTAACACTTTCTCATAAGGACAGCTGCAAAATGATTTTCGCTTTATGCTTCTGTTGCAGAAGTTGCCACTATTTTGTCTCCTTTTTTTACAGAAATGAGACAAAATTATTTCTTTCTGTCTGGAAACTGAAGTAATATTATGTGTTTTAGTATTGTTATGTATTAGCTCAGATATAGGTTCTGAAATGCTAAGGCTATCCAGGTTAGCATCCAAAAGTGGTCTTCAAGCTGGAAGAATAATAGTAGGGAAAACAATTTAAACTCAAGAGAGGCATCTGGTCTGTACTGAACAAAAATAAGTAATGCTACATTTCTGTCCCAGAGAGTGTCTGAATATCAGAATCTGAAGATACTGAAAAGGAAAGGATATGGAATAAAAGTAAGCTTTCCACAGCTCATAGTTCTCTCCTAAAGTGATAAAGTAAGAAAAATAAATACCAGGGTAAAAGAGAGATAAAACCACAACAATAAAAAGTAAAACAAGATCTGAAAAAATGCACCTCCAAGTCATTTAACAGCATACTTCTGGGCATTGACATTCTTTTTTCTTCTCCCAATGACTGTTCATTATCTGTACTTGTAGATATTCATATTTCACTATGCAAAATGTGAATTAAGTTACTAAGAAATAAACACTGCGTCGGAAAATAGCATTACATTTGAGGTGTTTCAGAGAAGGAAAATTCTGATTCAAAGCATTCCAAAGTGATGTTGCTTTCAGTGTTTTTGTTTTTTCTGTCTCAAAATCAAGTATGGTGGGTTTCTCCATTCTATGCTGCAGTCTTCTCAGTCCATTTGCAGTACTCCAGCTGCAAAAAAGTCAGAGGGAGAGCTGAGCCCTCACGCTGAATGGAGCTGGAAACTAGGACTTGGTTGGCTTGAGTACCTGATACCCATCCAGGCAGAGAAAGTTTGCAGAGCAACACTGGGTCCTCGCTAGCAGAGATGCTGGGGGCCGCACCTGCTGCAGAACCCCCCTTCTCAAAACAGATAAAACCCATAAGAGGATTGGCAGCATCCAAGTTGGACAGGCACCTCAGCCTGTAATGACAAGGTCGGGCCTCCTGTTACTGAAGTTACACTAGAACAGACACAACCCAACATCGCTTTCCAATTCCCTTCAAGTACTGAAATGTACTGTTGAACTATTTCTCTCTCAACTTGCGGGGAAAACATGATTCTTACGTAAGGGAACACTAGATGGCTATAATTGCCTGCAGTTATGGTCAAAATAAATAAATAAATAAATAACGATGGCTCAAAGACGTTAAAAGACTAGAAAACAGTGAGAGAAAAGAAAGAAAAGAATCTATCCTTTTGGCAGCAGCCTGGATTTATGCTGCATTCAAATGGTCATGAGACTGGAAATATGGACCTTCATCTAATTTTAGGCAACTCACTTTTCATTCTGTCATTTATGCCATTCTGTAAACTGGAAAGCAATACTCTTTGAGTTCCTTATGAGGATGTAAATATTAATGCCTGTTAGGAAATCAGACACTGTAATGAAGATCCCTACTGGAAACATATACTAAATATAATTATTAGAAGTAAAGTTAAACTAAAAATTTTGTTTACAGTCATTGAGGAACACAAAGAAAATATCTGTGTCTCCAACAGATGGGGATATAAATATATCAGTAAATTTAACTACAAGCTGTTTTAACAGCCTCCAAGATGAAAAAAAAGGACATTGGATACATCTTTGAGAAATTTTAAAATACCCTTAATTTTAAGCAATTATTTCAGAATTATAACAAAAATTATCTATAATTTAGTTATCTGAAAATCTTTACAGAAACTGACACACTGCTAAGATTTCATAATTAAGCTGGCAGGCAAAAATGGAGTCAATTGTAACTATGAATCATCTAGATTGTTGAAAAGAAATTTAGAGCATTAAATGATGAAATCTCTTATCAGTCATTTGCTGGTTATCTGTCAGGTTTAAAGAGAGCCTGAAACAAGTTTAGAAATAGGATTCAGGATTACTAATGAGAAGCAAAAAAAAAGTTTCACACGACAATAGGCAATCTTATCTTGCTTTTTTATACACAGAATTTTAAAGAATACCTTAATGCTGACTCTTCAATGTGTTAATTAATGTTTTCATTTTCATGCCGTATTTAAAATTTTAAGGTCCATTGCCTAATGTGTTTCAAAATAAATAACTTAGGCAGCATTTGCTTATTCTATTTATCTTGACAAAACCATTTGTCACCTTAAAAAGAGGCAGCAAAATTGTAACATTAATGTAACTAGGAGGCCAAGAAATTAAGCTTCGTGTATCATTCAGTGGATCAATATATGGAGTTCATGAAAAAAACCCACCATATCACATATAAGTAAGCCTTGAGGAACACTGGCAAGTGTGGACTAATATATATCAATTCCCATATTTTACCAATCCAAATATGCTGTAAAAATTCCCATTAATTTCACTTGTACTGGGCAAGATGTTAGGTAAGTGGCACAGTTATAGGATACTCACTTACTTTCATAATGAGTTACTATGAAAATGACTGACAATGGACAGCATCCATGTTAAAACTAATCTGTACCACCAATGGGGTGAAAATCACAGGACTCAGGATCAATTATGTAGTTCTCATAACCTTTTCCTGACAAGTGAGATACATAAACTTGGATAAATTCAAAGTTCTGAAGAATTTAGAACCTTCAAGCAAAGTTCATGCTGTTCAATTTTTAGTGTCAAAGATGTCAATATTAATTATAATGCACTAAGAGCTTGACATCCTAACAAACAAATGAAAAATTGGGTCATTCAATTCTATTCTAGAACAACAGTCCTTGTAGTTAATCTAGTATATATTAATACATGGATAGCTTGTTACAAAGACAGTACTCCATTTAAAAAATAATGGCTTCTTGCACTGTTTTTTCAAAGTCACAGTTTAGGAATAGTTATTTGATTTATAATGCTAGTTTTTACCACCTTCCAGAGAAATCCTGATAGGCTCATAGGCTAAGTGTGTAGACTAACTGAAGTCCTAGAATCTCCATAGGCTTATCACATTTATGTCTTTTTCTAATTATGGAACAAAATTAGAGATGTATTTTTCGTGCACAGCATGGTGGAACTTGGTCTTGTCAAAATGATGCCAGTAGTACAGATTCTTTACATTATAGATAGTCCAAACACATTAAGAAGAGTTGAACAACTGGTTTCCTGGAAGTGGGTCTTTAGCTCAAGTTAATGTGATTTCATCACATAAACATCTTGAACCAGAACATCTTGGAGGCCAGATGGATACCAATCTGAGAAACAATTTTTTTGTTCTTTTGCTGTAACATACTGTTTGCATTTTAAGAGCATTATCTTTTTTGCAGACACTTTACATGAGCACCAAGGTTAAAACCAAAGCAAATCAACCAAACAAATCCAGTTACCAGGACAAAAACTAAAAGGTACAGAAAATTCAATGAATTTACAAGAAAAATGAAGTTGTTATCATGAAACTCAGTCTGCTAATATGACCTCTCATAGGTTCACAAGTAGAATCTGAGTCAGGTCACAGTTTTGTAGAAACTGAAATGATCCCTAGCTTCGTAGGCAATTTATGGAATATGATGTTAGACTAGTTACATGTGACCCCATGTAAAACTGAAATAAAGAAAAGGGAAAAGAAAATAAGTCTAGCAATTGGAATACCTTTCACCAGAAAAGAAAATTTGAGGTGAAATGTGGACAACTGACAGTATCGATAGCCTGGTTATAATTGGGCTTCTTTGATTTTAAGGGCCATATTTTGTCTCCCTCAGGCTAGATTCTGGCCAAAGATCACCTGTCTGTTAGAACTCTGTACTGACCCTAAAATATACAAACAGAAACAAGAGTCCGGAGCAAGTAGTTAGTGGTAGATTTAAGATAAAAGCTAAAATGGAAAAGCCTGAAAAAGTTTACCAAATAGAGATAAATATTTGGCTGTACTGCAGACAGGTTTCTTGGACACTTTCTTCTGAATCTAGGACTGATTGTACTACTAACAATGGTAGTTATTTCATCTTCTGGAAATTTGAAAGCAATACACGTGCTTCTGCAGTTACGATGTTGGGATGAGTCTGTGATTTAAAATCCTTCTATCTGAGAACTTACTAAGTATGTTATAGTATTATAGTTTAGAAATAACTACTCAGTCTCATAAACCTTGAACACAAATAGGTTTTGTTTCTTTATGTTTGTTTCTTTCTTTCTTTTTTTGTTTGTTTTTTCTTTTTTCTTTTTTTCCTCATTAGGCAAATTTGCTTCAAAACCTTCAGAGAGCAAAATGAAAACATGCCAATTATTAAGTTATGCTGAAAATATCTCTTCATTTTGAAGCAACTGAACTGTCTGAAATGTTTAAAAACAGAACAACAGAAGCTGCTTTCAGTCACCTTTCTGCTCCCTCTAAGATAGTGACTGTTGTCCATCACCTATGCAGAGATGAAATTTTTTACAGCTCATCAGGCAACTCCCTAAAAATTGGAGTCCCATTGGAGAGATGTTTAGTCATGGTCCTCTTGGCAATGTTCAGAAATATTCAGATAAAATAATAACAATATTTAGAAAATAGCGATAAATATGAAAACACTCTTATTTTTTATTTTCTAAGCAGAGAGAATTTTTTTTTAATACTATTGAATGAGAGTGCCAAGAGAATGAAGATGAAATTATACTGCAAATGAAGATGAAAGGATATTTATAGCCTGATGTATAGTACAAAATTTGTCTTGCATGTTGCAAATTTCAGGTAGATTATGTCTTCAGATGACTGGAAGAAGCTTCCTGTTCTCAAAGTCTTCAAGTTCTCATGGGGCCTTGAAGAATCGTGGTACCTGCTGAAGAGACAACAAATCAATGCACAACCAGCCCAGGAGATTTCCACAGTGGTTTGATGATAATTTCCTGTCAGGAGTGTTGGGGGAAACAAGAGAGGCTTTGTCTGCTTGATCTCATGCTTACAAACATGGAAGAATAAGGGTGAGAGACAGTGTTGGCTGCAGGTGATCAATTTCAGGATTCTGAGGGAAGAGGATCAAGACAAAAAGTTAAATCATAATCCTAGATTGCAGGAAAACAGAATTTGGCCTTTGGCATTCCAAGACCTGCTTGGAAGACTCCCAAGTAAAGCAGTCATGGAACGCAGTCACAGTTTTATAAATGCCAAAACCCATCTGCACTGAATCCAGCAATCACTGCAAACGGAAGCAAAAAGGGTTTCTACAGATATATCAGCAGAAAAAGAAGACTAAGGAAATCATGGGATGGTTGCAGGAGTGGGGGGGGAGAACTGACAAAGGACATGGAGAAGGCCAAGTACTCAGTATCTTCTTCAATTTTGGTCTTTATGGGTAAACCCATAGAAAAGTGAGGTTCCTGAGATCTGTGCGAAAGTCTGGAGAAAAGAAGATTTACCCTTGGTGGAAAAGGATCACATTAGGGAACATTTAAACAAACTGGACATATACAAATCAATGAGACGCGAGGAGATGCACCTGCAAAGTATGGGGGAGCTGACTGATGTCATTGTGAGGTCATTCTTGATAGTCTTTGAAAGCTTATGTTGGTTGGCAGAGATGCCTGAGGTTTGGAAGAAAGTCAAAGCCACTCCTCCCTTCATGAAGGGCAATAAGGACAATGTGGAAAACTGCACGTTTGTTAGCCTCTCTCCATCTCTGTGAAGATGATGGAGAACATCGTTCTGGAAATTGTTTCTAAGCATTGAGGTCTAGGAAGTGTCTGATAATAGTCAGCATGTACCTGCAAAGCGGAAATCATCTTTGGCCAACTTAATAGCCTTCTATAATGAGAAGACTAGCTTTGTGGAAGAGGGAAGGACAGTGGATGTTGTTTATTTTTACTTTAGCAAGGTTCTTAGCATTATCCCCCATAAAAGCCTTGCCGACAGACTTTGGATATATGACCTAGATCAGTGGAAAAGAAGGTAAATTGAAAACTCACCTATCAGGTAAAAGGATTGTAATCAGTGCCAGCAAGTCCAGCCACAGGCCAGTAACTAGAGATGTATCCAAAGGGTCTCATATTGCTTAATAACTTCACTAATTATGTATATGATAGAACAGTGTGCATCCTCAGCAAGTATCAAAATTGCATTAAGGAGCTGTGTTTGATAAAGTAGACGTTTGTGCTGCCATTCAGAAGGACTTCAACAGGCTGGAGAGATGGGCCAACAGGAAGGACGTGAAGCTGAACAAAGGGAAATGACAAGTCCTGCACCTGGGGAAGAATAAGTCCATGTACCAGCCCAGGCTGGGAGCCAACCAAGTAGAAAGCAGCTTTGCAGAGAAGGACATGGGGGTCCTGGTGGACAGCAGACTGAACTTGAGCCAGCAGTGTGTCCTTCCAGCTAAGAAAGGTACCTTACCCTTGATTGCATTAGGCAGAACATTGCCAAGAGTTCAGGGATTGTAATCTTTCCTCTTCTGGTGAAACACATCTGGAGTGCTGGGTCCAATTCTGGTCTCCCCAGTATGAGAGAGACAGGGACTTAAGAGAACAGGGTCCCTAGTGACTGGCCACAAAGATGATTAAGGGTTTGAGCATCTGTCACACAGGGAGAGGCTGAGATACCTGGGACCACTCAGCTGGAGAAGAGAAAGCTCAGCACAATCCGACAGGGAGAAAATGAATCCAGACTCTCAGTGGTGGCCAGAGAGGGGATAAGAGGCTGTCAATACAAGCTGAAATGCAATAAATTACCTTTAAATGTGAGAAAAAAAATATTCCCCACTGTAAGCATAATCGTATGCTGGAAAGAGAGGGGCTGGAGAGTCTCCATCCCTGGACAAATTTCTCTAGTTAACCTTTCTTTGTACAGGGGCACTGTACTCAAGAGTCTCCAGAAGGCCCTTCCACCCAAAGACATTGGACTCAGCAAATCAAAATCTCATTGATTCTGTGATATGAGTCTTCTATGATAAGCCCACAGGCCAGTTGTACTTATGCTAAATTAGCATTTTTTATATAGATGTTAATACATAAAATTGTTTAGCAAGTGTACATATCAGAAATTTCTGTTGATCTACCTGAGCCTAAATGTCCCAGCCACTCAGTGTGGTTACAGTATAAAGAAAATTATAATGGTTACTACTGTGTTAGGCTGCTTTTCATTCCCCGGGCCAGCAGCCTGCTTGTGGGAAACTATCATAAGACAATCTTTGACATAAGTCCATCAAAAATTGAACCTGTACCTTCAAAACCAAATCACTACAGATTTGGTCTGTGGTGGACAGTGCTGCCCAAGGAACACTAACTACAGATCCTTTACCAATTTTCAATGTTTTCATACAATTTTTTCAGGTAAATTTAATGTAATGTATCCTATTTCCACCAAGAAAAAACTCCTACAGTCATGGCAAAGAGGAAAGTCTAGGATTTTGCCATTATTTTTAGCTTGGACTAGATTTCCTAAGTATCTGGAAAAACAATACATTGTGTGATCAGGAAAGAAAGGCATTGTCTTGGTTCTGAGAATTCTTGAAAGACAGATCCATGTGTAACTGCCAGTATACACTTCAATATTCAGAAGAACTAAGTTCAGTGACACAGAATTCCTTGAAGAAGAAAGGTAAAAGAGAAAGCTGAAATGTTTGTCCTCAAGACCAGATGCGTTGATTCCTTTCATTTATACAGCTAGCATTTTTCTTGAATTCCCAAAATTTTTCATTCCAGCAGTCATAGAAGGATAGTGTTCTTGAATAGAAGCAAGTCTTTTAAAATTTTGTTTAGAATTCTATTTTGTAGAAAATTTCTAACTATATCCATAAAATAATTACTAAAACAGGATTGCTATAGATTTCAGCAATGAGAGGCTTGTTGATCTAAGTGGGCAGATAAGATGAAGGAAGGAACGGTTCCTGGTGTTCAGCTTAACAAATCTCTTAATCATAATTTTTCCAAACTTCAACCAATCAAAAGTTCTCTTTCCATAGCTCATCCTGTATATCTGTGTTAATCTACTTTTTTTTTTTAATTTCTAATTTAGATGGTTTAATATTTAAACCTCTATAGAAGGTACGTGAATATGACATTCTATTCCTATACCCCAACCATGTAGGGAAAATTCCAGTAAGATGAGTCAGTGTGATAGCTCCTTTGGGTTGGTTTTATTATTTTTATTTTTTAAATTATTCTATTGCTGCAGTGATTAGGATTTCAGGCAATGAGCTAAAACAATATATTACTAGACTGGCAGTCAATCAGATCACTATCACTTCAAACATCATTTAAGAAGATCTACATTTTTTATTATTTATATAGCTCCATAGTTCATGGTGCTACATAGAACAAATCAAAGACAGATTCCCTGCCCCCTAAGAGCTTACAGTCTAGGCAAGTACAAGAACAACAGGAGAAGATAACACAGGAAGGGGACAGAGAGGGGTAGTAAATGAAAAGAAAGACAATTAGATTACAATCACATGAAAAGCTAATGTTTTTATCTTGGTGGATATTAACTGGGGAGATGAGGTGTTTGAGTAAATTTATTTTAAATTAGAACTATATTTAAAGGAAAGCCAGAAGAAAAGGGCTTTGAAAACAAATTTCATAGTGTCAGAGGTGCTTGTAGGAAGGCAGAGAGGCAAGACTGGAAGGGAACAGGACACTAGCATGTTTGAGGTTGGAAAGCAGTGATCTTCTAAGTCAGACAAGCCAACCTCAGCGACCCTTTGTTTTCCTATACATCCTTGAAATTCTGACAAAAACACAATCCCTTCTGTACACCTAATTTTGCCTTAAATATTATGTCAGTACATATTTGGGGCTGTATTGGATAAAATCTTGAGTCCTCTTAAGTAGGAGTCTTGACATTTCTTTCAAAGTAGTATTTCAGTCATCATTATTTGTGTTTACTGATGTATTTGGAGACTAAGTGAAGCTGTGTCTGAAGTACTTCAAATATTTTTCTAACATCCTTAATATAAAAACAATAAAAAATTATTTTATATCATTATCTTTTACCTCTTACTATGATATTACCTCTGCTCATGGTCCCTTTTCCCTGAAAATATTTTTATTTTGTAGAATATTAGGGCATTTCTCCTATTTGCAGCTTTGGATTTTGGCATGATATTTTTTCCCCTCATAAATTATGTTTTTTCAATTCTGAAATATTAACTAGCTAGTGTATTAGGACTAAACTGTGTTATTTTGGGGTTTGTGAACACTTTACAGGTGAAATCAGGAAGGATTAATGCACAGAGACTCAATTAATAATAAAATGAAAGAAAAGGTTATTTCAAATCTATATTGAATTCTTCAACTGAAAATTGGGACAGAAATTTCAGAAAGAAATCTCACATATAAAATCTACCAGATAGTCCCTGTATATGTCTGTACTTATGTTTATAAAAAAGGAGAATACCATTAAAAAGGCCTCCTGATGTCTATAATTGGACAAGTCCTCATTAACCATAAAGCACCAGAGATCTCTTTATTTCATCCAACTATTTGTCTTATAATTTTCACAACCAGTCCTACACAAATGGCATTTATCAACAACATAATAGGAGTTTTGACCTTTTTTTCTAGTTATCTATTGCTATACAACCATGCTGAGGCAACCGGAAGATCTAAATAGTGTGTCTTTTGTGTCTTAAAGATTATAAATGTCTACTTTAATTGAAACAGACACAGGGAAAAAAAAAAAAGTCCTGTTCAATTTTTACCTCCAGTTGTCATCCACCAGGCAACACCATTTCACTGAGCTATAACTGCTTTAAAATTCTTCTCTAGAGTGACATTAGAGGTCAATCAGAGAAGCATCCATCCTCCTGTCCTGAGAAATCAGCAGACTAATTAAGCTGTCATATGAAACCACATAAAGCAGTTATATATGGATTCCCAGTCTTCGTGGGCCAGATACTCACTTGATTTTTGCTGGGAAGGTCTATCAATTTTAATGACAATATAGAAATTTATACAGCATGAGAATTTGGGAATTTTGGGATAAGCCTTTCAGAGGCCCTTCAAAACAAGGAATTTTTCTTCAGAAATGAGGATTTTTTTTCACAGCAGTGAAAAGAAAATGTAGTTTTTGAAGAAATTGTAAGAAATGGAGCTTTTTCAAGAACAAATCTATCAGTAGTATTTTCTACTCTTTTGGGGGTCAGGTCTTTGTTAGTCAATTTTCTGTAAATGTCTTTAATACAGAAATAATTACTAATGCACAACAAAGTAACAACATGAGTTAGTGTATGATTGTTGGAAAAAACCCCATTATCCTACTATGAATCTGTGGAGCCATGCATTTCTAGTCTTGATCTTTAATACAAATCTCCAGTTACTTTGCATATTTACCTCAATAATGGAAGTCTGAAATTCTAACCAAAATCTTAATTAAGCCATAATACCTCTGTGATAGAAGTTTTGTTCCTTGGGGAACTTTGACCCAATAAAATATTTGGGACATATTCTGCATTCACTCTTACTTTGGGGCACATAAAGCTTAATGAGAATTAGTCTTCTGCATCATGGTGAGAATGAAATCCTGCTTATTTCAACATCCTCAATGGAGAAAAGAACAGTGTGTTTGAATATAATACAGCATTTTATTACATGATTTTACAAATTTTATTGTAAATCATCAATCAAATGCAATAGCCAATTTTTTTCCATTCCAAGCCATCATAATTCGGAGTTTTCATTGTGTTATATGACAGTTACTCTTTTCCCCTTTGTGTTTTGAAGAATTAACTTAAATATAAATTATGTAAGTATACTCATTTCCAGAAAAATTGCTAAAAGGGATTTTATCTTCTTTATACTTCGGACAAAGATAACATGTTCTTTGTTATCACATGAATGGGGATGAAACTCACAAATATAAGAGAATTTGCTTTCTCAGTCCCTGCTCACAATGGAAATGGCCAGCTCAATCTCTATGAAGATTTATGGTAACTGGGTAGTAGACACAAACCTCCCATTTACCCCCAAATTTCATTATATAATTTCTACAGTTTGGATGATATATCTTATATTTCTGTGCCATAAGGATGATGATAAGATTAAATTAAGCCTGAGTAAACAACCAATCTCATTACTCACCAATGACTTTTTATCTATGATTATTTCAATGGTTTTGGGGGGGTTTTCCTAATTAGTCAAATTAATTTTTTTCCATGTAAAGACCATCTTCATCTTTTTTTTTTTTTGGTTGACATAACATTCCTACATAGTCCATACTATACATTTCTTGTTGAGATACAAATAAATTTACAGTAGACAGAGGTGCAAGATTCAGCAGCGTTAGGGCGGTATTTCAAAATGTTATGTCCAGGAACTCATCACAGTCAGGACATATAAATTAGCTGTGAAGCAGCTAAGAGCCAAATCCTGCAAATATTATCACAATGTGCTGTAATGGCTTCTGTCAGAAATTCCAGCAAACCCTCTTGCCACAAATTTAGTGGCAAGAATCATCAGGATAGGGCACTAAGCTGAAGCTAAGTACCAGTACTGACACAAAGTACTGCACATATGTTGCTCAAATCACACAGCAAAACCAAACCTAAACTAAAACTGACATAAATTTAATGCTTTCTTTCTTTTTTTTTTTTTTTTTAATTTTGTGCATTGAATTCGAACAGCAAACTGAGTGCATTTTAACTTCTATCACAATGTGGTCAAGAGGTCTGTGTCTTTTACCATTTACACACAATTGTTCATGACAGCATGTTATCAGCTTAGTGGAAACCAGGGGTGTAGCATGGTAAGCAGTGGTGGTAGTGCACCTATTTTTTTATATTATATAACTTGAAAATATGTCTCTTCTAAGATTCCTTTTTCATGATAAAAATAGTTTTCACCAAACGTTGGTGGTGCGCACGCACTACCACTCATGCTTGGCATCACACCCCTGACAGAAACACATGTTCTTATTTTGTTGATAAAAAGTATTACAAAAATTTCCATACAAAAACTATTTTCATAGAAATCTTGCATTTCCACAAATAAACCTGAACATTTTTTTTTTTGGAAAAAAAAAACTGCTCAAGAATTTTGTTCATTTAGTACTGTGACTGTATTGAAAAATGCAGTCCTCCTTTAAGTTCTCGACATTCACTTCTTTTAGGTGACCCATCCCACTTCCAACATTAGCGAGAATTGCACAGGCTCCATTGAGTTCAATTAGTAGCAGGAACAAGTGTTTCAAAACCCATTCAGGCTAAAATGCAAGCCCTCTATATGTGAAATACACTGCTTCCCACCCCCCTCCCTCTTTTCACAATTATAGAAAAAAAAATTAATCGCTTATATCTAAATGTTGTAAGATACATTCCTTTGTACTAAGGAAACTTTCATTGATCTAAAAATTGGGTCAAAATTATGGAAATATTTTTGTTCGTTTTTTAGATCAAAGTTCCAACCCAGTTAAATTTAAGTTACTTTTTTTTGTAATTATTATTTATTTACTTATTTCAGTGTCACAAACAGTCCAAAAAAAAGCAGGTGAGCATCCTCATATTCATTCTTCTATTCATGGGATTCATGTTTCTTCACTTTTAACATTTCTTCCATCCAGGAAGCTCATATCGCTTTGTCCAGATGGTAGTTTCAGTCTACCAGCAGTTACCAACTTTTCTGTGCTGGGAAGTTCAGAAAAACATATGGTTTCTTGTTCCACTACAGTTCTGAGACATTACTTTTACTAGACTCCTTCTGTGGTTTGTATCATCTTGCACATTTATTCTCCCTTTCCTGGCAACCGTTGAACTTCTAAAGGAACCTGTAACTTCTCACTGAGACTGCATTTGAAACCAGCCACAAAATTCACATGGAACATTCATTCATTCAGAATGGTGGAAACCCATGACAAACAGTGTAACCCTGCATAACTTGGTTGATCCATGATGCTTGTGATTCGAGTCTGGCCATTGCAACTGCTGAGATCACAGAGTCTCTAGTTCATAGACACAGCGGCATGAGGTAACTCATTTTATTTTGCACTTGTTGCATATTTCCACAGGAAACATTCTTGCAAGGTTGTTTGGAAAAAAGACGACAGTTTGTGCTTGGGGTATTTGGCTTCCCAGCTCTATGCCATGGTTTCTTTACCTGGCAACCTTCTGTCGTTAAACGTGTGCATGTTGATAACTTCTTCTGTTTTCACAATAACAGGGGCCTGTGGCTTGTGTTTTAATCGACGCTGACACTTCAGAGACATCCTTAGCTCCTCTACCATGGCACTACAGAAGGACCTCTACAGAAGGAAAGAGAGGAACAAGAAAGAAAAAAAAACAACAGCTGTAAGAAATTACTAACTGCAATGTCTAGAAGCAGATTTACTGTACTGGCACAGCCTTGTCAGTATTTGCTTTGTCTCAGTCTGAAGCTCAAAACAAGTTGCTGTCTTTACAACATGCATCACATAATAATTAAAATTACTTATCAAACTGTGATGACTCAGTGTAAAAATCACCTTGCCTCTACAATTATTTTTCTGGCAGGTACTGACTCTGGATGCATATGCTACATATAACTATTTCAAGCAGATTTTCTGTCAACAAGTTAGCCTTACAGTACAGTACCTGAATGTAATATGTATGTTAGGCATTCAGTAAAATCCCCTTAACCATATTTCAAAATAATAATTGCATTTCTATGTGACTTAAATAAGTGTTCTTCAACAAAACATTAAGCTTTAGTATAAGAAGTTTACCTGAATTCATGTTTAAATACTGTTAAAATCCAGATCCATTACTGAAAACTAATATTTAGTCCATTATTTATAATATCTTCTGTATATAAACACTTTTCCCACTAGTGATTATCACTTATGGAGTATGTGTTGGTAAAAAAAAAAACCCAAGAATTCAGTTTTGTTGATCTTTATGAAAAGCATATTATTAGAAAAAGTTTATTAACATTTCCATCAAATCCTCAAAGCCCTTTTCCCATTTTGCAGTGCAAGCAATTTGAAAAGTAAAGTAAAATCTCCCTATTCCCTCAGTCTGACTGAATTTTCAACTGCTAATAGTGTGCCAAGCAATTAGCCTTGTCTCAGTGTGAGAATTGGAGTATGGAATGACATATGGTAGTAAGGAAAAAATGTCTCACTTTTGGGCTCTGCATCATATAGTTTAACTTAAACATTTTCCAGCTAATGTAGAAATGTACAACTAAATAACGTCCCAGAAGCTGAGATGTTAAGCCAAGCCTCTGGCGATTGCTCTCACCCAAAATAAATTTGAGGTGTGATCTGACCCTTTGCATTTTTCTCTCTCAATAATTAATCCCCATGCCAGGGAGATGATCAGGAAAAAGAGGTAAATGAACAAATGAAAAACAAACAAACAAACAAAAAACCTATCAAACAAGAACCAAAAAAGTCAAAGCACCTAGAAATACTATAACTATCTCATGATCATTTTTTTATTTTGTTTAATTAGTGGTAGTCAATATATAATTGTCTCCTTTATCTTTCAAATAAAAATCCTGCTTTATTTCTAAACTATTGTATCTTCATTACTCATACAAACCTGAAGCTTGGAGGTTAGATCCAGAAAATATTTAAGCATCTTACCCTACCTAGTTCTTTGGGAACCTGGATTGAAGCTGTATTTATGAAAGTCTGCATTCAGCTTCCAACCTCCAGGGCTGAAAGCACTCTAAGCAGTAAGGCACACAATTTTCCACATTACATTTTACAGCTTTGTCATTTGGCAATAGTAGAAATTCTGTGAAACACACTGGTGCTTGGCTTAGTCCTGGATCCTATCAGAATTCACATTCCAGTTTTCCATGCATGGTTGTCAACCCAATAGTTATGCTCTGAAAGGACCTAACAAACCAAGTTCCTTAAAAAATGTGGCAACTGCTAAAGAAGAATATGTGGCAGATACCCTTTTCTTCTGTGCAGCCAGTCATCAGCTGGAGCATTAGAGCTGAACATGAGTCACATTTAAGAGTGTCAATATAACAGCATCTTCTGCCAGAGAGATTTAAGCTTCAGTGTCTCAGTAAACAGCTATAACCTACAGGTATTAGACCATTCCAAGGTAAAGTCACTCGCAGTCGGTGCCTACTGATCCTGTTCCACTTGGCACAGTAGCAGTTAACAGAGGCAGAGAGAGAGAAAGGGAGACAGGAAAATGTGAACTGTTCTGTGGATTAGCGAGGAGAGCAGACAGCAGCGGAGGAAGGGCTTCAGTGGTAGTTCCTGTTTCACTGAGTTCAACAGAATTACATAAAATTTTGTTTTGTGCAGAAGAGTGCAAACATGATTTTTCTTACTCATGAGTTAGAAGTGAACATGAATTCATCAGATCCTGAACAAATGCCCCCTTCCCTAACCCTTTGATTAATCAGGATACAGGCAGGTGGGAAGCGAAGGAAAGGGCAGTCTTGCTCTGGCTGTGATACTCTTCCTTTGAAGCACTTCTTTCTCCTGCTGAGTTTGAAATAAAGGAATAATGCCCATTCAACTTATAATAGAAAGGGTTTTACCACCTACAACTAAGAAAATAAGCTGTGAGTCCGATGGAGGAGTTATACCTCTCTGGTTCAGAGTCAAGTACTTGTCCTTCAGAGGCGAAAGTTTGGCATTTCTGGCTGAAGTGAACTCTGCAATGTGCACTAATTGGACATCCAAGACAGCTTTCTTTGTGTGAATGAGGTGGCTAAAATTCCTAATTGAATGGTCTGAATTTAACATGTCGAATCTTAAAGCACAAGGTATCTTTGCTGAGCATTTTGTAGAAAGCAGAAAACTGTACCACCTTATCCAGCTATACTTTGAAAGAAAATACTCAATTCGCTTAGACTTTCCCTTTTTTCTAATAAAGTGCTGTTGCTTAACATCAAAACTGCCATTATGATTACAAAATTGAAATTAATCCTGAAATATTTTAAAAGGAAAATATTTAATTTAGTATTCCCTAGTGCCTTACAGGCTAAATTAATAAGGCTCGAAGATCTTGGAATTTCCACTATGTGAGGAACCTAGCATATAACTCATGAATTTCATAGGGAATCCATTAAGAAGTAAATGGTGCAACTCAGCACTACACTGCTTGTAGCCATTATATGGCTCTCACCTCTGGAATTAAAGACCTAACTGAAACATTCTGATGAACAAAATCCTTCTAAATTTTAAAATGATGCATTAGCACTTAAAACTTTCAAGGTTGTGTGCCTTGTCTTTTTTTTTGCCAAGATGTCTAAGAAGAGTGCCAAATTAAATGAATCCTTTTCAAGAGATGTCAATCCACCAAAACCTTTGCAAAAATCTGCTAAGGGTTTACATTTTTAGGTAATATCAGTAGGAAATGGATTACAACCAACATCCAAGAGGTGAGAAGATACATGTCAACATTCTGAAATACCCTGAAAATGAGACCTCAAGTAACTTGCCAACACATTTCATCTGAGAATTTTACCTGGATATAAAAACTCATTAAAAGAGAAATGTTGAAATGACTGACAGTCTTAATAAAGCACATGCCACAACTTTGAGAGAATTATTTTATATAGAATATTCTTCCATTCTATATTTTCAAATTATTTTTAATAAATTGCTCATGAGAACTTTTATTCATGTACGGTAATAAATATATTGTTTCTGATGAAGAGTATTGTTACACATCTTTGTTTGTTTGTTTGAAATTTCACTCACTGAAATACTCATGTATTTTAAAAATATTATTTCAAGGCTATGTTAGAGTTCATGACCCATATCTTTTTTCTTCTTTGGGTTCTATCTGAGAAATATAAGGAAGAGTGTGCACACATATGAAAAAAGTCATATTCAATAAATTTTAGAAAGAATTACATCATGGTTTACTTTTTAAAATTGAAACTATCAATTTTTTTTGTCTAATTTCAATTCCAAACTCTGTAGTCTCCATTTTCTATACAGTTAAACTTTGTGTTCTTTCACTGCTAGGATACAATTTTTGGAATAATAAGACATGAAAACAAGAAACAGTTGTAGAATATTTTTTGGTGACAGATAGAAGACATTTTCAGATATGATTTTAGAAAAGATAATCCAATGTCTCAATCCTGAATTCATTTGCTAGGGGAAAACAGCAAAATATTTACAGAACTGAAATGCTACATTTCAAAACTGTTGTCCATCATGGAATTGAGCACTTTAGTATATATTACAAGACTCTCCACTTAATTCAAAGAAAATAACCTCTTGCTCCCAACTTACCTTCCACACTGCAGGCATGTTACAAGAACATCAGTTACTATCGATTTTTCACTAACCCTTACAAAATCATAAGTTGTCTTTTTAAATGCTACCAGAAAGTAAATGCTGCTTCCAAGTCGTCTGAGGTATAATCAAAAGCTAGAAGAATTTAAGGACAGCATACAGCTCTCTAAACCAAGTGCACATAAGTGCATCTGTTTTCTTGCAGCATATCATGATAAAAAATTACAAAAAAGTGTACTAAAGATAATTTTAATCAGAATTGTAATTCTTAGATTTCTAACACAAAACAGTTTTGAAAAAGTTAATCTCCTTAAGATGAGTAAAGAAGTAACTGACACGTTTGACATTCTTTGCCACAGCTGACATCTCATAAGTCACGAAGAATCAAGGTGAGAATTTTGCAAAATGCTACCACTTCTTACAAGCTGTTTAGACAGCTTATGCATGGCTTTACTGCATGAGAAAAAATACGTATTTTTGCACGTGTATTAATATGAAAGGTAGATAATACTTACACTGCTTTCATTATTTTGCTTTATGGGAATTTAGAAAAGTAATTAGAAACCATAATAGCATTTGTTAGACACAGAATTATGAGACTATCACCATAGATTTTTCTTTTAACAGCCTAAAAAGAGCAACAGGAAGACAGAACAGCATGTCTGCACCACTCTAAATGTTCTGATTTAAGTGGTTAAGAGTCAGTGTGTTTTAAATAAAAAAATCTCCAATCACTGCTTTATGTTTTTCCCTTCTTTGATGCAGATAATATAAAGCTGACTGTCAAGATTCAATGGAAATATTTAAGATTTACTGAGAAGTTCATTACTTCCAGTCTTATCTGTCAGACATTATTTGGAAATTTGTTCAATTATCTTAAAGCAGTAACAGCAGTAATCCTGCATTGTCTTGTTGTGTTATGGGTAATTTTTCTAGCATCCAGGAGGACATATCAATCAAACTGCTTTTTGTCTTGAAGTTAGCTGAGAATGAATGCACAGTCCTACCCTGACTCTCCCTCCCAATCAGTTTCTGATTCCTAAGCCACTCCTTCAGGGCTTTTAAATATGTATATGGAAAACCTGTCAATTTTAAACCCTCTAGACAGGAAAACAAATCCTATCAAAACGTTGGCTTAGGATCACAAGGAGATGAACAATTAAAGAAGAGAAAATAACCTCAGAAAAAGTGAAATCACATATCATGGTTGTTGAAGTACAAGCATTTCAAAGTTGAAGTGTACTTGTAATGATCAGATTTTTAGGTTGTTTAGTTATATACCTTTTCTTAAGCATGACTGTAGATCGAAGGTTGCACATACATATGTGCATGCTATACTGTTGGAGTGAAAGCTTCTCTGGACCCAGGCCCAGAGGAAAGCCAAAGTACAGGAGTTGAATTAAAACCTTTGGACAAGCTGAGATACATGAAGTCATACCAAAGTGAAATAGAAATATAGATTTTTTAACTTCTAGTAGAAATACATGCTAAGTGCCTTAAACATTAAAAAGCTGCAGCAGAGACCTTGAGCATAGTTCCTTTTGCTGTAGCAGTGTTATCTTTTCATAGAGTTCTTTATTTTAGACAAAATATAGATAGAATGAAATTGTTCACATTTTTTAGATATGTTATTTTAGACAAAATATAGATAGAATAAAATTGTTCACATTTTTTAGCTACAGTGTTCACATAAACAATAAGAGCTGATAGAAACTGTATACGCAAATCTGTGTAATGCCTATGTAATGCTTACGATTGTTAGAATTAGACCCGGACAGGTTAAGAAAAGAAAAACTGGAATCGTGTGTTAATTCCATTGGTCAATTAACATATATAATCCACTTCTGTAAGAAAAAAATTAATTAATTAGAAAAAATTAGAAGAAGAAGCTGTTTGCTGCCTGCTGTTTTGCTGCTGCTGCTGTTGCTGTTTGGCTTTACCACATAACCCCCTTCGAACTCTGCCTTCGAGGAGCTATGAGACTATGAAATAAAGAACTTAGCAGAACAGCAGCCTCCTCTGCTCTCTTTTGCTCTGGTCCGTGAAGGAAGGGCTTCCCATCAAAAGCTCAACACTATACATATCTATATACGCATAATATAGTTACATTAAAAATATTTTTCCACTGACTTTTCTGATGCTGTACAGTTTCAATCCATAGCAAGCATAATGCACAAGTACACTTCAGACTAAATCCACACCAATTACCTGAACATACCACTAGTATAGTCTCAATTTTAGATTTAGCAATTATTTGGTTTTTTGGTAGAAATAGAATGAGCAAGCATTTCAGGAAGTTATTTTCAGGCAAAAATAGATGTCACTTGTATGAAACACAAATTTCACTGCCCACTAAAATGAAGACAATAATATCAAGCAAAGTGAAAATTTTAATTCCACAGATCAAGCTTTGCTTTCACCATAGTATCTACAAAGTCGCAACCAGTAGAGTAGTTCCAGACATCTTGATGCAGCATGAGGTGCTTTACCCTGTGACTGAATGTTGGCTGTTTCAAGGACTTTTGCAGCTTTTTGATGGAGAGGATCAACAAAAGTCTGATGCAACTGACCCTTCCTATAACAAAAAACAACACTGAAACAATTATCCACAGGCTGAAGTGCTCGCTGAGTTTTAGAGTTATGAGACGAACTTAGATGACATACAGGACCTCATTGCAGGCCTCTTCTAGTATTTATTGTAAGTGTCTCCCAGTGGGACAATAAAATTCCAGCTTGTCTTAAATAAATTACCAACTGACGTCAAAAAAACCACATAAACAAACAAACAAAAAAAAAACCCGCCAAAAAACAATTCAGCCACTCTCAAATTCTAAAATTTATTTCCTAACAGAACAAAATGCACTCTGGTGGATGACAGAGACTTCCAGGAAAGCAACATTTGAGTTCATTTAAAGTCTTCTGAAACTATTTGCCTTGTTTCCATTCTGACAACTACCCTTCTTCCTGTGGTTGATGGGGAACTTCTATTATAGCAGGAAGCTTTTTCAAAGTGGTTTTGTTTAGCTCTGCCAGCAGCCTTTCTGGCCATCACACTGACCATGATATTTTTCTGACTCACCTGTGGACCTAGGCTGGGGCAGAAGGGATTGCACTTGTGTGGTTCCACTCTTTCCTCTCAGAGAAATCCCAGAGGATGGCATAGGGCAATTGCTCATCAGCCCCGAGGGCTCTCTCTCATGCAGGATTCCACAAGGTTTCATCCTGTCATCTCTCCTTTCAACATGTATATGAGGCCACTGAGGAGATAATGAAATAATTTGGGCTGTGGTGTCATCGACACGCAGATGATACACAGTCCTACTCTATTGTCAGACCAGGATGGTGCAGTCATTTTGAGCTTCCAGAGCCTGGCTGAAATAGGGGGGTGATGGCAGTTTAATCCCAGGGAGACAGGTTCTGTGTCGGACAGGTAAAGGCAAGCACTCAGAAGATATCTTCTATCCTCATTTTTCAGTTCAACCTCTTCTGGAAGAGGCTGACAGGCTCACATTTCTCCAGGTTTGGGTCTGTGTTTTCAAATTGAAAGAGTGGCAATAAGTACTATTTGTCATTAATGTTTCAGTCAGAGGCAATAACTTCCACTGATGTAAACTGTGTCACACCAGCCCAGATCTTCTTCCAGAACATAGTACTGTTGTCTCATGTCCCTGGACAATGGCTACACATGACTGGCAGGTGTTTAATAAGGACTGAGAGCAATTAATAGTACCTCAGCCATGTAGCTGCCACTGTGAAAATAAATAACAGAATATATGGCACTGCCTGACTGGTTTAGAACGACATCCATCGCAATGTTAATGGGTCTGTATTTTGCAATCACAGCTGTGCAGGATAATTCTCTGCCTTTCAGCAGAGGTGATCCTGGTTGCACTGAGTCAATTCCCTGAGATCTTGCATTCTCAGCCATAGGATGTGAAGGTTCATTCACCTGTTGAATCATCTTTGATCCTACATCTAAATTCATTCTTATTGTCCAAGGAATGTCAGGTTTGTTGATCACCAGGCATGGTGAAAGCAAGTGATGATGATATGTAATTGATGCTTTGTAGTACCAATCTGTCTGGATTAAAATTCTTTGCATAGCATAATTTGAAAATAAACAGTTAATTTTACAGAGACATATTAGAAAATAAATATAACCTTTCTTACCTGAATTCTAAACAGCTTTTTTTCAAATTTTGCTCAGCTTAAGTGCTCTGTACATTATTCATTGCAAAAATTTATACTACTTTTATAGTTCAGTGTGATAGTATGAACTAAAAAAATTTGCCATGGCCTCAAATCATATTGAACAGAGAGAGACTATTAGTATTAACTTAATGCCAAGGTTTTCTACAGTTTTGGAAACTCTATCATAGTCATATTGCAGTACATAATCTCAAAAGGTTTAGCACCCATTTCTCTACAATTATATGGTTCCATCTGACAGTCTAAGATATTTTCTCAATCTAAAAGGTAGTTGGAAGTGCTTGTTGTTACTTTGCTGGCCTATACAAAAGTCAAAGTAAATAAATCAGCTGAACTAAACTGTATTTGCTACTACACAACTACAGTAGAGCTGATCAATTCAAAACTGAAGGTATAATATTTTACATTAAAATATTATATGCTAAAGTAATATTTAGAGGAAGACGATGAAAAAATATTAGAAAGACACAAATGTTCTATGATCTGACATTTTTTCCATTAGAATGAAGAAAATATTCTTATCAGAGGAGAAAATATATAATGTGTGTTTCTTCTTTCTACTGATGAGTGAAAGTGAACTATATTTGCTATAAAGTAAACAAAATGTAGGGGTTTCCAAATTTTTTTTATACAACTTTAAATTCTTGCCAAACTTAAAATATTCCATAACTCAGACCTATGATTTAAGCTCTGATCTTTGACTGAATGACCATGGAATTATAGTGAACCTCCTGTACTTGTGTACTTATGTACTCATGTAATGGTCAACTTTACATACACTCCTACATTTTCTGTTGTTTTTTGAAAGACATAAATTAAGACATTAAAAATACCTCAGAAAAAAGATTACCAAATAGATACTAGTTGAGCTGCAATCAAAAATCAGAATAGAGGTCTTGGTTTTAGTGTTTTATTGTTTGAAAATTACTTTAAAATGCCACAGTTGGTAACTTGCTTTTTTCCTTTTTTTTTTTTTCTTTTTTTTTCTTCTTCTGTTAGAGGTTTTTGGAGGTGTAGGTTATCAATTTGATTTTGTTTTTGAGGAGTTTTGTTTTGATTTGTTGAGTTTTGCAACAGTTCCTCCCTTTAGAAAATATCCTCTAATATATACTTACATGGTTTCCAAGAGGGCATTTAATTAAAATTAATACCTGAAATTCAAGTAATCTCTACACTTACACACACACAAATTACCCATACAAGTTTATACATACTCTTACAGTGCTCAGGGGACTACAGGACGATAGAAGTTCCCAGTTTTACAACGGCATATCTGCAGAATGCAGTGTGCTAATGTTGGAAAATCATTTTCTTTCATGACCTGTCCCAGCTGCTGCTTTTCCCAGCCAAAATTAAAATTTCTGAGGTTACTCCATCAAAAAAATGTGACACAAGAACACAGACTACATCACTGACTGTAGATTGTATAAAAGCTACTCGGGATATAAATCCCAAAGCTTTTACTTCAATTTACCAAGAATGCCCACATTCTTTTGTTTCTTACAGCCTGAGGAACAGGCTTTTCAACTTTAAAATCTTTTGAACTTGTCTCCCCCTGGAAAGAAATCACTAGGCTGAGATTTACTTTGGTATTGTTCCAAAACTACTATAAATTACTGTCCCAAATTCAAAGGCTTTTGATATTAAACTATTAGGAATATTTTTGAAATCCAGAAAAACTGACATAACTGCACTTTTTTGAGAAAGTAAAGAAAAATACTTTAGTGAACACTAATTTAGTAAAATTTGGAAAAATAACCCAAACCATCATACCATAAAATGTTATGGTAAAACAAGAAGGATCCTAGAACATTTTCATTTTTTCATGTGAAACTGTTGAAATTTGGTTTTGCACTGTTGGTAAAATAACAGTTACAACAAAGATTAAGATACTGACTTTCTACACATCCTGCTGACAAAGAAGCACCACAATATTTCAATAATTATTAACTTCTTCCTGTAAGTCCTATCCATATAGGACAAGCTATATATTTGCACTTTGCTCACATCAATTCTAAAAAGAAGCACTGTGTGACATAATGAATGAAACTTATCCTAATACAAATAGATCATAGAAGGACCTTGGAAAATAAACTCTTATTAGCATTTGCACTGACTCCATGTAAACAAATTGAGAACAGTTAAATCATATTTGAGAGAAGAATAATCAGGATGACGTGTAACTGTATATGGTCACAGCGCAAGAGCTGTTTCAGCCCATCAGCTCTTGGCCCCTCCTTTCCTCGTGAGAAAGTTGTGGGACCACTGCATTAATAAAGCCAGGTTTGCAGATAACTTCTCCAGCCAATGCCACCCTCTCCAAAGAAACCCTGACCATGATAGGCACAAGGACAACAATTTACAAGGGTGACAACAAGCAATAATTGATATATCCATGGCACTGCCTTCATCAATACTGTGAATTTTATCCTAATGTTTTCAGCCAGCGCATGTGTAGTTTCTATCACACAGCTGACACTTACAGTAGTATCTAATCACTGTGTAAAGGTGGTATGAGGATGGAAATAATCTCAGAGAAAACTTTAAGAAAACCCCAACACACGAAATCAAAGGAAAGGTCAATAAATTCTCAAACTGAGAATCATCAATATATTATGCTAAATATTAATGGTCTTCAAGGTCAATGTTTTCCCTGGCCTTTATGATAATACGAACTAAACAAAACTAAATGTGTGAAATGGACATAAACCCATAACGTATTGATGCACACCAATTAAAAAAAAAAGGAAAGAAAAAAGACATAGTAATTGTTTTAAATGGCTTCGGTTTCTAACCTTGCTTATTCACTGCCCTCTGAGTGCCTGTTAAAATAAGGGAGCAGGTCATTCAGCAGCAAAAGCAATTATAAAATGCAAATGACTGAGCATTTATTGTCAAGATGGGCTAGATAAAAAAGGTCTGATAATAACATGTTTCCAAGTAGATGACATAATTAGATGTTTGTATCATAAACAATGGGAAATAATACAAGCCTTTCACATTTTTAGAAAGGCTGCAATTACACAATAGGTAAGCATTGTGACATAAATTTTATTAAAAAGTGACAATTAAATTCCCTCTCAGAAATTAGAAGGCACCATCTTGTGGTTGCTCTGCAGGAATGCAGTCAGGACAATCTCTGACCTACCATCTCCTCCTACCCCTTCCCACTGCGCCAACTGGAATGTCAACATTCTGCCATAGACAAGGACAGTGCTCTGTCATTCCCAGCACTTGCTCTGAAGGAAACAATGAGACTACGTACTATGCAAGACTAGAAGAGTTATCTAGTCCAAAACACACTCCAGGTTATCACATTATTAAAACGTGTGTGAGGTAAGAAATTCAAAATTACTACCAATCATAGCAGAACCACATTTAATTTCTAATAAGTTTAAGATCAAATTGTACCATAACCTAAAGACTCTGCAGCTCACTAAAGCTGCATGAATTTTTGAGCCAGTTAAGACCAGAAACTCCTGCTCCTTCTATCCTTACATTACAAAAATATGTTTTTAGCATTTTGCAGAAAGTATTCTAAATTATTGTAGGCAATTCATTTCAGGCAAGAGTCATCCAGATAAATTTGTGCCATCTCCAAAGACATAGTTAGTCTCATATATGGGTCACAGCTCAGCATTCAGAATTTCTTGTTCAATGGAATCTACAGTTGTAAGTAAAAGAGTTTTATATGTAACACGTGCATATTCCTAGCTACTGATCTCTGCTTTGGGCCCAGTCCTGCCAAGTGCCTGTTATAGTGCCTTGTGAGATAAATTATCCACACTGATCTTTCTCAACTCAATTGTGCAACTGAGCAGTGAATTATTTAACATGGAAATTTCAATAGCTTTTGTCTTCCCTGTAAATGTATGTGAAATATAAACAAGTATTAATGTAGTTATAGTTTTTATTGGTCTGATAATAAATTATAAATAAATATTTCAGAGAGGTTAATGTAATTGATGTTTATGTTATGATTTGATTGTATAACTCCAGAAATATTTTGTTGGTGTTACTGTTTCAGTACAAGACTTAATCTCGTATTTTTCACTATAGGAAGTGTATGACCTCATCTCTTAACAAATAGTTAAGGTATGTCTCATTTCACATTATTTGAAGTACTTAACAGTTCAAAATTAATAAAATTTACACCTGTTATTTTTACACAAGCATGTCTAGTTCCAACCTGCTGAAGGCTCAATGAGTTTGGAACAGCTAGAAATGATAGCAGAATTTAAACCATATATAGCTGTTTTCACATTCATAATTTCTGGATTTTCTAGAAAATAGTAATTTAGGATTCTTATTTGTCAAGCAAACTAGCTTTAGTAAGTGTCAGTGACTGGCAGCCTAACTGTGATAACATCCAGGCTTATCCTTGCTTTTGAAAGGTGTCAATAAAAGAGGAATTTCTCTCTGGAAAGTGTAGTGGTTGGCATAAAATCATCTGTTTTCATCAGCAAAAAATCTCAGGAGTATCATATGTTTCCTTTGGACTTTTAAACACATCAGGGGCATGGATGTTCTGAACCACTTTGCCTACAAGATGCAACATTTTTTATTTTAGCAAATAACACCATTTTGTCAGTTGTTTTTCTGAGCTTGATTCCTTTCAAGATTTCACTCCTCCAAAGAGGTTCACACCAGCCAAAATCTCTGTTTATGTGTAAGCTCCAAGAGCAGGGTGACATAAAAAATTCTGAAACCCCATATCTATATTATACAATTTCAATCTGCATTACCTCCCAGCTGGAAGTACAACTGAATATTTTGTACACATTAAAAAGCAAACACTCATGCCCACTTATATCTCAGGATACTCTATGTACTCAGCAGCTGAAGTTATCTGATTCATTTTGTTTCCTTGGCTCTTAATATGACCTTTGATCTTCCCTGTTTCCAAATATTGACAAACACTATGCCAGAATGATACTCTCATTCCAAAGGGATGAAACCACAAATGTTACCAAAAATAGGTGCCTCCTCTATCCCCGTGGGTTGTCCAAAGCAGGATTATTTGCATGGTTTACTCATCTCAGCAGAGGACTTGTAGAGACTGGAGACAAATGATAGGATTTCTCATCTCCCCCTAGGCTGCTGTTACTCCCTGTCCTAGGCAAAGGGGATCTGCTACGCTTGGAGAGATCAAAAGATGTTTTCTGAAGGTCTTTGGGTGCTGCAAGAAGAGTGGGTGAGGGGATGCTGGGGTAGGCCAAGTGTAGGGACAAGAGCATCATCTTCCTCTTAAGTTCATTCCAAAAATAAAATTGCACTGAAATGTCAACAGTCTGCTGATATCAGGGTATTGGGGAGCAGCAGGGAGCAGATGGAAGGTAAGTGATTGGAAGCAAGGAGGAGAGAAAGGAGAGAGGCCTGATTCAACTCAACTCAACTGCTTCACATTTATTCCTAACTTTTTAAATACCTAAATACTTGATGAGGAAACATTTCTGAACAAATGCTGTTGAAAGGTCACATTCCTCCAGTCATTGCTATCTCTATCCAACACTTATAAACAAACAAATGGAAAAAAGCGAAAACAAAAGAAAAAATAAATAAAAAACCACAAAACCAAAAAATCCCCAAACCAAACAAACATAAACACACTCTCCTCTCACCCAAAACTGAAGGACTTAAACAAATCCTTAATTAGAAAATTTCTGTTTGCTTCCTCTCACAACTTCCAACATGCCATTATTATCACATAAGATATGTATTTACGCCCTATAAAATACTGAACTCATGCAACAAAATTATTATCAAAACCATTTGATTTTTCTAATTGCGTGCTTGCTAAAAATCCAGAAAAGTTAAACGAAATTTTACTGATGTTCATATGAGAACCATATCCATTTTAGGAACGGATAAAAATTATTGATATTTACATGGGTTTCTTAAGTAACCGGTATATTTTTCCTTACAAATTCATTTCAGAAACATAACACTCCAATAGTACGTTAACAGAAGGAATTACCCTGCAGTATTGTAAAGAAGTGGACCTAAAGGGTCCTTTAACAATTAAATGAATGTACCCATGTTCAAACAGTGTTTAGGACCTTGAAACCTCACACTGTCTTAGAGTGTGTTAGAAAAAAAAAAATTTAACAATATATTTATAACAGGAAACTTGAGTACCAAAAGGATGCCCCAAAAGAAGTGAAAACAAATAGTAAATTTTCTGAGTAATGATTCAAGTTATAAAAGCTCACTAGCATCATCTGGAAAAATATAAATATAAATACAGCTTTTGGATTTACTACTGATTTTATTAAATTAAATTAAATTTATAAACATAAATTTAAAAATTGTCTTAGGTCACAATCTCCTCAAAAGCAAAAAAAAAAAAAGCAAAAAAAAAAAGACCTAGAAAAATCCAACTGTTTCTCTCAAGGTTTAAAATTCAGAATTTGCCATAGCAATAAAATACTCTGTTTTAGTTTAGGTTTAGACATGGGCACATACATATAGAAAGATTTATTTAATTATTATGCAAAAGTGATGATTTCAACTACAAATTTTTCAATATATTTCTAGTCTTAGCACAATTACAGTATTCTGGTTGTATAAATTGCAAGTACAGAACAAGTTAACAATAGGATTTTCAAAACTGGGTCAGTTTCAAATTACAGGACATCATATCAGTAGTAAACCCAGCAAAAAAAGACTCATGTAATCTTTTCCAGATGTTACCAGGACAACTTTGCAAGTATAAACTCCTATAAAGAACATTTCTATAGAGACATTTTTAGGTTTTTACGTTGAGCTACAGACAGTTTGTCTTTTAAAAATCAGAATTATCTGTAGAAGATTAATTTGTTTCCCATTACAGTTTCAGATTTCTTCTTCATCCATAAAATTAACTGCAGTGAACTTCCAGGAGTAAAAAGCTGTCTTTTTTCAGGCTTGAATAAGAGGAGAAATAGTCACTTGTCCTGAAATCTGGCTACAATTAAACACATTGAAGAAAAATTAAAAGCCGTAAATGTAAAACTTTGGATATTTTGCTGTCATCCTTTGTTATACAAATACTTTATTATAAGAATAAATAATAAGTATGCATCACCTATATTTCACTAAACATCACTAAATGTTTAAAGAATTACTTAAATAAACCATAAATAAAAAATAAACAGGTAATAACAATATTTACCTTTTCCAACTGGGCATTTTTTTTTGATTTATACAAAAACTCCCCCACTGCCACAAAGACAGAAAGCACCAATCCTGCTGCCAGCACGATGAAGATTCCTCCAATATTTTGAACTCCCAAAGCACTGGCCTCTTTACTTTCCTCTTCTGGGCAACCATTGCCTCTCCACCATTTCTCTTTCATCATGTGGAGCTTGCCTTCTTCCTGCAGCTGAAGAATTGCTATAGTGATCTTGTCTCTGTATGGAGAACCTGAAGAGACCACAGGGAAGAAATATCACATGGAACATATTACATGAAATGTAAGTTATTCCAAATAAGAATAAATAATTTCTCATGAAAAACTGTATCTTTAACAGCCATAATATTAATCAAAAACCCATTTGATTCACAACACAGTCACACTGGTCACATAAATAAAAACCCTCTTGCTCACACAAACATATATCTATAAAACTTGATCCAGCTGATGTTGCCAGTAAGCCAGGCCACTTGATGCAACAATTCCTATCACATTTAGTCCCACGGTCTCAAACGTCTTCATGTTCAACTATTATATTCAGCCAAACAGTATTCTTCTTTCAATTTTTTCAATTATGTTTTCCCAATAAGTTTTTAAATGTGCTTCAGTAGATTTAGTCCAATATACATAAATCTACAGGCTGTTGCTTCATAGCTTGTTACCATAAAGCTAATACAAGGTCTGATATTTAATGAACATTTTATCCCATTATTTATTAAAAGAGGGAAAAATAATTTATGCTTCAGGACCAACCCACAAAAGTCTCTATTTGATAGATTGTCAGGCACTTAAAACACTTTTCAACATGCACTTATTTATTAACAGTACCAGGTAGCAATACATTCAGAAGAATAGGGTTAAGTGTGTTTGGATAACAGGGAATTAAATTATCATATTTTGATGTATCTCTTTCTCATATTTCAGTATTTTAAAATGACATGATAATTTCATAGCTTTTGAACATTTCAATATTTCAAGGGGCAGTTCAAAGGCTGGTGCCATATCTTTGTATGTAATCTGCTCTCTTTTTCTTTACATTGTGCATAAGGGCTGTTCAAAGAGTATTTTAAAATCTACATTGATAATTGAATAATGGTAATGGAGAAAGTTTTTATTTTCTGAATGTTAGAGAGTAAATCACGTCAGTTAGAAGTGCTTTCTCTGTTAAGACTTGGGCAATGTTTAAGTAGAGAACAAAGCCATCATTTTTCTTGTCCTCCTTCGAAAACAGGAATAAAAGACTCTTCATTAAAGTGGTTAAGAAATCTCAGGAAAGAAAGAAAAAGAGTAGATGAAAAGACATGGCATTCTCTCTTTCAGTTGATATGAATGCAATTCTATAATGAAGACCTCCTCTTATCTTTCTATCATAACAATGCTACTTACTGGCTATAGTTTTTAGGGTTTCTTTCAGCTGAGTAAAAAAATACATTTTCATTAACTTGTTAACCTTTAAAAAAATTCTCTGTATCAGCTAGAGAGATGCTGCCTGTTTAACTCTTTAATGTACTGCGATCAACTGTGAAGGAGCTGAAGAAATGCATGGATAGGTTGTTTTATAGTCTTTAAACTGTTGGAAAACATATATATTATTTTTTAAAATTTCTTTTAACTTATTCCATATTTCTTCAAATTCTTTTTACATGTCTAGAACTTATCCTGAGAAGAAAGCTTATAACAAAGAGCTGCTGTGCCAGTACAGAACATAGAAAGGACTGCTAATTACAAAAGCACCTTTTCCGTTATTCAAGAATAAAAAGTGAGAAGAGCCGTCCTCGAAGTATCTAAATTGCAAGGACTTGTGCACTTATCTTCTGTGTTTAGAAAAGGATGATGTTCTGTGCTAGGAGGTAAACTGTGTTTGCACAGGACTGTATAGGAAGCAGAAAGAAAGGAAAACAAACTCTTTGTTCTCTCTTGTGCATGCGAGGGCCTAAGCCACATCATTTCGGACCATCCTGATTATGCTGGAACTGTGCAAAACGCTGTACTGGACACATTGCTTCAGTCACATGGAAGAAAGAAAGTGATTAGTCCAGAAGAGCCTGGGGAAGTGTAAGTGCATTCTGTAATCCTTTGGGGATATTTTCAACATTACACTGCACATAAATATTTAACAACAAAAACTTAAATAACATTAGATTCAGAGAAATAGTCTTGGACCCAGTTTAAGCTGTCTGCTGATCTGACAGGCTGCTTTCTAATTAAACTGATTTGCATTTTGTTTCCACACTTTCTGCGGGCCTAAATATAGTGAGTACCATCTATTCTTCATGTATTATTTATATTTTTCTGGGGATCAGATTTGTACACTTACAATTGTAGTCTAGTTGAAGAAGCCAAAAAATTAATTAACAGAGGAATTCATAGACAGAAACAAAAAAGCATGGACTAATACAGTCTAAAATTAGTTAAGTTTGTGAGGGTTGCATTAGAAACATACAGCTAAGAGTGATTCAGTTCAACAGTATTTGCATTACTTACTGTTGGTGGTTTGCAAAATTTTGCATAAATAGTTGTGGAATGGACATGTTACAGGGCCTTTGGTGTTTCTACTGCAATGTTTATATTTGTTATACCTTATTATCCTTTCTAAGAAGTGATCCCGTCACAAGTAAGGATCAATGTGAGATGACCATCATTATATATTGCTGCTGTTAAATCCAGCATTTAAAAATTAATATGCATGAAAAAGCTAGCATTGAATGCTGTAGTTCTATTCTATTTCTGAAGGACTTAGAATGTTCTAAGTTCATAGCTTTACATTTTGCAGCAAATACCAAGTACACCTAATAATCTCATACTTCAAAAAAAGGAATTTTTAATGCTGTTTATACTGATTCATGTAGCTATTAAGAGAACAAAGGAAACATATGAACAATATCATTTCCTCAGACTAGATTTTCTCCTAGCTTTTTTTCTCTTACAGACTGGACTGCAAGTCCCAGCAATGGAAAATCCACCCAGAAGCAACTGAAGTGGCTAAAAGTATCACAGTCTGATCTGTGGATTACAAAGGCAGCAAAAAAAAGGAGGAAACAATAAATAGAGAATATGGTCAAGGCACCCAGATTACACTCTGGATGTAACAGCTGTTTTCCCGGCAGAACTGAAAAATGTTAGCAAGTAAATGCAAAAGATTTCTGACATTTACGGGTGATTTTCGCTATCACTCTCATCACATTACTGAAAGATTACTTGAGCCCTGCCATGAGGTGTTGCAAGAAGGCCAGGTCCCGGTTTTTTATGTTTTTAAACCTAAAGTGTTTAATATCATTTTATTTAAATTCTCATTAAAGAGAATTTACTGTTCAAAACAAAAACAAAAAAGTCATGAAAAGAAAATAGAAACTTTAAGACTCACAGAAAATATATATGAATGAATTTGCAAAATACATACAGTATGAACAGGAGTGAAGTAATAAAGCATAAGAAAAAAAAAGAAAAATAAAAGAAACAGAGAATAAAATTCTGCAACATGAGGACATAGAAACTTCACATCTCAACCTTCAATAGAAAGACGAAGCACTTGAAAAATAAACAGTCTTGCAAGTCTGTGCATGGAGAGAAGACAGGGAAGGGACAGACTGATTTTTAAAACTCTCTTCCAAAATCAAGGCAAAAAACTGAGTACATAATCTTCCATTGAATGAAAAGAAAGGCAAAAGATCAGTATGGAAATATCTGACTTTTTCTCCCCTCTTTTTTGTTGGTTTCTCCCACTTTCATTTCTCTATCAGCTGATTATTTATTACCGTGACAAACTGGGACTGGAGGACCTACTGAATAAAACCTGTACATTATTTACTGATCCTACTCCAGCTACTGTTTGCATGAATGAGAATCTCTGCCAGAAGAATTTTAAGCCCTTCTGTTATAGATTATAGAGACCTTACTGCTTTCCTGCACAAATTCAACAACCTCGAGAGGGGAAGCAATAACTTCTAAGTGCAGTTACCTGCTTATGAAAATTTAAAATAAAAATGAAAATTTGCATAAAAGACCTTTTTCTAAAGCATCTCTATAAAACTAACGGTCTCCCAGAGTTACTGCAGAAGCTATACATAGATATGTTTTCTGCCCTGAAGTCTCAGTATATAAAGATTTATGCACATAATGATACGTTTAAACATAAATTATGAACACATAAGCTTTTTATGTTGAGACTTCACTGCATACAGATTAGTATTTTGAGATTCTGCTGATCTAGCTGGTCTTGAAAATGCTTCCTACTAGATTTTAACTTGGTAAAATCTCCTGCCTGGTTACTTTTAGTCTATTTTACTCATTCTACCATAAGAAAGCAGTTGGAGCATATTGGGACCTGTACAACTGATTTTGACCCTAAGTAAATCAAAAGGAAGAGCAGCATTCTGCTAACATTTTCAATAAGAAAATTTTGAACCAGGAAATTTTTGGTTTCATCATGCCAGATGCATTTTACCAAAAGGAATCACTATGAATTGCCTAGTATTTTTAAATATGCCCACAGGACACACTTGCATACTTCTGATTTGCTAGATAGTAAATTACATTCTGAATACACAGAGACCACTGTTAGCATCTTTTATTCCTGATATTTTTTTTCTTTTGTTATAAATAATTCCAAGACCATTTTATTTATCTTGCAACATTACATCATACTCTGTGTGCTTGGCCTAAGAAAAAGAAAAAGGTAGTTTGGAATACACCATCACATTCAGAACCTAGGTACAAAATTTAGATAATTTAGAACTTTTTTGAGTAATAAAGTATTTATTGGAAGGAGAAAACCACATTCAACAGGAAAGATATCTAGGTTTTGAAGTTGTATGTGACTAATACATGTTGAACAAAACAACTAATTCAAGTTCTAGTTTTACCAGTTGAAAGGAAAAAGCACTAAACCCAGAATGGGAGAGTTCTGGCTTATTTGTTTTGAGCTTGTTTATTCAGCATGAACCCATTCCTGTTGGGGTTACACCAGACTGATCTATCTATCTTAAAGCTAGTTTGGGTGTAAATACAACAAACTGCAGTCACAATCCCGCTCCAGTGTAAGCATACCTGAAATTCCCATAAGAATGCTGATTAACAACATTTATACAACTGGGAATGGGTGAATCACTTAAGTTTTAGAATAACAACATCTCTCTTATTCAATAGCTTAACCCTATCAAGAACTACAGACTAAATGTTCTGCCACCTAACTGGGTGCATGCTTAGTGATATCATATTTGAAAGTTTTGGGATTTGTATTTTTCTATTATCTCTGCTCATCTGTTACTATGACAAAGGTTTGCTTTCACACGACAAAATTTAGTTCAGTCCTTTGGAACAGACACTCCTTCCTAGGAGATAACTGGTGACACTCTAGGTGGAGTTGTTTCTCGCAAGTGTCATACATACTGCAGCCATAGGCATGACAGAAGCAACGTGGGACGTATTTCACTTACACATAAATGTGGAGTAGATGTTTAGATTATGAGGAGCCATGGAAAATTATTTCCTACAGCGTCATATATCACTGGGCTTAAAAACCTTCCAGGAATCTAGTCAGCACTCAGTAACAAAGAGTGACAGTCACAGTTATAACATGCCATAGGAAAGTATTAGGTACTGGGTATAGGGAAAGCACTTACTTTATCTCCATAGAAATATTTTTGTTTTAAAAGTTACAGCCACCTCAGCTCCCTAACCCTCTTTACCCTCTCTGAGTGGGATGGGAAGGAAGTGACAGAAAGAAGGGTCAACATAGCTTGGTTCATTCTTCCTATCTGTGGGTTCTAAATTCTCCAAGAAATATATGAAGAAAGAAAAGGGATTCCCTCAGTTCCCAGTCCCTGGCTCCCTTTTCAAAATCTACATTTCTTGTGAAAAAAAAAAAAAATCAGTGTTTCTGCGTTCTTATTTTTGACCCAGACAGTTCATGCTACATTAGGTTCATAATATTTTAATGTTAGACATGGTATAAACAGTAAATATTTATTAAGTTGCAGATACTGCAATGGAAAATCCTTAGTAGATGTCTACAGCAGTCTAAACTACCCCATATCTAAATTAAAACTGGAAACATTCAGAACAAAATCCAAACTAAAGCTGTTCACTACACCTTCACATATATACACATATATGTGTGTGTATATATATATATATATATAGTTAGATAGATAGATAGATAGAGGACAGGGAAAGGGATGTACTTAAAAATACTAATTTGCAACTAGCTTAAAACATCTATCCCTCCACAGTGAGTGCATTATAAAACAAAACAAAACCAAACGGATAATGGTTGCTTACAATGAATAATTTAAATAAGATATGATGATAACAGGTTTAATACAAAATATACACCATTTTTCTGTTTGTTTTTGTAGCACCAAAATTACCTGAACAGAATTAAGAAGGTGTTTGTGGATTTTTTTACTATTGTAAATACTAAGATCATTATTAAATTATTGTATTAGCCAGTTAAACTCTATTCCATTTTTCCCTTTTTCCTGTTTTTAACACAGATTAATTTTTTGAGCCCTTCCTTAAACTACCATTATAAACTGCTCTAAAGCAGTTATCTCTTAGACAGATTAAAAAAATGAGTGTTAGTAACATTTTTCATAGACTCTTCATGCATTTTGACATCACAGACAATTTGAAAAGATCATAATCATCATACACTATTATCTCTCTACCCCTGTTGAATTTCACAGCTGCAGAATGGGAAGATATCTTTGTTGAAACTTCTAGAGAGAAAATCAATGATATTATTTTTGCCACAGATAAAAGTATTCCATATTTATACAATGCTTCCTTTTTTTTCAATTCGCCTTGCAAATCTGTGACACTCATATATGAATGGTTTGCAAATATAGCCTCCTCTGAAAGAAATATTTGTCTAACACTATCCAGCAATAAACAGATGAATTAACGAAGCCTGAAGAAATTCTACAAGCATTTCTGGAATATGTGAAGATTTTGGTGAGGCAGATAAGATTATGTGGAAAGACAAGAAAAGTTTAAGGTCATAACAATACTGTCCAGACCTGAAAACCCATTTCACACTTTTACAGAACACCTCAATCCTTTGGTGAGCTAAAAGAAAAATTCTCTAAACAATGAATATCTTGCTATTAACTGTTTCATCATGGGTATGAAGTGAGGTATGATGTTGCCCTGGGCGCATCTGACTGCAAACCATGGAAACACCATGGGCTGGGATGTAATACACCAATTTTTTTCTAATTGAGGGCAATGAATCAGGCCAGAGATATTTAAAATTTGTAGATGAGTCTTTGTCAATGCAATCCATAGACCCATGGAATCATAGAATCATTAATTTGGAAAGGACCTCCAATATCATCAAGTCCAACCTTTGACAAAACACCAGCTTGTCAAACAAACCATAGCACAAAGTGCAACAGCCAGTTGTTTCTTGAGCACTTTCAGGGATGGTGACTCCACCACTTCTCTGGGCACCGCATTTCAATTCTTGTCAACACTCCCAGTGAAGAAATTCTTCCTTATGTCCAACCTGAACCTCTCTTGGAGCAGCTTGAGACCATTTCCCCTTGTCCTGTTGCTAGTTGCCTGGGAGAAAAGGCTGACCTTCTTGAAGGTCTCTCCTAAGCCTCATTTTCTCCAGGCTAAGCAACCCCAGCTCCCTCAGTTGCTTCTCATATGACTTACTCCTGGACCATGTATACGACATATGTGAATGTCACACATTATGGTCCTAGGCACAATAACATCAACATGAAGTTTCAATAATGTCTTTGCTTTGGTTACATCTGTTTGGTAAATTCCTACTAGAAGCAGCTTCTCCAAGGCAGAGTCTGCTCACAACAACTACCGGATGTTAAGTGTTTTGGCAATTCCTTGTTGATATAAAACTCAGTCTCAGCATGCCTCCCAGATAGTGCTTCAATATGCTCCTAATCCTGAGGCAACTATAAAAAACAGTTCTTTCATCAAATTTGTTAGGTACACATTCTTACATTTCAGAAATAATAAATTAAATGCTCAGGCAGTTGAAATTCTCAAATTGGTTTCAATACATGGCTTGACCTGTATAAAAAGAAATAATTTGCACCCTTTTTTTTTCGCATTATGTTCAACTAATGAAGACAAATGTATTAATTTGTTTTAGTTACAGGAGAACTGAAGCTCAGCACTTTTATGCATGTATAAGTGATGAATATTACAGTTCAGATTGTATGAAGGATTACAGACTAAGTGCAGGCAAGCAGAAGAAAAAGGCATTCTGTCTTGGTACATGGTTTCCTATTTATTTCTACAGAGACAGATTTGTTTATATGTCTCATCTCCAAGGACCGGTAAAAAATTGTCATATTATGTAATTTGTACGGTCTGAAGGTAATAAGTAGCTTCAAGAGAACTAGGTTGTCTTAAGAATAAAAACAAATTATTGCCAGGAATTATTATTATTACTTTTATTATTACTACTACTACTACTACTTTAGATCTTGAAAACTATAGGCAGGGGGAAAATGTTTGTATGTTGACTATTCATATTCAAAGTGCAAAAAAAATTTGAAATTAACTAAGAGTGTATAATATATATATATAGATAAGAAAATATGTGTAGTTTTTAAGTAGAGTACTGGATTGTGAGATGGAAATTTTTCTCCAGGAGCAGTACTTTACAGCAGGTAACAAAGATGGCTCAGATACCCTCAGTGTCCCACACAATATCAGCAGGAAATAGCTACAGAGTCTGAAATCACAACAATGATTAAACTGACAGCCAGTGTTGACTGTTGGGTTTAGTACTTTACAGAGGAAATCTGAGAATACATTTGCAACAATGAAAATTTTAAACTTCCGAACTGTTCAGTATTTTCAGATACGTAGAATTTTGTTTCAGTTACATCAGCCAAGTGTACTGTTAACAACTTTGGGGACTAAATTTATAAATAATTTACCTTTTATTCCTTTCACTTTTGAAACTGACTGTTTTTTGAAAGGTTTCTGTATCATTCATACCTGTGGTTTTGCTGGTTTTACATAAATATATTTAATCGCAGATGTGTAAAAAGAATAGACCTTCTGTTTACCTGCCACTGTCAGACACAACAGAGTTACTGGAAGAGTAGAAGCAGATATCACTAACTGTCTCTGTGGAGCCTAAGTTTTTCTTTTTCTTTTATTTCTTCAAACAAGGCAACACGTAATTCTGATTTTAGAAAATTGCTTAATGTTTAAGAGAAGTAAAAAAACATTTCAGAAAAAAAAAAAACTATCCGTGTCTCCTGAAAAAAAAGTGTCTAAAATTATGTTCTGCATTGATCACTGACTGCCAAACGCATGCATTAGTTGAAATAAATGTGCCTGTAAGTCTCAGTCATCGTCCTCACTAGCATTGTTTTCCAGTCTTGCCTGAGATTTAAGGAAAGTTTTCAAAATGACTCTTCAAAACATGTCACCTTTTAAGTTTGGTGGAGGTGTGAAAAGAGAATTATGTCAGGAGACTGAAAGCAGCCTTAGCTACAGTAAGGACTTAACTTCAAAGAGTAAGGAATGTTTAAAAACTCCAAACAGTTACTTTTGAAAAGATCCATGGGATCCCTTTTTTTTCCTTTCTTTTTTAAAAGTATTTAATACAAGCCAGTATTATCATTTCTTGTGCCTCTCTTGCTACCATAATATTCTTTGATCCTTAGCCTAGACCTCCAGGAGAAAAGAAAAAGAAGGAAAAAAAAGAAGCACCAATGTGAAGGGGATGATGCTCAAGTTCTGCAAACTTTGATACAGAATGAATGGAAAATATTGGGAAAAAAACAGTTTTAAACATATGGAAAAGTCGCTTTGACATCTCCCTTCTGCACTACATCTACTCATATCTGTTAAACTACTGTTTTATTTCTGCTACTGAGAGATACATTAGACCTTTTTGAAACTACCAGAAAGCAGGAAAGTCTCTCAGGACTTTCTTCAGACTTGGCCTAACAGCTGGCTGTGCAGAAATCCCATTTTCTCTTCCACATCCATGTTTGCCTGCTATCACTTCTTCCTTCATAGTATGACTAGTTATCTTCCAGCCTCGTTAGCAGCTATGTAGATAAATATGAAGAAAAATAATTTTATGAAAAAAATATGTACTTTATGTCACTAAACCAGCTCACATAGCTGTCAGCTTTTGCAAAGTGCGGCAGCCCTATGGCAGCTTGACATGAAAGTGAAATTTCAGTCTTACTTTTGTATTTACATATGTGAGAGATAGAAATCTTATGCCTAGGAGTCTTTGTTTTGGGGTTTTGTTTGTTTGTTTGTTTCATTTTGTTTTGATGTAATAAATGACCTGGTTCACAGAATCAGATCTATAAATCTTTGCTATCCCTGTTGTTTCTAAAAGAAGTAAATTAAAATTAGAAGAAAAGGCTGAAAATGTGCAGGAATGTTTGTGCATCTTTGTAGGACCAGTGAAGAGCACCATAGAATGGCAGCATCAAGCATGTAAAAGTCTCTTGACAAAGACTTCTTTAAGGAAAAAGTCTTTTCCTTCAAATCTGTCTCCAGAAAGCAGTTGGAAAAGCAAGAAAGACCTTCATCTTCTTACCAAGAAGAAAAAACTCTGTCAGAACTGAACATTGGCAAGAATTGAAGTAATGTGATTGGTCTGATTACCTAAAAGAAAACATATTGGGAATACTAAGTAAGCTGAAGGCACTCAGTGATTCCAACCCAATAGTTTGGGAGCATCTAGTAACCTTCTCTAAGTGTAAAAGAAAAAAAAAAAGAGATAAGAAAAAGGAAAAAGACAAAGGACAAAGGGAAAAAGGAAAGAGAAAGAGAAAGAGAAAGAGAAAGAGAAAGAGAAAGAGAAAGAGGAAAAAAGAGAAAATGAACTGCATAAAAAATAGCATCCAAGGAATAGAATAGAATATTTCAGTTTAAAGTGACCTACAACAATTATTTGGTCCAACTGCCTGACCAATCCAGGGCTGACTAATTAAAAGCAGGTTGGTAAGGACATTGTTCAAATGTCTCTTAAACATTGATAGGCTTGGGGCATCAACCACCTCTTTAGAAAGCATGTTCCAGTGTTTGACTACCCTCTGGACAAAGAAATGCTTCCTAATGTCCAGTCTAAACCTCTCCTGGTGCAGTTTTGAACCATTCCCACACAACGTATTCAGACATACTATTGCAAATATCAAAGCTCTGGTCTTTTAAAAGCCAGACAAAACATAGGGGACAACATCCTACATATCTATAGGATGATGAAGTGTTATTCACACATTTACAAGGCATTTACTCTTATTTTATCTACTTTCTGTTTTACAGGAAAGCCCCAAAAGTAAACTAAGTTTTAAATGATTATGAAAAAAACAGGCTGCAAAATCTGTCTGGAATAATAAATGCAGCAAGGAAGGAGGCTGACTGAACTCCAAGGGGAGAGTTAAGACTATTCTTTTCACTTGCTGTTGCATATTTAGGAAATGAATCATTTATTTGTTTGTATTTTTAATACATTAAGCTGTAATATTTGAAATCACAAGCATCTATTAAAAGATCTGTCTTGAGTAATTTATATTTCCCACTGTGCCTGATTTAAAGTTTTCTATATTTGGAAACATTAATAAGGCAGATAGTGAAATATTTTGTAAAATACCTGCATTCAGAACATGGTCAGGTGAGTTAAAAAATCTCAGTATTATAACATAAAAATTTTACTGTGAACACTTCTTATAGGTCACTCCCTGGAGACAGAACAGGTAACATAAATCAGCTGAATTTATACATGGTTCCAGGATACAACATGATAATTGTTATACATTTGCTGATACAACTATTTATTTGTTTAAATTCTCTTTGAATCCAACAGCTTTTCACTGAGGTAGGAAGAACACTACTGTATTTAATTTATTAATGGCTTGGATAAATATAAATAATTCTTTAAGTCATATTCCTAGAGAAGGCATCAAGTAGCAGATCATAAATTATTGTCTGAAACCCCTTTCTTTTCTGCAGTGAAATCTTTAATTTAAGTGAGTGGAGTGCAAAATACCCTTTCTAGATTCTATGTCTGATGAAATTATATTAATTTTACTGTCTGCAAAATGCACATACTCCAAACAACATTTTAATTACACGCTACACAGCTGACTGAAATTCAAAAAATTACAAAAGAAAGGAAACTAACCCCACTCTTGGATCTGATTTTACAAAAATAAAATTTAAAAATGTTAAGATTGGCTACATTATGCAAAAGTATATAAAGAAATTTCTACATGCAAGTGATGTGCACATTACATTTGGCCAAAGAGATTTTTTGGAATTCATGTGCGAGTGGGCACATTTTTGAGAATCTCTTAGAACAATGTACTGTGATAAATATAATTTTTTGTGTGAGAGGTAAAAATGTCCATTAAAAAAAAAAAGACATTTTATTTGCTATTTCATTTGAATTTACAGAAAAGAGAACTTCACTTAAAAAGGCACCCCTGAATCAACAGAACATGAGAACCTTGAAGTTTTGTTTCATGCTTTGAACTTAAGTGAGTGTGCTGATATCCGGGGCCTGCAGCCAACACTTCTCTCTTGGAAGGCTGTTCATTTTATTCTTACTTTTTTCTTTTTGACACGTGAGGTATAACCTGCTTGCATCACAGTACTTGCCAACTTTCTATTTTTAATTCATAAATATACCCTGTGCAGATCTATTTAATGCACTTTTATGAATAAATTTTCATACCTGTATCTGTGTTACTATTGCAAGTTATTGTAGCTCTGTATAATGAGTATTTATGTAAGACTTATCTTGGCAATGAAATGCTGGAAATGTTGACCCCAAAATACATCATTTAACATCATTCGTATCCTGAGAGATGTATTTAGTCCCCATGCACAGTGAGGAGTCTCTATAGAGTCAGGGGAGTGCACTTTTTTTATTTTTTTACAATTTTTGAGTTAACAATTAGCTTTCAAAGATCTGAATGTTAAACCCTTTCTAGCATTTTTCAGGGCATCTTGGAAGTCCATCAATATGGAAGAGCCAGTGATACAAAAAGTGATATGCTCTAGAAGTAAGAGTCATAGTTTGATCACAAGTGAAAATTAGTCAAAAAAAACTTGTACAAGTGAAGAGAAATGTGTAACAGATTCAAAGATTCTTCTTGTTCTATTTTGCAACTGAGGCATTGTTAATATTAATAGCAGAATTTGATTGTATTAACTGCACAGGAATAAAGGATAAAGAAATGTATATTTCACCTTTTTCTCAATTTTTTTTGCCTCACCATTATCAGGTGTTATAGGAACATCACTGCTATACCACTGAAGCCCCCTCTTAGCCTAATTCTGCAATTTTCTGCAGTTCAGCAACAGACATACATTAGAGAAATGACTAATTTCTTCTACACACCGTATCTCTCAAGCACTATTTTCCATTTTGTATTTCTTAAGAGCCAGAAGAAATATATGCAATTTTTAAAGATTACTTACACATACCATTTTTCATTTTCAAAATGTCAAAGGCATTACTTTGCATATATCTCCATGCATACAGAGTTTGTCTGGCGTGTACAGACAAGATAGTCCTCATCTGCCACATAAAGGCAGATGATCTGAAAAGTGCATGCTTGGTAGATCTATTCATATGGAATCAGTTCCAAATATTCACTTGTCAGCCATCTATGTGCTCCAGGTTCAACACAGAAGCAAATGGCAACTCGGTAGAAAATCTGCCCAAGCCAGATGGGAGGTAGCCTGCTGTCAAACATGCTGAAGAGAAACAGGAATTTAGAAAAGAAATAAGAACCTGAAACTATCCCAGATATATGAAGTATGATTTTTCCAAAAGATGGTTTCATCTATGTTCCTTCCAACTGGAAAGTAGAAAATAGAAAAGTGAAAAGAAAAAAAAAAAAAAACAACCCAGAAAAGTGAAAAGTAGCTTCACAGACCATTAAAGCTTTAACGTAAAATGCATAGAAGCTACATTTCTAACCTTTCATGTGGTTCGCTTCACAGTAGCAACAATGTTAGTAAATATTCATTATGGAAAATAGCATTTGTCTCTTAATAGTACTTTGTTTTACAGTATGTTGACCACAGGAAAGTCACATTAACTGTGTTTCAGTAGGACATAAAAAGTAGATTTTTGGATAGTCCAGGTTTTTTTTAAAAAATGCTACAATTTCTCTCTGATAGGATGACCATAAGCATGTGGATGTATCATAAACATTTAGGAACTCTTCGCAATGGTAAATTTATCCCAAATGGGCTTTATTCAAGAACAAACCAAACTTTAAACACTTCTACCAAGCATGATGATGAAATGGGAAATTGAAACTACTAGAGATGATAATAAACACTTTAGAGTATCTGAAATGGAAAAAATAATTTGGTCTGCCTACCCAAAGGGTTTATTATCCCTCGCTCCTCCTCTCCCACTACTGCTTTGTTCAGTTCCTTTTTGTGTCTTTTCTCTCTCTTTCTTCTTCCCTTCCCTCCTTCCTCCCTTGAACATCAATATTGGATGCTGAGGTGAATACCCCCACAAAGACAAATTCCTACCACTAAACGAAATTTATATGTATTTCTAATAGATAACTGTGGATGATACACATCCATATTATTAGAATATGTTAGATAGAAATCAACTATACACCATGTTGAAAACTGTATGCAAATAGTTTTCCTCTCTGCCAGATTCAGTGATGAAGAGCACAGAACTGGCAAAATAGTGCCTCCTGATAAAGCATACCAGAAAAAAGCAAATAAAAACCCCTTGCATGTGGATCTTTGAACTGGAAGATAAAAAAAAGAAACAAACAAACATTCTCTAGCAAAGTAAGTGTTATACTCTTGGTTACAAAGCTATAAACAATGTTGCAAAAATAGGAAACAAAACAAACACTACCTCTTACAAGGTTCTACCTTATCTGCTCCAAAGTATCAGTTGCTATCAAACATCTCATCCCAGGTCTGTTCTCTTTACATTATACATCAAGATTTTTAGCCTAGCACTAGAGGTGGCTGACTGAAAACGAATTCTGGTTTATACAAAACCTTAATTTAAAAATACATATCATGAGAATCAGTCATTGTATTCATAACTTACCAAATTCACTCTCCCTACTTTATATTTCACTGCAGCAAAGAATTCTGCCTTGCATCTATTTCAAACATCACTGTATCTTGTTGGTTTTAAAAGATGTACATTGATTCTGACCATCCTATTTTGTGCCAAAAGTACATGATTTCCAATTTCCTTCATCAGAGTTACATTTTAACAATATAAATTTTGTTTAATCCACTAGTGCTTTTAGAGGAAATAAAATAATCATATAAACTCATATTTTGCTCCTCCATTTTTATGGAAGGAATTGATACCCATGTACTGCCTGATTCACCGGGGTTTTTTTCTCCTAATCTTGTGCAACATTCTTTCTCTAAATTTAAAATATTAACATCAGAGAGCTTTTACTGCAGTACTCTAAACTGGTGCTATATTTGGGTGGTTGCATTTTCCAGGTGATTATCTTGTCATAAACTGATAGCATATTTTTCTGTTAGGAAAGCTTTTACCTCTTTTTCTTGTAGCGGCTTACACTCAAGCAAATTATGTTCTCACTAACTATTATTCTATTACCTTCAAAATAATCAAGATATGTTGCACCTACTTCCTTTGGAGCTGCTCTCCAAAAGTAACCATATCCTTTCTACTGTAGTCAATGTAAGACCTGTAACAACTGTATTCTACAAATTTAACCTTATGTGCAAATACTTCTGCAATTTCAAGCCACTATTCCAGGAGATAAAGTGGATTTTTTGTAAATTTTGCAGATGGCATCTGTATCTTCCCAACACCACGCCTGTAACACCATAATAAGTTTAAAAAGGGCAAGTGCCAGTTTCTGCACCTGGGACAGGGGAACTCTGGTTGTGTGTGTAGACCAGGGAATGAGACGCTGGCAAGCAGGGCTGTGGAAAGGGACCTGGGGGTCCTGGTCGATGGCAAGTTGAACATGAGTCAGCAGTGCCCTGGAAGCCAGGAGGGCCAACAGTGTCCTGGAGTGCATCAGGCAAAGCATTGCCAGCCGGGCAAGGGAGGAGATTGTCCCACTCTGCTCTATACTGGGGTGGCCTCACCTCGAGTGCTGGGGGCAGTTTTGATATTAGAAAGCATCTAAATGAGGGCCGCAAAGAAGGTGAAGTGTCTGGAAGAGAAACCATATGAGGAGCAGCTGAGGCCACTTGGTCTGTTCAGCCTGGAGGAGACTGAGGGGAGACCTCATTGCAGTTAAAACTTCCTCGTGAGGGGAAACGAAGGAGCAGGTACTGATCTCTTCACTGTGGTGACCAGTGACAGGACTAGGAACAACATGAAGCTGAGTCAGGGGACCTTTAGGTTTGATATCAGGAAATGGTTCTTTACCCAGAGGGTGGTTGGGCACTGGAACAGGCTCCCCAGGGAAGTGGTCACAGCACCAAGCCTGACAGAGTTCAAGGAGTGTTTGAAAAATGCTCTCAGGCACATGGTATGATTCAGAGTGTCCGGTTCAGGGTCATGAGCTGGACTCAATGATCCTGATGGGCCCCTTCCAAAACAGCATATTCTGTGATTCTATGATTCTATGAACATAAGTAGTTCTGTATTGTTCTGCTTGGAGACAAGATGCTTCTCAAATAGGCAAAAGCAGTAGCACATACTTTGTATGTGAAGCCATTACACCGCAGTTTTCCAAGCACTTGACAAGTTACTCTTAGGATTATTAACTTTAAAAAGATATTACTCAATTGCATGTCTATAAACTTCTTTCATAGTCATTAAATAACGATGTAATCTACTTCTGTAGATATAACCACATCATAAGTTCTTTTAAAATCTCCAGATTTATTTTTTCCTGTAGAAATGAGATTAGCTATAACGCATGAGAATATTTTGCATTATCCACTGCTCTGTAATACTTTTTAGCTTCAATAAAGCAAAATATTTAACAAAACTATTCTGACAGACACCATGGAAATGCTTCTTCATAAGGATTCCTTTCAAATGTATATGCAAACCATGCATCATTCTAGCAGAGGTTGCACAATCCCTTTCTTCTGAGACTGTGCACCTAATACACAGGATATAAACCAATTATAAATGTCAGCTCTCTCAACAGCATTTTATAGATATTGCCCAAATATTGGATTAATCTCTTATTCTTAGCTGTTCTGGGAAAGCCCCAGATGCTGTTTTGTTATACCTTCATTTGTTTTGTGAAAAATTTTACTTTACATCCTGTTTTACATTCTGCTCTATTTCCTCTTTTGAAGCTGTCATCTTTTTTTCAGATCTTTCTTCAACTCCCTAAGTCTAACAATGTTTCAACTCTAATTTTACCTCCTTTGGTGACCGCTGATTCCTGTAGGTATGTCCTCTATTTGTTTCATCTTGATTCAAGACAACTGTCAGCTCACATATCCCCTTGTACAACACTATTATTTCTCTTGACACAGATAATTTGTTGTTCCTTGGAATCTTGCAGGTGAATAAGAGCTGAATAATGTCTTTGATATGACTCAAAGCTAGTGAAGAAATAGTGCCTACTCTCCCTATATGAAGTAAGGGACAAAGACCAACAGACAGTTTACTTAACTTCCTTGTCTCTTTACATTCAACATTTTTTCCCCTAAACTTAAACTTCATAATTCTATTTCTGGATTTATCATTGTGCTAAAGCTGCTTTCTCTGGTGTTTATGATGCTTCTCTGACTTACACATAAACAGAATAATTTCTAGATTGCTTTGGTCTCTCTGATTCCTATCAGTTTGGCATTTCAATGTCCACTTAAATTTCTGGGGCATGTTTAAGATACTTCACAAATTTGCATGCAGATTATTCAAAGATTATAAATTATCCCTAAGATTTCGTTTTATCCATACTAAACCTAAATGGAAGGTGGGTTTCATCCTCAAAATAACAAAGTTTATGTGTAAGAAAATACAAGATGCCAAAATGACCAGCAGGACTGAAGTCCAGTCCGTTTTGTCATTTATATATCTACAGAATATATTCAGCAATACAAGAGCCACAGTAAAACAGAGTGGAAAAAATGGTATGAACCAAAACTGGATTCCTAACAACTAACTGTTCAAAGACAGAATGAACAGAATCATAATTCCTTCAGCAGGTGTCCATTACATAGAAAATTACTGAAATAATAAAAATTTCAAAGATGTTATTGAAGTAGCAGTAAATATATTCAATATATAGGCAAATCTGTATTTGATAATGCTAGATAACTCTTTATCCAAGATATTCCAGTAAACTTTATTTCTTAAAATTCCTTTCCACGTGCTTGACTTAAAGTACTGGACACAACTTTCCCAGTATAATGATTAACATATGCTATCAACACAGATAAAAACAGTACCAAACATAACATCTACCTGGGAAAAAATAAAAACATATCCACATCAATCACAAAATGATAAATTCTTGTTAAAACTGAAGTTTAAATAAATATTTGCCTGAGAAGTCAGCAGAACAACCTTACTGTAATAAGTAGAATCATTGTGAATGCTCACAGTCTTTGTGCCACACCATTTTTATTCCCACCTATTCTGAAATCTAAAGCCAGATGTCCTTAAAAAAACAGCAGTACCCAATGGGAACTCAGTTTTTGCTGAATCCCATTTTGTGCATTCCAGGAGCTAAGCTAGAGCCAAGCTAATACCTGCAGTTGACTTTTAATCTTGCAACTAAAGTTTTGTACTTAGCAAAAAAAGCTGACCTGGAAAGTAATTAAAGGATTGGAATTTCCATGCCAATATGCAAAGCCATATTCCACAAGGCTAAATCAATATTTGTTTTGTCTGTGGCATGATATGGAATCTTTCCTCCTCTTTTAGCAATCTCAGTGATTAGCCCTCTCACTTTCGAAGCATCAGCCCCATTTGCTAATGCAAGCCTTCCTCCACTAGGGCTTCATTCTCTAAAGACAGAGATCAACATCTTTAAAACTTTTTTTTATAAAATAAAGTACTGTGACTGTGACAGCACTTTTGTTGTTGTTGTTGAAGATGTGGAAGGTACCATGTAAGGCAAATTTATCATATGAAAATATTCAACTATTTATAAAGTAACAACTGTTTTCTGTTTGGAAAATACAATAAAATTCATAAACTTTGACAAAACATGTATTTCTCCTGGTTGGGAAAAAGAAAATAAAGGTAAATGCTAGCAACGTAGAGAAAGGAACAGTGTACCAGACTGTTTCCTATGCTACTGCAGCAACCAAGATTAATGAACAGAGAACAAGTGGTTGACATATCACCTACCCATGGGAGTTCCAACGCCATAACCTTTGGAGTCTATCAGGCCTCCAATCTGTGTTAGGTTACAGTTCCTCTGTGTGACAAACTCAATGGTTGTCGACTCCATTAAAAATGCGTAATCAGAGGTAAGCACGCGTTGGATACCTTCTTCATTACTTTTGACAAGTACTGACTGCCTCCTGCTGCTCATGAAGGCCCACATCTTGTCGTAAGTGGAGATTTTGGATTTCTGAAAGACAAATATTAGATGCAATATGAATGAGAATAATATGCTTATAAGAGTGAAAGCAAATTCTCAGTTTGCACATTGTTCTCTTCTTGGATTTTACTACATGTCAGGTTTTACCAAGTCAATTTTCTAAGGGGGCCTGTGCCTTTCATCTCATCTATACTTCTCATCTTCTCCATGTAAAAATAAACAACTGAACAGATTGTCAAATGTGAAATATCTGTTGTTGATCTGTTTTTATTGTTTGTATGTTTTTATGCAAGAGGAAGGCCTACAAGTACTTCAGGTCAGTGGAAAACTATTAAGTATTTAACTCTAGCGAAGATAATCAACTATGTTGTTGTGTTTTGTAGGAGAATCTGTGGATTCTGGCACAAGTGAAATGTCACTCTTATTTCAATCACTCAGCTGAACAGTTCTGAAAACCTAATGCACAATGTGCCAATCTGAAATAATCAAAGCACTTACAGATGGCAGTATATGGACAAAGTTGTGAAGGAGAGGGAAGACAACATTTTGTCTATTGTATATGACAAAAACACTTGGAGAAAGACTTTAGGTAAGAGATAATATCACTCTCTGGTCATAAGGCTAGCTTGCCTTACAGAAATTGACTAGTGCAAGTCTTAAAAATTAATATGTGTTTTCTGATTTAATATTTCCAGAATACAAAGAGCTGTTTTGGTAGGAAGGGAGTCAGTAATTTGGGACAAAGGAGTCAGTAGTTTGGAAGAAATTGATGCCGTGCAACTACAAAGGAGTTGCTTCCTTTTTTTCACCTGAGGAGTTTTAAAAAGAAGATAATTACTTTCTCTCTTTTTGTAAAACACAGTGCTTAAGAGATCATAATGAATGGATAAACTGAAGGTATTAGAAATACTGAACATTTTATACGACATTTGCCCCATCTGTTTTAATAACATAGCAAACTCAGGATGTATCAGAAAATGTTCTGTAATGTTAAATTTTGCCTAGTAAACACAATGTAGAAATACTATGTGAGCACTAGTTTTATCAGACTTTTTAAGGTGTCTTTCCTCTTTTAATGTCAGCCTTAAACATATTTCTGCCATCAGGTCTGGCAGAAATACTAAACAAGGATGGACACTACAAACATTTCTGAAGTTCAGCTGATTGATAGCCAGAAATTCTGACCCAAAAGAGAATTAGCAGTGTATGTGGAATGAAAAGAACATTTATTTAGGAAAAAGAGACTGCTTTCTCCCCCTGCTGAGACGGAATCCAAGAGTTCTTTTACTATGTGTGAGGACTTAGCAAATCAAGCATTTGAACTAAGTCTAATGTCAATGCTAACAAAACTGAAGACTTTTAGGGCTCTGCATTATGCGTATTGTTACTGTACTGACCACAGTCTGGGCCTGATTGCAAAAGGTGTCAGTAACAATGAAAGAGGAAAGCATTTTTCTTCAGAATATTCTGTGAATAGAGACGACCAAACAGATAGGGTCTCTCCTCATAGCATTTTTTTTTTTTTAAATCAAATAACTCTTGGAGGCATTTAATATTGCATTGTAGTATAATATACTTCAAGCAATACATATCAGCTCTGTAGGAATCTAAGTTGCTGTGTAATGCAGACAGGGTGGAAATAAATGTTGTCCAATATTTGTAAAATTTTACCAAGAACCCATATTTAATTCTTTTTTCATACAGTCTTAACGCCAGTAAATATTTTAGCCACTACAAATAATCTGAACAATATAAAACATTGGCAGAGAAAATAATTTTAGTAAATGGTTAGCTGCACACTGCTGACATATGTTGAAGGAAAAAAAAAAGAAAAAGCCAAATGAGACATAATAAAAATAAAATGAACTGTAATACATATGTATTTTTCTATTTTTGTTGATAAAAAAACATAAACTCCAGGATGAAAAAATATTAGCAAGGGGAATGGTTGCTTTCTACTCAGTCATTAGAACATGTGAAAAAAATACAATATCCTCTAAAGGACAGAGTGTTCATATTATGATGACTGATTTAACCAGCTAGGATGAAGCCACTGCTACTATTGAAAAGAAAAGAAAAAAGGTCATCAACAAAATCAGAGAAAGCTCCTGTTCAGGACAGCTCATTTACTGGAATAATTAAAACAAAAACATTAAAACAGTCTACACATGATTAATAAGACTTTAGAAGAGAACACAAAACCTAGAATATCAGTGCACATGGCTCACCACTGTAAAGTTAACAGCGATGTTTCAGTTTTCTCATATAGGCAAAACACTACAATGTTTTTGCACTACTGTCTTCCACCTCTAAAAGCTGAAATTATGCCAGGGAAAAATGCCATTCTACTTTGAACCCTATGTTTGGGGGTTTTTTTGTAATGCACAAGAGGGTTTTTTTTCAATCTTAAATTAAAAAACCTTCATCATTTGATTTAGGAAAACATAACCACAAATAGTTGCCTTGTGTTTGCCAAAATATACAGCAGACTCATTGGTGAAAATCAAGAAGTCAGAACAACCAAAACATCAGAAGCCCATTTGACATTGAATTAAAGAAAATGACACTCCAATATGCTTCTAGTGGTTATGACTGCATCATTCATACTGTTAGAAGCAGATGCTGCAATTTACATTATGTTTCCACCTTCTTTCACTGTGTGCAAATCAATCTGGTTAATCAACCTATGTACTCCATCAATGAAGTGTATTATTTCATCTGGGTTAGTTCACCATATTGTTTCATCTAACTTGAAATCACTGTCAGGAAATCCAACTTAATTTGAAATCAACCGGAAATGATGTCTGTATAAGATAACTTGTGGTGACACAATTTACTATGCTTGTGTTCCCTCAGGAATGCTGGAGACAATGCGGAGTAGTAAGAAAGCTGCCTATGCCTTGAATTTCCCTGGAAGAAAAAAGAGAGCTAACTAATAGGAAAACTGGAAATGAAAAGATTAAGCAAATCTAGAAACTCATCTCAACATCAAACCCGATGCATAAAATGGTAGCTCTTACAATGACATTCATAGGATGCTGTCAATGTCATACTCAGCACTCATAAATTAAACATATTGGAAGATAACTGTGCTTGTCAGGGACCACAAATGCAACCATGGCAAAGGCTCTAAGTTAGTCATAGTCTAATGCTATGTATAAATATGAGTCTAGAAACAGAATGAGTCATTGTCAGTAATGTGTTACTTACAGCTCCATCCTGGAGCACTGGCTTGGAAAGAAATATCTGAGCAGCGGGACTTTGGACCACAGAATATCAGGATGTTGAATAAATGAGAGAATAAACAAGGATCGAAGTATATGGGAGCAGACCTCATTATACAAGTCAAGATTGGATAAATGCACAGTAATATTGTGCCAGGCTAATTCTGACATTTCTCTACGAAGGAAAAATTACAGATCCATTAATGGAGATTTTTATTTTAATAATAGCTTACAACTTTTTTCCTGGATTCTAAAAACATTTAAGTGCCACAGAAAATACTTCAGCTTTGCTTCCACCCATGCAATATTTAAACTCAAAAGTCTATAGTAACTAAGGAAAGATTGAAGGCAATTAAGATTACATTTTGAGAAAAAAAATTTTAAAAGTCACCAACCCAGTTCCGATATATTTTATGAAAGCACTCTCCATCCCAGAAGAATTAAATCATCACAATCATTATGCCAGGAAAAAACCCCACAGACTCCCAATCCTACTACAGTATTTTCTATTTATGACACTATGTATAACAGCTTTGCGACTTTTGTTTTCCTGAGCATTGCAGGCTTAGTGGACACAAGTCACTTTTCTTAAACTTGATTCATGGATTTTTTAAAGCCAAAGGAACAATGTCCATTCACTATGACCTTCTGTAAGGGACAGACTATGAAACATCACTTCTGAATGACTTCACCAAGCTCATCACTTAGGCATTTGCACTGACAAAAAGAATGACATATGAAAAGAGATTTCAAAAAGAACAATCTGTATTAGCCTTATCAAGGTGTCCAACATGGTCTCTCAAAACATCATGGATGACAACCTGGAAGGATAAGGACTGGACAGATGGAGCAGCTACAGGTGGAGAACTGGCAAAGGAAGTCGTAGTTAACAGCTCAAGGCCAGATTAGCATCTTGTCAAGGTTTGAGTACCTTGAGAGTCAGTCCTGTTTCTACTCAGTATATTTACAAGCAGTTGGGAAAATGGTGTTGAAAGCACCCTCATCAAGTTTGTGGATGACACAAAACAGAGAGGAGAGGTAGAAACACTGAAAGAAAGAGGTACCATGCAGATAGGTCACAAGAGGCTTGGAAATCAGTATAACAGAAAATGCATGAGGTTTAAGAAAGATAAATTCGAAGTCTATCCTGGGAAAAAGTAATCCCAAGCATCCATACTAGCTGGGAACTGACTGGTGGGAGTGAATCATGACTGAAAAGGATTTGTGGTCCCAAGAAGACAGCTAGCAGAACGTGAGTAAGCAGCCCATCTCTGCAGCAGGAAATCAAACTGCAGGCAATATCAGCAAGACTATAGCCAAGCCCAGAACAAAGGAAGTGATTAATCCACAATACCTGGCACTTGTCAAGTCACACCAAGAATGCTGTGTCCAGTTTTCATTCTCTGAGTTCAAAGACATGCTAAAATTAGACAGTGTCCACCAAAGTGATCTGAAGATTGGAGATCTTAACTTAAAAAGAAAAAATTATGGAAATGTTGTTCCTAGAATGGAAGGCTTACAAAGAATCTAATCACCTTCTTCCGTTACCTAAAGATAATGTTAGAGAGAAGCTGAAGGTACTCTCTACATTAGGATGCATGGTAACAGCATAAGAGGCAATAGCCAGAGCTGCAAATGGCAAATTCTCTGAGTGTATAAGGAAAAAATTCTTCACCATGAGAGAAACTAAGTGTTGGAACATGTAGCTCACAGAAGTAGTAGAACCAGCTCACTGGAAATATTGACACAGCTTAATGTAACTCTGAATAAGTTAATCTAACTCCATGCACTCTGAATAAATTAATCTAACACCATGCTTTCAATTAGGAAAGCAGACCTCCTCTTACAAGAGTAAGGGACCTCTAGAGACCCCTTCCAACTTTGAGTTTTCATTGATTTCTATGCTTCTTTATTGGTATGAACTTATGTACAGTAATTAATAAGAATTTCTGGGGACTCTTCAAATTTTGACCTTGAGCAATTTCAAGAAAACAAAACAAAATATATCATTTCCTGTTTTGGAAAAAAAACCCTAACCAAACAAGTAAGAACAAAAGAAACCAAACAAACCCCAAAAGCATTGTGAATTTATGTAGTTCATACATCAAGAGAAAGGCAAGCCCATCATTATCCAGAGAAGTGTGTTTTCTTGTCTTTTTTTCTGCTTTATTCCTTTAAAATTCAAGTAGAATTTTTCATACAATTCTCCAATTGTTTCATACATGACCCTTTGGAGATCCTGAACACAAGTACAGGAATCCAAACTTAACTGTTCATACAGTAAGTTATTTTATTCATTCCTTATTCTTTTTTTGTAAGTTTGCCATTTTGTTTTGACATATGCCCTAAATCTACATACCTGTGAAATAAACCAGAAAATACATTTCTGATGTTCTTAATAATGGCAAAAGCACTCATGTGTCTCAATATTTTTTCTAAACATAAGAAGGCTAGATGTCAAATTTAGGCGAAACAAATATTGTAGTCAATCCTCTTATGGCTCATAGATGTTCTAAAACATCTGGGATATGTCTCCAGTATTTTAGGCCACAGAGGATTAGTACCATTAATAGAGAGATCAACAAAGTTAATTAATGGAATACATTTCAAATCATAGTGTGACAAGCTTAAAACTGAGAGAACAAACAGCCTAAGGTAAAGAATGTTTTAGGAATCCTGTAATTCTCCTGAAGTATAATAAATACAGCAAAACTCAATGATAAGGTTTTTTGAAAGAATTTGAACACTAGCATAAATGAAAATAAACTGTATAGAAACATAAAAATACTGTTCACCTGCCTGTAGTCTCACTAAATGGAAATTTGTAAAGGTTGATTGCTACTGTTCAAATACCTATCAATGACCAATGATGTGTTTTCTCCATTGTGTACTTCATATAATTTATTGTTTCTGTAATATGTATCTGTGTACACTGGTCCACCTCTCCCAGGTCTTAATACGAAACTGAATTCTTTGGAACAGGTACTGTTTTCTCCAAACAACTCAATGCTTCTGAAGTGGACAACAATGTCCATTACTGAGACTTCTGAACCAAACTGTAATACAAGGATATAAGTAATAAATAATGATAAATAAATAAAATAAGTTATATAAGGAAATAACGATAAATACAAGAATCAGAATAAAAGACAACACTTCTTATTAATCTTTTAGTTTTACACACTTAATTTTTAGCTTTCACAAATCACGACAGATCTTGTGAAGATACTTTGTTTTAAATAATACATTTAAATTTGTTTTAATAACCAAAATAATTTCTAGTTTGTCATAAGCCTTACCTAATTCTGCACTCCAAAAGTAAGTGCTGTTTTTGAGGCAGCTAAAGCAGTATAATTACTCATTTTGACATAGCTGAGTACATTAGAACACAATTTGGTCTTAATTGCATATCTGCACCTGATGCCTCCACAGGATACGACGATGCCATGCACAACCCAAACTCTGCATTCAGATAGGTGTAGTGCACAGTTTTGAACCACTGCTATAGAATAAGGCGTAGTTTTTACAGAGCACAGGGCTAATCACTAGCACCTGAAGTATCCTGAAAATACTGTACCTTACTCCAGTTTTGCTGGACAGCAGACCAGACTTAAATCAGCTTAGCTGTCCTCTATCACCCAATAGGTAAACACAATTCAAGTGGGCTTCTGAGTATCATCTAATTTTTTGAACAATTTAACAACTAGCTATAAATACCGATCTCTTTAATACCTAATATCATATTTTCTTTATTGTCTCCTAGAACTATTAGACTAGCTTCTTCTCTGTCATCACAAAAAAATGAAAAAGACACTCTCCTTTTTCATCCTGGTCTCATTCACTCTAACCCTTTGACCTCAGAGTATTACTTTTTTTTTTTCTTCTATTTTTTCCCTATTTTTTCAGAACCACTGAGGCCTGAAACCCCCTAAGTGAACCAGACAATTTAGATTTTGTTGTGTCAGCATAAAAACAATAAAACTAATGCATACAGCGTTCTCTCCTCCATAAAGGCAGTTTTTATGGTCCATAGAGCACAAATGAAAAAAGGAAAGTTGTTTCTGCCAAGAATAGCGCTACAAGGAATGAAAAATGCAGTGCTCAGAGAAAGACATTTACACTCTTGCCCTGATTGTGCTGACTTTTTGTTTTAAAACCCGAAGATTTTGAACAAATGTTAAATATTTCAAGTAACTTATGGTTAAAAAACCCAAACTCTAATGCTATTGAAATAAGTTTTTGCTATCAGCTTTGACCTGGAAATAAGTAAAGACTTCATAGCTCCAAAATCACTAATGGATTTCAGAGAACTTTCTTGCCTTTTACACCAGAATGATATATAGTCCTCTACTGAATAATAACTAACATCTGAAGAGTTCTTGTAAAATACTGTGGAAGATGACAAGTGTCACATATCTCACACTTCTGCAGGTTTCCTCCTTTATAAATAGAAATAAGAATTTAATCAAACTTAATCTGTTTCTAAAGAATATCCTATATTCTGGATGTTTGTAAAGATAAACCTATTTCTGCTCACTCTGCCTGTTCTCAGACACAAATTGAGCGTACAGAACTTCACACTTCATTTGCACTGTATCTGAAAACAATCTCGTTTCCCAAAAGCACTGACTGCATAGTTTTATCATTGGAACTGAGCACGAAGATCACAAATATTACTTTAAATATTACCTCCAATTGAGTAAGAATTTCTCACAATGCCACAATTTTAACAGATGTATTCTCACAGCATCTATAGCTGTATGAGAGATATTTGTGCAATATTCAAAGCACAATTAAGATGTGCTATGCTCAAAACGTTGTTGCTGTTGAGATTTGATATAAACTTATTGGGCAGCATTAGAAGTCAAACTTGTCATTGCTTTGGTCACAGATCTCTTTGAATGCGCAGAAGAGATAGAAAGCCTATTAATTATTATTTGCCTTTTTGTTCCCAAAAAAACCCAGTTAAAAATAAATATTGTTTCATTGTCTTCACAGGTTTCAAAAACTTAATGGAATTTCCACAGTCCTTATTTTCCTAATAGCACCACTCAAGAAGCAGCAGTAGCATTAGCTATTGCTTGTAATGATAATCATCAAAATGAGCCTAGTTGCATAGACAGATTTTTGGGGATTTTTCTCCCAATAAGTTCACCTATCTGTTCTGTTGACAGATATAACAAAACTCTTTACATCCAAAATAGCCAATAATTTACAGTATTTCTTCACAAAATATCTCATATAATATATTTGCCATCTATACATTAACATCAGCCACCACTGAGATATTTTGCAGTGAGATTTGGGTTTAGCATTCTATGCTTTTTATTACATAAAGTAAATTACCAACTACTTTGGACCATATGTGCTAACAGCTGAGTCTTTCTCTGTACTTTTCTGACCTTGGTGACTAGAAAATTGGAGTTAATTCAGGCAAACAGGATTGATGCCATATGTGGTTTTTATCAAAGGTGTAGAGGAGTGGCAGGATACCGATCAGAAGAACTTTTTGTTAGCAAATCTGTCAGATTTTGAAATAATTCTGGCAGTTTTATCTTTAAACACCTTTAGTCTCCTGAACAACGTACGTGAGAAGATAAGCAACATAAAGCTTAAGGAGCTGCTTCCCTCCAACAATAGACAGAATAAATAAAAAAAAAATCTAATATATCTGGAATGAAAAGTTACAGTAAAAGACAGAGGAACTTTTCAGCCAGACTGGTTCCTGCTGAATACATTATGAAGAATTCATCTACACACATAAATGAATTTACATGTTTTCAGTTAATGATCCATACAGAAAACACAGAAAATAGCAGAGTTATGATACGTAGTTTTAAGTATTTTCTAGTACTGATATATAGAGTCCCTTCCCAATTTATCAGAAGTTGATGGGGAAAATTGCATTGCTGACAAAATCATACAATATGTCAAAAGTTAGAGTAAAGTACAATTAATGTGTTTAGTTGCATGCTGCAATTTGGACATCTGTAGTAAGCGAGTCCAGGCAGTATAAGTGTAGTTCAACAGAGAAAGGGATACAGTATAGCTTTTGAAGATTAAGTTCTACAAAGGCTCTGCTTTATTTATAATTGGGAACAAGCAGAACAATTGTATGGCAGAACAGGTGGGAAAGGATTCACTTTCCAGTATTATTAACTGGTCTATTTGATTTCTTTTCACGAGAATTGCTCAAAATTAGCAGCAATAAAGTAACTGAAAATTTCCAATGAATGAAAATGTAAAAACTAATTACCAGCTTGTTTGACCACCCAGTGATTTAAATCAGTCATGTTACTATTAAACAATACACCAAAACTCAGTCATAGATTATTCTAAGATTTCTGCAGCTAATCCTGTGCCAATTAGTTAATTATTGCTCATTACAAGCACCTTAATATATAACTGAACTGTGCAGAACCAGTTTTGGGGAAAAAAAAAGTATAATTTTGAGAAGCACTATCATGTGTGATCTTCTGAAACTACTGAATCCAAAATTCCCCTATTTCAAATATTTTTGTAGAGGAAAAACAAAGGTAAAACAGTGAAAAGTTCATGCACTGTATTTCCACTACCCTATATAAACTGAAGAAACTTGTGCTGCTCAAAATCTGACTAGAAATACATAGTTTGCATTTTCAGTAGAACCCTGGGTACTATACCTTTAAGTTAGGTTGAACTTTAAATTGCAAAAGCAATTTTAATTTGAACACAATTAGCATTGGCTGTAGGAACAGATACTTATTCCTGTGACAACAGTGAAATGCTCTCTCATGTTTGCACCAGGAAGAGTCTGTCATATGGTATGGCCCCAACATTGCAGCCTTAAAGTTATAGATGTTCTGTTCACATTAGTTGCCCTGAATTCTTGGAAAGATCAGGGTGAAAAGCACTGTCACCTCTTATTTCTTCCCATTTTCAGCATTTTCTCCATGTACTTTACAATGCAAACAGAGGTCCAACTGTAGTCTTATCAAACATCAACTTCAATTACAGAAATCAGAGTTAAAATGGTACTAACATTGATCTATGTCAGCCAGAACAAGGAAATAAGTAGTTGGGCTGGGATGACCTCCCCTCAATCCTTACTTTATTTTTTTTTCCCCTACGTGAGCAAAAAAAGTGAAATTTCAGTGATAAACTAAACTTTCAGAAAAGTTTCAAAAAAGTTTTAGATAACAGTGTATTAGGAACAAAGTAAACAGAAAGATAAAAAAAAGAGAGAAAATTTTCATATCAAGTTCAGTTGGCAGAAAAATTAAGATAATAATAAGAATCAAAATTTAAACATGGAATTTTTTTATTTGAGGAAAAAATATATTTTTTTAGAGATAATTCCTCAGCTGACATAAAAATTTTCTCTGCTACTCAGCAAGATCACATCATGTGAGAAGTATCCAGAGATACCTTAGCGACTTTTTTAGCTTTCTAACTAAAAATTTCTACTGATCGTCATAGTAGAAGGCTTTTTATTATTGACTAAAATATTATTCGACATTGATGTACTTATAGCTGCACATGGTAGAAGCAATTACACTTTATAATCTATGCATTTTGGGGGCAGAACAGAATTTCTTATCAATAATGAAGTGTTTCAAACGTGGCTTGAAGTAATCAGTCTGTGATCTCTGACATCCATGTTCTGAAATACAGTCAAGAGAAGGAACAGATATTTGAAATGTACTTACGTAGTCTAGTGGAAATCTATGTGCCATCAGAAAAATATTATGTGGGTTGGTATGTGATAACTCCTAGAAAATTCACAGTTAATGATCATGAGGGGGTTGGAACTAGAGGATCTTTAAGGTTCTTCCAGCCCAAATCATGCAATGATTCTATGATTATCCAGCTGCCAAGGGTTCTGGACATTTCCTTCATGGAATCACTGGGTGTAGCCGTGCATCATTCTGTTTCCCTGGCAAACTGTCAGTAAATTGATCAGTTGGACAGAAAAGTAATTCTGTTATTCATCTAGTAAAAAGCTAATGGGAAACAAAATTTCTGATGTAGTTTGAGGATCCATTAACTTGAATTTAGCTAAATTTATATTATTATCTCTGCTAATCTGCTTACGAAAATAAGCCAGCCTTTTCAGGATGCTACCAAATTATTTTGCTGAGCAGTTTCCAATAATAACAACTGGGACTACAGTGTTTGACTTAGCTCCTTATTTTGTTTTAATTGAAACATCTGAGAAAATTCCATTTGAGGGAATTTTATGGAAACTAATTTATGAGCAACTATTTTAGAAACCTCCAATAGACAATAAGTAAATACGTATTAAATTTCAATTTAAAAAGCTAACAACATTACTGGTGATTGACTTAATGCTTTTCTGTTCACATGCATTATATAAGACTGAAAACAATATCAATGAAAACAAAAATAGAGTGAAAGCACAGAAAAATCATTGAATACATTGTATACCATACTACTACCTCTAGTTCCCACAGAGTTTGACAAAAATTAACAGTTGCACTGATAGTGTTTTTTATTGTATTTTAGCACATTACTGATGCCAATGTCAATGTGTTATTGTGATTATGTAATTTTGAGTGATCCTTTGGTTGACCCCTTCACTACTCACAGATAGGGTTAAAGAGATCACCTATGAGTTTGAAAGCCATTGTGTTGGAAAATGTGTTGTAGCAACATCGCAAACATGTTTTCTCTGCATATGCCAAGAAGAAAAGCAGCCAAAGCAGTGACAGTATAAACAATTTCAAACATGACAAAGTGGATGAAATTGCTTGAGCAAGTAAGGAAATAGTTTCATGTTTATTTTGAATATCAGTCATCTGCTGAATTTGCTTAAAATGTGCTAATTAACATAATAGGTTTTTCTAATGAGCACCTGGATCAGCAGTTGGACAGATACACCCTTACTTCATTTTAAAATAAATAGCTACAGATAAGTGAAAGACATTCTCTGTCAACAACTAAATTCATAAAGAAAAATAACCTGCTTTAAGGTGTATAGCTCCATAAACAATTTTTAACTTGTCATAAGATCCAAATCAACTTTTATGGTTTCATCTTAGCAATAGCTAACTTCAGTAGTGTGCACCAACACTGTGTGATCAATGTCATTTATCAAAAGGGACGGGTATTATAATCTTATTAATTTGCATGAATATTCTTATAATTTGATTCTGGTTTATGTTTATATGACAAAGTTGCATTGAATCTTTTAGGAAGGTGACAACTTACTGGAGCTCTTTGGAAAAAGTATATTCATGTTCATCATGACAGATGTGATAGCATCTGTCAATCAGCCCACACTTTCCATTCAGATCATGACAGTATTTGCCATAATTCTATGATAGATATTTTTTCTAGCAAATATATTCTACAGCTAACTTTATCCCTGACAGTGTTTTACTCTAAATACAAAAATGTAACTAAGCAATTACTGTGTCTAAAGAAATTCCAACCAAAAAAAAAAAAACCCAAATATACAAACCACAGTCACATAATTATAATATTTTCTTTACATTCTAATTACTCTCTATTTGATTTCCTCATTTTGAGTTAAATGTAAGAATAAAGAAAATCCCAGTAACTTGGTTATCTGTTCTACTTACTCTAGGGTTGCCAAACCGTACAGCATGATATTTCTGGGTTTGCTTGTTATCAACTATTATCCTCATGGGACTTGTAAGTAGAAGCGAGAAAATTCATGAGTTGAGACAGAGTAACAGGTAAAGCAAAAGCTGTGTGCACAAGCAAAGCACAAGGAACTCATTTACCACTTCCCATGGGCAAGCAGATGTTCAGCTATGGCCAGGAAAGCAGGGCTCCATCATGTGTACCCGTTATTTGGGAAGACAAACACCATCACTCCAAACATCCTGCCTCTGCTTTCTTCTTCTTCTTCCCCCAGCTTTATATGCTGAGCATGATGCCATATGGTGTGGAATACCCCTTTAGTCTGTTGGGGTCAGCTGTCCTTGCTCTGTCCCCTCCCAATTATTTCTGCACCCCCAGCCTATTCACTGGTGGCGTGGAATGAAAAGCAGAAAAGGCCTTTGCTCTGGGCAAGCACTGCTCAGCACTGACAAAAATGTTCCTGTGTTATCAACACTGTTTTCAGCTCAAATCCAAAACACAGTCCCATACCAGCTACTGCAAAGAAAATTAACACTATCCCGACCAAAACCAGCACAAAGCCATAGCCTTTAAAAAATGTCTAGCATAAGTTAAAGACAGCTAAAAATTTGAAATGGCTCATTTGTTCCAAGAGGAATAGTGCTGACACTGAAGCTGGTAAGGGAAGGGAGGCCCAAAGTTTTATGTTTTATTAATGTAATCACTGTTCCCTTCCTTAATTCAGTTTGATAAATTTCTTCTAAGAAAGGCCATTTGTTCAAATGGACATAGAACATGCAAGGAAAATAAAACTATGGAGGCTCATTCCTGTTCTGTGAGAGGATGGCCCATGTACCAGTGTCTCAGATTACCACAACAGTCCTGGAATCACAGAACTGTTGAGGTTGGAAGGAGCCTCTGGAGATAATCTACCCCAAAATCCAGTTCCAAGGAAAGTCTAGTAGAGCAGGTTGTCTAGGATATTGTCTAGTGTTTGAAAATTCCCAAGAATGGAGACCTCACAATCCCTCTGGGCAACATGCTCCAGTGCTTGACCCTCATAGTAAAATGTTTAAATGTAAATGCTCATCTTTCAGTTTTTGCCACTGCCCTGTCTTCTTTCAATGGAAACCACCAAGCAGAGCTTGGCTCCATCTTTTTACATCCTCCCATCACATACCTATAAATATCAGGCTATATTCCCCTCACACAACTTTTCTTTGTTCCAGGACAAACGAACCCTGCTCTCTCAGTCTCTCTTCTAATGATGGATACTTTAATTCACCAGGGGTTTGGCATTTTCTTTCGTTGACCTACATGAGGTTCCTGCCTGCCCATTTCACCAGCCTATTGAGGTTCCTCTGAATGGTAGCACAACTATCTGGTCTGTCAACTACTCCTCTCAGTTTTTTATCATCTGTAAACTTGCTGAGATACCACAATCCATATCATGAATTTATCTGTATGGGACCTGATATCCACATGAGAGCATAACTGTTTATAACTGGTCCCCAGTTGGACTTCACGCTGTTTATAACAACCCTTTGAGCCTGCCAGTTCAACCAGATTTTAGTCCTACTCATTCTCCATTTAATACAGTCCATACTAAACTAGATACATACCTTTAACCAACGATACACAAGCAAAATTTTTCCTGGTATTGTCTTGGTGTTGAACTCTCCTCCTGGTCTTGATCTCCCTTTTAAAGTCTAGCAAAGACATTCAAATAGCCTCTCAGAGTCTCTTTATACTACTCATCATAATGTTTTGTAGACAAAGTGGATTTCTGCTACACTGAAGATTCACAGAACCATAAAATAATAGAATATGTTGTGCTGGAAGGGACCACAATGATCACTGAAGTCCAACTCTGGGTCTTTCTCAAGACTGCCCCAAGAGTCACACCATGTGCCTAAGATCATTGTCCAAACACTTCTTGAACTCTGTCAGGCTTGGTGCTGTGCCCACTCCCCTGGGAAGCCTGTTCCAGTGACCAATCACCCACTGGGGGAAGAAGCTTTACCTGATATCCAACCTAAACCTCCCCTGACACAACTTCAGGCCATTCCCTGGGGTCCTGTCACTGGTGACCAAAGAGAAGAGACCAGTGCCTGCCTCTCAACTTCCCTTCACAAGGAAGCTGTAGACTGCTGTGAGGTTTCCCCTCAGTCTCCTCTTTTCCAGGCTGAACAAGCCAAGTGACCTCAGCACATCCTCATCCTATCTTTTTAATATAACCATCTTGTCTACATCTTCAAGTACAAAAAGTAAATGCTTATCTCCATTTCACTCCATTACTCCACTGTTTTCTTTGCTAGGTATAATGACTTGGGTTTAGACTCTGCTGCTTCTTATTCTAATTCCACCTCCTCTGCTGCTTACAGGTTCGATCACTAACATTTTGAAGACAAAACAGCATTCCTACTTCCACCAACACATGAGTATAAGTAAATAATTAAAAAACTTTCCTTTTTTTTTCTGTAGTAGTTAGCAAAACCAGTCTTAGCTCAGTTCCTTTGTTCAAAACCAAGTCTTCATAATTCTGTTTGATCTTTCACTAGAATATTTCTTAGCTCTCTTCCTATTGATTAGACAAAAACCCCCATTGTTATCTCAATATTCAAGTCTGGAGTGCTTGTCTTAAAAACATTTACTGAGAATTCATTAAAACTTGCCCACTGTGCCTTATCAAACTGAACCTGATTTTGTGACCTTTATGCCTCACTTTAAAAATTTCAATCAGTTTTAAATCACTAGCTTAGCTGGCTTTTTTTCCATTTGCCTGCACCAAAATGCTCCTTGTTCGCCTCAACTCTTTCGACCCTCACTCACGTATAGTATGATTAATGCCTAGAGAAGAGATATGTTAAACGTTTGCTTTGACCAGCTTATTTTTCCACTTTCAGTTTTTTTATTTCCTTTGAGTCTTTTTATGATATGTATGAAGTTACTTCAGACTGGAAGCTGACAAGAGGCTTAAAGCAATCTTATTTTCCCCACCTTTAAACAGGCTTTATCTAAGCAATACCAAATACCACAGCAGCAGTGCAGTACCTTTTGTTCTTGATTGCAGGGCAGCCCATTTACTTGAAATTTCAAATGGTGGAGAAGGAACTAATACAAGCTCATGCATACATTTACTTGTCTTTGGGATCAACCTTTTGAACTCCTTGAAGACAATGAGTGTCTATTTCTTACTCTCTACGCAGCACTCCTAGACCGATTTATAGGTTATGAGTTAGTCTACTTCTTCACTTTTATCATCCATTAGAACAAATATGCAATGCTTGGAAAGATAATAAAGCTAGCAAATAACACACATCAATGGATATAAAATACACCAGCTCACTGAAACCATATTATTTTTAAAAATCTTGCCTAAGATTGTGCAAGCTTATACTTCATTTTTATTTACTTCTCTGGATTCTAATAATCCCTCAGAAACTGTAACTAAAGCTATTGTCCTTTTAATACTTGCGTCTAAATAAATTAATTTATACTTGTTTTTCTGATGTCTCAGGATCTTGATTTTCCAAGAGAAAATTAAATTTCCAGACATTTCCAGGAAATTTTGTCCCTTTAAAATTACTGTCCAAAAAAATTTGAATACATGTCATGTATTTCAAACATTGTATATAATACACTTATTGTATAAAGTCTGTAAAGACACTCGAAAATGAAATTTCCATAAATCTTCTAAATCTGAGATGAATTGTATATGGCGGACAATTTTATTTTCCAATTGTGGAATATGAAAAACTTACACCTAGGTCAGAGATCCTTAACAGAACTCCAGACTGAGCTGACTAGTTTAGAATGAAGTCCAAACAATGGTCACAAATAAACATCAGTGAGAAATAAAAGATATATTTTTTGTGAACACTCATACATAAATATTATGTACCACTCAAAGGTAAAATTTCTACTAGTCTTTCTGGATTATGCTTACCCCACCTGACTAATGGTGTTCAGTATATGTCTATATTATACTAAATTTTTCAGTAATTCATTAGAAGATTTATTCAATAAAGAAAATCATTGGTATTAGCAAGTTGATATTAGCAAATTATGTCATAGAATCAGAGAATTATAGAATCATTCAGGTTGAAAAAATATATCTTCTAAGATATATCCAGTTTAACCATGACCATAACACTGCCAGGTCTACAACTAAACTATACAACTACCCTAAAATTCATGACTCCATGGTGCAAATTGATTAAAACTTTATCACGGATTGATAAAAAAGTTCGTATTGATTCATGGAAGAGTTTAGGCTGGAAAGGACCTTCTAAGAATATCTAGACCAGCCTTCCCGCCTTGGACAAGGACTTCTTTCACTAGATCAGGCTGCTCAAAGCCCTGTTCAATCTGACCTTGAACTCGCTGACACTCCCTGCCAGCACCCCCACTTTATAGTCACTAGTAACATTCATTTAAAGAGGTCCTTGATCCTCAGAATCACTCTCTCTCCTTGTTAAAAAGAGATGAAGTCTAGAAATAGTTTCAAATAGAGCATAAAAACATAGTCAAACTCATTGAATATGGATATTAAGCATTTTTCTTTATGATGGCATACTTTCCTTCATTGCATTACTCCTACCAGCCCCCAGATCCCTAAATTAGCCAATCCTTAGCCCTCTGGAAGAGTGTATAATTCCATATATCTTTATACACAGGTATAGATACACCCCTTGCTGTGTGTTTTTGTGTGTTTATACATCCAAATATCATATCTCTGTGTGGTTTTATTTTTATAATGTATTTCTCACAGATCCTAGATGGAACACTGAATTTAAGTAGACTAGATAATTAGGTTTAACAAATAGTCCTTCCTATTAGCAGCTTCTCTAGAGTCTCCTATATTTTACGAAAGAGTTAAGGAAAGTTAGGAATTTCGAACCTTGAAGAGCATCGAAAAACTTTCAGTAGAAGGTACTGCAGCCTTGATATATAATTCTTAAGATTTGATGGATACTAATTCCAATGAATCTCTACAATATCGACACTTATATTCAAAGATTTTCAGAAATATTCTGTCCGCTATATCGAACTAGCCAAATCACTTTTTGTCCATTTATGTTTTCACCCACTTCTCAAAGGTGTGCAGAAATTAGTATTACCTTTTACATCTGCAATGATCTGCAAGAGAGAGGTCATCTGGGAGGGTTGAAACTATCTCTTTTGAAAACTCTGTAGAAGTTAACTCCTCGTTATCCTTTCAAATACATGACCTGTGGCTAGACAGCTATATGTCTTCTGAATAGATCAAGATGCAATCTATTCTGGAAAAAATACTGACATAGCACAATTTGTTCTTCAGATCAAGGAAGAGAATGTGAACTTTTGTCTTCAGCCTAATTTAACATGATGAGGGAAGTGGTGGAAAGGGAGAGACAATAAGGAATATGGTGAGCCTCCACAGTAGCAAGCACTCAGGACCAATTTACTAGTATTAATATAAAGAGGACATTTTTTATGTTTTTTATGAAGCTTAAGAGCCTATTTCAAAGCTTATAAATAATGTGTAAATATTTAGAGAATGCTATAAATTTCATTTGGTTATAAAATTAAGGTTACACAGGTGAAGTTCTCATTTGCATATTCAATTTGAGCCTAACTCTAACAAAAAAGAAATTTTCTTTTCTCGTAAGAAATTTTCTTTGTTCTCTGTTCATAAACATCTCCCCAGTTGGCTGCCATTCTCAGTATAAAATATAAGCATTGCTGTTTTTGTCAGGACTTTTGAGACAGGTCAAATATGACAGAAAAGCAGAGAAACATCAAGACAGAACCAATACATTAATCTTGAGATACTAATAATTTCAATAGAGCTATTTCATTTAAGACCAGATGAGGATAAGAAGCTATAGCCTTGTACCTGTATTACTAGAATTCTAATCCTGAGAAATCTCAGATTACTTTGTTTATACTATTCTATCATTCTCAAAATAATAATTATTATTAAGTAAATAATTTTCTTCACAATTCTCACTTTGGTTGTTTCCACATACCAGAAAGGGGAAGCATATGGGAAAGGGAAGCAGTAACTATTTCTGCTCTCTGAAGAAATTTTTTCATTAGACCTATTACCGCTGCACAACTTTGTTGCTAATAGCAGCTGCTAGCAGAAAAGTATATACAGTAGACATTTCATGACTACCCGAAAATGAGAAGACACCTACTGTACAGTGTGACTTTGAGTCACTAAGAAAGGGAGTTGTAGTCAAAAATAAGCTGGACAAGTCTGCTTACTAGTACCAAGCTTTGTGGAGCA